>OX493267.1:97250771-98694304 GCA_950370525.1 Bellardia bayeri
TGAAAATTAGCCAATTTTAGTTTTAATTTCTAGGTTTGCTTAAACCATAGCAATTATAAATAAAGTCTAATCTTCCTTATTTAAAGACTTTTAAATATCAATTATATTTTACTGTGTTTTCTATGTTTTGCGACCCACTTTATTTGATTAACATTTTTAACTCAAACTGATTTGATATTTTTTATTTAAAGTTTGTTAATATACATACATATGTATGTATGTATACATATTTATTTTTGTTAAGAAATTCTTCGAAATTAGTGATGATTTGTTGAGCTTAATGCTAAACCCCTGCCCTCTCTAAAGTTGTTTGTTTGCATTGCTTATTTGGGTGTGTTGTTAGTTAACATTTTACAATAATAACATTATCAAGTAGTGAAAGTTATGCTATTTTTTAAGTTTAAGGTGAATGAATTCAGCTTTAAACCACATAACCATTAGCGTTAGTTAATATTATTTTTATTTTAGGAAAATACTCAACAACAAAATACTTAGAATTAAAATCATAATCGTGTTTATTGTTGGCTAGCAATTCGTTAAAACCTTCCGTCATGACTCTTTAACTCTATCTGTGTCAGTGTATATTTTTCAATAGAGATACATAGATACATATACTATGTATAGTATATTTAGACAGCCTAAGAAATAAATAGAAATTCGTAAATTTGTGTTTAAGTTTTATTTGTTCGATTACTTATATTGCTGGGGGATATAACCCTCTCTCACATTCTCTATTTAACATAATTAAGTAAACTTTAAACTTGTTAAAAATATATTAGGAAAATCAGAAAGAATTCATTTACTTCATGATTCCGAGTTATAACAAAGACTATTTCGATCTTATAATTATATGGCCGCCAATTGTAACTTGCTACTCTTCTACATAGTCATTTATAGTGCTATTTACATTAGCATTAGTGTAAAACATTAAAATTGCATTTGCGTTTACATTGTGTTATTTTTGCTGCAGCGATTGGTTGTGTTTGTATACATACTCGTATGTCCATATTTTTCTTCAAGTTTAAAACTACGAATGAGGGAACAAAATGTGTCCCAAGAGTACATGTATATGTGTACCCCTCTTAATACGTCTCACCGCTCTCGCTTACAAAGCAAGAATTGCAGCAACAAAAATCTCTTAGTTTAAATGGGGAGTTTATAAGATGTAATCTTATTATTTATTTATTTCACATTGCCAACGTACAACAAATCCACTTATAACATCCTAAATAATGATAATGTTTTTACAACCTCAAATAGTATGAAATTGAATCCTTTAACAATACCCTTTACAATAGGCATTTGCGAAACATTATTGCATTGTCCTGTGCAAAATTATGAAACAAGCGCCAAAATAAACCTTCTGATAAACTGAATGATTTCTCCCAATACACGAGAAACAAAAAAGACAAGGGGCTAATGCCTGCAAAAAACGCAAGTACTCCATACACGCATGTATGGACTACTCCACAATCGACCAGGAGTACTCCAATCATAATCCATTTGTTTGAAAAAAAACTAGTCCATTTAACATTACGATGTCCTAGGACTGGACTATATAATCCAGCTTTGCCTAACACAGGACTAGTCCCGAAACTACTAATTGTTCAAATACATCAAATGTTTTTTAACAACGATTACGGTCGTTAAAACACGAATAATTTTCGTGTAACAAAAAGTTCTGATTTGAAAATGAAATGGTCCACAGATTTTTGCAGGGATATAACGCTCTGATTCACATACATTTACCTTTATATATACATACGAGTATGTATATAAATGAGTAATGCTGGGAACACAACTGGGATGCACGACGAATTTCGCCCAACACGACGAATTAGTTGGTGACAATTTGCTGTGTAAATTATTCACATAATTTTTTTTTCTTGGACCAGCACTCAGGGGATGACCCCTACTTATGCAATGCATTGTGTTGGAACTAAAATTTTAGTTTAAAGACAACTGTGATACCTAGCATTAAGAGACAATCTACTGTGATATTTCTAATTAATTATTTTTGCATTTATTTCAAATTATATGTTATATGTCGTATTATTGGTGTCGTGAAAAACATCTTTTAATTAAAACTAAATGTAAAACTGAATAAGAAAAGATATATTTAATAAAAATTCATCCCCTGAAGATGTTGGCAAAATACCAACGAAACGTCGGATAGAAAATGCATAAATAAATCAAGTCTTTTATTTACATTTAGGAGGAAAACAAACTAGTTTTCGTTTTTAATTAAAGCAACATAATATTTCATACGTATTTAAAGTAGGTATGTATTTCCGAAAGTTTTTTTTTGGCAGTTTTAACTACATACCTTATGTAAGTATGTGTAAACAAAAACATTGCAAATCAAAAAATTATGTGCAAAATTTGTGCAAAACGACTAACTTTACACTTTGTGTTCAAAAAATGTTACAAGGGATTGCTTTATACCTATACATACTTGTATATATACATACATACATATGTATATCTCAAAACGATAAATATACGACTTAGTGCAAAATAATACAAAATGTTCTGTTAAAATATCTGTCTAAACACACCATGTTGGTGTTAGTTTCTATTAAAAACAACCCTTAAAAATTGTAATATTTTTATACGAAACTAGTTTTGTTTCCTTTCCCTAAAGTTCAAAAGTAATTTGAATTTGAAAATAACATTCTTTAAACTAACAAAATTAAATAGAAATTACAGGTACATAAATATTTATAAAAAATTTAAGTAGACTTCAAATGTACTTTAGGAAAATTTTGTATGAAAATTTTGTCTAAAAGCACACTTCAAACCTACTTTATTTTTTATGAATACGGCAGTAAGTGTTTGATATAAATAAAAAAATATTATTAGTATCTGTTATAGTTGCGTGTTATCATTAGTTTAAACATATTTAAAGATTAAACAAAATTCTACCTTAGCTTACCTGTATTAAATGGAATATAAATTTTAAATTTACATGTCCTAAATAAAAATATTCTGATTTTCATATATGTACATATGTACGATTTACTAAACACATTTACAGTTTCATATTTACATATGTATGTATGTAGGTACACTGGTATGGATATTTATAACATTGAAATTTTTTCGTATTCTTTGAATTGAAAGTTTTTTGTTTCGTTCTTTATAAGTATGTATGTAGCACAGCTTGTTGCAAATACGTTTCACGTTACGTATACTTAATATTTTTCCAATGTATACGAAGGAAATTCAGGAAAAGGAAGAATCACTGAAAATGAAAATGTTTGGAATTTTATAATTTTATAATACATATACTGAGTGAATGAAAACGAACCCAACGTCACAATTGGAATACGAGTAATGTGACGGTTTAGTTGTTCTTCCATCTTCTATTTTTTTCTTAACAATTTGTGCAGACATGGATGATGTGAACTACACACTACTGTAGTGTATTGTTTCCGTTTATGAAAACTTTTTCGATTAATTATAGGGCGATCGAATATTCAATATCTAATTATTATAATAAGTTTACAAAAAATATTTATGGTAGCAAATTGACTTATTTAAGCACATTTTATTAAAATTGTCTAGAACTGAAATAGCGTTGATTATTATTATTTTAATGCCCAACTATTTTCCAATATCGTATCACATTTTTTCTACTCCAACTGGGGAACTTTTTAAAAAAAATGAACATAAATCTGTATCTTGAAATCGAATACTCCGAACTTTTTTTTTTTAATGTATGAAATATATATTTAAATATTTAAAAAATCATTGAAAACTTTTTGTTAAAACAAGTTATGTAATAAAATAATTATTTAGAAATGTTTAAGAATACAAATTTTGTATTGTAGAAGTACTTGCGACATCGCTAGTTACAAGGCTGATATTAAAGATATTGAAGAGGTTCTGACTATAAACTAATCAGTAAGAAAAACTAACGTTCGCATCATTATATTGTAAAAAAATTTTATTGAGAATACAGAAAATTCCGTACTATACGTATTATTAAACAATTTCAAGCCTTATGATTTGATATACATACATACACACAGCTTCAAAAGTGTGTAAACACCAGTGAATTTTTTGATTTTTTTAAGATTATGAAAAGCATTATAGTTCGTAACCGAATCTATTATTCAACCAAATATCCAACAAAACGAAACTTTTAAATTTCAATCGATGGATAGATTTTAGGATTTTCATTATCTTAAAAAAATCAAATAATTTGTTGTGTTTACTCACTTTTGAGGCTCATAGTACATACATATGTAAATAAATTACAGAAATTTAAAAACAACATACAATTCCCAAATCTGGAATTTCAGTGCTTTAAAATATTTAGAAACAAGTAAGATGGTATAATCGGCCAAGCCCGACCATACAATACCCTACACCCAGGATATGTGTAAAAACATTTTTTCAGAAATGGGCGCTTTATGGGAGCTATGACCTATTATGGACCATTATAGGTGCATTTATATAAATATTTTTTGCGTTAAAATTTATCTCAGTGTGTAAAGTGATTTTTTGAAGGGGGTCTTACATGGGAGCTTTGACTATTTATGAACCGACTGTTATAAAATTAGGTGTCACGATAGTTGTTTCTGTTGAATTTATGAGAATTAGGCGGAATGAGTTTTGTATATACGAAACACATTTGTATTGCATATTATTTGAATAAAAACATTTTTAAGAGATTTGTACTCTTTAAAGTGAATTTTGGCAATGGGCCTTATGTGGGAGCTATGACCAATTATAGACCGATCTGCACAAAATTTATAAATGTGATTAAGCTTCATGTACAACCTACATATTTGTGGCTGCATTTGTTTGGATACGTGAGGAAATCCAACATTTATGACCAATAAACACCTATTTTGTTAAGACATTTGTATGGAGTTTTCAATCCCAACCGTCTGTGGGCCGAACAAAATTCTCATACTAAATTTTAACAAAATATCTTCAAAATTGCGACTTGTACTCTACGCACAAGATTTGTTTAGAAATAGTGAAAACCAAGCATAACATTCCAATATACTCCCCCACTATGGTGGTGTAGGGTATAAAAATGTATAACAAATATGTATGTGTACGTATGTATGTAAATCAAATTTTATTGAATGAACTATTTTTGCAATTGTATATGCTTGTAATTGTGTAGACAATTGTTGGTATTAATGACTGACTGGCGCAAATCTGTGAACTAACAAAAAAACAAATAAATGTATGAATGAAATTAAGCGGAGAACAAGTGGCAATCAGTCGAATGATAAAAAGAAAATTAGAAAAATACGATTTTCTTTACCATTTTTTTTTTATTATGAATGAAATTTACATTTATATACAAATGTATGTAGGTATATGAGTCAATCAAAAATATCACACAATATGCTAATTTCATTTTAATTTTTTTTTAATTTTCTTATAATCTATAAATTTTTGGATGTTCACACATCCAGAAATATCATATTTTTCAAATCCAAATTACTCAGATTCCAAGATTATTTCAGATGTCCTACTATTAATTTGATGTCAGCAATTATTTTTTTGTATCTTTTTTATTTCTGAAATTATTGCAAATATATAATTCAGACAGATATTTGTATTATAGTTCAATTAGTTTGACTGTTAAGAACTTAACAGTGCTCTGTTGGCTGTAACATTGTCAATGTTAAAAATTTTGGTTTTTGTCTGTGCTAGTTAAATTCGATTTTACCTTCACACACATAATTTTTGGCCTATTATAATTTTGACTTTCTAACAAATGTCAACAAATATCAATGTCAATGTCGAAGAAAGAAAATTTAACCAAAAAAATAAATATTCAAAGATTTCATGGTTTTAGATTTTTCTTTGGATTCACCCATATATTCTGGGGTATTTTAAACAAAATATAAAACAATTACTTTTAATATGATATTTGTTCCCTTTTTACATTTTTCTTATTAAAATTAATTATTAAATATTAAATATTAAATTTTAATGTTAAAAAAATAAAAGGGAACAAATTTCATGTGGAATTTTTATTCACGATAGGGGTGAATAACTAAAAACATAAAGGCAGTTGCTCGGGAGTTGCTTAAGGCAGCTGTAAAAATACATACAAATAATATATAAATATGTATGTATGTATGTATGTATGTTTCTATAATGAATCAAATTTTATATAAATTATTGCCTTTTAATTAAATTTTGAATTTCGTTTACTTTTTCTTATTGTTATTTTCTGTTGCCATATAATGTTGTTATGCACTGTACTACTTTGAATATTTTACTCGAAATATTTAGAATTATGTTGGTTTTCATTTGCTTTTTTAGTAAAATTGTTCATTGCAATGCATAGATGTTCGTTCTTAATAAGTTAACAAAACAAACAAACAAACAAACAAACAATCAAATGAACAATTTTATATATATATGTATGTATGTATATCAAGGACGGACTATTAAATGCTAAATAGTACCTTATTAGCATACAATTGAAACAAAAAAAAATGTTTTAAATTTTACGCAATGTCTCACTAAATGCTCAGTTTAACTTGAAGCAAACACTAAATCCTCGTTTAACAGTTGTTACTAATGTATTATTAAAAGCACTTACTGGTACCTACATATCGATGGCTTAATATAAAAAAGGCCTAATTCGATTTTTTGTTACTTTTACAGACGAAGGAAAAACTTAATAAAATCCGCAAAATCTTAGATACAACAAAAATTTTAATACAACTTTTTTTATAAAAAAAAGCAACGCATTTTATTTCTCATTTAAATTTTTTTTTTATTTTTGTTTTAATGAAGGTATCGAAGATAGACATTTTTTTCATTGATTTTTATTTTTTAAATTGAGTTAGGCCTTTGTTATATTAAGCCATCGATATATAAAGTGTAAATATAAAATGGAAAAGCATCTTTTTTTTTTAACAATTTGCTTGTATTTTTTTTAAGTATATTTTTGTATAATCGTCAATATCAATTTGTTTTGCCAATATTGCGGTGGTACAAAATATATAGAAGAGTGTTAATTTCCTGTTTGTGCAATAGTATTGCAGTGATACACGGAAACTCACTATTTCATACCAAAACAAATTTTAGGACATGTTTATTGTTAATCCTATTCATTTTATATTAAATTGAAAAGTGTTGCCCCATTCGAGTTAATAAATAGATAATCTGTCATCAAATCATTCATATTCTCATTCTTGCACTAAAAGATCGCATTCACTGGCATATGACCATATGGCCGTATTAATGAAAAAACAAAAAATCTGGTTATAACTCTCCACATAAAAAAACCTTAAATATTTCTAATTGAAAGGATATTTATTTATATTTACATTTACATTTCAGCTCTAGATAAATAAAAACACTTTATGTCTTTAATTAGTTTATTGCAGAAATAGCAATATGGAAGGCTTTTCATGTACATATGTATATTGTACGTATACAAAATTCTTATTCCGAATATACTCGAATGTATTGAAAAGAAACAAATTTGTTAGAAATTCTTGCTAAAATTTTATTATTATTTTTTTCTTTTGGGCATGCATAAAATCTAATGCAATAGTCAGTCCAATGGTTCCAACATAATACTTATTTTTAGCTTTAAATATCCATGGTTATTTAAATTATTTAACTCTTAAACATAAAATTGTAAATATTCCTACAGCCGTTAAAAGATTTAACGCTGTGATATAAAAATTACGGCTTACCTAGATTTTATTTAGTTACACATAAAAACGACCAAGATTGATGTAAAAGTTTTTTATTGTTTGGTTTTTTTTTTTTTTTTGTTTAGAACAACATCTGCATAATATTTATTTCCGCTCAAAACACATTCTACAAAATAATGAAAAAAAGGAAATATAAATTTATAGAATTTATGTTTGTTTCTATACGTATTTAAACCTAGAAAAATTACAATAAATTAAAAAATTTGTTTTAATTAAAGGTGCACGACTGGCCATGATGATCACAAAATTTGTATTTTATTTCTGTTTTAAAAGGGCTCAACGGAAGTCAACGTATTTTTGAGGAAATGTAAACATATTTGAGTTAGGAAAGATAATAGGTACATATGAGATCATAAAACTAGATAAAACAAGTTAAGAAAAAAAAAAAATCTAAAATAATGTGTTTTCACACTTCAATTTTTTTCGTGAACTAATCTAATACTGACATCTAGTTACATTATATGAGTGCTACTTCTATGAATAATTTTACAATTGAAAGTTATTTTAACAATTGGTTATTTTTGCGAATTGTGCTAATTTTCAATACTTAATAATTCTACGATTACTATTTGTGTTTTTTATATTTTCTTCGTATCAGAATTAAAGTTTTTTTTATTTGAAATAAAATTTTTTCTTTAATATGTATTTCAAAATACAGGGGTTTTTATTTATAACAGCAACTAAAACAAAGTGGAGATTGCAACCATTGTTTCTACACCCCTGGTATATTTTCTTCTCGAAAATAATTTGAAAATAAATGAAATTTCTTTTAAAAAATAAACAGCTATGAGTAATTAAAGTACAAAAACTATTTTGAATTGCATTGATATTTAATTTGAAATTTTTATTATCTATCATCATTACTTTGACAAAAAACCCGAAATTTTAAATAAAATGCGCACCATTTAACTTTACCAGATTTTACCGATACTTTACGTTAAAAGTATTGGCATGCTTCTAGATAACAAGTGCTTCAAATTTTTCGCCCAAATGAGACAAAAATTAGTTTTGGGGTTTTATAACACAAGTGTCAATTTCTCTTGAGCGAAAACGTAAGACTATCTTTTTTTATGGTTTCTACATTGCAATTTCAATTGTCACTACTGTCAAAAACATACAAGTCGAAATAATTGCTTGTGTGCAATAATATATTTCGTATATTTTTACGGCATAAACGGTTGTCCACACTTTCTCTTTCACTTTCAATGTTTATTGGGATAGATGGAAACATTTTTCATTCAATTTATTACAAAACTAAAAAAAATCATACCAATTTCAATTCACATAAACTATTTTTGAATCGTAAATACACAGCTGTTTTTATTTTCGCACGTGTACCACTCGTTTGAGTGAGAATACACTTGTTATCTAGAAACATGCCATATAAGTTTCAAATCATTGCCACCCTAATGCAATACAATATAATGTAATAATATTAGAAATACTATGTATAATGTAAAAATAAATACCTATGTACAGTCGACCCTCGGTTAACGAACGCTTTGCTTAACGAACGTTTCGCACAACGACCACACTTCTGGAACCAATGGTGTTCGTTAACCGAGGTCCCACTGTACTTTTGGGTCAAACTGTAGGCGTCGAAAGTATGATGTTGGTGAACACTTTCTACAATGTACGCACTTTGAAAAAAGTTTCAGTTTTACAGGACTTATTTGCACATACAATTTCGAGAAATGTATGAAATCCTTATTTGAGTCGATAGAACGATCTATGCAATTCAATGTTTAAAGATGATTTCATGTAAATGTTGACCGCGGATCAGCCTCAAATGGTTTATACGCTGGGTCTAATTATTGCATACTTACTCCAACATATCGGCCGGTATCTCACGAATAAATTCCAGTTGCCAAATGAAATAAGTCCCAATGAAATAACTCCCAATGAAATAAGTCCCATGAAAAATGAAATAACACCCAACTGAAAAAAATGAAATAACTTCCAAAGGCAAAATGAAAGAAGTCCCAATTTTTTGGGACTAATTTCAAAATGTAAAAATAAATCCCAATGAAATAAGTCCCAACAAAAATGAATTAACTCCCAATTTTTTGGTTTAATTTTACAGAACGCTTTGTATTTCACAATTATATGTAAGCATATACATAATAGTAATAATAATTTAATTTAAGGTATAACATGACCATGTAGGTAATATAAATCCGAAGATATTAAAGAAAGATTATGACATTTCACCATAAAAAATACAATCTATACTATGCGAAGCCGGTGTTCTGTATACCATGGAGGAGAAAATCCTTCCGCCCGGCTTCGCATTGTACAAATTCCCTGTATTGCCGGCCTATGGCCGGGCGGAAGGGTTGTCTCCTCCATAGTATACAGAACACCGGCTTCGCATTGTACAAATTTCTTGTATTGCCGGCCTATGGCCGGGCGGAAGGATTTTCTCCTCCATGGTATACAGAACACCGGCTTCGCATAGTACTGATTCCCTGTAGTTGCAACTACTTGCTTTAAGACAGTTTTAAGAACCGTTACAAAACCATCAAAATTTACTAAAATCCAATTTTAAGAGAAATGAAATAACTCCCAACGATAAAATAGTGTTTACAATTAAAATGAAATAAGTCCCAACTGCGATGAAATAAGTGCCAATGATAACTCCCAAAAAAAAAACTGGTGGGAGTCATAATGAAAAATTATGAAATAAATTTATATATTTACATAAATTTATTGGGACTTATTTATTCATAATGAAATAAGTCGCAATTTGTATGGAAAAATTTTTGGGATTTATTTCATTTTTCCATTGGGAATTATTTCATTTGGGAGTTATTGCACTATACCGTTGCGGGCTTCTCCCTATAGATATGGGCCTTAACATAGCCCAACAAAAAACAGTCTAATGGCGTTAAATCGCACGATCTAGGCGGCCAAATTGACCGGCCCCAATGTGCAATAAACTGTTCACCAAACTCACCTCTCAATTAGGCCATTATTTCGTGGCATGTGACACCGTCTTGTTGTAACCACATGTCAGTCAAGTCCAGCTCTTCCATTTGGACAAAATAAAAAAAAAAAATTGTAAAAATTTTTCGTCGTCTTTGATAAAGTACGGTTCAATGATGCCACTGGCCCATAATCCCCACCAAACAGTGCATTTTTGCTGATACATTGGCAGTTCTTGCAATGCTTCTGGCTGCTCTTCAAACTAAATACGACAATTTTGCTTGTTTACGTATCCATTCAACCAGAAAGTAGCTCTGTTATTGAACACAATTTTAATTGGAAGAAGTCCACGATGCACTTTATTAAGCGAGCATGAATTTTAATAATAAAATTCAATAATCTGCGTTTTGTAAGACGGTTCATGTTTAAATTATAAACTGCACACGTTTAAGAATAACATGTTACACGAAAATAGCTGAGCTATCAAAAATAGTCTTGCCAAAAAGAAAGTTGCTAAAAAATCAACCCTTACATATTTTTGAAATTGCTAAAAACTAACGAACTATTAATAATAACCTGATTATACCCAGCAAGCCATATGAGTCCGAAAAGAGTCTTTTCTGACACCTTTTTCGGATCGTTAATGCTCTTTATGAGCCCAAAAAACAATCATAATTGCTCCGAAAGCCTTCAGAAAAGAGGGTCATTACATTCGAAAATGGTCCGTCAGAAAGAGCTCTTACATAATGTCAGAAAAGAGTCTTTTCTGAGGGTTTTTTGGACTCTGAAAGAGCTCTTAGATAATGTCAGTAAAGAGTCTTTTATGAGGTTTTTTTTGGGCTCTGTGTAATCTTGTTTATCTTGTGTGGTACAGCTATGTTTTTTTGTTCAAAGCACAATTAACAGGAAAACAACGCTTTGGTACACACATAATTAAGTGACATTTCTAAGTCATACTGCGTGCCGACTCAGGACAGTAACAAGCAAATTTTCCTTTCGCTCCGAAAATGCTCCTTAGTTGGACTCTTCTCTGACTCCTTTTTCGGAGCGCTCCTAGAATGGTATGCTGGGTATTGTCGTAATGACATACATACATATCGTTGGTCTCATGTAGAAAGGCCCTAACTCGCTATTTTTTCGAAATTAGTTTTTTTGCGTTTCCAATGCATTTAACGCAAATACACCTCCTCACAAAAATTTATTGCAATAGTGTAAAAAAATAACGCTTTTATATATAAGCAGTTGTACAAAAAAGGTTACATGTTGAATATTACAGTTTCTATTATGTTTTTACCTTCTCATGTAAAGTTTCAAATATGCGAGTTAGGGCCTTTTTACATGAGACCATCGATATGTACATACTCGTCCAGACATATGTATGTATCGGGTTTTCCAATAAGGACTTGACAACTTTTTTTTTAAATAAAACGCAAACAGTTTGAGATATTTCCAAAACTTTATTACCGACTTGAAATACATTCAAAACATTTATGAATGGAACTCGACTTCGTTCATATGGGCACCGCGGCCACGTCGACAGTGGTCGATTCGTTGGACCCAATTTTGGATGACTCGGTCACACATTTCGGCCGGAATGGCCGCTATTTCGCGTTCAATGTTGGCTCTAAGTTCTTCCAACGTTGTCGGCTTGTTGGCATAGACCAATGATTTGACGTAGCCCCAAAGAAAAAAATCTAGAGGCGTTAAATCGCAAGAACGAGGCGGCCAATTGACTGGTCCATTTCTTGAGATAACACGCTCGTCAAACTTACTCTTCAGTAAATCGATTGTAACGTGTGCTGTGTGGCTTGTGGCACCGTCTTGTTGAAACCACATGTCATCCAAGTCCATGTGTTCCAATTCGGGCCAAAAATAATCGCTAATCATTGCGCGATAACGATCGCCATTCACAGTAACGTGACGATCGTTATTGTCGACGAAAAAATATGGCCCAATGACGCCGCCGGCATGCAAAGCGCACCAAACAGTAATTTTTTGTGGATGAAGTGGTGATTCGTGAAGCACATGTGGATTTTCAGCAGACCAATAACGCATATTTTGCTTATTGACGAACCCATTGAGCCAAAAATGAGCTTCGTCACTGAAGATGATTTTGCGATGAAATTCATCATCTTGGTGCATCTTCTCCAGAGCCCAATCGGAGAACGTACGTCGACTCAAATGGTCCATCGGCTTCAATTCTTGAGTCAGCTTAATCTTGTATGGGTGTAAACCCAGATCCTTACGCAAAATTCGCCATAAAGTGGTCTTGGGGATGCCCAGTTCTTGAGAACGCCGCGGAATCGACTGATTTGAATCGTTTGCTACGGACGCCTGAACGGCAGCGATATTTTCGGAACTTCGACCAGGCCGTTGTCTCACTGGCACGACAGCATCACACAATGAATATGTAGACTCAAATTTTTGCACTAAACTTGTTATTGCTTGTCTACTAGGGCGATAATTACGACCGAAAATTGGAGTTAACGCTCTTAAAGTTGCGGTCACCGACTCCGAATTTCGGTAGTACATTTTTATAATTTCCAAACGTTGTTCCTTCGTGTACTTTACCATAACGAAAATGTTAAGTTTACTGAAAAAAAAGAAAGCAACAATTAGATGATCAGTGAAATAGTGCGTTCACAATTTAAATTCAGAGTTGTCAAGTAGCTATTGGAAAACCCGATATGTACCTATACAATAGTTTGCTATTACTTAACTACCGAAGTTACAGCTAATAACGTAGCATAATAATCAAGAATATCGTTATCGTTTAACGGTTTCGAATCGGTAAACCGACCAATGTGTTAACAAATAAAAACGGTTTTCATAAATTTCCTACAGATATATTTTACTTTCAATAGTCTAGCAAAGAATATTTTAATTTCAAGACTCGTAAATCACACGTTTTGAAAAGTGTAACAATTTAACAGTTCCTTTTAATCAATAGCGGGGTTTGTTTCTTAAAATATAAAAATAAACTAAACATAAACTTGTTTGGGATTTATGTTTATAATTCCATCAATGTATTTTCTAAACACATTGAAAATAAGAAAAAGAAAATTGAAAAATGTTACTAATGGCTGAATTCTCGGTCATTAGTTAACCATTGGTAAACTAAAATACTAACTATTGTTTAACTATTACTTGGTATTATTATGGCAAACTAAGCATTGCGAATAAAGAATCATTAATTAAACCTTTGTCATTAGCTAACTAAAGACTGTGAATTCGGCCATAAATGTTTTTGAGGATTAAAATCTAAATATTTATTAAAAATATTGCGCTCAGAATCAATTTTAGATATAATTTACATATGTAAGTATGTATGTATGTATATGAAATTTGCTTTGCTTAGCAGTTGAAGGCTAAACATTAAAAAAATAATGGTAATTTGCTGATTAAATTTATATGTATTTAAATTATAAGGAATTTAGATTTCAATTCAATTCAATTTAAATTGCTTAACATTTTATACTACATACTGTCTCGTGTGTAAGTTCTAAATAAATATGTACCTACTCCTCAATGGTTTCACTATATTTGAAATTTGTTATTTTTGAATATTTTTTTCATTATCAATATTCTTTTGCAACAGTTTAAATATATTGATAAAAAAAAGAGGCAATTTTCGAACCTCCTGAATTTAGTTCCTGCTTAACTAATGTTAGTAATGAAAATAACTTAAATTATAGTAAATTATTAATGTAAACAAATTGTATTAAATAATTAAATTTTCAATGAAACATTTATTTAAAATAAAAATTTTTTTGCTCACTCTCTTTGCAGGTTGAAAATGAAAAACAATATTAAATAGACATGTGTATTCACACCCTTTCGTCTTTCTAGAGGTAAATAAACCAACGAACTAATCACCCACCCCACTCAATAGACCTCTAATATTAACAACAACAACAACAACAACATAACATGTGTTCATAAACATAAACATTTATTTATTTACGTTCGTAAAAGCCTTTAAGCGAAAATAGCGGAAGACAAAAAAGAAAACAAACAACAATCAATGCTGTCACAAAATAAAATATAACAACAATAACTTTGACAGCTTATTTATTTACTTAAGTGTTATTTCCCATTATTTTTCCACCAAGAAAGAACCTTCTTTTCTTCACACTGGATGACAAACTAGAAAAAAAGAAAAAAAAATCTTTTTGAAGCCATCCATTTACAATAATAAGTATCAATTAAACTATACAGTAAAGATACAACAGCAAAGAGATTTCCCACATCTTAACAACAAACGTATTGCTATTGCTGCTGGTTGCTGGCATATTTGTGAGCGACAAGCTGACATTGTTGACAAAATATTGTCATCAGAACCCAACCGCCAAGCCACAAAAGACAGTGAAATATTTTTAACTTTTTATACATACATACATAATTCGTTCTATTATTGTTTGAATGTTTCCAGGGAGCCAGAAAAAGTAAACGGCTAGAACAAACTTTGTACAACATTGAATACAGGTTTACACAAAAAGTAAGAAAACCAAACAAAAGTATCAGACTGCATTTCATCCAATCCCCTCTACTAGGAATAAGTCAACAAACAAAAACAGAAACAGAAACATCGTTATGTCGGATTACTCTTCATTTGAGATGGGGTCGGTCGAAAGACCACCAAATCGTTTCCAAGTAAATCCCGTCAACCACAAGAACAACAATGATAAAGCAGCCTCTACGAATACTGCCGCTGTTAGTGGTGCCGGAGGCGCTGCTGCAATAGCAGATGATGTGCCTCATGAAATCTATCGTCGTTTAACTGGAATTGATGGCGAACCCATTGAAGATGATCAATTTAACGAGGATGCCTCACAAATGCTAAAAGCACAACAACAACACCGAACACAGAGGTAAGTGTTTGAAGATTATTCTTCAATTTGGCTCCATTAACTCCACCAACCAAAAGGACCTCCAACACATGCACATTAATAGTTTTAGAACTTTAGTGGCTTAGATTTTGTTTTTGTGTTAGTTAGTCTTGCTTCTATCATTAGTATTTTTGTGAAATGAAACTTTAATTCTAATACACATACACATATATATGCAAGCAGCAACAATTGTAAAATAAAATTCTCAATAAGAGAACGGTTTACATTTTACGTACGAAATAGTGAGGATTCAATTGAAATCATATTTAGCATTTAATCAAATAAGGTTCCAACGCAAAGCGTTAATGATGAATATTAATATATGTGTGTATGTATGTATGCATGTACTCGTATGTGTGTATGCAGATATACTGTGCTGAGAAAAGCGTAAATGTGTAAAAATTTCCGATTTGCAGTATTTTCAAATGAAATTTTTTGATTCACATTAAACTTCAAAAATTGTTCAAAGAAACATTCAAAAGAATATTTCAGTTTTGAATATTGGATTTCATGTGAATATCTCAAAACTATCCGATACAATTTACTAAAAGAATTTGTTATTTAACTGTTAAAGTTACGGTTTGAGTTCCCGAACAATTTAAATTTTTTTTTAAATACACATGCACATATGTATATGTATGTCAAGAAAAAGTGAAAGCGGCTTTTCACCATTAGATTTTATGACACACTTTTGGGACAGTTACGAATAAAAGTACTCTTTTACAGCTTTAACAAAAGAAAAGAGGAGTATGTTAAGATTATGTGAGATATGATGGCTGGCTCTGTTTATTTTAATGAAATATTATTTAAAAATTACCGGAATTAAAAGTTGCATTTCCTTTTCTCAGGAAATATTTATAATAATGCGGGAAAACCCAAGCCCCCGTTAAAGTGTTTTCTTATACCTATTATAGCTTGGCGAAAATGTTGTTAGTTTTAAAATGCAAAAGGTTTTAAAATTTATTTCCATATAATTATACCCTACACCGAGTATATGGGTAGAAACTGCTGGTTGAATTGGCATTAAATTGTATCTCGATATAATCTCATTTAAAATAATTAAAAGTTAAAGTGATTTTCAGAAGAGGTTTTATGGGAGCTGTGATTAATTGCGGACTGATCGTTATAAACTCTTTGTGTTGAATTTTTTAAAATGATTTTCAATATCAAGTGTTTAATATATGAGAGCTGCGGTCAATTATATTGTTAAAGGTGTCAATAGCTTTCTTGCATGAAACGAGTTTTACTAGAAAACAACCAAAAAGTCAGAATTTGTTAATTTCGCAATTTTAAATATTTTTTTAGTAATTTGGACTTTTAATTTTGCAGTCATTTGACATTTCCAAACGACATCATTTATTGTATCATATTTTTACAGTTTTGTGTGTGATTAGATTGTTCTTGTAAATATCAGAATATTAATTAAAAATTGTAAATAAAAGTTCCAACACTTTAGAAAGCCGTTATTTAGACGTTTGATGTATTTATTAAAATATTTTGTTTAGTATGAAGGGTTGCGCTTTTCACTTCACGTCTCTTAAATAGCACACCTATAATAATTTCATTTCAAAGTCAATATGTTTTTTAAACCGTTTAAACGTAGAGCGTAGTTTTTTTTTAATTAAATATAATATTTTTAATTGTGAATTTATGTACTCAAATTTAATATTATATGTGCAACGGTTGAAAGTTACCAATGTAAGAAAGTCACCACTTGAATGTAACACTCCCCAAAAAATGTGATTATGGAAATTTTTGTTGCCTAAAACTATTTTAGTTTCTTTAATTTAAATATTTTAAATTTTAATTATTTTAGTAGTGGGTTAATTGTGCCTCCTTTGTTGATCACCACTTCGCACACTGTCCAGACTTATACACTTTTAGAGATAACCATCCCCAAATGTTTTCGATAATGTTTAGATCATTGTAACATCTTCATGTTTTGGAAACTCTATGTAGGAATTTACCACACAAACAGGGGACGGTATTTTGTTGTAATGTCCAAGAGAGAGGTTTATAAAATTAAGCTCACAGGTATCAAAGTAAGATATTGCTTCCCAAATCATGACACCACCAACACGACTGTGTAGTCAATCCATGTGGGGTTCCTTTCGTAGCGATCAGAATTAAGTGGTGTTTTTTTGATTTATTTACGTTTAGTATCTTTATGTGATCGGCTTTTGAGATAACACGCCGGAGTTTGGTTAACCTTGCATTAATGCCAGGTTTTTGCCTTATCTTGTATATTGAGTCGTGTAAATTAGAGGTTTCTCTTCGAAATAGTCGTGTGTCTGCATTAGTCACTAACACACTGTGGGTACGGTCTTTCATATTTTTGCCATAATTAGACTCAGACTCTTTTTGAAGTAATGAATTACAATATTTCAAAACGATTGCGGATTGTATGAACATTTCTATATTAAGAGCATATAAATATTGTATTTGTATTTCATGCGTCTCCAAGATACACTGAAATACATACTTTAGACCTGCCCTTAAAAATCGATTTGCTTTAGATGGGTCTTATTTTGTGCCTAGTCGGAAGTAATACTTATTCGGATTTTTATAAAAAATGTAGTTAATTGAATAATACTATTATTTTACTAATTATTCGACCTTATATATATTATATTTTATTAAAAATAATAAATAATTTTTAATATAAATAAATAATACTATTTGAACGTTTAAAATAAATTTTATGATTTAGAGAAACATATATTTTTAACAAAGTAAAAACATGAATGTCGAATGAAAAATAAATTTTACATCAACAAAATACGAACCATTCAACTTAAATATATTTTAAGGGCAGATCATACATACATACAGTATCTATGCACATACATGTATCACATATATACGAGTATGTTTGTATATTTATATCAAACAAACAAGAACAATAGTTATTAGGTGTAACGTCATCTGTTAGGTGTAAAAGAAGCCCGCCCATTTACCTTATGAAAAGGCATAATCGTTATATTTTACTGACAAATCGAAGTAATATTATTTATTTTAAATATTTATGCATTTTTTCCATTGACAGTGTTTTACAAAGAAAATTACTATGTATATTTTTGTATTTGTTTTTTTTTTTTTGATTTATTTCAAGCACTTTAATTTGTACAGCTACATAATTTGCTGCTTTTGAATTTTTGTAGGAGTATCCTTCAGGATAATGACGGATTATTGCTAATGTTTTATTTTAAGATTGACAGTTATACCCACCAACACCACTCGTGTATATTATATAGGAAAACAAATTTTCTTTTACCATCCATCACCAATCGTGTATAATACTTATCTGACATCTAATATATTGTATGTTCTATGTACGTCTGTTTGTAGCAAAAAAAAAAAAACAAAACAAAAAACACTTGACCAAAATACAACACCACAATAAAATTTAATTTTTACGGAATGTTTGCCATTATTCCAAGTATGCAGTTTGTATTGAAAAACAGCAAACTCGTTTCCTAAACTGAAATAAATTAATTATGTTTCCCCAAAATATTTTTACATCTTTTCTTTCCATTTTGAATTGCATTCAGATGTTCTTAAATATACAAAATTTTTTTTTTGTAGATTTCTCTACTTGTTCTTTAAAATCTCCTATTTGTGTTTAACAAATTTTCACTTGCAAAAGCTCTGAAATACAATTGCAAATTGCTGGGTAGAAACTTTGGAAATATAATCACCCCTATCGTGAATAAAATTCCACATGAAATTTGTTCCCTTTTATTTTTTTAACATTGAATTTTAATAGGAAAAATGTGAAAAGGGAACAAATTTTATGTGGAATTTTTATTCACGATAGGGGCGAATAAGAAATTCCTGAAAATCAAATAGAGAATCTACCGAAATACCATTGGGAATAAATAAATTTAATTGATTAAAATTTCGTGGAAAATATTTATTAACCAGACATTGTTTATACATGTATATGTATGTATACATGTATATGTATCTATTTGTGAAATAGAATAGAATTGTATTGAATTGAATTGCATACAACACATTACAACTCGTAGGATATGTTTAAGTGAATTAGACAATTATTTTTACAAGCCTGAATGCGGTTAAAATAGTTTTATTTTACAAAACAAATATTTGCTTTTATCGCATGAATTACTTTGTAAAATAATAACACACACAATGATAATAAAATATATTATGCTGAAGTTGTTTTTATTTTGTTTTAGTTAAATTTTAATTATAATTTGAGCCTGAGGTCAAATTTACAAAATTTCCAATTGTGTTTTTATTTCAAATTCATTAAATATAATTATCATTGTGCGCCACTCAAACTTTTTTAATAAGAATTAAATCTAGTTCAATATTCAGATGCGATGGGGTAGATGAGCAGTAAATGGATTTACACAAAATTTCAATGGTCCACATTTTCCATTTAATATTAAGTTTTCTTTTTTTAAACAAAATATGTTGCTAAATATTGACCAGAAATTAAAATACATCCCTTGAATGGTCGAGAGCATTTGTGTTTTATTCCAATTTAATCATAATTTTAATTTATGGCAACCAAATAAAATTTCAAATTAAAATTTGGTCACAGAGGAAATTTACACTCACAATATTATTACAGTAACGGAATGTAGTTTATTCAGGAAGTATTTCGTGCAGTTGTTTTTAACAATATAAACATTTAAAATTCTAAGAACATTTATTTTTAACTGAATCTAACATATTTATTCTAAAAACTAAGTGCACATTAATACGGATTTTCAGTTGCATTTGATATTGACAGTTGTTTACGTTAAAGTATTTTGTATGTAAAATTAAATGAAACTGTAATTTAAAATAACTGAACATTTACTTAAAAATCGTTTTACTTATTTTTCATTTCATTTTAACAAACAGTTCATTTAATTTTAAATGTTATAATTCTCAAATAGTCAATGTGAATTTTAATATAAGATATGTATATGTAGATATTATACGGAAGCTATGACTATGTATAGACCGACCCTTAGAAAATTATTTCAAGTTATTTTCAGTTATTTTATTTTAGTTAATAACTAAAATACATCAAATTTTATTTTAGTTAATAACTAAAATACATAAAATAACTGAAAATTCTGTTGATTTTACGGAATTTGTGGTTAATTTTTTGATAGTTAAAATACATAAAATAACTGAAAATTCTGTTCATTTTACGGAATCCGAAGTTGAATTTTTGACATTTAAAATTAAATAAAATTTTCGTTAAAATTAAATGAATAATAAGTAGACCGGTTTTTAACTGAATATTTATTTATTTTATATTACAATTTAACTGAAATTACGTACAGATTTTTTTGAGTGTATAAATCAGATTAAATTAGACCATTTGCAGTTAACTTTTCACATATTTGTTCATTTCTTATTCTCTTACTTCAATAAATTTTAATTTTCTGCCCACAGAAAAGGGTATGACACATTTTAAACTTAATCTTAAAGAACAATGTACTAAATAAAGAACGACGCAGTAGTACTTTACAGAATCAAATACAATATTTTCATTTGCAACATACACCCATAGAAAGTGAAGTTTTTATTAAACAAGTGGTCAGTGAAAATGTTGATTAATAAAGAAGAGAAAAACCAAGAGAATAAAATGTGTCATACAAACAAGCAAAAAAAAAAAAAATAATAAAAACCTTTTCCTACAAACAACAAAAAATTATAACTTATAACGGATAATCGTTGTCTTGTATTTTGAAAACAAAAAGTTTTACAGACCGTTTTCGCTTACTTTGATATCCTTCATCAAATGCTAATTAATACCTACATGAGTTTGTCATGCTGAGTGTAATACTGAGAAATATTCTTCTAAGATTTGAAAAACTGTATTAATTTTTAATTTTAAGAAAATTGAACTTTTTTCATTCGCTGCTGCTTGTCTGTGTAAAACACACCCTCGTTCAAAATACGCAAGCAAACTTATTGAGATTCACACAAAAATATGTAGCATTGTCGTAAGCAGTTTGGTATTGAAAATCTGAAAAATTGTTTTAGTAAAACCAATGATATGGACTCGAATGTAATACAGCTTCCAAAATGTTATTTTTTTTTTCATAAACTTGGTTAGATTAACTTTTTTTGTTGTTTGTATGATTGTTGTGTTTGTTTCTATATTGTTTAAGAAAAAAGCAACAATACTTCACCACCATAGGTTTGATATGGATTTGGTAAATATTTTAAATTAAAGCTTTGTGGTTGTTTTGATAGCATTTGAAAATAATGCCTTTCTCAACAATTTAAGGAATTTTTCTAAATTTTTCTTAAAGATATGAGTTTAGTTTTAAAATTTTATTTGATATCATATGAAAAAGTTATAGCTTAGAATTTAACTAGTTTCAGTAGTCTAGTTTAACCGGACGATATGTAAGATTCAGCATTGCCGAATATTACATTTTAAGATATTTTTGCTTTATTTGGCATTACATGTGTGTATGGAGGTATTTAAAAAGGGTTTATTTGTAAATTTCTTGACATTATTGAAATTGTTTAGATGAAAGTTATATTTGTTTCAAATATCCTTAGTATTAAGGCAGCCGTCTACGTACTCGTTTGCTTTCTGTTATGAAACAAACGGTTTCCGTATGCCGGCAGGAATCTTGTAATGAAAACATACTAAAAATCACACTACAGACTACTGCACTGAAAATGTTTCAACTGAAAAAACTTAACTCCATATTTAAGGGTTATATTATTATTACCAAATTTGTATTACATTTATATGTAGCATAAGGCTGTTATTTTAATATTACATGAAAAACTTGCAATGAGTTCAAATGATAAATTCTGCCACTTAACTAGTTACACAGTAGGATTTTAACTCATTAAAACTAGTGGCAATTAATAGGTCTTTCTGAAGCTACTATTGTATAAAACAGAATGTCCTCATGCAAATGCTAGATAAATCATTATAATCTATTGTTTAGTAGTGATTAAAAAATGAGTTTTTGTGCCATTACCAAGTTTTGTTGGGAACTTCACTACTCATCTGCATTAATTATTGACATCTAATTTCAGCTACTTCAAAAATTTCCATCATATTTAGCTAATCGAGTAGATTTTCATCCTGTATAAAACATGCATACGTACATACCAATATTATAAAGTAGTCGCATTCCATAAATTTATTTGTATTTTATTCACTTCAAGTTTATGGGAAACATTCATTTGAGTGTATCCCAAGTGTAGACATACAAAAACTGTAAAGAACAACAAACTAACAATGAAAAAATCATGTTAAATTCTGACACATATTTGTGTAAAACCCTTATTTCAAAGACAAATAAAGGTCATTAAAAATTTACAATAAAAATAGACTAAATTTACTTTGTATTTTCCCTTTCGTGATTTAAATTTTTCTTAAAGTATTTTTTTTTATATTGGCAATTTAACGGCATGTGTTTAATATGATGATTTAGTAACGATTTTGCATATACTCGTACATAAATTGCTTCAGTTCGAAAAAAAAACTTTTTAATACAAACGCAAGTATGAAATCAAATCCAGGATGTTAGCTACACAAAAAAACATCCTTTTAAATGGCGTTATTGAATTTGAAAGAAACGATGCGAACATGATTGGATTTTCGTTCGATTTTTGTTTGTCTGTTTAGCTTATGAAATGGGCGCATTTAACTGACTGATAAAACGTTAAACTACCTACACATATGTACGAGTACATGTATGTATGTATGCATGTATGTATATGAATGATAAAACAAATAGTGCCTTATAAAAGTACATACGAGTACAGAGCGAGAAAAAACTTTAAAATAGTTGGTTTAAGTTTTCAGACAAACATTAAATAGGACATAAAGGTTGAGACTGAAGGTAATAATAAAGATTACATTCGATTCATATTATATATACATTTAGATTAGTTATTTAAAAATCGTATTTGAGTTGTTAATGTTGTTTATAGAGCAAAATATTGTCTTTGAAAAATACACATAACAATTAGTTGAAGTAAAACTTAATAGTAGAGTTTTTTTTTAAGATACAAAATGTTGAATAAAATTAAATTTGATAAATTTAAATATTTGTTTTTATTAGTGAAATTTTTATTTGGCTTAAGTTTATTTAATTGTAATAGTTCAAAGAATTGTAAAGTATTTTTTAAACAATTGTCAAATTGGAATGCATTTTCTACAATACCAAGGGCGTCATCAGCTCATTGTCCAATATCTACTTGTAAACATCATCTATTTAACTCACCATTATTGAGAAATAGATTTCGAGAATTAATCATATTTAGAAGCTAGAAATGAACATTGCTGATTTAGATGCCTATTAATTCCAAAAAGTACTAAAATGAGCACTATTATAATCTTAAATGTAGCTACCTAAAGTTAATATCAATCAGCTTAAGACTTAAAGCAAATTAAGAGTTAACAAGTTAAAAATTTACTTGTTGTAGTAGCTTTTTAAATACTCTCAGCAAAAACTACCACCCACTTTCACGTTCAAATTTTCGTATGAATCATTTCGGTAAATTTTGCTATCGAAAGTTGTGAAGATGCTGCTGACATAAACGTAACATGTTATTTCTTAGTTTCCCACAACAGTGGAACAGTTGGCTTCTACAACATTTCAGCAAAAAAATTTCAAATGCAAAGTACAGACTACTCGTATGTTTACAAACAGTTTTATAAATTAAAGTCATGTTAATATTATTCAAATACTAGAGGAAATAAAATCGATTTCTATTTTAACAAGCTTCTTGTGGCAATTATTATATTGACGGAAGCCTGTTGTCTTAACCCTCCGATGAGTGAGAAGGTCCCTAGGGACCTTTTTGCCTTTTCAATCTGAAATTACTCCTACTTCGGCCACTACAACCCCCCCAAAGTTACTCTGTATTCCAAGAGTATTTTGTTGCGCATCTTTTGGAAAAAAAATCAAGTCGATCGGATTACTTTAGGAGTTATTGAGGTTTTAGTGAGAATAGTACGCGGACGTGTGAATAGGTCCGTATGGTCATTGTACTGAATTTCACTAATAAATGCATGTTTTTGGGCATCATTATAATTTTTTTTATTGTTTCAACACATAATTTACTTGTTCTGAACACAAAGACCTAAACTCAAAGACATTAGGGATGATGATAAAAACAAAAAATTCTAAGAAAAATTCGAAGACATGAACTTTATTGCTTTCAAGGAAAGGTACAATATTCTAATTTTATACTACTAGCAATAACCCAGTTCTTAGAATTTTTTCTTTTTATCATCATCCCTAATGTCTTTGAGTTAAAAAAATTTAAAAAAATATTTTTGTATGTAGAATTTAGTTATAAACAATAAAAACAAAAAAAAAATTTATATGAAAAAAACATGATTTACAAAAAAGGTCCGTAGGGACCTTTTCACACGGCCGTGAAGTTCAGAACTGTCACTCATCGGAGGGTTAACAAAATTCGTATAGGAACAATTAAAAATTTTCGCTGGTTTTTTGTTTACATTTATTTCGTAAAATGTTTGAACATACATACATAAGTAAATACTTATGTATCTATTTATATGTATAACCCAAGTAAATACATATATTTTGTGTAAAACAGCTGTACTTAAGCGTGAATGTATCCATTCATGAATACTTGTTGTACTTGTAAGCAATAAACGTTTGCGGCTACAGTCAACATCCATCCAATGGCTTACTGAAATGTATCTTAAAGTTTTCAAAGTATAACGGTAGAGGTCAGAGGTTAAACTTAATTGTTATTTTTATACCCTTCACTTTCATGAGAAGGGTATATATAAGTTTGTCATTCCGTTTGTAATTTCCATAATATAATTTTCCGACCCTATAAAGTATATATATTCTGGATCCTTATAGATGGCGGAGTCGATTAAGCCATGTCCGTCTGTCTGTCTGTCTGGATGTTGAAATCAATTTTTTGAAGTCCCCAGATATCTTCAGGATTCAAATCTTCAATAATTCTGTCAGACATGCTTTCGAGAAGTTTGCTATTTAAAATCAGCAAAATCCGTCCACAAATAAGGGAGATATGAGCAAAAATCCGAGACAACCTCTGAAAATTTAATCAAAAAAACCAAGTGTATTAATATTGCTACAAATAATTTTTTTCATAAACAAATGGAGCTAATTGTTACAAATAATTTTTTTTCGTATATAGATGGCGCTGTTCAAACAAAGTGTTTAAGTCTGTTCTTAAACCGTAATATAAATGTGTAAAAAGACAGTGGTTAATTGTGTTTGTGTACATTTAAATAAACAAAGACTCGTTATATTTTGTTCAAAGTACTTGACGCTTTTATTTTGCATTTAAAATGAATCCGGTTTATTTAAAAGAATTACACCACCGTTTTTAAAAGGTAAAAACGTAACAATATAATATATACAATATGTATGTATATAATATAATTATGCATCCACAACAAAGGTGAAGGGTATATAAGATTCGGCATAGCCGAATATAGCACTATAACTTGTTAATCAATTAATATTTTTAGTTTTTTGTTGTTGTTGTATCACAACTGTTGTTACTTTCTTGCTATAGGCTTTACGAGTATGTTGTATAAAGAAAAAACAATCTGTGTATGTATATTGCTGTTTTATTTATTATTGCAAATATTTAAGCTTTTAAAGATGTTTAACACAATTTTAGGTTTTATTATTTATTCTGGACATTATTTAGTTGGGCTTAGTGGATAAATAGTGTGAGTAAATAATATTTTGAAACATGCCATCAACATTTTTCGAAATGTGTTTAAAGAAGTTTTATGCTTAAATAATTTGAAAGTTTATTTTTTTGTAAACTAATCAACAGAAGTTTTATAAAAATCATTCTACCCAACAAAAGCAATGCTGAAGGCAACTTTTAATTGCAAAATGTATTTAAATGTCAATTATCAAAACAAACTAATATATATTGAGGGTGCTGTAGCTTAATTGATTAGCGCATTTGATCATTAAGCATGAGGTGGTATTTGTGACCAGGGTTCGATTCCCAGCCGCTGCCACTCAAAACAATATCAGTTTCTGATAATTATTAGTTTTCTATCCCATCGTAACTAATATTTATCACAGCGCCCTCAGTCGGTGGTATAGCTTTTAAACGCCACCGAAATAAAATAATAAAATAATCAGGCATGTGATCGAAATCGAAAACGAATCGTTTTTGGAAATACATTTTAATGCATTTATAATCTTATTTTTAAAGTTTTTGTTTTAAGATTCTCTTTAGTAGCCTAATTAATATCTTTATATTTTATGTGATAAAAGTTTTTCAATACAGAAATATTACGAAAAAATTGACTTCTAAAACTCATTCGTTTTCGATTTCCATCACATGCCTGAATGGCTATAAATTAAGCTTTGATCAATGCACCTACTCACCACCAGAGGCGCTGCAATACTGTACTATTAATAAACATAACGCGCAATTACAGTGTTGTCATATGAAAAGCGTCTCTCTACTTTCAACACCTATATTCTTCTTCTACCTATCCCTTTCCAAAGAAAGTAACACAATTAATTAATTAATATATAGACATATTAATTGTCTTGTTACTTGTTGTTACGAAATCACTTCTAATCTTTTATTATAAAATAGAATCTCACTACTTTTTGGGAACTACTCTTGGGAAATCCTTTAGATTTTTGTGCCACAAACATAATATTTCTCGTTGAATCACATACATATGTACAACATCCGTAAAATACTGGCCAAATTTTAACTTTCAAAGATAATTAGAACACAATGTTAAAGCTCAAAATGGTGCATATACATACATACTTTTATTTACCTTCAATTGTATTTAATTATATAATAATACATTTTTTTAAACAATACTTCGGCGAACTGAAAATAACAATCAACTTTGATGAAAACAGTAAAAACCATACAGTTGCCATTATAAAACATTTTACGTTTTAAAATTCCTTTGCTGATGTTATTTTGTTAACAATTTCAAATATTATTCAAATGCTTACTTACAAGAATCTCATTTGAATTAATTTTATTGTATTTAAATAGTGTTTCTAACAGAAACTTTTATTTTCGGCTTTTTTAAGGAGGAATATTTGTTTTCTTGCTGCTTCTGCTGCTGCAATGCAGAACATCCTTCCTTGGTAGCTTGAATATAATTTTATAGAACAAAAAAAAAAATCCTTGTAAATGTAAAATTCTACAGAGTTTTTCTCATATTTAGATTGAAAAACAAAACACACTACACCGAAACCCGCGGTGAAATTTATTCATGAACATAAATCGCTGTTTTTGTTTTGACTTGTTTTATTTATGTATTTCTCTTAGTGCACGTACAGCTGTTAAGACCTCTAAAAATTAATGTTTCCTTTAAAGCAAAGTACCAAGTTTATTCTTTCCTTTAACCTGACAGTAGTTCTGTTTACTCTTAATGAACTCATGAACTCTATTTTAAGAAAATTCTTTTCAAACATTAAACAAATAAAAAAAAACTTTTGTCATTATTTTGAGCACGTTCGCCACTTGTTTTTCTGATACTTTTGTTGATGAAGTTCAACAATAAATGATAAAAAAAAACATTCATAATTTTAATAGTCAATTTTGCATAATTTTAAAATTTATTAAGCCAAAAATAAAAAAGAACTAAACTTTTATTTTGTTTGGTTTATTAGCATTTTATGATGTTGAGGATAAAATTTCCGAAATTTGTGGTCAAAATTGACAATGATTTGTTTTTTTCTCTACACGCAGAGAAAAAACATGATTGGTCATAGTTAACACAACTACACTGTGTATTTGGTAACAATATATTGTTGTGGTACACAAATAATTGTTATTTTAATTTGATTTTAACAATATTTTAGTTACTATAAACATTTTTGTATAAATATGTTTAATTTAATGCTTTTGCATCAGTTAAGTAGTTTATCAGCGTGATATCGGATTATTTTCAGTGTACCTATATACAAAACAAGTACACAAAGTTTCACAAAATAAAAATTTATTAAAGATAACTATTAAAAATAAATGTAAATTAATATTTTATTGGTTTTTAGTTTGTTTTTCGTTGTACCTATACATATACACTTTATTACAATACAACGAAAAATAAACTAAAATCCAGAATTTCTGGACATAGATCAGATCAAAAATATAGAGACAATATTGCTTTACAAAAACCTGCTTTATCTTCTCACTGTGTAGTAAACTAAATCAGTATATAAACTTTGAAAATGTATCGGCATTAAACACTGAAAATAACTATAAACGTCCTTATATGTTAGAAATGTTTCAAATAATTAATGTACCTACAACTAAAAGAATAAACGACAAAGCAGATAATGAAAACGTAGCACAGATTTACAGACATTTAGTACATAAAAAATAACACGACTTTTAAATATTGTATAATTCGTATTAAATATTAACTGCCGTATTTATAAAAAAGTAATGTAGGTTTGAAGTGTGCTTTTAGACAAAATTTTCATACAAAATTTTCTTAAAGTACACTTGAAGTCTACTTTAATTTTTTATAAATACGGCAGTAAATGTTTAACTTTAAAGTTCTAATTTTTGATGATTGTAACTCATTGTTTTATATTCCTGATGTTGCTTACCGATGTTAGGCAAAATATTGGAAAATAAATAAATAAGATAATTGATTATAACACAGACCTCGAGCCTGATTATTTACCTAATTTATTTCAAATGTGATTACTTTAAATCATATAGTGTTTTCAATTTCGGTTAACCGATTAACCGGCTTTTGGGCAAATTTACGGTTTTTAGGAAACCGTAAAAATCGTAAATTTTTCTTAATTTTTCCGAAAGTTTAGAAGAACAACTAAAATCTATTCAAGACTTGAGTAATAAATGCAAACGTGTTAATCTCAATAACCTTACAGATAGATAGATGACTTTGAATATTTGGAAAAATTTTAACAAGAGAACGGAAAAATTCAACATGCTCTTCTTATTATTAATTCGACATCAACTGTCAGTGAAAGAGTCTTCTCGGTATCAACACTAACAAAACCCAAATTGAAAAACAGAATTTAGGCGACATTTGGATTGTGTTTTGTTTTTGAAATATTACTTTAAAAAAATGTCATAAAATTCATAAAAACTTACAACAGGATTTCAAAAGGTTTATAAAGCAAATTTTGTATAGAAAGTTTTATGAATAAGGGCATTAATTAGTCTTTATAAATTTCTTTTAGTCACTATTTTTGTTTTTCTTACCACAAAGTACAAATTTTGTGTAACAAATGCTATTTTTTAAGTTATTTTTGTTGTTTCTTAAATTAAAATTAATTGTTTTTTACGTTTAATTTATTTTGTTATTTAATGGACGGTTAGCCGATTAACCGTTTTTTTCGAGTTCGGGTTCGGTGTTTTCAAAAAAGTTGGTTTTTTGAAAACACTAAAATCATATTATGATTATTGGTTTTTACTTTAAATTATATTATGATTACTTTGGGTGTATTATTATTAGTTTGAATCATTGTATTATCATAATGGGTTATAATATGATGTTATAATATCAAATTAAGATTAATAAGAACAAATTATGGTAAAATACGAGGGCGGTTCGGAAACTTCTTAGCTTAGAACAGAAAGAGCGGTATAAAAAGAAAAAAGTCAAGTTTTTTGGAAATTTACATCTGTGCTATGAACGCATGTTCTTTTCGATCTGGCAATTCCGTCATATAGAAACAACTGTTTAAAAAAAACGCTTCCGCGGTTTTTTACAATAAATGAATTAGATTAGAATTAGAAATTCGTGGTGTCATTAAATATTTAAATAAAAAAAGGATTGTCGGAACAACAAATTCATAATGGTATAGTGAATGTGTTAGGTGAAAGTTGCTGAATTTATACGTGGTCGTACAAGGATTGAGAATAAACCACATAAGGGACGCCCCAAAACAGCAACAACAACAGAAATTGTAGCCAAAGTGCATGATATAATATTAAATGATCGACGTATAAAAGTGCGTGAAATACCTAATATCATTGACATCTTAAATGATCGAGTCCATTTAATTTTGCATGAATAACTAGAGGTGAAAAAGCTTACTGCAAGATGGGTGCCGCATTTGTTAACAGTCGACCAAAAACGAATAAGAATGAAAATTTCTTAAGCTTGTTTGGATCTCTTTAAGAAAAATAAAATGGATTTTAAGCGTCGTTTCATAACTTTGGATGAGACATGTATCCACCACTAATGTGATGGAGACAAAAGAACAAGTGCCCCAAAGAAGGCAAAAACAATTCAATCGGCTGGTAAGGTTATGGCAACGGTCTTTTGGGACTTCAAAGGTATTTTATTGATTGACTATCTGCAAAAGGGTAAAACAATAAATGTAGAGTACTATTGCAACATTTTGGATCAATTAAACAAAAACGTCCTGGCTTACAACACAAAAACAATTTTTCATCAAGACAACATACCAGCGCACAAGAGTGTTTTAAAAATGGCTAAAATCAACGAATTAAAGTACAAGTTCCTTGGCCACCGACCTTATTCTCCTGATTTATCGCGAATGCGTCTTTTTTAAACACCTGTTTCTATATGAAGGTGTTGCCAGATCGAAAAGAAATTTAACACGTGTTCATAGCAGAGATGTAAGTTTCGAAAACACTCAACTTTTTTCTGTTTATACCGCGCTTTCTGTTCTAGGTTAAAAAGTTTCCGAACCGCCCTCATATGTTTTGCAGACGTTCCTAACTGGTAAATTTATTACAAAAAATATAATTGTTAAGAAGTTTTCCTTTGACGTGATTTCTTTTATCTTTTATTCATAAAAATAAAAACAAGTGTTCTTGTTATTTTATAATAACAACATATTTGTTATAATGATTATTGTAAATTGTCTAAAACCTTAATAAAATTTTGCTTTAGCTGTCTGTTGGCTTGGTAAATGTTGAAAGTGTCACCTTGCTAACAATAAAACTGTTTCCGGCTTTAGGCATTTAAGCTTTAATAAACAATATAGTATCTAATATTTTTATTTCTGAAATAATCTAACAATCAAATTATGAACGAATGAATAACTATAAATATGTACTTGAATAATACACTGACGCAAAACATTAGCTATCTATTGAATTATAAAATTTGAATATTTCCAAGTAACAACTATAATCTTATATTCTTGTTGTTATTAAATATTGCCTTTACTTACAACATAACATGTTCGTAAATTCAAGCAGACTTTTGAAAATGTGTAGAATTATTAAACAATTGTGTTTCAAAAGTATTTCATATTTTTCAATAACAAGTTTCGTACAAAATCCACTTTAACATTGTATTTTAACAATTTAAGTTAGCTTTTAAATTGTTTTCTGCTTCTATAGAACTTGATTCAATAATTTTGAACAGAAAACTTTAAAAATTAACATGCTCAAGTAGTAAATTTAAAATAAGATAGGTTAAATGCATTCTGTTTACAGATGACGAAATTTTTCTGTCTGGAATTTAAAAATTTGAAAAACCAAGTGACGTCATCAGCAAAAGTCTACGTAAGTGTTGTTTTCTATAATGTCGCGAGGAATCTAATATCCTGTAAAACTATTAAAATATTATTATTAGACATTTCAACAAAACTCCGCCTACACAAGCTTTACTTAAAATTTACGAATGATTGGCCTTCTGCTAACTTTAACTACCTGCCTGCCAACTTTCGAATTGTTCAAGTGTTAAAGAAGTGCCATCCTGTAGTCACAAAAAAGGCTTGTAGTATTTGTGACTACATACTTACACAAATGTTCAGAATAAGCTCAAAATTTTTAATTTAAACGTTTAATTTTTTCAAGTGCAATCACATTAGGAAATTTCCTTTTTTATTTTTTTTTTGTGTTGGAGTCCTTGTTAATGTTTATTTGAGAGTACTTGGATGTATTTGTATATGTGTTTAGTTTTGTAATATTAATGACGTAGTTATAAACAACTACGTCCTAAACACTAAAAATGTTAATGAGACAATGAAACACTTGTACATTTTCGTTCCTTTTTGTCAACAAAAAGTTATTTTTTGTAATTAGAACATCTTAACACCAGTATTGCCGCCAAGAATATTATATATTGCACATTGCTCTTTCGAGAAAAAATTAAACATATAAACGGAATGTCATTATCTCAGATAGGGCAGTTTGCCTAAATGTGGTTCTATTATAAATGATAATGGTTGATAATGTCAGGCGAAGTGGATATTGATTTACGTCATGTGATCAACTGTCGTTCAAGTTTTAAGCATTTGCCATGAATTTAATATTAACTGACAGAAGTAATCGACAATTTAAAGATTTTGGAAGTCGGGTCAGTAAAGTCCCCAAAATAAACTATTGTAATAAAACCAATTAAGCAACGCTAATTTTTGGAATGTGATCTTGGCAGCTTGGCATTATTTCGGTTAAGAAATAAAAATAATCTGAATTAACTATTGTTCAGAAATAACTCTTTTAGACTTCGCAAAAAGCCATGAAACCTGGAATGTAAAAGACTGGAAAGTGCAGACTGGAAATGGAAAATTTAGCTAAAGTATAATGAAACTTTATGATATACATATGTATCTGATTTGGGGGTGGGATTGATATTTCTCATTGTTAAAAGTATGTAGATAGTATGCATCTCGGGTCATTAATAGGAGTTATTTTTAACAATATTTCTCTACTATTAAATTAAATTAAAATAAAATGCAAAACCATTTCTTGTTAGATTTAATCGTTAAGTAATAAATAATAGCAAAAATATCAAGTGACAGACAAATATTCACTTTCTTTCGATAGTCTAGAGTTCCTCAAATAGAGATGCGGTTTGGAATTCTACAACTTAAAGAAATTTCTAATTCAGAAGTGTTTCAACTCTGCAGTAAGTGAAAGCAAGCACGTTACTCTACAAATTGGTATGAGACTAAATAAATCGATAGTTGCGAGGTAAATTAAAGAATCTATGGAAATATATTCAGTTAGAAATTAAAATAAAATATCAAAGACAACACCTGTATTTTTGTTGAATTTGGAATTTGAAATTACGCATGAATTGCACATATTTTCAATTACACACGGACTACACATTCTACTTGAAATTACACACGATATGTGTAATTACACAGAAAGTGGCAACACTGCTCTCTTTACATTGTTCTACATTGTTATTGTTCTTTGGTCCTTATTGTGACTGTTAAATTATAATGTGAGCTAGAGTAATAAAAAGGAGAGGAGAGATTTATTATATTTAGTCACGCATTGATAATTTTATACTCGTATGCATAGGAATGTTGTTGTTTTTATTTTGTTCATTGACTTTGTGATTGTACCGTCAAAGTTTTTGTTTTAGCTTGATTTATTATTGTGACTTTAGCTAAATTGTTCACTTCTGTCATTAATTTTCTCACTCACTTCTTTAGTATTCCATTCATTAATTCATTCATTTGAATATTTATGTTTATAAAATCTTTAAAGGTTTCCTTTTCTTATTAACATTTCTCCCGCATATAAGTTTGTTTGTAAAAATGTAAAAATATATGTACGTACATTAGGGTGGCCCCACAAAAAAGTTGCGGATGTTCCCGACTAATATGAAAATTTAATTCATTTTAAGACTACGTTTCTCAATTTTTTTTTGTCCTGGGGTCAATATTTGGTGAGATGGATCAAAGGATAAAAGGACCTTGATTAGAGGTTTTTTGATTTTTTTTTCACATTTCTTCCATAGGAACTATATGTAAATTTGGTATCATATGAAAGGATTTTTGAGAGACGTATTCAATTGGTTATCAAAAATTAAAAAAAAAAAGTTTTAAATTCAAAAATTTTCAAAATTTCAGACAAAATTTTATTTTTTTTTATTTTTTCATAGAATTTACTTAAATAAATAGTTGAAATTTCTTGATTATAAACATCATGCAATATAACCCAAATGGTATTTCCCGTTAATGCGCCTCTTAAAGACCTTTCATATAGTTCAGATTTATATATAGTTCATTTGGAAGAAATGTGAAAAAAATCAAAAAACCTCTAAAAAGGACCTTTTTATCCTTTGATCCATCTCACCAAATATTGACCCCAGGACAAAAAAAAAATTGAGAAACGTAGTCTTAAAATTAATGAAATTTTCATATTAGTTGGGAACATCGATACCTTATTTTGATCCATACAAACGGGGCCACCCTGACGTACATACATATAGTATGTATGTGATACACACACACACATAGTCTTTAAATTTTACAATTTTAGTCTAATATTATTCGTTAAATTTTATTATGTATGTATGCAAGTAAGTAAGCTGTAAGTATTGGGTACATTTTACAGGAATTTTTGTTAAGGACGAACAAAACGAAACCAAAAATATATTGTTATGCTTATTTGTTTTTGGAATTTTAATTATAGATTTCAGCTTTTAATATTTGTTTGTATTTGTTTTTTTTAACTTCTATTGTTAAACTATTTATTGTTATTGTTCTTGTTATTTTGATAAAAAGTGTATGGCAAAACTAATTTGCCTCTCCTTTTTAGGAGAAATTTATTTTTCATTCATACATTAAATTTAAAAAATCAAGTACGAAAATTATTGTTTTTTTGCATGGATGGCTAATAGATATTGTGTAGAATAGGAAACTTTGTGGAAAAATTTTAAAAAATATTAATTTTTATTTATTTTTTGTTGTTGCATTTTAGTAATTTGAAGGACTCAAAAGTATTTTGCTTATTTAAATTAATCACCCTTATTGTGTAAGGCGTTGGCGTGCAATGTCATAGTAAAACGCCAAATTTTTCATACGCCAACGCCTTACACAATAAGGGTGAATGTTAATTTTTTTTTCATTGATTTTATTTATTTATTTTATAAAAAAGATACAAATTCCAATTTTTTTAGTCACAATTTTATTCTTATTGCCCTCGGCTGTGAAGATTTGTGAAGGCACTTTTAATAAAAAACATTTAAAAACTCCTAGAACAAGTAACAAAACGCCAAGAAACCCAACAAAATTAACTTGGACTTCCAAATGCAAATTACTTTTATGACTTGCAATTTGTAATGCAAATTAATAAAATGCAACAACATCTTAACAATAAAGGACATTCTTACAATTATTTTTGAATTTTCCCAACTTCAAAAAAAAAAAAAAAAAAAAATTTTCACCTGTTTTTGACAATTTTACGTTTGAAGGAAAAGCTAATTTCTTTTGAAAATGAGTGGGCAATTTAGTTGTGTGACACACTGTATGTATGTATGACCAATGCTGACGGAAACGGAAAACAATTTCATTTTTGTACTGCAAATGTTGCCTTCAACAAACGTAAAATGGTGTTTTAATTTAATGATTTAAAAATAAAACAAGACAATAAAAGTTGAGCAAATTCAGCCATAAAAGTTGTTGTTATTCAAAAGATAAATGTAAATAAGATGTTGTGTTTTATTATTTATTGAGTCTAAATCTGTATTTAAAATCATGACCTCATGACTACTGTTTTTATTTTTTATTTTTTAAATTTGTTTTTTAATTTGCGCTTTTTCTATTTCACTTAAATACGTAATTGTGGCCTAATTATAGGAACATTTGAAAAAGGAAACTGATATTAAATTGGATTTAAAATTTTATTACGTATTTGATTTGAGTTGTAGTCTGGCAAACAAACGATTTTAAGGGAATGGTCTGTGATATATATGTATTTGTAGATGTAACTCCTAAATTAATGGCTTCATTTTATAAAAACTAGCGTTTTAAAACGTAAACAATTTCTATGAAGAATATTGGAATTATAGCGTAAATTATTTCGTTTTATGAAATAAGGAGCTATATTCAAGTTTTTTATTAAAAATATTTTAGAATTTTATTGCATGCAAAAACTTTTAATATGTTGATGAACTTTCATGACAACACATGCTAATACATACATATGTATGTATGTATGTATGTATGTATGTATGCGAAGTGTGAAATTAATATTTCTTACTGAAGTGGGCTGCAACACTGCAATTTAAATGCTAAATCCTAAAATAATGTAATAAACACCTGGAATATATTTTTATTTAATTTTATTTTATTATATTCTGTTCAACTTATTACTTATCATTTTTATTGTAATTTTAACTTATATACAAATTTGCATATACGAGTATACCCATACTTACTACACCATTTTTAATTGAAATTTAAACCACAGTATTTTCATTTAAAATTCAAATTTTGCTTCCTGATGGAAATAGCAAAATTTGCTTTTAAAGTTTCAACATACAAATTTGTTAAATCTCTGGTAGCTCGAACTAAGAGCATTAAGAAGATTTTGTATAAAATATTTAAACGATACAAATTTCAAAATAAATAAAACATAATAAAAATAACCTAAAGCTCTTGTACTTTGAATACTTATGTACATACTTTATTTTAAACAAATCCATTGTGCAAGTACAACGTGTTGTATGAGCAACATTGTATCCATTCTTAATCATACGATCCCATGTACGCAAAAATCAAGTAATCAACGTTTGTGAACAATTTTATATTTACATACATACATACATATATACATACGTACACATTTTAAGTATATGCAACATAATTGCTTTTAAATCATACAAATATTTACTATATAAGAAAAAGAAAAAAGAAACCCAACTCAAAAAGTCTACTTCTTCAGTTTGTCAAAAATATTTTGGCCGGTTAAATTAATGTTTTTTTTTTTTTTTTTTTTTTTTAATACAACATTTGTAATAATCATATTTTTTGAAAATGTCGTTAAGCTAGATCTCTGTGCAATTGTCTGCACGTGCCATCATTGTAATGAAAATATTTGTTGATTTTTACAACACTTTTTCGTACTTTTGCAATAAATTGCCTTTCAAATGAAATCTGCAACGTTTTTTTTAACAGATATATTAAATTTTATTACTTATTTTTCAATGCACATTCAAAACAAAATAATTAAGTTAATAAGCAAATCTACATATATAGATATCACAGTAATGGGATTTGCAAAGTTTTCTTATGTTCAGGTCAATGCCTACGGTTATGTTAATAATAACACAACAGCTGAAGTCTACAATCGAATGCATTGTAAAGAAAGTATGGATCAAAGAAAACATATATAAATTTGCAACAAAAACTAAAATTTATTTCACCTTTTTTTATTTTGCATCGTGATTAAACGTCTATGACCATTAATGCAAATAATTTACAAGAAAAGGTTCCAATTTATAAAATAAATTGAAAAAGCTAAATCAACGCATAAATTGTATAAAGCGCTAAGAGCAAACAAGCAAATATGTACATTAGGGTGGGCCCAAATGGTTTTTCCCGTTTTTTTTAAAGTCTATCTATTTAAATTTTTATTAATTTTTTTTTAAATCTACTAAATTCTTCCCTATCTGACCATCTCTGTTAACTCAATTCGTTAATGTAATGGGTATTAAAATAACGTAAATTTTATAAGCTAAAAAATGGGAAAAACCATTTGGGTTAAATTGCATGATGTTTATAATCAAGAAATTTCAACTATTTATTTAAGTAAATTCTATGAAAATATAAAAAAAAAACTAAAATTTTGTCTGAAATTTTCAAAATTTTTGAATTAAAAAATTTTTTTTAATTGTTGATAACCCATTAAATGCGCCTCTCAAAGAACTTTCATATGATACCAAATTTACATATAGTTCATTTGGAAGAAATGTAAAAAAATCAAAAAACCTCTAAAAAGGACCTTTTTATCCTTTGATCCAGCTCACCAGGATAAAAAAAATTGAGACTACGTTTAAAATGAATCAAATTTTCATATTAGTCGGGAACATCCTGCAACTTTATTTTGGGGCCACCCTAATGTACATACATACATGTTTTGTTATCTTACGAAGCAACTTTTGATAAATCTGTAAATGAACCCAATGAACTATTAAGTGTAAACCAATCCTTAAATGTTTTATTTTCATGAATTTGTACTTGTTAATGTGAATATTTTCGTATAAAGTCAAAAAACGTGCATGTGTCGTCTGTCTACTTATTTGAACTTACATTCATTTACATTTACTTATTCAGGTCATTCTTTTTCCCTTTGAATAGTCTTTTTCGTTTTCTTCGCATTAACATTTTCTTAACTTTGTTCAGACTATATCAATTTGCAATACATAATTTGAGAGTGTTGAAATAAAAACTTTGATTGTGATTGTCCTTTTTCAGCCAAAATATTTCAAAAAGTCATCAAGTTGATTGTCATTTTATCAATGTTTTATTTAACCAAGCAAATTTTTTAATGCATTTTTGAAATTCAACTTAAATTTCAAGTAATGACAGTATTTGACATTTCTTTTCCATTTTCCATCATAAGGTTTTTAAATATATTTAACAAACACAAACTGCGAAGCTTTTTGGCTTAACTGCAGAAAACACCCAAAGTCTTTGGCGGGAATCGAACCCGGGGCACCCATGACATGAGACATGTGACATTTGCAAGATATCAAATATAAGATAATTGAATTTTGATGATTTCAAACATATTTTTACACTTTCAAAATATCAATACATTGTTTTTCAGATACAAAATATTTTGCTTTTTCTAAAATCCACTGGAGGAAATTCCCAAGGCTTTTCCGAATTTAACACATTTTGTAACGAAATTTTTTATGGGTGTTTTAAAATCCCAACAAATCCCAGCCCCGAACCAAATCGTGCCTTTGTTTTTAATCTTTATCCGAAAGGATACCAATATTACTGGGAAAATTAACTCCTCATTTTCAACTCTGTTTCATAAATTTATGATTTAAAATTAATAATTACTAATAGTTGCATGCATGCCGTTGTGTTGAATCTGCTCGTTGGCTGTATCCATTTGTTCAAGCATTCAGGTTACAATGTTTAATGATGAGATGTGAGGAATCTGCTTATTAGGTAATTAAAAATACTAGTTAGGGGATTCATTCCATATACATAACTATATTCAATAACACTTCATCATTAGTTAATTCTCTGTGTTTAGCTGAAAAGCACTTGAAAGTGGCTGGACAATTGGAAGAGATTATCAAACTCTCTGAGCCGAAACCAAATCATTTAGAGTTGATACTCAGAACAATTTCACAAACAATATGAAAAGAAAGGAATGAAACAAAAGAAATTAGGAATTTTTTCTTATTATTTATTAAATTATTTGGACAAAGGATTTCTTACCAGTAGAGGAAAATGAAGTGAACAGGTGAACGGTTAGATTGTAGGATCTAGCCGAAAATGATGACAAGTGGAAGTATACAGCAACACAAGGCTTTCTGCATTTATATACCTTAAGGAAAATTGGAATTGGGAATATAAGGAGAATCGCTAATTCTAAATTAACTTCTTGGTCGGGAAGTTTGTTTGCTGGATACAATTTGCATTCTAATTACATAATAATAAAAATACATTGTAACATAGATTACTTTTGGTTAAACAATATAATTAAGTTTCATTCGTCAGAGTATGGGTGCTTTTAAGCTTATTGGTATAAACCTTCGACTTCAAACAACCTAATAAAAATAAATCTAGGGTGACAATTCCGATCACCGAAATGAGGCAATGCACGACCAAAAGTTAATTAATTATTTCAAAGAAACCACTTGTTGTCCACATCAATATAGTCTAATTTAGGCGAAATGAACTCTGTTACCCTGTCGCGTTAACAATCATCAACCACTGCTTGACAAACTGTGACACGTTGTTGCCATCCTGACAAATATTGTTATTTTATGCTCCATTTTTACTAACTCTAAATTGTAATCCGTAAAACTGTTTTTTTTTCTATTTAAAAAAAAAAATCTCTAAATATGAGATTATGTAAAATTCATTGCAACTCAACATGAGACTTATTATTAATAACTGAATTATTCGTATACAAATGTATTAAAAGTGAACGTTAAATATTTTAAGAATAAAAATTGTTGGTTTGTTAGTCCCGGTTTACATTATGAAATTTTTGTCGCTGCGATTCTTGTCGTATCTTCTTTAAAATTGTATTTGCGTCTACATTGTGAGATTTTTGTTGCAGAGATTTTTTATGTTTTGATATATTTTTTGACAATTCCTTTTCAAAATAAACAAAAAAAATTTCAAATAAACACATGTATTTGATTGTAGCTACACATATGTACATACATACATACATACATACATGTATGAAAATAAAAAACAACAAATGAGGGAACAAAGCGTGTTTCACGAGTACCCCTTTTAATACGACTCACCGCTCTCGCCTACAAAGCAAGAATCGCAGCGACAAACATTTCAAAATGCAAACCGGGACTTACCACACAATGGGTTAAACAATGTATAAACATACAAATCAAAGTCTATTACATATTCAAATTACACGTAAGATAATTATATTGTGAAGATTTCAAAATCCTATTTATTTATGCATTCATAACGATTAAATACATCTCACACAAACATTATTCAATTAGGTGGAGTTTTCTGGCTCACTTCATTTAAATTTGAATTTAAAATTAATTCTCTCTCAAATAAAGAGTTTTTTTATCTTTCTTAAATTTAACAAAACAAAACAAAACAGGCAAACATATTTTTGTGTGGGTGTTAGAATGTGTTTTGGCGGTGAGTGTAGATTTTCAATTTCACAGTATGTATCCTGTATGTGCCGGAAATATACAGTAGGCATTTCCGTTTAGATAATTACAGTGAAAAGAGATTATTTGTTGTTTGTAAGTGTTAAAAGAGAGTGTTAAAATATTATTTTTTTCAATTATTTTGAAATTTTTTCGCATTTAAACATCATTAAACACATTAATTATCTATTAAGGATTAATAAAAATATTTAGGACTTTTTTTTTATTTAAAATACACTCAGATAGATTAAAGTCGTATGCAGATAGTTTTTTACAGGTGAATTATGTAATGTAATTATGTAACTGGTTTAATAACATTTGTCTATTAAAAAAACTAGCTAGTTTAACAGATTTACAGTTTCTTAGAGAAGCTTTTCTGAAAGCATTATCTATTTAATTAATTAATAAAAGTTTAATTTTGTAAATTTGTTTAACAATATTGTTTTGAGAGTATGAAAGGTACCTGCATAATACATTTGTTATTTTATTGTTGTCATAATTTGTTTAAATTTAACATTTTTTCTTCTTTTCTGTGATGTTCTTAACTTCCTAATATCATTTAATACCACAGTGAAAGTTACGATGGGAATCGCATCATTAGGTTTCCATCGCCTCAACTGGTATGAATGTCTTTTATACATACATATGTAAATATGTATATGTTGGCATAAAGATATAATTCATCAAAAAAAAAGTTAAATTTAAAGAAACAACGATACAAAATTCTGTGACGATCAGTTGATATCATGTCATTCTACTCCCTTTCTTAAAATAACTTCAACTCTAATAAATGTTGGTACATATATACATATATTTCCAACTAGTTACTAGAAGCGGATCTTGAAAATTCAAACCTAAAGTATTTGCCAGAAAATAAAACATATTACATATATGTGTATATGCATATGGGAACAGTAGACCTGCAATTGCATTGAAATATTTTTATTTACAAATACAATTGATCACAAGAACATAATCTTCCACAATATACACATTAGTAATTTGAACAAGTAAGAAAGTATAGAAGTTTAACAAAGTATGTATATAATATATAATACCCTACACCCAGTAGTAGGGTGTGGGTGCCATATGGGAGCTATGACCTATTATGGGCCGACCATACAAAAATTTAGGGACGTGTTAAATTTTATCGCGATAAAGTGAGTTTCGAAGGGAGTCGTATATGGGAGCTTTGACTAATTATGGATTATGTGTGATCAGTTATGTTTTTTTTTTTTTTAATTTGAAAAATATTAATTTATTCAAGAAAGATTAACAATGTATGATTGCCTCAGCGTCTTAACGACATTTTTGAGGCGATTTGGCATACTATACTTAAAATAAATTAATTATTTATATTTATATTATAGTTTTTAAACTAAAGAAAAATATATGTATATATAAAATTGTATTTACAAACTTTGTAGATATGACTAGGTTTCATAAACAACTTATTTGTGGCGAAATTTGTTTAGATAAGACATTTATGACCGATAAACACCTATTTCGGGAGGACATTTGTATGGGGGCTAGGTGAAATAATGGGTCGATTTCACCGAATATCAATCCCAACCGTCGTTAGATCGAAATATTTATGTACCAAATTTTATCGAAATATCTTCAAAATTGCGACCTGTACAGTCAGCCAGCCAGACGGACGGACATTGTTAAATCGACTCTGGATGTCGATTGATATACTTTAAATTGTTTGTAAGACTATTATTTTTGGGCGCTACAAATATCAGCACATGATGGTGTAGGGGAATAAAAATGTTGTATAAAGTAACACAAGTGTTTCTGATGAGTTCTAAATAAAAACTAACTTTATTATAACAATTATTTATCTTAATAGCTAACAAACAACATCTTGAATTTAGTCTAGCTAGCACATGCGCATGTGTTTTACATATGCTTGTGATAATAATACTTATCTTTGTGTGTGAATCTTAATAGCTAACAAACAAGATCTTAAATTTAGTCTAGCACATGCGCATGTGTTTTACATATGCTTGTGTTACAAAGATAAAACTTATCCAATGATTATTTATACAAAGAGTTTACATTTTAAAACTATTGATAATATAGAATTTAGAACTAAAATATAAACATTCTACAACTAATAAAATTTACTCTACTTTACCCGTGTTCAATTATGAACAAATGTTCTGTATCAGAACAACTTCAAATGTAAAACACGCCAGAATAAATTAAAAAGTTCAATTAAAACAACAAAACAAACATTTGCTCTGGTTGTTTCTGAAAAAAATTGCTTTATAATCTCACATTTTCTTATTTATGGTTTTTTGATCGTTTAAGTGTATGTTTTGCAGGATGTTTTGCAAATTTCTGTTTTATTTTTCAGTCAATTTTAAACAAAGTAATATTATAGGTATAATAAGAAATATTTTAATTTTGGCATGTCTTTTGTCTTCTGTTGATTATATTTTGCAGACAATCAATCAAGAGCAGTTTTCGTGACAAGGATAAACCTTCGCGTTTCAAAGACCTGCAGACTACGCGTTTCCAAGTTGAGCCTCAAAATGAAGAAGACTCTGATGATTCCAATGAAGATCGTGAACTGTTGGACAATGAATATGACACAAAATATGGTAAAAGCTTTCGGTAAGTTTATTTTCAATTGAAACCTGTGCATTTCATTCATGTATTAATTAATATTGATTTTCTTGACGTAGACACTTTACCAGAGAAGCTTTGCCACGTTTGGATAACTATCGAAATATCATGTCTATACAAGCTGCCTACCGCCCTACTTTGGATGAATTACACAATGCCACTTTAACTGGAAAGGTAAGGAAGAGACAAATAGCTTCATTATGAACTCTGAATTAAATCTGTTTGAGATTCATTGCGACATTTACGAGTATTATTTATTATTAATTTTTAATTCATTTGCATATAGATACGTGGTGCAATAAGTTAATTTAGCTTACTCTTCTCTTGTATATTAAAAATAAACTGTGTAATTGCGAAAATTAAGAAAGAAGTCTATACTTGTGAAGTTAGACATTATTCCAAATTTATTATTATTAAGAATTCCAATAAAAACAGAGACAATGTTTCTGACAATTATTGAGTAAATATAGCCATTGTAACATTAAAAAAAACAGAGCTTTTCAAATGGCTATCGCTACTTGAAATTTTTATTCATATTGTCAATCGTTCTGTCTGCCCTTAATAAATAAATTTTCATTTAGCTACAAATAATGGTTGGTTGGTTGACTGGCTCATTAGTTCATGACCTAACCCCATATTTTGCAATAAAGAAACACTCTAACTTCTTTTGGCTGCTGTAGCACAAAAACCCACTCTCAAACACAGCAAAAAAGAAATAAAAGACAAAAATAAACTTTAATCAATTAATTGATAGTCTTAATTTGTAAACTCTTTACATGTCTGTGGTCTAGATGGACATAAAAATTTGTCATTAAACTAATTGAACATAAAAACAAAACAGTAGTAAAAACCATTGACGACTAATGCATGTCATCAAGTAAAATTCTACTAACTACTAAACACTTTAATCAATAAATAAAAAATAAGAAAACTCGCAAAACAAATTTGAAATTTGAAAAAAGGTGTTTCTATTTGACACAGCAAAACAACAATGTTTATATGTATTTGCAAAGACTTATTTATTCTCAGAACCTTTTCATTTATTAATCATTTGTTCATTAATATATTTAGGTACATACTTATGAATTTGTTTTGGTTAGTAACAAAAAACCATTTTGAACATTTTTATATTTTGGAGTTTTTTTGCCATGAAAATTGCAATATATCGTAATAGTTTTTTTTTTTTTTGATTGAACAGGACCAATTGTTACGAATTGGAACCACTGAAACGCAATTCACACCACTTTTGTAGACAATTTCTGCAATGCACGATACATAATTTCAATTCTCTTGTTTGTTATTTTTTTATATTTTTATTGTTATGGTTCTAATAAGAAAAGGACACATTCTTAAGGTCATTTGTTTAAAAAATGAAAAATGACAGAATTGGTGGAGACAAATTTGTAGGACAGTGTAACAGATTGCAAAAAATTTTAAAAAGAAAGAATTTCAAATGTATTATATCACATCAACTTAATTAGACAACATTTGTTTAACATTTGACATTTGACTCTAACGTTTTGCTTTAATTTTCTCTTTATATTGGAGAATTTTATTTCCTGTTTAAATTTTTTTTTTTTTACCACACATGGTCGCTTTTGAGTAATAAACTGAAAGTTAATAAGGACATTTTATGAATTAATAATTTATAGTGTAGGTAATAAATAATTAATTAAATTAGCATCGAAAGGAATTGCTATAAACAATTAAATAATCAAATATACGGCGTTAGGTCAGAACGGCCAAGGTCGTAACGCCCAAAACCAAAAATGTCATAACGCCCAAACATTTTAGCGTTTTGCCATTTGGGCGAAATGTCTTTTTCAAATTTTAATCTAGGTCATAACGCCCAAAAGAAAAATTATCATTACAGGGAATTTGTACTATGCGAAGCCGGTTTTCTGTATACCATGAAGGAGAAAATCCTTCCGCCCGGCTTCGCATAGTACAAATTCCCTGTATTGCCAGCCTACGGTCGAGCGAAAGAATTTTCTCCCCCATGGTATACAGAACACCGACTTCGCATAGTACATATTCTCTGTATTGCCGGCATACGGCCTGGCGGAAGAATTTTCTCCTCCATGGTATACAGAACACCGGCTTCGCATAGTACAAATTCCCTGTATTGCCGGCCTACGGCCTGGCGGAAGAATTTTCTCCTCCATGGTATACAGAACACCGGCTTCGCATAGTACATATTCTCTGTATTGCCGGCATACGGCCTGGCGGAAGAATTTTCTCCTCCATGGTATACAGAACACCGGCTTCGCATAGTACAAATTCCCTGTATTGCCGGCCTACGGCCGGGCGGAAGGATCCTTTGGAGACAATGTAAAAAAATCAATAAACCTCTAAAAAGGACCTTTTTATCCTTTGATCCAGCTTACCAAATATTGACCCCAGGACAAAAAAATTGAGAAACATAGTCTTAAAATGAATCAAATTTTCATATTAGTCGAGAACATCCGCCCGCAACTTTATTTTGAGGCCACCCTAATGTACATACATACATATGTATGTAAGTCATATACCACTCTCAATCTAAAAACAATGTAAACTCAAAAATATCATTAACAAAATATTTTTGATTACTAAACTATCTCACTCATACATACATACAATATATCGATTTCTAAGAATTTCAATAATATGAATAGAGAATAATGCTGCTGACATCCCCTGCCAGAATTGATACAGGCATGAAGGGCACTTGATAACTCTAATTGAATGCTATTAACTTTTACTGATCAATTTGTTTGTTTTTGTTTTCTTCGAATATACAAACAATTTCATAAATCAAAATTAGTTTTTCTATCACGTGATAATAAATACTCTTACACATACTAATACTGTATGTTATTTATTTATTTATTTAAAAATTAATTAAACAAAATATTCTAAATGAAACCATTTGAGTTGAAAATTTAAATTCTTTTAAACAATTGTTATTTGTTTGGTTTGTTTGTTTTGTTTGTTCTTTTCAAAAGTATTTTGATTAAAATGGCCCAAAAGTTTTCTTTGTGTTTTTTGCGCTTCCGTTTAATTTTGATAAGCATTTTGCAATTTTCTTTATGACAAATAATCATAAATATTTGTCTCCTGAAACATTAATTTTCTCCAAAGTAGCAGATGCTCGCGCGCTTTCTCTCTCTCTCTCACCAGCTGCTTTAATACGTTTTAATTCTGCGTTTCCCTTTAGGTTGTGTATTTGTACGTTTCAGTGGTTTATGTTTATTTTTTTTTTTTTTTTGTATTTTCTGAAGATACGCTACTTTAAATTGTTTCAAATCTTTTTGTGTTCAATATCCGCAGAACATTTTGGTTACAAAATAAGAAACCCCTTTAAAATATTTGCGTACGGTCACATACTTTGCAAATATTTGCCGCAAAAGACGTAACCACTAAATAAAATATTTTTGAATTCGTTTATTTAAAAAAAAAAAAACTTTGTTTATTTAGTACAAGACTCAACAAATATTTGGTTTTATTTTATTTAATGCTGTTTGATCTTGTAAAAGTAAACAACGTCAAACAAATTGGTACTAAAACAAGTGGTTACGCTTATTTGAGTAAATATTTCCCCTGTGTGACGATGCCTTAAGTGTAAGGCATTCTGTTTGTCGGTTTGAAAACTTTACAATTTCCTTAACACAAATACCTATAAAGAAATATGTTCTGTTCGTATGCATTAACAATGTATGAATGTTCTGCTCCGTTCTGTTCTTATTTTTCTTCTACAACAGCGATTTTCCTATTCATAAACTTCTTTGTGTATCTTCTATTGCTTTTCATTATTGCAGCCTAAACATTACTAAAGCACAGGCTTTAAGTATATTTTCTGGGAATTTTCTTAGTTTGTTTTAAAAGGGATGTACATATGTAAGTATTTTGTACATATGTAAGTATGTATTTTCGCACAAGACTAACAAATAAGAATTAATTTGTTGTTTTTGATTTGATGAGGAATATAGAGAAATAGTTTCTACGAAAACCTCTTGAAATGAATTTACAATCTTATTTAGAAAAGAACTTGAAAGTCCTGTTGTTGTGAAGTGAGTTGTGAGTTTTAATTAGAACAAAATTTATCTTTTCTAATATCAAGTAATTAATTTTCTCATGCATACTTTTTAATAATCGCAGCTTTACTTTTTACATTAGAAATAATTTGTAGTAAAAATTCCGTTTTTCTTAGAAGCTCAAACTTTAATAGTTGCCTTAGGTCTGTTTGGCAGGAAACGTCTCTTTCTAAGCATTTTAGGAAAACAAGAAATAAATAATTTATAAAGAATCTTTTGTTTGTAGAACTTTTGGTCACATGAATATTTATTTCAATTACAAAATCTAAATTATTGATTTTTTATCTTTTGCAGTTTTACGATTTGCATTGGTTTGAGGAAGATATAGTTTTTTATGTATGTGATTAACATTCAAGTGATTTAAGTATAAATAATATTCACTATCATTTAAAGCGCTACTTACTACATAATTTCTGTAAAATGTATTAATAGAAAAAGTTTTATATTATTTCTATTATTATTCCAAGAATTACATGAATCATTTGGATTATTTTTTCTTATTTAATTTATATTGGAAAGAAATAAATAACTTTCATATCATTAATGAAATGCTGAAAAAGTACTTCTTCCAATACTCGTATTTAACTCAAACTTGCTATTGAAAAAGTATTGCGAATATTTTCAAATAAAATAAATCTTATTGTTCTTTTGAGATTTTGTGATTTCAAAAAGTACCAAATACTTGTTTTCTTAACCCATTAAATATTTGATTTTTCATTAAAAGTTTGCATTATTTGAGAATGTAGTTTTATTCGTACAGCTAATTTAATTTCTATTCCATAAAGTTTCAAAAATTTCTGAAAATTTCTTGCTGGCAGAACCTAAAGTTCGTATTACATTTCATAAAACATAATTAAATTATTCTATTATTCTATTTTTACGTATTTTAAAATTTTGTATAATTGATAGCAGATATTTTCAATACAATAACAATATATATGAACAGAAAATAGGCCTTCCAATGGGATCACCAGCTTCTACAATTGATTATAAAACCAAAAATTTTAACAAAATATGTAGATAATTTGTTTTGCATAATTTCAGAAAGTCAAATAGAATATATATTGACGATTTTTAACTCTTTTCATCCAAATATTAAATTTACTATAGACAAAGAATGTAATTCTATACTTCCTTATTTAGACACTTTAATAATAAAGAGAGTTATTACTAATAGACTGGTATCAAACACCTATATCATAATTAATATTCAAAACATCCTAAAAGAATTATTATTAATACAGCTAAAAATCTTATAGAGAGAATATTGACAATAAGTGATAAGGAATTCCACAAGAAAAATATAGAAACGATTAATAAAATATTTTAAGGATAATAATTTCGCTATTCATATAATTTGTAAATTAATGAGACAATTCAAAAATAAAATGCATAAAACAAAACGATTTTCTGTACCTAAAATATAAATAAATAAAAATATAAATCTTTAACTTATGTACCTAAAATATCCGAAAGATTAGAAAAATCTAATATATTTGATAACACCAAATATAAAATGGCTCCAAAAATGTATAACACAGTAGGCAGATTATTCAGTAAAATAAAAGATAGGATACCTAAATTAGAAATGTCAAACGTAGTTTATAAAATACCATGTAATGGTAATAACAATGGAAAATGTAGCAAAGTATATGTAGGTACAACTAAAAATAAATTAACCCTCCGATGAGTGAGAAGGTCCCTAGGGACCTTTTTGCCTTTTCAATCTGAAATTACTCCTACTTCGGCAACTACAAACCCCCCAAAGTTACTCTGTATTCCAAGAGTATTTTGTTGCGCATCTTTTGGAGAAAAATCAAGCCGATCGGATCATTACTTTAGGAGTTATTGAGGTTTTAGTGAGAATAGTACGCGGACGTGTGAATAGGTCCGTATGGACCTTGTACTGAATTTCACTAATAAATTCATGTTTTTGGGCATCATTATAATTTTTTTATTGTTTCAACACATAATTTACTTGTTCTGAACACAAAGACCTAAACTCAAAGAAATTAGGGATGATGATAAAAACAAACATTTCTAAGAAAAATTCGAAGACATGAACTTTATTGCTTTCAAAGAAAGGCACAATATTCTAATTTTATACTACTAGTTCTTAGAATTTTTTGTTTTTATCATCATCCCTAATGTCTTTGAGTTAAAAAAATTGAAAAAAATTATTTTTATATGTAGAATTTAGTTATAAACAATAAAAAAAAAAATTTAGAACTGTCACTCATCGGAGGGTTAAAAACTAGAATAGCTGGACGCAAATCTGATCAAAAAACTATCATCACAAAAAACAGCATTATCATCACATTGTGCAAATTTGAATCACTATCCCGACTTTGAGAACAGAAAATAATTATAAACGTCGTTATATGTTAAAAATGTTAGAAATTATTAATGTACCAAAAAATCTTTAAGAAAATTTTGTCTGAAACACACTTCAAGCCTACTTTATTTTTTATAAATACGGCAGTTAATTTATAAAAACACAAAAACTAAAATCTAAAATATTTTTCATATTAATATTTTTGTTTGTGTAATATTTAAATTTTGACAATTACTGTTATTTTTGAAAAATATTTTTATTGTTATTAATTTTAAATTTTGTTATTATGTATTTCCCTTAAGATGCTACACATTGTTGTAGCGAAATAGTGGAATAAATAAAAAATAAAAATAAAAACAATATTGACCTTAATCTCGAAAATAAAATATAATTGTTTAATAAATATAAAGGTCGAACAATCAGTTAAATAATCATAATTTTCAACAATTTTCAAGCCAAAAGAACTTGACAAGCTGTTTAATCTTTTAAATGAGTAAATATTTATTAGCTTTAATTTACTTTATTAACATTCAAGAAAATCGCTTTAAGCATCAGGTGTATTTAAAAGCGATTTAGCTAATTTTCCACCAAATTGAAAATGTTGTAAATGTTTAGTAGCAGACAAACTGTTTCTCTGTTCAGCTACGATATTAAATTTTGGCAATTTAATTCCATTTGCATTTTGTGTATAAATATGAAATACATATTTTCTTTATTTTTTCATTTTACTTTATAGTTTTGGTGTTAAAACTCAGCGATATTTTTTTTTAATAAATTCGCGTAGTCACACGTTTATTTCTATATAAAATTATTTATACTTATTTGTGTATGTATGTGTACATAAATACATACTCGTATAAACATAGATAGATATTCAGCAGGTACATTTTATATAAGTATTATATACATATATACTTTAATAAATATGTATTCTTAAGCTAGATTTACACGATTGAAATTTTCTTCAAAATTGCGCTTCAAAATGCTTCAAACTCGTGTAAACAGCAAAAATTCTTCAAAATGTATTTATTTAATAGTTATTAATAGTTTGAAGAGCAATTTTGCAGAATATTTTAATCGTGTAAATCTAGCTTTAGAATTCACATTTGCTTATGTATGTGAGCAAAGTAAAGTTCCTGTTGCGGCAGCTTTTGTAGTCGTACTTTTTGGCATTTTTTCTTTCATTGTCATGAAAAATGTTTCTTTTTTTTGGCTTTTATGTTGTTTTCGGTGAAACATTTCCATTTGATTTTCTTAAACGATAAATATTTCAATTCATGTAGACATGTGCTGTACAGTACGTAATATTTTAGAATTATTTGTGTTTTTGTATCTGCCTGCATTTGTAACTCTCTAACATTACAATCATAAAAATGTAATGTAATTTGAATATTTTATTTTTCATTTTGTAAAAACCATAAAATAATATGATTATGTTTGTTGTTTTCCATTTCTCATTTTAAAATATTCTTGGTATTCTTTTTCCCTGTAGAATACAAACAGCTTGAATCGTAATGAGGATCCGGAAACGGGTGGTGCTGCCTTGAATGGGATGTTAAAGTTTGGCTGGATCAAAGGTGTTTTAGTGAGATGTCTGCTAAATATTTGGGGTGTCATGTTGTTTTTGCGTCTCAGTTGGGTAGTCGGACAAGCTGGCATCATGGAGGGTTTCATTTTAATTCTAACCACAACAATTGTCACCAGTATTACAGCATTGTCAATGTCGGCGATTAGTACGAATGGTGTCATCAAGGGCGGTAAGTTCGCTTAAAGATGTGGTAACATCCTTCGATACATTAATTTTAATTTACATATCAATTTGTTTTCTTTTTTATTTCTGTGTGTGAGTGTGTTTAAGATAAACATTACTTTGATTTTCTTGCATAATATTTTTTACTTTATCTTTGGGGAATTTATTGTATTTATATGATAATTACTTACGGAGTTTTTCATACATATATTAACATATTGTCAGTCAACTTGTTTTCACTTTATATCAAGTGAAAAATTAAAAGTTTTCAAAGACGTTTTAAATTATTTGCATCAACGTCTCTTTAGAATGAGACAATTGGTTAAGCATTTTTTAACATTTAACATTTTCTTAGCAAATTCAAAAAGGAAAATATTTCTTGTTCTTTTAATAATCCATATATAGTTGGTTACTTCACTCATTTGACTTGTAAGCTATCTAGTCATTCAATTATATACCATGAACACCGGCTTCGCATAGTACAGATTGTATTTTTTTATGGTGAAATGTCGGATTTATATTGCCTAGATGGTCATATTATACCTTCAATTAAAGCTTAATTTCTTGACTTGAAAATATTGCCATTTATGTACTTACTTATATAGACCTTTTTCCCGAATTTTTTAGATATTTTAAACAAATTTCGGATCAAAAAATAATTTTGCGAAATTTATTAATAGGTGGTTCATATAAATAGGTCATGTTACATATCGTTGGAAAGGTCTTTAAAATACCTATCATTTGATATATATACATATATATATCGTATAATAAAAAAATGTAGTTTTCAAGATATAGCTAAATATATTACAAACTTTGGAGCCCCGCCCACTCGAAAGTAGGCGTGACCGCCCCATTTTTTTTTATTTTAAAAATGATTTGAAAAAAGTCACTAAAACCGACTTAAGCCGATAATTTTTAGGTGCTACTTCATAAATCTTGTTTTTTTCATTTTGAATGAACAAATTTTTTAAGGGACCTGTTTTTGCGTATTCGGAAAAATAAATTTGATTATTCTATTTATTATATTAAAACTTTGTAGCACGTAAAACATTCCATAATATATTGTTTTTATTTTACAAAAGTTTTGGTATTCGACGAAATATGGCCGAATATTGGTATTAGGGCGATTTTAGGCCTAATCCGAAACCGAAACCTAATACTGGGTTGGACTCTTGAAAGAACAAATAAATAATTTGTATCAAGCAATTTGCCAATCAGTTGGCAAGTTGGAGTTGTGTACAAATTAGTGCTGGCAAAGTATTGAGTAATGGGTACCGAGTATCGAGTATTTGCCCTTTTCTTTGGATACTCAATACTCAAAAGTAGTTTCTGAGTTGTATTTTTAAGCAAGTTTAGTGGGTAAAATAGTGCATAAAAATACATCACTGTATAAAAAGACAACAATGTGTAAGCTACAAAATTAAACCAACCGCCGAAATAAAGCTGTCTATTATTTTTTAAGTTGTTGTTAACGTTGAATTAAAAGTTATCTTTACATTTATTTTTGATTTAATAGTAAAAGACATACAAAACCAATAATAGTTGAAGATCTATTTTTATTTTTTAAAGAAACTACTTCAATTTGCAGATAAAAACTATGCGTTACAATTTCAAAAAATCCGTTTAAAGTATCGAGTAGTATTGAGTACCCAAATGAAAAGTATTGAATATTATTGAGTAATGGAAAGTAGTAGAATTTGCCAGAACTAGTACAAATTCATTCTGAATACTCTCACAAAAACTTTACCATTTTCTAACTTATGTTAGAAGGAAATAAATATTGAAATAAAAACTATTTGTAGTTTTTTCACAGGCTATTTTTGGAGACCGAAAATAATTTTCGTGATTCCTTTCCATATACAATACATTTTGAAATGTACTTTAAGAAAATTTTGTATGAAAATTTTGTCTAAAAGCACACTTCAAACCTACTTTATTTTTTATGAATACAGCAGTTAATCTTTAAGAAAACTATTAGCCAATAACTTTGTGTAGCACAGGGTTAGTTGAAGAGAATTGTATTGTTGGCTTAAATGTAAATAGTTCAACAGAATTGCATTAATGTGTCTTAATACATTTTCATCGGAATTATAAAGCTGTAGATACATATTCAAGGGGTTCAATTGAAGCGTAATCTTCACAACAGATGGGATATTATAGAATCGTTATAATTAAAACAGTGAATTAATTTATAAAAGTAACATACATACATATGTAGTTACAAATAGTTAAATTGAAACTTTATAAAGTGACGTAACATTCAAAGGTTAAAACTTTTAAAATACTTAAATCAAGACAATGACAATGTCATCAGAAGTATATTATAGTGATGAATCGCATAATTCACAACAAAATTTATTGACTTTTGAAAGTTAAAGCACTTTAACACATACGAGTGCATATCGCACTATAAATACAAAAGGGCCACAACTCAAAATACTAAAATTTTCAGGAGAGACAAAAAAAAGTTCATCGTGCACAAGCAACACACTTAACATAAAAATAGACAAATTTGTATTTTTCCAGTTAAAGAAGATAGTGATGTGAAAGAAATGTTTGCAGTAGCTAGAAATGTGCACCCAGAATTAAATTGTGGAAAAAAGACAGTTTTGCAAAATTTTGAGTTGTGACCCTTTTGTATTTAGGGTGCGATATGTTAGTATAAAAACGAGGTACGAGTATGTATTTCGTTCCTGGAATGATTTTCCTTTTTTGTTAAAAGACGTAACGAAAGGCATGGCCCCTTCATATGTAGTAGCACTGATGTAAATGATGAGGGTGCCCAAAGTAAATGTCGAAACGATGATGCTGGCAAAATGTAATAAATATTATGAATCCTTTCGAATTCAAATCACAACGTAAAGAAAATATTTCAAGCATTTCATACTTTCAACACCCAATTAAAAAGGAAACCATAAACATACATACGAGTACATATGAAAATATTTCAAATATTAACAGTAAGATTTGGACCACAACTCCAAAAGGTATTTAATGTAAGTGTTTTTGGTTGTTTTTAAATGTTTTCTGGTTGCTGCTTTAGGTGGCACATACTACATGATATCACGTTCATTGGGTCCGGAGTTTGGAGGTTCGATTGGTTTAATATTCTCACTTGCAAATGCGGTGGCATGTGCGATGTATGTGGTTGGCTTTTGTGAATCAATGTTGGATTTATTAAATTCATTGGGTGTCAGCATTATAGATGGCGGCATACAGGATGTGCGCATTATTGGCAGTGTTACAATATTAATTCTGCTGGTAATTGTAGTGGTTGGCATGGAATGGGAGGCCAAAGTGAGTAACAATTGACTGGATTGCAGTCGCAACTAAATTATTTCTAATTTATTTCTATTTAGTGATTAAATATGTTGCTTTGTTTTCTTTTTCTTTTTCAATCTGTTGTGCGTGTGTGTTTATAGGCACAAATTGGTCTATTGATTATATTGTTAATAGCCATCGTTGATTTTGTAATTGGCAGTATTATTGGTCCCAAAAGTGATGAAGAGCGTGCTCAAGGTTTTCTCGGATACAACAGTAGGTCTTTTTGTTTTATGATTTTTTGTTTAATTTATTTTTTGTATACTTAATTATGTTTTTAGTGACGCTATTAAAAGATAATTTTTTTGCGGATTATCGCATGGAAAAGGGTGTGCGTCATGATTTCTTTTCCGTTTTTGCCATATTCTTTCCCGCAGCAACTGGTATTTTAGCTGGTGCCAACATTTCTGGCGATTTAAAGGTAAGAAATGTTACCCTTATCCTCGTTATTGTTTAATTCATTGCCGACCCAAAATTTGTTTTTCCTTTATAATAACACATTTATTTATATATTTTTATTTTTATTGTTTTTTTTTTTCGTTTTTGCTTTCATACATGTTAAAAGGATCCACAAAAATCCATACCAAAAGGTACTTTATTGGCCATTTTAATAACAACAGTCACATATTTGATTATGGTTGTAATAGCTGGTGCTACGGTAGCTCGTGATGCTACTGGCGATGTTGCTGACATGGTTAATGGCTCCTTTGCCTTTTTGAATTGTACAGGCAGTAAGTATGCACACAAATACTCACACACATCTACATATTTGTTTAACTTTGTGTGTTGTGTGTGGTTTATTTTGACCACCCATCCTCCTAAAAAGATCTAACACAAGTATGAAAAGAAAATTCTTAAGATTATTGTTAAGTTGCAAAAAAAACAGAAAAAAAAGATTCGCTGTCAGTTTTTGTTAATTTTTTTTTAAATTTATAAATGAAGTAAATTCTTGTTTTTTTTTTTGTTTTTTTTTTCATTTGCAAAATTGTTGTTAGTCATGATTTACATAAGTATATAAACGTGTTTTGTTTAACTGATTATTTATTTTTTCCCCCTATTTTTTGGCATCATAAAATTGTAAAATACTGAATGTGAAAGGAAAGGTTTATGTGTGATTTAAAGCAAAGTTATTCCATTTTTTTATGGAATTTTAAATTTATATAGAAAGCTGTTAGTATTAAAAAGTATTCATTAAAGCGCATTTTTAATATCCATCCTCATTTTAAAAGTGTTCAATGGCTTGTAGTTTTTTTCGTTATTGAATTCTTTTTATTTCTTTTTTGGTGTTACGTAGAACAAAATATTTTAAAATTCATATGAAAAAAAAAAAAAAAAAAATTTATGAAATTGTCATGAACTGTGTATAAAGACTTACATTAAAGTTTATACTAAATTTGTTATGGAAAAGTTGATACTGTCGTAGTAGTTTCTTTTTTTAATACTTATGCCAATTTCATACAACATATAATTCGTACGATCAGGGACATTATATTTTCAATTTTTATCCGAAATATTTTAAAATTTAATCAACAAATATCTCAAAACTGGTTAAACATAAAAAAAGGTTGGGATCAATAGCCTTTATTAGCGATTTAAAATTTAAATTTTACTAATTTCACAACTTGCAAAATAGTTTATGTATCATGGGCTGTTTTTATAAACGCAGCATGAAATGCAACATTTCATTGCATAGAGTTCATAATAGCATTTAGAAATATAATTAAAAAAATTTTGTTTTAAGATTCTCTTTAATAGTCCAATATCTTTATATTTTATGTGATAAAAGTTTTTAATGAAATGTTGCATTGCATACTGCGTTTATGAAAACAGCCATGCTTTCATCTTCTTGCAACATATTTTCTCTATTAAACGTGTTGCTGCAACATATTTTCTTTGTGTAACATGTTGCGTCAACATGTTTTCTGCTGCTGCTTTTATTCGATCTCAAATAGGCCCGAAAAAAAAAACCTTTTAAATGTTTGGAATTTAACTGCTTTCGTTTCGATATAAATGGGGCTACCTTAATATTGCTGTGTTATTATACAACATAAATCATTTGGGTTAAAAGAATTCTATGATTGAATTTAGTTAAAGGCGAAGCACGATTCCTTCTAATCAACTTTACAAACAACATAAAAAATAGCAAAAATCATTTGTAAAATGATTAATTTCGTTCTATAATATTTGTGCTTATTTTGTAAAATTTCTTATCATTATTTTTTAGTTGTCTGCGAATATGGTCTGCAGAATTCATTTCAAGTAATTGAATTAGTATCGGGTTTCGGTCCCTTAATCTATGCTGGCTGTTTTGCGGCCACCTTATCCTCTGCTCTGGCCAGTTTAGTGTCAGCACCAAAAGTTTTCCAGGTAAAAAAAAAAAAAAAAAAACATTTCTTATCCGCAACAGCAACAATTCACTTACAACCTTATCAAGATTGTAATAAATACAAAAAATTAATTACATGTTATTAATTTATTTCTTGTTCATGTAGGCTCTGTGCAAAGATGAACTTTATCCAAAAATTGTATGGTTTGCCAAAGGTTTCGGCAAGAATAATGAGCCAGTTCGTGGTTACGTATTGACATTTGTAATTGCTGTAGCGTAAGTATGCAATACCCAAATGACAAAACTGCTCTAACTCATCTGTTAGTGTATTATTATAATTAATCTATGTTTAATTATTTGTACTTTCTATTTCTCTTTCTTTTTTGTTTTTGGTTTCATGTAACAATTATACTGCTGCTGGCATTTCATTTCTGATGGCTGTTCAATTTCTGGTTGCTTTTGGCTTTTATAGTTTCATATTAATTGGTGAACTAAATCTTATTGCTCCACTTATATCGAATTTCTTTTTGGCAGCTTATATGTTGATCAACTTTAGTACATTCCATGCCAGTTTAGCCAAACCCGTCGGTTGGCGTCCAACATTTAAAGTATGTTTTATTGTTTATATGTATCTATACACCAGCATATGTACAAATAAGTACGAGTAGTTAGTTATATTAATTGTAACAAAATTACATTTAACTTAAATTTCTATATTCTGTTTGTTCATAATTTCCAAGTAATTTCAGAACCGATTTTACACGAAAATTTCAAACTATTTTAAAGTATTTCTACAAAATACATAAGTACCCGAATTTTATCTACTTATAAAATTATTGTGCAATAGAAAACTTATTTACAAATTGAAAGAAGAAAAGATATTTTCATTCATTTGAAAATGAAATCCAGTGCAAACTAATGTCGGAGCAACGTTATTTGTATCTGCCTTAAAATTAATTCTAAGATTTGTTCCTACATTTCTAATTTAAAACAGCAATGATGAATTTCTGTTTAAATGAATGAATGAATGAAGCAGAAGAATAATTTCTTTTGCAATGATTTTATGAAATGAAATAAGAACATACCTACATACATACATACGTACATACAAGCATACTTAATTCAGTTTCGAAAAATATTTTTAGGATATTAAGTTGAAGTTTTATTTAATACTTTTTATATAGTATAATTTTCCAAAGCTGAAATTAGGACTCTTATCAAATATTGTGAACAACAACAATACCTACTATAATATAAAAATGATGTATTTTGGCCACTGATTTATTCAAATTAGTCAGCTCTTAAATGGCGATAAATTAGTTTTTGAATAATTCTCATATATGAACGTACATATGTAACTGTTGGAAATGCTGAACTACGAATAAAGTGAAAATTGTATTAATTTCTTGCATTATGTACTTATATTATTTCTGGGCAGTACTACAACATGTGGCTAAGTCTCTTGGGCTCTATACTGTGTGTGGCTGTTATGTTCTTGATATCATGGGCAACAGCTTTGATTACATTTTCCGTTGTATTGGCATTGTACTTAATTGTTGCCTATCGGAAGCCAGACGTCAATTGGGGCTCCACCACACAGGCACAGACGTACAAGAATGCCTTGTTATCAGTGCAACAATTAAACAATGTTGAGGAGCATGTTAAAAACTATCGTCCGCAAATATTAGTTTTATCCGGATTGCCGAACACGCGACCCGTACTTGTTGACTTTGCCTACATGCTTACCAAGAACTTATCTCTGATGGTGTGCGGTCACGTATTGCGTGGTTCAAGTTCACAGCGTTATCGTAATTATTTGCAGGAACGTGCTACCACATGGTTCCGTCGGCATCGTGTTAAAGGTTTCTATTCCTTGGTGGATGGCGAAGATTTCGAATCTGGCTCAAGAGCCTTAATGCAGGTTAGTAAGACGAGAGACTGGTTGAAATTTAAATATTAATAGAGTGTTTAAATGAAAAATACTCTCCTATGTATTTTACTTTGTATGTTTTTGGCCATAATGCAAATGAAAAATGAAGTGCTATTTCAATGGCTTTAATTCCCAAGAAGTCCTTGTCAAAGGTCATTACACTAAATGCTTCTTATTTATATTGCAACTTTTTATTGTTCTCTTTTAATAAATAATTTCTGTTTTGATTAATGACTTATTCCTTTAACTTTTCTTTCTTCCTTTATGTATTTTTCTTACACATTTAGGCTGCTGGCATTGGCAAACTGAAACCCAACATTTTATTAATGGGCTACAAAGCAGATTGGCAGACATGTGAACACAAAGATTTAAATCATTACTTTAATATCATGCACAAGGTAAATAGTCAAAAATAGTAAAAAGAAAAAAAACAGAAAGAGAAAGCTTCATCACAATTTATATATTTATGCAACAAACTCTCAATGGTTTGGATAAATATTTATCTAATAATTGTTGATTTTATTCTCTCAGAAGATGTCTTTCAAAAAAGCGAAAAAACCCAAAGTTTTTACAAATTTTAAAAATTTCAGTTTGAACTGCCCAAAAAAAATTTTACTTTTTGATCACATCTGGGAAACTAAGGGTTTTTTTTTTATTTTCAAACGGAAACATAACTTTGGATTTCTTTTACTTTTTTGTAGGCATTGGACATGTATTTATCTGTTGCCATATTATGTGTGCCGGAAGGTTTGGATTGCTCGCAAATTCTGGGCGACGAAAGCAGTGCACAAAGAAACATTTTAGATGTGCCACGCACTCTGCAACCCAACGAAAGTTCAGCTGATCTAAACGCCGTAGAACGTAGTGTACAAAATGGTTTAAGTGGCAGCATGGATTCCTTAAGTCGCAATGTATCACAAGGTAAATAATTTGTATAATTTATTATACATACTTATAGTAAATACGAATGATTACTTGCACAAAAGCATTAGTAGTAATAACAATTAATATTTCTACTTAGACAGACAGACAGACAGACACACAGACATCATTAGGGCAGCACCAAATAAGTTGTTCGTTCATTTACGAAAAAAAAAACACCAATCTATTTTTACCCATGATTGAATTCTATTGAAAATAGTTACATTTCGTTCATTTACATCTGGATCCAATTCAAAAAATAAACTCCTAAATGTAGCAAAATATCTGAATTATTATGTGGCTTACATTTTTATAGGCCGGGTCACATCTACATATGATATTAATACAATTTGTTTGATAGTTTTTTTGATGAAATTTTCAAAGGTTGTCTCGGATTTTTGCTCATATCTCCGTTATTTATGGAGGGATTTTGCTGATTTTAAATACGAAACTTCTCGAAAGCATGTCTGACAGAATTATTGAAGATTTGGATCCTGAAGATACCTGGGGACTTCAGAAAATTGATTTCAACAGACAGACAGACAGACGGACGGACATGTCTTAATAGACTCCGCTATCTACAAAGAACCAGAATATATATACTTTATAGGATCGGAAAATTACTAACGGAATGACAAACATATACCCTTCTCATGATGGTGAAGGGTATAACAACATAACATAAATAATGTTATCGGCGCTGAAAAACGCTTTGAAACTGTTTTCTCGCATTAAATCAGCTTTGCGCTCTGACGCCCACTATGACCGCTCCGCGCTTTTTTGTGCTAATTTCTATAAAACCAGTTTTCTCGCAATAACCGTCGGCTCGGCAATAAGCTGCCACTCTGTACATACCCTTAGCTTGAACAATTGGTGAAATAATAATATTTTAATGCCAAGTAATAAATAAAAACATACGCATAAATATACCTTGACCAATACTATATACAGTATATCCGTATGTTTATGTTTCTCCTTAAAGTAGACTTTCATCATATTAGTAGGGAACAACTTTTGTTTGTTCCATACAAACGGACCACCCTTATGTTTACGTAGTAATTAATTAAATATCTATGCAATGTGTTAGTTTTTTATTTAAATTGCATTTGTTTCAATATCATATAACAAAAACACATTTTGGTCAACAAAATACATTTATCAAAGGGATCCCACACCAACAAACTTTGTCAAAGAACCAGACTGACAGACAAGCATAGACGTACAATGATTTATTCGGGTTAAATGTCAACTTGATGCATAATTTAACAAATAAAAAATGTGTACAAATATTTATCTCGATTATTTAATGTAATTTATGTATTATCTATTTCTAGTTTGTATTTGTATCTACATATTTATAATTCTTGTATTTATGTATAACTAATAATCAAATATACTACATACTCGTACATACATATTCATTATTGGAAATATGTATTTTGTAATATGTATCTTAAGTATGTAATTATAGAAAATTTTATATTTTTATAAGCTTCTTAGCAAATTTGAAATAATTTTTAATATTATTCTGAGATTAATGACAATAATCAAATTGTAAAAATATATTTAGAAATAGGATTTGTTTGCATGACAAATAACTCTACAATGGTAATTTAATTAGTTATTTATAAGACATTCACATTCGTGATGGTGCAAAACTGCATACCAGTCTGAAAAATGTCTGCAAGAACTTTTCATTGTATTCCTTGAATTATAATAGCAAGGAAATTAATTACTTTTTATTTAAGTTGGCATTATTATTTATTTAATCTACAAGAGATTAATTCTAAGATAAAATTTAAATTAAGGAGCACTAGCTACATTGGCCATCAGTTCTAAGTTGGCATTAAAAATGTATAAAATATTACAATTTAGTTATTATTGTCTTAAAGTATATTATACTTGCAATCATGGTGGAATTAATTTACAAGGTGACAGCATTGCTACAACAATTACCACAAGGCAAGGACAACAGGCAATTTTTTTTTGTGTAATACTTTCGTTACTGTCAAAAACAATAAAGAAAACAAACATGGATAAAAACAGAAAACAAAAAAAAAAAAAAACTACCACTTTTAGTAAAACAACTCAAAAAACAAGCAGACTATTTAATATAAAATTAGTTCTTTAACAGTTTTAAACTATTTAACGCAGATAAAAACTCGCGTTTTCAAATACAAAATATAAAAAACTATTTGTAAACAAGTTTTTGACATTGTCAATTTCACCATGAATAGAGCCAAAAATAAACAGCTGGCGCTATGCTGTCTGTCACCTTGTAAATTAATTTCACCATGCTTACAATCATATTTCTAATTCCCTAAGGCACTGTAATAGCAAGGGAATATTATTAGAATTTTTAGTTTAAAGCATGTTTAATTTAATTTAATAATACAACTACGTAGGAGTTTAATTATTTTTTTATTAATTCTTCAATAATCATTTTATATTTTGCATGTTCCAATCTCTTAAATCAACTACAATCAACAATTGAATTATGAATTTTGATTCTGCACCTGTATATATTTTTGTAATTTATTATTTATTATGGCACAAACAAATTATATTGCTAAAAATAAATAATACAACACTCTTGCCATGTGTAATGCCGCACTTCATCAATTTGTAATCAATACCAACAACAAAACCAATAAAAAAAAAAACCCAACACACCATAATGATAAATATGCAAACCAATAGATGCTGCTGAAATAACAAACACCGAAAATAATTTGAAAATAACAAAAGGTAAGTGATTCTAATAAACCTTAATAAATTGTAAGTAATTGCTAGTAAAAATTGTTTTCCTCTGTATTTGAATAAACACAAACAGATTGCTTTTGGTACTTTGGTACAATGTTTGTAAATAGTAATTGGTTGAATAGTTTATTTCCTGTAAATGAGAAAGTTTTAAAGTTGTTTTTGTTTTTCAATCAGTTTATGTTCAAGTTAATACATATATGAAACATGTTTTGCACTTAAAGCTTTACAAACTTCAAGAGAAGCCATTGTTTGTGATGCAACTGATGTTGTAGTATCGTACGAGTTGTAAGTCTTCTGAATTTACAACAGTTGTACAAATGATTTAGGTAATTTTTCAAAACTTTTATGTAAATTTAAGTTTTGTCAAAAGTTCATATCTGTTTATATTTAACGAAAATTAACTTGTGCTCCATCGCCTGATGACCGACCCTATGCGGATTAAAGGACTATTTCATCATCAGACAGACGAAAAAGAAAAGAGATTTTTCATAAAATGTAGAAATTGTTTAGTTTTTATATGATATGGCTCAAAATTGTGTTCACAATCAGACAGTTGTATCATACAATCCATACAACATACAACGTCAGTTGTGAATTGAACAAATGTTTTTCTTTTCCTTTCCTTAAAATTGTGAACTAAGTGAATGTTCATAAAGAACGTTTATAGTACCTAAAAATGACTTTATAACCATCAAGTAAAATTACTACAGATTCATCTTGTTCGAATCTATTTGAGTTTCCAGCGAAAGACAAAAAATAAAATTACAAAAATTCTATGTTTAGGACACATGTATGTATGTATGTAAATAGTGAGTGTATGAGCAGCTAGTCCCTAAAGTTAAATGAAAACAATTTCATACTTTTCAAAAGTTGGAATTTTTATATTGATTTTATCATTTCATATTACATGTATATTCTATATACATACATATGTACCAGTGATGGAAAATGGGTTTTTGTTTTTCGTACCAACTATATAAATGAAATGTACTTTTTAGACCTCCATGGTACCATTTTTAATATTTGTTAAATAATCATAAAACTTTACCACAAATTTACTTTATCGAAAATTCAATATATCTTCTAGCAACATTATTGCGTTAATTGTCGCGATTATCTAAAAATATTCTTATTTATGAAGTATCGAGTCATTTGCGAAAAGTTAACCTTGGTAAATTATGTATTTCCAAAACAACTAGAATTATTATTGTAAGAATAAAAGAAATAGAAGAGTTAACTTCTAACGATTTTGAAATCCTGATTAACTACATTTTAAGCTTTAGTTTTTGAATTCAGCCTCAAAATCATTTAATGTAAATGAATATGCCAAAAACTCATATTTTTCGATAATTCAATCAAATATATATTGTCGTAATAATCATCTTATAGATGCATATTTAAAGATCAAATTGATATCAGTTCCAGAATGAAATTCATGAAATTTAATAAAATCTCTTTTGCTTGCACTATTACACAAAAAGTAACTTATTTGATATACAGCCATGTCACAGAATTTAATTCCGTTCGGAAGTGGAATTAATTCCATTTCTTGCTTCTATAGAAAAAGCAAAACGAAAAAAATCGGAATGAAACCAATTTTTTTTACTTTTTCTTTAGAAGCAAAATACTTCCGAACGGAATTAAATTCTGTGACATGGCTGATATTTATCTGTTTCATCTGAAATAACAAATTTTGATGCAACAGTACTATTTTGAAATTGTACCATATGACTCGTGGTAGTACCACGGTACCAACTGTGTTTCAAATGTATCAAAAAAAGTACAATTGTACCATGTTTGCTCTTCTCAAAAGCAGATACACATAAGTACTATAAACAAATTTTATAGTGAACATAAGTATTTAAGAGTATAATAAAAAAGTATCTTTTTTTTTTTGCTTCATATACGAGTATGTGTAGGAGACATACAATGCATAATAGTTATACTACAACCTTTAATTCTTTTGTACTTCAAAATTGATTTTTTTTTGTTGCACAAAAAAGCTTATGTTTGTTTGTACCTATGAGACCAGCAACAATGAAAAAAGAAAAGCAATTGTTACTTTTTGATACAAGAATAGAAGAAAAAATAAAAAAGAATTTATAGAATGGTTAAACATTACAAACCTACTTTACTTATTCAATTACAAAAACAAGAATTATATAAAATGTGCATATTTAATTTCATAACAATTTTTATGATCAAAGAGGTGAAAATCTTAAACTACGCCGTTGTTCTGAAATCTTAATAAACATTAAATGTAAATAAATCAATGGTACAATTAAAAGATTTACGAGTTGTTACCATTTTATACATATTGGGCTAATTTACGTCATATCGACAGCTCAATGTGAAAACATGCTAAGTCGAAAAAGTGAGTTTTGCAGGAAAAGCTCCTAAAGCTTACAGGCGATATCTAAAAAACCATATGAGGTAGAACTTTGTTGTTTATAACTATTGATTGGACTAGCCAATCACAACCAAAATTTGACAGAATTTAAAAAAATTAAAAACATGCTAAGTCGACATTATTGAAAATTGAGGCATGAATCCTCATTATTTTTATAAATTGTTTTTTTTTTTTTTTTTTTTGGGTATTTCACGATAATAATTTGAATTCATATGTTACCATTATTTTAAAAGTTCGTTTGTTGCGTATCAAAAATATGTATGTATGTAAATATTAAAGAAATAAATCCCTTATTATATGGTAGCATTTGTAAAAAGAGAATAAAACAAATAAGATTATTTTATAATGGTAAATAAATAATACACTATACTCGGAATAAAAAGGCTACAAGCGGTTAAAATCTTTCCTTTTACTTTATTAATTCCTGCAATTAAATTAGAACCACAAATAGCAAGAACACAAACATGAATAGTACATTTCATTACTTAAATAGATAAAAGATACAAAAGAAAAATAAATAGATTAGATAGACTGTGTCATGAGCGAAATTATGTCAATACTAATGAGAACATGAAAGAAGTTAGAAAAAAAAAAAAAAAAAACAGGAAACAAATGTAAGTAAAGTTTGTTTAATAAATTCTAAATAAATTATATTTATACTTTATGTTTATTTTCTTAATATTTTGTTTTCACAAATATTTATTATATTTAATCTAGGTTGATTAATCAAATTTCGTACGGAAATGTTACTTAACGAAACTTGTATTCCTTGCATAATACAAAAAAAAAAAATATAATGTTTGTTTTTTAATACACAAATTTGCTGAAATCGATGATGTAGAAACATAAACTCTTTTCATTAAAGGGGTATCTAAAAATATGTATCTCATATAAAACTTATTAAAATGATTGATTTGAAAATTTCCAGGAATGTGTTGCAATAAACAATTTAATTCAAATTTATTCTACCACGCAATCACTCATACATACATTCATTCATCAAATAATCAAATAAATATTCGTACATACATAAACGTATGTTTAACATCCAATCAATTCTATTGCTTTTTTTTTTACCACACAACAGCAACAACCACAACCACAAAGACAATCTCATTCACTCATTTATAGTTCTTAAATTTCTTCTGCATTACAAACTGTCATTGTCCTTCATTTATTATTAAACAGCAATGAATTGAAAAAAGGCCTAATAATGCCAATAAGAGTTCGATGGAAAAATAAATAAACATGATACATTTGTAATTTCCTCACACACACACACACACACACACACACACACACACACACCGTGCATGAACATTACATACTAATCCTCGTGCAATTTACATACTATTTATTTATATCAACAAATTGAAATACATACGAAACCAAGAAAACAAAATTACACAAACTGAAACACATTTAAGCAAAAAGAATGACATACAAAAGTATTCATACAATAAATTTATATACTCGTACGCTTTTAGCACCCACCTCACACCAATAGTTTAGATCAGAGACACATGCGAGTTAACTTTCATCCGAACGGTGGTTTCATTGTTAAAGTTTATTCTTTACTTTACTAAATCGAATGCTGTCACTCGACCTTTGCAAGGATTAAGGATCTTAAAAATGTATCCCAAGTTGATATTTGTGAAAAGTGATCGAAAGCAATTTGTTCCTATTGTATTCTACAATTGAAACGCTGCTCACTTTCGTAATAAAATCGGTATTGAAAGGGACGGGACATATTTAGAATACGTTTTCCTACAATTTATCACAAATTTCGACAAAACGGTGGCCCTTTTGCAGACTTAACTTTTCACAAAATGTGTCGCCAAATATATTCTTAGGATATCGCGAGTCATTTGGATTTTTCACACGAAGGATTTGCTGAAATTTCAAATAATAATTTTCGTTTACATGTATGAATATATTTATTCTTGACTGTATAAGTGAGTGTAAACTATATGCGTGCATTTAGGATAGAATCAAGCAAAGTGGCAACAATTTAATGGTATTAAATTACATAAAATTGAATTGAAGCTCGATTTGAAATTATATATACATACATATCACAAATATATGTATATATATATATGTATACGGAATATAGAGTGTCTTTAGTATTTTCAATACTGCGAAGAAGAAAAAACGTTAAAACTAATAACTTTATAAATCTTACTGTCGACTACTGATGATCTTATGGTGAATCTATACAAAGCAGCTTTCTATAAATCTTGTTAATTATCATAAAGAAAAACATACAAAAATAATTCTATAGTATATATATGTATGTATATACTCGTATTAGTTTTCTTTTGAAATAGCCTTTGTTTAATTTGCTTTTTTAATTTAATTTCCGACCAAAATTAATAACTTTCGATGTAATTACCACATTTAACATCTTAAATCTTTTGTGGGAATAGTGTTTCTGTATAATTTTAAAATATTCATTCATTAGATTTTACAACAATATATGAGCCCTCGGATTGTAGTTATGAATTTGAATTGGAACCCAAAAAAGAGTTTTGATATTTTAGTCAAATTTGTAATAGTTGGAAATATCATAAACAATTTTAAGGCCATCCTAATATGAATATTTACATATGTATGTATGCACATACATGTATCTACATATATCGAAGTGAACATATTAAATGTGTATTTATTTATTGTATATTGTGCAAAAATATCTGTGTGTCTTTAAATAAAAAAAAAAGAAAAATATATTAAACTGAAATTGGCATTGACTGTTATCCCTAATGTTTAGGGTTGAATTGGTTTCACCAAAAAGCTACGCAAGTGTTGTTTGCTGGTTATTATGAAACAAGCTGGAAAGAGCAAATGAATGCCTAAACTGATGAAAACATTGATGGATGAATGGGAGTGTTTTCGATGATGAAAATGTAAATTGATACTCAGTCTTACTTATGAAGAAACAAACTTGTGTACTCGTATATCAAAATAAATGTTTTCAATAATTATTTAATTAGATGTAATTTATAATCGTAAAACTGACAAGGCAAATCTTTTGTTTTTATCAGATGAGATGTCTTATGCAAATGAAAGCGCTAGCATAAGAGTTTCTAATAAGAAGAGAAATTATTTTTAAAGTTTTTCTTATTAATTTGTTTAGAAAATAATTAATTGATGGTATTCATTGCGTATGATTAATATTTATTCCTAATTGTTGCACCATAAAGTACTCATACGTCTGGGTGCCTATTTAGTAATGATGTATTTAGTTCTATAAAATTCGAAATAAATTGCTTTATTCTTCAAAATTATTATATTTATTTGCTTTTATTATGTCTATTGTTAAATTGTAGATGAAATAAAATTTAATGTTTGTTATGTTTGCACTTTTTAGCTTCCAGTACTAGTGATTTATCATTTGTGGCTGGTACCCAAACCAAGGAAGTATCCGGTCTACCAGATCCAGCCGATCCCAAGTCGCCACAATTATTGGTAATTTCTAAAAACTTTACTAATAAATTGTTAAATTTCTAATGGATTTTATTACTTGCGAAATAACCTACAACACATTGTTTTCTTAACATGTATACAGACAAATTCATTGCGTAAGTCTAAAAATAAACATGATGACCCGGCTGCTTTATATAAAGGACCTGGTGGCGCTGAATTATCCAAGAACGTCTTAAATCAACTGACACAATTTACTCGCAAACGCAGTCATGCCGTTATCGATGTCTGGTGGCTGTATGATGATGGTGGCTTAACACTATTGTTACCCTATATTATCAGTACTCGACGTACTTGGCAATCGTGCAAACTGAGGTATTTCATTATTAAACATTTTCATTACATACAAACCATATCTTTATACGAGTATGTTTAACATACATACATATGCAATACATTACACAATTAAGTCATTGTCATTTACTATGGGATATTAATAATAAATTGTCAAATTCACCAAGGAATGGGGTGTCAGTAGGTGTTAAATTTTACTTATATACATATATTTAATTGTCCATTTCCCAATCTCTCAAACCGTTTTATTTTCATGGCTGTATTTGAACAAGTTCCAATATAGTTGTAAGCAGAGTTATGAATCTATTTATAATAAATTGCCAAATTAAGTAAAGATTGAGTGGAAGCAGGCGGTAAATTTTTTTCTATTTAACAGCTCATTTTCTACTCTTGCGTTCTACCTACAGTTGTAGGTAAAAGTTTAAAAAACTAATTGAAAATTTACCTTCTATAAAATAATGTTCACCTACGAGTTGAAGAAAATTTTTCTTCTTTTAACCCTTTTACAATTATTATTATTTCTTTTAACCTTTTCGCAACTACTGCGAATTTTATTATTAAAAGCAAATTGTCAAAATTAATAAAGACGACGCGGAAGCAAGTGTTAAATTTTTGATCTTTTAAATAACTCATTTCCTACTCTTTTGAATTGCATTATCTTAATTACTTTGCATGGCTTAATTATCGAGTTATAGATACAAATTTAAAAAAGTTATCAAAGCTCACAGAATACAACTTTAAACCCTTGCAAAACTTGACTCCTTTTGATATCCATGACTTGGCAGTTTAAGGGCTCTTTGCATGCAATTATAGGACAAGATAAAAACTTTTATTCTGCCTCGAAAATTTAGTTCGATGAACTAATATATTTTATAAATTATTAAATTTAAACCAAGAAGGCGTGGCAGTAGGCGGTATTTTTTTTCTATTAAATAGCTCATTGTCTACTCTTTCGAAAACATTAAAACTGTTGCAAGCAAACTTAAGTTTTTTTTTTTTTTTGTTGGTGTAACTTTGCCATACTGCCTGATATTTAAGGATAAATAGTTTTCCAAAATTACACACTTTTTTTTTACAAAATATATTTTTTTGTTTGGTTTTTATGAAAAACTATTTATTATTTATTATTTTATTTAATATTTATTGATATTTATTAGAGCAAATAAAGGAAATAAATAAATTTCAAAACTAAGAAACCATTACTTTCAATTGATGAAGTTTCATAAAAATATGCTGCTACCACAGTTCCAAGATGTGTACGTTGTACGAGCATATTGATTTCATCCTGAAAAGACAATAAAAAAAAATGTCATTTTAATTTTTGTAGATGTAAATACATGTGTATGTATGTATGTATACATAATACCAATAACACAAATGCTGTGTATAAAGTGCCTTTCATATTTATAACGTCACTTTATATGTTTATTAATATTCTTTAAATTTCATTTGGATTGATATACATTTAAAAATTGTTGTTATTTAATTCAAGGTGCTATTTTGTCATAGTTATAATTTCACTTACAAAAATAATTGTAAATCTAATCAGTAAATAAAGAAATCTAGAATGAATTTTAACGTTTATTGTTTAATGAGTTAGAATAAAGTTAAAACTTATTTTCTTACGAATTATAATATAAAAATATTCGTCATTATATGGTAAAAACCAGAATTTCTAAAAAAAAACTGAAATATTCTTAAATTTTGAAGCATATTGTGCACATTATATTTACGCTAAACGTATATATCAACAAGTTGTTTTATCTGTCCGATATATTCTTTATTTTTGGGTTTTAATAAACTCCTTCAACAATATAGCAACCGTCTTTTCAGTGTTTTCCATTTTTCTGATAAATGTATCAGACTCAATTTCAGTCGAAATTTAGGAACTAAATGTTGGATAAGAGTTTTACACATTTTAGTAAATAGAAATTAATTGAAAACAAGTTTAAGAACTTTTCTAACAAAAACTAATTTGCTTTCTATTTAGAAAAACATTTAAATAAAATCAATAAATCATAAATATATGTAGGCTGTTCTTTCGGCCATTTTGTCAGCTGTCAAGTGATTTGTGTAAAAACGTTAACTTTTAAAAGGATGGGCAATTTTGAAAAATTAAACAAACACCATTGTGAAGAACCCCAATTATAAAATTTCCAATTTAGTCTAATAAAGTGGTAAATAAAACTCTCATTAATGTTGCTTCAAATTATCATCAATTTAAAGAAACTTATAACTATGAAAAACTAAAAATTATAAAACTACAATAACAACAACAACGCTCCAAGTAACAATTGATAATAAGTTAATGGGGAACAAACAATTCCCCTAAACGATTTAAAATGTTTATTAAATATTTAAAAATATATGTACATATGTATGTATGTATGTATGTATATCTAATAAATGATAAACTGACATTATAAATATGAAATGAAAAGTATACAAAATTTAAACAGATGTGTCTAAATGTTTAAAGTGTTAAAGTGAGAAAGAAAGAAAGACGTTGCATGAATGGTTAATTGGACGAAATATATATTAATTTATATGTTTAAAGCATCTATAACAATATTTTAATATCAATGTTTTCATTCGAATAGTAAATTTTAATTCCACCTTGAAAGCCATTTATTTTAGTTAGTGGCAAATAATTTTTTTGCGGTCTTCATTAAATTTTATTCCAATATTGTGGTACATATTTCTATATTTGCTATTTTCAGAGTTTATGCACTTGCCAATAAACAAGCCGAATTAGAATTTGAACAACGTTCAATGGCCAGTTTATTGTCGAAATTTCGTATTGATTACTCGGATTTGCAGTTGATACCCGATATAACTAAGAAACCACAGGAGACGTCTACACAGTTCTTTAATGAATTAATTAAAGATTTCGTGGTCAATGAAAAGGAATCGAGCACAACTGCTACTTCAACACCACTACAGGAAGATGAAGGTAAGAAAAAAAAGCCTTTTAAAAAGATGAGCTGCTGTTAAAGTTTGTCTTGGTTTGTTATTATATGATCTGATTTGTTTCTATTCCCGCTTTAGTTTTAATAACTGAAGATGACTTGATGGCGGTGCAGGACAAAACAAATCGTTATTTACGTTTACGTGAATATTTGCGGGAGCAATCTACTAAATCGGATTTGGTGGTAATGACTTTGCCCATGCCTCGTAAGAATATTGTAACGGCACCCCTGTATATGGCCTGGCTGGAGAGTTTAAGTCGTGATATGCCACCCTTCTTATTTGTGCGTGGCAACCAGACCAGTGTGTTAACATTCTACTCATAAACAGGTCACCAAACAACGACTACTCACTCACACACACTAATACGACCCTATCACGATCGCCATCAGTATCATCATTACTCAAGAATAGATTACAAAAAAAAAAAAAAAAGATTGACGGTTGGAATAGAAATGTTAATTTTCTTGTTCCTTCCTGCCTTTTCTACTGGACAACAGACAAGAGCATAAAGAGACACATACATATTTTATATTTTATTTTATTTTATTAATATATAGTTTTTTATTTTGTTTAATATTTAAATACGTTACGTACATATTTTTATTATTAGAATTATTATTGAGTGTATTTCAGTTAGTTGTATCTGAATAATGTATGTAACTCAGATACATTCATCTGCATACATAGATAGATAGATATACACATGCTCACACACTTATTATTGTAATAGTGTTTTTATATATTTGAAATTTTTTGTATTTGTTTATTATTTTTATTTTTATTATTATTTAGAGAAGAGAAAAGTTTTTAAGTGTTTTTTGTTTGGCAGTCTTACATATTTTTTTTAGAAACAATTTTTACCACTTTATTTAAGTTTTACGCCGTGACGCAAGCACTTTTTGTTAATTTAAAATCACCAGTATTTCTTTCGTTTTAATTGCATTTTAAGTATTTCGTATGCTTTGTTTTCACTTAATTCCTAAAATACAAAACTAATTTTAAAGATAACACTAAGACAATATTAACATAAAAAAACATATTCAGACATTCAGACAAACGGTTCATTATGAATCATTAATATTTTACTATATGACATTTAATGTAACAACAGACCATTATTAAATAATTTTAAAGCTATAATTATTATTACACATAAAACAAGTAAATAAAGAAATAAATACATAAATACAAAATATAGAATATTCATTATACTAACTTAATATTATTAAATAATATACGAATTTGTATTTATTTTAAATACTTTAAATTAGTTTATATTTAAATGAAATTAAAAGAAAATCAACAAACATAAAACAATAACAACTATCAAATATAAATGATTGAACATTTTTCTATTTAAGTAGCAATAAAAATGTACACAAATACAACAATACACACCTTAAAAATGGAGTTTCATTAAGATAATTCTACTACATACATACATACATAAATAAATTTCTCATTTTTTCATGCACACAACAAAAACTCTTAAGGTGGATTCATCCATTATATTCATTATATATGTATGTAAATAATAATTAATGCCTTATGTATTTCAATGGCCATCAGCAAAAGCAACTTTCTTTTTTCATTCATTTTGAGTTTATATCTGTGATTTTGAACACACAATAATTTAAAATATGTAATTTAATTTAATGTTTTTTGACACTTAAAAGCCAAAGCAAAATAAATCAATGGCCGCAGTATTACCACTTGCAAAAATAATAGGTTTTGTTTACATATGTATGTACATATGTCAGCTTTGATTTTCCAGAAAAATCGTTCGAAATGGGTGAATAGTGCGGAATCGTTCCGTACAAAAATTTTTTCTCCGAACAAATGGGTGGATGCACCTTTAGTCAACATTGTTTTAGTTTTTATTTAAAGCACAGAATTTGTTTGAAACCAAAAAAATATTTTACATAAACTGACATTGAAAAATTGTTAGTAAAAAGAATTGTCAGTATATATACATATATACTGATTGTTGTCCTCCAAGTAGTGAATCGTTTTAGGCTTATTATAGTTTCAACAAAATGGCGCAACATGTCACACAACTCGTGCCACAATTAATTTATTGAAGGAAACGGTCGGTAACCGCATAGTTTCACGTTTCGGAACCGTGAATTCGTCTTCAAAATCGTATGATTTAACGCCAATTGACTATTTTCTGTGGGGATATGTAAAGTCGCTAGTCTACGGCGATAAGCCCGAAACAAAAACATTCGCAGCGTTATTGCCGCTTTTTTAATACAAGATTTAAGCGTTCCAGCTTCCTATATGTAATAAGAAACTCAGGGATGATTATTGTATAAGAAATCTAAAATCGTTTGGAACTGATGTTACAAAAACATGGCAATTTTTAAATAAACAACTTGGCCGATGTAATAAACCACGGAAGTGAGTTAATTGGAGAAGATGGCAGATGTATATATGTATTTAGGCAGCGTTAAGGCTAATTCTCTGAATATATATTTTTCTAAGTGTAGCCATATATTGATAAGCAATATAAAAACTTATTCCAATGCTGATATTAATATGTTTGGAACTTGGTATTTAGCCAAAATTTATCCAACACATGTTGTTAGTATTGTCGAGTCACTAAAACTAAATAAGGGTGTTGGCTACGATAATACATATCTACATATATCAACAAAAATGTTACTGACTACAAACAATTTTATATCTGGTATACTTGCTAAAGATACATAAAATCATTCCAATACCAAAAAAAAAAAAAATTTTTTCAAAATGTATGTCTGACTTTCGACCCGTGTCAATCAGTGTCAATCAGTGATAAAATTTTTGAAAAAATAATATCTGATCAATTGTCAAACTATTTACATTAAAAAAATATATTGTGTGAAAGTCAGTTGACTTTACAAAAGGCTCTGGAACGGAGGAAGCTTTAATAAATGTAGTACAATATATTTGTGGCGGAATCGATGCTGGTTTTAAGGGTGTAACAGGTGTTTTTATGATTTTTCAAGAGCTTATGATTTATTTCAGCATGATATTTTAATAAAAAAAAAACTAAGAAATATTTGATTAGCTGCTGAAACAGTATTACTTCTTAACGATTACCTTATAAACAGGTTTCAATTTGTTCAAATTGGTGATTCACTGAGCAGCTTGTTACCTGTACACTATGGGGTTCCCCAGGGCAGTGTTGTAGGACCATTACTTTTTAAGATATATATCAACGACATGAAAAATATAACATTTTATGGGAAATTGATAATGTTTGCAGACGATATACATATGTATATTTTATAAGTACAAACATGAGAAGGTGGGTGCTACAAACGGTAGTAGAATATGATACTAACGGAGTTTGCCCGGTTAAATAAATTGGTTTTAAATTCAGATAAAACTAAATTTATACGATGTTAAAAGAAATGCGAAAGAAATGGTTATACACGTGGACGGGTCAGTCATTACAGAATCAAAGGTTGTACAATATCGAGGAATAAATTTAAGTAACAATTTGCTGTGGGACGGACAGTTAATTCTAAAATATCAGCGGCTGTTGGATATATTATATACATAAGTTTAGAAACAAACTAAATACTAATGTAAAATTAATGATTTATCAATATATGGATGCCGTATGACAAATTCTTTAAAAAGCTTACAATCAGCACAAAACAATGGCGCTTAAAATAGTTTATAATCTTCCACTACGTTATACCACTGGAAAATGCCATTTAATTTGCTCATAGATGCAGGTTTCAATAATTAAAATATCGCAATCCTTTATTGTTTTCTTGAATTTAATTCTTAAATTTTCTTTTACTTTTTTTTAAATAATATTGATTCACACTTTTGTTTGTTTGTTTATTTATGTATATACAGAGTTGCAAACAGAAATCCGTTCTCTGACAATGTTTACATTGTCAGATACATAAACTTTGCACATCTGACAATACAAAGTGTTTGAGAATTATGTCAAACAACAATCTTGCAAAAATGAGTTCACATGATTGTTAGATGTCTTACAATGTACAGATAATGCTTTTTCTGACAACGTTGGGAGCCAACAATTGTCAGTACATTATAATAGTATAAATTAATTATAGCATATTTGTTCCACTTCAGAATGCACTAACAAGGATTTTCCACTTGTGTAATTTAATTTAAAGTAGATATTTTTCCACAAATAACATTATCCATTGTTATTATTCTATTAATCTTCACATGTTTTTTTTGTTATGTTTTTAAGAGTAAAATAAATTTTAAGCTCGCTCACGTAGTTGCGTTACTCTACTCATGTTGAAGTGCATTGGAGGAGAAGCGAAACCAAACAACAAAGAGCAAGTCCTTGGAGCGTATGCACTGACGTTCATTTGCTTATAGATATTAATATATGTATGTATGTATAATGAAAAATTATGAAAATGAAATGAAAGCGCAGTAAGTACCACCTACTCGTATATAATTTAATGCAACATATACGTACATACGTTTTTAACTACTCAAAGCAGTCATAAACAACTGAGTTAAAAGTGTAAAAACTTAAATGAAAATTTCAATTATTATACTCGAATCGAAATAGATATTTATTGATTTATTTACATTTAATTTACAGCATAAATAAATTAGAAAATTAATTTATTTATTGCTCAAAGAAGTAAGATATAAAATCATTATTTTCAATTATTTGTTTATTGATAGCTCTCCAATAAAACAGAATGTGTAAATTTATTCAACCCTAATTACAAAAGTGGCACAACTCAAAATAATAAAATTTTCAGGAGAGACAAAAAAAGTTCATCGTGCACAAGCAACACATTTAACATAAAAATAGACTAATTTGTATTTTTCCAGTTAAAGAAGATAGTGATGTGAAAGACATTTTTGCAGTGTAGTTGAAGATGTGCACTCTGAATTAATTTATGGAAAAAAGTCAATTTTGGAAAATTTTGAGTTGTGCCACTTTTGTAATTAGGGTGCGATATATACTATTTAAGCTAAATTAAACAGAAATATATTTTTAATTGGATTTTTCTTTAACATTCATTTTTAAATGTGTTTTACTCAAAGCTCAAAGTTTCATTTAAAATATACAATATGTACGATTACATATTTGTATTTATTCAATATTTGTTTTCTGTATAACAGATAATAATTTCAGAACATTTATAGTCATTGGAATTTTAAATGGAGGTTTTCGATCAATTGCGATAAAAAATTGAAGATTGCTGTCACAAGACTAAAAATTATTAGACAATTTTATGAAAAAATGGAGATAGTTGATTTTGCTTTAATAATGATAATATAGCGAAAACCACCACACTCAAGACATTCAATCTACATTCTACTCGACATACATATGTACATAGATGTGCAGTGGTTGACTGACATGCAAGTGAATTACATACTTACATATGTCTGTATGTAGATAATTTAAATTAATTAAAGCCCAAATATCTAATAATCAGCTGTAGACATCTTTACTGTCAGTTATTAGTCAATTTATCGGTTCTGCTGTTACCAACAAAAAATAAACTACATAAATGTGGGACATATACGAGCATATACTTGTAAAAAATTAGCGGATTCATTGAATGAAATGATGGTTGAGCACGATTGACTTAGATATTTTTATGGAATTCTTCACATCAATAATAAATGAAAATTGTAGTAAAAATAATTTATAAAAGAATTTTTTTTTTTTCACTTTATTGGTTGCTATAATTCTATCGCAGTTTTGTACAATATTTCCAAATACTCGTATACATGAAATTAGAACAGGCATGCGACACATACACAAAGTTTCATGTGGATCACACGATAAACAAGTTTGCATGAAACACCTTTATGCAAAGAACTGTGTGGAACTGAAAACCAAAAGGAGCTTGGCGGCTACGGAACCTACCTTACCAAAGCAAAACAAAATCTATAAGAACAAGAAAATAACTTTTGAATTATGTAAGAAAATCTAAGAAATTTTACGCACAAGCTGGATACCACAATAATTTTGTTTTGTCATACATTTTGTATGTGTAATTTCAATTACCTAAATCACATCGTAAATGCTAAATTCTGGTAATTCATTCAACTAATTTTAAATTAAATTAAAATTAGAGACAAGTACTATGTATCCGCAATTGCTTATATCACTGACTAGTTACAAGTATCGACTTAATTAACACGTTGATAGTTATCACTGAAACCTTGTTTAGTAAAAAAAAATGGACTCAAGTCAATGGCTAGCAAGTAAGTAAGTACTTATATAATCGATACAAAAATATGTTATTATATGATTGCATCTAAGTAATGCAGACGGTATGTAGTGGAAATTCTCTGCTGCGTTCACATTTATTTAAGAACATTTTACGCATAAGAAGTTTAAGATATTTGTCACTACAGTTTGGCCGACTTCCTAAATGCAAGTTGCAATGTATATTTACATTGCATACACTTCGCAAATGCATTTCCGGCAATGCCTAATATTCCTAGTCGTCTGGCAACTCATTTTAATGAGTATCAGCTGTCAAAATATTGCATCATTTTTGTTTTGAATGCATATATTTTATCTGCAATGGCTGAGTAAGTATTTTTTTTGCATATTGACGTTCATAAATGACATTAATATGCAAAAAAAATGTCTCTGCATTTAAAACGCATTTTTTCAAATTACGCATTGCAACTTGCATTTAGGAAGTCGGCCTTTGATTTAAGTATAGAAAACTCCTTTTTGGGATGCAGTGAAAAAAGTCCTGTGATTTAAATTTCTAAAATATAATATCTTGTGGTCCTTCATGAAATTAAACATATCGTTTCGAATTATGATTTTAATAAAAACGTTCTAGATTTTAGGTAAACGAGTTAGTTCAATATTCATTATACATATGTATGTATAATGAATTTGATTCTTAACATAAACACCTTAGAATGGTTCGTGTTATTTAAATAGAAACCTTATATGTATGTACTTATGCATGTGCACACATACTTATTACATACCACTTTAAAAGAGATCAAATTGTTTAATTAAATTTAATACGATGAGATAGATGACTTGTGCTAAACTAACTAACAGAGTATCCAAAAGAGAAAAGAAAAAAAAGCAGACTTTCGGCTTATTCGAGAAGATGATTTTAAATAATGGTCTCGATTGCGGTTAACCGGGTTGAAATAAGGTGAATGAAAAGTCGAGGGCTATAAATTGTTTATCTGTTGGGTAAAGGTTTTTTTTTAACAAAAATATGAATGTATCTACCTAAAATAAATCTAAAGTTATTTGTAATAAATAACGCTTAATGGTCGTAATACCTGCGAAAAATATATCCAACTTCTAATACTAAAAAAAAACTTAACAATTTTTCAACAACAATATACTTTTCATCTAAGGATATAAATAACAATGTTTTCTATGAACATACCAAGAAAACAAAAGTAAAAAACAGTAAAAAACAAAGTAAATAAATTTTAGCCCATTTTAAGAAAATTAAGCATAAATAATGTTTCATTATTCTAAAAGAATAACTAAACAAACGATGCGTAAATACACACGTTTATTTATTTACGAGTATATTCTCTACTTACGAGTATTTACTTTACTTTACGAGTTTAGTAGGTGTTCCAACATTTGCGTAAGATTTTACTTAAATAGGAAAATCCAATTCGTATTACTTTGTAGACTCATTTGCTTTTCGATAGTTAAATTAAATTTTTGTCAAATTCTTGTATGTATTTTGATAAAACCCTATATTATTTATTATTATTATTATTATTATATTATTAATATTATAATTTCCTACAATACCTCCACCGGATGGGAAAAGTAGACACAGCCATGTGTATCTATGGAGACAATTGCTTAGACGATGCAGAGCACACTTTTTTCGTGTGCGAGATGGAGAGTTGAACGGCAGTCCGTAGAGGAACTCGTTGGAATAATTTCTCTGGAAAATATTGGCGATCTTATGTTGGAAAACGAAGGTTGGAAAGGTATTACGAGACAAAAAGCGGGACCTAGACGTAGGTACAACGCTGACAGCTTGATAGGAAAAAACAGCGGAGCCCCACCCTGAAGCAATGCTAGAGCGATCCCAGGGTGGAAATCGGCTCGAAAAAAGGGGGGATTTTTATTGGATGCAAGCTCCACATACCAGAACTGTGACTACAGTATCTGAGATGCGATAAGCATTTGCCCTCCCTTCCCGAAAAAAAATATAATTTTGTCTTCCTGTCTTCTGTTTCTACGCATAAAATTTTTATTATTTCCTTAAGTTTTTCTTTATTTATCTTTAAGTAAATAAAAAAATTTATATACTCGTCCATTGTCTATTAAACATACATAAAAAAAAATATGTTAATTATGGTTTCTTCTTGAAAAAATTGTACATTTTTAATATATGCCTGGAAAAAATAATAGCAACGTTTTATATTTTGAGAAAAAAAAAATGTTTTTGTTAAATTTTACCATCAAATCCTAAAACTATTTCAATATTTGGTTGGACTCCTTTTATTTTGATAACTTCTTGACAACGCCTATTCATTGAACCAACAGGTTAGCACAAATATCTGGAGAAATGTAATAAGAAGCATCCTGAATTTTACTCCACATATGTTGCTTATTTTTAGATTTAAACAGATCAATCTTATTCTTAAGGACTCCCCATAGATGTTCAATGGGATTTAAGTCAGGTGATTATGATGGTCATTACATTACGGGGACTTGATTTTCCTGAAACCAAGATTTTACACTTCTTGCAGAGTGTTTGGGAGCAATGTCCTGCATAAACTCGCACTTCAATGGCATTTCCTCCTCAGCAAATGGAAGTATTTTGCTTTGGAGTATATCTAAGTAATCTACCGCTATCATTTTCCCCTGTAACCAGAAAATTGGACCAACGCCAAACGCTGAAAAACATCCACATATCATTAGGTACCCGCCGCCATGTTTGACTGTCTTTTTTGTGTATTTTGGATCAAACTCTTTATTGGCAGGACGACGTACAAAACATTTTCCGTCTGATCCGAACAAATTTATCTTTGTCTCATCAGACCACAGCACGTTGTTCGAATTTTTGCGACTTTAGTATTGTCTGGCAAATTGTACTTCGAGCCATAAGTTCAGCCTCTTGGAGCCTGCTTCTTATAGTACGGCTTGTTACTGCAGCGTCTAGTATATTTTTAAGTCTATTAGTTAGATGACTCAAAGGGGTTACTTTTAGAATGACGTACTAAAATTTGATCAAATGGCTTGGACGTTTTCCTCTTTCTTCCTCTAGTTTCGATATTTTTTATATAATGAATCACGTTCAATACTTTTGCCCTTATTCATAAAAAATTAAAGTAGACTTCAAATGTACTTTAAGAAAAATTCGTATGAAAATTTTGTGTAAAAGCACACTACAAACCCATTTTATTTGTTATGAATACGGCAGTTTATGTTTAGAACACTTTATTATTTAGGCTATTTTTCCAAGTGATAAGCCATCAGATTTTAACTTAAGGATGACATTTCTTTCAGCGTCAGTGGTATGAATACCTCGACCCATTTTTTAAAAGATTTAAAACAAAACGAAAATTTTGCAAATGTTCTAAAACAAATTATTTTGGCTTAATTTTTAACACTTCTAAATATTTCATATAAAAAGTTTATTTATTTTAAATTTAAACACGGTTTTAGAAAAACGTTTCTATTAACGTAAAAAAATTAAAAGAGAAGAAAGCACACATTAGCAAGAATTTGACAATGATTTCCAACAATAAAAGTTCATTACGAAAGAGTATACAATACTTTAATGATGAACTAGTAATCGTTTCTATTATTTTTTCCAACACTGTATATAGAAATATTTATTTAAGATTTGTACATTGTTGTTAACAAAATGCAATTGCCATTAAACAAAACACTAAGTGCTTTACTCTTCTTTCTGATGGTTTTGATACAATGTTTCAAAGGAATAAATTCAATGAAACAAGAACGCAGCAACTTAAAAGAGCACAAATAGATTGTTCACAATAAATAAATAATAAAATGAAAATAACGATTCACACATACAAACCATCTATAAATCATCATATGGGTAATTCCATAGTCGCATACGTGACAGTCGTACACTTCAATTAACAATTTTTTACTTCTTGTTGTTTTTGTGTGGAGCATGAAAATCTATACATTTTGTAAAAGAGAAAAAAATACTCAAACATCCAACTCATAAAATATAAGCAATTAAAGGCGGTGACGTGGCGTGACAAAAATATAAGTTGGTTTTTTCCTTGTTAGCAAAAATGCAAAACTGTGCAAATTTTGTCGAAATATTTTGCAAATATTTTTTGTCATTATTCCCAACATTATAAGTGATATTTTTTTTTTAATTTTCTGAATTGACGAAACTTTTCTTGACTATCCCCTACAGCACGTTGTTTGGTTCGTGACATTACGTGATGTAACGTGACTTAGTTTACAATGTGATAATTGTACTAAATTTTGTTTTCAGTAACTGTTTGTTTTCTTTTAATTCATGAAAGAAAACAGTTTATAAATTTTATTTAATGATTTTCTTATGTAAATTAAATGAATTCAATTATTTTTAAATTTATGAATTATAAAAAAATAGGGTCCTAATTCACAACAAGAAGACAACAAGGCAATTGAGAAAATTTTGTATGAAAAAAATACTCAAATTGAGATTCTTTTCATACAAATTTTTTAAAAGTGTCCTGCTGTCTTCTTTGTGAATAGGGGGGGGTAGATGATTTTTAGATTTAAATAGTACTTTTTGGGGAATATGTAGTGAACCTTTTTTTGTTTCAAATCCAATACTACACGAAAAATAATGTTTTTTTTTTTGTATTCCAGCAGTATTTGGCACATCATCCTTTCATTTTTCGACTGAAGATACAGAGAAATTTTCTATGTCTTCTGAGGAAATATAAATTAAGTGAATATCAGAAATATGACTTCGAGCACATTCGAAAAACGAAAAGCATTTAGCAATACAACATTAATTATTTTTGTCATCTGCCCAACTTTTCTTTTCACTTTTCATCTGCTGCACAAGTGTTGCTAAGAAGCCACAAACATGAAACTTATTGTGAGTGAGTGAGTCTATCACTTATTATTGCAAAAGATTTTGTAACTTGACATTTTTACATATTAGGCGGTAATTCTCTGCAAAAGCTATTTGTATTATCATGTTTTCGGCCCTAATATCATTCTTAGTTTCAAAATATTTTTGTTGGGCACGTTTTACGAAAAAATGGCGCTTGAATGATGGCAACATTGAATTCACACGTTAATCGATCATCAACTTTTTTCCAATATTTCAATTTAACAACTTGCAAAATATTTTAAAGGAACTAAGTCGCTTTTTATGTTCTTCACACTTTTGACAATTGTCTGTCATACAAATTTCCTGCTCAATATTACAACACGCCGATTTTAGGAAAATTTCAAAATTATCTGGAAACGATGTTATTATATTTCTACAGCTTTTTTTCTGTAATTTTGCAACCGTTCTTTAGTTTTTCGAAGGCTTGTTTGCGATCTTCTTTTTAAATTTTCTTTTATTTTTCTCTATACCGTCGAGCTTTTTTCTCTCGTAAAAAAATATATAATTAAAAAAAAAAAAAACAACCACAATGCAAAATTCTGGTGACGGACGTGACGAAGTTTAAAGTACTATAGAAATATAAATGTGTATGATATGGTGCAACTTAATGTTTCAATAAATTAAGATCATTAAACTGGATTAACGTAGCAAGTTCGAAACACTTGCGACCACTGACTGACTCAGAAGAAATATCAATTTATGATGTTTTGTGGTCACGAGTGTGACATTAAAATGTTAATGAAAACAAATCAAAAATCTATCGTTAACTGATCTTTATATTCAGATATTTTTATGTTTTGTTAATTTATTATTGTTGTAAGAACTGTTTATTAAAAATAGTATTCTCTCATCACCACTCTTAGGGAAGTAAATATTTAAGAGAAAGTACCATTAAAAACTCCAAAAAGGTGACCAAAACCCTTGCACAACTTTAAAGTCCAATAATTGGCCACGGAAATAAAAATACGTTTCGTGTTTTTCTTTAATAAATCATTAAAAAAGAAACGGGGTTTCAGCTTTTATTTTTTCACACGTGGTTGACATTTCTGTGGAAATTGCCATATCTAAATACTCATTCCTGGGCGAATCCCTCCAATCTACATTACAACTCACACTCAATATTATAAAATATAAAATACATACCTTTCAAAATATTTGGACGCCGGTAAGTAGGAACATTTGAGCCCGACCTAAATTGGTTCTGTTTCTGGCCGAAATCAAACCTAATTTTCGGTCAACAAATCATTATTCGCTCTAATCCGAAACAAAGCGAAAATTCAAGTGTACTATATTTCGAAGTTATTAAATTACTCAAATTTTAGAGCACTGTTCATCTAAGTTATATGTAGATGTCCTGCAACAAATTATCTTATTAGATATTACAACAAAGTAGAATAAAGTCTTTGGATGTAATTTAAAAAAAAATAAGTTTTTCTTTACAAAAGTTTCCATTTCAATACTGGTATAAGGCCGATCGAATTTAAAAAAAAACATTTTTTACTTGATAAAAAAAACTTATTGTCTAACTTCAGCATGAATTGGAACAAGATATACCCCTATTATGAGCTGCATTCGACAATTGATATTCGCTGGCTATCAAAAATCGACTATCGAATATAAAATTTGTATTATGAGTTGGCATCGCTTTTGAAAATTTCGTTGTTCAACGAATTTTTTATCGAACAGAAATTTGCTGTCGACGCTGTATAAAACTGTGCAAAATTTATTTAAAATGTAAGAATTTGGTTTTTTTTTGGTTTTGGTCAACCAAATACTACATACTTGTAAATTACTTTTGTTAATATCCTGCAGGTCGTAGAAAACAACAATTGGAGAAGCTCGTTTCTCTCATGGAAGAAGATCCACTGTTGGCAAAATGTATTTGCCCTAAAGTTGAGGTAGCCAAAAAATGGGAGGGCATTACACAGAAGCTTAATTCTATTCATCAGACGAATCATTAAACCATAATTCCGTGGTGGTCATTTCAAATTTAATTTATTTTTCTTTAAGAATTTCTAAACAAATATGGCGCCAACTGATAGAAAGAGTGATTTTCACAATAGCGTTATTTTCATCGTATGTGCGCAATAATACCAAATGAAAATTCGTTCGTTAAACATTTTCAACCACAGTCGAAAATAGAATTTTGCTCATAATAGGCAACATAATATTATATTATGCTGAATCTAAAAAACAATCAATTAAAAAACTGTGAGGGTGAGCGGATTTAACATGATCCTTGCTTTAATGATACACTTCTCCAATACTTAATTAAGGAAATTTTGAGATATAAAGATTTAAAATATGAAATAATGGGTGGTATTATTGATTCCGCACGGAAAGAAATATCGGTCGATATGTAAAATGTAGAGATGATACCGCAAAAAGGAAATATACCGCAGCAACGGAATAAATAATTTCAAACTATGCTTCCGCACAAAAAATTTCTTTCCGCAACTGCGGAACGGAATGAATAATTCGACCCAATATCTCAAGATAGATCTTGAGGTTTTGAGGTGAGGTGTTTGCATTATAATTTTAAATGATATTTTCTTATTTTTATGGTCTACTTATCTATGCTCTACCTTTGTAGAATACCATAGATAAAACTGTCTTATATTCCAGAGGTCATTAATTATCTTTATAGCAAGGTACATATAAACCTTCAAGAACGAATGAAAAATAACCAAGTCGACTTAACGTGTTGTTGAATGTAGCTGGCGATAAGTAAGTAAGGTGTGTACATTAAAGTGATCCAAAAAATGAAATTGCAATTTTTAATCCTCTTTTAGAATTGTGCTATGGATTGTAGAAACACGTGCTGAAAAATATTAGAATATGATAACGTTACATACGTTACATATACCTACATACATACCCATACACTCTTGGAGCACGCTAATTTATGTAGGTACGTACGAGTATATAAAGAAATCCATAAATCCACATGCTCCTTAATAATGTATGAGGAATAAATATTCTGTTTACCACTGTTTGAATTGTTGTACAATTATCATTACTTTTACTTCAGCAAACACTTGTACATTTATGATTTATTGGTATTTGCATTTGACTCTGCTGTTGATAAGGGCGAGACTGTGGCTTCATGTTCTCCCAACTACCAAACGACGCAGGTACGAAGCAACAGTTCGAAAAAAACCAAAAATGCGTTTTGTTTATTAACTATTTATTTAGTACGCTATTGTGTATGTAGTACATATCTCTTCCAAACAATCTTTACAAAAACGTTATAATTTATAACAAAAATGCGGTAAACTGATTTCTGAGAAAAATTAAAAAAAAAAAAAAAAAAAAAAAAACAAATGGATGGGAATAAAAATGAATTTCCTTTTGAATTCAGTTCTACGAATCGTTTTTCGATGTTATACTCATAGTGCCGTAGTAGTTGTACGTCGTCTGAATTTACAATAGTTGTACAAATGTTGTACGATATGTTTTTCGAATGTTGTATGAAAGTATAAATGTTGCCAAAAGTTAAAAATTACTCATTTTAGTTGAAAAAAAAAATTAAAAAAAAAATTAAAAAAAAATAATCAAACAGAAACACTCAAATAATAATTTAATTGACAAAATTAAAACAAGAAAATAAAATTAGTAAATAAAAAATTTAATTAACTTTTTTTATATATTAAATGAGAATTATTCCTCTTGCGAGTATTTGAAAATGTTTTAAAATTTTTTTTTCAAAGTTTTACTTCAAGTTAAATATACAAATTGTTTGAAAACAATTGTATACACTACAATTTATTTTTGTATATTTCTGTTATATGTTTCACATAGATTTCCGTTGATGTCACTAAAAAAAATGACAGTTGAAAAAACATTTTTTATATGAAATTGACAAACAAACCGATAAAAAAAAACTTCATATAAAAACAAATTATCTCGGTTTACGGCATCACCTCCGAAAGTACATCCATATATATAAAACACAAATGATTGAAGCGAAAAATCTTCATATGTAACTTGCAATACTTGACGCTTAAAACATTTAGAAAGCTAAAAACGCGTTGACGCTAAAACGCGAGTTGTGGATTTCCAAAAAAAAAAAAAAACTACTTTTTGAGATGTTATTCTTTTTCTGAAAAAAATTTCCATCAAAATGGCAACAAAACGAATTTAAACACTGAACTGAACTTACCTATATCAACTAAAGAGTAACGACTCAAAATTAAAACACAACTTATGCAAACCGTTGACAGTAGAAAACAACGACAACTCAAAATGTCGCTCTTTGTATGAAAAAACTTTGATCTAGCCCCCAGATTCTGGCAGTTGTGATCGAAATTGTTTTCGAATCGAAATTTATTTCGACAGTGCAAAATTTTCTAATGATGGCATTCGATAAGAATCGATTCATTGCTTCAGTGTTGTAAAAAAACATAAACAAGTAGGTATTACGACACTGAATAAAATAAAAGAAAATGTAAACAAAAAACATATGGTTCTGAAAAAAAAAAATAATTCAAGTAAAAGCAAAATTTTTTAAAGAAATTATTTTAAATTAAAAATGGATCCAGTAATGTTTTTTACTCATCGTCTTTTGATTCTGACGAGATTGAAAACATTAATGACATAAGGAAACAAATAAGAAACACCTCCGACCCCTTAAGATTGACAAACAATGAGTAAGTATAAATAAGTACATATGTACATACATACATATGTATTAATGTATCTACATATGTGTTTTTCCAGACTCAAAAGACGTTTTAGGCTCACAAAGCAAGCGTAGGTAAAATTTATTTTTGATATTTTTATTGCGTTCGAATAATCATTCGTTATCCAATGCCATCATTAGAAGTTTCGATAAATTGTATTTCCTATCGAATGCGAGAATCCCAAATGTTAAAAAATTCGAACGTTCGAATAAAAAATTTCTCGCATACGAATGCGAGAATTAGCCCGCTATTTTGCTCAAGGTCTTGCAAACAACTAAAAATGTCTCCCTTTAATTGAGACTACGAGCCATCCCTAAATACCGCCTTTAAGCGGCACGCTGAGCGTTAACGCTGATACCCCATCCCTAAACAAAAGCGGCAACGTTATGTCAAAACGATCCTGTTTATTGTTACAGCTGCACATTGTTTTTTTTTTTTTTTTGGGTATACTCCATACAAAATGAATGAGCATGAGAAATTTTGAGAGTTAAAAAACGCCGGTATTTAGGGATGCCTCTAAAGTAGTTATTCTAAAAACACAAAGAGAGTCATAACGGGTTTTTTTCGCGGAAGAGAAGACAAGTCAAAAGGAAATTTTTACAGTGGGTAGATGACTTCTGTGTGTTTTTTTTTTTTTTTTTGTAAAAAGTGAAAATTTGAAAATTTTTATAGAATAATTATTAATTTCATAATCGAACTGTTAATTTTTACTTCTTGATAGATTTTAGTTAGGCTCGAGTTCATTAAATTTAATTTTCATTAAATTATTTTTACTGAAGTTAGGAATTACAACTTGAAAAATTTATTATTAAAAAATGTTTGATAATTTTTCTTGACTGGGGATCGAATCTGGGTTGTTGAATTTACATATGTTTCGAGAAATCCCACTTTCTCTCATCAGAATTCTTTGCGTTCTACCACCTGCACCACTGCGGTGCCGGTCAGCCAACAGACAATTTTTAGTTGTTAAGCTTTTGAGGAACAAGTGCGATATGTAGAAAAACATTTGCAACTTTTTTTCTGCCACGCACTTTACTATACATATGTATGTAAGTATTAGTGCATATGAATAGCCTTCTAATTTCTAAACTTTTTTATAGCAAAAGTTCTTAAACGATTTTATTAACATTTTATGCACATACATACATACATATGTACATATCTATGTTTATACGTTTTTCCACCAGATTTGTAATGTTTTTGGATATACGAGTACAATGCATGGAAATAAAAAAGAAAACAAATAAACATAATAAAACATAAAATAGGTGTTAATTTTGTTATTGTAGGAAATAACAAAAAAAAAAAAAACAACTAAAAGCAAAGGAAATAAAACAGTAACAACTTTTGTTAAGAAAGTTTCCCTCGCTTATTTTTTTTCAGAGCTGTCTACATGTACGATATACACGCTTTTGTAATAATCCTGCAAGTTTAACGACACACTCTAGAAATATGATTATTGTAAATATTTATTTATATCTCATATGGCATAATCTGGGAGTTGTGCGGTTGACAGTTGGAGGTGTTGACTAGAAACAAAAAAAAAATTAAAATAAAATGTTTACTATAAAAATATTTGTTTATTATTCATACGTCACAGTGTACGAATTGTAAGAAATAATTTGTTTTATATTTATAGATAAATATGTATGAATGTATGTATGTGTATGTAATTGCATCTACTCACATACATACATGTGAAATAGTTATATCTTCCAAGCGCTGGGAAAAAGGCTATACGATTTTTAAAAATTTTGCTGGGAATAAAAAAATGTTTCTTGGAAAAATATGTGATAACATTGAAAATAGATTGTTTGATAACATTATCACAAACAATACCATGAATGTTTGACTAAACTGTTTTTTGTTTTTTTGTTTTGTAAATTACACATATGTAGATTATTTTGTATTCGCATAGAATTAGGTATTTGCATTTATTTATACATATGTGAGTTCCAAAACTCGTTTGTTCCGAATATTTAAAAAATGAGATAACAATGGATACTGATAGTTCTTTTGCTACTTTACTGATTGTATCAATTCATATCCTTTCTCATGTTTTTTATATCCTAAAATTGCAGTTCGTAGCAAAACTGTTTTGTTCCAATTAACAACCATTGTCAAAACTGTCACGTTACATATTTCGTAGCAAAACTAGTTGGTTCCCTGTTTGAAGTGAAAATCGATCCATTATTTCACCTGCCCCCATACAAATGTCCTCCCGAAATAGGAGTTTCACGATCAGAAATGTTTGAATTATGAAAGTATCTTAACAAATTTCACCACAAATGAGTAATAAATAAAGCTAAATCACATCACAACAAAAGGCCCACTTCCGATAATCACTTTAACGATCATCAAAAATAAGTTTCATATGTACAGTAATGATGACACTCAATATTATAATGGTTTAATTAGTCAAAACTGCCATATAAGACCCTCTACGTAATTCACTTTAACCTCCATAAATCTTTTAAACGTATTTATATCGAGATAAAGTATAATATACATACTATTTATATTCACGGAAGTCATGGCACTAAATTTTTTGATGATCGGTCCATAAATGGTTATATCTCCCATATAGCGCCCATTTCTTTAAAACAGTTTTATAAATATACTGGTCGGGCTTGACCGACTATACTTTCTTACTTGCTTTTCCTTATATTACTATAATTATTAGGATTATTTCTCGCAATTAATCAGGCATGTGATGGAAATCGATATCGAAAACGAATCAGTTTTGGAAATACATTTTAATGCATTTATAATCTAATTTTTCAAAACTTTTGTTTTAAGTTATATTTTATGTGATAAAAGTTTTTCAATACAGAAATATTACGAAAAAATTGACTTCTAAAACTCATTCGTTTCAATATCGATTTCCATCACATGCCTGATTAAGATCAATATTGTGATTTGTTAGAAATACAACAACCATTAAAATGGCCAGATAACTTTGCAAGTGGAGATTAATTATAAAATGAATTCCTGCGACCCTGAACCATTCTTGAGGCGAGGAAATAAAATCAAAGATATTTTTCTAAAACTACTTCCCATAAATGTGGCGATAAAACCAGAAAAGAAAAAATATGTTGGAGCCCTTTTGTTCAATCACTTTTGAGAAAATTAGAGACAAAACAAAATCTAGGAATTTTATGTTTCGACAATGACAATGCTGGTCATGACGTGGAAGAAAACAACGAGGAGTAGACTGAGGAGGAGTCTGAAGATGAAGTACTTTCTTTTTCTGTTTAAAAATTCATATTTTCTTAGTTTCTATAAATTAATATAAATTTCTAAATATAGTGAAGCTAAATAAGTTATTTTACTAGTGGTTATTGTAAGTTGCAAAACTCGTTCGTTCCAATATGAAATGTAGCAAAACTCGTTTGTTTCGAAAGTTCGTAGCAAAACTTGTTCGTTCCAAACGTCAAAACTTAATTTTTCTTTAGTTAAGGAGTATTGATTTTGTAAATTTTAAGGTTTTAATAAACAATATCCTAATATTTAAGAATTAGTAGCTTTCAACTTATTTGGCTCATTTACTAAGCTGTAGCAAGGTTTTAGCTTTTTAATAAAAATTTGTAAACATGGTTTTGCTTCTCATCTCCTCACTGCAATAGAATTCTTAAAAAAATATATGAAAATATTGTAGCTAACTTTTAATATTTTATATTTTTTAAAAGCATTGTTACTTTGCTTTTAAAAATTCCCCGCTTATGAATAATTTAATAATTTAATTGGATATTAAAAGAAGAAATTGCATGTTACATATAAATTTCATTTAATTAAATCTTTTTAGATATTATGCTTATTTAATTAAACAACAAAACAAAAAATTATTTACGTGCAACCACAATCATTCACGTGGTTCAAATAGAATATTTGATATTCAATTTGTTAACAGCAAGAGCACAACCAATCAATAACATGCATAATCAAGCAACAACATGCAAAATTGATCAAGAAAATAAATTGTTCTATAAAAGAGCTGTGCATACATATGTATAAATATTGCAAATATCCCAGCATACCATTCTACGAGCGCTCCGAAAAAAGGAGTCAGAAAAGAGTCCAACAAAAGGGTATTTTCGGAGCGAAAGAAAAATTTGCTTGTTACTGTCCTGAGTCGGCACGCAGTATGACTCAGAAATTCCACTTAATTATGTGTGTACCAAAGCGTTGTTGTCCTGTTATTTGTGCTTTGAACAAAAAAAAAAACATAGCTGCAACACACAAGAATAATAAAAACAAGATTACACAGAGCAAAAAAAACCCCCATAAAGGACTCTTTTCTGACATTATCTAAGAGCTCTTTCTGACGTACCATTTTGTAATGTAATGACTCTCTTTTCTGAAGGTTTTCGGAGCAATTATGATTGTTTTTTTGGGCTCATAAAGAGCGTTGACGCTCCGAAAAAGGTGTCAGAAAAGACTCTTTTCGGACTCATATGGCTTGCTGGGATCTTTTAGGAAATATAATAAACCAAATAAATGCCACATATAAAATTCATAAATAAATTCAAAATATTGCTTGTATTGTAACAAGCGTACAATCAATTTGACAACATTGTGTACAAAGTTTTAAACTTCAGTTTTATGTTACGAGTACATAGGCAGGCACATGAAGAATTATTCATGAAGAAAAATTCATGAAAATTTAAACATTTTCAAACGTTTGTTTTTCGTCATTATCCGCAATACGAAATCCATAGACTATTTTTATATAAATTATTTATAAAAATTACATAATCAGGCAGGCGTATTATTGGGTTTAAACCATTTTGAATGAACTAAATTTGTGGGCTAATTTATATTTTCATCATTTGTAATGTGTTATTCTTTGATAGAATGTTAATTATTTTGATTATATGCTACAATAGCATTATTACATTACGCCTCAAATGTTTGTTTCCTGGCTGAAAGCCCACAATAAAAAATTATTCACTAATGTTCCTCTGCTGTTGTTGTTATTTTATTTTATGATTTTCTATGAATTTCAACAGTGTTTTATATAATCCTTTATGACAAAAGAAGGCAATTACTCGTCATCACAAGGACATAAATTAACACAAAAACTTACACTTACACTTGTAAAAATATGAAAGCTCACAACAAATACAATAGTTTTGTGAGGAATTCTATAAATACAAACTCAATGTCGGTCTAAGAAGGTTTCTCATTTTTTTTGTTCATTTTATTTCTGTTAGAGCTAGAAAACATACATGTACATATGTATGTTTGCGGGCGTTTTTCCTGAACAAACAATTATGTACATAAATACGAGTATATAAATATTTACTTCAAATAAGCAAATATATTAAGGTTTACATTTGTACTTGTTGAAGTATCCTTTAACTAACACAAATATATGAACTTGGGTACTTAGAGAAATGTTGTGCATGTCGGACCAACATAAAATCATAAAATCTTATTTTCCTCGTACTCTTAGGAAATTGCTTCATGTTTGTGTTGTCAAATAATAGAACTTGATGCGAAGTTGAGTTTGAGAAAAACTCTTTTAAAAGAAGCCAGTTGAGAAAAACTTTTTATATGTACGTTTAAAAGGTTTTTCTTTTTGTTTTCACCTTCGCTTCTAGTTATATTCTATTATCTGTATTCTATATTCATGTTTTTTTATATCAAATTCCTGCATTTATTTGTACGAGTAAAAGTTTACGATATTGTCCAGTCACATCCGTTAAATTAAGTAAATTAAGAGCCTTTTTTGTTCTTGATGATGGTTTTCTTAACGTTGGTTTTTTTTTTTTTTTTTTTTTTTTGTTCTTCAATGGATTTATTATACAACATTACGTGTCGTGCTCTATAGTTTTTACATAAATATATAAGTACAAAAATCTATACATCTATTGTATAACATGCTAAGTCTTGAAACGATGCTCCCTAGAAGTTTAAATCGTATTGATTGTATTACATTTCCCAGTTTAACATATTTTGAAACTTAAAATTCTTTATACAAAATAATGGGATTCTTTTCGTAATTTGTTCTACCAAATTGTTTTTAAACGTTTGACGTTTTTATTTATAAAATAACACAATATATGATCGGAAAATCTTGTAGCAGATTTCAGTAAAAATTTCTTAGAATACAATTTAAGTATCAGAAAAAATTTAATCTATGAATACATATTAATTAAAGAATATTCAAAAAGTGCCAATTCAGTTTTCAATTTTAAAAGATAGCTTTTTTTAAATTTGGAATAAATGGCAAAGATTTAACTGCCATTAAATTACACCAACTCGACATAAGATGTTTTAGATGGAAATAACAATTTGTTCATATATATGTATTTCTATGTATACATTTATATATAGGTACATGGACAAGTACTCAATTACAGAAGAAACATCGTTGTTTTTTGGTTTGTTTTAACTGTTGAAAATGTTTTAGTCATTGTTGTTTAGGTGTTCAATGGCCAGTGTCACTAAAATACAGTCATTGAAACAAATTACTATAACAAATTATATGCAGAGGAGATTGAGTGAAGCATATAAAATAAGAACCGCTTATCATTTCAGTGATGACAAAAATAAAAACTTAATAACGAATAACTTTGTGAATTTATTCAGTGATTATATATTCTTCCAAGAAAATTGACATTTTCCATAAAATCATTGTAATAAGAATTGTTTTCTCCAACACTGTGTACATAGTTATGTACATACATACGTAGAGTATTGTTTTTAAAAGTCATCATTCGTCCGGATGTAAACAATATACTTCCTTTATTACTTATTATCCTTTGAGAAGGATAAGAAATTAAATGAACTAAATAAATAGTCAATATTTATTTTATTGTCGATAAGAGCAGCTGATTGTTTTTCAATTTATGATAAATTTGATTTCCTATATTTGATGAATTCTCGTACAAATAAGATTTAGCTTCTTCATTATTTACGGAGTTCTCTAATGGCCATTCAATATAATGAAGAATTAACACACGGCAAATAAGAGTTCACATTCGTTACCGTAATGTAAACTAAATGAATTAAATATGTTCACAAATATTTTATTTCTTTCTTTCATAGTTTTCATCGTCATTAAAACACAAACTACATACATACATAAATCTAAATATATACATATGTAGGTATATGGGCAATTTCACGTCAAGTGACCCAATTTTAAAATCGATGTTTTCCGATATGGATGAAATTTGCACCAAGGTTAGTACTATTAGATAGTATGCCAGACCCAAATTTTCAGCTCTATCATTCAAGAACTGCCGGAGTTAGAGAACTGCATCCCATTAAGTGACCACAAAGCTCTTAAAGGAAATGATCTAAAGTTCCTTTTGAGGAAAAATAAAAAAAAAACTCCATTTTGAAAAAAAAAAAAATAAAAAAATGGGGGAAAATGAAAATGATACATGTGCCAAATATTGAAAAATCTTATTCTTGAGTTAAAAAATGTTTTTTTTTTATAGATATGCCATTCGCATCCCATTAAGCGACTATAAAGGCCTTAAAGTAAATTGTATAAGCTTTCTTTTGAGAAACAAAAAGGGCCCAAATTGGAAAAAAATTAAAAAAAAAATAATTTAAAAAAAAAAATTAAAAAAAAAATTTTTTATAAATTAAAAAAAAATTTTTTATATTTTAAAAAAAATATATTTTTGGAATGATTGAAGAAATAGCTACCTAAAGTCCTGGTGCAAATTGGTGCAAATTTCATCCAAATCGGAAGACATCGATTTTAAAATTGGGTTACTTGACGTGAAATTTCCCATATGTATGTACGAGTAAGTATACTTACAGAAAAAGAGTCTTTTATGAGGTTTTTTTTGGGCTCTGCGTAATCTTGTTTTTATCATTGCAACCATTATTCAAATTGATTCGTGATGAATTTAAAAAAAAAAAAACTGCCACACCAATAAATTGAGATATGAATATGTATTTAATTTAACGTAAATGTATGTCCCAATTTACACAAAGCAATTCTTTAAGCTAAGCTGAGTGTATTTTAGAAATCAGGGTGCAAGATTGTACTTGCAATTCGATTTACTGTGCACAAATGTATGTATACTCTTAAAATAAAATACAAGCGATCTAAACAATAAGAATTGTGCTGTGTGAACACCGAAGACATTGCAAGGACAAAATTGTATCAATCTTTTCAATAGGAATTGCTTTTTGTAAATTGGGACTAATTGTCGAAATTATCTATTAACGCATTGTATTAGCTACGAAAATGCGTATGAGTGGATTTATGTTATAGAAATTTCTTTAATGCGAATAGAGTATATAATTTTTAAATTTTTTTTGTTGTTCTATAATCCACAAATAAGAAGCTTCAGTGGCTTATTAAAAAAACAATATTTGTTATTTTTACGATTAAAATAAAATGTCTCGTAATAAATTATTTTTTTACAACAATAATAATGGGCGGATACGGGTATAAAAAATAAAAAAGGAAACAACATAACATACATATATGAACAGACTTTGGAGAAAATGTGAAATAAAAATTATTATAGAAATAATAGAAATACATACATACACGTTTTTATATGCACAAACACATACTTAGATAAACAATAAAAACTAATAACGAATCATAAAAAAGACGAGAGGAACATGAAAGCTAAACCAAATGTAAAATTAAACTTCCTCTGTCTACAATCATCATTATAAAATATCCTTGTCTATGTTGTTCTTGCTGCTGTTGATATTGATGTAACAAGAATAAACAAGTTTTATTATCATGTCCATTTACTTACAAACATGACCCACTCACTAAAACATACTAAAAATCCATCATAAAAGAACAACCATAAACATAATAAATAAATATTATTAAACACTCATACATTTACATAAAAGCAAAGACAGATAGATAGATGTACTCGTAAAAGGACTAAGATTAGTAAAGAACATTTCAATGCTCCTACTATCGAAACCCAGTTCTGAAAATAAATATTGGCTGTGATTTGTCAAAAAAACAATAAAAGTCGAATGCCCTTATTCATAAAACTTACAACAGGTTTATAAAAAGTTTTTAAAGCAAATTTTATATGGAAATTTACTTTATAAACCTGTTATAAACCTGTTATAAGTTTTTATGAATAAGAGGGTAAGACGAAAGGTATATTTTCTGAAATAGTATATTTTTATATGTATTTTTAAATGACAACAATTCAAGTAATTAAGAAAAAATTATTCTCTTACAGTTTTATTTTATGACGATTTTTTTTTATTAAAAAATCATCATATTCATATTAAATAAATATAAATATTTGCAGTATTTTAATTGTTTCAGAACCAATTCCATTACAATCAACGTATTGGTTTAAAAAGTGTTTTTATGATAAACAGATCAATTCAGTATCGTACAAATACCTATAAACAAATATAACAACAACCAAAAACAAACATGTGTTGGGGTCTTTAAAGAGTAGCAAAATATACGAAATAAAAATTAATTAAGAATTGTTTATATAAATATGACCCAAAGCCCAATAAATTACAATTTAAAATCAAGATAAGGTCAAATACAATTTATTATAACGTAATGTACACTTGTATTATTGAAATCGAGAGATTGGATTAAAAATTATATTCTTTACTAGTCTTCATCATATGATTGGTAACTTGTGACAATTTTGGAATGTGCCAGTTTTTTCCCAAAAGTTTTGGTGTGATACAAACATAAACAACACGCTTTTTCCAAAGTTTTTTTTTTTTAAATAAATTTATAGCACGTTTGTTAGGGCCATGTATAGACATGTCATGAAGATGAGAGAATAAACAAACAAACTTTTATTTATACAGTGTGCTGCAATGAAGTATCGAATGACAGATGACAAAAAATTGTATTTAATTATATTGTATTGAAAGCTGATTGTAAAAGAAAAAAAAAAATACAAAAATAAATTTTATGGCTATAAAAGTCACAACTAACATGACTTAATTATTTGAACATGTAGCAGCATAAATGGCAGAGTCACTATAAACTTCAACAAATCATTAAATAAATTAATAAAATTATCAATGACTCACTTCAAGTAATTTGCTTTCTCTAAAAATGTTTTCCTAAAATTACACTCCACTGTATGCGAACAACTTTTATTACGATGAAATAAAAAATCTTTTCTTTAACTTTTTAGATTCATTTACGACAAAATAGTGCAGAAAAATCATATTGTAATGTAACTGTGTTTGTGGGTATATATATATATATATATATGTACAAGTATGTACTCGTATATATGTACATACATATTTTTACATTAACTTGTTATTTAGTTTTCTAAAATTGAATGAATATGAACAGTTTTTATTACATTTAGTTTAATATTATTGAATTAAAATCTATAATAATATTTTAAAGGTTTCATAAATAACAGTAATTAAGTTATTCAATTCTACAATTTTAAGATATCTTTAGTAAAAATTATTCAAGTTTGTGCTTTAAAATTATTAGTTTTACCATTTGAAAGTTTTATTCGTGCACTATTCAATTTCCAATGTGTTTCCAAAAATCTCAATATAATGACAATTTCTGTGGATCTCATCATACGAGTAATATACCAAATAAGATGATTTTTTGATTCGCCTGAAAAGTTACTTAAGCCTACTTGCAGCCAAAACGACAATAATTTCGAAATTTGTTTGTATGTAGATAAATAATCGTACCATCGTGTACCTTTTTTATTTAATTATTTTCATCATTATTTTTGTTCACTTGGATTTGCCAGGCATCTTATAATTATTTAATTCCTTCAAAAAATTATTCTTTATTTTAATTCCAGATACTTACGGGGAAGGTCTACCTACATTCCTGCTGTGTATCGACATTAATTTGTGCTTCTAAGAAGTCAACTAAATACAAGTTAAATTTTACCGTAAAATTTGTGGTTAATTTTGAGTGTGATTTTGAGTTTTGTTTTATTTGTATAAACTGAGCTTATTGAAATGTCATATTCGTAAGCAGCTAATTTTCTCTTCATTGATTGGTGTAAAAATTGTTATGTAATGTCAAAAGTCTTCATCGATAAATCAATATGTCAATCAAAAGAATGATCGATCGACTTTCCGAATGTACAACCAAAAGCGTAATCGTAAGATTTTTAGCCTTATCCATATACTTGTTCGAAAATATACAGCTATGGACAGAGAAATGTCCATAAATAACTTGGAATTCTATGATATTCTTATGCTCCACTCTGCTTTCTCTGTCAAAAAATTGTTGGAAATCTTTTGTTATCTTTTCCACGTTCTTTAATTTGTCTTATTTTGTTAAAATTAAATTTTTCGGTTGGACAATGAAATAGTTCACAGTTACAAAACAAACAAAAATAGCAGGATTTTCTCAAAAGATGGTTTATAATGTCATAAAATGTGTTAAATCAGATGCAAATTTGTTTAATGTTAATTAAGATCTGAAGAAGTCACCGCGAAAGGCAATAGTTTGTGTAAGTAAGCTAGATCCTTACAAGTCAGCGAGAAAAATAATGACTGAAATAAGTAAGAAATTTTAGTAAAATGCTTCCAATCCCAGTTACACTATTAAAACAGTAAAGTGTGCTATTTTTCAGTCCATAGCTATAATGTATGTATGTAATATTTATCTATAATGTACAACTTTTATAATTACTCCCAATTTAAATATTCTAGATGAATTCATCAATTACAGTCGTTTCTGTGGTCGTTTCAAAACTGGTAAATATTTTAAACATTTTCGCCATGAATAACAATTATTTTTTGAAAACATTTTCCAAAGAAGTTCCTTTGCCGAATAATGTTGACTGTGTGATACTCATTGCTTTAGTTATTTTTTTCACTTAGATATTCGTAATAATATCAGCAAAAAGAACAAAACTTTGCAATGTGTAAAATGATATAAAACCTTTTCTCCATATCAAAATACTTGGAGCCTTAAAGTTTTTTGGTAATAAAAATCTAATAACATTACACACATAAGAATCATAAGCTTAAGTAAAGATTAAAAATATGTACGTTTTATTATCCTTATTTTCCGCATTTTAATTTCATTTCTAATGTGAGCGCAAACAACAATTTGTGTGATGTAAACGAGTATAAAAATATATTGCTGTTCTTTTAAACTTGTAATAAAATGTCAACCACAAAGATTTAAATAATAAAGGGTGATTTTTTAGCTATTATCTTTTTGGCAACACTGGTTTAAACAGCTGACGCACGTTTCGTGTTTTGTTTCACTGTCAAACATCTTCAGTTTGGTCTATAATTTAATAATGAATCGTCTTACAAACGAACAACGTTTGCAAATTATTGAATTTTATTATCAAAATGCGTGCTCTGTTAAGAAAGTTCATCGCGCGCTTCTTCCATTTTATGGTCAGTTTGTCATGGTGTCTATTAAGGATTAAGCGTTTAATGTAACTCTTTAAATCTCTTAAACAAATCGTAATTTTCTTTATCAAAAAGTTGGTTCGATATCAATATTAAGTGTAGATATTTTTGTGGGTTAAAAAGCTATATGAAATTATGAGCCGATCTTAGGATATCTCACGTCGAATTTCAACATAATAACGGTATATTCAGGATACAAATTAGTATGAACGTGAATTTCGGAAGTGGACCTTATATGGGAGATATAGTCAAATACGGACCGATATTCTGAAAATCTAGCAGTTTGATTTTGGCATGTATCTAAATGATCCGCGTAAAATTTTGGTTCGGTACCATTATTTATAAGGGATTTATGAGTATTCAATTGATTTTCGGAAGAGGGCTACGGATATGGAGGATACGGTCAAATATGGACCGAAATTTACAAAATTCTGCAGAATGGTTTTTGTGTATATGTAAATGATCTGTACAAAGTTTTGAGTCGGTACTTATATTTCTAAGATGTGGTCCTAATATGGGAGCTATGACCAAAAATGGCCGACCACTATAAAATTTAGTACAATAATTTGTTTACCTATGAGGATTATTTATGTCAAATTTTAACCTTTTAACGTTATTAATAATAGTTTTCGTATTTAAGTGTATTTTGGAAGTGGACTTTATATGGAGTCTATGGTCAAACATGGAAAGTTTTACGATTTCTTTTTGCATGAAACTTATTCCTGCTGAATTTTGTATTGATATTTAAATTTTATAGGCATTTATGTATAATTGAGCAATATTTCGGGAAAATATTTGCATGGGAGCTACGAGAAATCATGGACCTATTCATACTATTTTCCTCAAATTATTTTCTTTTACCAAAAAAATAACGTATACAAAATTGGATGGTATTATCTGCAATATATTCCAAAATATTGCAATAAAATGGACAAAAAATATGAAATTTTTATGGAGGTTATCTCACATTTTGGTCAATAACTCTGGTTGGAATAAACCGATTTTGCTGATTTTCAATACCAAAGTTACCTGCAAAATAAGAAATATTTTTTTTTTTTTGGAAATTTCGTTTAGTTAAGTTGTGTAGTTTGGACGTGAGAGTGTTTTACACAGACGGACAGACAGACGGACATGGCTCAATCGACTTAGAATTTCATAAGGATCAAGAAAATATATACTTTGTTGGGTCTCAGATGGATATTAAAAAAGTTTCACACGGAATGACAAAAGTAATATACCTTCATTCACCACTCTTGGTGGTGGAGGGTATAAAAAAACTAATGCTTGGTTTTCACTATGTCATTTTTGTTGCCAAATTGTCCAAATTGTTGGCAATTGTATGAAAACGGGTTGTCTATGGCGTCTAATGAGATTCCAAACATAGATGACGCCATATGACAACCCGTTTTCATACAATTGCCCACAATTTGGACAATTTGACAACAAAAATGCCATAGTGAAAAGCATAACTGTTTCTTAGATTATTTGAAGACAATGAAATCATCTACGGATGCACAGTGGGTCGGAATCGACATTTTTGGGTAATACATAAATATATTACAAATATATTTTTATATGCACTTCTCCGTTTTGATTTTTGTTGTTAAGAGAAAATATCATATGTATACTTGTCATGTTTAAGCAAACTACAGCTTTTTACTAATTTTCGTTTAAAAGGAAAATGGAAACATAACAACAATACGGTATTTATTTTAATGTTTATTGGGTAATGTACATTCATTATATCTATGATATATAACCACCAAATGAATATTTCCATTATAAATGAATTCGTTCATTTGTACAGTATCGAGCATAAAAAATATCTTTGTGCTATTATTTAAGTTACTTATAACGGTATTGTAATTAATTGTCCCAAATATGTTTGTACGTAAGGAAAACATCAGTGTATTGCGATACGAAAGCAAAAGGTTTCGAAAGACATCGAAATACACAATAAACACCCCCAGATAACATAAAGATGTTTACGTTATGATCGTTTATGACTGTACTTATATGCAAATTGTATTTTTGGTTGTATATACATGTATACATACATACTCGTGTTTATGTACATAGCATGTATTTACATATTTCCATAATATTGGGTGCGTTAGTTAGCATGACATTGATTTTTTATTAAAAGAACCATGGGTGTGCACGTATTTATTTATCAAAAGTAGTTAACGGTACCGATACTTACTATATAAGGCCTGTTAACATATTACGTCAAGGACTAAATACAGATGCATTTTTTTGTAATAATTAAAGTCAATTTATTGAAATTATCGTGATCCATATAATAGCATTACTATTATTAAAATACCACAACCGTAATAATGCAAAATCATCGTTAACGTTATTTTTTAAACATTTAATCTTACGTACATATAATATACATACATATGTATGTAGGAATCTTACGATTTTTATTCATACTATTCATTAAACTACATATTTTGATTTTGAAATTCGCCTTCCTTGATTCTTGTTTTTTGGGCTGAATTCTGGTAAACTATCAAACTGAACATTAATAGAAATGTTTGTGATTTTAATTAAAATAAAAAAAAAATTGTCCTACTTAAAGATAATTTTGTTGCCAAATTTCGGTTTTTTTATTTAACTCGATAAACTAAACAGTTTTCAAATTACGCAAAACTAGAGCTAACCAAAAAGGCACCACTGGATTCAAAGTACTCGATTTAGTTTACCCAAAATCGAACACAGTGTTATTATACATATCTACTGTGCGTTAGTGTGTGTGTGTGTTAGTTTGTATTTTCCAAAAAGTTGTTTATTTTTTGTATGGAACATTTTTAATGCAGGTAAAATTAATAAAAAAAAAACAACACAAATATTGTGCATTCATTAAACAAAACAAGCATTGTAGAATTGAACTTCAAACGAAAATGAATTTACATAATTTGAATTTTGTGTTAATGCAATGGTATTAAAATTGTAACTTTACACTTTCCAAGACTTCAATTACTGTCTATTCTCATAAGAATCTGAAAAAAAACCCAAAATTCAATAGCATCTGTGTGTATGTATTAAAAGTAAAGCTTATATTTTTTGTTAACTCATAAAATTATTATTAATGATTAACTTGCACAACATTGGGAATGCATTTGCAGTTCTATTTTATGTTTGCAAAGTTTCTTTCGTAAGATTCTATTTATTTTATGATATTTGTAAATTGTATTAATTATTTATACAAGAAAACTTTTTAAAAATCTGATATTTTTGCCTATAACAATTAATATGTATTATTTTGAAACTTCAGGAAAATATTTAAGTAGATTTAATATATATGTATACATATGTATTTTATCGCCTACAGATGAAAATTATACGCATGTACATACATACATACATATGTATGTACATAAGTATGTTTGTTGAAATTAAATTTATGGATATACATATATCAGATATATGTATGTAAAAATGGCCAAATATTTTTATAAATAGTCGAGATAAGATTAAAAACCAATACGTTTTGTATAAACATAAATAACATAAAGCATAAATCAAAAATAAATGTTTCTTTTAAAAAAACTACATATTGTTTGTTTTTCATTGTTTTCTCTTTTCACTTCTTTGGATTTCCCGAAATATAGTAGAACTCTAAATATCTAAGCTATAAATATAGTAGAGTATTAATGTTATAAAAATAGTTTTCTGGTCCTCACATACATTTTTAGGAGTCTGTTTACATTTAAGCTTCTGGTTATCATAAAAATCAATACAAACCATTAAACAATATGAATGGAAAGTAACGATATTGCAATATTTTAACAGAACTACGGAATTAAATGGAAGGGTTATAAAATATGTGTATATTTAAACAATTTGTAGACCAACGATTTAAGACAACTGCGTAAGGCGGCTTCCAACTCGAACCTTCCTATGTAGTTATTATCTTGATACAAACGCTCGAAAAAGTATGATGGAAAACGAAACCATAAAATACAACATGGCTACTACAACATTGTAAAATGTGTTTAAATTGGGCTTATTCATTTTTTTTTAAATCTGCGTTCTTCTGTAAGTAATGTGTGGAATAAACAAAGGCTTTATTGGAAATGGAAAACAATGGTGATAAGCTAATTCAGCGAACCGTTAGCAATATTCTAGGCGGAACTGTACACTAGCATCTAGAAGTCGTTATTAGCAAGTTACCGCTAGAAATGTTGGAAAGAGTAATCGAAAAATGAACCTTCCTAATGGATAACCTACAAAGATTCCGACAGCCAGTTCTATTTCAAGTGCTTCATTTAAAATTAAAAAACTGTAAGTGAATCTAAGTAATTAACAAAACTAATACAGATTTCAAGATTGAATTTATATTTTTTTTTTTTTTTTTTTGAAAAGACATATTTGTTTAAAATAAATTTATACGAGTAAGTTGTCAATTTCCTCCGCAATTTTTTAAACTATGTAAGTGATTGGTATGTTTTCATTTCACGCGTCACGGGAACGGTTGCATGTTATTTAATTTTCTTACTATTTCTAGAGTTCGGTTTATTACGTTGATACACAACGTCATTAAATGGTACATTAGAAGTTTTTTCAAAATCTTTTATTAATGCGTAAATCAAGGGCTGGTTCTTAGGCCCGGTTTACATTATGATTTTTACGACGTTGTTTTTTAGACGTTGCTTTTGGTTTGAGGGCGAGCGGTGTAGTGAAGCAAGCGGGGTAGAAAAAAAGACACGATTTCTGTTTTCATGTTGTTTTTTTTCATATTTCTCTTTACACTCATTTCTGTTTCTGTTGTTCCGTTTTATTCTTGTTCTTATTTTGAATTGAAAGGTTCGTTTAGAAATTCAACATGTAAAAATAAAATAAATAAATATGGTGAATATTTTTGTAAACAAGAAAAATAATTATTTTGTTTGGATTTCTGTAATTATTTATTTATATGTGTGATATTTTTAGTGCGTAAATTGTGTACATAAATTTAAAATTATTTATTAGAAGACAAAGAAAATTTTTTAATACGAACAATAAACTAAAGAAGATTCAACAAGAAAATCAACCCTGACTATAACAATTAAAATTAAAATTTGTAAAAACACGACGTCTAAAAAACAACGCCGTATAAATGCAAACAAATTTTCGTAGCATCTTCAAAAAAGAATTAATAAAAAACGACGTCGTAAAAATCATAATGTAAACCGGGCCTTATAAACGTTTGTTCTAATCAGACTCTGGATATTTAGTCAAGTTTGAAGTATTTGTTGGAATTAAACACCACCTATAAAATATTCTATTTAAAAATGCTGCTAAATGCAGTGTAAATCGGAAACTATTTTCATCTTTCTTTTAGACCATTAAGCTAATAATTTAGTACTTTTAATATTTAATAACTGCTTTTTTAAGTTCAGTAATAATGAAGAATTTAAATTGTCTGTCTGTTTGCAGTCAATTGTGGCATTTGAGTTTTTTCACAACATCAAGCCTGTTTGAAATTAAAATATGTATAGGTTTGAGGCAAACATGTTTGCGTATTGTGTGTATGAGCATGACACTATTGAGATTATGAGCTGCTATGTTAGTACGTATGATTTTTATTTAGTAGCAAACAGTGAATTTTAACAAACCGAGCGAGCTACATAGGCTGGAACCACTGTTGCCATATTTGAGGATTTATCGTCGTTTTGATGATTTTTGGTGTCAAAAATGACCCTTTGACGATTTGACGATCTTTGCCCCTATATATTCGGAAAAAGAAAAGATTTATTGGAATTTTGGAAACACATTTCTGAAATTCAAAGAAAAGATTCAAATCTCATGTTTCCCATCCTAACCAAATTTATACAAAAAACTTTAGTTTTACCTCATTCTTCAGCAAATGTCAAATGAGTATTTAGTCAGGTAAATTTAAACAAAACAAAAACTAGGAATATGCTAGGAACGCCTTCTTTGGAAGGGATTTTATTCACTAAAGATTTTTTAAAACTAAATAAATGTTGTTGTTTTAATATGAATGTTGTACCTGAGAGCTTATTAAAAAGTTTAATAGGGAAATGTACCTACAAAATTAAACCTACTAAACTTCACAATTTCCAATTATATTTTAAAAGTTTTCAATTATATTTTAGAGATTTCTAATAATATTATAGAATTTTCAAATTGTATTTCAGAAATTTTCAAATGCATTTGAGAAATTTTTAATTGTATTTCAGAATCCAAACATATTTTTAACTGAAATACGATAAGAATATTCTGAAAACCAACTAGAAACTACAGAAAATCAATTGAAATTTTTTTAAATATAAAATTAAATAGAAAATTCTGAAATATAATTGAAAATTTCTAAAACGTAAAAAGATGTAAAAAGATGATGTTTTGTATTTAAAAGTAGAATTTTTTATGTTTTACATTGTTACTATGGAGAAATTGTTTTGTTTATTTTATATTAAAAATTACATAAATTTTTTAAGAAACATTGATAAAAATTTCTTAAAAAATTGATTTTAAAAACTATATTTTGAAAAGTAATTTATTATTAATTTTTGTGTTCCTTTTACATTAATTTTTGTGTTTTGTTTTGTTATTTGTTACTTTTTTTGTTTTAATATTGATATTTAAAACTATTTTTTAAACTTTTATCGATCCCTTAAACATATTTCATTTTTTTTATACTTTTTGTTTATGTAAAATTAATTTGAAAAATAAATAAAATATTGAATTGATAAAAAGTTTTATTTTAGTTGACGATTTTGAAAAATGCATTTTGACGATTTTTAGTCAAGATTTGACGATTTGAACCCTTATTTATCTGGCATCTATGGCTGGAACACAATGGTTGCTTCATTAAAATTGTATTGTATGGGACTATTTTACTACAAATTATTAGACGCACGTTTTTAAAGTTTGAAAATGTACTAGTTCATACTCTGAGTAAATATTGTAGATAATTTCAAATATTGTTTAAACGTAGATACATACATACATATGTAAATGCGTAAAAAAATGTTCATATCATAAAATAATCAACATTTTGAAAATGTTAAACTTTCTTAAGGAAATGCAAATAATTTAATAAAGCTACAAAACAATTTAAACGTTTGTCTAAAAAACATTAAATCGTTAAGATTCTCATGCCAACCAAGCATGGTATTTAAAAAAAGTCTACATATAAATATGTAACATATAATATGTACATAAGTAAGTAAGTAAGTCTTTAAGTCCGTACAATATATGTACATATATTCATATTGTAAATATTTCACGTGAACAATGTAAACTTGCAACATACTCTTCTTTTAAAACAAACTAAAACAAACTTTTTTAATCCTTTCTGCATTAAAACAAGGAAACAAGTTTATAGTTTAAGATGATGATATCATAACTAACACCAGCATACACTGAAACAAAGAAGTACATAAAAACAAGGAAAAAGTTCATTGTTTCAATGAACTTATTCCTTAATTTTGACCTAAGAGACAGGTACATTAAATCAGTGAACTGCAGTTCATTGAAATTGTTATAGTTTCTAACTTCAAGGTCTATAAGTTCATTGCCGCAATGAAATCGTTCATTGACAAGCTCGTTGAGCTCGTAACAAATATTTAATAAATTAGTACATTGAGTCAGTGAACTTTTTTCTTGAATTTAATGAACATATACGTTGAGCCAATGAACTAATACATTGAATCAACGTATTTTTGGGAAAATATTAATGAATCCAAGTTAATGAACCTCGTTCATTGATTTCATGAAAAATACTTTTTTCGGTGTACATACTATACATGTATAATACACATTCCACTACGGTAATGTAGGGTATAAACACAAAAATACACATTAATGTAAAGTTACCAGTGTGGTTGATTTAAATATAAAATTCTATGGGATGTTTGTACTTATTTTACTATTTAAGTTAAGACTAGCTAAACCCGGTGTGCTTCGCTACCCCCACCCCCTCGTTATTATATAAAATAAAACGTATTTATATATTTACAAACAATTATTTATTTAATTTTAATGTATTTATTGCAATGCATGATTGATTTGACGCATTTCAAAGTGATATCCATCTTCTGCATATGGAAAAATAATAGGGTACTGAAGCGCTTCATATGAGCGATGCATTTCAGTGGGCGAGACCACTCCCCTTTGTCCACTTACATAGTCAAGAATTTATTATTTCGTAAGAATATCCTATTGTGAAAATTTAATGACGATCGGTCCAGTAGTTAAAATTATATTACGATTTTTAATTTTCCTAAAAAGGGGCGTGGTCACATCCAGTTTTCTCCTGGTACGTATTCCTAATTATGCCAATACCATTTGTACCACATATCATAGACGTAGGTCAAAAAATGTCTAAAATATGGCGATTTAAATTTTTGGGTTATATGGGCGGTGCCACCCCCGTTTGTACAATCAAAACTTCATATAGCCTATTATTCCTTCCAGAGTTACAGTAATATGCTGTGAAAATTTCATCAAAATCGGCTCAGCCGTTTTGGAGTCCATACGTTACATACATTCAGTTTTATATAAATATATATATATATATAGATACACATGTACATACCTATGGCAAATGATTATTTGTGCAATGTTTTATAGTGAATTATTATTTAAAACACTATTTTTTTAATAATTATTATTTTTAAGTATGGTTTAAAATAAATAAAAAAATTATTTTTTATTTTATTTCATAAAAAACAAAAACAAACTATAATATGAACTTATTTATTTTTTCAAGCAATTAGGTCACTTTTAATATTTATATAAAAATGATTTATATATATTTTAATATATTCTATTACGGAATTTACGGCTGGCCACTCTAATACTGGTATACTATGGGTAATATTTATTTTACGTGCGACATAAATCGGAGCGTTATCTTGTTGGAATTTCTAATTGTCACCATATAACTCAGCTGCAAAGTCTATTAAATTATTCTATAAAAGATTTACATATGTATACATATGTATGTAATTCAGCGTTGATTTTGCTTGGCAGTATACGGGATTATTTTATTGTGATCGGTCCATAATTAGTCGTAGCTCCCATATAAGACCCACTTCCGAAAATCACATTAACGATCATAAATTTCTTAAGAATGTTGGTGATCACATAAAATTCGACACAAATAATATACAGAAATGAGGACACTTAATTTTATAATGATTAGTCCATAATTAGTCGAAACTCCCATATAAGACTCTCACCGTAATCAACTTTAACCTCCATAAATCTTTTAAAAGTATTTATATCGAGACAAAGTTTAACATAACATATTTATATTCACAGAAATCATAGCACTAAATTTTTGGATGATCGGTACATAATAGGTTATATCTCCCATATAGCGCACATTTCTGAAAAACTGTTTTATACATATACTGGGTATTATATATATATAGGGTATTATATGGTCGGGCTTGACCGACTATACTTTCTTACTTGTTTATCATTGACAAATGTTGTAGAAGAACTCTGCAGATTTTCTGCACTTTCTATGTACACCTGTCGAGCTTATTATGAGTGTAGATACTAATAAATAAATAATTACTATGATTCTTAAAATTTTGTCAAAGAATTCATTAAAATCCTTTAAATAAATATAAATAAATAGTCAAGTACTCGTACATTGGGAATTTTATTTACATATGTATGTAAGTAAAAGACCTCAAAAACGAAAATAGATTTTTTCATCTATAATCTACACAAGGTTTTTTCATAGAACTATAGAAGAAAAAGCCGATTTTATATTATATCATGGACATACTTACATATGGATCAATTTATATGATTAAATCAAAACCTACAAAACATAGTCTATGGGTTGCAATTACTGATGATAACTCGGTTTAAAAAAAAAAAGTTTCAAGCGAATCTAAAAACACACTATACGTGCAATATTGAAATACTTATTTTCCTTAAATTAAAAAGAACTTAAAAGAAACTCTTTCATTATTATACCCTTCACCTTCATGAGAAGGGTATATATAAGTTTGTCATTCCGTTTGTAATTTCCACAATATAATTTTCCGACTCCTAAAATTATCCTTATAGATAGCGGAGTCTATTAAGCCATGTCCGTCTGTCTGTCTGTTGAAATCAATTTTCTAAAGTTCCCAGATATCATCGGGATCCAAATCTTCAATAATTTTGTCAGACGTGCTTTCGAGAAGTTTGCTATTTAAAATCAGCAAAATCCGTCCATAAATAACGGAGATATGAGCAAAAATCCGAGACAACCTCTGAAAATTTCATCAAAAAAACTAACTGTTACGAACAAATTCATCAACAGATGGCGTTGATCAAACAAAGTGTATTAATATTGTTACGAACAAATTCATTAACAGATGGCGTGTTTATCGACATAATTATGCATAATATAATTATGCATCCACAACAAAGGTGAAGGGTATATAAGATTCGGCATAGCCGAATATAGCACTCTTAATTGTATTTTTAAATTAAGCTGTGGATTTTTCCACTACCACTATTATTTTTTTACATTCAACTGTTCCTATAAAATTTGTGAATTTGAAATTGATTAATTGAATATTAAATTTGACAACAAAAAAATAAATAAAAAAAATCGTGTGTCAATCAATATACATACATACATATGCGTGAATAAAAGTTTTGTTTGTTTACAAAATTATTCATACAAAAAGTTTAAAGTATCGCAATTCACTTAATCTGGCAATGCTTTGAGAAGCGGCCGCACGGCAAAATTGTATTTTATTCAACTTTGTTCTTTGCCGCTTAAAACGATGTTGCCACACACATGTACATAATACGAGTATGTGACATAAGAGTTTGAATAAAAATGAAATGGAAAAAATCGACGACGAAAAATTAATTTCAGAAATAAAAAATACAAATTGTTGATATTATTTATGTAGTAAACAAATATATTAATTTTTTTAACATTTCCCCTTTAAATATGCCGCGTTCATTTGCCTACCTACAAAAAGTATAAGCAGCAAAAATAACAGCTGATTTCAGTCCGCGGCCGCACGCAAAGAAAGATTGTTTGTACAATGTGCTAGAAGCATTTAGACTGCAAACTGTTTGCAGCAAGTCTAAAAGAGTACACCAATACCTCGTTTTTCGTCGTTTAATTTTGCGTTTTTTCGAAATTGCGTCGCTGCTTAATTAGTACAATTTTCATTATGCGTCGTTAGATTTTCGAAGTTGCGTTGTTTTGATTTCGAGTCTTTATTTTTTTTTTTAAATTTTGCAAAATCTGCATCATCATTAGATGCTAAAACGATGACATGTGCTTTGGTGATCGAAATGGAGGGAGTCCTTGATTTCTATTTGGATTAAAAATCAAGTTGCGCAGACAATACCATTAAATAAAATGGTATTTCAGACAAAATTAAAAAAGCTTATTTGATGACCTAAAAAGTAAAGTATTATCCCAGGATAATGCTAGTGGTAGTAATGCACACAATTGCTACAAGAAAATTTATTTTACGTTGAAAAAAAGCTGTTCAGTAAACATTGGACCAATTTTTTGTGAAAGAGAGCCGACGACTTAGTATTTCTGTAACCCTAGAACCTATCTTTGATCTTTTCATGGTTTGCTATAAAAAATCTTAATTCACTTTGCGTCGTTTCAATTTGCGTCCTATTTTTTTTTGGAACGTAACCCCGACGCAAAGTGAGATACTGATGTACGAGTACTTGCAAAAATAAACTTTAACTGAGAAAATAATCAAAAATTTAATTTTTGATTTGGGTTTATTTTGGTTGAATTTTATCTCAATAATGATATTTATAAGAATTTTATGCATATTCCAGTTATAATCAAGAACTTCTTACAGAACTGTACTTGTTTTATTTTCTTTGCAGCATGTAACGATGTACTTTAACACACAATAAATTATGTACCAAAAAGCCATAGGAAAATGATTTCGGCTATTTGAAATGTCAACATTGTGACCTCTGTATACTCTGTGGTTTTTTTTTCCGAAGTGGAACTTATATGGGAGCTATGGCCAATTATGGACCAACTTTTACAAAAGTCAATTGTATAATTTTTACAGAAATATTATGTTGGTTAATGAGTTTTCGGGAGTAGTCCTCATAAGTGAGTTATGACCTATTACGGACCGATTTTTATAAAATTCTGTACGACGATTTATATTTATATCTATATGCGAAATTTTTGTGTTGAATTTCAACGTAATAGTAATTTGTATAAGTGATTTATTCACGTTTAATTGATTTACAATATGGGCCGGTCATCATAAAATTGAGCCTGACGATTTGTATATATTTATGGGCTATTTGCGCATTTAAGTGATTTTCAGAAGTGGACTTTATATGGGGGCTATGATGACATATGGACCGATCATCATGAAATTTGGTGCGACATGTATGTATGTTTTGATGATGCTTGTCAAATTTCAACTTGATCCATAGTAATAGTGACTTTTATAAAAGATTTATGTGCATTTAATAGTTTTTCGGAAGTGGACTTTATAGTCCACTTTATATGGACTGATGCAAACAAAATAACGTTTTGAGATTTCACTTAGCATGAAACTTATTTCTGCATAATTTTGTATGGAAACGGCTTCTCTATAGACACTTATGTACATTAAGCCGTATTCCGGGAAGATATTTGTATGAGGGATATGAGAAATCGTGGACCGATTCCTACCATTTTCAACAGAACTTGCACTCTATAATAAAAATAAAGTGTGCAAAATTACATGATATTATCTACATATTTGGCTCGGATTCTACTGACATGAATATCAATGCCAAATATTTCGGTGCATCAAAGAATGTTTGGTAAAAATTTCATTGTTCTATTCCTTTTTTCGTGCCTTCAACATACAGAGAATCTTATAAGGATGATCTTCGACCATTATTTTGATGTGTTACAAACGGAATGACAAACTTAATATACCCCTCATTTTTTTTTTTTAGTAATTGGTATAACATGGTTGTAAGTAGGGTGAGTCATACAGAATTACGTATATTTTATAGTTCATTTTGGTTGTAGATGTATGATTGTATGTATGTATGGATGTGTGTATGTGAGTGTCAATATAAGGGAGGGTCTGCATTTTATACATAAAACGATAACTTATTTAATATACTCGTATCCACAACAGTTATACATTTATATTATTATTACGGTTCATGCAAATCGATGGATATATTATCAGAATTTATAATATATTGAACTAAATCTCTGTTCCAAATATATGTAGTTGTGTTTATTTTTTATATTACCAGCTATTAGAAATTTCGTTTAAAAAGATTCAATAAAATTTAACTGATAAAAATTAAAAATTGTTCTAATAAATATATATTGCCCTATTGTCTTAATGTACGTGTATAATCAAATATTACTATTTTTCAGATTATTATTATAAATGTTACTGAACGTGTCTGAAATAAAGACACCTTGGTGGTGGAGTGACTGGTCCTGACTTGCTTGTATTTTAGGCATCAAATTGTACTTTTTTGTGTTCATAATAATAAACAGCAGAAGGGAAAATAATAAAATAAAAACTTATCGAAAGAAAATGTTTGCTAAGTAAGGATTTATTAAAAAAAAAATTAACACAAATCAAAACAAAGAAAAGAATTGTCAAAATTACGTTAGGGAAGATCTAAAAAGCCGTAAGAAACCAACATAATTGGCCTTACACTTTTTGCTTTTCACAAAGTCACTTGATTACAATTCTGATTTTAGTGCTCATACATTGGTACATTCATATTCTTCAATTACAAACTTTCTTTACAAATAAAGGTGGGACAAGAATTAAAAAAAAAAACGTTTTGGAATATTTTTTTTTTTTTTTGTGGTGTGACATTGTTGTGATTCCTGACATTTGATATTATTAATATATGATTAACATTGAATAACTTGTACTTGTTTGACTTGGCAACAGACAATATAAAGGCTTTATGCTAATCGTCAGAATTATCACAAAATATTTGCAGATACAAACATTTACTGCTTGCGAAAAGTTTTTGATTTTTTTTTTTTTGAAAACAAAACCCTCAATCATTAATCTGATGCTGCCCTACTTTCTGAAAGAAACATATAATTCATATATATGAATTAAGACTACTCTTTCATGTTCAAGAGACCAAAAGTATTAAAAACTTACTTTGATGTAATCTTCAGATCATATGTCATAAATCCATGAAATTTTATAAAAATCCAGTAATTATTAATGTTACAATAATATTCTCAAGTTGCATTCTTAAAATTTAACCAGTTTAAAATAATGTTCTATTGACTAAATTATATGTTATATTGATAAATCGGCAAGGGCCAGTTCAATGACCGCTTTAGGTAGGTAGGTAGGTAGGTAATAAGGCTGGTGTGAGTCACCTCACACCTTCACCCAGAGACCAATATGGCCCATTGCGATGCCTTGATAGAGGAAGTAATAGAAATAGGAAGTAAAGAAAAGAAGAGGAGGAGGAATATTAGATTTTTAGAATAGAGAGAAGAAGAAGAAGAAGAAGACCTGACCAAAAACCTACTCGGACGTATGTCCTCCATTTATGAGACCCGCACTCCGTATATTGGTACGTAACCAGGCCATTCCCATTACGAATCCTATCAGACTCTCAAGCCCACAGCTCGAGACATCCCCTAATTCGCTCAAGAATCTATTACCCAGCCATCTCATTCTACTGCCCTGTAACCTGGGACAGTGGCACAGAATGTGCTCAACTGTCTCCAGTTCTTCCGGGTCCTCGCATAGCCTGCACATATCCGACAATTCGGATCCCATTCTCACCGCCATCCTGCCTATCATGCAGTGGCCCGTGATAATGCCAATCATGGTCCTAACGCAGATCCTACTTCTGCCCAACAGCAGTTCCGACTCAGACCTCCTAAGCACCGGCCATAACGTCCGTGAGACTTGGCAGTCTGTTCGGTTCCCCCAGGCTTGATTGGTTGCGTTTACAATCCATTCCTTAATCCTTCCGTAATAGAAGCCTATTGGAGGCCCGACTACCTCCATACGGTCATCCATCTCTGTGCTTGAGCCCAATCTTGCCAACTCATCGGCCACCTCATTACCGGCGATGCCAGAGTGACCCGGTACCCAGCACAGCCTGACCGTATAACACCCTAAGGCTGCCTCTAGAGCCCTCCTACAACTGTCGACTAGCTTGGAGTTCACATAACAGCCCCTTATGGCCAAAAGGGCCGCCTGGCTGTCCACATATATCGTGACCTCCGAGCCTCTGTCGATGTTGTCCCTCATCAGTTCCACGGCCCTCAAGATCCCTAGAACTTCCGCCTGAAAGACACTACAGTCGTCAGACAGCCTATATGACATTCTGATGTCCAGATCCTCAATATAGACCCCTGCGCCCGTGCCGTTCATCTTTGAGCCGTCCGTGAAGATGGCAAATCCGTCATACAATTTGCCCCTTCCAGACCAGCTCTCCCTAGACGGCAATGTCACCTCCGGCAACCGCCTAAAGTCTACCAAGGTGCTCACATAATCCGTAGAGCCAGGCGATCCCAGGCAATTTCCACCTGCCTCAATCTCACACAGGATTCGCGAGTGACCCTGCATGTGACCCTTTAGCAGTCCCAGCTCCCTCAGTCTAAGAATACTTCTGGCTGCCATTCCCATCACATACTGCTCTATAGGCAATAAATGAAGAATGACATCCAGAGCCGCTTGAGGAGTGCTTCTCATGGCCCCCGTTATGCCGATTGAAGCACACCTCTGAACTTTAGACAGAAGGCTTCTTCGATTAGCCAATCTCAATGTCTCCCACCAAACACAGCATCCATATGTAAGAATGGGCCTGACCACCGAAGTGTAAAGCCATCCCACCACTGACGGCCGAAGTCCCCAACTCTTACCTATCGATGATCTACAAGTATAGTAGGCATTGAGACCCCTTTTGAGCCTCTCCTGAGTATTTCTTTTCCAAGACAGTTTTCTGTCCAGAAAAACTCCCAGATACTTAGCACTATCCGATAGCCTAAGCTCTACTCCTCCCAGTACCGGCAGCCTGAAACTTTCCACCCTGTACTTCCTAGTAAACAGAACTAACTCTGTCTTCTCCGGATTAACTCCCAAGCCCTTTTCACTAGCCCAGGTTGACAGTTCGCCCAGTGCCCCTTGCATGACTTCACTAATTGTCGGCAGAAACTTGCCCGATACCAAAATAACTACATCATCCGCGTAGGCCACGACCTTCTGACCCATTCTGTCAAAAAGTCTCAGAACGACATTGACAGCCAAGAGCCATAGTAAGGGAGAGAGAACACCCCCCTGCGGGGTTCCTCTGGTCACCAGTTTCCTCATGCGTCCGTTTCCCCAGTCCGAGTGAATGACTCTACTGCTAAGCATCAGAGTTATCCATTCGACCAGGAAGGACGGAACCATTAGGTCACATAGTGCCTGCCTAACAGCCTCTACTCTCAAATTGTTAAAGGCACCCTCTATGTCAAGGAATGCCGCCAAGGTGTATTCCTTGTTTCGCAGTCCCTTCTCTATAAAACCCACCACATCATTCAGCGCACTCTCCACAGATCTACCCTTAAGGTAGGCATGCTGAGCGCAACTGATTATGCCGGCGTCTATCCTCGTCCTCAGATATAGATCGATCAGTCTTTCCAGTGTCTTCAAAAGAAAAGACGACAAGCTAATCGGTCTAAAATCCTTAGGTTTAGAGTGACCGGTTCTCCCTGCTTTGGGTATAAACACGACCCTAACCTCTCTCCATCCTTTAGGGATGTATCCGTTCAATATACATACCCTAAAAAGTTCCACCAACAGTAGGAGAGATGATCTCCCGATATTCTGTAGCATCGCCGGAAAGATACCGTCTGGTCCTGCCGATTTGTAAGACCCAAAAGTATTGACCGCCCATGTTACCTTATCCAAGGTGATCATGTCTCCCACTGGCTCCATTGCCTCGTCGCCTGAGCGCGGCCCTGAGAAGGAGTCGGCATTCTCAACCCGTTCCCCCGCCCCAGGATCCACACACCCCGGAAAGTGAGTCTCCATAAGAAGGCATAAGGTCTCAGAGCTAGATTCTGTCCAAGAGTCGTCTGGTCTCTGAATAAATCCTGGGACTGCTGGGTCCTTGGATAAGATTCTTCTGAACCTGGACATCTCATTTACAGATTCAACTGACTCGCTAAACCTGATCCACGAGTCCCTTTTAGCTCTCCTAATGTCTTTCTTGTACTTATTGTAACTCAACCTAAAGTTACTCCAATCTTCTTCCCTACGCGTATATTTCGCCCTGTTGAACAACCCTCTCACAGTGGATCTCTGAGTCCTCAACTCCTCCGTCCACCATCGTGGTTGTTCGCGTCTGCCCGGGAAGTTCAGCGGACAGGATCTTTCATAACTACTGATTAGTGCCTCCGTAAAGGTACCTACCAGTCGTTCCACTCCGGTCGGAGTCGACCTCCACTCGTGTGTAACCCTAAGGTTATCTACCACTAATTCCGAAAAAGAATCCCAATTCGTCCTTCTCGGATTCCTATACGGACTCCTTTTCGATCTTTCAAACACTAGGCTGAAGGATAGACGACTATGGTCAGAGAAGGAGAATTCCAGAGCCACCCTCCAATCCTTCACTAATTCCCTACAGTTCGTCAACGTAATATCTATTACTGCCTCCCTATCCCTATTCCTGAATGTTGGCGTATTCCCCATATTACAGATATAGAGATTGTTAGCAATAATAAAATCAAACAAAGACTCACCTCTTTTGTTGATGTCAGTACTTCCCCACTGGGTATGGTGTGCGTTTGCGTCACACCCCAGTACCAGCTTCGAGCCTGTTCTGCCCGAATGCTTCACCAACTCCTTTACCTTTCCACCAGGAGGATCGGTAGCCTCGTATGGCAAGTATACCGATGCTAGAGCCAGAACCGTTCTGTCCTTGGCTTCTCCCGTCACGACCGTGAGGTCTCCACCACTGAAAGAATGAGATAAATTAAATTTATGTTCATTTCTTGCTAGTATACATGTTCGTACCTTCTCATCGGTTTGAGGTGCAAACAATGTATACCCCGTGGCCTTTAATCCAACTACCCTGTTTTTGTTAATCCAGGGCTCTTGGATTAAAGCCACATCCACGTTGTTGTCAATGAGATGGGTTACTAGTTCGGTTGAGGCTGCTTCACAGTGATGCAAGTTTATTTGCACCACTTTCAGCCTCTTAGGGTTTATCATTTTTAGGAAACCTAAACCTGATAGACCCCAACCCGAAAACTGCAACCCCTCCCATTGATCTCAACTTCTTGAGAGACTCCTGGTCTACTGCGAACCTGAAGTCCCTCCCTTGGTTCTCATTACAGCCCAATGAAGCTATCAACTTCCATTGTGCTGTAATGAGTCCCTCGTTCTGATTGGACAGTAGTCCCAGTATGACTTCCACCGGTTTTATAGGTGGAGGTATCCACACTGTGACTACCGGCCTCAGTGGTAATTCCGACGCAAGTATAACGTCCAGACTGGCCTCCGGACAAGTGCTGCCACACCTGCCAATTGCAGCTTTTAAAAACTCAAAGGTTTTTTGAGTACCGCAACTGACAATTTTGACACCTCTTGCCCAGTCGGCCCCTCTGAACGATACCTCGTCCGGCCTTCCTTTCACGCTAAAGATTTCGTCGAGAAGTTTGTTCTCTAGCACCTGCCATTTCTCAACGCTGATCCTACCATCGGGATCCATACGATCAATGACAGCTGCCAGAATACCGTCCTTACCCGACGAATCCCTTAGCTTCTTTGACGTTGAGGGCTGGTCAGCTTTGGAACCAGTCCTCCTGCTGATTTCCTTACAGGAATCTACAAGAGGGCCAACACCAGTCTGACCAGTCCTCTTAGCCTCTGGGGATTTCTGGTCATCATCAGACCGAACTCTTTTAACTGCCCCTTTGTTGGGGGGCTTAGCAGAGTTTGGTCGATGATCACCCAATTTCCCTGCAGATTTTGACTGGTCTGCCCTGATAATACCTTTAGTGACTCCCTTTTGGGAGTGACTGTTGGAGATTATCAAGACATTCCCAGTCCTAATCGCGCGGCTACTGGTGGGTAATTCGCTTACAGGCTTAGCTCCCCCAGCCGTGACTGTTTTGTCGCGGCTAAGATTGCCAGGCCTTAAGCCTTTACCCTCCTCCTGCTCACCCGTTGCCTTTTTAAAGGATTTTTCAGCAAAAACTGCTGAGGATTCATTGTCTTTTCTGACAACATTTGAGTCAACAGCCGTCTTTGTTGTGTATCCCGCAGGATAGGGAATACCTAGGATAGCAACGATAGATCCGTGGATTCGTTCGAATCTCGACACGTTCTTTCGGTGCTTCCTCAGTAGATGCCTATCCCGCCCATCGTGCAGCGAGGGGTCTTTCTTAGCTATCTTTTCTAGAAAGGCTAAGGAGACTCTCACACCACTCTTGGCTTTTTCAAGACTTGTTCGACAGTCTGATGTGACCTGTTCTGTCGCATCCTGCCGAACGACGGGCTTTAATGGACTCCCCAGTCCGCTCTCCATTCCGAGTGTGACCCCCGAAACCGAAGTTCTAGCTTTCTGGTTCTGATCATGAGCTTGAATCACTGTGATTTCATGCTCATCATCAGAACTCAAAGTTAGACCAACGAGTCTTTCAGAGGCCCCAGTTCTAGACGGTGAGCCAACTGTGGATTCCATTTCTTCCACTTCTTCTGTCAGTTCTGTGAGTAACTGACCCTCTTGCAACAGAATATCCCTGTGGATACCCAGCCAATCGGAGTCTGGATTTGACCCCGAAACTGCCGAGTTGTCAGAGACATTCTCTGCAACGACTTCTAGAGTCGCATCATTTCTTTTCTTTTTGTTACTTTTTCCTTCAATTTTGGTCCCACGAGTATGCACGTATGGGAATGGACCATCCATGCAGTGACGGCGTACATGGATTAGGCAAAATTTTGTTTACAACCGACCCGTGCCCTGGCGTCGGAGGGAAGCTGTTCGCGACTAGTTTCTTTAACCACTAACTAGCCATTCAGGTCTTCGGCACTGCTATCAACCACCTTGACCTTAAAAGTGGGGATGACCGCTTTAACATTATACGGTGTCACTTTATTTCGACACCGCATGTTTTCAATTTGTAAACAAACGTTTACTCGTATAATGATCGGAGAACACAATGTTGTCCAATTATCCGCCGCCTCGTTCGCCGTAAATATCAATCAAAAGGCTTTTCAGACGACGAAAATAATGGTTTTGTCATTGAGTTTTTTTATTTACAACGAAATAGTATCTGCAATCTAAATGCAGTGCAGAGTTGGCAAACATGGTGCAATTATACTTTTTTTGATACATTTTAGACTCAGTTGGTACCGTGATACTACCACGAGTCATTTGGTACAATTTCGAAATACTGCTGAATCAAAATTTGGTAGTGCATATTAAAGAGATGATTTTATTAAATTTTATGAACATTTTGGAACTGATATCCCAAATGATATGATAATTATTATTTCCCATTAAATGATTTTTAGGTTCAACCAAAAACAGAAGCTTCAAAGTTTAAAAATTAATCAGCATTTCAAAAACATTAGATGTTATCTCTTTTGTTATTTCTTCAATGCATCCTTAAAATGATAAATCTTGTAATTTTGGAAATGAAATCGCTGGATGCACGAATACACATGAATAATATACATAATGTGTGTGAAAATAAATTGGAATTTAACCAGCACAGACCAAAACCAAAATTTTTAACATTGATGATGTTACAGTGAACAGAGCACTGTTAAGTTCTTAACAGTCAAACTAATTGAACTATAATACAAAAATCTGTCTAAATTATATATCTGTAATAATTTCAAAAATAAAAACGATACAAAAAAATAATTTTTGACATCAAATTAATAGTATGTAGGACATCTAAAATAATCTTAGAATCTGAGAAATTTGGATTTAAAAAATATGATATTTCTGGAGAAGATTTGTGTATATTTTGAAAACTGGGTGAATGGTTCGCATATTACACTATATAGAAATGGTGGTCCAAGGGGTACTTGTTGGAACTGTATTAGTGGGGTATCTGAAATAATCTTGGAAGCTGAGAAATTTGGATTTGAAAAATATGAGATTTCTGGAAAGGATTTGTGACCACTTTGGAAAATGGATGAATGGTTTGCATACTACACCATATAGAAATGGTGGTCCAAAGAGTACTTGTGAGATATCTGAAATAACCTTGGAATCCGAGTAATTTGCATTTGAAAATTTTAAATTTTTTGAAAAAATTTCTGGAAAAGATTTGTGAACATTTTGGAAAATTGGTGAATGGTTCGCATACTACACAATTATTTTTTTGTATCTATTTTATTTCTTAAATTATTGCAGATATATAATTCAGACTGATTTTGGTATTATAGTTCAATTAGTTTGACTGTTAAATGCTTAACAGTGCTCTGTTGACTGTAACATCATCAATGTTAAAAATTGTGGTTTTTGTCTGTGCTGTTTATTTATTTATTTTCTACAGTTGTTGTTACTTTTTAACCATTTATGGTTAACATTTTTGTATTGAAGATATTTGAATGTTTTTTTTTTTTCATTTATACTTTCATTTAGCATGGAGTTAAGCATTTGCATACATTTTAAGACAAATAAATTACAAAAAGTTGAACCAATACAAATCCTTGAGGATTTTAATTTAAACACACGAGCATAAAGATAGATAATCTTGTTTCGTTTTTTAGGTAGTGATATTAAAAACTCAAGGAAATGGTCTAAATTGTTGTCGAAAAACACGCCCTTATTTGGAATGTAGTTTTTTTGTGTTTTGTATAAATATATTCACTATATTAAAGTATGTATGTGGTTCTATTCAGTTCCCATGATAATAGCCGCGTGTGGGCCAATCGACCACTATAGACTTTGTTTTAGTTATCATAATGGTTAGTTTGAAATTTACAATAAATATTTCTACAAAAAATAAAAAAAATATTTTGGCACTTGTTTAGAATATAAAAAAAATTCTTAATTCATAATCAGTGTATTTTAAGCCATTTATTAAAGATATTAATATAAGCGGTCATTGTGTTTAGGGAAGAAAACATACTTTTAGTTTATGTCGGTATTAAAATACAAAAAAAAAACTGAAATGGTGGTCAGGTTTATTGCACATTATCAGCAAAGGCAAAATTCATCAACTGGCAACTTTCACTGACGTTTTACGTCGTCAAAGTAACAACTGGCTAATTAACTTGCAAAGAAATCAAATGTTTGCAGAAAGTAAAAAACCCATTCAGAACTTCGTAAGCAAATATGTATATCGTCACCTAAAATGCCCAAAGACGTAACCCACAATATCATAATTTTACAGGAGAAGCAAAAAACGTTATAAAATGAAAACTGTTTAATTGAAAATCGCGATTTCTTCGCATCTTGTCTTAAGATAGACGACAAACTTCAGGTGACGATATGGAAAACCCATTTGGGTTAAATTGCATGATGTTTTTAATCAAGAAATTTCAACTATTTATTTAAGAAAATTCTATGAAAAAAATAAAAAAAAAAAAAATAAAATTTGGAAAATTTTTGAATTTAAAAAAAAAAAAAATTTTAATTTTTGATAACCCATTGAATGCGCCTCGCATATGATACCAAATTTACATATAGTTCCTTTGGAAGAAATGTGAAAAAAAAGCAAAAAACATCTAAAAAGGACCTTTTTATCCTTTGATCCAGCTCACCAAATATTGACCCCAGGACAAAAAAATTGAGAAACCTAGTCTTAAAATGAATCAAATTTTCATATTTTGGGGCCACCCTAATGTACATCATTGCAGTGCACGAACAATTTTCATCGTATTGTTTTACTTATAATTCAATTTCATGGATTTAATGGGATAAATTTATCGAATGGCCTAACGTTGGGAAGATTGATTGACATGTTTGGAGTTTAATTTCCATTTTTATTATTCCATGTAATTGCAAATATTTTCATATTTTAACCCATTTGTCCAAATTCCCAACTACAATTACAAGAGTTCATTGGCTATAGAACTGTGGTCGACACAAAAACGTAGTAAATGTATTATAATGTTTAATTGCACAAATTTTCTGATTGTGTTTTTGGTGCAAATCTATAATTTATTTCCCATTTTGTAATTTTGCAAGTTTTGCATACATTCCAATTGTGTAGTGTGAACGCGTTCCGCACTTGTGTGGTAAGAATGCCATTGTATTCTCATAATTTACATTTTTTTCTAGAATTACGGTAGAATTACTTATTGTCATTTTGTAGAGTCCGAACGAATAATATTATTCGGCCAAAAAATCCATATTCGCACTCCATAAATCTTGTTTTTTCATCATGAACGGATTTTTTAAGGAACAGTTTTCATCGTTTTCGTAAATAATTTACAATAAAATATAATTTTTTTGTATTCTATAGCTATTAATTAAATTAAAAATTGGTTTCGGTAATCCAATAACGATACAGCCCGACCGAGTTGTATTATTTTGGTAATGATGTTAAGCTGAAAGGATGCTTTTGGGAAGCCTTTGCATAACTAGATTAAGGATTAAACGAAATTTGTTGGTTGGGTTTATTCATTAAGGACATTTTTAATCCTATAAGGAGTAAATTTATTTCGGCTTTAAGATCAGGATAATTGTATGTATAACTGAAAGAAAGCGTAAATAAATTTATAAAAAGTGTATAATATCTAGTTGTGTTGTTTTGCTGTGGCGGCATTAAAATTGGTTGTCGTAAAAATAAACGTTAAAGATTAATTCTTGGGATTTGTTAGTTGCCAGTTCGTTTAATAAGCGTACAAAAGTCACATGCATGAATGTATTACACATGCATACATACATATGTACGGTGTGAATAAATATAGTTATTACAGGATGTTGTTGTATGAAGATTTTTTAAATAAAAATTTTATAGCACTTTAGTATAAAAACGATTTTATGAAATAATATATGTATTTTTAACCCTCCGATGAGTGACAGTTCTGAACTTCACGGCCGTGTGAAAATGTCCCTACGGACCTTTTTTGTAAATCATGTTTTTTTCATATAAAATTTTATTTTTTGATTTTTTTTTTGTTTTTATTGTTTATAACAAATTCACATACAAAAATAATTTTTTAAATTTTTTTAACTCAAAGACATTAGGGATGATGATAAAAACAGAAAATTCTAAGAACTGGTTTATTGCTAGTAGTATAAAATTAGAATATTGTGCCTTTCCTTGAAAGCAATAAAGTTCATGTCTTCGAATTTTTCTTAGAATTTTTTATACCCTTCATGAGAAGGGTATATATAAGTTTGTCATTCCGTTTGTAATTTCCACAATATAATTTTCCGACCCTATAAAGTATATATATTCTGGATCCTTATAGATAGCGGAGTCGATTAAGCCATGTCTGTCTGTCTGTCTGGATGTTAAAATCAGTTTTTTGAAGTTCCCAGATATCTTCGGGATCCAAATTTTCAATAATTCTGTCAGAAATGCTTTCGAGAAGTTTGCTATTTAAAATAAGCAAAATCGGTTTAGGCCAACCAGAGTTATGGACCAATATGTGAGACAACCTCCATAAAAATTTGATATTTTTTGTCCATTTTATTGCAATATTTTGAAGTATATTGCAGATAATACCATGCAATTTTGTTTACGTTGTTTTTATGATAAAAGAAGAAAGTGTGTGGAAAAGAGTATAAATCGGTCCATGATTTCTCATAGCCCCCATACAAACATCTTCCCGAAATATTGCTCAATTATACATAAATGCCTATAAAATTGGAATATCAAGACAAAATTCAGCAAAAATAAGTTTTATGCAAAAATAAATCGCAAAACGAAATTTTTTTTTAGTTCGGTCCATGTTTGACCATAGCCCCCATATAAAGTCCACTTCCAAAATTCACTTAAATACTTATAAAACAGATACAAATAATGTTAAACGGCTAAAATTTGACATGAATAATCTTTATAGGCAAATAAATTGTTGTACTAAATTTTATGGTGGTCGGCCCAGAATTGGTCATAGCTCCCATACAAGGACCACATCTGAAAAAGACAGTAATCCCTATATATATTGTATAAATATCGGTACTGACTTAAAACTTTACAGAAATCATCCCACAAAATTTTGTGAATTTCGGTCTATTTTTAACCGTATGCCCCGTATAAAGCCCTCTTCTGAAAATCACTTTAATACTAATATATATCTTAAATATACCGTTATTATGTTGAAATTCGACGTGAAATATCCTCATATGCATGAAAATCACTGTTCCAAAATTTAAGAAGATCGGCCTATAATTTGTCATAGCTGCCATATAAAAATTACCAAAAAAAAAAAAAACAAATACATTCGGGTCAAAAAATATTCTTTTCGGATTTAACCCATATTCGGTCCATATTTTATAATCATGATATATATCGTTGGAAAGGTATTTTTAATATTATTTATTTATTTATTTCATGTATTACAAATTATCATACACCCAGTAGTTCCCGAGATATAGGCCTATATATCTTCAACTTTACGGGCCCGCCCCCTCGAAAATAGGCGTGACCGCCAACAATTTTTTTTGCTGGCATCTGCTCTAAAAGCCCTATTTGATGAAGTTTTTTTTTTTTTTGAGCAAAGTCACTAAAACAGAATGTTCCCCTTTTTTTACTCTGTTTGTTAAATTACACTCAAGATTATTATGAACATCAGACAAACTCTGTTAATTATGGTAAGAATTGGTAATCAAATCAATTAAAAATGGTGAAAATTTGACAAAATTTCAAAATATTTAACATAAATTATGTCTTTCAAACAATATATCAAATACTAATAAAATTTGCACTAAGACTGAATATAAACATACAGAATAAGAATATTCTAGTCCTATAACCAGTGTAATTTTTGTATTTCTTATTACGTTTAGGTGGAGGGTATTTAAGATTCGCACAGCCGAATATAGCACTCTTACTTGTTGTTTTTATCATCATCCCTAATGTCTTTGAGTTTAGGTCTTTGTGTTCAGAACAAGTAAATTATGTGTTGAAACAATAAAAAAATTATAATGATGCCCAAAAACATGCATTTATTAGTGAAATTCAGTACCTCTTCACACGTCCGCGTACTATTCTCACTAAAACCTCAATAACTCCTAAAGCATAGATGCCCAGTAGTGGCTGATATCAGCAAATTGAACTCACACGTATACTTACGCTCTTTTGTTTGATCGTCAATCAACCAATAGGAAATCAGCATGTTGAGTGGGAGAGACAAAATACACTTACAGAACTTATGATTCAAGATAATAGAAAATTAATATTATTAAAATATTTTTGGACCAAACAAGGGAAATCAAAAAGGAAATATATTTAATGATTACATTTTAATCGTCATCGAAACTGAATTATATTTGCTCAAAAAACACGCAATAAGCTGAATTATTCTAGTTTGAGAAATATACTTTTACTGCGTAATTGCAATAAGAGTATCAACATGGAAGATTTCATTACTTTTTAATTGCAAATAGGACAATGATTAACTGAGGGAAAATTTATAAACACTTCGAAGAATCTTTTTATTTCGAAATATGTATATATATCTAACTATCCAGATGTCTACACATATAAATTATATATGTATGTGTTATATATATATATGTACATATCTATCAATTCATTCATCAAGAGTATTAGTAAAATATGTACATACATTAATTTTATATTTCCCTTTTGTTAAATTAAGAAACAGAAAACAATGACAACACATGTGTTTTCATCGCAATCTCGCTGACGACTAAATAAAATGAATATCAAATTGTTTTCTTCCAGTGTTATTTTGTCACTCTCACCAATACTACTACCTTGGGCATCACTGTCCTAAAGTAATGATCCGATCGGCGCTCTAAAAGATGCGCAACAAATACAGAGTAACTTTAAATCGATATCTTTCTCTTTGATATCTTTGATTAATTAATCGAATTCGCAAAAATATATATTTATATTTATGTAAAGTGTAATTCCCTTTTGCACCGATAAACGCAATAATTTCCAATATTACTACGGTCCATAATATTTACGCGTTGTAATTTTCACCAAAGCACATTATAAAACACAATACATTTTTGGTTAGTGGTATCATTTATTTTTTGTCACATTTAACAAATGTACATATGTACATTTATATAATTACTTTGGCTATAGTTTTGTATAATTACAATAAAAACAAGGAAAATTAACAAGATGAAGATAGAAAGTTAAGCTAAATTGACATCAAGTCAAAAAATCAAGAAAAGTTTCTGCCCCCTTTGCTGTTTTTCCTTTAACTTTTGTTGATTTTGATTTTTTTTGTTTATAACGCTTCGCAATCAAGTACTTTATTAAACAAATTTAGTTTTCTTTGTTTCATTGTATATTTGTGTCTTTATTTCATTGTTGTTTATTATTTCAAGTTTGTTTGCAATCTTCACTTACATATTCTGCCTTCTTCATCCTGCATATATTTTGGATCCTTTTTTAAGATGACAGTTTGTCTTTTATATTTTTCTGTGCAGATTATATCTGTACACACATGAAGTATTTATCTAAATCTTAAATATTTGTTCTTCGCTTTGCTAATGGAGTATTTAAAATTGAAAGAATAATAACACTACATAATTTTCATTTAGCAAAATAAATATTACATGTTTAAGTGATAAAATAAAGAAAACAAGACGATATACGAGTATGTTTATATAAAGGGCGGTAAAATTTTAAGGATCGATATTGATCAGTTTTTTTTTGCATGTCATTTACCATTTCTCAATTTTAGACTAAAGCTAGATTAACAAGATTAAAAATTTCTTCAAAATTGCTTAAATAAATAAATTTTGAAGAATTTTTGCTGTTCACACGAGTTTGAAGCATTTTTAAGAGCAATTTTGAAGAAAATTTCAATCATGTAAATCTAGCTGAATTCAATTTGAACCATGGAAAATGAGCAAGGCGTTAAAGTTATTCAGGATTATTATGAACATGGGCGTTCAAATCAAAATGCTAAATTTCTGGATAATGTTGGGCACGACGAAAAGTTGAGGTGGACGGCTCTTCAGCCACATTATCGCGAACAGCAGCAATATTTTCTATAGTTTATTTTCACATCTCCTACAGACCCGGTTTGCTCAAATGTTTGCACGATTTTTCAAACATCATCCAAAGAAAAATTTTATTTTATCCTTCCTTGAATGTTTCTTTTATATGCCAAATTACGACAAAAAGTCAACATAAACAACTATTTCTCTTACAATATTATTAAAATAAGTGCAAAAAAGCGTTTTAAAAGCGACCAAAGAAAGTAAATGACTAAACCACGAAACAAATGTTTGTAAATTTTATTTTATTAAATTACAAAAGGGATTGTTTTCTACCGGAGAATTTCTTTTTTCCTAAGTTCTATAAATAAATTTTCTTTTGGTATTGGCTTAGAAAATATTTGAACAATAAATACCATAGAAAACTAAATACAAGGTGGCGCACAAGTAATCCTCCTATCAGAAAATGCTATCAATTTTGCGATTGGCCCCTAATGTCACTGCGACGTTTTGCCGCTCGCCACGAAGAGACTGGCATAACACGAGATGCTGCCAGGCGTGGCAGACCCCGGAGTAGCCGTTCTGTAGAGAATATTGCTGCTGTAGCCGACGATGTCATGGAAGCGCCGTCGATATCGACCAGACGACGTGCCACGCAAATGGGTATCAGTCGACGGTCTTTACAGCGAATTTTGGTACAAGATTTGAAGATGTTTCCGTACAAAGTCCAGACGGTGCATCAGCTGTTAGCTGCTGACCGCCAATCGCGTCTAACATACGCTCAAGCCATCCTTAATCACCACCAAGAGGAAGATGATTTTTCATCAAAAATAATCATGAGTGATGAGGCCCATTTCCATCTTAGCGGGTACGTAAATAAGCAAAATTTACGCTTCTGGGGCACTGAAAATCCGCGTGTAACCCACGAAGAGCCATTACACCCGCTCAAAGTCACTGTATGGTGTGCTGTTTTCGCTGGAGGAGTCATCGGACCTTTTTTCTTCGAAGACGTCGCGGGCCAAACGGTTACTGTGAATGGTGAGCGCTACATAGCAATGATCAACGAGTTCTTTTTGCCGCAACTTGATGAATTGGGATTGGAAAACATGTGGTTCCAACAGGACGGTGCAACGGCACACACTGCACGTGCCACAACCGATATGCTGAAGGATGCATTTCTCGGGCGCCTAATCTCCCGTTTTTGGCGATTTGCACTGGCCAGCAAGATCACCTGACTTGACCGCTCCAGACTTCTTTTTGTGGGTCTTTTTGAAGTCACGGGTTTATATCAACAAGCCTTAGACTCTTGCAGCTCTTAAAGACAATATCCGTCAAGAATGTGAGGACCTATCGCCGAAAGTGTTGGCCAAAGTGATGGAAAATGCCATAAAAAGGGCTCAAATGACAATCAACTGTGGCGGCGGCCATTTACATGACATCATATTCTCGACTTGATGTAAAAAAAATCCACAAGAAGATTCAAAGTTTTTCATTTTTTTTAATTACAGCCAAAAAACATCGGAAGTTTACTTTTGCGCCACCTTGTAGAAATTAATTAACTTGAATTTATTTGGGAATTTAACTTGAAATAAAAAAAAATGTTTTTGAAACAAAAACAGTTAGGGTTTAAGTTAAATTCCTTTTAATTGGAGAATGCCCTTAATATAAAGTGGAATGAAATTAGACACGTTTTCCATTTGAATTCCAATACATATAAATTTTATCGACATAAAATATTTGCGTTTCATCAAAATCCTTAAGATTAATGGATAGGAATTTGAGTATTCAAAAACCGAGACCGGAAAACGGTTAACCGGTATTATTTATATTTCTTATTTTCGAATTTTTCGACAATCCGGTTTTTTGGACTTATTTTTTCTACTTTTTATACATTTTGACAATATTTTCTTAGTTTGGTATCGCAAAACTCACGCTGATTAAAATATACTGTAAAAACTAACAAGTATATAACTAAACAGAGCCTCTTCGTAAAATAAGTTTTCAATTTCAAGTTTTCAATTCGAAGATAGACATCAACTGATTAGGAGATATTTATTTATCTTTTCTCAAACACCTATCAGACAAAAAGAGACTTTTGCTGTCAATTATGTCAATTTTAACATTATCGTAGGCTATTGCGTTTGTATGTGATTGTATTTCTGCTGCTCTTGTTATTTTATATTACTTTTTATTTTAACAATTTGTTAAACATTAGTTTGTTGTGTTTGAAAATTCACATGCCCAACCAGGGCTGCCAGAAATTTTCAGCAAAAAATCTTAATTTCGCCAAAAAAAAAAAAAAAGTCTTATTTTTGAGGAAAAAATCTTATTTTTGGATAAGTAGTTTCTTTATTCAGCCTTATGAGTGTCGGTTTCTTTTTACGTAATGGATTTATCTTTAACCCATTACGAAAGAGTCGTTGTCGTAAAAAGAAAACGACACTCATAATAAGGCTGATTATAAATAATAAAACCAATTCATATTTTATTTAACACTAACCAAAAAAATAACAAAGAAGATTTTTTTAATTGAACCTAACCTTCGTCTAGACAAAAGAAAAAATCTTTTTTTTGGGAAAAAATCTTAAAAAATGAGGTATAATCTTACTTCTGGCAGCGCTGTGCCCAACCAAGAACAATAAATTGTTGAAATGTCTGACTCAAACAATCTGAAAATACTAGTATCTATACAAAATCTTTCAACTACTACATATTTCGAAAATCAAGGCGACGGCTTGAGCCAACATCTGCTACAACATCTGAGGTTAAATTTTTGATAGCACTACCCATCAAAAAATAAAAAATAATGTCGGCAACAACAACAAATTCGTTATGACTACGAGTATATATCGAATACCTGAACGGATTAGTTTCACATTACAGAACATGACCACCAATGGTGTAATTTTTTTATTATATCTAGAGCTTTAATGATAAGAGAAAATTAAATATGCAAAAAACAACAAAGTTAATAATAAAAACATAATAAGATGCACTATTTTTTCCTTATTGTATTGATGCAAAATGAACCTGCAGTGAACAAAAATTATTAAAAAAAAAAAATAAATAACATTTTACAGTTATGGTTAATATTTCATCAATATTGTTAAATCTTTTCGAGTTTCAACAGAAGAAAAAATGAATTTTTAACGTGGTTTTAAATTTTATACCTATGTACAAGGTGGCGCAAAAGTAAACTTCCGATGTTTTTTTGGCTGTAATTAAAAAAAAATGAAAAACTTTGATTCTTCTTGTGGATTATTTTTTTTTGGTGTTTTAAATTATTTTTCCTTAAATCGAGTCGAGAATATGATGTCATGTAAATGGCCTCCGCCATAGTTGTGTTTCATTTGAGCCCTTTTTATGGCATTTCCATCACTTTGGCCAATACTTCCGGCGATAGGTCCTCACATTCTTGACGGATATTGTCTTTCAGAGCTGCAAGAGTCTAAGGCTTGTTGACATAAACCCGCGACTTCAAAAAGCCCCACAAAAAGAAGTCTGGAGCGGTCAAGTCAGGCGATCTTGCTGGCCAGTGCAAATCGCCAAAACGGGAGATTATGCGCCCGGGAAATGCATCCTTCAGCATATCGGTTGTGGCACGTGCAGTGTGTGCCGTTGCACCGTCCTGTTGGAATCACATGTTTTCCAATCCCAATTCATCAAGTTGCGGCAAAAAGAACTCGTTGATCATTGCTCTGTAGCGCTCACCATTCACAGTAACCGTTTGGCCCGCGAAAACAGCACACGAAAACAACAGCGAAAACAGCACACCATGCAGTGACTTTGAGCGGGTGTAATGGCTCTTCGTGGGTTACACGCGGATTTTCAGTGCCCCAGAAGCGTAAATTTTGCTTATTTACGTACCCGCTAAGATGGAAATGGGCCTCATCACTCATGATTATTTTTGATGAAAAATCATCTTCCTCTTGGTGGTGATTAAGGATGGCTTGAGCGTATGTTAGACGCGATTGGCGGTCAGCAGCTAACAGCTGATGCACCGTCTGGACTTTGTACGGAAACATCTTCAAATCTTGTACCAAAATTCGCTGTAAAGACCGTCGACTGATACCCATTTGCGTGGCACGTCGTCTGGTCGATATCGACGGCCCTTCCATGACATCCTCGGCTACAGCAGCAATATTCTCTGCAGAACGGCTACTCCGGGGTCTGCCACGCCTGGCAGCATCTCGTGTTGTGCCAGTCTCTTCGAGGCGAGCGGCTAAACGTCGCAGTGTTTCACCAGTAGGCGTTGGACTGCCAGGAAATCTGCGACGAAATTCACGTTGTGCCAAAGTCACCTACCGATTATTGGTCAAATAAATAGTCAGCAATATTCCGCGTTCTGGAGCAGTGTAGCGTAACATTGTTTATTAACGTGTATTTCGCATGTGTTTACTACACAAATGTCAAAACAGAACTGACATTAGGGGCCAATCGCAAAATTTATAGCATTATCTGATAGGAGGATTACTTTTGCGCCACCTTGTATGTATGTATATATGTATGTACATATGTATGTATGTATGAAAGAAAAACAAGTTTCTCAGAAAAATGTAAAAGCAAAACAGTATTATGATTAGGGTTTTCAATTTCGAAAAACCGGTTTTTGGGCATATTCAGTCACGACGGTGCTGCTGTGATGAGAAAATATGGGGAATCTATATCTCCTTTATATCAATTATGCTATAATCATGGTATTCATTTATGCGTAGTAGATAGTTTTTACCACAAATCAAGTAACGATAAATTGGATGACAGCGAATGGTCCGATATTAATGATGCAAGTGACTATGATTCTGATGGCTCATTTTGTCCAGTCGACAAACATACTGTTCTTTCGCCATCGATTTACCCAACCATAGAAGAGTTGTTAAAATGTTTAATAAAAGTCAAGATAAACAGCAAAAACTACAAAAGTATGTAATAGAACATGAAGGACACCAGATTATTTTAAAATTGGATGCCAAACATCGCTGGAACTCTTTAGCAACAATGATTTCTAAATTTTTAAAACTAAAATCGTATGTCAACCATACACTGCTTGGTTTAAATTTGGATATATTTTCCGAGTCGGAATTCAAAATTCTGAATAATGTATTGAACGTATTACAACCGCTCAATATTGCAGTTAATAAGTTTTCAAGTGATACTGTGACATTATTGGAATCTTAAGCAATTTTAAAATTTGTGTTCAACAAATTGGAAAATCAAATAGCAGTTTCGCACAAACTCTACTACATTGTCTACGTGAGAGGATTTCCCAAAGAAGAAATATGACCCTAAATACACTATTTTTATATTTATATAATGGTTATTTTCCGAAATCTTGCGAATATATAAAATATTCGTCAAAGTCTACTACTAAAGACTTTGCTATGCAGCTCTACAAGAGACTATTTTTTATTGTAGAAAATGAAACTATTGAAAGTGACTGAAGATTTTAAAATTTTATCAAATTCCGAAAGTTTAGAAGAACAACTAAACTTGACATTAAAATCTATTCAAGACTTGAGTAATAAATGAAAACGTGTTAATCTCAATAACCTTACAGATGAGTTCGAATATTTGGAAAATTTTAACAAGAGAACGGAAAATAAACATGCTTTATCATGCTCTTCTTACTATTAATCCGACATCAACTGTCAGTGAAAGAGTCTTCTCGGTATCATCATTAATAAAAACCAAATTGAAAAATAGAATGTCTCCTAAACATTTGGATTGTATTTTGTTTTTGAAATGTACATACTTTAAAAAAATTTCATAAAATTCACATTTGGTCTTTATAATTTTCTTTTAGTCACTATTATTGTTTTTTTTTACCACAAAGTACAAATTTTGTGTAACAAATGCTATTTTTTAAGTTATCTTTGTTGTTTTTTAAATTAAAATTAATTGTTTTTTGCGTTTAATTTATTTTGTTATTTAATGGGGGGTTAGCCGATTAACCGGTTTTTTCGAGTTCGGGTAACCGAAAAACCGTTTTTTAAAAAAGTCGGTTTTTTGAAAACACTAATTATGATAGACATAAATCAGAGAACACAATGAAGAAAGCATTCGCTTTAACTGCATATTCACACCATTCGTTTCTTTTGCCATGCAGTCATTCATTCGACAACATCAACTATTGATGTTGCCATGTAATGCATACATATGTACATACATACATTGTTTCTGGTGGTTGTCTTTTTTGTATTAGTAATTTGTATTTATAATGCCGTTAGTTCCGGGTCACACACTGCCACTTTTGCTGCTCAACTTTTGAGTTTGTGTGTGAGAGGGGAAAGAAGAGTGGTCCTCTCTCATTAAAACATTCGCACTATTCGGTCAATATTCGTTGACCTGTTGGAGTAATTAATGTATTTTGTATAGTTTTGGTCTTATGATAGGTTTTTTAGTACTTCAAATAATGCAGGGGCCAAATTACCGCATTCGTGATCGAATGAGCTATCGTATCGAAAAATGATTTCGATATCGAAATTATGATAAAATGTACACAGAAAAAAAATCATGTTTCTTTTTCAATTAAACCTTTAATTGATTTTAAAATAATTTTCAATTAAAATTTTAATTGATTCAATTAATTTTTCTGCTATTTTCAATTAAATATCAAATTTTTTTTTAATTGATACTATCAATTTGTTTACAGGTCCGATTTCAATTAAATTTTTAATTGATTCCACAAATATTTTAATTGAAACTCATTTTTATTTTTTTCTGTGTACTAAATTTCTTGCTCGATATCGAATGCCATAATCTCAAATAAGAAAATTACGATCAATTTTAATCGATATCGAATGCGGTAATTTGGCCCCAGCACTCAAAATTTTTGGAAAAGTGAATAGCAAAGTTTTTTATACCATTAAAAAAACTCAAAAAGTAAAATTTGAATTTGTACGTTGCATTCAATCAGCATTAAAACCATTCGTCGTTGCTTTTGTAAGTGTTAGGTGACATTAACAGATGACATGCAATGCAATGCATGGTTTTCGTCATACATAATTTTTTTGAATAGTGTCATGTATTGTTTTTTTTTTAATGATGTGAATTGACAACAATTTGCTCACATTTTGTGATTGCAATCGAAAGCATAAAATTCTGCATTCAAACCGTTCTCTGACATGAATGCACTACTAGCGCCAGCTGGACTTAATAAATAATATATAAAACAATTATTGTAAATTATTATAATTTTAAAAACATTAACTAAAGAAAATATAAAAAAATTATAACTATTCTATGAACTCGTAACAATTGAATTTATCATGCCGGCTTATTTATTTAGTTCTCTACCTAAATTTATTTTGTAACAAATTTATTCGTACACATTCTCTTTTACTTTTATTTGCTTTTCTACTAAATTTAGTTTTGTTTTTGTAAAATTTTATTAAAAATTCTGTTACGTGTCGCAGTGGGCACAAAATAATTTACTATTATGAATTTTAGAAAAAAGTATGAGAAGATAGGAGCAACTTTTTAAGCTTTTAATCAATTTGTTTACTCACTTGAAAAGTTGAAGTTTGTCCGAAAAATTTATAATTTTCGACCACTACTGAGTGTTGGGTACTGGGGTGCCTTATACCTACACGTACGAATATTCTTACAGACTCCCTCAGCTAAATTTAAAAACTGTGTAACTATTATAGCAAGTTTTTTTTAGTAAAATAGGGGTTGGTTTTTTTAAGAACATTTTTCTCAAATAATATGCAAAAGTTTCGTACTGTTTTAAATGGACATATATTTGCATATATTATTCGACAAAAAGTAATATACACATTTTAGTAACGAAATATGTTCATTCTTTATTTGTTTATGATAATTTTATTGCATTAAATTAAATTTATTAAATTCAGAATGATTACAAACATACATATACATACATGCATTTGTGCTTATTTATACATAACATACATACATACATATAACTAGTGTGTCTCACAACTATATTGTCTACTGATTTTCAAGAGAAATTTGATTTTAATTCTAGCATAAAATTGTACAATTTTTTGCAGTTGATAGTAGACATTGTATAAATTGAGAAAATCATAAAAAATTGTCTCAATCCTAAACAATGTCCTTTTTTTGTTTAGTTGTTGTTGCATTGTATTAATTTGCATCACAAATTGCAGGTAATAAAAATAATTTACCTGAATTTTTTTTTGGGGTGTTTGGAGTATTTCTTAATGTTTTGGCAATTTTTTTAATGTTTTTTTGTTTGCGTTAAAAAGGCCGGAGGGAAAATAATTTAACACTTCCACAAAATTATTTTACAAATAAATGAAAAACATTTGTGATATATTTAGTAGATATTGTCAAACAGTTAACAATTTAATTAATTGGTCTATAGTCAAGGAAGCATTTAAAATTTACCACGGCATGGAAAACCGGCTAAACCCACATTTATCCCGAACAGAAATTAACAACCAACTAAGAAGAACATTATTTACCAATGTAAGCAAGGAAAAAATCCACAGTGTGCTAAGAGGTATAAATATACGAGTAGATAAGGTCGTCTAGCAAGGTGAACACCATTTGTTTTGGAAATTAACAGGTTGATAACCTCATCAATCATCATTCGCAAGGAACCATAAAAATATCATATTCTATGACGAAAGCAAATTCAATATTTTAGGTTCAGATGTTCGATGTAGCATTTAGTGGAAGCCAAATAAAGCCTTAAGTATAATAATAAAAAATCTACGGTTAATTTTGATGGCGGTTCTATTTTGATATACATTTCGGCATTTCTGCCAATGGAGTTGGTAATCTTGTATATACTGATGATATTATGGACCAATGAATATTGGCCCATTCCCAAAGCAAATCGTAACTCCAGAGCCGATAAATGGATATAGATACAAAGAAATATTGTTATTATTTTTTTATTTATAGACCCGAAATTAACAGTTTTAAATATTAACATTTAGCTTTTGTACAGTACAAATACCTTGCCATCACCTCCTCCCTCATTAAAAAAATTATAAAAAACTAAAAAAAATTACCAGGAAATAAAAACAATTTAGTCCTGTTTTTTTTTCTTCTTTCGTTTGATCCAAAAATAAGTTACTGACAGACAACCTTTTAACATTGCTCAAGCGGCGACATGTTCGTTACACACATGTTGCGGTATGAGCCAACAAAATGTAAATATTTCTAAGCGAACTGTAACTTTTAGGCGCCATATTCGTTTAGTTCTTAAACGCCTGCGAGTACTAGCGGTTGATTTTCCAAATGAAAATTCCTCGAAAGCTTTAATTATCTAATAATTCAAAGAAAACTGGGTTTCAAATAAGAATCTTTCCAAATGAGAATTATTCACCAACAATACAAAAAAAGATAAGAAATGCGTGCGATTTTTAAGCAAAAATACGTGAAATAAATTTTAATTGTCATTTAAATTTCAAAAAATTAGAAATTTTATTCATATTTAAAATATAATAATATTAAGTGTTAAAATGTTTAATAAATGGTGTTTTATAAAAAGCTAAAAAGTTAATCTATAAAAATTAATTGTACCTATTAGAAAGAAAAGAAATATTAATAAGGAAAAACCCAAGCAAAAGTTATTTTAGTAAAATTTTAATAAGTCTTTATTATCAACGAGAATGCGTGTGTGGGAAAAATAAAAAAAATAAACATTTCTGACAGTAAACATCCTGTCGATTGTATTTATTTCTGGCAGTTTTATTTACTTCGATTACCGCCAACCACCACCCACCAACCAGCTAAATTTGGTTCTTGCAATCAACCAACTGTGTAAATTTATTTAAGTGGAGACAAATTTTAAAACAATACAATTGTCGAGAGTATTAAAATATAATGTCAAAAAAACAAAAATATAATTAAAAATTGTTTAAATAAAATACACATGTTAAATTAATAAAACAATAAAGAAAAGAGAAATAAATATGTTGTCAACAACTCGTGGATAAATATATAAATGAACCAACATCTCAAAAAAGGTACGACCTCCACAAAAACCCAAAAACCTAACATCGATAAAACCAACAATAACAATTATTTTCAGCTTTTAAATTAAACAAGAACATACCTGAAAATTGTCAACAAATTAATAGTGTAATTTCCTAAACATATGTACATACATACATATGTATGGGGTGTGCGTTGGGGTTAAATTTGATTTTTGATGAATTTTATAAATTGTTTCCTAATTACTTTGTTAACTTTAACTCTGATTGAGCTTGGTTAATAAATAACAAGTTAATTGCAAAAATGCTCATAAAAACATTTAAAATTATACACGTAGAAAATAAATTTTAATACCTTTTTTTAAATCAAATTTTTAGCACCCGTCTTTGGGTTCACCACTTGCAATGTTTTATTGAAGTAAATACTTTTAGAACCAATTATTCAGATTAATAAAAAAGGATTAATGAAACCGATATTTCTGATTTAGGCAACGTATATTTAATGAATATAAGACGCCATTACGGATATTAAAATTTTAATGTAATTTTGAAAAAAAAAATTGTGTTAGAATCGTAACATTCATTAAAATCTGGCGAACAAATCTTGAAACCATCATAATTTTACTTATATTAATTATTTTTCATAAATTTGATAAAATATTTTTTTTTCAAATCACAGCCACAAGAAAGCTTTGGAATAACTTAATTTATAATAATTAAATATTTTAGGTGGATGTATGTATTGTATAAGAAATCAATCCAAGTAGAAAGTAGTATTTTTAAAGTTCATATTTATGTTTTTCAAAATATTCTCTTCTATCACGATACGTCATTTAATTCTGCATAAAGAACACTGGCAATTGTGTTTCAGTGAGTAGATAATTAATAAAAAACATTTCACAATACTTTGTATAATTAATTTCAATCCTAACAACCAATAACTTATAATTGAAATACATATACTCGTAAAACGATTAAAAATAAATAAAATAAATTAAAAACTGTATCCCATTTTAAAGTAATAATATAACAGCAGAGGCGTGAAATTTTTATTAATGTGAAATAAAATTATTTGAATTCCTAAATACCCTCAATGTGAGGCGGTTTCGTAAAAAACAATGTTTAGTTTGAAATGTGTCATTTGTGTAGTAAGAGTCTAATAAAAAAAAGGATGTCTAAAGAGTCTCTAATTATCTTCAAATTCCTGCAATGTTGTTAAACATTTTGATTTATTCTTAAAAAGAAACAAATTTGTTTTATTAACAATAAAACTTATGGAAAGAATTATGAATTGTTATATTTTTTACAATTGTACTAAACTCTCTTAGAATTGAAACCTGAAATTAAAAATCTGTTAGATTTGTTTGCACTTTATTTATAGAAAATTAAATGCTGAAGCAATTTGAAAATACCGATTAAATAAATGCTTGTTGTTATATAAAATAGATTATATTATTGATATTGTTATTATTTTCAAGGAATTGTTAATTTGTAAATTCTCACATGCATTAAATGTGTGAGTACATATTTCGTTACTCACACACGCAGTGTTGGCAGCAAAAATATCCATATAAGTATCTCGATTGGACAAGAGACTTATGCAAATATTTCTACTAATTCTACAATTACAACTTTTAAAGCGCCCTGACTATTATTGTATAAGTTATATATTTAAATCAACTACGCAGTGCATGTATTATAATCGGACTTGTGTTGAAAAATTGGAGTTTTTGAAAAATTATTATTTCAATGAAAGATCGGTTATTTTGTGAAACTCGTCTTTAATCTCATCTCACCAATTGATGAAGAGATACAAATGATTTATCAGTCCGAAATAAAAAATCCGAATAAAAAAGTCGTGGCTTTGCTCATATCTTAAATATTTGTGGAGCACGTTGAAAAAAATCAGCGTTCTATGAGAAATGTCAGAAATAAACAATTGTTCTTAATTGATAATCCCGTTTTGTGGACCAGTCAACTGGCAGCCTACATATGTGCTGTCCCACCTCTCTGTGGTTATGTGAGGACCTTCCGAATGGTACATACATTTTTATATTATTTATATTTTATTATTTAGTTCGTTTATTTGACCTTTTCTAATATTTAATAGTTTCTTCTTTTTTCAAGCAATAAGGTCAATTGCATTTTATATACAAATATTTTATTTTATTTATATATATTAATTTAATTTAATTTATATTTTATATTATATCTACTTCACTTATAAACCCTAAATATTAACCAGAACTTTCTTCATTAGGTCAAACTTTTGTTAAACTGGAATCATTAAAATAAACTAATATTTTAACACAAAATATATCTGCACAACTATATATGTAATTTTTCTTTTTTTACACACTTCTAATTAACAAAAAATGTATAATTTACAAAACAGATTAAAAGTAAACTTAGTAAAATTGCACATTCTATTAAAAAAATACGATACTATAACTTTATGCTGATATTCTATTAGATTTCTAATGACTATCTTTCGGTCTGCTTTATTTACTCTCTGCCCTAGTATAACAAAACTATTTAGTTTTGTTTTAATATAAAAAATATCGATTGAATGTAATTAAATGTTTATAAATCACAAATATCGTAGTGTATTGTTACAACAATTAATACAGAAAAAAAAAACGTTTTTTAAAAACATTTAATTATCATCCATATTATTTTAATTGCGTAAATATGTATGTATGTATGCACATACACATTTTTCAAGAGCAGTAAAAAAAACAAATTTAATTGGCCTAATTTGTGCCGTTCATTGATTAATAATCTCCCCTTTGACAATGTGTAATATGTAAGCGACAAGACACAATGGAAATTAGCTCGTTAACTGGAATTAAACAAACAATAACTGGCAAACTTTCTTCAATTAATGTCATCACTACCTCATATTGAAACCTCAAGGGTAAAAATAAATAGAAAATATATTAATATATTTGCTTAGAAAATATATTAATATATTTGCTTTGTTCTCCATTATAATCATGAATCTAATTGACCAATCGGATAACGAGAAACCGATTGACATCTGGAAATAAGGTACTTCCAAAGCAAATTGATTTTTTACGAGCAATCTAATAAACATACATACATACTTATATGTATGTATGTATGTATATGTATATACACAAATGTATGTATAGGTATAAATGTAGTTGTATTCATTTGACAGACACCAACAAACACAAAAAAACTCATTTTCAAATTAATACTATGTCAAAAAACTGCATTAAACACGAATTGTCCTTTTTAATTACAAAAATTATTATATCAATAAAAACTTACACTCATTGCTAAGAAACAAAAATAGTTTTAAAAATTTTATGAAACAGTATTTGGAAAATATTGGGTCATGAAAATGGTGTCCGGGGTACATCACGTTAATGGAATTGTGAGAACAAAACCACGTCAGACACAGAGGGTTAAGATAATCAATTAATTATTATTTTATTAATAAGAATTTAATATGCAGATTAACAACAATAATAATAATAATAACAGTGCTTTGCAAATAGAAAAACATAGTTTTCATCAGTGTTTGAAATTGCTTAACTTCAACTAAAAGAAAATACACAAGCAAAAGTAGAGCACAAAGTTAAAAAATAAAAATAAAACCTCTAGGCTGAAGTTTTAATAATCGTATATGATGATGATGATTTACTGATGCAGTCAGTCGCAGCAATCAATTTAAAAAAATTGGCAGCTGCTTGAAACTTACAGTTTTTGAATTTTTCTTTTATGCTACTGCTGATCTCTAAAATGTGAATGTTTCAACAATCCGTTAAAATTTAACATTAATTTTCAACGGAGAATTTCAAAATATTTGTATGTTCGGAAAATGTCTAATGTTTAAAAGCTTAAATTTATAATTTGGTCTCTATGTAGAAATTTCAATAGTTATTTTAAAGCAAACATTTATTCATAACTGATATTCGATTAGGAAATAATATTTTATAAACTGAATTTTTTACGAAAAAGTAAATATATCTTTTCAAGAAAAAGTAATATAACTATCCCGGAATTCGAGATTTTTGTTTCACATAAAAATAAATATATGTGTGAAGATAAATTCGAATTTGAGTACCCTTTCTATATAGTGGGATACGTGTGCAACTCGATATTTGTCCAAATTCTTCTAGAGAATTTCATCCTAAAAGCGACATTTTTCAAAATGCAAGTAAATTTGACTGTTAAGTGTCTGTTGACTGTAACATTATCAATGTTAGCAAATATGGTTTTTGTCTTTGCTACTCAAATTCGAATTTATCTTCACACACATAAAATAAATTGGTTTATTAATAATAAAAACTATTTATTTCAAAAAAGTAACTTATCTTAGATATATTTCCTATTATAATTTATTTGACCTTTTTTTTGTCAATATTTTAGTAATTGTTCAAGCTAAAGGTCGTTTAAAAAAAAAACTTGAACAATTACTAAAATATCTTAAAAATAAATAGTATGTTTGAAAACAAAATAGCAATAATTTTTAATATTATTAAACGTATATGAAGCTGACGAAAAACACAACGTTTGTGGGCAAGATTGTTAGCAAATTGTTGTTGTGTTGATTGCATAAACAATCCTTGCTCACCCTTCGAAACAATTAATTCTGTTTCTTATTTAATATTTGATTCCATATCTTAACAGACATTATTAGGTATATTTCAATTGCATTCATTAATTCATTGGCTTTGTTGCTTTTACGCTTTTATAAAAGTTCAACATCAGCAGAGCAAAACAAATTCTTCATCTCAACCAATTAAAGCTTTTTTTTTATAGGAATTTCCAATTTCGTAAACCGTAGACACATCGAAATAGCGTTCGAGTTTGGCAATCTAAAATTAATTTTAATTCTTTCACCTTTATTTCTTCGACATACTTTTATAAAATGTAAACAAGTAAGAAAATACAGTCGGTCAAGCCATATAATACCCTACACCCAGTATATGTATAAAACAGTTTTTCAGAAATGGGCGTTATATATCCCATAACCTATAGTGGAACGATCATCCAGCAAATTTAGTGTCATGATGTCTATGAATATAAATATTATATGTGTTAAACTTTATCTCGATATAAATACTTTTAAAAGATTTAAGGAGGTTAAAGTGAATTACGGAAAGGGTCTTATATGGGAGTTTCGATTAATTATAGACCGACCATTATAAAATTAGGTGTCATTATTTCTGTATAAAAGAAACTTATTTCTGTCAAATTTGAATACCAACAATTTTGAGAGAGTTATGCTCTTTAAAGTGATTTTCGGAAGTGGGCCTTATATGGGAGCTACGAGTAATTATGGACTGATCTGCACAAAATTTGTAGACGTGATTTGGCTTCATTTACCACTCATTTGTTTTGAAATATCTTCAAAATTGCGACCTGTACTCTGACAGCCAGACGGACATCGTTGAATCGACTCAGAAAGTGATTCTTTGTCTGTCGGTATACTTTAAGATGGGTGTTGGACTAATATTTCTGGGCGTTACATACATCAGCACAAATCCAATATACCCTCCCCACTATGGTCGTGTAGGGTATAATTTTGTTTGATGAGTTTCTAAACAAATACTAGTTCGGGATTTGTCAAATCCCGGATCCCGGGATTTTCTGGATCGCACACTGCTGAAACACCTTTAAAGACTTTCTGGCAAGAACTTGTAGGTTTATCAAACAAGAGATATTTTTAAGTGTAGCAAACAATATCAATTGTTTTGTGGTAATGTACAAAAATGTCGACTTTGAGCACATGAATAAGCTACTGATTCAATTACAAAAGCATTTGTAACAGGTTCTTATTTTTATCGGGATACTCTAAAAACTACGAAAGAAAAGTTTTTATACAAAAAGGAAATAAATGTCAAAATATGTTTAGATTTGCGAATTTGATTAAAAATAATTACAAGCAAACTTTATTTTGGTGCGACACGACAATGTAAGTGTACTCGTATAACGTATGTATTTTTCTAATGTTGCAGGTGTTGTTATTACTGTTATCATAGGATATATTAGAGCTATAAATCAAATAGTACAGGCTTAAATTTCAAATACACTTTGCAACAAAGGTGATAAATACACATACAGTGTAGAAAATAATTGTAGGTTAAATTACAACATTTATATATACATATGTATATGTAGTTATCACGAATAGAAACTGAACTAAATCGACACGAAATAACATAATCAAATAATTAATACAATTTCTTTAAAATTTCATAAAATGTATTTTTTTTTTTTTGACAAAAGGCTTTCGAAACGATAGACATACAATTTATGTTTTAAGTGAGCCTGTAATTGTTTAACAGACTATGTGCTGGCATGTGTAAATAAAAAGTTTTGTTATTCCAACTGTCAAGAGATTTAATAAAATTAACATTCTGAAACAAAATGTTTTGTGTTTCTTTTAGAAAAGAAACAAACAAAAACTCGGAGTAAACTAGCAAGTGACACAACAATAGTAAAATTTTCTCTTTTACGTCTCAACTTTTTAATTACTTTAATTTAAATATGAAATATTTTCATTAAAATAAATCTCACTGAAATAGCAGATAATTTATTCAGTGTTAACTTATTGATACTTAGTGAATGATTTACATTATTTTTGAAAACATATTTTCTACATACATATGTACGAGTATGTGAAAAAGTTTTTAAAAATAATGAAAATTTATTTTATACATTATTTTATTTTTTATTATAAATTTATGTTTATTATTAAGGCCCAACCATAATGTGCATGAGCTAGCTAAGCAAAAATGTCAAAAATGAACGAAAAGTCTGTCAAATGCATAAGTAAACTTAAGAAGACTTTTAAGTGGCCATAATGTACTTATGTACATGAACTTAAGATGCATGCAACTTTTGTTGCATATTTGTGCAGTATTTTGTTTTTGCAAGTACTTTAAATTAAAAAGTACCAAAAATTACTGCCCTGTATTTGGTTATTTTATGTTTTATTTTATTGAAAATTTGCAAACAGTAAAAACTGCTAATTGTTGAATAAATAACAAAAAAGTGATAAGATATGAGTAATAGGTATCATCTATTTCTTGATTTTGCATACTAATTTTTTTATTTTTTTTTTAATGAATTCAAAAAACAGACACTTTGCTTAAGCAAATGACATTTGACGAAACTTGACGAAAAGTTTCTTATGCACATTATGGTTTGTCACATACGTTTTACATGTATTCGCACAGCTGCTTAAACTGGCTTAAGCTAGTTGGGCCTTTAAACAAAATTATAAATGTAAATAAAAACAAATAAGTTCCTACAATATAAAATAACAATTATGATATCTAGTGATAATGCCTAATGGAAATTTTATTTTATATAAAATTATTAGACAACTAATTTATAAGTTAGATTGAAAAGAAATGTTTTTCTGTTTCAAGATAAAACAATGTTCTAGAATTGCTATTTATACAATTCACAAAAAAATGAAAATGAGTTAGACTTTGTACAAAAAAAAACGAGAAATACCTCATGAATTAAAGGTTACACTTTATTATTTAGTTTAGGCAATATTTCCCAAAAAAAAAAATATAAATTTTAACAAAATAAAATCAAATTATAAATATTTTAATTCATAAGCGTTATATAAAATCTTGTTAGACTTCAGTCATACTATATATGAATGACTTTCATATAAAGTAATATGTTTATGTTTATTTTATGATCCTTAATCTTTATGTTAAATGAACTGTTTAAAAAGGTCCTTTAATACATTTATATGTCAATTTAGTTTTAGTTATTTTGATTTGTTAAAACCATTACAAAAACTTGAGTCCAAAATTATATACATACGAGTACATTCATACGTTTTTGTAAGAAAAACTATAAAGAAACTATTGTTATATTCAGCACTGTATACAAATAAAATTTTCTTTTTTGTTTAATATAAAAATACTTACATACATTTTTTCCATTAATAATAAATTTAATTATTGGCTTTTGATCTACAATTAATTATAATGAAATAATTATATATTATACTAAATTTATTATATTATAATAAAATTATTTACTATTATACAATAGAGAAAGGCTAAAAATAACAATAAGTTTTAATTTTAGTCAACTTCCATTGGAAAGTTTGGCAAAGTTTTTGGTTTCCTTAAACTGCATAGATATGAAAAATTCGTAAAGGATTTGCTTAGATTTATAAGATTTCTGTATAAACCATTTGAATTTCACACAAGAAAAATAATCTGACCACAGCAAAACTTGTAAATACACCAAACTCTCGCTTAACTTTGTTAATTAGATACCTAATGAACATTAAATGCGCTTATACTCGTATGTAGCAAAATAACTAAACTTACGTTAGGCATGAGTTGACAATATTTGTCATAATTGTCTCAAAATTTTGTATTTTAACTTGACTTTATTAGAATTACTTTCATTAGACGCACAATTCAGGTCTTTGATGTAAAAGGATAGTGCAAAACTTTTGCTGACATACGATATTGTATTACAGAAACAGCAAATAAACTTATTAATAATAAATTAATTTATAATTTGTGTGGGCAAATGCAAGGCTGTGGTGAATTTCAAATGAATAACTAAAGGACGTTTAAGAATTATTACATAAAATACGAAAACTTAATACATAGTAAAAATACTGGTGGAATTCACGATAAATTTGACCAATCTGAACCAAACCAAAGATTTCAAAGAAAACAGATTTCCAATCAAAAGTTTAACTTACTGACGATGAACTCCTTCTCTAGCTTTTGTAACGAATCAATCAAGAACTGATTGGAAAAATTTACATTTTTTGTATAAAATTTTGAAGAAAATATTTTCTAAACTTATTGCTATTTATATATGTTTAATAAATTGTTTGAATTAACAAACATATTCAAAAAATTCAACATTTTTGATATATATTTTAAAGTGTACACAGAAAAAATTATTGCCCGACAGATTTTAATTAAACTTTTAATTGAGATTTAATTGATTTTTAATTAAACTTTTAATCATATCAATAAAGTTTTTAATTGAAAAACAATTTTCAATTAAATAATATAATATTTTTTTTAATTAAAACTACTTTTAATTAAATTTTTACAAAATATTTTAATTGATACTACAAATTCCTTCATCGGTCCACTTTCAATTAAATGTTTAATTAAATATACGAATATTTTAATTGAAAATCAATTTTAATTTTTTCTGTGTATATTTTATATTTTAATCATTGTCAAGAACAGTTTGGTATTAAATATGAGCCAAATCGTTTTAGTTATAATGGACTTCATGTATTTTTTATGTACTTTACTGAAACATTTTTAAACTGTTTATCTCAATTCACATAAATGTTAAAAATCACTTTCAAAGTCATATCAGCGTCCATGAACTATTAAACCTTCTTGGATAAAAAAAAAACACACAAACATAACAACCAGATCAATATTACTCATACGCATGCGTGGTTTATGCAAAAACTTAAATTTTCGGAAGACTCTGGCCCGATTACTTTTTGATTATATTAAATGCAATATTTGGTTACGAATAATTTATTCACACTCTGGATGACAAAGAAAAATGATCCGAGAAATAAACAATCAGGCATGTGATGGAAATCGATATCGAAAACGAATCAATTTTGGAAAAATATTTTAATGCTTTTATAATCTAATTTTTAAAATTTTTGTTTTAAGATTCTCTTTAGTAGCCCAATATCTTTATATTTTATGTGATAAAAGTTTTTCAATACAGAAATATTACGAAAAAATTGACTTCTAAAACTCATTCGTTTTCGATATCGATTTCCATCACATGCCTGAATATTGTAGTGGAAGAATAGAAAAATAACTTATTTGCTTAACTTTGTTCAAATTCTTTCCAACTTTGTTCAAATTCATTTAAACGAAACCCCCTAATGTACACCATCAATTTTTAAAACTATAATTCAGAGAACCACTAACGACTAGACTTGAGTTAATGACTGTGAAATTAATAACTACATCGTATATGTACAGTGGTATGTATGTCTATCATAAAGTCGAAAGTCAAATTTTTCTTTTAGCTGTGGTAATTATTCTATGAAGTCTAGAATAAAAAAAAACGTGTAATCAATAATTAATATGTGCATTTGTTTGTTTATATTTGTAATATTTATTCGCAAATCAGTAATGCAGTTCAAATAAGAAGTCAAAAATATCATCAATTAAAATATATGAGATACAATTAAATTGTTTCATTATTATGATTTATATTCATTTAAAATAATTAATAACAAGGACAGCAGTAGACAAAGTACAATTAAATGATACGATATTAGTTTTTGAGTTTGGCAGTGTTATTTTGAATTATGAGGTATTGTGAGCTTTTGTTATTTTTATATAATTTCAAGAAAATGATACGAATTTAGTGAAAAAATAATATCAGTTGCAGAAATTAAAATCGTAATTGCTACCGGACCGATTTTAATAATTTGATCGCACAATAACAAATGTCTATTTACAGAAATCTCAACAGAAAACTTTTTTGCATTTTTTCTCTTGGCAAATTAAAATAAAACACAGTTTTTATCTATTTGATGTACTCTAACTCAACTCAACTTCTATAATTTTATTAAAAATTTTAATTAAATTACATATTTAATTTCAACTACCCTACTGTGATTGTGTTTTTAATTTATAATATTTATTCTTTTTCTCTCTTTGTAGCGTATTTATTTAATCCTGTAAATCTAAATGAGCTTAATAAAGAACAAATATTAGAAACAGTATTGATTACAAAATACAAAATTCACAAAGAAATCCAACCAACAAAATAATATTAAAATCAAAAAAAAAAATCTTTCAATAACTACAACTACAACAAGATAGAAATCAAACCAAAATATGACCATTGATATACGGCCTGAAGTGGCAAGAGTTCCCAGAATGGGCGATGTAATCAATGTAGCTGGAGGATTTGTAAATAACCTTACAAGAGCAGCACTACAAATAACCAATGCTAAAATGAATTTGCTGAGTAATAATTACATTAGCAGCGATTCGCCATATACCAATTCATTTTTACCATCGGCACAGCAAGATTCTACAAATGTTTTCAATCGTACTATTGCAAGCAACGAAACACATTCACATTCACATCCCAACACAGTCACACCAAATTTAGAAAAATCCTCCTTTAACGCTGCATCAATACTTTCAACAACAGCCTTGCAATGGCTACAACAACATTCCAATTCACAATTACCCGCACCAATGAAAATAACCAATTCCTCATATGCATTCCTCACGAATCTAACGTACACAAACTCCAATATCTATATACCAGCAACCGCCGGTCCCGCTATCGAGGACGATGAAATACGATTAGAACATGCTCCGCAATTGTCTAAATCGGCCATGATTAAAGTGTACGTTCTTACTATAATGGCCTTATTTTCCCTCCTGGGCAACGTGTTGACCATGTGGAACATTTATAAAACGCGTCTGGCACGACGCAACTCCCGTCACAGTTGGAGCGCTATATATTCATTGATATTCCATCTGTCGATAGCAGATGTTCTAGTGACCGGTTTTTGCATAATCGGTGAAGCTGCATGGTGTTATACCGTCCAATGGCTAGCAAACGATTTGGCATGCAAGCTCGTGAAATTATTCCAAATGTTTAGTTTGTATTTGTCAACGTATGTTTTGGTGCTAATTGGTGTCGACCGTTGGATTGCTGTCAAATATCCAATGAAATCTCTTAACATGGCCAAGAGGTGTTATCGTCTGTTGGGCGGAACGTACATACTTTCGCTGTTACTAAGTTTGCCCCAGGTATGTATAAAATATTCATATACATACATTACATGTACGTTAGAGGAGTTTTCGTTTCATTTGTTTATCAATTAGTGTGACATTTAATGTCAAACTAAAACGCTGAAGCTTTTAACTTTTTTATGAAATACGAAATATTTACAAAAATATAACCTTTAACTTCCGTTTACGATTTTAATATCAAATAATGGGCTACAAAATTTCCAAAACCTGTAGTGTTTGTCATTTGCAGCCGATACGACTTAACTTAACTTTTTTCTAATTTAAGTCAAATTTACTAAAGGTAATTTGTGCAATTATAGCATGTATAAAATACATACATATGTAGTTAACCCGCACGAAATTTCGGAAAATATAATATTATACAAAACATAAAACCCTAATATGCATTTGTTATTTGATTCCAAAATATCTTGTATCCAGTGGCCGAAAATAACTCGTCCATATAAACAAAATGTAAAATATCGAATGTGTGTGAAGTTTATTTATTTATTAAAAAAGTTATTATAATTAAAATTACAATAAATCTAGGGCTAAAAGCACTAGCATCAATGGCTATCGGCTAAGTTAAATTTTAAAATGTATAACCCTAGACACAAAGCTTTAAAGTTAACAGAGTTCTGTTATAGTGTTAACTGTGCACTGTTAGACACATCAGGGCTTGGTATACGCATTAAAGATGATTATTTGGCCATAATTATAGACAAAATCAACTAGGATAAATGGAACGATAGCATATCATGTCACGCTTTTTTCTAAAATGGTGAAACTTTACAAAAATCCAAATAATGAGATTTAAACAAGTGGTTTTTCAAAATTTAAAAATTTAGACTTCTCTGAAGCATTAGTCCAGTTCTCCGGGATTAGTAAAGAAGATGAGCAGCTATAATAATACATAGTCAGAATTTCTAACAGAGCGAATTGAAACGATTTATTGAGGTTTTTCTAAATTTTAAAATTTGGACACATAAATATCGATTTATATTTTGTTTCAAAAAGCAAATCACCTTTATGACCTTTATTATTTTTTGTTGTTTTTCAATGCTTTGGTGAGAGAAAAACTTTTGCAAATGTGATTGGTCGTAACAACTGTTGCCATTCTTTCTCTTTTGGTTACATACTGTACTGTAACCCATTTTTAGTAATTATAACAAATTATAAAATGAATATGATGAGTAAGAAATAATGTAGTGCCGTGATATGTATGTAGGTCAAAAAGTAACAAAACAGCGAAATTTTCTTTGAGTTTCCATAGAATTTCAATTTTTTTCTAAAATTTATGATATTTGAAAAATGTTATTTTATTTTACAAAATTGACGAATTGAATTTTAGACGAAAAAATACAGATGTCATATACATACATACATATTTTATAACAACTGATAGATAGTGTAACCATATTTAAAAAATATATAATAAAAATAAACAAAAACACTGGTAAAAACAATTTTTTATAGTTAATTTTTTTGTTTATTTATTTTAAATTATATAAAGTAATAGCGTAGACAGACGACACAGTCTTAATTCAAATTAACTTGTGAATTATCCACCTTCTAATGCGCATTAGGTAAGACGTAAATGCACAAAATCAGAGTGGATTTATACTGCATTTAGCTATTTCAATATGGCAACATTGTCGAAAATCAATCATGTGTTATCAAATTGTTTACTATTCTAAAAGAAGACAATTGTAAAATTAAAATAATAAAAATAGATTTCCACAATTGCCTTTCTCTTATTTCAGAGTGTCCCACTGCGGTCTCCACATGTAGTAACACGTTTAGGTTGATGGTTGCTAGTGCATGAACAATTTTTGCATTATGGAGCAGTTTCATCAAAAGTAATTGCAGCTTTTTTTCAAATAAATACTGATTTTTCACCAAATGCCAAACCAATTTCATTTTCATAATTAAACAGTTGTTTACAAACAAACAGCTGTTTACTAAATGCAGAAACTGTCGTCTGTCACGGTAAAATCTTAATTCACATTAGTGCGATTTTAATGCAAATTAACGCTGTCGTCTGTCTACGCTATAAGAAATTAAACAATAGTTAAAGTAAAAATTGATATTATTTACTAAAGTATTTAAAACTAAAACGAAACATGGTCACCCCGTATTGTCTGTTCGTCGTTCGCCGAAACGTAAGAAACAGAAATAGACTATATTTCATAATTCACTGCATATGACGAAGTCAGCCGACGCCGTCATAGTGTGTTTTATTTTTGGCGACGAATATTCTCGACTAAAAACCGTCGTTCAACCCAGTTGTGCTCCTAGCATACACAGAAAATAAATCATGTTTTTTTTTTCAATTAAACCTTTAATTGATTTTAAAATTTTCAATTAAAATATTATTTGATTCAATTACTTTTTCTGATATTTTCAATTAAAACTCACATTTTTTTTTAATTGATACTATCATTTAGTTTACAGGTCCGATTTCAATTAAATTTTTAATTGATTCCACAAATATTTTAATTGAAACTCATTTTTATTTTTTTCTGTGATAACATTGATTATTTCTGTTTTTTTTTTCTTTTCTTTGCCGTTTCTCTCAACTACTAGCCTAAAATGTTCTCACATGAATCACTCTTTTAGTAATAAAAAAAAAAACAATTTTTTTTTAACGATAAATGATAACAATTCATCACTAATATTAAAGTGGACCTATTATTTGCGGCTTCTGCTTGTATCTAAGTCCCGGATCACACAATGCAACTTTTGCTGCTCAACTTTTGAGTTTGTTGGTGATAGGGGAAAGAAGAGTTGTCCCCTCTCTCTCTCTTTTTCCCCTCTCACCAAAAAACTCAAAAGTTGAGCAGCAAAAGTTGCGTTGTGTGATCCGGGACTAATGGTAACAGTTCGCGAGCTGAAGATCTTTTAAAAAGCAACTTATTTTTTAATTTAACTTATTAATAACCCGTATTATTTTATCAGGTTGTATCAAACAAAATATCATATCAACATTTATAATTTTTTTTAATGTAGAGTTTATAATTTGAATTCAAAGATTTGGCGTATTAGTTAGTAATAGTTATTAAAAAAATAAATTTAGAAGAATTTTTGCTGTTTACACGAGTTTGAAGCATTTTGAAGAGCAATTTTTAAGAAATTTTTTAGATACGTACTAGGCGCGTTATCAGACAAATATATTTGAAAAATTAAATTAAAACTTGATAAAACAAACCATGGCTTAAAATATAAATTGGTTATAAAAAATTATTTTTTATGAATCGGTCTAATATAATAAATACATACTATTATTATTTTTGTACATACAAATAATATTATTATTATTATTTATGACTCTACAAATATTTTTTGGTAGCTGAAAATACATATTGCATGTATTGTATGTTTCCGTGAATTTATCACAGTAAAGGTTAGCAGAGAAATAGTTTCATAAAATGATGCCAAACAAAAAGGTTATGACCACTTATGACTTTCTTGAACGGTGGTATTCTGTATTAATTTTTGCTAGGATATTTGTCAAGTTAAATTGAATATAAATCATTTAAAAAATTAAAAAAAAAACTAATAATACACACAATTTTTTTAAATGAGCTAAAAATATTGTTAAAATGTTTTATAAAATTTCTTCGAATGCTCAATAAACTAATTTACAAAACTAGTGAAAAAGTACGGCACAAATTTTTTTCAAAAAATAATTTCAATAACAATATTATTAAACAGTAGGCAAGAAAAAGTTTATTTTTATTTGTTTATTCATCATAATATCTTCCTGTTATTGAAGGATTTAGTATAGCTTTTGGTTTTAGCATTTAAGAAATTTACTTTACTTGGTATTTTTTTGAATTTAATAAATTACTTAAAGAATGGCAAAATAAAAATGTTATCTCAAACCCACAAATGTTTGCAACTAAATTGAATAAAACAAGTTAAGTCTGTCTGTTATAACCTTTAACAAAATGCTGCGAAAACCCTAAAACAGGCAGAAAAATTGACGGAAAAAACATTTAAAAGGAAACAAAACTGCCGAAAACAAAAAAATCCAAGCTACCCTGCAGCCCATGTAACTGGTGGTGCTAAAGATCAGCAACGTTTCTCTGTCCATCAATCTGCTTTTAAAATTTTCTATTCGCGATGTTATCAGGCACTTGTCATGCGAGGGGTTAGTTAGTTGACATGTTCTACATAACTATTTACAAGTTGAATGGTGATAGTCTTGTGTTGTCACCTGTGTTGCCACCAAAACTTAATTTGAAATAGTGCGAGATTTTATTAAAAAAAAAAAAAAAAAATTGCTAACATTTGTTCTGTTTATTGTAAAAATAAGAGCTCAGTTAGTTGTTTATTTGCAAAGTTATTGTTTAAACTAAATATTACCTAACTAAGTAAACAGTATACAAAATTAATTAAAATTTTATCCAACTTTTTTAAATCATGTAGATATGTAAACAAATATAGAAATAAACCAATAAATAATGAATAATGAAATTAAATTTTTAAATTTAGAGACTAGTACAAGGCTGCCATCTTTAAAGCAGCTTGGTAATATGTGTTTCGCATGTGTATCAAATATTTACAAAAGTTTTTTGAAATAGATTTTTATAAGGGCGAGGATGCAGTGTAGTATATGCGAGGAGGTTGAACATTCCTCATGAAACATTTGTGTAGATGCTTCCATTTTATTTAAATTTAACACCTACAAATTATATATTCCGGAATCTAAATTGTTCATTTAAGCTGCCAATATATAAGTATAGAGTATTTAAGTGTTCACTTAGTTCTTATATGTACATCGCCTGCCTTGTTTGCTTTCAACCAGAACACTAAAAGTTTTAAATTATGCTGTTTCATTTTTATTTTAATTAAAGTCTGTGTGTAGCCTTCCGGCTGATAAGTAAGTAATATAGGCACCTCGCCAAAATAAATTTCTCATGTTTTCTTACTTCTTTTTTTTTTGGTTTTTTGATCCTTGTTTTTAAGCAAATACTTAAAAGTATTTGTGTATAAAACCCCTTTTTGTTTTGTTATTTACATACAATACAAACATACAAATATTTTCATTCAATGTCCGGCGATAATATCGCAGCGGGAAAAAGATGCTGTAAAGGGGCCATCTTGAGGGCCTCATTGCCAAATCGTTTCAATGTTACATGGTGTGTCATTGTTAGTTAAGACCTTGCCTTCTCGCTGCTGGTTAGCTGGCTGCTAGAAGGCCTACTTGAGAAGGTCTACCAACGAATGCCTCATACAAGGCGTAATTAAAGGTCTGCAGAATGCATAAAAGGGGGTTTTAAAAATGTATATATGTATATATATTTGTATATGTATGTATATGTCCATATATAAAGTACTGTTTCTCGTATACTTTACACCACAGACTTTCATAAAAGACTATATTTATTGACGCTCTCTTTATTCATTTATATTACTCGTATACACAGAAAAAAATAAAAATGAGTTTTAATTAAAATATTTGTGGAATCAATTAAAAATTTAATTGAAATCGGACCTGTAAACAAAATGATAGTATCAATTAAAAAAAAAATTGAGATTTAATTGAAAATATCAGAAAAATCAGAAAAAGTAATTGAATCAATTAAAATTGTAATTGAAAATTATTTTAAAATCAATTAAACGTTTAATTGAAAAAAACATGATTTTTTTCTGTGTGTAACAAATTGAGCTAAATAATAATGCCTGCAAATGGAAGCAGTTGAAATTGTTCCCGCTGAGTAGTAGCTATAGAATGTATGTTTTAATACATACATATTATGTACATACAATATACCATATAGCTATACGAAATACACAAACAACTTTGTCTTATAAGTTTTTTGTCGTTCTGCACTTTATATACAGTGAAGTGCAAAACAACACACTTTTGTATGCGATCATCAATGTAGATTTTGTTTTTGTTTAACCTATGATACTGTTGTGTATTTTTTTCGTTTGGTTTTAGAACAAAAAATATTAAATAAAACCCAGCATACCATTCTAGGAGCGCTCCGAAAAAGGAGTCAGAAAAAAGCATTTTCGGAGCGAAAGAAAAATTTGCTTGTTACTGTCCTGAGTCGGCACGCAGTATGACTCAACAAATCCACTTAATTATGTGTGTACCAAAGCGTTGTTATCCGTTGTTATATGTGCTTTGAACAAAAAACATAGCTGTACAACAAGAATGATAAAAACAAGATTACACAGAGCACAAAAAAAAAACTCATAAAAGACTCTTTTTCTGACATTATCTAAGAGCTCTTTCTGACGGACCATTTTCGAATGAAATGACCCTCTTTTCTGAAGGTTTTCGGTGCAATTATGATTGTTTTTTGGGCTCATAAAAAGCGTTAACGCTCCGAAAAAGGTGTCAGAAACGACTCTTTTCGGACTCATATGGCTTGTTGGGAAATTAGTTTCTCTTTAAATGTATTGGTGTTTGATCTTTAATAAGGATAAAGCTTTCAAAATAAAAGATCTAAAAGACTTTTAGTTAGTTAATTATACTTTCAGCCAATTTGTCCATTTATTAGTTAACTTCCAACCAAATTGAAGAAAGTTTCGATGCATTTTTATAAAAAGCAATGTTAAAAGAAATAATCCTGGAAGTTTGCAAGTGAAAAATCAGAATAAACAACAATGCCGGAAAGAAAATAAAAGAAACTAAATCTCAGTTGTTATGTTTCGTTTCCCTTAAAGTGTTTTTAACTTCCTATTGCATATTGTTATAGCTATGTATAAATAAAATAAATACATGAGAAATTTAATACAATACAACTACGATTTTTTCACTAAAATTATTATGATTAAGCAACATTTCACCTTATCTTGAGATTGCATTAAAAGCAATGAAAAATAAATAAATAAGATAATTGATTATAACACAGCCCTCGAGCCTGATTATTTACCTAATTTATTTGAAATTAAATGCCATTTTTATAATAGATTTTAAATATTTATTAACTAATTTCATAGAAACATGCTGCTTTAGCAAGTAGTAGTTTGAACAGACATAATAAACTAATGGAAGTTAATACGTTTATAATAATAATGCAGAAACATTTGAAAACTGACATCCTTGCAAAAATAACAACACCAAAGAAGGATGTAAAATGAGCAATTTAGTTTGGAAAATTTTCACAAATTTTTACTACATAAACCGAAAGGAGCTTGTGCACGCAAAATATGTAACGTTATATTTTACGTACAATTTTGTTACTCTTTAAAGGGATTATAGCATTATTTGAAAATATTTTCAAATAGCAATGTTTTTGGGCATACAAATTAAAACAATATTACGTTTCAAAACATTTTGTTTAATGAAATAAATCACTCAGTTATATTGTACAATTATTGATTTTTGTTTAAATTCAGTTTAAAATGTTTAGCTAAAGGAAGCGTAACTACACGAGTATTAGTGCAAAATATAATAATGATATCAAACACCCACAACACATGTTTATACATATGTATAGGCATATACATATATACATACGCACACACACTCATAACTCCATGTGCATTAGGATGGCTGCAAAACATTCTTGTTATGTGTTTATAATTTTTTTTTACTGACGACTGCAAAACGATCACAATTTGAATGAAATTCTTTCACATGAAAATAAACACAAAATTATGGATCAGTGGGGACAGTTTTTATTTTAGTTATACAGAAATGGAGCTACTCTAATGTATACATATACATACATACATACATGTATGTATGTTTTAAGTGCACGCATCATTGACACTGAATACTTTCAAGTAATTGAATTTTTATAAAAGAACCATATTCTACTTTACTCACCTATTTCGACCGAAACCATGTAGAAAACCGAAAACATAAAAGCGTTTAACAACAAAATTTTATTTTCCCAATCAAAAAATTACATACATATGTATGTATGTATATGCCTTTGGTTTTTCTATATACTTTATTATTTAATTTAAACATTTGATATAAGATTAAAGCAATCTCAAACTTAAATGAATTACAGTACACCTAAACATTATTTAATTATTATGGATAAAAAACAAAGGTTGTAGTACACGTTTCACTTGCAAAGTATTTCAAAAAATATTCCTAACACTCAGGCAAGTCACAGACAAATGAAGAACATCAAAATAAAGACTTATTAACTTTTCGAAATCTTTATTTCTTATTTATAAATGATAGTCAAGTCTCTTTATAAAATTTCATATAAGTACGAGTATAATAAAATATGTAAGTATGATTTTGTGCATTAATTGAAAACCCTAATATTTTGTAAAAGAATATTTAGAATGAAAACAGCAGTTATTTTGTCATCTGGATTTTATGTAAAACCCAGTCACTACGATTTTTGGTTAAACTTTATCTAATATCTTTGTCTTTGTCTAATATCTCGAAATTGAGCACATTCTGAGTAGTTAAATTAAAGCTTAATGCCTTAACTATCCACTATCTTTATCCAGCTAGATATTTAATTTTCTTTAGAGTTTTCTTAGGTTTTTTTCAGAGTTTCTTCAAAAAAGTAGTGTTATTTATTTGCAAATTAACACATAACTATTGCATAAGCTGTTTCTGACATTTGTTTTTAATTAGTGTATATGTATATACAGTTGGGAACTTAAGTTTTCGTACATATCCAAAATTTCATATTTTCGTTAATTAAATAGTAGGTACCAGAAACAAATTTAAATCAAAAAATTCAATTCTATTTTAATTACTCTTTCAAAGCAAATAACGGTAAATATGAAAAAAAAAACTAAAATTAAGAGAGACAGCTCTACATCAGCGTTGCCAGAAGTAAAATGCTACCTTATTTTTTAAGATTTTTTCCCCAAAAAAAAAAAAAGATTTTTTGTTTTGTCTAGACGAAGGTTAGGTTCAATTAAAAAAAAACCTTCTTTGTTCCCATTTGAAAAATTTTAAACTAAATAATGCAACTTTGCGGTTTACTGGACAAAAAAAAAACTACTTAAAAATGCAAAAAAGCGTTCAAGGGTGATTAATCAGGTGTAAGCAGCGTTGTCAACTTTGAAATTTCAAAACGCATCAAAATGGAGAAAAAACGCGCAATTTAAAAGAAAACGCACCAAGTTTAGAATATCTTTTTTGTTTAAAATGTTTATGAAAGTTCGCAAAAATTAAATAATAGCAGACATTTAATGGAAAAATTTTAAATGTATTTATGTATATACTTAACTTAAAAACACATTTGAGATCTCAAAAATGTACATTTTAGTAGGTATAAGAAATTGAATTTTTTTTTTTTAAATATGAATTGTTTTTATTATTTATGCTAAAAAAAACTACTTATTTTCAAAAATAAGATTTTTTTTCTTCAAAAATAACCCCCTTATTCAAAAACGATTATTAAATTTAACAAACGTTTATTAAGCAAATTTTTATATGCAAATCTGTCTTAATAAACGTTTGTTAAGTTTAATAATCGTTTTTGAATAAGGTGGTAAGACTTTTTTTTTGTGAAATTAAGATTTTTTGCTGAACATTTCTGGCAGCTCTGCACTACATTCTCTTTTGCTTTATTTATAATTTAAGAAGAGTTGGAGTTCTAATACCATTAGTTTTTTGTGTCGATGTGAAAAATCTTGCTATTCAAGAACACAAAAAAGGAAAATCTTACCGCGCAATCAGTAAACTTCTTAGCAAACCTTTTGCTGCAGTTGAGAGCATTTAAAAAAACTTCAAAGAAACTGAATATGTAGAAAATAAGTCATGATCAGGACCCCCAAAGAAACTCTCCAGGCGAGAGATTTTGGGTATGTACGAAAACTTAAGTCCCTAACTGTAGCTACCAAAGTTAATATGTGTATACATACATATGTACATACATATAAGATTATTTTGGGTAAAATATCGAGGTTGCTAATTTTATATATCTGATATACCACATGTGGGTGTGTAGTAGGAATACCAGTCCCGAAAGTGAATAAATCCCGAAAATTAGTATTTTTGTAAAAGATCCAGTGAAGTATACATAATTCTTTTTATCTGCTTTTTTGGCATACACAAATACAAAACATCTTCACTTAACGTAAATCAATGTTTTTTTTTTTTGCATTTTTAACAAGAGAAAATAAACAGATTCCACATTAACACAAATTGAAAAGGTCAGAAATCTACAATGCAGTTTTTTCTCCACAAATATTACAACGTGTTTTTTCATTTAGCATTTTTATTCATTTGATATTTTTTAGTAGCACGCTGTATATTAAGAATGTTTATTAGCAATATAAAATTTCATATATGTATTTTTTTATTTACGTTAAGTCAACCCATATATGTACATATGTATGTACCACAACGTTCTCCAAGTAAATGCGACATTCAACGATTTAGAACCCAAATTTATAAATTTCTTTATGTGTAGAGGATTTATACTTCAGAAATAAAATGCCACAAATAGCAATGTTATAAAAGAAACTATTGTTAAGCGGAAGATGAAAAGGATGTAGGATGTAGGATAAAAAATAAAAGGCAAAATTTAAAGTATGTATATTTATGCTTTCTTAATGTGATTAAGTCTCTTATTCACAAACTATGAATATATTTCACGCTGTATTTAAGGCTCCATTACGTTTTAGCTCATAAATCTCTTTTGAGGAAAACTTACAGTGAAGGGCAAATACAAATGTTGGCAAACCTTCAAAATGACAAAAGAAAAACTGAGTAATTTTTGAACTTTTTTTTAATACTTAAACTTTCATACAACATTAAAAAAAAAAAACATATGTAAAAATGTCTTAGGTGTTGTACGAAATACTATTTATATAGAAATTACCAATAACATTTGTACAACTATTGTAAATTCAGGCAATGTACAACTCCTACGACTCTACAACATCACCTGTGAATTGAACAATGCGATTTAAAAAGTGTTTAATGAGGGTACATAGATTACACGACATTTTGTCAATTTGCCCTAATAAAACAAAACTGCAAACTAGTAGAGTCCGGCCGATACTGAACTGAAGTTCGGTTCCGACTAATTCTAAATTTTTTTTTTTTATTTTATAGCTTGTTTCACTGTGCTGAATATATCGAAACCGAATGTTAGGTCGGACTCTACAAATTAGTATTCTTGGGTATAATTTTTATAATTAATCAATATTATAAAATAACTAAATAAGATTAACAATTTTTGTAATTACACAGAAAAAAATAATCATGTTTCTTTTTCAATTAAACCTTTAATTGATTTTAAAATAATTTTCAATTAAAATTTTAATTGATTCAATTACATTTTCTGATATTGTCAATTAAATCTCACATTTTTTTTTTTAATTGATACTATCATTTTGTTTACAGGTCCGATTTCAAGTAAATTTTTAATTGATTTCACAAATATTTTAATTGAAACTCATTTTTATTTTTTTCTGTGTACTTTTTAAATGATTAAAAAACGATAATTGTCACTGATGAAACAACATTTTTAGCCCAAAAATGTTTTAATATTTTGTAAATTTTGATGTTGTTATTATTAAATTGGAAGCAATTGCTTCATGTGTTGTTTCTCACTTTAAACATCAAATATATCGTATGTGCAAACCAAACTACATTTATCATTTAATCTCTCTCCAGTTTGTGACAAATTTTTGATAAATGTTACATTCTGTTTGACAAAAGTAGGGGGGCACAAAGAAATTCAAACGAATAGACTACATTAAGCAAATGCTCTAAATTCTTTTACTGTTTAAATTCTTTGATGAAAACTATTCTTTTCAGGCTAACATGTAACGAAGGTACAATTCGAAATAATAAAATTGTATTCCGTATAATATTATTTACACTAGGAGATTCTAGCACAAAAAACAGTAGTGATTACATAGCATGTTTAATAGTTTATACAACTACATACTTTAAACAAATATATACTTCTACTTTTTTACTTCATTCTGACCTTCTTTATTTTCTTCCTAAAGCTACATTTTCTGCCCGGTTTGTTGACTAACTTTAAAGGATAATAATAAATAATATAAAGGTCATGTTTTGTATATGTTGTACCCACGTTAAATTAGGCTTACCACGCTTACAGGCTAGAATAGAGTATACTCGTACGTCACATTTTTCTCGACAAATAGAATTACATTTAGTTCAAATTTTAAGTATGACGAAAAGACATGTTAATTTGTAAAGGTGTCTGTCTCAGTTTAGCCCCTACGTGATGTAATGAAAGTGTCATTTTCCTTGATTAGTGGGATATACATATTTCTGAGTAAGTTTTCTTGCTGTTTTCTTGGTGTACACTAATAAATGTAGAATTCAGAAAAATTAGTTCTAAAAATGTGTAGATATTAAGTTTCACAGTTAATTAATAAAATTATTTATCTCTTAGAATAAAATCAAGTAATGATTGTGGGATTGTGAGGAAACTAACCAGATACTAATGATTGGGATTTTTATCAAAAGTTTTGATTGATTGAGATGAATTAGTTGCAAATGCCCTATGTCTATGCTATTTTCATACAGACCTAAATTGGGCTATTAAAGTTTGTTTTCGGTACATCAAAAGGTTTATAACTATAAAGCCTCCAATAAATAAAATATGACTTCTGCATTTTCCTTTGTTTAGGTCATCTTTCGTAAAAAGGGTGTCTCCTAATATAAATATATATTACTTACTCGTATCTAAATATGTGTAATGTATGGTTGCATGAATTATTTGCCAATAATATGACCACCATATTTGAATAAGTATGTTAGGATATTGAACACAAGAATGTATTATTATATTTTTCCATTTAAGCGGAATTTTCGTATCAATCATGTGCGTATTTTACACATAAAAATGAATGTATGTATTAAACACTAGATGTGGTTATATCATACATAAAATATGAGCATTTGTACACTTACCCTTCAGTTTTTAAAGGAGCAATTGTCAACTTTGTACTGAAGGGCTACAAAGGGGTATTTAGTAGTTTTTGATCATACAATGATTGTTAGTACCGTTTATTATTATTACTATTTGTGCATTCTATTGTATTATGCGTTTGGTATTTGTAAGGTTTTAAGAGATTGTTTAAATATTGAGCACCCAAAAAATATTTTAGAAATAAGAAATTAGCACAAAGGAATTCTGTTTTCGGAAATCTGTCACGAACAATGTTGTAACTGAATATCGTCATCAATATATGGAAGTCGACTTTACATCATTTTGAAAAGCAGAAGTTGTAAATTACTTCAATGTTTAAAATCACCAGTCGAAACTTCCTTTGCAATAATATGCATGTAAATTTTGTTTTTAGTTTTTATTCCCTAAATGTTAAACTATGGTTGGAAAAATGCGTACATTCAAAAAAATTTTAAATGTTATTTCAAGGAAAAATAATTATAATCTTTACTTAAATATACGAGTAATCAAGTGTGCCTTACATAAACAAAATTTATTTAATATTCGGTTTTTTAATTAGAACAAGTTGTTCGGTTTCTTTTAAAACAGAAAACCAACATTTCATTACGGGGAATAATATTAAATATCCTTAAGATTGGTGAGGTGATGCTAAAATTGAAAGGGCCGATCTTTATAGAGATAGAATTACAAATATATACATACTCGTGACGTATTTACAATTCGGGGTTAAGGGGACAAAAATGATTAGTTTCTTTTATTTGAATTATTGTGAGAAACTGGGATGTTCACTTTTTCGGTTTATTTCCTTATAAAGAAAAATAAATGTGTTGGAATTAGTTTATTTTCTTCAAATTTTATTTAACACTAAATTTAAATTTGTTGTGTTAATAGAATTTGTACGTTAGTACGCCAATGGCAAGTAAAAATTTAATTTTATATACATATATGTATAAGTTTAAATAGTAAAGTGAAGTGAAAATTAGGTTATATATATTTCAAGTGGGCGTGGCCCCTCCCACATAAATTGAATAACATCATATATCTTGACTATTGTGATAGCAAGAGTTTTGAAACATTGCAGTATCCCATATGTTACTGTTTTGAATAACCAGGGGAAAAATGGGCGGGATCGTACCAGTGGGAGTGGCAGCTCCCATACAAACTAAATATTTAATATCATATATCTACAGTTCTATAATAGCCGGAGTCTTAGAAATTTGTGCACTTTGATTATATTATGAATAGTCATGGGAAAATTGGGCGGGAGCATACCAGTGGGTGTGGAAGCTCCCATACAAAGTGTATATTTAGCTCATATACAAAATTAATATTAATATAATATATACTATATATATAAAAATTAATGTTTGTATGTATGTGATGATCTTCGGCAAAGTTGTTGTGCATGAGTCCGGGAAGGTTTCTCAGTAGGTACGACCACTCCTACTTTAACCCCCACTTTTTTTATTGATTAAGTGCTTCTGCATGGGGTTTTACAGATTTACTTCAAACAATTTGTATACACATCTTACTGAAGGCGAGGTAAAAATAAAAATGTTATGTGCCACAGCTTCTAATTTCTTTCCTCTTACTTTTTTTAAATGTGTAATTGATTCTACTCGGATTTTAAAATTTTTACTTCAAATCGAATACACATGTTACTCTAGGTGAGTTAAAAATTAAGATTCATACCCCACGCCCCGTTTCACGCCCCATCTCTTGCAGGACAACGCCTGCCGGGAAGGCCAGACAGCTGGACCGATCTTACTAAAAATTTTACGGAATATAACTAAGACTCCGGCATGACTAAGAATACATTTTTCGATCGCCTACTTTTTTTCAAAATGAGAAAAATGAATAAAATTATTTAAAATGAAATTAATATTTGTGTAATGTCTTTCTTTCAAATTTATTTTAATTGGTAGCGTAGCAATGCGCGCAGGGTACAGCTAGTTTTATATAAGTAGTTATATGTTCTGTTTGAAGGCAAAAAGATAAGAGAAGTTGCAAAAACGGCTGAATTAAAATTTAAATACAAAATACTAAAAATAAGTGTGGTCAACTGCTCTTATAACTTTATGCATCTTTCAAGTGATTTTTGTTTAGTAACTACAATTGATAAGTTCTATAAATTATATTTCTGTTTGTTTATTATTTTAGTGTCCAACGTTCGTTTGGACAGTATTTATTAAAAGTTTATTTTAAAAAAATATATATTTTGGTATAAAAATCAGAACTAACAGAAGAGTGAATTACACAATTTTAGATCAAGATGATTTTCCATCAAATTTTTCTAATTGTATTCTAACATTTAAGTAACTGCTTAAAAATAACTACACTTGGTGAAAATTGGGGTTAATAAACTGAAACCGAAAGGTTTTTTTGTAGAACCGGTAATGGTAACGGAATTTCGGGTGTAACGTTAGTGGAATTTTTTAACAGTTGTTTTGAATGTTTTAAAATCCCTTGGTTTTTATTTTTTGAGTTTCATACTTTTGAACGGATATAATTCTAAAGTTAGAAGTTTATGATTTGATGAAAACTTGCAATAAACCCTTTCTCTGGTAAATTGCATTGGAATAAGGAAGGGGCAATATTCCGGTTCAAATATCAGCAACAAACATAACACAGAGTTTATTATCATGATCTCAATAAGCAACACACTTTATTTTTATTTATGTAAATGTGATGTGTATATCCCACCAGCATTTTTCGTTTCATTTCACCATAAAATGCCAGTTAAATAGAATTCATTTTCCTTTTAATAACTTTGTTGTTTAGCTTGATAAATAATAGCATGAGTAGTCGTAACAATGTCGTTTGTAGGAGTAATAAAAAATCATAAAAATCAGAAATGAAATTCTAGTCAGGATTATAGAAAAAATTATTGAAAATCATCAGTTGGTATATACGAATTTTATTAGCCTAGAAAGGATTTTATGGCATCTGCAGAAGATGTTTCTAAGACTTATGGAAATACGAAAAGTCTGTTTATTTGGTCAAATGGTAATATTGTAAAAGTATTTCCATTTCCTAAAGTATTTTCCAAAAATTTGCTTAAATATAAGAATAAACGTATTAAATTGTTTGTACAGACTGTTTGCAATTAAATTAAAAGTGTTACCACCGTTTTCTTACAAGTATTTAGTTATTCGGTAGAGCCTTTTGTTGTTTCATTAATTGAGAGGAACCAGCTTTAACAATTTTATATTTAATACACTTGTACTTAGCAATCTAATTTACTAATTACGAAAGTTTTCTGTTTTCTTTTCGGTCTCATTTATTTTTTCAGCAACTTTGCTATAATAAATTTTTTTCTGCATTAGATTAAATTAAACTAAGTGACAAAGTATTTCTTTTTGTATTATTTTTACACTTAATTACTACAGTGTAATCATGTACGCAAACAATATAATGTAATTGTTAATGTTAATGTTAATGAAACAAAATAAGCTTTTTATGCTAGAAGACAAAAATTTTTTAACCATTTTTATTATACCTACGAGTATATAGATTTTAGAAAAAAATCTTGAAAAATGTTTTCAACTTATCTTCTACTTATCTTCTACAAACACCTTTCCTTTGGTGTTAAATAGACATCTTTATTGTGGCAAATTTTACCTATAGATTTCAAAATTTATACTTCACAAAAAAATCTACACCTGCAACAAAAACTATAGTTCTACTTCCTGTATTCAGTTAAGAAAACGATTCAAAAGAAGTGAATTTAAGAACTTAAATGAAATAGTTAAAAATAGTTATGCATTCATTTCAACAATTTTCCATTATACATAAATACATATTATGTATGCTTTATTAATGTAAACTTTTAAGTGAGAATATATTTTGCCACTTTATAATTCCTCAAAACACTCCCAAGCTTCTGGAGAGCTATCTAACAGTCAGAACATCATAGTAAGGTCTAACAGTCAGAACATCATAGTAATACTCCCCCCTCAAGAAAATTACTGCTGGTGTCCCCCAAGGCAGCATATTAGTACCGCTTCTATATATAATATACACAGCGGATATGCCAACAAACCTGAGCACGCATACCTCTACATTTGCAGACGACACAACATGTATTAGCGTCAACCATGACCCAAAAGACGCATCGCAAAATCTGCAGTCCCACATTAATGAACTAGAGGCCTGGCTAGAAAAATGGAGAATAAAGGTTAACCCGGCTAAATATGCTCATTTAACCTTCACGTTCAGAAGACAAACGTGCCCAGCTGTAAAAATAAATAACATTACTGTTCCGGTAGAAAACCATGTTCAGTACTTGGGAATTCATATAGATAGACGATTGACCTGGTCTCGTCATATTGAAGCGAAAATAACGGCTATGAAACTTAAAGCAGCTCAACTACATTGGTTGTCTTTAGACAACAAAATTCTCTTATACAAGTCCATCATAAAACCAATATCCACAGAGATCTCAACGTCCCCACTATTCAAGAGGAAATTAAAAAAATATTCAATCAACTACATCGATAAACTAATGGCCCACCCTAACTACCTCGCTCGGGGTCTGCTTCAGTTCGAAGGTCACCAGAGGCTAAAAAGAACCGATACTTTGAGCCTAACTAGAAGACATTTTTAAAATTTGAATACAGCAGTTAGTGGTCACATTGGTAACAACTAATAAACAACAAGTAGAATTAAGATTTGATAAGAAAGATTCAATAATAAAAATAAATTAAAAAAAAAAAAACACTTTATAATTCTTCACACAATAAGAACAATAAGAACAAACAAATAAAATCATCAACTAAATACATACTATAATAATGTTATAATAAATAATATATACTACTCTTTTTCATTTGCGATTCGCCTAGGTTTTATATTCCACTACAAAGTGAAACTGAAATCGTTTTCAATTCCACATATACAATTCCAAGGCGTTCTAGAAAACGAGTGAAATTCTTATTCTACGATGAACCCAACTGAAAAAGATATTTTACTTTACAAATCATTTTGACAAAATTTAGAACACAAAAACTTAATGAAAATTTCACTTCCACTTCATTTTACAAATGCAAAACCTAGCTGAATATTTTTTGTTTTCTTTTCTTACAGTTTTTCATATTTCGTGTTGCACGTGGTCCCTTTATTGAGGAATTTTATCAGTGTGTTACGCATGGATTTTATACAGCTGAATGGCAGGAGCAGCTTTATGCCACATTTACTTTAGTTTTAACATTCTTGTTGCCATTATGTATTTTATTTGGAACATATATGTCAACATTTCGCACCATTTCAAGTAAGTAAAAGCAAAAATAAAAATTTTGATCAAAAATTATATCCAAGGGAAAAGTCGTTTGCATGAGTTGTTGGAGAAATATCAAAATAATTATCAACAGGGATATTGGGTCTATTCAGCATATATTTAACTTTTAACTACGGCAGTGAAATGCGTGGTGCGAATTTCCATTAAAAAGGACTTTTTTTAAAAAATATTTTTTATTAAAAATTATTTTGTTTTAAATAAGACTCATTTTAAATAAGACACATTTTTGTTAAAACTGTTATTATATTAAAAAAAAACCAGGTACTTTTGCAGAAGGCAAGGGATACCAAATCAAAAAAATTTTGAAAATGGTTCAAACCCTTAAAGGTTAACTACAGAAAGCTCATGAAATCCACATTTCCGGAAACGCAACTGCGTTGATATGGTTTCAAAAAAAAATTTGTTTATATTAACTTCCTTTCGAAAGTCACTTAAATAACAAAAACGATTCATGATTTTTTAAAAAAAATTTTAAAGTACAAATTAGACTACAAATTTCTAATATGTATAATAAATAGATACACATTTTGAAGAATTCTAGTCACTATTATACTTTCTTCTATAGCCTAGTCATTCGGTCCATTTCTGTAAACCGAATTCAAAACAAACATTTTTCAAAAAAATGCTTGACAAATTTGTATTCTGGAAATCTTACGAATTTCTACATAAAAACATGTGAATTCATGTGGAATTTATGTGGATTCGTTTTACAGAACACCAAATTATATAAATTTACAGAAGTGGGGGAATTGTAAACCGGATCCCAGTAACTTTTTCGATTTAATACGAATTTACATATTTAAGTATCTCGAATCTATTTTCTCACATTTCCATTCTCTCTCAATTAAATTTGAATGTTTTTTTTTATAAAAACAAACCAAGATTAGAAAAATTAAGTATTAGAAAAGATTTTACTTGATTTTTTTGGACCAAAGTTAGGTGAGTTTTATTTAGCAAAGTAATAATATTGAATTATTTCAATTTCAATTTAAATTTAAAGGCTGGTCAACATACAACATGTTTATCAACTTTTGCATTAGTAGAAGTTTCTATTTACAAACATTGTTGATAACACGCTGTTATTAACACACAGTAAGGCAACAAGTTTGAACAGCCATAGAAAGGAACTTTCGATTGTCTTCTCAAGACGCCGCCGGAAATTACTATAAGATGACGTTATTGTATAAATAGATCAAACAGGGCCACTCAAAAGTCACTTGTTTGTGTGTCATTTCTGAGAATCACATAAGAACATACAAAGCACTTACTTACTAATTTATTTTTGTAACTTTTTTTTGCGAGGCACTGTAAAAAACATACATCCTCAAGTTATCAAGATTTATAGTATAAACCCTTCTTCAATGTCCTGATGGGATACATTTTTTGGAAAAAAAAAATCATTTAAATATTTGCTACGGGCAAATACTATACTAAGATAGTTGATGTTCTTTCGGAGAGTTAATATAGATAACCATCATTACAGTCTTCCAAATGGATAGTTTTGAAACCTTAAAGTGAATTAATTTGTTTGTTTATGTTGTTTATCTAAATATTTTTTTTTTTCATCTCAACCCATGTTATATGTTGTCAACAGCATTATGAAGAACAACCCAACCTTTTATATTTACATAATTTATAATATGTTCTTGTTGTTTTATTTCTATTTTTGAATGCTTTTTTATTTATTTACTTTACAGACAGTGAAAAAATGTTTCAAGGTTCAAAGTTGGCAGGATACACCAACAAACCAACCAGTCAAACGAATCGTCAAAGACTTATACATAAGGCCAAAATGAAATCTCTGCGAATTTCCGTTGTAATCATTTTTGCCTTTCTCATCTGTTGGACACCTTACAATGTCATGATGCTGATTTTTATGTTCTGGAATCCAGATAAAAGAGTAAGTAATCTGCTTAAATGTTGAGACGTTGCAAATATTTTTCTCATTCGAAAAACTTTAATAAGCAAATATTAGAGTAGATGGAATACTACTACTGTTCCTTTATCCCTTTCCTTTCCCGTTTGCTCTTTTTTATTTTTCATTTTGCCTATTTGTGGGTGTGGGTGTGAGTCTGAGTGCGACTTTGTGGGGTAAGAGATAGAGTTTCTAGATATATGTACATATATATTTGAATTATAATTCTATAAAATATACGTTTATAGTACATAATAATGAAATCTTATTACAATATTTAAGACATACATCATATAAATTTATATGTGAAGTAAGAAAATTAAGGTAATTGAATGCACACAACACACCGCTAAAGCTCCCTTTAGACGGTATGTATTTTGCAGTGTGCTTGTCAAATGTTTCACTGCAAAATGCATACACGTCGTGTAACAGCTAAAAACTCCCGCTAAAGAAATATATCAATATATTTTTCTGGAAACATTTTCATACGGATGCAGCATTTGTACTTTTATTGCTAAGAGTTTCAAAGCTTTTTAATTTCTTAGAAACTATTTTCTGTTTAAAAACAAAATTACTACACAATTTGTGTAGTTAGAATGGGGTTGTGCGAATAGAGTCGATATAAACGCACGTAAGACTCAATGTTGTATGTTAACACACAAACGTACAACAGATCATGTTGCTTCATCTGTTTTTATGGGCGGTGTAAATAGTAAGGAATTAAGACGCTTTTGATGCTCTAGGCATGAGAATCAAGTCCGCTGGACCAAACACATTTTTCAAGTGTCAAAAGAAGCGTTCAAGTGCCTTGGTTTTTTAAAACGGTGCAGGAAATACTTGACTCCATCTGATTTCCTTACTATTTACACCACCTATATTTGAGCGAAAATGAAATACAACTCTCATATATGAGCCGGTACTTTGAAGTCTATTTTTAAGTTACTCCGGTGACAGTAGGTTATCCAACTTAATTGATTCACTGGAGCATCGTCGCAATTGTGTTTCACTGTTCTATCGATACTATAATGGAAACACGTAGTTTTTTTAACTAGTTTCAACACAATGCATTGCATGAGTAGGGGTCGACCCCTGAGTGCTGGTCCAAACAAAAAACAGTAAATAATATCGCTCAATGTGAAAAGTTTTTTTTCTGAAATCTACAAATTTAAAATCACAAAAATATCTTTAATAACATAATTATTTTCTAACACCATAAAATATAGTTTTGAAAATGTTTACGAAATGTCGTGGAAGTAAGTAAAGTATCTACATATGTATAAGATAAACAACAGCAACAGATAAACATCAGTGTAAATTGTAATACGCTCCTATACGTTTCTATTGTGCTATGACTTAATAATAAAAAATAGTTCATATACCTATGTATATTTTATTTGACCTTGAAAATTCAATACCATCAATTGATTTCAAATTGATTGCACTCAACTTAATGACAGAAACTATATTCGTTTATTCACCATCAGAGTTATGTTTTATTTTTTTTTTTTGCATTTCAACAGACGACAACTAGTTTTTATAAGATTTGAAAATATTTCTATAGAATACATTAACTTTCCTTTCACTGTTTGTTTCCTTTTTTCTTTTACAGTTTGGCGAAGATTTACAATCGGCCATATTCTTTTTTGGCATGTCCAATAGCTTAGTAAATCCACTTATTTATGGTGCTTTTCATCTGTGTCCCATGAAGAGGAATACCAGCAAAAAGAGTAACAACAATAATGGAACATACAGTTTAAATAGGTTTGTACTCGTATTAATTGAATTTAAATTAGTTTAGTTTTATTTATCTTCTATCTGTCGAAAATTATATACAAAAAAGCAGGATTATTGCAAAAATAAAACAGAAATTAATTTGAGGAATATATGTATGTACATTTCCTGCCACTTGCATAAGGAATCACATTTTTTTAACTTTAATTAAGAATATCTCCTAAACTAAAGTTTAGAAAAAAATAATTTTTTTGATCAACCAAATTTCAAGGTGTTGGCAATCAAATTAAAAATTCTCCAGCCGTTTATGTTGAAAGAAATTCAAATCATATTAAAAGAATTTCTTATTCAAGTGACACACGAAATAGTACCACAGAAATACATGTCTTTAAATAAATGCATAATTTTAGTATAACAAAATATGAATATGTATTTTTATTCGACCTTTATTATTTCAATTATTACTAATTTTTCGAGCTTGAGGTCTTTTTTTTAAATATAAAAAACTTTTTATCTTTTATTTAAAACCAATATTTCGGCACTTCCTTGAGTGCCTTCGTCAGGGTTTTTTTCTTTCTTAATTTAACAAATTTAATAATAATTGACAAATTAAAAAATTTTTAAATTCAAAAAACAAAGAAATATTTTTCAAATTAAACTTAATCTATATATAAATAAATTATTTTTTTAACTTAAAATTAATTCTCGAAATTGTCGGAACCTTTATAATTTGTAACATTTCTAACATAAATCTACGTTTATAATTATTTTCTGTGTTTAAAACCATTGTATTTTCAAAATCTGGATAATGGTTTAGATTAGCACAATGAGTTGATAAAGCTGTTTTTTGTGATATATTTCTATATCTTTGATCTGATTTATGTCCTGCTATCCTAGTCTTTAGTTTATTCTTTGTTGTACCTATATAAACTTTATTACACTGTCCACTATCATTCCCCTTACATGGTATTTTATAAACAATATTTGACATATCCATTCTCTTTATTTTATCTTTCATATTAGTAAATAGTTTACCTACTGTGTTGAAAGATTTATGAGCTATTTTGTATATTTTGTTATAACAAAAGTTTAATTTGAAAAATATTTCTTTGTTTTTTGAATTTAAAAATTTTTTAATTTGTCAATTATTATTAAATTTGTTATAATTTGTTAAAAATTGTAAAATTAAGAAAAAAAACCCTGACGAAGGCACTCAAGGAAGTGCCGAAATATTGGTTTTAAATAAAAGATAAAAAGTTTTTTATATTTAAAAAAAGACCTCAAGCTCGAAAAATTAGTAATAATTATAACAAAATATGTATATTTTTTATTTCTTCAGCAAACTAAAGCCAAAAAATATTGTTTTCTGAACTTCAGTTTAGGAGATATACTTAATCAAAGTTAAAAAATGTGACTACTTATTCAAGTAGCGGACAGTGTATGTAACTAAAGAAAAAGAGGAGTTGATATTCATATGCACATGAATATTAATTGAGTGCTGCTTATCACTGTCTATTAGATGAATGGTATATGAAAGTTTAATTTAATTAATTAATTATTAACTATAAAATACTTGTTGTAAGAGTCCTGTCATTTCGGAGTTAGAGTGACTTTTTGTCTTGTTTAGGAATAACTTCACACATCCGAAACTATGTTTTTTGGATTATAAAAGAGAAATTAGCGATAGATACATACATATGTATATTATGGGATATAGATATAATAATCTTAGGATTATTATGCCAACTTATAACGAAACTGTATTATGTCAATATAGATAATCTGCATGCTTCTCAAAATGAGTTGGTAGGGTAGTTTTCCTTTTTAGTGTGAACAATTTAAAAATTCGGAACGGTCAGTCAACTCTAAAGGTTCGAAATATAGGTAAATATAAAAGTGGAAAGGTATGGATTCAGCTTTTGTCAATAAAATCGTTAAAATTAGAATTCATCAACTTTAGAATTATTCAAACGATTTTTGATATTGTGTATTTTTACAAAGATAGTTAACCACACTACTAATCAATCCTCTTTGAAATTTACAATAAAAGAAAAAGAAACGTACTAATATGTACTATGTATATATGTATGTATGTTTGTTCAAGTAGATCGATAATAATTGTCTTCTCTTTTTCCTGTTTATTTTGCATTTTTCTCTATTATATATTTTTTGGTCGTACTAAAACTACTAGATATACTTTCAGAGGTGATTCTCAAAGGACGCCATCAATGCTAACAGCCGTTACACAAGTGGATGGCAATGGTCGTCAGGTGCGAACCTTTAGGCAGTCCAGCTATTATCGCAGCATAAGTACGGGCAGTGCATACAAAGAGAATATTGGTTTACTGCAAACAACTGGATCGTCATTGTCGGCCACAACAATAAATGCGTCAGTTACAACACCATCATTAATAAGAAAATCAGCATCAATGAAAAGTCCCCACCCCAATCAAAGAGCACTGGTTACCTCATGTCCTAGTAATAGTGGCCCAGGCAGTTGTACTTTACAGAAGCACAAATTTAATCATCGCAAGACAGCAGCAGTTGCAGCGACACAACAGTATCATAATCATTCAACGGAAATAATACAGAATGACAATTCTGTCAGCAGTTGCAGCAGTGTCGGACGTAGTGATGATAGCAGCGACAGAGCATGTCTAAGCAGTGGAGGAGGGGAGGGAAATGGTGGAAACGGCTGTGGTGGTGTATCTGTAGTTTTGAGTTACGATAATCAACGTGGTGGTGTGGCAAGCATGAAAAAATTTACATCATCTCCCCCAAATGATGGAGAAAATCGTAATTGTTTACTGAAACAAACCACAGTGAATACAATGGCCCTACAGCCTCTTTTGTCCAGCATAGACGACAGTGTGTCGAATGTCTGAGACTTAAATTATGATGGAAACTGGACAGTTTCATACTTATAAAATGTTCACAAAGAGACTGCTAATAAATAAAAACTTAAAATATTTTACTAAAAGACCGAAACAAACTACATATTATAAAGTATCGAAAACATATGGTTGTTCCTTATAAGACATTTTTTTGTCTTTATATTTTTTTTTGTACAAATTACAAAAACTATTTATTTATGCAGTTTAATTAATACACAAACAAGTATTTGTTTGCTCTCCATGTCACAGAAATTGTAATTAAACAAAGAAAGAAAATTTTATACGAATATGTATTAATGATTTTGTGACGGCTAGTGTTTTACGAATTTTTTTTTATTTAATTATTCTTGTTGGTTTTTTATATATTTATGTATAAGATTATTAATGACAATATTTAATATTAAAACTGGAATACTAATTTAAAAACAAGAATATGTATATACACATATATATATATATATATAAATTATTTAATTACACGTATAAATACATTTAGTTAATGAAATACATATTTGCAATGTCATTGAAATTTTAAATAAATTTTGTAACACGGATTTTAACGTATGTACATATGTACATATTTATGTCTCTTTCTTTTTAAATCTGAATTTAATAAATAAATCAAAATTTCATTGCGTTCATATTTGCTGGAAAGTTTTCTTAATAAACTTATTTTTGATAAATAAGTCATGATTCGACATTAAAATTAACTTCAAAAAATGTGGAGTATTTTTTTAAGGCTTAATAATAGGTAACTTAATATCGTTGGTCTCATGTAGAAAGGCCTTAACTCGCTATTTTTTCGAAATTTGTTTTTTTGCGATTCCAATGCAATTAACGCAAATACACCTCCTCACAAAAATTTATTGCAATAGTGTAAAAAATTAACGCTTTTATAAGCAGTTGTACAAAAAAGGTTACATGTTGAATATTACAATTTCTATTATGTTTTTACCTTCTCCTGTAAAGTTTCAAATATGCGAGTTAGGGCCTTTCCACATGAGACCATCGATATGTAGTTTATCGAAGGAATCACTGTACATCTAACAAAGCAGATGTGTGATTGTATCATGAAATATTGAAAACATTGAATTACATGAAGCAATACAAAAGGGTCAAATTATTATTTTGGATTGATTTGATTTTTGTATTACCTTATTTACCCTCTTATTTTAGATATTTTCAAAGTATTTTATTAAATATTATTTTTTGTCTTTACTTTTTTCGCTTTTTTACAGATAAAAAAATAATAAATATAATATGTGATGAAAACAAAATAGTTTTGTGGGCTTTTAATATGGCTCTTTTCTTTTATATAGTTTGCTTAGATTTGTTCATGTATAGGTATTTTAGTGTTGTATCAAACGTATCAAAAATATTTTAAAATTGCTTATTTGATCATTAAGCATGAGTTGGTATTTGTAGCCCGTGTTCGATTCCTAGCCGATGCCACTCAAACAACATCAGTTTCTAATAATTATTAGTTTTCTTTCTATCCATCATAACTAATATTTATTACAGCGTCCTCCTTCGATAGTATAGCATTCAAACGCCACCGAAGTAAAATAATTAAATAAAGGCTATAATCGAGCTTTTAAAAAAATAATGCGCCTACTCACCACCAGAGGCGCTGCAACCAATGCTACACTAAAACAAATATAATGCGCAATTGCAGAGTTGTGATATAAAGCTTTCTTCTACTTTCACTACCTTTGCTTCTTCAATCTAAAAGAAACTAACGCAATTATAAATATATAGGCATATTGATTGCCTGAGTGTTACTTCTCTTAAAAAAAAAAAATTAATTAACAGAAATTAATGATTATCATTACAATCATGTATCATGTAAAACAAAAAAAAAATCGTATACAAGGAACAACGCCATAATAAATTTGAGTATACCAATTTCATGTTAAGCAGATTATGAAAGATTATAAGAAAACGAAATGATTTTTATTTATTAATTTTTTATGCAAGAAACTTAATTTTAATGATTATTTTTTAAGTGTTATTTATTGCTCATAAAGTAATTTTTATATTTTAAGTTTAATTTTATGTTTATATTGTAATGATTATTTTTAAGTTTTATTTGTAAAATTCCAAGTAAAACTTGTATGTCTTGAGCTTTAATTTTTTGCATAGAAAATAAAAATTATTTCTGAGTTTTATAAATTTTGTGCAATTACAAATATGTTTATAAATTAACAAACGACATGGGTTTGTAAAATTTTAGATGTAAATTTTTTTCTTAATGTATTTCAATGGGCACGGTAGACAGTTTAGAAACATTTTATAGATTAATTATTAAAGATAACTTAATGAAATTTCCCACAATTAGAGCTGAGATGTTTTTGAATTTGATTAGAGAAATACATTCTTTACAGCAATCTTTTTCGTAGTGGAGTTTTTATATTCTTTTGTAAGTTATATTCTTATTTTTTTTTAATGGCTGCTCAATTAAAATTTGTATCATGTTACATTTCATATTAAGAAAGTTTTATAAATAAATTTTATCCCAAAATGATATAAAGGACAGCTATTTCTCCAACATAAAAATGCAATTTTGCGCTATGGATTCAAGTGTTTTTATTTTATAATTATGTTAATCACACTAAATAAAGTGTTATTTATTTTAACCCTTCTGTGGTCAAATAATTCATGTTCAAAATTAAAAGAAAAATGTTTAAAAAAAATCTTACAATATTATGGGCTTAGTACTAAATAGAAATAATAGAGGACATTCAATGTTATGATGGAAATTTCCACCTGGGTTAAAGGTATTGCTGAATCCCACATACTACAGTATGTAATTTATATAATATTTTAATCACTGATTTGTTTGTGAAATAAACGTCTTTTAAAATTTTGAATATTTAAAACTTTTCAAATATTACTTAAGCTGGAGGTCCACAACTCGCTTTTTAGCGTCAACGCATTTATAGTTTTCTAAACGTTTTTAGCGTCCAGCATTACAAGTCAAATGCGAAGATTTTTCGCGGCAATTTACTTTCGAAGGTGATATCGTAAGCTCAGCTGATTTTTTTTTATATGAAGATTTTTTTTATCGGTTTGTTTGTCAATTATATATAAAAAATGTTTTTTCAACTGTAATTTTTTTAGTGACATCACCTTTAAAATAAATTTACTTCTCATTTGTCGATGTCAGCTGTTCGACGCTTGCGAAACTTTCGCTTTTCAAGCCTCAACGCTTCCTACGCTTTTAAAATATACGACTACATTGATTCTACTTTTTTGACAGTTGTTTAGAACACGAGAAACGTCTGGTGTTGAATTTCAGCTTTATAGGACAAAACTGGCAAATTGGTAGTTTTATATATAGGCCAAATATTTCTACAAAATTCACCGTAAAAACATATAAATGTTTCAACCATTTTAATTACTGCTATGGACTTGGCCTTTCATAACTAAGAATCTAATATTTAGCCACTATTTTCAATATAAGAACCGTGAATGTTTTTATTTATAAACTCCATACATTAGATTTATATTTTTATAAAAAAATAAAACTCAAAAGTCCCGGATCACACACTGCCACTTTTGCTGCTCAACTTTTAAGTTTTTGGTTGAGAGGGGAAAAAAAGAGAGAGAGGGGAGCGCTCTTCTTTCCCCTGTTAACAATTATTATTTTATGAACAAAAAAATAAACCACAAAAGTAATTTTTATATTTGGACTCAACTATAATTTTTATTTTCTGAGGAAAACAATTTTATTTGAAAAATAATTATTAAACATTAAGTTCTATAAAAGAACTTATAATCGTTACTGTCTCTGGTTTTTAGAAATAAAATTTTTAAATGTTTTGTATTTGACCTGAGCTTTTATTAAAAATAAATTGTATCAAATTGAATTGAATTGAATTTAATTGAATTGAAGAGTTAGTTGTACAAATATTGTATTCGATGCTTTTAAAGCATCCTACACCACCATAGGTGGACAGAGTATTTAGAGTTATTTACGCCCAGCCCAGTGGCGTTTATGTATAGCAATCAAATCAGAATAAATTTATAAAAAATGCCGATAATTAAGTACAAATAACTTTAAAATGAGTAGAAAAAACACTGCCAAATTGTGTGGGAGAGTTTGGTCATAATTGAAATAAACTTCGCTCTGGAATATCACCTTAACTTGAAAAAAACTCTTAAAAATTTTAGTATTACGCTGAATTTGAGCAAAAATTAAATTCACTAAATAAACTATTAAATATATGTGTAAATATATGTAAATATTATATAAATATATAAAGGACATTCAAATGTGCAGTGATGAACACATTTTGTAATGCACTATTGGAAAAACAAGATTTTTGAGTTATGACAGTCCTTCCCCACAACGTAAAAGTAACTTTTTGCATATGTATATGAAATAAAATTTCAAAGAAATCATGGCTGTAAGCTTTTAGTTTGTAAGTTGTATAGAATAAAATAGGTAAATGTATTTTATTGTTTTAAGATGTAAACTGAACAACTGTAGATAACATTGAGTTTTGTTTTTTTTTTCAAATAAACTACTTTTAGTTGTACATATGTATATAAATTGTGAAATTATAAATCTTAATAATTGTTGAATAAAATTGTTTTTTTTACACACATTGTATACTTTCTTCCAAAGATTCTGGACACAATATTACGAAGAATGGAGTTTAACTGCGTTTAAAATTAAACAATTCCTTGAAATCCACTCAAATTTAAAAAAGAAAGAGAAAACTGGAAAATCAATTAAATTTATTCGGCAAAATATATATTTTATCAGAATTGCTGAATTGCATGACATTGTATCAATTTGATAAATTGCATTTATTTTAATAAATTCTGTAATTCGTAATAAATTGTTCAAATTGTTGTGAAATCAACGAGATATTTTTAATCAATAACGTTTATCTTATATGTATTTTAAAAATGTAATAAATATTTGAGAAAAAGTGAGACATTGTTTTATTGAAAACTAAAGTTTTAAGTAAGTAAAGTTCTATTCTAAAAACGTAACCAATATTTTTTGTACAAATTTGTTTGACGATATTAATTCTTACGAGTGTTTTGTACAAACAACTTCTATGGTCAAATAAGTTTTCGAAATAAAAACATGAATTAAAAAAACTTTTATTTAGTGGTTACGTCATTTTCGTCAAATATTTGCCATGTGTGAACGTCGTTTAAGTAACAGATATATATCGTCACCTGGAATGCCCTCAAAAATCAAAATTCGTTTTTTGATTGAATCTGGAACACAAGGCTAAAATAAAATGCTCCTAAAAATTTTAAGCTTATACGTTCCAAACTAACGATTTTATTCAAGAAATGGAAAAAGACGTAACATCATTTAAACGTTTTCATAAAACACGAAAGACTTAACCCACATTTTTTTACAGAAATAAGTTTGTCGTCTATATACATATATAATATATTAAGACAAGATGTGAAGAAATCGCGATTTTCAATTAAACAGTTTTCATTTTATAACATTTTAATGGTTTTTGCTTCTCCTGTAAAATCATGATAATGAGGGTTACTTACGTCTTTGGACATTTTAGGTGACGATATATACGCATGTATACATTGTATGTATAGGGTTTTTTAATAAGGACTTCGTATCCAACAGGGACATATTAAGCAATAAATTCTTATAACAAACTTAATTTCGCCCGAAAAGTCACTATGTGATAAATTGTGATATTTTCGTTCGTCGTAAGATACCGGCCATAAAAATCACTCTTTATATAGAAATGTATGTATGTATTTTGTGTAGTCGTTAGATGTTTTTCAAATTAATTTTCAAAAATATAATATAGATCAAAAGACAAACATTGAAATTTAAATTGTTCTATTAGATGTTTATTTTAGCTAGCAGGCACTTTACAAACTGATTTGAAAATATTTTCAAAATTAAACAAATACAAGATTTCAGATAATTAATAATTCAGCAGTTGAAACAAAAACATTCATTGAGAAATTAAGAATAATTCAAATAAAATCAAAATAAAGTATATATCATTGTCATTTAAAATTGATGACATCCCAAACCCAAAATCAAACCAAAACAAACATTTTTTAAAATCAAGAGTAATATTCAAAAAAAAAAAAAAAATCAAAACATTTGAGTGAATGAGATGAAATGTGTGTGTGCACGTACTGAAAGTAAACCGACTAACTGAATTACCAGCAGTATGATTGAGTGTGACATTTGTAGGTGGGTGTTGTTTGACAAAAATCTAAATGCACAAGAGTGTGCATTTATGTGATAATGTCAAAATATGCGGACGGACACTTAGATAAAAAAGTCATGAATTCAAAACAACCACAAAAAATCAACTAACAAGATTTAGAAATCAATTTAAAAAGATTTAATGACGTTTCTTTAAAATATATTTATTATCGATTTGGACAATAATAAATTAACACCCAGGCCGACAAACATTTTAGAAGGAATAAGAATCTGAACAACTACAGGTGAGCAAAAAATATACATATGTACATATGTATGTATGTATTTAATGGATACTTAGTAATTAAGCATTAACAATTAATGAATGTGTAGTTGTATATAACAAATTAAATACAGCTTTGTTCACATAAAATCCGGCGAAAATAGTAAAAATATTATGTCAGCTTATAGAACAAATTATTTTTATTACGTTTCTGAAGTACTTGAAGAATCTTATTTTGGTCATTTGAATGAATAGGATCTGTACAGAATTTGACTCATCAAGGTAGAGTAACATAAATGAGTATACATACATATACATATGTATATATAAATGAATTCGTTCTTTTGAGAACTCTATTAATAATTGGATTGATAAAATTGACGTAATTGTGCTTAAAAAAGTCGAAGAGCAATTATTGAGAAGCTAAGCGAAAGGTGGTGTGGAGGTGCGATTGACCCATTTTAGCGCTGGAAATGCGGTTGCGATGATTGGAGAGGCTTTAACAACTAGATATATTTTAACCTATTGTTGAAAAACAAAATTCTAGTTAAAAACCCCTTTTTAAAAATATGTAAAAGACCAAACAACTCGGAAAATGTACACTATGCTACAATAAACAATTACAGCATTAAACAAAAAGAGACAAAACATAAACTAAAAATTTGTTTTTATTGGACAGTGGAAGGGATATTAAATCATTTTTATACCCTTATTTTATACCCCGCGAAGAATTCTTATTAATACCATAGTTGATTTAGCGATGCCCGTGTGTAGATTGCGATCTGCTTTTCGCACCTCCAGTTGTACTAACTGACAGATGGCTTTATAGAAATCTTAAAATGTTAAATCTATAAAAAAAAGCCCATAATTTTTGTTTAAAGAAAACCAACTTTGAACACCTCCCAGTTAATTTATGGACCTAAAATTAATCATAAAGGATAAAGTACATAGACAATATATAAAAACAATATACCTATATGTATGTATGTAAATTTTCTTTCTTTCATAATAAACGTAACGTTCTAAAAAATTATGGCAAAACTAAACACAGTAGATGGATTTTAACCATAGACACCAGGACTAAGCTGCGAATGTGACATTTAGCTGCAGATGAAAACATGAAATAAAAGTAGAAATCGGACTTAGTGTCACCCAGCAGCGTATAAAGCAACTGCTAAAAGACGTCTTAAATATGAAAACAAAATAGCAAAACCGTACCTAACTAACTCAGCGCCACAACAGAGCGCGATTTGCGTTTGCTAAAAAAATAAAATTTAATTCAGCGACGAAAAAAATTTGAATTCTAATGGTTCTGACGGTCACCACAATCATTGGCGTGATACAAGACGACCACGTGAGACGTGTTTAAAACGAAACCACGTTCGTGGATCTCTGATGGTGTGGGCTGCATTTGGAGCTCAAGGAAAGTCCCGAATATGTATAGTGCCAAGCAAAATGAATGCTGAAATATATGTGAGTTATATGGTGATAATTGGACACTCCAACAAAATAACGTTCCGATTCATGTCGCCCATAAAATAAGGAATTTCTTACCTAACACTAGTATACTGTAGGTGTTTCTGAATTTCAATTTGTTATTTCTCAACAATAATTTGAATTTCTTAATTTCAAATTGTATTTTCTCAATTTCAACTTGAAAATTTTGTAGTTTATAATATGTAAGAAATGAGTAGGTCTAGAATCTCCACTTTTCGATAATCAAAATTTAGTAGAGAAACTTTTAATACTGCTATGAATAACATGAATCAGAAAAGCTTTTTGATCGCATGATTTCATAAAAAATTGTTTAAATTTGTATGTTTGTGTTTTCAATGATGAAAATATTCTAATTTATCACAAGCAACGAAATTATTACATCGTAAACTTTGATTTCAATGATATTTTTATTTATACTTAATTGATACTTTTGTTACTTACGAGAACTATATTTTGCGCTTTAGCAATTTACAATTGCACTTTGATTGTTTATTGTTAAAGGTAAACACAAAAACAACAACAATGATTGCAAATTTTCATTAAATGCAAATTGTTTTACACTCTGTAGATTTCGATATTATGTATGAGTTACAATTGCCGTATTTACCTGCAAACAAAAAAAGAAAAAAAAAAAGCAAAATTATTTTTCAAAATAAATTACAAATTAAAAAATGAAATAAAACTAAAATTAAATAAAATATTAAGAAGACAAACATTTAAAGTAAAGTTCGGCCAAAAACAAACCAAACCTAATAATGGGTGATTTTTTAAAAGCTATAGGAAAGGTTTAAAAAAAAACACATAAAATTCAGAAAAATGCATGAAATCTGTATTCGATAGTACGGTCCATATAAATTAATGTTTGAAGATTATTTCATGCAAATGTTGACCTTGACTGCGCCTTAAATGGTCCATCCGCTTAGTCCAATTTTAACATACTGTTTCCAATATTTCGGCCGGTATCTAACGAATAAATGCTTCAATGTTGCCTTCCAATGCGTCAATTGAAGCGGGCTGGTCTGTATAGACATGAGCTTTAACATAGACCCACAAAAAATAGTCTAAAGGCGTTAAATCGCACGATCTAGGTGGCCAATTGATCGATCCCGAACGTGAAATAAAATGTTCACCGAACTCGCCTCTCAATAACTCCATTGTTGCGCGTGCTGTGTGGCCGTTCGGCTAAATCCTTCCGCTAAATTTTGTTGAGTAACAGAGGCCCAACTGCTGCGAACGGCGACGAATCGATAATTGATGGTCATCATTAACACTGGCCGATACAGCTGCGATATTTTCTTTAGTTCGCACTCTACGTAAGCGTGTTGGTGGTTTAATGTCCAATAATGTAAATTTGGTGCGAAATTTAGTCATAATAGCCCGAATAGCCGCTTCAGTGGGTCGATTAAACTGACCATAAAATGGAAGAAGCGCGCGATGAACTTTCTTAACAGAGACGCATTTTGATAATAAAATTCAATAATTTGCCAGCGTTGTTCGTTTGTAAGACGATTCATTATTAAATTATAGACCAAACTGAAGATGTTTGACAGTGAAACAAAACACGAAACGTGCGTCAGCTGTTTAAACCAGTGTTTCCAAAAAGATAATAGCTAAAAAATCACCCTTTATTTGAAAAAATTGCAGCACTTTCTTTATATAATAGACTTTTACACACATTTATTTACGTATAACATTCTTGCTTTTTTATTTTCTAACTCTTTTATTGGAATTAATAACTCTATTGTCCATAAACTCGCTCTCAAAAGGAGCAACATTTTACTCAATTCAATTTGACAGAGACAATAAGGCTCCGATTTCCGTTCACAACACTAAGTACTCGTATTTTAATGTTGTATGTTGTAAACTGCGATTACGATTCACAACACTTATCGGCTTAATCTTAAATAAATGCATATTGTGTTGTAGTCGAGACAACACAACATACTCGGATTAGTGCTGTGAACGATAATCGGGGCCTAAATTTGCAATTTTTAAAGAAAAAAATAAATAATTGTAATCGGGTTTCAAGCAAACTTATGCTAACGTTTTGTACTCAAATCTTCCTTTTCATAAAAAGCGGATATACATACATATGTATAATATATAACTTTGCAAATGAATATTGTAGAAATTTCAAACGGTAACCGCTCGCGAGGAAGAGTATAAACTGTTACCATAATAATAATAATAATAATAAATAAATTAATTAATTAAATTGTTTACAAATTGTTTATTCAACAATATTTTTTAATTCGTTCAACATATTTATACATATGTATGTATGTATGTTGACTTATTTTAATATAAACATTTAAAACATCTGTCGGGCATTTGTGAGCAATTTATTGAGTTCACTTGTAAACCCCGACTTCCATCAACCAATTGATTATTTATAATATTACAAACGCAATTCCATACATACATATGTATGTATGTATATGTACCATACACATATCAGCAATTCAAATCATAAATAAGAAAATAAAATAAAATGAATGCTTGGTTAAGACACATTATTAAACTTACTTCTTGTATCTGACGAAAACACCAGCACATTCAGAAGATAATTTAATTTTATTGTTAATGGGTGGAAATATTTATTTGTGTATGTACATATGTACATTTGTATGTATGTATTTCATTCTTGTCCTCGTTGTTCTATTCAGCATTTTGTTGTGTTAACGATAATTTAGGGAGATGTTTGAATATTGATCTAGTATGAATTTTAAACACCCTTCTCTTTTGGTTGTTGTTGTTGTAACAGTTGTTTTTGGTCCAGACCAAGAAACTGGGCTACTTCTACTGGATTGGTCCATAAATTCATTGGACGAAGTGAAGTGTAATTGGCTGGGCAATTGAAGATGTGGTTGGTGTCGTGAGTACCCTGGTCACATGCAGAGCATAGGTTAGGGACGGCACGGTCTATGCGGGACCAAAAGGCGTTAAGCCTATTACTCCATCCCGATCTCAGTTGTGCCAGAACTACTCTTGTCTTCCGCGGCAATTGTTGTTCGGAATCTGCAATGGGCGGCCTCCAAGTACGACATTCATGCGGTATCATGCGACCGTGGTATTAATGGCATCTCTGTGAATGTCGTTCAAAGCTGATACATACGAGTTTTGATCCTGTGCATATCTGCGTATGTCTTTTTCCACTGGGTACCACTCAACGAAGGTGACCACACTGGGGCTGCGTAGTTTACCACTGACCGGCCAATCGTCTTATAGGTAGCCAACAAGGTTTCTTTATCCATACCCCAAGTGCTTCCGGCTAGCGCTTTAAGTACCTTGTTTCTACTTCGCAATTTGTACGACATTGCAGTGGCGTGAGCTGAGGAGGTAAACAGGCTATCAAAGGTGACTCCCAAGATTTTTGGGTGATTCACTGTAGGAATTTGTGTGCCGTCGACTTCTATGCCAAGATTAATTTCTACCTCCTTCGTCCAGGTGGTGAAGAGTGTTCCTGAAGATTTCGTTGGTGATAGTTGCAGGTTCCTTGCAGTGAAGAAACCGTGTATTTCACTGAGATAACTATTCACTAGATCATATAAGTCATCAATGTTGTGGTCTGTTGCCATTAATGTGCAATCGTGGGAGAAGTTAAACAGAAGTGGCGACAGGACCCCGCCCTGAGCAACTCCTTGTTTAACTCTACGATGTTGTGAGCGTTTTTCTCTAAACTCAACGAACGATTGACGGCCACTCAGATAGTTCAGATATCCATCTCTTCGTTTAATTGGGCATTTGGTTCTCAGATTTGGTTTTCTTTTTAATTATTATTATATTAAATAAAAAGAATTGAGTATATTTTAATAATTCCGTTAAAATAGCAGAAAATATTGCCACATTCTTGTGTCACATACTATTTTTTATAAATTCGTTTGAGTCTAATTTTAGACTTGTTAACAAAATGTAAAAGTCTATTTGGATAAAGAACATGTCAAGTGTAAATGAAACAAAGGTATGTCCTTATAATTAAAACCCTGTAATTGAATCGGAATAAATATTTTATGTCACATATGTATGTTGTAACTTCAAGTGTATGCCCAATCTGTACTTTTCCATTTATAGTCAAGGGAGTTAATAAAGGGATGAATGATAAAGTGTTAATCAAATGAAATGAAAAAAAGAATTGAGTTGTAAAATAGAATCGTATACAATAAAATGTTTATATGTAAATACATATGTACAATATTCTTATAATAGAAAAGTAGAATTGGAATCAAAATTGAATTTATGAATTTTTTTGTTAAAGTTTTCGTGCATAAATTGTAGAATTTTTTGTATTTAGTAAAATTATTTTAATGGAAAATTAGATTGTATGGAGAAAACTAAATCTATTGGCAGTAACTTCAGTTTTTGTTACTACGGAAGGAAAAGATATTCTCTTTGATATAAATATACTAGCTTTTTGTACCAGCCGTTGTCCGGCATATTATTGACCTTTTATTCCTGGCCGCTGATCATTTAACATTTTGGTAATCAGCTTGAGGAATGGCACATAAACGAAGCATATTTCGTGTGTAAAGTGGCAGTTAATTCTGTAGGAGAAACATTCATGCAACTCATATTCTTTTATGGGACAGCATTTTTCTTCGTTAATTATTTCAAAAAACTAATTTTTGGACAAAGCAATATAGACATTCAGATTTTTAATCTCTGGTAGGGTGCTGATTTAGCTGTTAAATTTGCTTTCTTAATTTTCCCTTTCCAAACGTAAGTATATTTAAGCTTGCTTATCGTACAATTTTGAAAATAAGTAAACTTACATTTCAAATTTGAATAGTCTGCATTGTTTTCAGGTCTTTGTCCATAATGTATAAATCATTATTGCTAATAAAGAAACAGATGCCCGATTAAGTAGTTTTGTATTTAAGAATACTGTTTATAGAAATAAATATGGGCAACATCAAAAAACATTAAGGTTATCAATGCTAGTAGACTATTAAACTTTTGAGCCCTTAAATGAAAATATACTTCAATTTTATGTACTTAATAATCCTTGACTACCGAAAAAGACTTTCTAATAAATATTACTTTTATTGCAGAGAGCAACGAAACACAAATTTTGTAACTTGAGCACTAAAATATAAAATAGTATTTAAAAATAATATAAATACATATTTCAAATTGTATGTTAGTCGTTCATTAGTTTCAAAGGACAACCAAATTTCTCTATTATCAGCCGTTTGATGGAAAAGATGATTTGCAAATAAATATTTGGGTGAATCTAAGACGCTAAAAAAATATTTTTATTAGTTTAGAACAAAGTATACAAAAAATAAAAACAACTATACAATTTTCGTTAACCCCCTGGCCCACGATGTCGAACGATAACGTTCGCTTAGATAAGACTTAAGACACAAACTTGATTGTGGAATAAACAAACTTGATTGAGTAAAAAATAGATACGATAAAAAGTTTGTGTCTTAAGTCTTATCTAAGCGAACGTTATCGTTCGACATCGTGGGCCAGGCGGTAAACTTCCTACTCGTTTTTATTACCTTGAAGATACAACAATACACAACTTTGTGACTACAGAAATGTAATATAAAAATGCTGTTGCTTCGTAACAAAAACAATCGTTATTTCAGAGAAAAATGTTTTAATTTTTTTCTTTTTGTCCGTTCCCGGTACCACTGTTATAGTCTATTAAATTTTACCCGTTTTTAACCAATTTATCACTTCCTGGTGCAAGTCTCGCAAATAGATCTATCTGCGTTCCACATTTCAATAAAACTAGTTTAGCCGTTTGGCTTTACCGGATTTCCTTTTTCTTCCAGATTTGGTCTAAGTTTTGAAAATATATATAGCCTGTTCACATATTTAAGAATTGATCTATCAACGTTTCAAATTACAAAAAAAAAATCGGTACAGCTGTTTTGTCTTACCGGTTTTTTCAATATTTTCCCGACCTGGTCCAAGTTTTGAAAAAATGTATAGCCTGTTGACGCTTTCAAGCATGAAATTCAGATTTCAATAAAATCGTTTTAGCCTTTTGGTCTTACCGGTTTCCTCTTTTTGTATAAGCCGCTTTGAAGGAAGACCTCCGGAAAGGTACTTTTCTAATACTTTTTCTAATTTTATGGAAAGCTAAAATAAAAATACAGTTGCTTTATAATAATGTTAATCATTATTTAAAAACAAAATATTAAAATGTTACCCACTTTCTTTCCCACTTTTTATTCCTCCCTGGTGCAAGTCTTGAAAAAATATAAAGCCTAATTGCACGTCGAAGTATGGATTTATCTAACCACCAAATTTCAAAAAATCGGTTTAGCCATTTTGGATTTTATGTTTAAGAGCAAAGGTTTTTACCCATTTTATCCCTTCCTGGTCCAAGTCTTGAAATAATATATCCTATGGACGATTATACGTTCCGAATTTCATCAAAATCGGTTCAGCCGTTTAGGCATGATTGCCGAACAAACACATAAACAAAATTACATACACATTTATAATAATAATTTATAATAGTATGTATACACGTATGGATAATAATTATTAATCATTTCAAAAAATATCTTTTTAAATGAAAAAAATCTTACAGCTGCAAAGGTTATTGTATATTTCGATTCAAATAGAAAAGACTTTCGAAGGGGATTTCCGCTACGAGAACTAAATCGGATTGTGTAATACGTTCGGAAGATGTAGAAAGTTGTAGGTATTTACATTTTTACGTGTAGAACCAATTGACTCCAAATTGTGAGAAATTTCACAGCACTTTTTAAAATATCTTCCTTTTTTTTTTTTGTAAATGTCAAGTATTCATTGTTGTGAGGTAATTGTAAATAGGATTTGGTAAAAGGGCACAAAAACGATTCAAATGTGGAAAAAACATCCGTGTACAGATACGTTCAACTTGTTCCCTTTTCACATTTTTCCTATTAAAATTCAATGTTAAAAAAATAAAAGGGCACAAATTTCATGTAGAATTTTTATTCACGATAGGGGTGATTATCTATGAATCTGTGAGTCATATTTTCAAATAAGATTGTAAAATTAGTAATCTAAACTATGCGTAGTAAATTTCAAACTAAAAATATTTAGACTCTATGTAACTGTGCTGATATATATACATACATCTATTTTTTTTTAATTATGGACAAAAAAACTGTTTCTAACATCGATAAAATACACAAGACCTAAACAATTGTGTGATTTGAAAAAAAAAACGAGTTCGAACTTGAATTTTTATCGGTTTTAGGTGTCACAGAAACCAATGTTTTTTTATTGGAAATAATCCAAGCAGCAAACATCTGTCGGTTTATGTATACAAATTAAAAAAGCTAAACAGCCATTTTCATTTAATCCTGTTGATATTATATGAAAATGTAAGTATGTAAATTGAAATGATTTATTTAAAATAATCATTTCTTCATAAATTTTTAATCCTTAACAGGGTAAAGCATGACAAAAACAATCAAAACTCCTTAATTATGGAAAAATATCCAGATATTGCGCGGGGATATACAAAGCACGATCTTTGGAAACAATTGGCAGTCACTTTACAGCGCAGGTCCACCACAAAAAGATGTTAATGTTTGGAAAAGGGTAAGAGTTAAGCACAAGTTGTGAAGCAAACAATACTCTTGTAAAATTGTGTTGTTTTAATCTATGCAGACATGGAATAAATGGAAAAGTTATGTCAAAAGAAAACTCACCCAAAATAAGGCAGAGTCCAGAGCAACCGGTGGAGGACGGTTTGCTAAGCATCAAATTAGAGCAGCAAAGAATTAATTATTCGAATTTATAGCATTGCGCAATCGATGGAAGGTGTTGATATTGGTTTGAATAAGCGTATCGGCGCTGAGAATGAGGAAGAAATGCCGTTAACGTCATCTAAACGGTCACTGTCTCCACTTTTGATAAGAAGCACCACAAAAAGGTTCAAAACAGAAACCACGGTGAGCGAATAAAATAAGATTGCTATAATCACGTAAAATTATTCTTTTTACCTTCTCTGAACGCTCTTCCTTTAATAATAAAAATGCAAGAACAGCAGCAGCTATTTTATTTATTCACTTATAATTTCTTTATTTCGTCGGTTTAATTAAAAAAACACCAACTTTTAATATTTTATATTAATAAAAACATAAATTTTAACCCCCTTATTCAAAAACGATTATTAAATTTAACAAACGTATTAAGCAAATTTTTATATGCAAATCTGTCTTAATAAACGTTTGTTAAATTTAATAATCGTTTTTGAATAAGGGGGTAAATATTTTGAATAAACACAGTTTGTATTTTATAAAAAAAAAAATAAATTAAAATGTAAATATTAATACAAACAGAAACAACAGCTGATTCGAACATCGGTTTTATTTGCATTCGAAAATAACAAAACCGACTTGGTTTCATGACAACAAACCGACATGGATTCTATGACACCCCTGAATAAATTTTTAGGAGTCATTTTCATTTTCTTATATTATATTTATAAAATTAAAAAAAAGAAGTAAGGGACCGATTATCGTTCACAACACTAAAATGTTGTGTTGTCTCGACTACAACACAACATGTATTTTTCATACGATTAAGCCGATAAGTGTTGTTAATCGTAATCGCAGTTTACAACATACAACATGAAAATACTTAATGTTGTGAACGGTAATCAGGGCAACTCAATCGAGTTATATGATATGATTGATAGATGTCTCCAAAATTCTTGAATGCAATAGAGGAAACACCAACACTCAAGGAAACCCGTGTAAAACCACATTTAGCCTCTCCAGAGCTGAGAGACAAGTTAATAGAGAGCTGAGAGCCAACAATATATACATACGATCGTCTGACAAGGAAAAACATTATTAAGACTTACCGCCTGACCCACGATGTCGAACGATAACGTTCGCTTAGATAAGACTTAAGACACAAACTTTTTATCGTATCTATTTTTTACTCAATCAAGTTTGTTTAATCCACAATCAAGTTTGTGGCTGAAGTCTAATCTAAGCGAACGTTATCGTTCGACATCGTCGGCCAGGGGGTTAATTTAACGAATAGGCTATCATTCGCTATATGAGCAAATACTGTATTTCAGAAATATGCGCTATATGGGAGCTATGATGGTACTGGCATATCAACCCAATAAATTTTTTTTATAAAATTGAGAAAGAAGATTTTAGTAATAATTTAAGCTTAAGGTCTTTTTTTTATAAAAAATTTAAATTTTATTGACAAAGAAGTTTTTATATTTATTCTGCAATGCTAAATATTTATGGCCGTATTTATAAAAAATTAAAGTAGACTTCAAGTGTACTTTAAGAAAATTTTATATGAAAATTTTGTCTTAAAGCACACTTCAAGTCTACTTTATTTTTTATAAATTCGTATAAGAATTTTAAATATTCCATTTTAATACATTGAAGCAAAGTTGAACACATTAAATGGAGAATTACTTACTTAAATGGAGAATTACTTGATACAGTGGCTCACAGCTTATTTAATGCAGTGTACTTTTTCCTAACAGGAACTTGAAAATGAAATTATAGACATTTAAAAGAAAAGTTGTTATAGTCTAACACACAAATAACATTTATTGCAAAATTTAGTACAAATCCAAGCCTAGCTACTAAAGTGGCCCCTAAAGTTGAAACTGACCAGGGCAAACAATGTTGCGTTGAAACTGTTTGTCGTGTCTTGCGCCAACATGAATTTATAGGCCGAGTTGCATGCAAGAAATTTAGCCTGCATTCAAATTTTCTCCAGATGTCAGCTGCTGGTACTGGGAATTTAACATTTGTTGAAACAACCACGGACAAATTTAAGTACTTTCAGGGGCCAAATCACCGCATTCGATATCGAGTAAAAATTATCGTAATTTTCTTATTTGAGATTATGGCATTTGATATCGAGCAAGAAATTTAGTACATTTTACCATAATTTCGAGATCGAAATCATTTTTCGATATGATTCAATCACGAATGCAGTGATTTGGCCCCAGATTCTAAAGGACTTGTTGGACAGGGTAAAGAAAATGGATACAAGATCAGATTTTTGATTTTACCAAGATAACGATCCAAAGCACAAATTGGGAATTCAGCAAGCGTGGCTAATACATTTATATAACTTCCCACATTTGATGACACCGTCATCGCGACTGTTTTCGAAATTTTATGGTCAATTTTAGAAATCGTTTTAAAAAAATCGTTACTATTGGTAAAAAAAAAAACTGGTTGCATCTATGTCAAATCACCTTAAAACTGTTGTAAATAATAAAGGCTATGCTAGTTTTCGAAACACATACATACGTGTATGTTTTTTTTTATTTTATACGAGTATACATAGGTACTATGTATATTAAAATGTATATTTTTGCAATAAATTATTTTTAGCCTAAACATTTTCCCCCTTATTCAAATTTAAGAAACGTTTATTAAGACAGATTTGCATTTAAAAATTTGCTTAATAGACGTTTGTTAAATTTAATAATCGTTTTTGAATAAGGGGGTTTTTCTTTTATACCTATGACATCAATCTCTTTTTAAATTCCTGTTATTTTTCTTTTTATGAATCTTAAATAACTGCATAAAATAAGCTGTGATTCACTGTATGTAAATATATTTAAAAATCAAGTATCAAACCTAAAACAATGACTTAATATTGTAGTATGTATGTATGTAACATTGACAATATTGATAACATTTAATAAATTCAATCTATATATTTAATTTAAAATTGAGTGTTATACGCACTGTTTAGATAATTAAATTTAATTGGTTTGCAATTCAATTCATTCAACCTTTTTTTAACTCAAATTTAATAAAAATATTTTTTCATTTTTATTAAATTAAAAATGTATTCGAAAGTTAAATTTTCTCGCCTTACTTTTGAGTAAAAAAAAACCTTGTTTCAAAGTACAAAATCGTGAAATTTCAGAACATCAATTTGGTAATTACTCGTTTTTGAAATCACTCGATTTACGATTTATTTAACATTACGGATTACATACAGTATCCGAAAATAATTATGAATGATGTTGTATGACTTTCAAAACAATAATTTCATATTTCCATTTTTACTTTTCCATTTAGAAGTCAAGCATTTTTTTACATTTTAATAACTAGTAGGTATTTAAAAAAAAAAAACTAAACAAAAATGCCTCTATATTTAAATAAAAAACAATAATAAATTTTATAAAATGTAAATTGCCTGGTCATTTTGAAATTGTCGCCAGCCGTTGTTTCATCGTGAACTAACAACCGCTTCTTTGCGTGCAGCATCTTGTAAGAGTTGTGTGTCGACTTCATCGCCCGGCAATTGAACATAACGCACTACGGAACCGCGTATAAAACAATTTTTTACCGACAACATGTGCGGATACTTTTCTGGATCGGTTACACTAATATCGGTTAATTTTATATTTAAATATTGATCGACACTATGTAAAGTTCCACAAATGCTGAAAATAATATAACCAATGAGAAGCAAATATTTAGACCGGCTTTTTGTAAAATAGACAAAAACGCTCACCTTAAATCATTTTTCAATTCAACAACGACATCTTTTCCAACCAACGATTTAAAAAAAGAATAAAACAACTAAAATACAAGTGGGATTAATTGATTAAACATAATTATATTTCAAGTACATACCATTATTTTTAGTTTGTTTATTATAAATTCTAGAATTTACTTTTTTGTTTTTTTGCGAACGTTTTACGACAGACACGAAATTTTTAGCGTCCTAAACAGCTGTAAATAAATTGAAGTGAAGTTGGCTGTAGTTTTCATTAAACTCTTAAAGGTGAACGGTATTGGCAGATTCAAATTTTAAAGGGTATTGCCATATTGCCTCCAACTTACAGCTGACAACACTGAATTTTGTTTCGAGAAACTTCGAACAAAAATACATAGAGGGCAGCACCTGTGTAAAGTGACAAACGAAATTTACAAAAAATTCCCGTATTCTTTTTTTAAAGTTCGCATAAATACAACGAACCCCGAACACACCCACAAAAAGCACGAAGAGGGACGACGAACGATCGAGGGAATATTTTGAATTTTCTTTCAAATACACATCTGAATTTCTGTGCGAATCGATATAGTTTTATCTGTACAACAATAAAACACATACTCTTACCCTACAATTACACAATCGGTCACATTGTTTTACGAAGGTTATTTGCACAAAAATTGCAAGAAACAAAAATTCTTTTGTTAGGTATTTGTTTTATATTTTTACGTTAATGGATTTTAAACAAACACACACATCCATACACATGGACACATACGGTTATAAATGAGAATTAAACCCAGCAAGTCATATGAGTCCGAAAAGAGTCTTTTCTGACACCTTTTTCGGAGCTTTAACGCTCTTTATGAGCCCAAAAAAACAATCATAATTGCTCCGAAAACCTTTAGAAACGAGGGTAAGGTCATTACATTCGAAAATGGTCCATCAGAAAGAGCTCTTAGATAATGCCAGAAGAGAGACTTTTATGAGGGTTTTTTTGGACTCTGAAAGATCTCTTAGATAATGTCAGAAAAGAGTCTTCTATGAGGCGTTTTTTGGGCTCTGTGTAATCTTGTTTTTATCATTCTTGTGTGGCTCTTTAGTTTGGCTATTTTCTGACTCCTTTTTCGGAGCGCTCCTAGAATGTTATGCTGGAAAAGATCCCATAAACAATGAGAGCATTGTTACGCTCTTTGTTTGTGTTTCTTTCCCGCACGCAACTAGATTTCTTTTCAAAAATATTTTGGTTTTCGTTCACATGCGCATTCTATATGATTTATATTCTTTGGTGATATATAGTATGTATGTTTATAGTTGGAGGAGTGATTAAGGGTAAGTTAGAGTAGTTTAATAATTATATAACTAGACATATTGTCAAAATAATAAGTAGGTACCATAATGCTTGATGGTCTTTTTATTGAACCGCACATGAAATTCTTTACGCGACGTACGTTACGGCCGTTGTCATTACCGATACCCAATATCGACCGAAATTTCCCTGAATGATTCAAAAAAGGTTATTTTTAGCAAGTGTTACAATCCGTTATTCCGTATTAACCGTTTTTGGATGCGTTTTTTGGGCCTTTCACGTCTTTCTGAACTTTTTTCTGGTTTTAAAGCGTAAAGTAAAGTAAATTAAATTGAAATTGAAGTAAATTATTATAAAATTAAAAAATTATATACTTTTATTTTTTTAAACAACGAAAATACGCTCTTTAACCAAAAAAATAACATGAAGACAAAAGGTAAAGGGAATTTTGCAACAATTTTTTGTTTTAATCAGGCTAAAGTTGTCACATTTAATTTAAAAAAAATTAGATAATATTAAAAGGGATGTGAACTTATTTTTTTGAACATATGTAGGTATGTATTATTAAAATTATTGTTGCCATTTTAAACAGGACTTGTTGTTTGTTGTTTGTCTGTCCTTTTATAATAAAATAATTTTCATGATATTTTTTTATCTGCATTATTAAGAAAGTATTTCTAAAATTTAGAGTGGAACCGAATTGGCTCATTTTCAATACCAAACAGCACTAATTCACAAAGAATATTTTGAAGAAAATTTAAACCTCCTATGTCTTTTATTCAACGCTCTGTCGTGTCTATAATAGACAGACAGACATTGCTAATCGTCTTTGAATTGCATAAGGACCCAGAAGATATACATATTATACATACTTCTTTTTGATTCTACGACCCATATTTCGATTGTTGTTTGTTACAAACGAAAATAATATAAAATAAAAATATATAACTTAATTTCCTATTCTTTTATTTTTTTTGCTAGTGGGTAGATATAAATAAATAAATATTAGTAATACTTATGATAAATAATTATATTATATGTGCAATGTTTTATAGTGAATTATTATTAAAAACAAAAAACAAAGTTTTTTAATAATTATTTTTATTTGTAAATTTTATTTTAAAAATTCTTTATCCCAAAATTTAAATTTTTCAGCAATCATAATACGCGCTCTTTTGTGGCGGTGAAGGTTTTGCTATTTTGTTTTCATATTTAAGACCAATATCCTCTTTTAGCAAATGCTGCATACGCTGCCGGGTAACACTGAGGCCGAGTTCTACTTTTATTTGCCTGCAGCTCATGTTTTCATCTGCTGCTAAATGTCGAATTCGCCGCTTAGTCCTGGTATCTATGGAAGAAATCTGTCCACATCGTTTATTTTTGCCATAATTTGTTGGATCTTTCAGAAAATTAAAGATCGTTTTTCGATGCCGATTAATTGCACTAGCGATCTTACCAATCGGTTTCCCAGCAAGCCGTATTCCCTCAATTTTTTCGCGTTCCTCGTCAGTTAATTCAGATCCACATGACATTGTTTACTGCAAACATTGCCAAAACCATGGTGAAATTAAATACAAGGTGACAGCATTGCTACAACAATTACAACAAGGCAAGAACAACAGGCATTTTTGTTTGTGTAATACTTTCGTTACTGTCAAAAACATCTGGTATAAAATAAAGAAAAGAAACATACAAACATGGATAAAAACAGAAAACAATTGTGATTTTTTTTGTTTCTTTTATTTTCTCAAAGAATTTTTCTTTAAGTTACGCATAATATTTATTTAAATATACAAGTAATACGTAATTTTGCAAAGTAAAACATGCAAAATTCTTTATTTTAAAAATTAATGTATGTATATATGTATGTATAGGTATTGTATAATAACAACGCATTTTTCTGCAGCAAAAAAAAATCACTTTAAAGAGTAATCTTAATACATATTTATCTTACAAAAAAAACTAACATTTTTAGCAAAACAACTCAAAAAACAATAACACTATTTAATATAATATAGTTTTTTTTTTTAACAGTTTTAAGCTATTTTACGCAGATAAAACGGCGAAAAAACTCAATTTTTCAAAAACAAAATAATTTTGTAACGTTTTTATATAAACTTTGACTATTTGTAAACAACTTTTTGACATTTTCAATTTCACCATGAACAGAGCAAAAAATAATCAGCTGGCGCTATGCTGTCACCTTGTATTTAATTTCACCATGGCCAAAACCATTTTTTCTATATATGGGTGTTTCCAAAGTAACGGTCGTTACCGATTTTCGGTGATTTTTAAAATAAAATTGCAACCTAAGCAAATATCCCACGAGAATTGCTTAAATTTGGACCTACCGAAGCTTGAGGTAGCAATCGAAAGAATTCATAAAAAATGTAAAATCAATACTTTGTTTTTGACCATTAAAAAGGTAACGGTCGTTACTTTATAAATTTAATTATTAATTTAATTTAAAGTGATTTCCGAAAAAATGTTTCGTTATTCTTTTTCTAGAGAAGCCAAATACGGAAATAATTCCACTTCCGAACGGAATTAAACTCTGTGACATGGCTGAATATTTAAGTTTTAAGGCTTTTCTCCAGTATTCTTCATACAAGCAGCTGACTCGTACATACGTATGTACATACATACACATGTACGTATGTACCTTTTTCTACATATTGTTAGAGCCTTTCTTTACCATTAAAATAAGGAAATAATACATAATAGCGTTACCTTTACCTGTTTAACGTTTTAAATCGATAGCCAACCAAAATTTGAGTACAAATTTTTAGCAAACATTGAAAATTTTTTTTTTTTTTATTTTATTGAAAACGTAGGTGGGGTAGTATATTTTATTGATTAAGTCTTTGGGATCTAAATACTTCTACATACATACTTCTATTGGAGCAGCACATAAAAATTACCTTTATTTAGAAAATGCTAAATAATTTTGTTGTAAACAATGCAGAATTTGAAATCGCATTAGTAGTAGTTAAGTACGCTTTTGTATTAAAACCAGCTTATAATACAGTGTAATCGTTAAGAGCTCAAAAATACAATCTACTTTCATCGAATGTTAAACAATTTCAAGTAGCATTTCACAGTTTAAATTAAATATCCCACAAGATATTTTAGGGAATTAGGGATTTAAATCACCAGTGACTTTAAATAAAAAAAAAAAATGCTGACACAGAAGTACTCTTACTGATAAATCTCCTCTGCATGATTAAAAAAAGTACGCCCCTTTTAGTATAAATATCACGGCCATTTCTAGATTGACATTAGTGCGCGAGTGAATTCCAAAACGTTAACATTAGTGAAATAAAAAATAATTTAATAGTGAAGTGAAAAGTAAAAAAAACAAACAAACAAAAAATTCCCTACTAATACTGGGTGTACACCCCCTAAAGGATTTAGTATAAAAAACTGGGAATAAGTTCAGTGAAAATGTGCGCAAGGATTAAAAACTTTTTTGTATGTATTTCTGTAGTTATATTCTTATGGCCAATTTGTATCCTGTGCGATTATGACAATCAAGCTAAAATTCATGTTAAAAGTGGTTATCTTGTGTTGGAGGCAGCACAGGATCGCAATATAACCTTTCGTTTATCACGTGATTCTGCTCTGTTCCTGAACAATGTGAATTTAATGGAAAAGATTCGTCAGCGTTACACGCCTGCCATTCTGGACAATGAGGCCAAACAAACCGACATGTCCTCCACAGATGAAATAAAAAGTGAAATTCAGAAGTTGCACGATGATCTTGAGCGCTTTGCCCACAGATTGATGTCATCGCAGAACCGCACGAGGCGTACTCTACAATTGGGTGTGATTCGTAGAAATTTGGGGCGTATCAATAGATTGAATGGCAGACTGCTGGCGTTGGAGCGTAAGCTGAAAAAGAATGAATGTGCTGAAGCCGCAGAACCTTGTAAAAATGGTGGAACCTGCTATGATTCTTACAATGCGTTTCATTGTGAATGTACGGAAGGATATACGGTATGAATATAATATAAGCAGAATTGTTAAGACTTCAGTTTATCAACAAAAAAATATAAATAAAAAATTAAGGGGCGTATTTGAATAATTGATATTAAAATGTTTTGTGTTGGTTTTTGTTTCCATCAGGGCAAAACTTGTGAAGAAGATTTGGATGAATGTTACTTGTTGTCTGGCACTGATTTAGGCTGTCAAAATAATGCAGTTTGCATTAACACACCGGGCAGTTACAAGTAAGTTTGACACGCAACTCTTTCATTTTTATTTTCCCAAGTAAATTTATTTGACTTGTAGATGCAACTGTGCCAAAGGCTTTAGCGGGACCCATTGTCGTTTACGTAATGTTGTTTGTCATCAGGATCAATCAGAGGAACTGTGTGCTCATGGCACCTGTGTACCGGCGAATAACAAACAAGGTTATACTTGTATTTGTGAACAGGGTTGGAGACGAAATACCACTTCCACTAACACCACCAGTCTGGCATCTCTGGCTTGTGACGTTGATGTTAATGAATGTGAGGAGTCGAGCAATCCCTGCCATAGTGAATGTATTAATATACCGGGAAGTTTTAAATGTGGCCCTTGTCCGGCAGGTTATACTGGGAATGGCGTTACCTGTTTGGATATTGATGAATGCAGAACTAATAATGGTGGCTGCAGTTTGTTGCCAAAAGTTCGATGCATAAATACAGAGGTGGGTTAGATATCTAACATTCCAATATAAACTAATTTGGAACAAATAATTTGGAACTAATTTACATACCTAGGGTTCATATCTTTGCGGAAGTTGTCCGCCTGGTTGGATGGGGGATGGTCATACATGTGAATTAGCTCCTTCCAATTCCTGTAATGATGAAAAGATCTGTCATCCTCAAGCCAAATGCGAATACATTTCAGAAGTAGCCTCTTGCACTTGTCCGCCAGGCATGTTTGGTCATGGTTTTGGACCAAGAGGCTGCCATACCAGCCCCTTAACAGATTCGTGTGAAAGTCATATATGCCAGGTAAGAAAATATTCTTTTCTTTGGAAAAAAAAACCTAAATTCTTCTAACATTTGCAGAACAATGGCACTTGTCTATCGTACGGTCGTACCACATCATGTCTATGCCCCAACGGATACTCTGGTGCTTTGTGTGAAATCGCCGATGGCTGTCATCCAAATCCTTGTGAAAATGAAGGTAAATGCAGACCTTTGGGTGTGAATGGATTCAAATGCTCCTGTCTACCCGGTACAACGGGTAAACATTGTGAGGTGCTGCGCAGTGTTTGCGCAAAAACCTTGAGATTGCAATCGGGCGAACTTAAATATCCCACCGACGATGTTCCAGAGTATTCGATCAACGAAAGATGTGCGTGGTTTATACGCACCACGCCCTCACAAATACTGAATGTCACATTTAACAAGTTTGATGTTGAAGGCAGCGAGGACTGTACACGCGATTGGTTACAAATACATGATGGCAATAGTTTGGCCTCTCAACTAATAGGAAGATTCTGTGGCAATGATTTACCTTTAGGAGGTAACATTCTGTCTTCACAGCATATTTTATTCTTCTGGTTTAGATCGGATAATGCCACAAACAGGCCGGGCTTTGAAATGTCGTGGGTTTCACAACCACATGTCTGTGGAGAGACTCTTGAATTGGCGAATAAAGATGCAGGAGTCATAAAATCTCTTGGGTATCCAGGCAAAACACCTATAAATCGTGAATGCCATTGGGAGCTTTTGGCTCCTTATGGTTATCGTTTTGTCATTACAGTTTATGATGTAAACTTGGGTACCTTACCGAATTGTACTGGTGACTCCCTACAGGTAAGCGCTTTATTCAAAATTAAGATAAATATTTAAAAAATTATTTTTAGACTTCATTACCAAAAATAATAATAATCTAAAACTTATTATGATAAATTTTTACTATTTTAAGATGTACGATGCTGATTTATTGCTCAAGCAATATTGTCAAACGTCTAAGTCTGAAATTTTGCGTTCATCCTCCAATAAAATGGCCCTGCATTTCCACACAGATCGTTTTAGTGCCGACAGCTCTTTTCAGGTGCATTACGAAGTGGAACCCGGAATACCACATTGTGGTGGAATGTTTACGGAGTCTTCTGGTTATATAATTGGTCCTTCCGAACAGGCGACTTGCTTATACTTAATACAACAACCCCAGGGAACGCAAGTAAAATGGGACTTCTTAGATTTTAAATCATTCGAAGTGACAAACTGTAATTTAAACCGAATTGAGGTAAAACGTAGACTTGATTTAATAAGGCCTATCTATACATTTTTACATAATATGATTTAAGATTTTTGATGGTAAATCAGACGAAGATTCTCTGTTGTTAGTGTCTTGCGGAGGAAAAATACCGGAGTCCGTAGTAAGTAGTTCCAATTATATGTTGGTAAGATACACAAATTCGCTATCAGATGTAACTCAGAGTAATAATCCAATTAGAGCGAAATACTCTAGAGGTAAGACATACTTAGTATAAGTTCTCCTTAAGTTACATTTTTATATAAACTTGAATGTTTGCAGTCTGTGAATTCCGAGTATTTGGGCCCGATTCGGGTGTATTAAGCACACCTAATTATCCCAAACCCTACGTGGAGCATATAACTTGTACTTTCCATATCTACGGTCCCGGTGATACTGTGGTTTTAGCCAATTTCACCGATTTCTCTTTAGAAGAAACCGTAACCGTAACAACCAATATTAACGACACTCTCGAAAATGTGACCTCTAGCAATACTATTACCGAGGTTAATAAACTCAATGATGACTCCATATCTTATGTGGATGTAAGTTCCTTAAGTTACTAAATATTTTTAAAGCTAATTTTTTAATATATTTTAACTATTTGTTCTTAACTTCCTTCCAGGTCTATCTTACCAGCGATAATAAACGACGGTACCATAAAGGTTCCCAAATGGTACTGAGATCTGAACGTAATGTAATGACTATCGTATTTCATGCAACTACTAATAGTGCAAAGGCCCGAGGATTACGCATTGAATACAGTTTTGAAACCATCGAATGTGGTGGCGTGTTTACAGAAAATAAGGGATCAATAGATAAAACCGTAAATGGCGGAGATTGTATTATAATCTTTGAGGCGCCTGAAGGAAAACACATCAAGTTGGAAATGGAATATACCATTTATGGAGATAGTGGTGCACTTTTAATATATGCCAATGAAACAGCTGGAAGAGATTTCCTTTTAAAAAAGTAAGTTTAATATTTTAGTCTACACTCAGTCAAAAAATGTTTTCAATAAAAATGCATAAGCATTGCATTTTATGGACTCGCATATTTTAAAGAATTTCTTCAATTTCTAATGAAATATTCAATAAGAATAAAAGTAATATTCTCTTTGTCTTATTTAAAATAAAAATATCATTCATTGTCTTTTCCTAGTATCACAAGATCATCTGAAATACGGGAAACATTCAACTTTAATACAATTACCCTGATAATGAGTCAACGAATGAAAATCTCCGGATCATACGAGTTTGTTAGTACAACACAAGGTGAGTACCGAAACTCATGCCAGTTGTAAGTCAACAAATGTTAATTATCTTAACTAAACTTAACTTTTTAGCATGTGGTGGGAATTTTAGTACAATGTACGGTGCCGTCACATCACCATCATGGCCCAGATCATATCAGGCGAATCTCGATTGTGTCTGGGTAATAACAGCGCCATTGGGAAACAAAATCGAATTACAAGTACATAATTTCACTTTGGAAAACACATGTTCGGGAGATATCTTAGAAATAAGGTGAGTAAAATTCAGAAGCTTATAATTTAGTTTCAAACTACTGTGTATTATATAGTATATGTATATCTCTTATAGAAATGGGAAATTCTCTACTTCACCATTAATAGGCCGCTACTGCGCCAGTGAAATACCTTCTCGAATTGCATCATTTACCAACAGCTTGTATATAAGATTTACTAGTGATAGTTACATCGAAGGGTCGGGTTTTTATCTTAACTGGCAACAGACCACAACAGGGTGTGGTGGCAAATTAACTGCATATAAAGGTTCTATACATCCTCCACATTTTGACTCCATTCCAGAAGTAATGGCCATAGATAATGTTCACATGATTTGCGACTGGCAAGTAGTTGTTTCTCAGGGATCAGCCATAGATTTGAGAGTAACACCTTCCACAGATGAGTTGGAGTTTTGTCGTCGAAATAATTTAAGGATTTATGATGGTGGTTCCACCTTAAGTCCTCTGCTTCAATTTAACTGCAGTAATATTCTAAAGGGACAGCATATGCAATTAAAATCCTCTTCAAATCAACTCTTAATTATTTATTCACTAACACAAAACTCTAAATATGAGACTCCTGAATTTGTACTCGACTATGAAACAAACTGTAAGACTGTCGTTGATAATTATCGCGGTGTAATTGAATCTCCGAATTTCCCTGATAACTACCCTGAGAATCAGAACTGTGCTTGGGATCTTAAGGCGGGTCGCAACAACAAATTTAAATTGGTATTTTCCCACCTTAATTTGGAGGTTGATGATATGACATGTGAGTACGATTATGTTGAAATTTGGGATATGAAAGACATGGATGTTTTGAAGAAACGTCATTTATGCAGCTACACTCAGGAACCCATAACATCCGAAGGAAATCGTATTATCATACACTTCGTTACCGACTATTCTAACAACAAAAACGGTTTCCGTTTAGAATACACCCTTGAGGGCTGTGGTGAGCATATGAATGAAGAATTCGGTTACATCACTTCACCCAATTATCCCTACAGCAATGATTTGGACTGTGATTGGTATATTGAGGTGACACCGGGAAAACAAGTATTTTTGAATGTGGTGGATTTCCATATAGACAGTGATAGTCCTGATTGCAACGAAAATATGTTACAAATTAAAGAATACAAAAATTCCAGCATAGAACTTGGTAAAGAATGCCAAGAACAGCAAGTTCCTTTATCGATAACTTCACCGACCAATCGTTTATACGTACATTTTCATACGAGTACCACAAGATCTCGTAAATACTTTAAAGCATTTTATCACACCAAAGTGGCATTATGTGGTGGCACATATAGGGGTACATCTGCCTTTATTAGTTCTTCAAATTATCCTTATTCACCCCATGACCGGTCTTACGATTGTATTTGGGACATCACCGTCCCCGACTCATATGGCATTCTTTTAGACTTCAAAGAATTTCAACTTAGTGATTCTCCTAACTGCACCGAAGCTTCAATGAAATTTTCGAAAGTTACGGGTGCATCGATTCAATATCTGGACAAGTTTTGTGGCGCAGACAAGCCGAATATTAAACTTGTGCACGGCAATCACTTGCGAGTCGAATACAAAGATAGAAGCAAACAAAATTTGGGAAGATTTGCCATAGAATTTAAAAAGCAATGCGGTGGCCTAATTACGGAATCAACTGGTTACATTAAGTCTCTGGCAACAGAAGAATGCATTTGGGAATTTAATGTGCAGCCAGGTAAATAAATATTTGCAAACCTTAAAAAAAGTATTTATTTGAGAAAATTATTATGTATTTGCACTTTAAGGCACCTTAATAAGTCTCAATATTTTACAATTTGATTGTTACTGTCGAAAGAATAACGAAGGCGTGAAAGTGTGTAAAAATGGTTTAGGGGTAAGATTTAATTCAATAAAATAAAAATAACAACTAATTCTATAAAACAAACTGCAGTTTAAAGAAAATCTTTTTGATGATAACCTGCAGTCAGGCAATTATACTTTGCATACGTGCGAAGACCATCAAACCGATATGATCTTCGAGGCATCAAAACTACACATATTTGCCAATAATATTAATTTCCGTGCCAAATATTCCACAACACAGCATTCGTGTGGTGGTTATATAGACTCTGCAAAGGGTTCATTGGCGTCTCCCTACTATCCTTCGTCATATCCACCAAATATTGAGTGTACTTGGATGTTACAAGGCTCTAAAGGTAGTTTTCTCGAATTGCAATTCGAGCAGTTGGATATTGCAAGCTCAGAGCACTGTAATGAAGATTATTTGGAAATAAGAAGCTGGTCAGAGAGCAAAGTGTTAGGCATATATTGCGGATTGGAAAAACCTGCAAATACGTTGGTATCTTACGAAAGATTTTGGATAAGATTCCACAGTGTGGATGGTAGTACTGGAAATGGGTTTAAACTTTCTTGGAACTATGGTAAGATTAAATTGAAAAACATGGACAGAAGGATCACTGAAAAAAATAATTCTAAATCAATTTTAGCACATTTAAGTGAGTTAGTAAACAAGACCAAAGGATATATAGCGAATCTCCCCGTAAATATGGTTCGAAAAGCTGAGGAACCCTATGCATGGCGCATTTTAGTTCCTAGAGGAGAATTTATTCAACTGGGCTTTCAAGAATACAATAGTGGACTAAATGTAAGTAGATAATTCTTAAATAAGCGATGATTTTGTTTATTTTAGGTTAATTTAAATTTTAACTTTTACGTATTTCAGCTTTATGATGGATTTGATGAAACAGCGCTTTTGGTGGACATACTTCCATCTCCTTGGCGTTTTGTATCCAGTTCAAATGTAGTCTACTTACAAACGGACAATGACAATTTCGAACAATTCTCCATATTATGGAATACCACAACAAACAAACCACTCGACAACAATACAACACTGGCCAAATGTCATTCCGAAGAATATATAAAAGTGCATCGTTTTAATGCCATTCGAGTTACTTCACCTGGCTATCCCAAAGGCTATGAGCATGATCTTCATTGCGACTGGATTTTCAAACCATTTAATCCAATTGAACACGTAGCAGTAGCTCTGTTTGATGTCGATTTAGAAACCACAGGCGATTGCTCAGCGGATTATCTGAAAATTTCTACTTCCGTCGACTTAGTGACTTGGCATAAACAAGAACAGATTTGCAATGGTTCTAATGTTCGCAAATGGATAAAAGAATCCCCCTTTCTGTTGGCACATGGTACTCCACACATTAAATTGGATTTTGTGACAGACATGTCCGTTAATCGTACTGGATTTCTAGCTAAAGTCGTGGCCAAATGTGGTGCCAACCTGACCGACTCAGTTGGTTTTATAGATGGCAAATTGTTTAATGATTTCAATGATGGTCCTAATACTCAGTGTATTTGGCATGTCAACGTTAAACAGGGAAAACGTATACGCGTGCAACTCGACTATCCCAGAGTTACATTAAACAGAGAAGATTTTGATGAAGACTGCAGTACACATGTATTGCTCTATGATGGCGTAGATGATCATGCACCACTCATTGCACCTGGCAAATTATGTTATCCTCAAAATGTCACCTGGATCCAAGTAAATTCTACCAGTAACCATTTGACCATCAAATATAACCTGAATCTGGATAAAGTAAGCTCAAAACTTGTACGTGCTTTGTTTTGGAATCTGACATATCGCGAGTATTCGGAATGTAGTCAAGAAATACGTTTAATACCACAAGCTTCAGTGATAAATATCACTTCGCCGCAGTATCCCAATGTGCCCCATCCGCATACTGAGTGCGAGTGGCTAATAGTGGCACCGCAAGGCGAAATAATTCAAGTTGAGTTCATAGAGCGTTTTGACATGAACGGTAGATATTGCTTTCAAGAATATTTAGAACTTTTTGATGGTTCTACTTCATTATCGCGAAAGTTAGGACATTACTGTCGAAAACCTCCAAACATAAGGACCACACAAAATATGTTGTACATGCATTATTTAACAAACATAGCAGAACCTCGCAATGGATTTAAGGCTCGAATTTCGATTAGCAGGTGTGGTGGTACATATGAAGAAAACTTTGGCAATATTATGTCTCCCGGGTACCCGGGATCATATCCATCTTCTACACAGTGTGATTTTGTCATTAATTTAGGTAGCAAAAGCCTAATACGCTTAAATCTCGTTGACATAAATCTGCCCTTCAATGAAACTAAACTCAGCTCATCCGACCATTTAGAAATTATTACCATAGGTGGTGCTGATGGAAATATTCCACCCATAATGGTGTATGGCAATACTACAAATAGCACTGAATTCATGATTGCTTCCAATAAGGCCATTATACGATTTCATACCTTCTTAAAAGCATTCAACTATAGGGGATTTTCATTGAAATACAATTCGTATGGAGCTTATTGTGCCAATGTCATAAATGGTGTTGCCGGGGAGATTACCATGAATCTTCCTGCTAAGCCTCACTATTCTAATACATGCACTTGGAAGATTACGGTGCCTAAAAAGCAAAGAGTTCGTTTGGAGTTTCTAAATATGGAAGATATCAAGGATCAGAACTTTACAACGTAAGTGAAATAACTATGTACATACTCGTATATGTATATATAGGTCTTAAGAATTTCAGTTTTGAGCAGAGCAACATAAATATTAACTTATACAAATGTATTATTTCCTTTTCAGTGCTCTGCGTATTTCCCTTAATAACAACTTCGATTCTACCTCAGAAATTGCATCATTTACACCGAGTACATTTAATCGTAATACTGTCCTACAATCAACGGATAACATAATGTATTTGAAAATCGTTGTACCAAGATCTGATTTGATACTGCGACCTTTGAAAGCCCGCTACAGCTCAAATGAGGAATCTCCCTGTCCTAATGATGTAGACGAAGAACATAGTACAGGTTCCATAGATATACCAGGCTTGCATACCGCTTTCGGCGAAAGCTTTTATTGTGAAATTAAAATAAAACTCAATGAAGGTGAGACCATAGTATTCAACATTTCCACACTTCTTGTGTCAGGCCAAGCAAGAATTGGATCATTCCAAAATCCATTAATATTCAAGGACCTATATTTGAACACTTATTACGGTAATAATCTAACCGAATACATACATGCGCAATCTCAGCCTAGGGGTTCTCTGGCTATCAACCAAAACATCGTTAATCGCATACAGAAATTAAAAATGTCATATAGGAAGTATCTTTGTGGCGGTGTAGTGACCGTAACAAACACTAGGAAGGACATTAAACATCCTCAAATAAATACGTATGACAACGGCGGACAAATTGTGTGTGTTTGGACTTTAGTAAAACCATATGTATCATATAGGGGTGACAAAAGCAAAGAATTTAAATTGATCGGCAATTTCTCATTCACAGAATCATGTGAGAATGAGTATGTGGAAATAGTTGAGGGTCAGTGGATGAACCGCAGCTTGGCTAGAAAGATCTGTAAAGACAATTCGATTGATAATTTTGAATACTTGTTGTCAAAACGTAATACCTTTCTCATATACAGTTCCAATCGTTATCGTGCGGACAAATCGGCATTTTCCTTGAGAATAGAGAAAAGCCTCTCGTGCTCGAGTCAAATTATGGTTGAAATGAGCTCTTCCCCCATTAGGATTGACAACACTACCTATAAGAACAATCAAGAGTGCTCTTGGATATTTTATACCAAACGGGGTCTATATCTGCAAGTGCAGTTCATGGGCAGATTCTTTATTGAGAATTCACCCAACTGTTCAAAAGACTATTTGGAAATTCAACGTGACAGCGATGGACTTTGGATGCCTGAGGCACGTTTTTGTGGTCGGGAGATTCCAGCCGCTTACAGTTCAACTTCAAATCGTCTACAGATAATATTCCGTACCAATGAAAATGTTACCACGGATGGTTTTGAGTTTATTGTTCAAACTCATTGTAGACTGAAGGTGAATGTTACTTCAATACAACCGCAATCTATTGTAGGTCCTCCAACAAATACCAGGAGTTTAGATAAACTACACTGCGAGTACATATTCCAAGGAAATGAAACCGATAAACGAATAGTAGTCAGAGCAAAGTTTGACGCCGTAACGCCTATGGTCTACGTTCGAGACTCATGTAGATTGGGTTCAATGATGGTCAACAAACGTGATGAAAACGGGCTAGACATGGCGGGAACTCAAAGATGTCAGCTCGAATTCGAAGAAAGAGCTTACAAATATCTGCGAATTACATATGATTTTTATTTGGGAAAAACATTCACTTTGGAATATGCCTACGATACGTGTGGTGGCAATTTGACAGCACCCTCAGTCATACGACATCTTAAACACGAAACAGATAATACTTATGCCGATAACATGAATTGCATCTGGTACATAACAGCACCACCCGAACACTCCATAGCTGTAAGATTTAAATATTTTTCCACTGAAGAGAATTACGATCATTTAAGCATTTATAGCGGAGTCCAAATTAAAAAGGAAAAACTAGTGGCCAAGTTAAGTGGGAACTACTCCACCAATACCCCTATAGTTGTAGATAGTTATCAAGCTGTTATAAACGCCATTTCAGATAGTTCAAGTTCTGAAAAGGGCTTCGAAGCGCACATCGTATTTATAGCGAATTGCAATGAGCGAATTTCACTCACCGAAGGCAATTCTCCCTTAACGTTAGTTCGCCTTTTCAAGTTCAACTCCAGCGAAGAGTACATTTGCAATTATCGTATAACGGCTCCCAAAGATTATCGCATACGAGTCAATATTAAAAAATTACAAATTAATAGCGCCAACTCAACGTGTCAGAATTCACAAAGTAAATGCGATAATAATTGCAATTATTTGGAAATCTTTGACAACCCCACAACATATGATGTGTCTTTTGGTAAACTTTGTTCTTCCGCCAGCTCGAATGCGTCGTTTGTGAGTTCTCATGAGTTTGCTTCTTTTAAATTAAACGCCAATAACCCGGGTCAATATAATTTTGAAATAATAATTAAAATGGAAAAGACAGAATGTGGTCTCACCGAATATAAATTAGGAGATAATGAGGTGAGTAATTGAATGACTCTAAGACTATGATTAGGTAAGCTTGTAAGTATATTCATTTTATTTATGAATTCATCTTTCAGAAATATAAATTCACTTATCCGCCAAATGGATTAGAAAAATATGCAGCAAATGTTCATTGCACTTGGCGTTTGATTTCTCGAAATCAACTGGAATTCTTTTTCAACTACATGGACTTGCAAAACAAATCACAAGTCACGGAAAAATGTTTGGATTATATAAACATTAGAGATTCATTTGTAAGTAAGAGATTATACCCTGATAAGAGCGGTCATGGTTTTGTTTCATTTGTTACATTTACAATATTTATATTTGCAGACTGTGAATAATTTATGCGGTAAAGCTACAAATTTCACTATTATCTCCAACAAAAGTTACCAGGACTATGTGGACATTACATTTCACAGTGATTCTACTGAGGAAGGAAAAGGTTTCGAATTTGTTGTTCAAAGAATTGATGGTGAGAATATTAAAAAAATAAATATCATAAAAACTCTAAAATATCTTATCTCCTTGCAATTGTTGTAGCCTGTAATCGCACCTACAATGCTCTAAGTAAGAATATTCAATATCGGGGTTATGGGAAGGAAAACGAAATTTGTATCGATACCATTATGGTGCCAGAGAATTATACTTTGAACTTTTTTATAACTTCGCTATATTTTAAAAATTATGACTGTACTAAGTTGCACTTAAAGGTATGTACTCGTATGTTTTGCTTTTTGAAATGTTTTACTTCAAAATATTATGAAACTAGAATAGTTAAAATTCTTAAATCTTTTACATTTTAAAAAATATTTAATAGATCAGTAGACATAGTTTATTTACGTACTAGCTTAATCCTTAAGAAATAGTTTTCTTTAGCACATTTAACAAATTCTTTTACACTTTATATCTAAATGTCCTCAACATTTCACAATAAACGATCCAGCAGTTTGGGTATAATTAACCAAAATCTAAAACAGTTGATCATAAATAATTTCTATAACCTATTGTACAATTTTTGGTATATGTATCTAGTGGGATTTAGTATGTTAATCGATTACGAATCAGAAACTATTCTAAAAGAACATACATACATATGTAGATGAGTACCAAGCTTAAAATACATACATATCTATGTATCTGTTTTATTTGAAGCAACTTGCACATCTGCATTAAAATTGTTATAGCCATGATCATAAGTGATAACTTATACTACGTACGTACTTATATACATATGTATGTATGCATATATGTATGTATATGTACATACATATATGAATTTTATTAAAACCCCGTTCTAACTAATGTTAGATTCGAAGCAGCCGAATGTACAACTCTCAACTTGTTTTCAAATTAATTCGTCTTTTTTTCCTTTCAGATAATTGATCTCAAAGCAAACAAAACTTTACTTAATCGCTGTCGAAATGCTTACGTAAATATCAAGTTACTCACCGAAACCAATGCCGTGCGCATTGAGGCAGCTGAGTATACGTCGCTAGACATTGTGTACTCAGCAAACGATCGCAATTTACCAGCTGGTTGTGGTGGCATTTTTACATCTAATGAGGCACAATTCTCCAGTCCCGACTATGATAAAGATCGTAATTTTTCGGAATGTCGTTGGGATATTATAACACCCGCAACTAGTCGCAAAAGTTTACAATTTTATGGTAAATATAAAATGAATATGATTTTTAAATTACTTTTCATACAATAAAATGAATCATTGTGATGCATGAATTTGTTGCTAATAATCCAACAATTGAGAAATTAGTCATTCGATTATCAACGGAAATATATTGTACATTCATGTTCTAACCATTTTTTTTTCTAAATACAGATTTTGATATGGGAGCGATTACTAATTGCCACTTGGATAATGTTAAAATTATTGAAATTTTACCCAATGGCAATGAAAAATTATTAAAAACTCTATGTGGCTCCAATACTCCTGATGATATAAAATCAAGCAGTGCCCATGTAGCAATTATATCCAAAAAATCACCGAATTTCGATGGTACAGGTTGGACATTGGGCTACAGTACTATAAATTATGAAACGGAACGAACTGCACTTGTTATAAATAATCCTCAGCTTTAGTTACTTTAAGTCAAAGCTATAATATACAAAATTCAAATTTACAATAGATTTCATTTTAAATTATAATTTATTGAGCTCTTCTTTATATGCAATTATAATTAATTCAGCTATTAATTAAGATCAGATTTATTTAAATATATTTAAATTAATTTTTATTTCCGGTTTTTTTACTTACTGCTTTGCTTAGCAGTTTCAGGGAAAAGTTAACAACAATTGGTAACATGCAACATTTTCAAAATTGTTAAATTTTGATTAATTGTTCATTTCAGAGAGTTTTTTGATTCTCTCGTACATATGTACATATACAGGCATGTCATATAATTCGATCGGAATGGTTTCAATTCCGTATTTGCAAATCGATCGTTTTTACTTTGCGTTCTCTAGATTCCGATCGATTTTGTTTATTACCAAAAAAATTTTTAAATCTCGATTTTTAACCTAAAAACAAAAAACTAAGTGTAAAAAAAGCGAACAAAAAACAAAACGCTAACAAAGAAATTTTAAATAAAAGTCAACAAAATTTTCTAAAAATGCCCAGAATTTCAATTGTTGCTGTTTTAAATGAACAAAAACATTAAAACGCAGTTGAGAAGCTACGAAGATGAAATTCCTCTGTCATATTCCAGTGCTGTGTAAACATTTTTAATTTTATAGAATAATTATTAATTTCATAATCGAACTGTTAATTTTTACTTCTTGATAAATTTTAGTTAGGCTCGAGTTCATTAAATTTAATTTTCATTAAATTATTTTTACTGAAGTTAGGAATTACAACTTGAAATCCTAGTCAAGAAAAATTATCAAAAATTTTTAATAATAAATTTTTCAAGTTGTAATTCCTAACTTCAATAAAAATAATTTAATGAAAATTAAATTTAATGAACTCGAGCCTAACTAAAATTTATCAAGAAGCATTTTTAATTTTTGTAATTTTTTGACAAAAGTTTTCTTGTTGCTGACACCAACTTTGAAATTTTTAAAATTTAATAGAAATATCAATGAGAGAACTAAAAAAACAATGAAATCATAAAATTAATTATTTAATTGTCATTATAAATTAGTAGTATGAGTTTTTTTCAGTATAAAATCATAAAAAATAACAATCCCACTTTAGAAATCTAAAGTGGTTTCATTCCGAAAAAAAAATTCGTTTTTCGTTTTCTAAAGACTCAGTTTATCACATTCAAAATCACATTCCATCGGAATTGAGTTCTGTGGCATGGCTGATAATACAACTAACTTAGTGCTTTTTATAATCAATAATATACAATCATAACAAGTTTCTATATTCCACTACGAAGTGAAACTGAAATATTTTTTTTAATTCCACATAGACAATTTCAAGGCGTTCAAGAAAACGATTAAAACTTTTATTCTACGATGAAAGAAACTGAAAATGGTATTTTAGTTTTCAATTCATTTTCACAAAAAATTTAGAAAATAAACTTAATGAAAATTTCACTTTGATTTTATTTCACATACATACATATAAGTATATATATATATATATATATGCATGTATGTATGTTTATAACGCAGAGAAATGTCAAGTAAAATGAATTAAAAATATCTTTATTTTTTGTGCCTTAACTTTTGATTACTTCATGGCGCAACAACTATACAAGTTGAGTGCAGTAGCCCAGCTGACTGACTGTGTTTACAATTTACTTATGTCAAAAGTAATACATTTTCAAGTATTTTTGACAATAGTACATTATTTTACACAAACAAAATGCCTGTTGTTTCTGTATTGTGTTGTATTTGTGGCCGATTCGCACTCACCTTGTATAATTACACCATGTTATACTTTTTAAATTTTGTTTGTTATTTTGATATCTCAAAATTTAATTTTACAAAAGTTTTTCAAAAGAATGAATTTATTATAGATAGATAAAAACGAAATTCACAAGAATTCGTTTTAAAAATTGCTGATTGTATTTTAGAATTTTCCATTTGTATTTCATAAAATTTAATTTGTATTTTCTATTAGAAATTTCTGAAATAAAAATGCAAAATTCCGAAATACAATTAAAAATGTTTGGAAAGATGTGGTTATATTTTATACATACGAATGAAATACGAATGGAAATTTTTTAAGTACAAATCTAAATTAATGCAACACAATTGGAAATGATGTATTGCTAGAATAGAGGAAAGGAGAAGGAAACAACAGATTTTTTAAATGACTAACATTTGTATTTATTATTTAGTTTTTTTTTTTTTATCAGTACATGTGACAAATAAATAATATATTTATAAACGTTATAACAATTTCATTATAATTAGTAAATGATTTAAAAAAAAAATAACTATTTACAGTACAAAAACAAAACATATTTTATACATATTATAAGTAGAAATATAGAAATAATTACAGGACTAAACTAAAAAACGTGAGAATAAAATTAGAAAAATATAATACAGATAGGAAATTAAAAATACATACATACATACATATATGCATGTATTTATTTAAATAGTTAATTTACATGCATACAAACATTGTTTTGTTTAATCAATCACATTTTGGGAATTATATACGATTTTAAAATAGTTTTTTTTTTTTTTTTAATACAAACTATAATAGTTTAAAGTTAACTACATAGATACATACTTTGGTTGTGCTAGATTTTATTATCAGAATAAATTAATTTAAAATCCTTTAACGATTTTAGGTTCTTTTTAAAAAACTACTTGCTAGAATTGCCACCGTTTCTTGTTTGGGGGGGGGGGGGGTTGTATTATTTTTAATTAATTACTTGCTAATAAATTCGTACAATATTTTGTTTAACTCTGGTTGTTGTTGCGTTATCTTGTTTCTGTTGCAAATCTTAAACTATTTTTAAGATTCACTTTGAAAATAAGAATTTTGCATGAGATACAATTTATCAATGGGATTTATAAGGCTGTTATTTAAATTGGCTAAAATATCTTGAGGGTTGGAGTTGTGATGGTGACCCGATGACGAGGACGATTGTAATTCCAAGTTATTTAGTGATAATGAATCGGCATCATCATCTAAATGATCGAAATTGCTGCCATCTAAAGATAGATCCGAACTGCAGAAACTATCATTTGAATTGGCGGGATAGTCTAAAAGAACGAATGAAGAACACACAAATGAAAAATTGTTTGTTTTATTAAGGGATTATATGAAAAAGAGAACTTACCATCTGGTGAAAAAGGTAGATTTGGATTTAACGGTTGTGTGGCATATGAACTATCCATGCCTAAATAACCATTTTCGCTACCCGAAGCTGAACCACCCTCTTGTTTAATACCCTCTTTATCCAATTTATCCTTGTCTTTATCATCTCCTCCATTACCGCTACCGCCACGACTATTTTTGGCCTTACGCTGTATCTTCTTCATTTTGGCCCTTTGATTTTGGAACCACACTTGCACTACTCTCACCGACAGCCCGGTGTCTTTGGCCAAAGCTTCTCTTACTTTGCGACACGGTTTTGGTGACTGTTCAAATGAGGCCTTAAACTGTTTGCGCTGTTGAGAGGTCAGTATTGTTCTCGGTCTCTTGGGTCCTCTGCGACCATCTCTGGGTCTCATTAGATCATCTTCGTCTAAACCCAAATAACCACAATGTTGGGCAGCTGCGGCTGCTAAAAACATTTCCTTTTCCAGATCATGTCTAAAACAAATTATTTGGCCATCCCTCAATAAAAATTGTTCGCCTTTTTGCAGGGGAATGCGGCAGGCCACACAAATGAAACAGGATAAATGAAATATTAAATTGGGCAGGGGACGCATAACCATTTCTTGCGGCAGTATAGGATGACAGCAAGCGGCACATTTAAAGGAGAATAATCTAGAAATTAAAAATTAAAATTCACAAAAAAGTTCACATTTCTCTTTCTTACACAAACTTTAAATTTCGGTCTCACCTTTCGTAGTCCATTTTGCAATAGAGCTTGCCATTGCGCGTGTAACAAGTCTGATGCAGTTGCATGCCGCAATAGCAGCAGGCCAGGCAATTTTCATGCCAATTCGTATCGCCCACATTCATAAGGTAACGATCATGGATTTTCTGGCCACAGCCTTCACAAACTTCAAAATTTTTCTCGCATTTTATTTGATCAACACCTAAAACACAAATTTAACCCCAGATTAATGTAAATCTTAATGAAAATAAAACAACGTTTAAACTAAAAAACTATCTGTATTGTGTTTAAATCTTTTAAAACCATAAAAAATTAACACAATACATACATACCATAATAAAACATTTATTAGGGTAGCCCCAAAATAAAGTTGCGGGCGAATGTTCCCGACTAATATGAAAATTTGATTCATTTTAAGACTACGTTTCTCAATTTTTTTGTCCTGGGGTCAATATTTCGTGAGCTGGATCAAAGGATGAAAAGGTCCTTTTAAGAGATTTTTTGATTTTTTGTCATATTTCTTCCAAAGGAACTTTGAGAGAACTTTTTTAATTAAAAAATTCAAAAATTTTGAAAATTTCAAACAAAATTTTAGTTTTTTTTTTATTTTTTCATAGAATTTACTTAAATAAATAGTTGAAATTTCTTGATTATAAACATGATGCAATTAAACCCAAATGGGTTTCCCCGTTTTTTAGCTTATAAAATTTACGTTATTTTAATAAGCATTACATTAACGAATTGCATTAACAGAGATTGTCAGATAGGGAAGAATTTAGGTTTAAAAAAAAAATAATAAAAATTGAAATAAATAGAATTAAATTGCATTAAAGTACATTCTATGAAAAAATAAAAAAAAATTTTTTTTCTGAAATTTTCAAAATTTTTATATTTAAATTTTTTTTTTAATTTTTAATAACCCATTGAATGCGCCTCTCAAAGACCTTTCATATGATACCAAATATACATATAGTTCCTTTGGAAGAAATGTGAAAAAATCAAAAAACCTCTAAAAAGGACATTTTTGTCCTTTGATCCAGCTCACCAAATATTGACCCCAGGACAAAAAAAAATTGAGAAACGTAGTCTTAAAATGAATCAAATTTTCATATTAGTCGGGAACATCGATACCTTATTTTTTCTTCATATAAACGGGGCCACCCTAATGTACATATGTACATATTTACTTCGCTGCATGTACATACTAAGTTTTCGTTTGAAATTTGAAAAATTACTGTTTCATATTCATACATATGTATGTATGTATTTTTAAAAATGTGCTTTTTTATAAAACCATAGATTTTCTATTATTATTATTGTTATTTTCGTTTACTATTGTATGAGTGAGTGAGTGAGTGAGTATATTCGTTCTTTTTTATGATGGATTTTGTTGCCACAATTCGAATATGATTTACTAAGCATATCAATAAATCGTTTTTAGTTTTGTTTGTTTTGTATTCTCTCGTTGTTTTTATGGTTGTTGTTGTTATTCATGTTGTTGTTTTTGTGTTGATAGAATTTCAATACAATAAAAATGCGATTTTTTCTATGAATTTTATTGCACACACTAAGTTTTTGAAGTGTTTGTTTGTGTGCGTGCGTGCCTGTGTATCTGTGTGTTAGCATTAGCATCCCTGCAGGAAATGTCAATAGTGCAACTGTACTGACTTACTATTAGTGACACAGTAACCAGTACTAGTGACTTGACAATGCTAATTACTGAATATAGACATTTAACAGGTGCATGTCATTGAAAAACCACTACTGACATACGTACGTATGAATGATAGTCCGGCCCAGTCTATAGGGCACGCAATTGAAAAAAATAATTGTTTAAAAATAACTATTGTAACAATGCTGTTGACAATGTCGCCAAACAGTCACCAAAATAGTAGACAAAAGTGGTGACTTGGAAACACTTGTGCCCAGGTTTCCTTCAGGGATTATTCTAAACGTACAACACATTGAAACATAAATCAAAATGGCAACAAAGACTCTTGAGCTCGTATTTTACAGTTAAGCTCCCTCTAATACTAGATAAGTTCTTTTTATATTTTTTTGTTTTTTATACATTTTGTGTATTTTGTCTGTATATGTATGTGCGAAAGCTCAGCCATCATTGCCCCCTAACACGTACTACCGCAACCACCTACACTATACAAATCGCAATACACATACATACATATGTACATATGTATGTACATTCAGTAGGAGGAAGGTGGCAAATACAGATCCTTTCCTCTCTTAGTCTTTGTATGTGTACATTCTACTAAGTCTCATACATATTTTATTTTTATTTTTACAAGTGTGTATGAGTTTATTCCTACAAGTACTTGTACTACGAGAAGTTGCACTTGTTGGTTTGATTTTGGTGTTTCAAATACCCAACATGTATTTTTTCTCAGTCTTCAAGTATCATTTATTCAACTAGTTTTAAGTGAAATGAAAATGTAGTCAATATTATTAATTACTACCTCCTGCATTATATTTGAAGAACTACTATTTATGTACATATTTCTATATTCTGTAGAAAACGTATTTTTCCCCATTTTTCTTGATTAATTCGAATCATGCAAATTAATATTAAGAAAAATAATAATCACACCACATAGTGCTAGTTAAGAAAATACAAATCGATATTAAGAAAATCAAATTTAAAATAAAAGCAATACAACTTTATGTTTAAAAAATCTAAAAAGTAATATTGATATTGATAATTATCATGTAATGATTATACCCTACACCATATAGTGTACCCTATATTGGATTGGTGCTGATGTTATATTAGTCCAACAGCCACCTTAATTTATACCGATCGACTCGGAATCACTTCCTAAGTTGATTTAACAATGTCTGTCCGTCTGGTTTGTGCGCAGAGTACAGGTCACAATTTTTAAGATGTTTCGATATAATTTGGTACGGCCCAAGGAGCGTTGGAATTGAAATTGGTAGAAATCTGTTCATTATTTCAACCAACCCCCACATAAATGTCCTCCCGAAATATGTCTCCAAACAAATTTCGCCACAAATAAGTTGTACATGAAGCCTAATCACATTTTTGCAAATTTTGTGCAGATCGGTCCATAATTGACTATAGCTCCCATATAAGGACTACATCCGAAAATTACTTTAAAGATCATAACTCTCTTAAAAATGTTCGTATTCGAATAATATTTAACAAAAATATGTTTCATATATACACAAATCATTCGGCCTAATTTTATGACGATCGGTCCATAATTATTAGTCAAAGTTCCCATATAAGGCCCACTTCTAAAAAGCACTTTCACGACCATAAATTTCTTAAAAATTCTGGTATCCAAATACAATTCGATAGAAATAAGTTTCATAGACACAGAAATCATGACATCTAATTTTATAATGGTCGCTTCATAATTAGTTAAAGCTTCCATGTAAGACTTCCGCCGAAAATCTCTTTAACATGTACTCGTATAAAGCTTTTCAAAGTGTTTATATCAAGATAATATTTGCCACAAAAAATATTTATATGCTCAGAAGTCATGCTACAAAATGTTTGAGTGATTGGTCCATAATAGGTAATAGTTCCCATATAGCGCGCATTTCTGAAAAAACTGTTTTTACATTAATACCGGGTGTTGACTATACGGTGACCGACTATTTAAAATTGTCACCTACTGAACTGGTTCTAATAAATCGTTGCAGAGATAGCACTTATTGTTTGAAAGGTTTTGGAAGCATTTCTGTTTGAAATTGTATCTCTTGGAACTAGTTCTGGTTTAGCTTTATGGAGCAGTGATTGATATCAAGACGATAGAGAATTGTTATTGTTTCTTTGGTTTATTTTGGCAGATTAGAATTCTATTGAAAAAAATTTAAAAGAATATACGTTTCCCAAAAATTGCCCCAAAATGCAATATTGCATTGTTTTCAACATTCCCACTTACATACCTGTGTACGAGTATATATATGTAGTATGTATTAAAGCTATTAATGTTTTATTAAATGAAATTTTATTATACATTTCTATGCCAATTTATATGATTTGAAATTTGTTTTTATTTTCCTTGTTGCAAAGTTATACGCATTTTATATGGGTGTTTCCACAGAAAATGACCCCTTACAGCTCAAAAATAAAATTATTATTTTTAATTAATTTTTCCGCTAATATTACACAAAATAAATGTATCTGTCATTTTCCGAAGGATTAAATTTAATTTTCTTTATACTAAAAAAAAATATGCTAATGTAACGACCGTTACTTTAAAAAAAATTTGTTTTTTTGTTATTTTTTTTTTCGTGGACCAGCACTCAGGGGATGACCCCTACTTATGCAATGCATTGTGTTGGAACTAGGAAAATATGTTATGGGAGGGAGGATAGAGGGAGTAGTGTTTGTGAACATTTGACTTGAATTTTCCAATATTGAAAGTGGCAGGGAATACTTCTGCTGGTAGTTTGTTCCACATACGGACAGTACGGCTAAAGAACGAATTTTCCCTGTAGTGTGTTGTGCGATCCACTGTCCAGTCGACCACAAATGGATGAGCCCTGACTGAAGAACGTGTATTATGTAAAAATCTGCGTGTTTCAGGAACAAGTTCCCTGATTTCAGCAGAACACATACCATTATAGTATCGATACAACAGTGATACACAACCCACATTGCGACGATGCTCCAATGAATCAATAGAGTTGGATACCCTACTGCCACCGATAAGCATCTTCGCCCTCTCCTGTACGCGGTCGAGTAACTCCAAAATAGACTTCGAAGCACCGGCCCATACATGAGAGTTGTATTCCATTTTCGGTCGAATATAGGTGGTGTAAATAGTAAGAAGATCAGATGGAGTGAAGTATTTTCTACACCGTTTTAAAAAACCAAGGCACTTGAGCGCTTCTTTCGACACTTGAAAAATGTGTTTGGTCCAGCGGACATCACACTGGATTCTCATGCCTAGAACGTCAAAAGCGTCTGATTCCTTAATATTTACACCGCTCATAAAAACAGATGAAGCAACATAATCTGTTGTGCGTTTGTGCGTTAATAAACAACACTGAGTCTTACGTGCGTTAAAATCGACTCTATTCGCAGAACCCCATTCCGAGATTGTTTCAAGATCTCGGTTCAGCGTATCATTCATAATTTGTCTTATTTCCCCAATCTCCAAAGGGTTTGGTCTATGGTTAAATAAGTATGAATGGAAAATGTTATCATCTGCATAAGAGTAGATATTAGATATTAATTTCCTTTGGTTTGAAAATAAATCCATTCCTTAAAAAAAAACATTTCAAAGAATTTAATAAGATTTTTTAATTGACACATCCTGTGTTTGTTTCCGAAATTTGAAAACAGCACATTTATAAAGTAACGACCGTTACATTTTTAATGGTCAAAAAAAGTATTGAAATTACATTTTTTTATGAATTCTTTCGATTACTACCGATGCTTGAATTTTCATAGGTCCAAAATTAAACAATCCTCGTGGCATATTTGCTTAGGTTGCAATTTTATTTAAAAAATCTCCGAAACCCGGTAACGAGCGTTACTTTAGAAACACCCATATTTAGAATTTATTTTTGTTTTTCCAAAGAAAGGTATTAAATATTATGAAAATATTGAGTGTATAAAGAAATATGTAGATATTCAAAAAAACGTTTGTTTGCTAAATGTAATTTAAATTGTTCTGAAATTATTAACTGGGTTAACAGATTTAGCTGAAGTGTTGAGTTTTTTGCGTGTTTGCATTTGTTCTTTTGTTTTTTGGTATAATTCAGTTAGAGTTTGAGTTTTCAATAATTCTCTGTATATTAAAGCATGAATACAAAATTATACTTATTTGTCTTTCCTTTTGTTATTTATAGTAAATTTTAAAAAGTAATATTTTATTGAAAACGATAGAATTATTAAGTTTCAAAAAATTGATTTGTATTTTATTTAACATTTCAATAACTTATCATTACACAGTTAGTCAGTCAGTCAGTCAGTCAGTCATTGCAGTCGTCACAAACAGATGTTGTCACTAAATAAAGAGATGACAGCTTTTTTAAGGGTCTTATGTCGGAAAAAACGTAAAGCAAGTGTATACGAATACGCTTTTTTGGGGAGAAAGAATTGTAAATAACTGCTTGTAATATTATAAAGAAATCATAATGCGCGATTTGTTGTACGAGTATAGTATAGAAATGTCCTTTATATGTACGTGTACTCGTATACCTATAAATGCTTAAGTTCCTTTGCATCTATCGCAAATCATTAGATGAAACAAATTGTATTCAAGATGTTGCCCTTTATATACATACATACGAGTATGTAAAACAAAAAGCAAAAATCATTGAAATAAAATAATTGAGTGACATTTGTGTATCAATTTGAATGACTGAATGGTTGTTAATACAAACAATGTTGCATTAGAAGTAAATATTTACGAGTACGTCAGTATTAGGGACTATAAAGGTTGTAAACTGTGTAAAATGGTATTATTTTCAGGAATGTTAAATATATATGACAATTTAAGACAAATTTAAAATGTTTTGTATTTTATTTGATAATCATACGATGGAGAGGCCGGCCAATTTATAAATGTGCTATCTAACAATGCAGTAGATTATAGAGTTTTTGTGGCATTAATAAAAATTAAAAAAAAAAAAAACTGTGTTTGTTGTAACTTGAAATCGATGTGTGTTTTTGCAAGTCATGTGAATGGAAATAAAATTGAGAAAATATGAGAATTAAATTTAAAAATAACAAGAAAACTAGGTTTAAAAATACACAAAACAAAAACTATTGCTTTTAGTAAATTTTTCTACATAAAACAAACTAAAGTTCCCTTTTTTCGTAAGTATGTACTTCTTCTGAAGGGAGAAGAACTGTTTGAAAAAATATATGCATGTATGTACATATTTTGTTTTAAATATTTTATTCAAAATCTACAAAAAACGAACATGTTTTTTGTATAAAAGTGCTTGTTTGATGTACTTTTTGTAGATTTTTTTTATTTAAAATTTTTCAATTTTTACAACTTTTGTTTGCACTTCCGTTTTATAGGAATAACACATACATACATACATTTACAAATGCTAAATACATACGAGTATACACTTGCATAAATATACAATATTTTTTATTACATTTAAATTTAAAAATCCGCATGTAAAGAATCTGGTGTACTCTCATACATTCATTTGTACACAAAGTATGCTTTAGCTTTACTCGGTATCGCTCTATTAGTATAAATAAGGTTTTATTTAGAAAATAACAACAAAATACTTTGTTGATTTTGTTGTATATTTGGTTTTTGTAAAAATGCTTAAGGATTTCCATGAATGATTTTTCCAATATATGTAAACATTGATATTTTGTTTGATTGTTTGATTGATGATTGCTTTATGTTTTATTTTCAAATGCTATGTATGCAAAATCTCTTTCTTAAATTATATTAAGAGTGTAATTATTTCCTTTAAATAGTGGAAAATTTAAGAAAAAGTCCATTGTTGTAATTAAATATGCAGTGCGAAACACTTGATTTAGTTTATTAACAATAATTACCCAAAATAATATTAGAAAATATTTATCTCACATCAAATACATACATACCTTTAAAACATACATAGATATTAAAAAAAAAACTCGTAAATATGTTTGCATGTGTGCTATTGATTTACATTTTAATATTTAAATAATTTTATAAGGAATTTCAAAAATCTATAAATACTCGTACGTTGAAATGTAAATGTATTGTATATTGTTTGTATGTATGTATGTATGACTGAATCGTATATTGTATTGAAAGTTTTTGCCGAAGTGGAAGTGTGTAAAGTTTCCAACATTGTTTTAGAAAACAAAATATAATATTAGTTTTGTATTTAGCAACATTTGTTTATGCTTTTTTTTTTTGCAATGAACCTGAAAAACTGAATTATTGTAATAATTTAAAAACGTTAAATTAATTAAAGCTGTTAATTTTTTAGAACAGTCAAATCTTGATTAGAATTGTTTTGTTTTATCTTAAATTGAATTGAATTTTAATTCGTCGTATGAAAAATATTGACAAATTATCTTTTAAGACTGTAGTTAGCTCAATAATTATTCTTAACAGACTTTTGTCAACGAAAATCAAAAGTTGCAATATTTTCAAAAACATCCACAAAGTGTAAAAAAAAAATATGTCCAATTAAAATTTGTTTTCATTTACATACATTTCGTATAGATGCATAAATATACTCTATAAATATTTTATTCGGCCTTTTTTAATATTTTATAATTTCTTTCTTTAAGCAATAAGGTCACCTTTAAATTTTATATAAAAAATGTTTTATATATATTTTATTATTTATTGCTTAAAGAAAGAAATTATAATATACTCTATAAACATATTCTTACATTGTTAACTAAAAATTGTTTCAACGGAATTTAAAAAATCCTCTCGATTCTAATAAAGGCTAAAATGTTGATTAAAAGCGCAAATTTAAACAATGTGATATTGCGTGGAATTAGTTTTCAGTCATTTATGCACCGATTTTACTGAATTTTAATAACAAAGTTCAAATTAATACGTATGATACATTGATACAACATACATATGTATGTATATCAGTCCGTAATATATCTAGAGGCTTCGGAAACCACCTTGCCGATAAACGGTTAAAGGGAAATAGTTACATAGTTACATCGACTGCCCTACATATACATATGTATGTATATGTACATATGTATGTATAATACATTGTATAAGCAGTCTTTTTATAAAGAACACATTATGAAGAGTTCTGGGTGTGTCTATTAAATAAGAAAATTGACTGCTCAAGTTATAGTGTTGATATGTACCAGTTGGTTTTATTTTATTAGACGCACCTATAATCCCATCATCTCTGACGATAAGTACAATGATATTGAACTAATGTCTTTGCAATTGTACTAGTTCGTGTGGTTCTTTGAAATATTTTGGCCATATTATTATTTATGTGTTTAAAATTTGAAAAAATTTATGTTTCAAAAATTAAATGAAAGTATTAAAAAACTTGTAACTGAACCAGTATGCTAAGCCGAATTTCATCATTACGATACCGGTTTTGATACACGACCGCATAATGAATGATTGATATGCCCATTTACATTTCGACGGAAATCGTCGAAATGTGTAAAATATATTAATTTACAAGAATATGTAAGTTTTAAATAAGCATAAATAGTACTGACTGTAATACAACAACAATATTAGTAATGCAGTTTTTGCAAAAAAAATCCTTTTGTTGATTCATTCAGTTAATTAATCCATATTGTACTGTAGTTATGAACTATTTGAATAAAATGTCTAAAACTATTAAACAATTTGGTAACAAAATGCCATGTACTATACATGCAATGTTTGTATGTGCGAATATCTGGAATATATGTAAATACATATGAACACTGCAGCAATGTCCTTTTTGAATACGGTCGAACGCACACCAGTAGATATCTAACGGACATAGTTTAAATGCAATACATATCTACCTAGACATGTTGTAGAAACATGTAAACTATTTAAAAGGATGTATCTGGCAAAATTTGCAAAATGAAAATGTTCCAATACACAAATGAGTCTTTAACATATGTACAGAGAATACAAAGAATAGGAAATCCATGAATGAGCCAGTAATTGTTTTTAGAGAATATAATTAACGGCAATATTTAAAAAAACCAAAATAAACCAAGAAAAGTTTTTTAAAAAACAAAATATGTTGCCTAATTGGTGGCAAATTCATTGTATTTTTTTTTTTACTTTTCAGCAATCATCATTTTAATATCGTTATCAATTTATGTTTACCTGACTACGTCAATTATTTATTTTTTAATACTCGCCAAAATTTGCTACTATCTGACATTTATCGCAAAAATATTCCACAAATTATCCAAAATTTGACTACTGATTGACAGTGTCGTTGAAAATGTGATTGGAAGACGGGACAATCAAATATAAAAAAGACAATTGCTTTTTAATACTTTATTATCATTGTTTATCGTAATTTAAGTTTTTGTCTATCAGTTTTTTTTTTGCTGACAATAAGGAGGTTATTATTAATTTCGAACTAAAGTTTTGTACCACTCAACAACTCATACATACACATGTATGTATGTGTATGAAAGTGGGTACACAAAAGTATTTTTATTTTATAAATACATATGTATGTATCTCTACTTGATGTACTCGTATGTGAAGTATCTTCAGTCCTTATTGTTTTTTATACAAATATTTTATATTTTGTTTAACCATAAAACTATTTGTTTATTAATCTTATCACAAGTTTATCAATATTTTATAAGTTAAACGTTTAATCGTTTGTTATCTAGACTGTTTTATACTGAATGAAGTGTTAAGTGTGTGTTTAGCTAGAGTTAGTTGGCCAATTCCACAGATATGAAGGGTTTTTGTAATACTCATTTGATTATTTATCAACATCAACATCATCATGTCAAATATGTAAATATGTATGTACATACGTTTGTTATATTTCAAGTGCTTAAGTTTTAAATAGTACAATTTCCATCACAAACTATTTCTACCTTTCTGTTGTTTAATGGAGTTTTTGGGGGTGATAGAGTTAAAGCCACATTGTTATTAAAGGCTTTTCAAGTGGATTCGAAGAATTAAAGTGGCAGTTATATTTTCGATTTGAAGCGTAGCTAATTTATCATAATTACGACAGTAGAGAAATCAGAATAATAGCTTGGTAAACATGAAACAGACTTTGAAAAATATTATCTAAAAATAGTTGTTATTAACAATGTCATTTTTAGATTTTCATTTGCAAACACAATGTCATAATGGTTTTGCACAAATTTCAAATTGCCCATGTAACTATACCATAGATATAACTGGGAAGATTATGAAACCTCTGTTTCAAACTTACAACAGTACACAATACAAAAGAGTCTAGGCCCAGAATTCTTCTGAAGCGAATGATAATTCCACTAGGATTTTTTAAATATGAATATATTTCATATATATTTCAAATAATTTGAAGATTATTTCTTATATATTACTTTATGTTTATATGTATGTATACACGTATATGTATGTATATGTCCTAAATTTATTAACATTGAACAATGTAAACGTATCTGAACGCTAAATATAATTTTTATAATACCTGACTAGCTAACAACTTGGTCTCTAACAAAATGCGGAATATTATTTATAACCTGCAAAATGTCTAAACAAAAGGGAAGGGTACATACCCTGAACTGGTCCCGTCACTGGTGATAGAGTGCGGTTATAGTTCTAGTTCTAATACTTTATATGAAATGGACCTATCACATGTTTTATAGCGATGTAAGTCCGCTTTCACCAGCTTCAATTCTGACTCTTCAAGGCAAGTATTTTTGAGTCACTTGGGAAAAGAGAATAAAATTGGTACAAACTTGACGGTATTAGTCAATTTTCTTCTGTTTTCTTCTTATCTACGCAAAGTTGTTTGCATGTTGATTTGATTGGAAAAGTAGAAAGTTGACGGTAAAGAGCAAGAAAATTTACGATACCCCTGTGAATGAAATAGCAAATTCAAAAGGGTATTCAGCGAAAACTCGTCAGCTAGAACTGAAGCGTGTGAAACAGGACTAATTTTAGAAATTTAACGATAATAATAAAGTTTACACAGCCTACAAAAATACTTTGATAAGCGATACCTAATGGTTTTATTTTTAAGAGTTCTAACAAACAAAGGTCGATTTTCAAACAAACAATCAATCATTCTTTTTCCAATAAGATTAAGTAATTTAAATTTAAAATAAAATGTTTAAATTCTTTTTTATAGAATTACAGAAATTTGTTATATTAGAAGTCAAAATTGAATCAAAGTCTTCATAAAATTGCCACGAAATAATTTGATATAGCTAGAATAAAAATGTAACTTTAGCAAACTATTATATATGCAAACGTTTAACAGATTTACATTTTGCCGACGATAATAGACTGCATTTTAAGATACGTTAAAAAGCTTAAAGTTTTACAGCAAAAATATCTATTTGTTAATCTCCTTTTCTAAACACTAAAAAATTCTTTGAAATAAATCATTAACACCTACAAAAATGAAATAAAAACCAACTGACTTTAACTACATAGATCCTTTACGGCTATTCAGGATTTTCTTTTCCTAATCCATTATACTGGTTAATAAAATGTTTAACATCTTTGTTAAAAGTTGTAAGTTGAAAATTTACTCTCAACCCTTTACTTTGGCGAGGCTTTTATTTACAAACACCTGGCAAAAGTATTTGAAAAATAAATTTTAACCAAGAAAATAAATTAAGGTAAAACATACCAACACCTAAAGTTTTAAACCAAAAATGTTTAAAGAAGATACCAACAACAACAACAACAATAAAAACAACTCATACTCACAAATACACGCAACATAAAGATAATCAGTTGAAAGATGCAGTTTAAAAATTTCAAAGTAAATGTGATGGGAAGTGAGCGGCGAACATCCCGTCTAATTCAAGGTGAAGTGAAACAAAATAAAATTAAAGGAAACTTTTTGGCAACTTTTAACCGTCTGCTAAAAGTCTATGAAAACAGAGCGGGGGAGGAAAGACAAGAAATATGTATTACATACATACATAAATACGAACTAAAAATAGTAAAAGTTCAACAAAGAAAATAAAAGACAAAATGATAAAACTATTTTTGAAATACATACCTGTGCGTCCATTGCATTCTAAAGATAGTTTTGAGCAAGATGAAAGCAGTGTAGCAGAATTTGTACAATTATTCGAGGATGCTGTTAATGCGGATGATGCCGAAGAGGACATGGAGGCTGAGGCAGGTATGGCAGACGTAGCACTTTGTTGAGGTGTAGTAGAACAATTACTAGACGATGACTGCTGCTGATGCTGCTGGTGTTTGTTATGGCTGTTACTAATTGTTAAATGTAATGAGGTGGAATTGGAGGTGGCGGATGATGAGGAAGTGGTGTTAGAGGTTTCTGGGTTAACATCATTACTTGTAGTCGGTGCAGAAGGTAGACATGGAGTTTGTGCTGTTAATGAAGCTGTCGAGCAGGTGTTTAAGGAATTATTATGATTTTGGGGCGGGCATGCTGCTTGACTGGGTGAGGCAATCATTTGATGTTGGTGTGAATTTGTCTGCTGTTGCTGCTGCTGGTGTTGTTGTAAGTGTTGCTGCTGCTGGTGAGTCATGGCGTTAATACTGTTTATATTTTGTGGTGCAGGATTATCCAAAAATCTGGCACCACCATGATTTTGTTGATGAGGATACAATGAAGCGCCATGATTTAAACTTGTTGGCATGGGATAGAATTCCAACATTTTCAGAAATGTTATATATTTTATTTTTATTTATAATTTTTTATAATTGACTTGATTTCTGTTGCACTAAATTTTTTTACCAATTGTAATATTTTTATGCACTAATTCCATTTATAAGTGTAATTATTCTTTTTATGCAAATTATTGGAATTTTTTCTTTAAGTTTTAGGTTTTCTTTTTCTCACAACTTTAAACACTTTGAATAATTTTCGTAAAATCGTTTAATTTATTAATACGTTCTGTTGTATATATTTAATTTATTGAATTTTACTCCGCGTCGTTCAACCGCTTTCATGTCTTGTCGTTTAACAAATGATCGACAATCAGAAAAATCAAAGCATTTTTACTTTTCAGGCCTTTACTTCGTTTGTGTACATTTGTGGGTCTCTGTCTGTGTGTATGTATATTTGTCCATCAAACCGACAAAATTCCAATTGCAATGTAAAACCTCAACTAGAATTCAACCCTCTCAGAAAAGGAACAAAAACAAAAAGAACAAAGAAAATCATTGTTGTTGTCATTTATTTTGCACTTCATTTCATATTTCCCTTTGATGAAAATATTATATTCCACAATACAAACACTCAATTGTGAGTACTCTCAAAAAAATCCCTAAAATTGCAACCCCATTCATTCATCCATTCATTTAGTCAGTCAGTCATTCTTAGTGATAATAAGGGTTTGTATATCTAATGCCACACATTCTCCTCTTTTCGTTTATGCGCAGTAGGTAATTACATACACTCAAACTGTTTCTAATATGTACTTAGAAAAATTCTCCATTTGCTAAATTGCACTCATTTGTGTTTTCTCTCCACAACTCTGTTTGGAGGAAATGGTACGAATTTAAACATTAGAGAATAAATAGTTAACTGTTGTATTTGTTTCTTTACTATCAACTTTTTGAAGATCATATCAGCAATTTATAGGTATAAAACGAAAAATTACATATTTGCAATTTGGCACAATCATTTAACTATCTACGTAGTATGTTTTCTGGTCATAGTCAACAAACCCAAGAACAATTTCAGCTATTTAAACAAAGACTTGGAAACATTACAAAGATCGATTGCGGATGTAATCAAAATGTTCTTTAAGAGTTATTTTAATAGTCCTCAAAAATGTCGTTAAGACGCTGAGGCAATCATACATTGTTAATATTTCTTGAATAAATAAATATTCTTCAAATTAAAAAAAAAAAATTATGCAGGATAAGCTCGTCATAGCATTTTCTAATATACATATAAATCAAATTTGGTAGAAATTTTGCCAAAATCGTTTTGTAAGCTTTTTAAAAATAAGGAAGATTCCATTACACGAATTTTGTTAATTGTTTTTCTTGCATAAATTTAAATAGGTATGAGCCATACTAATGGGGCGTTTATACCTATAAAGTTCTGTCTGACACGCTGTGTAAATGAACCAAGTTACGATGAAAATAACCAATATAAACATATTAAAATTGGCCTATAAATATCTATAGTTGGCTTCACATTGTATTACTGCTCAAAGACGATAGAATAATAACAAAAGTACATATGTATGTATATGTAGATACATACATATATGCCACAATTTTTGAAACCAATGTACCTATCACTTTAAATGGGAAATATGACTTGATTTTCAGTTATCAGAGTGAGCTAAACTGATTATAGAAATTATCATTAAAAGTGTTTGGATTAACTTCAACACGTAAATCAAAGCAATGATTTGTGTCTGATTACAGCCTCAAATTTCCTATTAATTCGCTAGATAATTTGTAAAATAACGATCGAAAATATGAGATCGAATTCGACAGTTCAAAATTCAATAATTTTCAAACGGCTAGTCTCATTTGATTAAAATTTAGCACGTCTACAGAAGAGATATTTTATATAGGTAGGTAGGTACCTATACAAAGTAAAAACCAATGACAATTTAGTATGTTTGATACGATTTTAAAGACTGTGATATGTATACAAATCTAATCTACACAGAAAAAAAAAATCATGTTTTTTTTCAATTAAACCTTTAATTGATTTTAAAATAATTTTCAATTAAAATTTTAATTGATTCAATTACTTTTTCTGATATTTTCAATTAAATATCAACTTTTTTTTAATTGATACCATCATTTTGTTTACAGGTCTGATTTCAATTAAATTTTACAATCTACTCAAATTTAATCATTTAATTTTAATAATCCGATTTTTAATAGCGAATGCAAATCTCTCTGGGTTATTTGATAAATAATAAATTTATGAGTTTGTTGGTAAAAAATTGTTTAAAATCATTACTGAGTCAAACGTTATGGGATTTAAATTTAAAAATTAAAAAGTTTATTCGAGAAAGTAAAATACCTACATACATATAATAGGTATTAATCTTCTTCTGAAATGTAGGTAATTTTATAGAAAATATTTTTACAATTTTAATTTTAAAAGAACATTAACATTTTCATCAGCCTAATTGATGTACGAGTATATTAAAATAGGATATTATCTGTTTAGAAGTTCAGATTAATTTTAATAATTTTCCCACTCAAACAAATGTTTCTGTTTGTTTGAATTATTATTTTGCTATTTAAATTACAAAAGTCTGATGTTTAATTAATTATGAAAGTACAATAGTACTGTTGGATTTGCTCTCTCCACACTTCCTAAATTTGTTGTTTGATAGAATTATCTCAATAATTTTTAATAAATTACATATTTAGAAATACTGTGTACATACGAGTACATATTTAGTTTGGATTTATCGAAAATGTTTTTTACTGATCGATGATGTCTTTAGTACGTCAAGGGAAATTAGTTAAAAATAACCTCCTATAAAGAAACAATTTAAAAATCTTTGCACACTTTTCGGACCGATAAAGTACTTTTACATTGTTGCCGCGACAATTGAGTTAAATTACTCAAACAGAAGATATTTGAAATGATTTTATAAAAATGTTCTCACTAGAGAGAACACGCCTTTTCTTTATTCTGATTGGTTGTTTTTTGTGTTTCAACTTCCCCTGAGCCAATATTTCACTGTAATTCACCATTTTTCCTTAAACGATATTTCTGTATGGTTGTTGTTGTTAGTTTTACTGCTATAGTTAATGGTGTTGTTGTTGTTGTTGTTTTTATGTGTGTTTAATATCCTTTTGAGCATGTCTCTCAATTGTGTAACGACAGACGACACATTAATAATGCACATCAAACAAACGACAAAAACAACAATAACAATACGAATGCAAAAAGAACAAAAACAACAAATGTGAAGGAAAAAGAAGAACAAAACAAGTTTTAGGAAAAATTTGAATTTTGTTTATTTGTTGGCTTTATGCTTCACTGAATTTTCAATGGGCATTGGTTCGGGTTCTTTGGGCTTTTCATTCGCATTCATTCAAGCATTTACAACGAGATCGTACTTTAAACGTTTTTGTTTAAATTTTGGTCAAAGTAACAACAATAACAACAATAAAAGCATAAAACTACTGCAGAAAATAAAATAAAAACTTTTACAAACGACATTTGAGTATGTCATCATCATTGTCATTTAGAATTCTTGTGATTGTTTGTGTTGTTGTTGTTGCTGCTGTTTGTTGTTGTTTTTATCAACTTTTTACAAAGTAAAGGAAGTTTGTAAACGATTTTAAGGCAAAACTAAAATAAAATGGTGGCCTTGCTTCAGTTTCATCTTTCTTGTGTGTAGGTAGTATGTACTTTTTCCTTTTATTCAGTTTCATCATTTGACTTTTCCTTCTTGAAAGTTTTCTTGTTTTATTTGTTTTACTGTTTTTTTTTTATTTATTTTTTTTTTGTTGGTGTTATTTTTTGTTTATTTATTTTTGCTTGTATTTTTGCGGCTGTATGCTTGAGAGGCACCCAAAAAAGATATAAAAAGAATCTACAAAAACAAACTAAGAAAATATCCTCAAGTATGACTTAAATTGCTATGAACGAAACAGGGTCACAGGAGTAATTTCTGAACAAAAATTAGTTGAAAATGTTCAGTGTTTGTAAACTACTACATACATATGTATGTATGTATGTATACCTATATGTAAATATTAAAACATAGAGACACCGTTAAAAAAAGGACATACATTTACTTTTTTTAATTTCAAGGGTTGCACAATGTGTTTAATTTAAATCATCTCGTTATAATAAATAAATAATAGAATTTAACAAATTTGTTAAATTCATAAACTTCTCAGAAGTTGTTCCATTTCACATCAGCTCTGATATTTGGAATTCAGTGTTTGTGAGAAAATAGAAAATTTCGCTGTATGTACTTTTAACGACATCGTGAATAAAAGAAAATGCGAGAACCAATTTACTTGTTTGGTAATTTTTTAATGCACTATAATTTTTCCATGATTTATAAAAGTTCTTATACATATTTTTTTATAATCAGCAAAAATGAATTTTTTTACATTTTCAAAAGTATATAGGTAGGTACTATAAGAGAGTAATTGGTAAATGCAATATTTCTGTACCTGTGATAGGAACTTAAAGAAGATACAATTTTTTGGGATTTTATAAGTTTTTCGAATTTCGATAAAATTTCAGAAAAATATTAAGATAAGATTTCAATGAATGAGCTTGGATCGAAATAAGACTGACTTGTCAAAAATATAAATCAAATTATAATAATTTCCGACGGCATTTATCTGATCACCCTGTACATAACAAATATTTCAAAAAGAAACTTAATTTTTTACCCCAAAAAAGTATAAAAGAAAAACAGTTTTGTTCATGTGTACACTGTGAAAACGGAAGTTTAAAAGACAAACCAAACATGGCGCACTTCAACCATTTTTTTGTTTTTAATTCCTTGTTACGACTTTTTATGCCATTTTCATCATGTAGTACATTTTGTTGTAGTTCTTTCGTGAACGTACAAATTGTAAAAGTGTATGTATGTATGTATGCAAGTGAATAATGATGTGTCACCATGTGTGTTTGCAGGACAACGTTTGTTTGTATTTAGTATGCAATACGAGTTCTTATAGTAGAAGTCACACACAGTGGAAGCGAATATTAACAATTATTTTAAATATTAATTTATCGATTACCATATTCTATCCAAAATTATTAATTTTTAGAAATTTATTTTATATTCTTTATTAGTGCCTTCCAAAATGAAATAAGAGACTCATTCAAATATTGAAGACACAGCGAAAACTGTTTCTTTGTGTCAACCGAGGTTGTTGCAATTCAAATAATTGAGTCTTAATGATCAAATTTTCAAGTTGTAGCTTTAAATTTCAATTGTACGGCTTCAAATGTATATGTATGTATATACATAAACTGAGCTTTTTTTAGAATGATAGATAATTAAATAAAAATTACTTCAAATTTTAAAGTTGGAATATAAAATTCTATATAAAGTTCAGGTATGAATATGTAGCCTTAAATCGTTGTAATTATTCTTAGCTTTTTGACTTAAAGCTTACAGTTTTTAGCTTAATTTTATTGTTTAAAAGTCTGAAGAGAAGAATTAAAACCAAAACATTAGGCTAATTATACTCATAAAATCGCAACATGTTGTCCTATTATCGCACTGTGGTACCAAGTAATGTAAATCAGAAAATGGTTATAGCTGTGTATACACAAATACGGCAAAAACGTTAAAAAGTAAGCATTTAAATATATTGAAAATTGCCTTAAATTATATATTATATGAAATGCAATGCCAGGTTAGATAGGATATACTTGTTTTGGAGGTCGTTTGTTCGTTGTTTCGGTAAATTAATGTATGTAGATTATTAGTCGGCTGTCTCAGCCACCAGACTTCTACAAACATAATCGGATATTTATCCAAAAGGGAAGTAATACAAATGTCAATGAAGTTCAAAAGAATTTTAAATAAGTAAGAAAACACAGGTCACATTAAAACAGAGAAAGTACCTAACATGTTTTTAAATTCAATGTATACAGATGTTATTTTTTTTTTTTGTTCTCTATGTTAGCTTAGTGAGTAAACCTTCTCAGTCCACTTTTTCCCGAAAATTTATATTTCAATACAAAACGTTAGAATGGAAAATGCAAAATCAATTTTTTCATAGAAGCTCCATTTTTTTAATTATTACTTTATTCGTTTCCTTTTAACCAAAAAACATTTCAAGGAATTATTTAATTTTAAAATTTATTTAATTTCGACTACTCTACTAACATCAAAAACATTGGCCTTCTGAGTTTAACTTTAGTGCCAATAAAGACTTTAAATTCAATTACAGAGTTAAAAAGACATAATTACAGAAACTTGGTTTTTTATCATCAACATATATTATTATAATTTATTTGATCTTTCTTAATAATTGTTCAAGATCTTTTTTAGCAAAATCTTTTTATTTTCGATAATTCGCTACTTCGCTGTGTAGCATCTTCTGGAAAAATATTTTTTATAAATTTCAAATTATTTGTTATATAAACAAGTATATCAACATTTTTAACATAACAAAATATTAAATATTCACTAATTAATTGACATTACATACATTTATAGGTTGTGTGAATTTTTATGTACCTACTAAATATCTGTAAATCTGTGCTTCATTTTCAGGATCTGTTTTTTTAGTTGAATCTCTTAGTTGTTGGTACATTAATTATTTGTAACATTTCTAACATATAACCACGTTTGCAGTTATTTTCAGTGTTTTAGTGACTTCATTTACTACAATGAGAAGATAACACAGTTTTTTGTAAAGTAATATTGTCTCTATTATATCTTTGGCCTGATTTATGTAATTTTCGTTATCATTTCCGTCGCAAGGTATTTTATATACTACACTTTCGTACTTTATATTTTTTTGGTTTATTTCATCTAATGTATTATAAGTAATGGAAGCCATTCTATATTTGTCAGTATCGAACAAATTCGATTTATTCAATCGTTCTGATATTTCTCCAACGTAAGTTATTGATTTGTAAATTCTATTGTGTTTCTTATATTTTTTCTATTTTTGTCTTTATATTGTATTATTAATTTATATTAAATGATATATGTAGGTATTCCTGATATTTTTCTTAGTCTTTTTATGAAATTCTTTGTCACTTATAGTACCTACTAAATTCTTAGCCGTTTTTATACTCGGAATACTTGGTCTAATATGCTTAAAATAACAATTAATTATATCTCCGGAAGCCGTTGTTTTCTGATACCAATCCATTACTAAATTATTTTCTTCTTGTTATCAATATGGTATCCAAATATGGTAGATTCTAATCACATTCTTTCTCTGTTGTAAACTTAATACACATATGGATTAAAGTCATTAAATGTCTTCAACATGTTCTAAATAGCATGTTCCGAAATAATACAAAATATTTGGTCATTATTCTTGGTTTTATACTTAATATTATATGTGGATCTATATATATACGAGTTCAAAAATAACCGTTATTTTTAAATTTCCCGAGTTTCGCGTTTTTTTCTGTTATGCTGGTTAACATGTCTGTTATATATGTTGGTAATAGCAGCCATTTTGGATGGTCAGTTTGTTTTTGACAGATAAAAAGGTTAGTCGTGTTTTGGTGTGCTCTTCGATTTTTTTACTATTCGAAAAAATGGTTCAAAGAAACTGTATAAATTTTAGTGTAAAAAATTAAATTAAATGCGCAAGGACATTTTGTGGCGTTTGGCGAGTCTACTATGAGGGGAACACAAGTTCAATTGTGGTATAACCGGTTTAAGGAAGGCCGAGAAGATGTCAATGTCAATGAAGATGTCCTGATCGCACGAGCACGTCAACAACCGATGAAAACATTGAAGCAGTGAAGAAAATGATTTTGGATAATCGTCGAATCACTATCAGAAAGGTTGCTGAAGATGTTGGCATACGTTCGGCTCATGCCAAACAATGTTTACGAGATGTTTTAGGCATGAAACGTGCGGCAGCGAAGATTGTTCCAAAATTGCTAAATTTTGAGCAAAAACAACGTCGCATAGACATCGCTCAGGAGCTGTTGAACATCGTCAACGACGATTCAGATTGCCTCAAAAATGTCATAAATGGTGACGAATCATGAGTGTATGGCTATGACATTGAAACCAAAGCTCAATCATCCCAATGGAAACGTCCAGAAGAGCCAAGACCGAAAAAAGCACGTCAATTTCGGTCAAATGTGAAGATTTTGCTCACTGTTTTCTTCGACTGCAATGGCGTGGTGCATCATGAATTCTTGCCACAAGGTCGTACGGTCAATAAGGAATACTACCTTGAAGTTATTCGCCATTTGCGCGAAGCAATTTGTCAGAAACGCACAGAATTGTGGAAAACCCAATCATGAATTTTGCAGCAAAACAAAACCGTTATCATGCCTCAACCACCGTATTCACCGGACTTGGCCCCCGCTGACTTTTTCTTCTTCCCAAAACTGAAGACACCGATGAAAGGAAAACGTTTTGCTACGATTGAGGAGATAATAGAAAAATCGAAAGAGGAGCTGTTGGCGATACCAAGAAGCGCGTTTCAGAAGTGTTTCGAGGATTGGAAAAAATGCTGGCATAAGTGTATTATATCTGAGGGGGATTACTTTGAAGGGGACAAGAAAGTTATTGATGAATAAATAAATACTTTTTGAAAAAAATTAAAATAACGGTTATTTTTTGATCAGACCTGGTACATGTACAAGTATCTAATAATTTCTGCATTACAATATCAGCAACAATTGGAGAAGCAGGAGATCCCATTCAAAGTCCTTTTTGTTGTATATAATTTCTCAATATATTTAAAGTATCTTTCGTCGTCTATGCAAAATTTTAAAAACGAAAAAAATTGCCATATCCCAATTATCGTGTATTGTTCTATAATATTCCATTTTTCTTCTATTATATTTATTGCTAAGTCAACCGCAATACATACTTGGCAATAGAGATACCACATCAAACAATATCAGTTTTTCATATGATGAATAATTTGAAATTTATAAAAAAAATCTTTCCTAAAAACGCTGCACAATGAAGTAGCGAAATGTGGAAAATTAAAATATAAATATTTTATTACAAAAGACCTAAAACTTGAACAATTATTAAAATATCATTAATATATTTAAAACAAAACGTTTTTCGTGTCTCCTGTAAAATTTGTGAAAAGGGACTTAACACTTATTCACACTTAGCTAAAGATAAGCAATTCATTAGATTAGTCATTTAAAAAACTTTCGGAAAATGAAATTGTTTTTTTTTTTATATTTTTATATAATTATATTTTATATTATATTTTTACTATAAGTTTTGTACATCTTTCAGATTTTTTAAAACATTAAATTCAATATTTTTTTGTGTCTCTGTAGCAATATTGTTGCCAAAAATGTTTGCTATTCTTTAGTCAACGATTTTAGTTCGAAAATATTTGTTTGTCACCAATGCAACATGTACGTATAATATACATACATACATACATATGTGCATACTCGTACATTTATCGTACATATTTCTTGTGGCAATGTGTTGCATATTTCAATTCAATCAACTCTCACACACAAACCTATTGGTTTGCGTTAGCATGTCCTGATTTGGTTGAAAACATCAATGTGTTTTAAATTATTTTGTGGGCTGGTAATTTTTTTTATTCTACATCTTCTACTTTTGACAGTTGCCAATATCGAACAACTTCGACGACTATGACTCTTATTTCTTCAAGTTTTGTGTTTCGTTGCCTTTGAATTGTTGGTGCTTTTGTTTTGAACTTGTTTACACAAGTTTGTGAAAACTTTATTTACCGTTTTTTAGCAAACATATAAACAATAGAATAAAATAGCAAATGTTTATAAAAGATAATATAAAACAACAAATTTTATAAGAACAAGAACACACAAACAAAAATTTTAAAATATTACGTACCAGCAACACAAGGAATCAAACGAAAAGTAGGTTGGTAATTGCCGAAATGTAAATACACTTTACTAGAGTAAACCGTAAAAAGAAGTTACACTTCTTTTTAAATACTTATACTTTGCTTTAATCGATAAATCGGTAGATAATATAAAATATCTTCTTTGGGATCTGTATATTAGTTTTAAGGGTTTCTTACAAACGCTTCTGAAATTCCTCACAACCGTATATTTCCCAATAGCGCCGCATATAAACAAAAAAGTTTGTACAAAAAACAAACTTTGAAAAGGAAATGTTCTCCGAAAAAAGTAAAGTTAAAGAAAGGAAATAAAAAATCGAAATGAAAAAATCAAGAATTTAAGGAAAATAAAAGTTTAAACAACAAAAGATGTTTAAACATTTTGAAACTAAATGATCTAAATAAACTTTCAGCTTTATCGGAAGGGGGTTTAATGTGTTCATTCGTACTTTTTTAATTGTTTGCCATATAAAGGGCAAAAGGTTTAAAAAGATTTAAATAAAAATTTTGAACAATTTGAAAATTAAAAAGAGAATTTTAAAATTTTAATAACATTTAATAATATGTAACTTATTAGAATATAATGTAACTTTAGTTAAATTATAAACCACTGGTTTGATTTTTATCAAAAGTAACACAATTTTCCGGTTAAATTTAAACTCTTAATTTAAACTGTAATGTCTGTCCATATTTAAATACGAAATTAGTTAATTTTTCCTTAAATTTAAGTTTTATTTAAATACGGTTTCATTTTTTCAGTCTTAAATTGCGTTTGGTATTTAATTATGATAAAAGTATGGTAGCACTATTAAATGTCAAAAATATATAAACAACTTCTTCACTTAACAGCTGATTTACTATTTAGTTTACAAATTGTTGTAAACTAAATGGACAAAAGCTGCATCATTCATATACTCTTCATCTAAATTCATTGTTTTAGTTGATATTATTTGATTCGCGGCGAGTTTATTTATTGAATATTTTTATCAAATAATAAAAAAAAAACTTTAATGCTCAATTTTCATAATTTGCAGAACTGTCAAAATCATATGGTAATATGAACAACTTAAGTTGTATTTAAATGGACGTAGTCAGTTATATTTAAATATGATCTATAAAAACGATTTTGGTATTTAAACAGAACTTAAGTTTAAAAACCCTTTGATTTTTAAGTTAAAAACTGGCCATAAGTCGACCACTGACTTCGGTTCGGTTCGGTTCTTCTGTATGTCATCAGTAATTGCAACCTGAAAACTTTGTGACATTATTCTCATTTAATGTGTCACTTAGTCATGATGTCAAAAAATCATAAATATGACACGTCACCGATAATATAACAATGCACAGTGGCCGGCCAATCGCTATATACTCGTCAATGCCAATGAATAAATTTTGAATGTCAATAGCTGACGAATGTAGTCTTTGGCGGAACTAAAGTAGTTCAAGTTTATCCACCTGAAATTAAAAAATATTTCCGACTAAACAACTTTCACAGTTATGAAAATAGATAAAAAATCATGGATGGTTACCATCATTTTTGAATTGAAATGTCAGTCATTTCGGTCAGACTTATTAATAAAATTTACAATAGCTAAAAATAACTTGATAAAGGTGTTATTATATTATGCTAACTTCCTAAAGATTATAATAAACTGAATTCAGAAAAAAATGCTTTTTTAAAGATAACGGTAATTGCAGTTATTTCTGTAACGGTAGTCAATCGAATCCAGGCATGTTTAAGGCAGGCAAATATAGATAAAAATGAAATTATAGGAAAATTAGTGCCGCAATTCTTTAAATGTTTTGATCCTTTTATAATATTCTTTTTCTTCTTCGATAATTATGTACATTGAAATGTGTAAGTGAAATAGAAATAGCTTAAATAACAATTTATGACAATAACACGTACCCTACTTTTATATTTTTTAAAAAATTCAAATAGATATTATGAAAAAAAACTTACCAGCAAATTTAACAATTCAGCAAGTTTTAACAATTGCACATCTGAAAGTGGAAAATAAACTAAAATAGAAAAGGTTTTACAAAATTTAATATAATTTTAGTTACGAAAATAGATAAGATTAGAAATAAAACAACATCATTATATTTGTCAATGCCTTTCGTAGTTGTCATTGTTATTAAACCCTTTTTAGACTGCAATTAATGCCTGATAACTGATACCCAAAAAACAAACAAAGTCACAGCTGCTGAGCTGAGAGAAGTGAGATGCAATGTCAACACACTCTTTTACACACAAACTCACAGAGGCAGCACAAACTAATTACATACATACATTTTTTTTTAATTTGTGTTCAAATTTTTTATGAAGAAAATTTTACCGAAAACCCACAAAAATTTGCAGCATCACTTGAGCTGCAAGTGTGTAAACAAAGAAGCGCAAGCGTGCAAACGCCAACAACAACAATGATCATAACAACCAACAACTAAAACTTAGAAATACTCGTACTCATCTGCACCATGTTGCAACAAAAAATAGCATGTACAACAACACTGCATTGCACTGAAATGAAATGAAGACCTCAGCAGGCCTGCTGTTTAAGAAGTGAGCTAATTTTTCAGTCCCACTGCCACATGAAATGAAATCTTATGAAAATAAAACCATACTCGTTGTTGTACAACAAAAATATTAAATAATGAATGTACGGAATTGTTTGTTCAATATTTTGAAATGCTAACAAAAGCCATAGTCAATTTAAATACAGTTTTTTTTTCTCTTCTAAATACATGTTGTATTGATGCCTGCCTATTTGTTTAAGTATCTCTCTTGGTGACTCTTAATGTGTTAAAGGATTTACAACCGTGTAAGAAATATTTTCATTTCAACATTTGCCATTGTGTTGATGTTTTGCGTCGTGGCAGCTAAATAGTGGTTCTGTAATAAAAGGATATTTTTGCAGATGTTTGAAAATAAAATCCATGTTAACGCTCTTGCTGATTGACACCACCATGCAGCCAAAAAAAAAGAAAAAAAAACTATGTAAACTCGTATACAATACGAGTACATGTGTATATTTTCAGTCTTACCCAAACGCAGGAGTACTTCTGTGCTCATAAATTCTGACTAAATTAGTTCACTTATAATTCAAGCTGAAATGATTGCAAGGACACTTGGTGGCTCTCACATGTTGTGATTGCAGCTCAGTTTTGGTGTTTTGGTTCCCTGGAATAAACTCACGAATTTATGTAAAATATGATTGAAATGAATTATTAAAATACATACTAATCAAATTATTCAATCCTTGAAACAGTCAAAAATTATATGCGTAATTCAATTATTTGTTCCTTTTTTAATAGTTTAATAGGAGCATCTTATAATTTGCTCTAGGATTTTCGTCATTATAGACTTGAAACTGTGAATATCCGTAATAAATAAAGATACAACTGTCATAATGAGTGTTATATTTTTACTCATTATCATTTGGGCATTTTTAGTCAACATTTAACAAAAATCCACTTCTATACTTGTGTTTCGTTGTTGGTTTATCCAGCGTCATGCTGTCTAAAGCGTTTTTCTACAAAATCTCGCTGTTTTAAGAGGAGTGAGTGTTTATTTATTTGTATCTGCAGTTATTTATTTTGTCAATGGCCATTTCTTAATACGAAATGTACCAAACACTCAAACTCATACTCACACAGTGGGCCCGTCTGCACTAATTCTGCATTTTTAGCAAAGTTGCTTAATGATTCAAAACGTTAAAATGTTAACATTAACGATAATTTGGATTATTTCGGTAATGATTTCAGTATCGATATTTTAGCGCTCTTTACATGACATCTGTAAAAAATTAAAAATATATCATTGTACATATGTATTTTATTTTAGCTTCTGTATATTTAAATAAATCCGTTTTCGGAAAAAGTATCTTTGTATATTTATTATTTAAATATATTGAAAACGGATTTTGCAGTAATTGTATTTGTAACGGTAACGGTATATTACCGGTAACGTTACTCGAGCTGAAATGTTATTTTAGAACTGACTTTTTTAGATTTTCAGCTTATAAAAATTTCATTGTTTAACTTACAAAATAAATGTGAGAAAAACCGATTAAAAAAATATTTAGCAAAACTTTTCCAAACCCTGACAAAAGTTTGGAAATTCAATTTTCAAATGAATTTAACTGGAAAACTATTACAGATAAATAGCACACGCACACATAAGTAGGTATTTTTTAAGGATCTTGCTGAGGACTTTCAGAAAATATAAAAATATTAGAAATCGGATGAATAACAAAACAATTGCACGTGTATAACAAATTTCATGTCAAATTTCATTTTGAGCACGCACAGCTCCACCCTTGGAGCGTTTGTGGACTCACTTCAAAACTTAAACACGAACCAACCGTTTAGAATTTCCGATTTATTTTCAAAAAATGTCGATTCTGTCCCACTGTGCAACATGAAAATTGAAGATATTGATATAAAATGTGTCCATGTCTGAATTTTCATGTCAAATCAGTGAAAGCACTTTGTTACTTGAAATGGATTCATATTACAGGTGGCTATCTTTGATCTACTATGCTGCTTCCTATGCCTAAAACTCACACTTTCGAAGACAATATTCCCAATTTTCAAGTGCTCCGCTATTGACGTTTCAGTTTTAGAAATTTTAGACTTATAACCATTTATTATGCGTTATGCCCCAATGTGCACTGCCATTAAAACACACACAGATTTTAATATGTACTTACTTAAATTCTCTCGTACCCAGTTCAACACTAATATTTTTGTTTGTTTTTACGACAAAACAGTTCACATTCAGCATTCGAAACAAATAAACAACCAAAAGAAAAAAAAAAAAACAAGAGTAATAAAATCCAAAAGCTCCACTTCAGATTTTTCATTAAAAACGTTGGCGTTCCAGAAACGTAATCATACAGTCAGATTTTTCGTTTGTTTTGTCTTTCTGGATGAGCTTAATTCACAATTTCATTGACTATTTTCATGCGCCTCTTAAGCCTTTATGGGGTCTCTGTGTGTGTTTGTGTAAAGCTGGATCTGGAATCTTTTGATTTATTTACATTAGAATCTGTTTTTTTTTTTTTTTTTGTGAGTAAACAAATGATTTTGAAACTTATGATTCTCATAACAAAATGCCATTATTACGGATGTTATTGTGGCCATTATTTTTATAAGGAATTTGTTTGTTTACAGAAACCAACAAATTACAAATTCAGACAAAAGACATCAGATTTATAAACATTTACTTATTCACGCTGTTACTGGGTTGTTAACCTCTGGAAGAGAAATAGAGAATAGATTTGAAATTATGAAATTGAGTAAAGTTTCGGCGCTTTCTAGAGTCTTCTATTATAATCTGCGACACTTGTCAAATTCACCAAAATGCTTGTTAAATATAAAAAAATCAGATTCATACTTTTTCATTTAAACACTTTCACTTTATAGCTGCATATTTCTATTTTATTTTCTTAAAATTTTATTAAATAAGTTTATATGTACACGATTCCTAATACTTCACCTGTTGGCATTATTTCTTATTTGATAGAAAATTTAAAGAATCAACAAAAATCATTCATTACAGAACACTGAACATTTTGGCTACCCGTTTGATTCTTTTTCATTTTCTGCATGACTTGGTTTTATGAATCGTTTCTTCATTTTTCATTTCATTTAATATTTTCCCTCTGTTGTTGTCTCAATATAAAACATAAATAAATATTTGCAATGTCTAATAAGCCACAAGGTGGTCTAATACCTCTTTAATATCATGTCCTCAAGCCAACTGAAAACGCACAGCCCCGAACAACAACAACAACAAAAAAAAACTCTACCTAATTTTTATTTATAAAATTTCATTCATGCGTTCCTGAAGGATGTTTTTTATAACACTACAGGATCACAAACGCACACGAAACACAGGATCTAAATAAAAGAAATTAGTTAAAAAAAAAAAAAACCTTGCCGACTTCCAAAAGTAGAATAGACAATGAGTTGGAAATGTATTTAGAATTTTGCCTCTTCAATGCTTATCATGGTTAAATGATTATTTAAGTACTTTTGTTGGCTATTGTTCGTGTGGTTATTGTACGTATCGTTAGTTTAACCATCATAAACTATAGAGTGTTTTGTTTTTAAATAGAATTTACTTCTGCCCCATTGTCATTGTTATTAAACCCTTAACAAACAATTATTGTTCAATATTATGATCAAGTACCCTACCTATACTAGGTTGTGCTGGTTAATTAGGATCGTAATTAATTGTTAACTAAGTATATTAAAAACATTATTGTCTAATCCATTTCAGCATTATTGGATCCACATTTTATTTTCAAGATTTTACCAAAACTTTCAACTTTCTTAAATCCATAGAATCTTTGTGAATAGAATATACTAAAACCCAAAGACCCTCTTTCAAAGATATGCTAATGACATATCATTACTGATTAACATACTTTTTAATTACGACTAAATACTGTCTGCAGAGGGTTTCATATAATCGCAAATAAAAAATTTTGAAATAAAAAAAAATAAAATATTTTAATAAAATTTTAATTTTTAAATAAAATAAAAACTAAACAATATTACATTTTAACTTGAAAATGTCCTTCCAGTAACATTTTGTCTTTAACAGCCCATAAACATATAATACAAGTTGAAATCTCAAGTTTTGTAGTTCATAAGGGAAAACGTTTACTTTAACCAAGGCTAAAATACCATTAGTGAAATATTTAAGAAAAAGGGTTTTCAACAAGAACTATATTTTAAACAGGGGCATATTGGAATAAAATGAAAGTTTGACTTGCTGCCATATGTATCTGTAGAAGAAGCTTTGACAATTGTTACAGTGAATTTAATTTCGCTCGAAAAGCGCCGTAGATTCGCTGATCATTCAAGAACAACCCGCTGATTATTTATTTGTCGCATTGGAGCTACTGAAAATTCTTCTCAAAGCAATTGTTTTCAAACCATTGCATACTGAATGTATCACTGTATGGTAAACTATGCGGTCTGGAAATTTTATTGAGCTATTTTTTTTTTATCGAAAACTCGTCTGGAAATTGATCAAGATATTCTTGACGTAATTAACCAGACAGACCCGACATTTTGCCAAAATGTTATTGAACATTTTGTTAAAAGGAATGCGTTGTCGTCCGTCATTAATTCAACTGTTCGATATCATTCTTCAGTTATAGGCCCCTATTATGAGCTGCATTCGACAATCGATATTCGCTTGCTATCGAAAATCGACTATCGAATGTAAAATTAGTATTATGAGTTGGCATCGCTGTCGAAAATTTCGTTGTTCAACGAATTTTTTATCGAACAGAAATTTGCTGTCGACGCTGTATAAAATTGTGCAAAATTTATTTAAAATGTAAGAATTTGTTGATTTTTTTTTTGGTATTGGTCAACTAAATACTACATACAGTGGGTGGCCAAATTATTAGTTACACTAGTTTTTCTTATTAATTAAGATTCAACCGCTTTTAATACGTATATAAATTTGTTTCTTGTACCAGATGTTTTCGTATTTTAATTCTGGTAATACTGTTAAATATTGTGCAGTGTCAACAATGATTGGTAACATTAGAGTGCAATTGTAGATCATTCTGCTCTGAAGTGTGAAATATGCAATTTTGAGGTTATACTGTTATACAAACAAAATCTTATAGAGGCATTGATTAAAGTCTGGCATCACGATGAAGAACTAAAAGAAAATGCATTCAGAGCATTCCAAAAAGGCTGCAAGCTGTAATTGATGCCAAAGGAGGTTCTACGAAATATTACGATTTTTTTTTCAAAAAATTTGTTTTCCTCAAATATATGTTTTTAAAACAAAAGAATTTATTTTTAATTGAAATAGAAACACTTAATTTATCTAAAAGAACAAATAAAATGATAAATTTTCACTATTTTAAAATGTTATACGGCTTCAAACTAAACAATTTTGCATATGTAACTAATAATTTGGCCACCCACTGTACTTGTAAATTACTTTTGTTAATATCCTGCAGGTCGTACGTAGAAAACAGCAATTGGAAAAGCTCGCTTCTCTCATGGAAGAAGATCCACTGTTGGCAAAATGTATTTGCTCAGGCAGCCAAAAAATGGGAGGGCTTTACACAGAAGCTTAATTCTATTCATCAGACGAATCATTAAACCATAATTCCGTGGTGGTCATTTCAAAATTAATTTATTTTGCTTTAAGAATTTGTAAACAAATATGGCGCCAGCTAATAGAAATGTACTATCGTGAATAACCCAAAAAGAGTGATTTTCACAATAGCGTTTTTTCATCGAATGTGCACCAAATGAAAACTCGTACAATAAGCATTTTCGACCACAGTCGAAAATCGAATTTTGCTCATAATAGGTACCATAATTATCAAACCTTACCCTTTTCAATATAATAATATCTTTTATGACTTTCATATTTTATTTTTTGTTAAAAACTCTTACAATTACAGAAATAATCGGAAGTACTTTTAATATTTATTCAAAAAAGCGTAACCGCTTACTTTAGCACAAATCTGTTTGACGTTGTTTACTCTTACAAGAGTTTTGCAAGATTAAACAGCATCAAATAAAATTAAACTAAATATTTGTTGTATTTGGTCCTTTTGTAAATAAATAAACGTGTTCAAATATATTTTATTTAGTGGTTACGTCTTTTTGGCAAATATTTGCCAAGTGCGACCGTACCTTAAGGAATTATATATTTTGAAAACAAAAAAAAAATTATGTTTGAATTGAAAGAAGTCATTTTGTTTTTAATATTTGTGAATTTAATGCACAACTTAAGTCAAATATAACTCAAGAATAACTGATCTGATCTAGAAAAACGAAAACGAAAAACTAAAGAACCATTATTGTTTCACCAAAAGTATTTGTTGTGAAAAAAATATATTTTTAATAGTTTTTTTGTGCAAAATAAGAGGTTTCGGCAAAGATTTCTAAAAGTTACAGAAAATTAGATGTGTTTTAATTATATTCTAACCGAATTTACAATTTTAACAGACAAACATCAACACATTTGTTAATATTTGTATACGTTATTTTATTAATTTATAATAGAAGTAAAAAATAATTTAAAAACATTAAAATTTGTTAAGTATTTGTGAGAACAATTTGGTATAATTGATATATTTTACACCAGTATCTAAGGCAAAATCAGTTTTAGTATTAGATTTCTAATTTCGGTTTAAATTTCGTGTTACATTTAGTTTTCTATTAAAAAGAAAGTTAAATTAAATTTAAATTGTTAAAGAAAGTGTTCTTCCTGTTCTTATTAAGTTTGTGAAACTAAATTTCTTTTGAATTAACAAATGATTTCATCCCAAAGAAACAAAAAAAAAGAAAAAAAATAGAAAAGCTAAGAACACCAACCAATAATCACACAAAAACTTACAAAAATCTAAGAATCTTCATTAAAGAAACAAAAAACGTAATAATAAAAATTGTTTACTTTTGCGTAAACTTTGTGGCAACAACAAAGAACACAAAAAATACGACAAGAGTAAAAAGCAGCAAAAGAAATGTCAATGAAAACGGTTATTGGCATTTTGTGTTTATTTAAGTGTCACCCAATAACAAACATCATCCAACCATTATAATCATCATCATCTTCGTCACCATGTTCTATTTCAAATCCCAATAAGTCAACTTAAAGCCCCCTCGTTTAAACGTTAGTCAATCATTTATATTGTGAATTGAGTTCAATTTATTTGAAACTCCCAGCTCCAAAATCAAGCCAAAGTTAAATAAATATCTGAAATTAACAAAAACTAAAATACGAGCAAATAAACTAGTTAGAGTGCAATATTCGGCTGTGCCGAATCTTAAATACCCTCCACCTATGTATATAATATAATGAGAAATACAAAAACTACACTGGTTATAGGACTAAAATATCCTTATTCAATGTTTTGTATTTAGTTTTAGCACAAATTTTATTAGTATTTTATATATTGTTTGAAAGACAATTTTATAAACAATTTTGACCATTTACAATTGATGTAATTAAAAATTCTCATCATAATCTACAGAGTTCGTCTGATATTCATAACAAGCTTGAGTATAATTTAACAATCTATAAAATTAAAAAAAACACCACAAGTTAACAAACAGATACCCTGTAAAGAGTAAGATTGTAAGGTGGTTAAATTTGATCTCAATAACTTTATGAACAAGATTACGAATATCTCGATATAGTAGAAACGGACCATTAATGGCCTAACAGCTTTTACATCCAGTATCCAGTAATGTGATTTCTATCTACATATTTTGGGCTTATTTTGGTTCATCTCAATAATATTTTTTACAAGAGTTGTATGGTTGGTTGTACTCGAAAGTGGACTTAATTCGGGAGCTATTGCCCATTATTGACTGACAGCAGATATTAGTATGATTTCTGGATTACAATTTCTGATCTGTACAAAAAAATGTTAATTCGATATCGATAAATATCGGTAGGCATTATTGAGGGTTAACTTGTATATGTGAACAATTACAAAACATGGTCCGATCATCTTAAATTTCGGAACAGAGAATTTTATGCATATTTAAACATAATAATAGTACATTTGAGATACATATTACTATTAACTTGAATTTCGGAAGTGGACCTTATATGGTGGATATAGTTAAATATGGGCCGATATTTTTAAAATCTAGCAGTTTGATTTCGGCATCAATGTAAATGTTGCGTGTAAAATTGGATCGGTATCAATATTTAGAAGAGATTTATGAGTATTGAAGTGATTTTCGGTAAAGGGATATAGTCAAATATGGACTGAAATTCACAAAATTCTGTAGTAAAATCATACTGTGTATATGTAAATGATATATATAATGTTTTGAGTCGATACCAATATTTATAAGATATTGTATAAAGATAAATTACTTTTTCGGATGTGGCCCTTATAGGGTAGTTTAAATGGGGTCTAGGTCAAACATGGACCGAACTAAGCAAAATTTCGTTTTGCGATTTCTTTTTATATATAACACTTATTTTTGCTGAATTTTGTATAAATATTCCAATTTTATAGAAAGATATTTGTATGGGGTCTTCAAACTCCTCAAACTTTTTTCTTTTATCATAAAAATAACGTGTACAAAATTTCATGGCATTATCTGCAATATATTTCAAAAAATTGCAAGAAATATATTTAAAAATATCATACATATTTGTTTTGGGGTTGTGTCAAATTTTAGTCCATAACTCTGGTTATGCCATACCGATTTAGCTGGTTTGCAATACCAAGCTGCTTGGGAGAATTATAAAGGGTTTTTCGTAAACCCTATTGATTTGGGTTGTGTCTTTTGGACGTGAGAATGTTTTACACAGACAGATTGACAGACAGACGGACATGGCTCAAACGACTTAGAATTTCATAAGGATCAAGAATATATAAGTATACCTTGTTGGGTCTCAGATGAATATTTCTCAGTGTTACACACGGAATGGCAAACTTATATATACCTTCATTCACCACTTGTAGTGGTGGAGGATATAAAAAATACTTGTTTATTATATTCTAACCGAAAAAACTGTAAAAGAAACTAAACAAATGTTTATACTAGACGTTTTTTTTTTTATCTTATTTGCTGACACACACATACCGAATCATCCTTAATTTTAGTATTTTAGTTTTTTTCAATGTTTTAGATATAAATATGAATTTGTTTCTGCCTTTTGGGGAAAATCTTTCATGAATACTATTAATGTCCATCGATAACCTACTTAGAGAGAATATAAAACAATTCATAAAAAGAACTATTGAATTAAGTAACTACATTATTTAAATAAAACGAAAAAGAGCTAGTTTAATAAAAGAATATTTAATATATCTGTAATTATACTGCACTAGTTTGCAGTAGTTCTTTTAACAGCTGATGAAAAGGAGCGAAACAAATGCTTTATATAGTTCAGCAAAACTAGTAGGTTTTCTAAACAAATGTCCAGTGCCTTTGTCGACATAAGTTTATACTCTTATGTATTTTAAATATTTTATAATCTTATGTCTTTATGCCATTCCTATGGGAAACTATTCTTTAACATTTCAGACTGCAATTTATGACATCTCAATTTGCGCTAGAGATTGATTGTTTTTGTAGCGATTTGTAGTGATTGTATTACGTCACTAAACGATTGCGTGGCAACTCTAATGTCAGAGAAAATACCGAAAATCGGGTTGAGTCAGAGTTTTTTTGTCATTGTAGGTTGCATTACAAATGCTCAGAGCATAAATTCTGTGACTGTGTCTCTTCGTTTGTAGTATTCAATTGGGTTGATAGCTATGAATTGTTACTTGGATTGAATCGTCAAGGGACTCGTACACGTTAAAATATGTATATGGTCAAAAGAAGCTTTCGTACAGTTAGCATAACTGCTGCGATATCTCTACGAAGTTTTTCGAATATATGAAACTAATGTATTTTAGCTTCTCCCTATTACATGTGGTGTTATTGTTTAAAAAAAAACAACATTTTTCTTTCAATCCTTACTATAGGTATAACATTTTTAGTGCTTTGTTTTCATTATTTATTTGCAGTGTGTTGGGCTGCCAGATGAATTTCGGAAAAAATCGTCAAAAATCCGAGAAAAAAGAAAAAAATCGTCTTTTCGAATTTTAAAAATCGTCAAAAAAAATCGGAAAAATAAAAAGTCACTATTATATAGTTTATATAGTCTCTTGTACAATACATAAATTTGAACTTTGAAGAAATCAAAAAAAAAAAAAAAATATTATGTTAAACACAACTTGCACAATAGTTTTATAAAATCTTAGTCCGCTTTCAGACTTCCCGATTCAAACTCGTCAGGTATTGTTGGATGAGAAGGAAAAAAGCAGAAAAGTGGTACAAACTTGGCGGTTTTCTTATTTTTTTTTTGTATTTTTTTTCATGCATGTTGATTTGCATTTAAAAGTACGAAAATTGAATTGACGTGTGTAAATGAAATGGCAAGTTCAAAAAAGAATTGAACAAAAACTGGTCAGCTAAAACTGAAGAGTATGAAACAAGACTAACAGTGCTTTATAAATAAATTGCTGAATTTAGCATATTTTATTAATTCAGATTAAATTACAATGTCAAAACAATTTAGTTTATTAAGTTTTTGAGTATAAAATCCAATTCATCCAACATATACAGGTACTTATTTTTAAAGATTTCCGCATTTATTGTTATTTAAATTTATTTGGCTGAATATTCTTTCGACGTTTTGTTTAAATAGGAGAAGTTTTTGTAGAATTTCCCCATTGAAATGCAGAAATTGTTTCCTCTAAAAATTTTAGTTCATGGAATTTAGCATTTAAAACTGCTTTGTTATGCTTACAAATAAATAAGTAATTTCTACTATTATTTAGAATTATTATACTTAAACTTAACAATTGTCAATAATTAAGAAAACATTACTATTACTTAGTTTAGTTTTTGAAATACATATGTCATGTTCTTCTTAATATTTATAATAATAAATGCGAAAAATAGAGAGACTTTGGTAACAAAAACATTAATAAAACAAACAAATGATAGAAAATTGCAATAATTCAGAAAATCATCACCTTCAATGAAAAAATCATCATTTGCTATTTTTGAAACAAAAAATCGTCAAAATGTGGATAAATCGTCAAATCTGGCAGCTATGGCTGTGTGTTGTTCTCTTCTAAAGTCAACAATAGCTGAATGATACACTCTTCTTTTTAAGTTTATTCATTAAGCGCAAGTGAGCGATTTTGGTTCCATTACGAAAATTCGTTGCGTATTGTTTTTCTTCCAAAATTGACATTTTTTATTTGTCTAAATTGTGGTTGCGCCTTCAATACATTTGCTAATGTTCAGTTTGTGTGTGAGTTTCCAAGTCATACATACATATGTATATTACATTTCGCCACACGTTATTGTCTTTGGTAGACTTAGGAAAAATTTAATTTTGAATTTTGTAGCTTCTTTGACATCAAAGGCAATAAATCCTGGTGTTATTCATTGGTTGGTGGTTTTTTTTTTTTATCTATGAGCCATTTTTTTTCTTTATTTATTTTTCTAACCCAAAAAAAAAATACACGAAAGAAACATCGTTAACATTTCAAATGCCGTAATAAAAGCAGCCCTAAAGCCACTTCTAATGTCAATAGTTGTTGTTGTCTGATATATCAAAAGAACTCTGTTTCTATTCTATTGGCTGCAGTGTTTGGATAGATGTATTTCGTTGGTATTAGTTAATGGCTTTAGGTTGGTTTAATGAAATTGTGACAGATTTAAATCAAATTGTATCAATCAAATGTATGAACAACGATTTCTTGTATTAAAATGTACCTATAATTATAACAATTAAATATTTAATACACAGAGTTCACTGGAATGATTTTTATGTCCTTTACTAATGCACTGGTTCTTATAAATGGAGTTTCAATAGGGGGTTTCCATAAAAATAATTTAGTTTGAATTAATGGATGTCGTTTCATCGTTTCATTAGTTCTATATCGAATGATACACTCGGAGGAGTGTGCGGGACTTTTAGTTTTGAATATTTCAATATAATGGGTCAATAACTAACTCCAACTTAAATGTTACTAAATTTTTTTATTTTATTTGCATTTAAGTATTTGCCGAAAAAGACGTAACCACTAAATAAAATATATTTGAACACGTTTATTTATTTAAAAAAAAAAACTACGTTTATTTAGGACAAAACATACCAAATATTTAGTTTTATTTTATTTGATGCTATTTGATCTTGCAAAACTACTGTAAGAGTAAACAATGTCAAACAAATATTTGCTAAAACAAGTGACCGTACCTTTCTACATACATACATAAATATTTAAGTGTCATTTTGGAAAAGTAAAATCTATGAAACCAAGTTGTTTCAAAGTCACTCGTGCAATATTTTCTTGTACATATTCCTTCGTAGACATTCTCTGATCCGACAACAGCACAATTGTGGCCATTTTAAGAGAAACTATAGCACTATTACAACAACTACAATGTCTACTTAGTTTCAGAAATACAATTGGACCGCATAGTACAATATTTGCTATATTTTATTTTTTATTAAAGTTGTTGCTATAGTTGTTATTGTTGTTTGTGTAACTATTGTTTTTTTAAGGATTTTCTCATAGATATTCTGGTTACGTTCACATTTAACTGCTGTTTTTATATGCTGCAGACAAATATTTGCTTTCCGACAATAGTCATAAATACCAAAAGCTACATGTTCAGCATACTTAGAACACTTATGGATGGTTGGTGGGACGGGCAGACGGGCAAAACCTAAACAAAACTAAAACATAGAGTAAAGAGCAAAAAAAGAATATTTCTCGAAAAAATCCCTCTGGTTGAAATAAAAACAAAACAGAGAAAAAATTGTTCATTGTCGAACAACATTAGAAAAAAACGAACGGAAAGGAAACCATAGAAACCAACCAGTCATCGACAAGTTAAAAAAGAATTCACATACACATATTTGTGTACTTGTACACAAGAGTGTAGTTGATAGTTTTTATTCATGTTAGTTGAAGCACGATATGGTGGACTGCTGCAAAACGAAAAAAAGAACACAAAAAATATTGTACAACATGATACAAGAAATTCTATAAAAACAGTTCAAATATTGCAAAAAAAAAACGAATTTAATGCACTTGAAGAAAATCCGATTTTCATATACATACATACTTAAGCAGTGGTTCTAATATCTAATAGGGTAAATTATGGATCACAAACTGTGAATTATACTTTTATGGAACAGATTTGTGCTGATTTATATATGCATAGCAACTGTTTCTTTTCACATGGCAACATAGCCCGAAATTGAGAAATAGATTTAAAGTTTATCATGAAAAACACCTATTGCAATTAAATGATATAAATTGGAACAAAACCTGCCCCTTTAGAACTTTGATGACGTTACGGAATCGTGAATTTAGAAGATGTAAAACGTCAAGAAAGTTACAAGTTTGGTTGCGGCTTTGCAAACGACTACGCAACATTCTTATCGGTTTCATAAATTGTTATAAACGGTTCGAATCACAGCTAAGTACTTTAACATTAATCTTATTTGTAGTCACGCGTCGATCGAAGTAAAATTAAAAGAGTCAAAAACCGTTTGTATGAACGTCTCGTTGCATTCTTCGATCGATAACCGAAACACGGTATTAAAGATATCCTTGTTAAGGATTGCAATGCAAATTGGGAACATAAATTACCATCAGTCCGAAAAGTTAAGTCTCCATGACAATAGATCCGAGAACAAGGTGGGACGGATTGATTTCACTGAGGCAAGGATCATATTGATAAGTATTACTATCTTTCTGCATCCGAACTCTTCATTGACAGAAGCAAGCACAAAATTGAGGAAACTGAGATGCATTGCCTCATAAATGAAACCCAGAAATTCTTTTAACAAATAACGCGTAAAAACATGAGAGAGTTAAAATGGGAAAATAAGACGAATTACTGCCCATAAAATGAGCGCAAGATGAACTATTTTAGAAAACAGACGATCTAGACGGACAAAATTAACACTATTAAAAGCTCTTAACTATGCGGCTTTCTATATGGGTTTAAAACATACACCCCTATCGTGAATAAAAATTCCACATGAAATTTGTTCCCTTTTCACATTTTTCCTATTAAAATTCAATGTTAAAAAAATAAAAGGGAACAAATTTCATGTGGAAATTTTGTTCACGATAGGGGTGATAGACAATGAACAGTGTTCGAGAACAAATACTCGGTAATCACGGTAATACTGAATTTCAAATTAGAATAAACATTGACATATTTGGGTCGGTTACATATATTTTGCTTTTGGCTGAAATCTTAGTTAGTTTCTGGGAGTGGTAATTGTATGATAGTTATTTCTTTATTTTTGAAAAGTTTGAAAGTACGTTTTCCGCCATGAACATTTCCTAAGCATCGCCTTTCTCTGTGTATTCAATAGTTTTGCATGTACAGAGTGTCGAATAACATAAAACATGACGATTTAGCAAAATGGAAAACATTGTTTTTAGAAAAGTATAAAAAAAAATAAAAAATAAAAACTGTTAGGAAAAAACAACGAATAAAAAAATACAATGAGTATGTAAAGAATGAACAGTCGAGATAAGAATAAAAGAAAATAATAATAAAAACCAAACCAAAGCTAAAACTGTCTATTCTAGTGGAAAAAATTGTTAAATATTCATCTAGAGGTCTTTTGTAAAAATGGTCAAAATCATTGCTAAAAGGTCTTTCGTTTATTTTTTCTATTTGCCAATTGTTGTTTGAAATTGTGCTGTGTTTTTATTGTTGGCTTATACTTTATTTTCTTGTTTTTTTAGCTGCATATACATACATATGTATGTATGTATGTATGTTTTTAAGCGTTACGGAAAACTAACATAGTAATAAAAAATGGCGTCCTAGAACTGAATACAACATTAGAAACCCATGCTAAATTCACATAAAAACAATAATGGCCAAAATGGACGTAACAAAAAAAAAATCATGCTTCAACACAAATAAAAACCAAAAAAAAAAAAATGTTTCTTTGTCTTTGTCAGTTTTTATTTTTTATACTCGTACAAGTAACATTCATTCAGTCATAACAACTGCCACAAAAGTATGTGTTTTTCAATTGTTCAACACTACTACCACATTTACGTATGTGGCAATAGAAAACATTATAAGAAAATCATGTCTGTATGTTTGAATAAAAAGTAGCTTCGTTCTAGTTAGAGGCAATAGAAGTTCCCGAAAAACAAAATTACTTCCGAAGAAGTAAAAATTATGTAGAAGTGCAGAAGCAGAAGTGTGACAATTGTGACATTTGTGGCTTATCAAAGGATCAATGTACATACATACATTTTTTATTGATTCCTATACTTTGGAGTTATTCTGATGGTTCGATTGAAGTACATTAAAGGTAATGCATAGAGTAATATATGTGTACTTTAAAAAAAAAGTAGAAAAATAATTAGAAAATATAGTTTTATATATTTTCAGATGTCATAATAACTTTTTGACCATATTGTGCGGAACACTGAGTACTTCTAAAGAGTTTTCTAGGAACCAATTGTATAATATGGCTATCACATATGAATTTCAAAACTAATAATTTTATAAAGTCAATCAATCGTTTCAAAAAATTCAGTTAACGAAATTCGAATAATTTCATTTAATTCAAAAAATGTCTTTATACTTTTCGAAGATATATGCAAATGTATGACCTATAATTTAAAGCCCTTGGGATATTATTTTCATATATATATTTTTAAAACTTTGAGATCGATTAAGAAATTTCTTTATTCTGAGTCATTAATAGAAAAGTAATCAATAATCCTTTGATTATAAACCTATTTTTAAAATTAAAAAAGGCAAAGTATGGAAGTTCTCAACCAGACCTATCACCTACACTTAGCTTAGATTAATTTTTAGCAGGACTTTACATTCCTATATAATGCAGAAACCATTAGAATTAGCTCAGAGTAATGTGTGAAGAAACTTTTAAAACTCGAAATGAAATTTCCAAAATATAGAGTTCTTTTAGCATGGCTTTTTTCAACATTTAGAACATTCAAAAATGTAGCCTTAAAAGCTTGGTGCATACTGTTTGGCAAATGAAAATGTTTATTTGCTTGTAATAAAAACTTTAAACATGAAACAGTCAAATTTGTTTACAAGTTCCGTTTGCAAAATCAAAAGCAAACAGCAACAATCTATAAACCCTCTCTTTGCCATCATCAGACACAAAGTAAAAAACACTTTTATATTACCACATGCAAATTTCGTTTTTCTTATTTGAAAACTAAAATATAAATAAAAAAAAAAAAAAAAAGCACAACAGCCACTACGACAAAAGCAAGAAAAGTGCAAATATATGTATGTAAAGTACAAACAGCAAATACAAGTTAGTTAAACTTAGTTATTGTGTGTGTATGGTTGTATGTTGTTAAACGGAAACGGAAGTGTGAAACAAAACTCTTTAAAAGCCAACCACACGCATGAACTTTGATATAAGGAGTACCAATCATCTTCATCATGTTCCTACAACAAATACAGACAAAACAAAACACAACAACAACAACAACAACATATATACATTCGCTGAATGCTTGTACTCACACAAAATAAACATACATACATCCAGGCAAACATCTCAAAACAAAAAGTAGTCAAGTTAAACAATATCAAAAAAAGAGAGAACAAGATGGCTGCAAGGATGTAAAACAAAAAATGGCAACAACTTTTCAAGTGGGTTGAAAAGTTAAATAAAGACTTTTTCTTAAGAAACTTGATTTTTAGTTCAACTTTTTTGATGTTTGTTTGTTGTCTTATTGGTGTGGTTGTTGTTGTTGTTATTATTGTTTTTTTCTTCTTCTTCTTCTTATTGCAATCTACACATGTTCATGAATATTTGTTATTTTCCAGTTTGTTTTTGTTATAGAGTAGATGAATGAATGTCTGTGTGTTTTTTATGGGCTTGGATATTTGGTCTGAGGTTCTCTCACTCTGTACATGTGTTTGTTTGTGTACTTTTTTGTGGTTTATTCTGGTTCCTTTTCCAAGTTGTCTGATGAAGCCGATACAAAAAGTTTTGCAAAGTTTTAAGAAATCATTATTTAACGGAAACCACAATTTAAGACAATAATCAAGAATGCTTAAAATGTTGATTACCAAATAAGTGAGTCAGTGAGTGAGTGACTGAGTGAATGAATGATTGAAGCAGTTGTGAGCCTTTATAAAACCTAAAAAGGAAATACAAATTTCTTGTTAATCATACTTCAAAGAAAATGATAACAGGAATTAAGGCAAAAACTTTATCAATTTAACTTAAAAGATTTTGAGTTCAAACAAACCTTTGTTTGTCAAACATATACGAGTAAATTTGTACATACATACAACTTTCACTTTTTTTTATTTCAATAACGTATTATGCATTAGGATACATGAACATAAATTATTTCCAGAAAACCTTAAATTTCAATTCAAAGGTACGATACAGTTATCATAATTAATTCTCGCATATAAGTTTAATAAAATTCTCATAATATATTATAATTAAATAGTCTAACAAAATTAAAAACAATTGTTTTGCTTTCAAATTTGTTTGCTTTGAATGTGTTCAAGCTCTGCGGAATTTTTGTTAAAAGTAAATCTGTAAATTTTTTTAATATGTATTTAATTAATATACATTTTTTCTCACAATTTCAATTGATTCAACTATTGGTTTTATTAGAATTCTATGATCCTTTATTGCAACGCAAATTCCAGTAAGAAAAGTACAAAAATATCCCTTTATTTTCCAATTCCAATTGAATCTTATAAAACAATTTCCCTTTTCTAAAGTATTATTTGCATTCATACATTTTGCTTTGTAATTGATTTCAAAGAGATAAACTTCTAATAAGTATGAACTACAATGATACTTGTTTGACAATAGAATGCACATAATATTTATTTATCAACATCATATACATATCTGTTCCAACTGTTTTGTCACTAGACATTTTTACACACTAAACAACAAAACGAACCCAGAAACAAACCCCTAAAAGAACACAATAGAAAATAAATATTTAACTGAAAGTGATTTGAATGATGATTCTTCCCATGGAATTGTTCAAACAAATAAAGAAATAAAATTCCACACAAACTGATCTGATCAGATCAATTGGTTGTATTTTAAAAACAATTTAGCTTAAATGTAATAATTGTTTAAAAAAAAAATGGGTGGTTGGTTGCATTGAGGGCAATTTGTATGCAGCGGAATCACAAATCATTAAATAGATGATTGTGTGAATTTAAAAATATGATTCAACACAATGGGTGGAATAATTGAAATGAAAAGGCGTTGAAATGTATCAAAAGTGTGCGAAGTTTTTCAATTCATATGTAGTAGATTCTCGTATGTATGTGAGTACTCGTACTTGTACTAGTGATTGTGCAAGTGACGAGTTATCACATGGTATTCATATATATTTATTTGTAAATATTTATTAAATTTTTCAAATAAATAGCTAACTTCAACTAAGAACATACTAGAACAGAGACCAGAGCTGTGTGTTTTGGTAGCCTTTTCATAAAATATATTTATGTTAACGCAAATTCATTACACATTCTTCTGTTTTAAAAATTGCTTAACGCTTTGATCACAAATAAAACAAGTTAAATCAGTCATACATTTTTGTATACGAATGGAAATTTTTTTTTCTATGTATAAGATTTCTTTTCAAAAATTTATTAAATAATTTCTAAAACTCTTCCTTATTTGATGAAATTTTATTATTTATTAAAATTATGTGTAAATCCTGTAATGACCTCGGATAACATATCAGTTTCATGGGCGTACAAACATCTTTAATAAAACACTTTAAACATTAAAATTCAATAACTTTAGTTTGTAAAAAGGATCATAAATAAAACATTACCCTGACAATGATGAGAATGTTTATTAATCAAATGATGAGCTGCGTTATCACAGTGATTTTGTTTAATAACAATGACAACATTATTCCCATACCCACAAGTTACAAGTGACTGAATGCCTCGTGAGAATCACGCTTCATATTGTTGCATGACCTGGAGTGTGTCACAACTTAATTGTTAAATACTTATGTAACATTTTGCTTTAGATTAGCATCACAAAAAAATGGAAATTCAGCAACTAAAAAAGACTGACGGACCGATATGTTACAAGGCCACAAGTAAAACAGTATGACTACCACCCTAAAGAAACGTTTTGTTTCAAATGTTAAGTGGTTGGTCGTGTGCAACATTGTTTATGTATAAACAAATACTTACAACAATAACAATAAAAAAGGGAAATGTTGCAAAAAAAAAATGATTTTATTTGATATAAAAGTAAAAAAGTTAAACAGGTCTCTTTGATTTTCTAAACGATTGAATTGGTGTCTCTGTGTACGAGAAGAACGAGTCAGGCGATTGCTTTTAGCGTATGTGGCATGTTTGATTGTTTTGATTGTATTCCACACACACCGGATTATTATCAACATCAACATTGTCGACACGTGAACAACAACAGCTCAGTTGGGACAAATAAAAGTATTTGAATGAAGTCATTCATCCCAACAGTCTGTCAGTCAATCAGGGTAAGATTGAAATTTGTTTGTTGCGATTTGTTTGATCAAAGGTGTAATAGCTTAAAAATGGTCACATGGCGATTTGTAGTGCTACTCGAGGCCTTTTGCAGATAGATTTTCACATGGATAATTTTTTTTTCTAATTTAACTTGTTTATTCGTTTATTGACATGATATGACTAAAATATGCATGTGTTATAATATGGGAAATTAAAATCAGGAATGATACTCGTATTACGTATTACAATAAGCTTTGTTATCTCGTTCCATAAAGCTCCGAAAATCTGGCTCTGGGAGAAATTGCTTACTAAATATTCCAGTTCTAATTAGCATTTTAACACGATAATGACATTGGAGATAAATGTTTACCAGAACCGCTTATAAATACGAAATTACAGTAATATCAACAAAACTAGTTACAAGTAATGACTTTCGTAATAGCTCACATTAATCGGTAAAAACAGAAAGTATTTATCGAAATCTTCTGTAAATGTAAATTTAATTTTTTATTAATATTATTCGACTACTTCTATGTAAAGCAGACGGTATCTATGTACATTAGGGTGGCTCCTTTTGTATGGAGAAAAAATAAGGTATCGATGTTCCCGACTAATATGAACATTTGCTTAATTTTAAGACTACGTTTCTCAATTTTTTTGTCCTGGGGTCAATATTTGGTGTGCTGGATCAAAGGTCCTTTTTAGAGGTTTTTTTATTTTTTTTCACATTTCTTCCAAAAGAGCTATATGTAAATTTGGTATCGCATTCAAAGGGTTATCAAAAATTAAATTAAAAAATTTTGAAAATTTCAGACAAATTTTTTTTTTTTATTTTTGCATAGAATTTACTTAAATAAATAGTTGAAATTTCTTGATTATAAATATCATGCAATTTAACCCAAATGGTTTGTTCCCCGTTTTTTTAAATTCTATCTTTTTAAATTTTTATTAATTTTTTTTAAACCTAAATTCTTCCCTATCTGACAATCTCTGTTAACTCAATTCGTTAATGTGATGGGTATTAAAATAACGTAAATTTTATAAGCTAAAAAACGGGGAAACCCATTTGGGTTTAATTGCATCATGTTTATAATCAAGAAATTTCAACTATTTATTTAAGTAAATTCTATGAAAAAATAAAAAAAACAAAAATTTTGAAAATTTTTGAATTTAAAAAAAATTTTTTAATTTTTGATAACCCATTGAATGCGCCTCAAAGACCTTTCATATGATACCAAATTTACATATAGTTCCTTTGGAAGAAATGTGAAAAAAAATAAAAAAAAAACTCTAAAAATGACATTTTTATCCTTTGATCCAGCTCACCAAATATTGACTCCAGGATAAAAAAATTGAGAAACGTAGTCTTAAAATGAATCAAATTATCATATTAGTCGGGAACATCCGCAACTTTATTTTGTGGCCACCCTAATGTATGTACATATATGTATAGTAGCCAATCAAAAGTATTTCATTCAGTAATTGCAAATCATTATTGGGAAACCAGGTTGTTTTGTGCAATTTTTTTAAAAACACTGTCTGATAAAATAAAGTAAATTCATTATACATACTCGTATGTATGTATGTATATATGTATATGTATGTATATGTATGTATTTCCTTATGGGTTATGTGCTAATATTGTGATGTATAGTAAAATATTTATTGTATTTATACTAACTGGTATTAATATCGTTTGTTTAAGTGGCACTCATTTTCTTAATACTCGGAACTCATCAACGTTATTAAAAATGTTAATTTTCATGGAAAAGTAGACCCACACCAAAAAAAAAAAAGAGAAGAAAAAAGAAAATTATGCACATATGAATTAATATTACTAACAAAAAGTTTTTATATTTTGTTTAATCTAACACCAAACAAGAGGCACTTTAATCAAACAATTGATTGCAGCAAGAGTGTGCCAGTGAGGGCTTATTGTAATCGATGCCACTAGAGAAATTTTATTATTTTATGACACAGTTCTTTTTTTCATATTTATATTTATTATTCATTTATTTCACTTGTATTCACTTATACGACAAGTATTAGCTGTTGAATATGCCCCTTGAAATTATTTATTTATTTATTTATTTTTATTCATTCATTTATGCGCATTTTTATGAATTTATTTTTATGGTCAATAGAATTTAGCAAGTAAATCCACAAAAATAAATATTAAATTCATAATCATTTGTTGTGCAAATTCGTTTGCCCTTCCTCTTAATTTATGGGCGATAACAGTGCTGATAATGGCATATCAATTCCATTCAAGCAATTCTTAATACTTAAGCTTAGCAGTATAAAAGAAATGTTAAAATAATTCAGAAGCTTAGCAGGGTCTTACAAGGGAATTGAATAGAATTTGACGGGAGAAGATTCTCACGTTTTATCATGATAAATAAAAGAATTTCTATGCATCAATCTAAAGAATCCCTAACCATACTGCTCCATTACCGAGTAGTTAGTGGCTCGTGTTTGTTTATGTTTAGGCTTTGTACACTAAGCTTTTGGAACATTACTTTAGGCCAAATACAAATAAATATATTTTAAATATCATACTCATCAACGTCTTCAATAGGCTATGTGTGTGTGTGTGTGTGTGTGTCTATAGAATCCTTTCATTATTTAGTTGTGTTTTTATGCGGGCATGTTTATATTTGCGGACGCATGTCATCAAGCTAATCCGGGGCCAAATACCGAATGATTTCAATACAGTTTTTGATGACTATAAAAAAAAACACACACACACAAAATAAATGTATATAGGAAAACACAAAAGATGTGATGGTGCAAGTAAAGTAACATTAATCCCTTAACGCTTCTTTCCAACAAACCCACACACAGACACACACCCAACATTTATACTATTTTAAAAATAAAGGAAAATTCATCCCCCGTCCACTGGTTGTAAATAGAAGTGGAAAGTATTTCTACAAAGGCAACGAGTGTTAGAGAGCACGTGCTCCTTTTGTTTACTTTAACCCGAACGACAAAATATGAATAGGAAGGAAATAACTGCGTGAAATCTGTTAAAAGGAAGCAGCAACAAACTGTGGCGGCACCATTAAATAAGTATGTATCATCGCCGGTAAGCGGAACGCAAGATAAACCAGTCTTTATGTAAATGTGTGTGATTCTATTTCTATTTATATATGAGTAAAATATGTTTGTGTGTGTTCACAAACTTAAAGTACTTGTTGAAATTGTTGTTCGGTTTTTACACTCAAGGAAATTAGCTATTCAAAACTATATATAGTTACCAAATATGTATGAATGGCAAAAAATATCCAACTTCTAAACTGAAACACTTGAAAGAAAACACTTAAAGATTTAACTTTATTAATTAGTAACAACAAATTTGTAGTAATACAAAAATTTGTAATAATAATAATAACATTGTAAAAACGTAAGTAAATTTCTATTAATTAGAGAAGGAATTGAACTAATATTTTATTTTTAAGAGAAAGTTTTTGTTCAGGCTAGTAGTTCGAGAATTTTTAAAGAATACTATTGTAACTTATTGGAACAATTTCGTTCTAACTCATAACATGTAAGAAGAAATATGTTTAATTCCCGAATTCTATTTCTCAATAAATGGTGAGTTAAATAGATGATGTTTACAAGTACATCTTGGACAATAAACATTGCTGATGACGCGCTTGGCAGGGTAGAAAATGCATTCCCGTGTGCCATTTGTCTAGGAAAATATAACTTTACAATGATATTCTTCGAGTTATTAATTAAAAAATGAACTCAAGCCAAAATAATAAAAACTTTTCTCTAATAATAAACAGTTTATTCATAAACAATTATTCAAATTAAAACTGTACAGAAGATAAGATTAATTGTCATCTTTAGTAAAGTTTCCTTTTTATACCACAATTACATTTTTCTTCGAGTGTAAATTTTTCTAGACAAAACTTAGCATAGAGCAAGGGGTTGTATTAATTTTCCATTTCGGTTTTATTAATACATTTTGCCACACCATGAATATTTTAAACAAGTCTAAACCACCCAGCAGCCACTCTTTTGTACCATTTTGTATCCAGCCTTCATTTCTCAACTGCTGCAGTAACTACTAACTCTATAACATCCGCACAAACACTATTAACAATTGCACACAGAATTCTACTCATAAACAAGATACGTCCTATGGTCCTGCTATTTTTATTTAATTTGCCACCTTTTTTTCACTTGCTTCCGTTTATTTTCTCCATTTAGTTATGATGTTGTATACATACTCTTACATATGTATATGTATGTATGTATGTATGTATATAAAATATTCCTCTTGTTTTTCTGTATTTTTATAGTTTGAAATAAATAACTCAATTGTTTTGTTGACATTTTATTTGACACGTGACTCCTTTTTATAATCAAGTCCTGTTGCTGTTAATAGTTTCTCTTTCTTGTTGGTTTCACTCAGGTTATTTGACGGTTGGTCGGTATTTAAAACAACGTCGCCCAAAACGTCCATTAGTTAATCCCTGGCGATATGTTCTACTAGATGTTGCCGTTGCTGTTTGTATTATTATTATTATGCTTTTTGCGGTTCATTGCTGGTAATTAATTTCTAAGGTGTCTATTAGTGTCAACATTCTCTTTGCTCGCTACCTACCACTCCCTTGCTGGCTCTTTAGCAGAATTATAGGCGGGAGAGGTTGTGGTGTTTAGTGTATTATAAAATGATTTCATCGCAATCTCAGATTGTTTAACATTAACATCTTAAAGTAATATAATATTTTAACCCATTTAAGATACATAAAGCTGATCAAGTATCATTTGAAACAACATTGATACACGAATTTCGAAATAGCGTCTTTATATTGGAACTATTAATTGTAAAATCTAGTAAATTATGTTTTCTAATTTAAGTGCAAAACTTAATTTTTTTTTTATAAAAAAAAAACACTTCCACTTGAAAACCCAATTTTTGATATTAAATGTTGGTAATCAGAAAATTTTAATTCTTTCTCTTGCTGTCTTATAAAAAATCAACTTTATAAAGTTTAGCTGATTTCATGTTTTCACTCTACAAAAAAAAAAAAAACATTTTTTTTACCACATGTTGTTGATCACAAATGAACATCCTTTTTCTTGCATCCTTATGTTTGCACTTAAAAAATACATTTTTTATATAATATGTCGGTGATCACAAAATTACTTCCTCTTGTCATATAAACGCTTATTAACAAATTTATAGTTGACTTTATGTTTGCACACCAAAAACAAGTTCTAAATTCCAAATGTTGTTGATCACAAAATAACGTAAATGTTGATTTGTGGTGAACGTTATAATAAAGTTAGATCGATCTATCCTCAACGCAATTTGTTCCAGGTTTGAAATTAAATTTTGATTCTGTGACAATTCTTGAAATTTACACAATTTAAGATATTTGGTCTGTAACCTTAAATCATATTAAATCTTGAATATTGTTGCCGTAAAAACATCAAAAGGCAAGACAATACAAGTTAATTTCTGAAACTTCAAGTAATATTTGCACATATACAAAACCCAATGTGCTCCAATATATTTACACACATACATATTTGTATGTAAATATACACGTTTATTTAAGATACATTTCTTTTTATAGAAATTCTCTATGACATGTGTTACACAGTATACAGAAACTATACCAGTGTAACCATACGAAAATATATACATTTTATAAAACAATGTCATCGTATAGTCAATGAGTTTGACCCGTTCGTATATTTCTTGAATAGCAGGAGTTGCTGGGAAGGCTGAATGTTAAAATGGTTGGAACTTTCGTTTAACCAACTCATCCCATCATACCATATGGTGTCACCTTTTACAGCCATTAACCGCAGTGACACTTTTTGCCTGAACATTATTTGCATAAAAAGCTTGTGTGTATATGTAGTAGTTTAGGAAAATGTTTGTGTCTAAGAGAAAACAAGAAACTAAAGTGTATAAATTATACACTCAAAGGAAACAGAGCATTGATATTTATTTTATTTTCCGACTCACAAACAAACTGTATTTCATTGGCAGAATAAGTCCCAATTTACACGAAGCAATTTTTATTGAAAAGATTGAAAAAAATTTTTTCCTTGAAATTTCTTTGATGGTCACACAGCACAATTCTTATTGCTTTAATCGCTCGTATTTTTATTTAAGAGGATACATACATTTGTATACACATACATGCATATGTTATACCAATAAGAGAGTAACACGAATTGCTAGTACAATGAAGTATGTACTCGTCTTATCTTTCCCTCACCCCGATGTCTAAAAGGTAATCAGCTTAGCTTAAAGAATTGCTTTGTGTAAATTGGGGCTAAGGGATTTCTTATAAAGTTTTGATTGCAATTTTGCGGTTAAACTGTTTTCAAACATTGACTGTCATTTATATTAAAAATTTTAAACAATTTAAACAACAATTCCTTTAAGAAATCTGTTTTTTGATACATTGACTCTATTATGAGTTAGACGTGAAAAATATATAAATATTTAACATTTTGTGTTTGAAAATCTGACATTTTCTTTAAGTGTATTTCCCATAAATTTGCTTGCAAGGGGAACAGAAGCAAAAAATCTGAACTAAAATATGGAATAAATTATGCAAATTATAGTCGTTAGTTTCTTCTTTTCTGTTCACTACTGTCAACCTAAAGAAATGTAGTGCTTGCTATACGAATAAGTGTTCCTATGGATGTATGTACGTATTCGTTTAAGTCAATGCCCAGCATACCATTCTAGGAGCGCTCCGAAAAAGAAGTCAGAAAAGAGTCCAACAAAAGAGCATTTTCGGAGCGAAAGAAAAATTTGCTTGTTACTGTCCTGAGTCGGCACGCAGTATGACTCAACAATTCCACTTAATTATGTGTGTACCAAAGCGTTGTTTTCCTGTTAATTGTGCTTTGAACAAAAAAACATAGCTGTACCACACAAGATAAACAAGATTACACAGAGCCCAAAAAAACCTCATAAAAGACTACTTACTGACATTATCTAAGAGCTCTATCAGAGCCCAAAAAAAAGGCTCTTTTCTGACATTATCTAAGAGCTCTTTAAGAGCCCAAAAAACCTGACATTATCTAAGAGGTCTTTCTGACGGACCATTTTCGAATGTAATGACCCTCTTCTCTGAAGGTTTTCGGAGCAATTATGATTGTTTTTTTGGCTCATAAAGAGCGTTAACGCTCCGAAAAAGGTGTCAGAAAAGACTCTTTTCGGACTCATATGGCTTGCTGGGTGTAAGCGGAAATAAGTTTATAAAATTATATTTGTGGTGCTGTAATTGTAGTTGACGTTTGTACATCAAACATCATGGGATAATGTTGTATATGTAGTCGTAAACACGTACAAATGTATGGCTACAATTGCCAAAACTAATAGGCCAATATTTGAAACAATATGTTACACATTCAGATGATACTCTATTCCCGTTCACAAAATATAAAACAGTAGTAAACATATTCGGGGGGTAAAGAAAGAGTTTGTTAGAACGATATACATACATACATACAAATGTGTGTACAAACATAAATAATGAAATAACTGACCATGACAAATGTAACAATGCTGCGTAGTTACAAGAAATATTGAGAAAATAGTGGAAATATATTTATTGAAATACTTACAACGACTCCATGCTGCCCTTATCATTTTAAAAGGTTTATAAAAAAACATTCGATTTTAAATACTCAGTTCAAATCCAATATAACTTTGTGGGTCACAATTGCTTAGGTCAGCAATCAACATTGTGAACGTTGATGGCCTATGCAACTTTAGTTGGAGTGTAAAGCTGTGGCATGTCTGCGACTGAAACGTTATGAAATTCGCGAATATTTCACATCGCTTTATCTTTCTCAGAATTATCAATAAAATGACTGCTAATATAAACGGATTTATCACAAACACTTAACTTCTGAACTTAAGTCTCAGTTGAAAAGTTTTAAATATTTCTAAATATTATTCGTTTTAAAGACAACTTCTTATATAATTAATCTTCTAATAATTGAAATAGTTGAAGTGTACTAAAGCAAATACAAAATTTATACAACTATAAATTAAAAAGTAGGGCACGCAGAGCTGACAAGAATTATGATTGGCAAAACTCAGGCTCATTTGCGCTAGACTTGGCATTTAAAAGTCTTCGGGGTATGTATGAAATTTGTTGTAATTTCATGTAATTGAGGTTTTATACAATAATACAGTTAATGTTGCTAATGTGTTCAAATGTTGATGGTTAGTTGGCATTACGGTACAAATTCTTTTTGTTTTCTGAAATTGTTAAATAAATTATTGGCCTAAACCTTTTTGTTATAAGAGACTACATAAACTCATGTTAATTATTCAGGGAGCTCTGCATAAACCGCCACTAGGCAATTTATTTTTAAAAATTCTTATATTTATTAATAGAAATTGCTTAAATTCATTTCAAAAATACAAGTGAATTTTTTTAAACTTTTTTTTTTAGAAAAAAAAGAGTTTTGGATAAAAATGTTCTTTTTGTAAAAATGTCTACTCTAACTTAATTATTTGACTACAAAATGAGAAAAATAATAGAAACGAAAAAAAAAACAACAACAACAACACAAACATGGCTTAATTGAGTGCGGTTTAACGCACATTCATTTAAACAATAGAAAATATTTTTATATTTCGGCTAAAAGAGCATAAAAAACATTCATGCCACATTTGAGGAAAAATTGTAAAGGGTCACAACACAAATAACAAAACATTTGTAATTTGTTGTATGGAGTTTTTTTTTTCTGTGTGTTTGTTAAGGTTTTACATATATGTACATATACATATGTAAAGAAAATATTTTATATTTTGTTTTAGTGTAAATACTTTATTTTATTTCATTTAACACATTTATTTGTTTGCTACTGCAAAATAAACAAAACAATTATCCTCGCTTTTAATAAATACAAATATTTCAAACATTTGTTGCCCTTTTCTACAGCGAGGGATTTCATTTAATTGCAACCGCTTTTAACAGGCCCAAAAGGAAGAATATTGTGTGGCTACGCACACACATACGCTCGAGGTGTTAATTGGGCCAATTTGTTAGGTATTTAAGGACAATAAATAAAAATGGCTAACAACGGTAAAGTTATGTATTATATACATATACATACATACGAGTATGTAGTTATATGTATGCATGTATAAGGTTTATTAAATAATTTACACATTTATGAAAATAACAAGATATGACAATATTATCGCACAGACTAAATAATTTCCTACGGAATAAACAAATTTAAGCTTTTGTAAAACAATTTTCATCTTTGAGAGTTTTGAAAATATTTTAACAATAGCCGATTAACTCAACAAACAACTGCACGTAAGTGGTTTTATGAAATTCAGAGGAGATAATATAATATGAGAATAATTGAACTCAACTTTGTACTATAAAGTCAAATCAAATTACAATTGCAACAAGAAGAGAAAATTGCCCACCAATGGCACTACAATTCCTAATAGTGACATCGTAAAATATTTGGGTCTGCATCTGGACCGACGACTTACATGGAAAGCTCATATAATCGCTAAAAGGAAGCAATTAGACAAAAAATTTAAACAAATGTACTGGCTACTTGGGCGTAAATCCCAACTCAATCTCGATAAAAAAGTTTTACTACTAAAAACTGTATTAAAACCTATTTGGACTTATGGCATAGAATTATGGGGAACTGCCAGCAACTCGAACACAGAAATACTGCAAAGATTTCAGTCAAAAGCATTACGAGCAATAACAAATGCTCCTTTCTATATAACAAATAAAGCATTACATAATGACCTAAAAATTCCATTTGTAAAATCTGAAATAAAAAAATTTAGCTGCTATTATTTAGAAAGACTTAGTAACCACACAAATATATTGGCAATCACATTATTAGATGAGACCGATGAAGTAAAAAGACTTAAACGAAAACACGTTTTAGATCTCCCTTTTATTTAATATGTACAATATCGTAGAATTTAAAAACAATAACAATGACATTATGTAATTGATAAAATAATATACGAGTATATTTCTCTAAATAATAATGTAATACATATTTTACACGTTAGATATAAATTAGCTCTATATATGCAAATACATGCATATATAATTGAAATTATTGATTCCATTGGAAATCTGTACCATATGTTATTTTTAAAATTTATAAAATTTGCTTATTATTGTAAAATAGATTGCAAATAAAAATATATATAAAAAAAAAAAAAAAAACTTTGTACTATAAAGTTCTAAATATGTCCACTGGTACAAAGTTAAAAGGTAAATATTAAATCCATACATATATACATACGTGTAAGATTATGAAATTATACACTTACAAATACTTATAGGAATACATATAAATGTATATGTATATACACATACACTGGCAAATAGAGCGAAATGTGAATTTAGTGTTGGACTTGTAAGATCCTTTTTGAGGTATAGGTATATTTTTTAGATGAATTTGTTTTCTCAATTATTTTTTTAAAGAATTTCTATATAAATACAAATGTGGAACAATAAATTAAAACTACACACTACCATCAACATTTCAAAGTAAAAAAAATGTATTTTCCCATTACTGTATACACAGCAATGCTCTTTAAAATTCATGGTAAAACATTTAAAACCAAATGCACACAAACAGAATTACACTCGCTTCCAGAGACAGCAAAAGACCAAATGAAATGTTCACTTTTTTGGCAAAAGAGGCGTCTACCAATACACCCCCCGCCACATAATGACAATTAAGACAACGATAACGTTTCAAATAATCCAAGTAATCTAACTGTGTACTTGGAATGTAAAATAGCGGTGATTTTAATAAAATATGAAAATAGTGAATATAAATGCTTTTAAATGAAGGATATATTTGTTCTGTGTATTAGGGTGGAGCTTATTTTACTACATGGGCAAATTTATCTTAAATTGGTGTAAGTTATTATCAGAATATTTTTCTTCTCAATGGATTGCAATACAATTAAATTGAATTCTGAATTGAATTATTGCGATTTTCAAAATGCAAGACATTGTTTAAATCATCTATAGAATTGCAATGTTTAATTGTTGTTATTGTATAATTTTAGTTTGTTTTAATTTTTTTCTCTTTTTCTAAAATTCAAAATTTTGTTTCTTAAAACGCGTTGTTTATTATTTATTCATTCATTAAAAATTTGTTTTTGTAAAGGCAGAATTAGCCGGACGTCCACGCCCCGTACTGTACCGTAACGAAACAGCTGATCCGTTTTGTTATTTAAAATGAATGCAAATACTTACTGAATATTAATATTACGTTGACGGAACGTTACAACCTGTATAAAATAGAATTTCCTATACAGCAGTGATGGGATGTTAAATTGTGTTGGGGTAATTTCGCCGTATTTTGGTACTTTTTTTTAATAATAATGTTTGTGGAAATTGAGCAAAACGATTTAATATATAATACACATCTGCATATATGAATATGTTAAAAAATCATATATAATATAAATATAACAAAATAAATGCTTACCTATATATGTCTTAAAAATACTGCAAATTAAATAAATATTGAATTAAATTATAATAAAATATATTTAATTGATAATATAAATAATTATCAAAGTGCTAGATTGTGTATGTAAATGCATACACACACACACAATTTTACTCCCATTAAAGCCATTTTGGTACTTTTTCAAGAAAGTATGTATGAAAAGAAACTTTACAATGACCATCACTGCTTCGAACAGCTGACTGTATATTTATTGTTTGAATATCAATAGTGAATATAAAAGTGGAATTATTTTGGTTGACATACGGCACGTTTTTAAATGTATTTACAGTACGGTATGGTACAGTACAGGGACGTGGGCGTTCGTCTAATTCTACTTTAGCGATTGCTCACGTTCAAGTTATAAATGTAAGTAAATATTTTTGACATACATATTTATTTTTGATATATTAAAATTTGGATTATCGATAATTTAAGCAAATTTGTGACCAAAAATCAATTTCATCAAATCCGAAATATTGTTAAAATTTACATTATTAGAAGATAGCAAATAATTGCTTAAATTTTGTTAAAAACATTTTGAAAATGTAAAATTTGGGATTTGGTATACGCATGCAATTTTATGATATTTTTAATATCAAGCAAAATAATTAATGAGTTATCAACGCAAGAAAATGTTTGTAATACTCGTATACATGTGTAGCATTCGAACGTAGTTTTCAATGAAATACAAAATCTATTTTGAATTATTTTTTGTTTTTAATTTTTTAAATAAAATGTGCAACAATTTTAGACATTTTCTGCATCGAAAATTGCAACATAAGGTCCACCCTAGTATAGTGTTTATTTCAATGGCTGTGTATTTTAGAATAGATGAAAGATAAAGTAAACAATAATTAGAAATAAAACTGTGGGAATATTATCCACGTCCAACGAATAACGGAACTCCCTACACCCGGTTTTCCAATTAAGTGAGAACAACGTTTTTGTATTTGTTACTTCAATGCTTTAATGGAATTCGACTTAGAATTGGGCAATAAATAATTAGAGCCGAAAACTAACAACCAATTTATATATCAGGAAGCCTGCAGTCTAAAAAATTTGAATTCTATGTTCGGTTCATAATACCGCAATGTTACAAACTAATCTGCCAAACTAATAAGTTGGATCCTTTGAAGCAAAATATAAAAGAACAATTGCAAAGAACACCAATAAAGCCACAAGGAGCTACACTGACAACCTCATAGTGTAGAACAACAGTTAAAAACAAGAAAATGTTGATGTTCTCTTGCATCACAATGGTTGCCACAGTGAATATAAAACACAGAAACAGCATATTTCTTAAAGTCAGAGTCGGAGTCACACGAGTTGTGAATAAATTTTAATGATGATGTCATGAATAAATTAGCAAGAAACAAACAACAACAAAAAGCTCACGAAAAGGATTTTGTTCGTTTGTCTGACAGGCTCTGAAGACAAATGCCATGATGGAGTATACACGAATTACATACGAGTATATGTGTGTGTGTGTGTGTGTGTGTGTGTGTGTGTGTGTGTGAAGCTGTATGAGAGTTGTTTCGCAAAATATCTTTCATGTTCATGTTTTATGAGTTTTCCGTGCCACCTTCTTTAATGACACACAGCCAAGTTCAGGAGCAACAACAAACGCTTCATTTAAATTTTAAAGTGTCCTTGTAAATATTTAAAAAAGTGTGTTGTTGTTAGAAGTAGGCGTAGCTTTTTTCACTTCCTTTCTTTGTAAATATCTTGGCTTTTTTCAAATGGTTTCTCAAACAAACAAAACTACATACTCTTTCACACCTACCTGCAATATACATAGGCAAAACCTATACCTACATTCATGTTGTACATATTTCAAGACTGGGATTTACACCAAACACACTTTAGTTGTTCTTGTCATTGTTGTTTTTCTCTTCTTTTTTTTTGTGTATTTTGCGGTTTTAAAGGTTTTAATGAGAAAAATGAAGTGAACCACAAAAAAATGTTGACGTTTTAGTGGTTTTTAGTGGATAAAAGTGTGCTGTGGGTGGATTGAATACGGAATGTTGTTGTTTTAGTTGTTGCTGTCGTTTAACTCAGTTTGTGGCATTTAAGTCATCATTTGGAGTTAGGAATATGTTGCGGCTTAACACGACTACGGTTGACAACCAAGTTTTTAAAACCGTACATATTAATCGCACATTATACACGGCTAACACATACAGAGTTATACAAATATATATGTATAGAGCAATATACAAATACCCTGCAGTTTTAAATATAGCAATTGCCAATCTACACAAAGATTGATTCGATATTCTCTTCATTACATTGCACCACAATATATTGATTATCACATTTAAATATTTTTAATCGTTACAAAATATTCAATATTGAAAATCAATCATTGCAGGTCCAGGTTAATGAAAAGATTTCTGATTAACATATGCAACAGACAATCGCTGCATCAATGGTTCCGTACTTCGAAAGAACATTTAACGATTGGATCTCCACATAAATAGGTTAATAGACATACAAATATACTTTTGTTTCGTAATGTAGTGTAGCCTTTTATAAAGGGTGCTTCAAAATTCATACAGGATTCGAATTCTTAATCGTGAAATCAAAATAAAAAAACTAGGTTTTCTGTTTAATTTGAATTTTATGGGAAACTTTGAAACACCCTTTATATCTTGTATGTAGACAAATATGCTACTTTTAGAAATTTTAAATAAACATAGCAACAAAAAATTGGGATGCGTTTATAGATTTTCATTAAAAACCACAAAATAAATTCATGCATCAGCAAGCAGTGTCATGTCAAAGCATAATAATAAGCATTTCTCCAAAAAAAAAAAAAAAATAGATTGTTGGTTGTTGAGCCTCACACATAAACTGGTCTACAAAACAGGTGTAACTAAAATATTATAAATCAAATTGGTTTTTAGGTGGATAAACATAAAACTCACAATAAATTTTACACACACAAAGAGTTGCAAAATGGTGTGATCTGTCAAAAGAACAAAATTAATTAGTTGTACTGTAAAAAAAAAATAGAACAATCAATCAAAATTCAATTTTATATAAAGAGATTTTTGAACATAAAATCTACATTATACTCATCATTAGCAGCAGTATGGTGGAGAGTTGTTTTATTGTTGCTTAAAATTTTAGAAACGAAGAGTTGTGTGTCCTTTGCACGGTAGTTTTATGAGCTCTTAGAAAATAGAACATTATAATAACTAATGGTGGTTGTCTGTTTCTGTCAATGTTGCAACTAGCTTGAACACTGCTGTTCTTTCGTATTTAATGTCTTTATATATGCAGTTTAGTCTTTTGTTTGTGACAACACTTAAAACATGTTGCAGTTGTGGTATTTCTATGAAGATGATAATTATTCTAAAGGATACAAATTATATACAGTCGTTCATAAAAATATTTCTACACCTTTCACAAAAAATCATTATTTCCAGTTAGAAATTGAATCCTAAATATATTAACATACCAACAACATGGTAACAACTTTATTTAGTATGCAGTACATAATGGGTTAAATGCTAATAATGATTATTCACTAGATACTTGTACACAATTCTATTTATTATTTTTGCTTAATTCGAAGTTAAATAAGGCATTAATTTGATATTACTGAAAATTAATGCATGTAGCGAGATACGGAAATAATCTTTAATCAGTAAAAACGGAAAGTCGGTTTAGTTAGGTAGGCAGATATATACTTTTTATAAAATATTTCTAAAGATTGTTTGTAGACATTGTTAAAATTGAATAACGCGTTCTAAAGTTAATTTATTCTAAACATTGCTAATTTTTCACAAACATTTCCGAGGTGTCCAACTTTGGAGGGCTATAAAATGTGAACCATATGCGATATGAGTCATAAAATGCCCATTTAAGTGCAGGTTATACGATATGAATTTTACCACAATCAAAAAACCAGAAAATTAAAAAACTCAATATTTCGAAATTACCCTAAACACTATTCCCAACAATTTTGGTTTTGAGCTATTAGACATTTTCATTCTCACCAAATGATCAGACTAACAAATATTCGTTATGATCTTCATATAACTTTTTATAGTTATAATATAAAATTAGTTAGGAATCGGTGAACATGACAAATAGGATCTTGGATAAGAAGATGACAATTTTTCTATACAAATATTAACATGTCCCATAAATTATAAAGTTGACTGCAAATTCTCCTTAAAAGTTATTCACTCACCCATGAACACACCTCCTTTTCTAAGTTGACACACAAAAAGAAAAACTGATGCAATGAAAATCATTGTTGCTGTAACTGCTGCTGCATGACAAACAATCAGTCACGCATACAGATTGTAATAGTGTCATCGTTAAAACATGATTACATTTAAACAACTACAACTCCAAAATAATAAAAATAATGTAGATTAACACTGTCATCACTTGGTGGCCAGGCCAGTTTCCGTACTTAGTATTGGAAGTAGGCAATTTTATGCTCTATTCAGGCAATGGTTAGAAAAAATCAGGGATGGTTTTTCCTTCCTGCCGCATTTGTTGTTGGTCTTTATTGAGGGGTGTTTATTTTTACTGTGGCTGGGGGAATTTTAAAGTCATGACATGATGCAGTTAAAAAAAATAAAATTTTTTCTTTGGAATCTATTTATCCTCCTTGTTTTTTTTTTATTAATTTGATTAATAGTGTAGAATTACATTAAATACAGTAGAAAGAAACCAACAGAGCAGTATGTACAACAAATTTGATTAAATTTAGTCATAAAGAAATGCAAGTAGGAAATATATTACGCCTACTCGTAATATTCGTGTATCATTATTTAAACCCGACTTATATTTGAAATACGTTTAGATGGAAAATATTATCATCATTTTATTTATACTAACTGTTCAATAAAAAAAAAACATATTTATTATAATCTTTCAAGCCAATAAAACACAAATTACCAATAATTCATGCAGAATAAGAAAGACAACGAGATGGAGCCCCAAAACAAATACAAGTAAATACACTCATCTAACCAAACAAGTTGTAAACTCTCCAGATACTTGACAGTTCAAAGTTCAATTCAATTCTTTGAGTGTACAAATAACAATTTGATAGTTTTGCCTTTTTTTGGTTTCTGCATGCGTGCTTTCATATCTGTGTGTTTTAGCTCGTATGTGCCAAGTCAGGAACTTTTCATAGATACACATTTGACCATAAAGACTCTTCATATACAGTTTTTTCCATCAAGTTTATTCCACAAAGAAAATGAAAAAAAGCAGAGGAAAAATTTGCATAAACCAATGACAATGCAGTATGTGGTTGGACAACAAAAAAAGGAGAGAAATCGTTTGAAGATGACACAAGTTCATAATACTGGTTGTCAGCAACAATATTGTGGTTTTCAGCTTTTTGCTCTTTTTTTTTTTGTATATAAAATATTGCATCAATGTGCTCTATGTAAAATAGAGCAGCCAGATTGCTAGATTGCAAGTATAAATGTCAGCATAGACTCCGATATGTTATCAACTATATTACGAACGGATGTTCAATATTTTCAGCTTTACATTTTTGCATGTCTATACTAATTTATAGTGGAATAAGATTTAAAAAATGTCTATTAGATTAATTAAATTAGGGCAAGAACGACTCGTCTTTGCAATTTAAAGACGACTTCTGATCTAAAATAATTTCTGATGAAGTTGATACAAATGAAATTGTGGCAGAAATCTTACCCGTCTCGAGTGGAAAGATATTATTAAATCGCATACAAGAATACCGCTCTAATTACAATTCAACGACAAGAAATACTGTGAGGAATTGACAACCAATATCATAATTATTTACTTAACTCTGACGAAACTTGTAGGCTTTTGTGCAAAGTAAAAAAACTTAACAGATTAACAAACCGGTTTAAAATTTGCTATATTAAGTTTGAAAAAACTCCTACAGATAAAACAAAACAATTTGAAGAGCTTTGACCTTTTTAATTAAATTTTAGATGAAATTTTAATTCAGAATTATAAATGTCAGCAATTCACAAAACTATTTCCGGCAAAACACATTAATTGGTTTTATTTAAAGACTTTATTGGAATAAAATTCATTTAATAATAGAATTAATTCACAATAAAATTCATTCAAACTTTGAATATTTTGCAAATTCAAATCTCATCCAAATGGAATCAAAATATATTTTCCTCGTTTAATTTTGTTTTTACAAAATAATTTGAAACATTTTGTCTAACTAAGCCTTTTTTGTAATAGTATTGAAGGAAACTTTAAGAAATTCAACAAATTTAATTAAGCTGTTTTATAATAAATTTCGATCAAAGAAAACTTATAAAAATACGTGTAAAACCCTAGAGAATTAACCCTATGACATAAATTCGTCTGGAACGAAAGAGATAAAATTTAGTTTGATTTTCAAAAGTAATTTAAGAATTACTTATTTCGAACATTATTATACAAAATAATAAACCACATCATATTATCATTTATTTATTTATTTCTTTAAAGTAATAGAAAAAAAAAGAACCAAGACTACTTGAAAAGTTAATATAGGAAACCATTGTCTTTGTAGATTCTTTGTATTATTAGGCCACAAAGAGTTTGTAAACGACAAGTTGTTAAGTAACGCAAAACTAATTTCGATAACAACTGCTATACGTAAGCAGAAATTGTTATGGATGTGATACACCCGGCCAGCAAATCTTTACAAGAAACTCAAACAAGCTTAAATGAAGTACATTTTTCCAAGAGAGCAGAAATATTGAAAATTTTTACAAATCCAAAATAAACCCACCAAGAATTGGGTCAAATGACAAGCTGCTTTTGTTGACGCGCTTTGTTTTTTGTTGTGTGTTTTTAGAGGAACATAAATGCATTTATAGTATTAGGATTTAAAGAAGAGTTTACAAAATACGAGCTGTAATAAGTTTAAAAATCAGCTAAAATCAATTTACAGTAAAATCATTTTTAAACTACCGCCAACTAATTATGAGAACTTAACCTCCGCTTTTAAATACTGACAGTTTTTATACAAAAACAATGTAACTGACGGTATAATTTTGAGGTTAAACAATAACCAGACATTATGAAAATGGTGCTAAGTTTAAATTGCTTGTTCTCAGTTCTATTCTAATCTAATCAGTTCTAATACTTTATTTTTTGCAAACAAATTAAATATTGTAATAATTTAGGTTTCTTTTTTAAAACATGTTCATTAGGTTTTTATTAAAAGTATTTTCAATAGAATAAATGTGGCAACTTCTAGCAAAGAAAAAAAAAACACTTATTCATCTACAGTCATGCCCATGCATACAAACTATCAGGGATGTGTATTTACAATGAGGAATAAACTTCAGAATTTACATACTGGTAAGTACACACAAATGTACAATACTCGTACATGCACAGATAGATGCACACATTCACATACTTGTTTGGTTGGTAAATGTTGGTAAATTTTGCATTTTGCTGATGTTCTGAAAGTCTTTAAGTGTGTGTCCTTTTGCATGCGAACATGTGAGAATGAAAATGATTTTGTTTGTTGTATCTGAATGTAAGTGAGCGATGTGAATATACACACACATACATATGTATGTTTGTAAAGGGTGTTTTTTTTTTAGATGTATAGAACTTTAAGTTGGCAACCCTTTTTTAACAGGCGACCATTTTGTCAGCTTTACGAGTATGTTTAGTTTGATTTGGCATTTCAACATGAATAGACTGAATTTTGAACAACGCTTACAAGTTGTGCAAATTTATTTTGAAAATCGTGGTTTTTTTCGAAATACGTATCGCTCACGGTCAACATAATCGTCCAAATAATTCGATTAACTATGAAACGTTTTCGCCGTATTTGAAGTGATGATAAGCCTCAAGAGAATGATGAGACATTGTTGCATTCAAAAAAACAGACTCTTTGGTGTGCTTTATGGGCTGGTGGAATAATTGGTAGGTGCTTTTTTAAAAACGAATCTGGCCAGAACGTTGCACATGCTGAACATGATTACTGACTTTTTCGTTCATTAATTGAACAATCATGATGTGCAGGAGTTGTGATTGCAACAAGATGGCGCAACAAATCACACAGCTCGTGCCACAATTGATTTATTGAAGGAAACTTTTGATAACCGCATAGTGTCATGCTTCATTCTCGTGAATAAGTCCCGGTTTAAGCCTAGTACTCTGTTCAAATTTGGGAAAAATGTTGAGCACCATTAATTATTTCATACGGAAAATTTGACGTGTAGCCAATGTTGCCTATCACGCGAATTTACATAATTTGACGTTTTTTTTATTGAAAGTACGCCACATTGTTTTATTTATGTAAACAAAACACATATGTTTTGCTTTTTTGTAAATTTAAATCGAAACTAAATAAAAGTTAAAATATTTAAAAATCTGTGTTGAACCGAAATAGTTAAATAAAAATGAATAAACAAATATTACTGGCCGCTTGTGCAGCAGCACAACAAGTAATAGATATTGTTGTTGCGACAGAAGAGCTTTTGGATGAAAATTCCACGTGAAACAATTGCTACTTTAATTATTTCGCTGTGAAAAAATAATGTTGCCAGATACATTTCACATGTTTTTCACAAAATGAACAGAGTACTACTTCTGCAACATTTTTTCATGAAAATTTCATGTGAATTTTTTTAACATGTATTTTGACAGTATTCCACTTGAAATTTTGAACAGAGTACTATGCTTTACATTATGAAATTTTTCTCGCTGCGATTCTTGTCATATCTTCTTTATAATTGTATTTGCGTCTACATTGTGAGATTTTTGTTGCAAAGATTTTTTGTGGGTGGATACATGTTTTTATATATTTTGTAGCTAACACATACATACATACATACATGTATGAAAATAAAATACAACGAATGAGGGAACAAATCGTGTCTCACGAGTACATGCATAAGTGTACCCCCTTTTTATACGACACACCGCTCTCGCCTACAAAGCAAGAATCGCAGCGACAAAAATTTCATAATGTAAACCGGGACTTAGCCTCCAAGATCGTGCGATTTAACGCCACTTGACTCTTTTCTGTGGGGATATGTGAAGTTGCTAGTCTACGCCGATTGACCACTTGAAGGACAACATTCGCCGCGTTATTGCCGACATACGGCCACAAATGTTGGAAAAAGTCATCGAAATTTGCATCTCCAGATTAGATAACGTCCGAGCTAGTCATATGCTAGAAGTCATATTTAAATTATAATGCCAGAAGATTATCTTTCGAATAAAGTAAATTTAATGCCATGTTTGTATTATTTCATTTTTAAAGTTATATACATACATCTAAAAAAAACACCCTATGTATATGTTCGTATGAGTGTTTGTGTCAACGTACTTACCAAATGTCAATATGGCGACAACAAACGCACAAAGCATGACAAAACTGTTTGGCGCCTTGTCTCCGAGCATTTTAAATTTTATGTGGTTTATCTACCAAATATGTGCATACATCCTGGTTTTCCAACTATGTACGAATGTTTGTACATCATTAAATGACATACTACGAATAGTAGTGGAGTACTGTTGTGTGTACAGAACATGGAATACATGCAAGTGCACATATAGTATGCGATGTTAAGTCTATTTAAGTTAAGAGCAGTCACTTGCATGTTTGTATCTGTATCTGAATGGATGGTTAATGTACATATTTCTTTGTATACATATGTACATTTATTTATTTATGTTCGAATGCATGCAAGGACTAAACTTTTGTTGTTTAACATAGTTGCATTTGTATATTCATATACATATCCATTCAGATACACACACCTCTACATGCTATATAAATGTTTACGTGGTTAATTACAAGTCGATATATATATATCAGTCAATCAGTAAATGAGTATGTTCTCACACTCATTGCCATTTTAGCATAGTTTATTAAAAACAAGAGCTATTTCCAATAGAACATCAAATAGATTATGACAAATAACAATTTTGAATTTAAATTTTAAATTTTGACACAATATGCTTTAAGGGTTTCACAATATACTCTCACTAGAACGAAACCACACAAAAATGAACAAATTTGTATCGAAAATACTAAAATGTTTAATGTAGTCGTTTTAAAAAATGTTTAAGTACTTAATACTTTAGTTTAAGAAATTAAATTAAAAACGTTTAAAAAATGGCATAGAAATATTCAAAATTCAAACATTTTACCAGAATTATTTATGCAGCTACGTGCAAATAATTAAGGACACGATGCTAACATGTGAGCTTCAAGCAAATACTACGAAAGCTTTTATGATATTCTCAAAAATTCTCAATTTAACTGTTATTCCTAGAAAATAACTGCATATTGTGTCGAATTAGTTATTATTTATGAATCTGTGAGTCATATTTTCAACTAAGATTGATATCAGTCGTGCATATAATTAATGGCACAAATTTTACAAAAAAGGTATTTATTAAAAATAAATCAAGATGTACTGACATTTGCGAGGCATTGAGGTCACCAAATTTTTACATGCACCACTTAGGATGGCTTCCTGAGCTTTGTTTGTTTCGGCGAAAAGATCATTAAAATGGCTTAATTTTACAAAGCTTACTTTGGATTTCATAACTTGCCATAAGTTCTCAATCGGGTTGAGATAACGACTGCATGATGGCTAGTCAAGAACAGTAACCGAATCGAACCGTTAAAAATCCATTGCTTGACTTGATGACCCGTATGCTTCAGATCGTTATCTTGCTGAAATATATATAATACTGGCATGTTTTCTTCAGCATAAGGCATCATTGTATCGCTTAGTATTCTTGCATACTAAAACTTATCCATATTTCCCTCAATTCTATTTATTTATTTATAATTTATTTTAGAACCTCCTCAATGCTTCAAAGTGGCGCCTCCGAAAATAATGCTCTTCTCCATTCTAGTACATCCAGCCGATGGAGGTACTTTCAGTTACGTTCAGACAGCAATGTCTTCTTTCGTCTTCTTCTCGCAATCGATGTTTTACTGTATCTACGGACGGTTTTGCCTCATTTTCATTAAAGCCTGCAATCCGAATCTCATTTGCTGATTTTTATTTGGATTATTTTCGACTCGCGCACAATCAGTGCCTTTTCAACAACTGTGGTAATACGGTTTCTTTTTTACGGGCCACCTTTTCTGTAGTTGAATGCTTTGTGAAATATTTCACCGCTTGAAAACACATTGTTTTTGAATCATTCAAGGCTGTTGCGATTTCCCGATAAGTGTTTCCATCCTGATGCATTTGTACAATTATCTTTCGAGTACTAAATACTAAGAACTTTTCAGATACTGAAAAACCTCATCTCAATCTAACTTTTAAAAATTACCTGAATTTGAAAAAATTATTAATTTTATCACTGTCAATTCATTCAGAAAATTGCACATTTGCACTTGGACTTAGCACTTTTGTCTACTGCAGCATAAGAACGAGAAATAAGTGTAAACATTTTTAAGCACAATACAGCTTTGTACAGATGGTTGTCAGATCTTACAACATTGTCCGAAAAATATCCAGAAAATTTTTAACAACCGTGTGAATATAAAATTCTTGTCTTCCAACGTTGTAAGAGAAAGCATTGACAATTTACCTTTTGCTAACAATTTTTCAATGTCAGTTGCCATTGTATGATCTGACAACCGTCAAGTTTTATATTAAGATCTAAATTCTCATAAAAAATAGAAATTTTAGCGTATAAGCAACGTTATAATAAGTATACGCCTTCGTGTAAATGTAAATACATATAGAATCATTGAGATGATCATAACGAAAATTTCAAAGTTATTTCAAATTCGGAATAATCACAATTGCAAAGTTATTTTAATTCAATATCTTCAGTTGTACAAACTTTAAAGAATTGCTCTAGCAAACATTTCATTATAAAAAACTTAAATTATATAATGATTTCATTTGCTGAATGTTTAAAGTAACTGTCAGTCATATTGCCATCCTCTGCCTCAAACATCTCTGATAACAATGTACTGACAAATCACGTTTTTGTCAAATTGCGCAATGTTCTATCAAACAAAGGAGTTGGGGAGGGCACTGCTAAGCACGTTTTGTAAATGTTCTTTTTTTCCGTTTATTTTATGTTTTTCTTTTTACCATCTTGCAAACATGCACAGTTCTTTTTTTTTACTTTTATTTATTCTGTTAAATATTTAACTGAAGAATTCAAACAGAAAAATATTTCTTGGAATTTTTTTTTGACATTTCTCCATTACCCAATAACAACAATAATGGATACAAAACACATAAACAAATGGTACAACAACAATAAGTAGAGCATAAAATTTTGATGAGACCATATTTTCATTTAGATTGGAACGAACTCAAAACCAACTACCAAAAGTAAATTTGAAAGAAAATATTGAAAATTTTGTAATTAGAAAAGTAACGCCAATTTAGCAGGGATATTTTTAAGATGTATTCTTGTCAACTAACGAATAAAACTGAATAGATTATACATATGTATGTATATGTAGGTTGCATTTTTATAAATAGCCTACAAATTTGTTCAACATTTCGCATCTACACAAACTTAGTATACTTCCTTTTTGATTAAGTATTCCAAAAAGAGAAACAAGAAAAAACTAAACAGAATATAAAATTAGTAATGCCAGTTAACCATGTTACAAAAATACGAGAAAAAATTAAATAACATCAAAAAGGAAAGATAAGGAAAAAACAAAAGAATGCTTCAAACGTCAACACAAAACGTCAACGCAGCCATTTTGTTTTATATATTTTTGTTTAGCACAACCATTCGTTATGTGTTTTTTTCTTTTTCTTTTCCTTTCACTAAACATTGGTATGTGCGTTTTTATATTTTGTACTCGCATAACGTGATCAATTTCGGTTTATTGTGGAGTTTGAAACATTTGCATTTGTAGCAATGTAATTTGTATATTGAAGTTGGACACATTTTATACATAGTTTCCTGCTGCTCATATTAGATTTTTACCAACTAAAACCACCTACACGTTAACTCTATGCTCCGTGGAACTGCCATTAGGTATTACTTCAGGTAATTCAGCTGATTTTGCATTCCGCACAGTCTCCGTTAGCGTCTGACCTATGCCCCTTCCATAGCTGTTCATCTTATCGTATTGCAACATTCCCTAGTGGCAAACTAAGCCATAACCATATTTACTACTCTTAGAATAATTGGCATACAAACAAAGCACGCTCCGCGTTTTCGTCAAGTTGCGCACAGACTGGACACATAAATTGGTCAGTGTGTTCTTTGTTAATTTAGCAAGAATAGTCTTCTTTCGAATCGTCGAATGAATCTGTTCAACGTCTATAAATTTATGTTTCTCTCATCAATAACTTGCCATTGTACGCTCTTAGCATGTGTGGTACTGACAATGGTAATGTTTCCAATTCAGACGCTACCAGCTATATCAAAAGAAAGTGTGTGTACGTTTAGGATAGGGTCGAGTAGAAAAAGAGCTTCTAACCTACGTCCTTGGTATTAAAGTCAACGCCTTTCGAAATCCCAAACTCAAATATATGTATATACATATTTAGGGATAGTAGGGAAACTTTCTAATGATGTATGTATGTGTCTGGAGGGCAACTGAAATTCGTTCCTGTCGCATGTGTTTGACTTTTGCTTTGTTAAAAAACCATTTTTCTTGATGAGTGTTTGTATGTACGTCAATGCGAATGTGTGGTGATAAATGCTGTAAGAGTATGTGTGTGTGTGTGTTATTTGTGTATTTCTTTCGTTATTGTTCTTTGGTACCAAGAGTATGAATGAGTGTGTGGATTGTGCTTCGCATTCCATCGGAGTTAACCATTAATACTTGTCTACTTAACGGTAAATTACAAAACATTAAACACATTCATTTATACAAACAGAAACTAACACACAACAACACACACTCAAAGAATTTTCTTATTCCGTTTCCTCTTTTTTTTAACTAAATACTGTTGAAGTATTTAGTTGTCGACTATATTGTTAACAATGTAACGAAAAAAAATTGCTGAATTTAAAAAAAACAACAATTACAAGAAAAGGACGAGAATAAATGACTTGACTTTGTTTGATGGAGTGTTGGTAGTTGCGTTAATGAAGGGGATGGCAGAAGGAGCTTTAAACATTTGTAAAAACATTTATTTCAAAATTCTCTTTTTTTTAATTTTTCGCAATTTTATGTTCTTGTGTATCTTGTATTAGAAATGTGTTTGAAACATTTGCGCATTAAGTTTATTTTGCACATTAACAAGTTTATTTAATTTAAGAAAAAATATCATGTAAGTATAATGTATCTGTATCTAATGTATGTATCTATCATCTATCTATCTAAATAAGTGCTCATAAAGGTATGTCTGTCGCATTTAAAAAAATTCAATTCCAATAAGTTTTAAGGTACACGAGTACATTTAAATTGACGTCTATGATAATTAATGTTAAAACAAAATTTTTGGGTTTTAGAACAAAAATTAACAACAAATTTTTATATAATTTAGAAAAAAAAAACAAAAATTAGTTTAAAATCACAAAGAATTTTATATTTGAACGAATATCTGTTTGAAGTTTTTGTCCAAATAGTCTATGGTAAATATTTATTTAAAATCTATAAATATCCTTTCGAAAATATTATGATAAAATATTGTAAATGACGGTGATAATTTAGTTCTAAAATAGTGTAAATAGTAAAGGGTGTTTTTTTTTTAGATGTACAAAACTTTAAGTTTGCAACACATTTTTAACTGGTTTGGCATTTCAACATGAATAGACTAACGCCTGAACAACGTTTCCAAATTGTGCAAATTTATTTTTAAAATCATTGTTCTGTGTGTTTTAGCATAATCTAGAGGTCTAATTTTCCATGACTTTTTCCAACATTTGTGGCCGTATATCGGCACTAACTCGGCGAAATGTTGTCCTCCAAGTGGTCAATCCTTTTGCTTTTATCGGCGTAGACTAGCGACTTCAAACATAATTCACTTCACAGCCGGCAAAATGTCCGCCATTTAAAAAATTATTGCTAACTTAAAGTTCTATATATCTAAAAAAAATACGCTGTACCAAACTAAAGTAATATGTATTTAAAAAGCATTTAACCGTAAAACCAAAGTAAACATTTTGCTAACAAAAACGACTACATCCTTTACATGCCACATATGTATTTTGAGCAGAAAATATGTTTGTAGTGTCTATGTCGAAGGCCAGATATACAAAATTTTCTATCACAAAACCCATTGATAGTGATTAAAATGCAAGAACAAAAGAAAAAAAAACAGCCTTTTTTCGTACTCCAGTTTAGAAGTGATTCCACATGCCACAGTCAGTGCCACATGAAATGAGCTAAAGGTTAAAAATTTATTACAAATTTGCAATAACAACAATATCATCATTTGCAATGATTTAATCAGAGAAAATTAGTACAAAAAATGCAGAGCTTTTGTTATAATGTATGCACTGCAGATTTGTTGCAGCCTTTTGTACTTAGTTGAATGGTTTTTAACCTAAAAATTTGCTACTTTTCAGTCTCGCGTAAATTATTGAAATTTTTCTGCTTTTGTGTATTTAACAACAATACAACAATAATAACGGCAACAACAAACAAGTTCGTACAACCAATCCTGCACTTATATTTAAAACATACGTTTACGTATTTTTCTTATTGTAATGTAATATTAACAGTGGCGAGCAAAAGTCACTTTTTAGTTTAATAAAACAAAATAAAATTATATACACTTACCTAATATACAATACTTATAAAATCTAACAATAGAAACATGATCACTTTTATGTTTCAAATCTATGTTATAGCTCAATTTGCATCCCTCTAAAAATATTAAAATTACCATAATAAAGAACTAGTACCATTAATCCCCCTTTGGCGGATTCTCACTAAGATTCAGTTTAGTATATTTTATGTTTCTAGGTTTAATAATATAAACTTTTATTACGAAATTGTATTTCAGTTTAAATTTAACAGCCGGTATCAACATACAGCATGTTTATCAACATACGACATCTTTATCAACATACGACATGTTTATCAACATACAACTTGTTTAGCAACATTTGCATTTGTAAAAGTTTCAATTTATATATGTATACACCCTGTTAAAAACATAGCTGAGCAATATGACAACATTAAGTTTTAACGACTTTGTCTGAACATTCGAGACTTGCCGTCATGAACATTCTAGTATCTTAGCTCCGAGACATTTAGAAATTATGATTGGTGTATAAATCGACTAACAGGGCCAATCAACTGGAGTTAGTTTATTGTGAGTCATAGTTGAGTGAACATCAAGCGTTCACAAACTGTAATTTAAATGTGTTCTTAAACCTTAATATAACTGTGTAAAATGCAGAGTGTTTAGTTTAAAATGTTTTTGTGTGCATTTTTTATTTTGCAATTAAAAGGAAACCGGTTTATTTAAAGGAAATAAACCACCGTTTTTAAACGGTAAAAACGTAAAAATATTTAAATATTCAATGTGGTTTTTTACTCACCTAGGGCCATAGTTCAAGTTTCAAAGTTCATTATTATGCTGACAACGCCACTTATAATTAGATATTATTAGAACAAATAAGTACTTTGGAACATAATTTGGAACATAATTCTGAAAAGCGATTGCTTTAACTAAAATAGAGTAATGTGCCTCTCAATTAATAGTTGTCATGTTTAAGAATTAGTTGAAGTAATTTGAACTCAGAATTGTATTAACTATCAAAAACTTCGTAGTTATTATTTTTTAAACATAATTTGTCTTACTACCATCCCACTTTGTCTGCCATATTCTATATTTCCCATTTTATTGCCACATTATTTATCCTTTCATATACATATGTAAATATATATGGAAGTTGTTATAATAATATTTATAATATATTAAAAAGCGAACGCGACACACTTCGAAAATCAAAAGAAAGCAATTAATGTGATAACCACTAATTTTTGTTTTGAATTTAAATTTTCAACCCCTTAATTGTAACGATCGCAACGTACTGATAATAAACGATGATTTAAGTACATGAACGCGACATAAAATATAAATGAAATCGATTAATTCACCGTTAATTGAGTTTTTCCAAGTTTACCAGTTTTACAACCCTAAACATTTTTCATAATATGTTCAGTACAGTCTATTTAGAGCAGTCATGAGCGGAATTGAAATTTCCCAGCATATGTGCTTGGCCACAAAGTTGTGCTAACGCTACATAATAAGCTTAGCTCTGTGTTTTACAAAAATGAGCATTTGTTTCTTGCTTTGGCAAGATCTCAGAGATCAAACTTAAATCAGTTGCTGGTTAACACTTGTACAAGTAAAGTCTCGCTACGCAATTTTTTAAATGTTTATGATTTTCGATTTCAATACACAAAACTCTCTGCTGCTTAACGACCACAATTATAAAAACATGTGTTTGCCCAACTCTGATATAGAGGAACTTTAGTCAACATTTTAGGTGATATTGTAGATGAAACAGAATGTGAGCCACTGTACATATATTTACATGCCGCTATTTACGTGCGTGCGTAGGTACGGGTGTGTAGTTTTAGCATTATTTTTTAGCCATAAATTCGCGTGTTAGTAATTTTAGCATTTAATTTGTAAAATATGCATTGAAGCAAAAATGTTCAATAAATATACACAACCATAGAAAAAATTTACTAAAGCTCGTATTCGATTACACACTCTCGCACACAAGTATGTACATATATATATGTGTGTGTGTTTATGGTGTATGTGAACCATATATATATACATATATGTATGTATGCATGTACAATACATTTTAAACGTTTATAGACACAACCACATTGTTAACCTCATACTGTATTGTGAATTGTGTTAAAGGCATTAAATGTGTATGCTCTCTATACTTGTCTATCTATGTACAATATGTGTGTTTACTTTACACACACAAACACACATTCTTGAACAAAATCACACACATACAGTGCAGTTTTTATGGGCTCTTTTCTTTTTTATGTCCGTACGAGTGAGTAGTCGACATATTAACAGCAACAAGGATAATAATATTCATGTGTGTATATGAGTGTCAGAGTTCTTTGTGTAGGTTCCTCTTTACTTTTTTCATTTTTACTCTAACCCATGTACATACGAGTACGTACATGTGTATGGATGTGTAGTTGGCTGGCTGCAGTTTGTATTTTATTTCAATTTTACAATTTAACCATAAAACCACAGAAAACATGTTAAACGCATTTTTAATGGACTCAAATATGTTGCTGCAACAAAAAAACAACAACAAAAATCATCACACAGATGCAAAAACAACATACAATTTGCAAGCATCAGCTATAAACAATCGATTAAAATAATAATAGGAGGATATAAAAACATTGAAATGAAAACATACAACGACGACGACAACAATAAATTTTAAATGCACTTTAACTTGGTTTTTATTTAAGAGTTTGTAAACAACAAATAAATACATATGTACATACATATGTATAACTTTGTACAGAATTTTAGAACTTTTATAGGTATTATTTAAAATAAGGAGAACAGTTAAATTTTCAAAACTAGTTTCAAAGTCCGTGAACTTTTGAAATGCTGAGTAGAGTACAAATATATTTACAAAAAATTTTATATATTTTATATTTCAAATATGTAGTTTAGTTTTAGTTAAGTGTTTTGTGCAATTTTGGCCCCATTATGTCCCAGGCATTTAATATGAAGAACACATACATATGTACAAAGAAACAAACTGAAATGAAATATTAGACAAGCTACGAAATGTATTTTTAAGAAATAAATTTCAAAAATGTGTGATCAAAAACTTAATTTCATTGAAATTCGCCAATGACAATTTCAAATCGGTCTCCACGCTAACGCTAATAATAAGTACAACTATTACAATTTGCATTTTTAATCCTTTATTAGCTTTTGAATTTTTTGAAACTTCATTTAAAATCTGAAATATGCATTACAAGTTATGATTTTTTTTTTGGTACCAAATTATGATGGGTTATAGATGTCAGAAAAAGTTTATATTTTATATTTAAACAAAAACTAATTTTATTTCAATTTTTTCATAAACATTTAATTTTGGAAAACATTCATGTTTTCAAAACCGAAACTTGATCTGAAATGTACAACCTCTAAACGTTATATGATTTCGATGAAATTCTCAGCTTTTGAGTTTTAAAATTTATTTCTTGAGAAAAAAATATGGGCTACTCTTATGTTCATTGTATCGTAATAAAACATTTTCATCTATGATGAGCTTGGTTTTTAATATTTTTGGTAGAATTTGTAATAAATGCAATAAAGTTAGGGAATTTCTACATAAAACTAAAATATTTCTCTAATATAGTTATTTCCGGCTACTTGTAAAACATTTGTGATATTAATAAACAGTTATTAGGTCATTATTCGGATTCGCTTAGAAAAGTATACTGTGAATAAAAGAGTAAAACTAACAAAAACCCCATGAAGCATATTGAACTTAAATCTACCAATAGAAACTTTAGTAAAAATCACACATAAAGACACATTTGCAACCGTTGTAGGCGACAATTTTAAAATAATCAAAATGAAAAATCCTAAACTAAATATTTCAAAGCTAAGGTTTGCTTTAATTAAATAAAATTCAAATGAAAAACCAAGAGACTGAAAAGTAAATTTCTTATTCAAAAATTTTACTTGCAAATAAGTAAAGCTGTAAAATCTGAAAACTCAAATAAGAACCCAAAAATAAGGAATAAATTAAAGTATAAATGACATAAACACGGTTACGCTTACAAGCTGACGCCAAAAAATACCAAAAACAAAAAGGAGAAAAAGAAAAACAAGTAGAAGGTAGAAGGAGAAAAACCAAGAAATTAAATAATATTGAACTTTTACCTCCGCACACCAAGCATCCCCCCAAGAAAGATGTGCAGAATATTTTATACCTTATTTTGTTTCATTACGTTTGTTTCCCTGGTACAACCACCAGCCATTTGTTTTTGTCCATCAATAAATTTGGTCATGTTTATAGTTAAGAATCCGTACCCAGACTCCGGCCCCTGCCCCCTGACATAAAAGAGGGCAAACATGAGCATGCAGAGAACCAAAAAAAAAATATGAAAAATATGAAGGTCTCTTGTTTTTACGCGCGTAACATTTGTAAATGGCAGCAGCTTGAATTCGAGTAAAACAAACAACAACGAATACATAGAAATTTGAATTGCTTGAATTGGTTGGTTGGCTGCTTCAGTTCGGTTCGACGTTTTATATTGAACTGATGTTTCGATGTTTTATTTAAAAAAAAAAAAAAAAAAACGTTGGACACAAAGGGAAAAATATCAGTTGGGGGCATTTATTTGCTTATTTCATGTATTTGTTTAAATTTGTTTTATGCAACATTAAAGCAGAAAGTTATTTTTGTAAACTTTATTACAAAGACCTCAATTAACAGGTTCATATAAAAATCAAATTAGTTGCGGCAATTGTATATGTCGCCAATGGAATGATTAGATTGTTAGTTCATAGAGTTAAATTTTGATTGCAACAAGCAAATATTTGTCTCACCATTTAAAACTTTGCCGCCACAACTGGCTGATTCAAGCATGATGTCTGAAATATGCGATTGTGAACAAATTAGGTGATCACAACTGTTTTCTCTATGAAGGCAATCACTTTTTAAATAGAAACGTAAAAACTTTGTGTAATGAATGCAGGAAATTAGTTTACATTGTCTCTAGCTTAACCGCGTTATTAAAACAGATGTTAACATAAATTGTAAGTTTGACATTAAGTTTTTTATACATTTTATATATTTTTTGATTAACACGCAAACGGAAAATATTAAACAATCTTGACATTAACCCGAAAACATTAACTGCAAATCTATCATCTCGTGTAAATTCTATTTAAAAAAGTTTATTTGCAGACATTTTCAAAAGATAAATTTCGAAAAAAAAATTCTTAAATTTTGCCCAGAAAATATTTTTGACTGTATCCATGTCACTGTCATTTGTCCTCAAACATAAACTGTCAAGCAGTTGTGGCACCTGATTTTACTCTGCAAAATTTAACTGTGTTGCACGGCAAGAATAACTAAAAGAAAATACAATGTTGAAGAGTAGAAAAGAAAATTCTAACAATAAGAGAAAACTTTGGCCAAAAAGAATAAAAAAGTAAAAGCAAAATACACGATATAAAATGAATGTTTTGTATACTTAAGAATGTCAATTTCGGAACACTTTTTATTTGGTGTATGTAAAACTTAAAAATACTGGATTCATAACAGAAGACGTATCTTTTGAATGTGGTACTTACTCACTTGCATGTCATTTTGAAGGGTACATATCCGTCATTTGTTTTCACTTAGTGAGAGACCTTGAAAGACGATTTTGCAAGTGCAAAGTGCTGCTTAAACACTATCAAAGCAAATCATATGGATAAATCGCCTTATAATCTAGACCTTGCCCCTTCCGACTTCTATTTGTTTCAATCGACGCAGATCGATCTCTATGGAATAAGCTTCACTTTAGAACTGGATATCCGAAATTGGCTTGATTGGTTCTCGGTCTCAAAATATGAGCAATTCTTTTGGCACGGAATTCATATGTTGCCAGAAAAATGTTAACAATGACCAATACTTTACTATAGATAAAATTATATTGTACAAATGTTTCATAACAAAAGTTAAAACATTTTAAAAAATTCCTCATTTTTTAAGATATACACCTAATTTTTATATTACATTCTCTTCTAATATTTAAGGTGCTACAATAAATGCGATTTAATGTTTATAATATTTAAAATTTATACATTGATTGATTGATCATTCAGCCCACGAATCTTTAATTAAACTTAAATAATTAAGACTATAGGGATACACAAATTCGGCTTAACCATGTATAAAATTTTTAGTAGTTTTCTTTAAAAAAAAAATTCTAAAACATTGAAGAGTTTGGTTAAAAGAACAAAAAAGACATTCCGTCTTTTCCAGAAACGCAAAAAGCCGTCACGTGGTTACAACATAAAAACGTGATAAAATTCAGTTTTGCCATTGCAAAATACAATTTTTAAATTAGACAAATATTTTCATTATTGGTTTTCAGTTAAAATTTTTAAATTTCGATATATTTATTTAGTTAGGCATGAGTTCCTTAAATTTAATTTTCATTAAATTAACTGAAGGTAAGAATTGTTTTTACAACATGAAAAAATGTCTATTAAAAATTTTTTTTTTTATTGATAATTTTCTTGGCTGAGCTGGGGATCGAACCTGGGTTGAATTTACATGTTTCGAGAATCACCACATTCTCTCATCAGAATTCTTTGCGTTCTAACCTCTGCACCACTGCGGTGCCTGCTAGCCAACAGTCAAACATCAATCTTTAACCTTTAAATCTGTAATTTTTAAATTTCTTTAAAATGTTTAAACGAAGAAAATGTAACAAAGAACACTTTTGTTTAATCCACAATTCAAACAATGGTCATCATTGTGCCAGCAAACGTTCATTCTTTAGGCTTCTTTAGTCTGCAACACACATTTTTATCATTACGTTTTAATAATCTCGGTGCATCTTTAACATGAAAATGGCGTTTATTTTGTAGGGCGTTTGTTTTATTTAAGCATTTAACATTTAATCTTTTATTGATGACAAAAACCAAAAAATATATGTGTATTATTACAGTCCCCTACTCACATGATAAGCTCTTACACATTCTCTTTACACACCAATAATTTTTTTTTACATATTTTGCAATATAAACTCGACATACGAGTATTGTTGACACAAATGTGGTTATTTAATGGTAAATTTCACATTAAAAAGAAAATAACAAACAAACCAACATAGAAGAAGCCTGACTGAGTATCCCAGCCATTTATTCAATCAGTCAACCAACCATTTCATTCATTTATCCAGCCATTCAACCGTCCATTAAATAAAAATATAAAAAAGATCATAAAAGTTACAAAGTGTACAAAACATTAAAAGGGAGTTATTTGTGTACGCATCTATGTACATATGTATGTATGATGGATGCATGGCTGTCGTCCGTCTGTCCCAGTGTACGTCCGTTTATTTTATGTAAGTCAATGTACACTCAACGTGGTTGCACGCTTAATATGACGCGTGTCCTCAATATAATTAATACATACATACATAGTATGTATGTATGTATGCAGGTACACATAAATATATTACAATATAAATTCAATATTCTCGTGTCAATTTGACATTAATTGTCATTGCAATTTAAGTTTTTACTTCTTTCATTCAAAAAAATTTATTAAAAAAAGACTGACCCAACAAATGAATGAAATGTTTCCTTTAAGAAAAATCAGTTTGATCAGGAAGCAAAACTAAGCGCTCTAAATCTAGTTGTGGAATTAATAAATGTTTTACAGTGCAATTATATTTAAATAAAAGAATTAAGAGCAAAATAAAGTTACATAAATAAATAAAACAGGGTTAAAAAGAAACATTCTCTGTTTTTTGTTTAACTTGTCCGCAAAAGTTTAGATAGAAAATAAACTCATCAAACTATAAACAAACATCCCATCACACATAGATTTATTTAAAAAAGGACTTGTTAATATGAGACACGAGTACAACATTTACATACTCCAACATAAAACAGAACGTCGCAAACAATTTTTAAATTCTTTCCTTTTTGAGAAAAAAATAAAATGCCAGTCAAAATGGTTCGCTGTACAATACGCACCCAGATAAACAAATGCTTTATTTTATATTTTTGCAGCAAATACTGGCACAAGATTAACAAACTTACAAGACATCCCTTAAGGCCAGTAAATACATCAAGCAAACAAGATACTACAACATTTTAAATATAAGAGAAAATAAAAAGGAAATTTTTTATTATAATATAAAAAACAATTTGTTAAACATTTTTAAATAACGATCGTTAGAAAGTTACAAATCGTTGTTTAAACGCTATTTAACTTAAGGATTTTCAACTACAGTTTTTTGTCTTTATTTTATATTTTCTGTTAATGTTTCCTAAATCAACAAACCATAATAACCCAGTGCACAAAATAATCAATGGATGTGGTCAAAATATAATTTTATTGTATTTCTTGACAAGTTTAAACTTATTTCGAGTTTTTTATACAACGAATCTCCAATATTTTAACTTATCAACATGAAAATTCTCTGAAGACTTTAGTAAGAAATTTTAAAAATTATTCAGAAATTGTTTGCTACGATTAGTATTAAATTTTTTCACATTCATAATAACAATTTTAATTCACCTATTCAGTATTCAGTTTTATTTAGGTTTTAGTATTTGTTTACTGGGCTGTCATATGAGTACATTCATACATTCAATATTAAGTGAATGTAATGAGGGTGGCAGCTCTTGCACACAGACACAGACACAAGCACACACAAACACATCAGAAAAAAAAAAGAATTGAATGAATGCACGAACCGATGGATCCATTGAGTGACTGGCTGAATATACCCTGCAGTTTTAAAAGCAGCAAATTTCCAACTTTGCATTAACTTTATCGCTTTTCGTATGTTCTAAAAATCAATATAAAATTAACAAATGGATCCCAGCCTAGTCTTTCGTATTCATCATTGTGAATTTTATTTATTTAAAATGCAAAGGCAGTTGTTCCATGCGCTGCCGATGACCGAATATTTAGACATTCATACATTCACACTCCCTCACGCACATGAATGTATGTATGTGAGTAAGAAATTTTGCGTTGAGGATTTTTTGGGCTACACCAAACACAAAAAGTAAAAACAGGCAAAAGTAGCAGCAAAAAAATGGGTTTTTAATGGTTGCAAATATTTTGCTATTTAACGAACGATTAAAAGGAATTTTAAATATTTTTTCTTTCGACTGCTTTTTTTTGCGTTCTTCTTTTAAATAAAAAAAAGTTAGGCAACCAACCAATCTTTAAATTTGTATTTGTACATATTGCATGAAAAACTGTGAAATTTATAATCAATAAAACTTATACAGAGTTATTGTTAATAGTGGTTAATACTGCAACCAGTGTGACCATTTTAGCAATTTTGCGGCTAAATTTATGAACATACGAGTATATTTTAATATGTTTATCATTTTCTAGCTGGTTTAAAATGTTTCTATTGAAAACAGCTTGAAAATAAATGAGAATTAAATGTCAAAAATATATTTACAGATGAAGTTACAACTACATATTGAACTACAATGTAAAAATTAACTTCATATGAGTGGAAAATCAAAACTAAATAATAAAATTTTCGATACAAGTTTATGAACACAAGTGGAATGAGTGGAATGAAAACACTTTTTTATGAAGATTTTAGTTTTGCCATTTAGTAACTCAGAAGATGTTTAGTGGAATAAATCCTACAAAAAAATAAAATAAGGAACATAATAATTTTAAATGCAATGAATTCTTTGCTTTATATTAGTTGTTGATTAAAATACTTCTGTTGTTTGAAGTTTTATTATAAAAACTGAAAATAACCTGTAATAAACAACTAGTTTCGATCTTGATTTCGAAGTTGTATTCTTTATATAAAAGTTTATTTTATATTCATGTGTACCTTCAATTGTTAAAAATTATTTCAAGAAAATATTTGAAAAATTGTAGCACATTTTCTTGGTCAATTTAAAGTCAATTTTAGCAACTAATTTAGCCGCTGATCTGGTCACACTGACCAGCATTAAATTCAATTATGTGACATTCAGTTGGATTATCTCACAATATTAAGGATAAAAAAAAATTACAATATAAAAAAATCATAACAAGCAGCATCTTATTGCTTAAATCTTAAACTTAACTTGTGTATTATATGCAATCTTATTTAATATTGCATGCTACATCATCAGGTAAGCTGAAATGTTTCTTCATCCGTCCGTCCGTCCGTCCGTCTGGCTGGCTGGCTGTCCATGTAAAGCTTGTGCGCAGAGTACAGGTCGCAATTTTGAAGATATTTCGATAAAATTTGGTACGTGATATATATTTTTCGGCCCAAGGACGGATGGGATTGAAACTGGTGGCAATCGGTCCATTATTTCACCTGGCCCCCATACAAATGTCCTCCCGAAATTGGGGTTTACCGATCATAAATGTTTGAATTATGCAAGGAACCAAACAAGTTTCATCACAAATGAGTGGTAAATGAAGCCAAATCACATCTACAAATTTTGTGCAGATCGGTCCATAATTAGTCGTAGCTGCCATATAAGGCCCACTTCCGAAAATCACTTTAAAGAGCATAACTCACTCAAAAATGTTGGTATCCAAATAATATTTAACACAAATATATCTTATATGCCAGACAAACAATACCGTACAATTTTATTGTGATCGGTTCATAATTAGTCGTAGCTCCCATATAAGGCCCACTTCCGAAAATCACTTTAAAGAGCATAACTCTCTCAAAAATGTTGGTATCCAAATAATATTTAACGCAAATATATACAATTTTATTATAATCGATCCATAATTAGTCGTAGCTCCCATAAATGGCCCACTTTAACGATCATAAATTTCTTAAGAATGTTGGTAATCAAATAAAATTCGACACAAATAATATACAGAAATGATGACACCTAATTTTATAATGGTAGGTCCGTAAGTATTTATATCGAGATAAAGTTTAACACATATAATATTTATATTCACAGAAACCATGATCGGATGATCGGTCCATAATAGGTCATATCTACCATATAGCGTACATTTCTGAAAAACTGTTTTATACATATACTGGGTGTAGGGTATTATATGGTCGGGCTTGACCGACTATATGTTCTTACTTGTTTAAATTATTTTCTTTTTGATTTTGATTTCTCGGATTGTACTATTATGTCGTTTAAATAACTAACAGTCTCTTTATAAAATACTTTTCAGAATTTACGATCAATTAGAATTGGTGTCAAAGTGTATAAATAAGTCGTTATAACCACTACATTTTCATTTGATGCATGACATTAAAAATAAATTTACGATACATTTTCATTCTTTAGAACATATTTGGTTTTGAACTTCTCAAGCTACAATCGTTTAGGAACAAATCCAGCTGTACTAAAATGACACTAAACCGAAACGTAAATGTGCAACATTAAAAACAAAATGCAAACTGATTTCGAAAAGTGATTCTGTTGGCTCACAATTTTTCTCGCTCCCATTTTATTTCAGACTTAAACTGTCGCAATAAATGTTAGCATAGATGTGTGTGTATGTTTGCAAGCATGTGCGACATCGTGTGTTGCAAGAATGTGTCTCGGTCATAAAAGTAAAAGCGACGAAAGTAACTGCTGTGTTCATGAAATTGTTTATGTACTGTGATTAAGTAGCAGGAGGGCTATTTAAGCGAGGGGTGTTGTAAAAATCAACTATAAATTCTCAAATTAATATTTTAATTGATGAAATTTTTCAAATTTAAAGTGACAAAGACGAAGATTTGTTTTTCAATTTATTTCAATCAATCCAATAGAATCGATATCATTTCGTTTTGACAGGAAAACATCACTCAACGTGTTTTGACTGTCGTATTCAATTAATGTCACACAATCTGGTTAAGGAAACACCTAATTGATAATTCAATATATTTTTGACCAGAAACCTCTGTAAGTACTAAAAGCTGGACATTCAGAGAGAAGATAACTTTTAAAATAGTATAGATAGACAATTAGAATTTTTCATTTAATTTTTACATGTTGTTTTATGTAAATTCTGATCACACTATTGTTAATACATAGTCCAGAAATGCTCAATCGATTTCAGTTATTAAATTCAATATTAAATATTTTATTAATATCAATCAAGGCATATTAAAAAGGTGTATGCGACACGGCAGTAAATACAACAATCAAAAAACAACAGGCATTTTGTTTATTTAAAATGTCAAAATCCAGGCAAATTGAAATACATATGTGTGCATTTAATGTTGTTTGTACATATACATATATAAACATAATTAATTATATTTTTTCGTGTTATTTTATCGTATTTTTTTTAACTAAACTGGCCTCAAAAATGTCCCTATGGACGCTGAGGCAATCATTTTTTGTAATAATTAAATTTCTAAATATGTTAATGAATAAATAAATAAAAATAAATAATTTTATTTTTCCTTACTTCGCTTTTTATTTAAAAAAAACAAATGTTTTTGTTTACAAAGTTTGACAGAGAGTTTGACAATATTTCTCAGCGAATTATTAATCAGCTGATCTGTTGCATACACCCTATTAGTACACCTTGATATCAATGTAAACAATGTTTGAGAATGTTGGCGATATTTTTAATTAAATTTGGAAATATTGAAAAAAGTGTCTGGTAATCTTAAATAGATAATAATTTTTAATTCATTTACGAGCTAATAAAATTTTAGCGATTATAAAAAATCTTTTTAACAAATAATAATTTTTTCTTCGCGAATTTAAAAATATTATTCTTGTGCGAAATTCCGCATTCGTTTAAACAATCGAAAACATTTTTTTAATATTTTATTAAATCGATCATACAATTTCTTTTATATATTGATTGTTGTTAACTTGAATACCTATTTATATAAATAACGCTTTTTTATTATTATTTCGCTAAAGCCTGTTTGAAAATTTAAAATATTTGCGAATAATTTTGATACATATTTGTTTACGAAAGAGTTGTTTGATATTTACGAAACTAGAATTTCGAAAGCTAAAACTCCATTTTCCAAACCTGCAACATCGTATTGTGATAATCGGTCCCATTTGGCATCCTTAAATATAATATTGCATGCTTTATATGAGTTTGTATTAAAATTGATTAATAGAAACAAACTTGTTAAACAAATTGTAAATGAATGTAATGAATCGTTAATGAATCCACAAAAACAGTCAGTTTTTTAAAAATGTGACCTCAATTTATCTTCATTCGAATATCGACTTAATACAATTTGAAAACCTAGTGAAATGCTTTTCTCAAGTTGCACCAAAACGATTTAAAATTAAAAAAATAATTTTAGAAATCCAAGATATAAACCAACAATTTATATTTTATTAAATGAATGAAACCTAATGTTACTCCAATGATTTTCTCAAGTATAATTTGATTTATGATAAGACAAATTTAGTCTCATTTACAAGTACATACAGCTTTTATGTTTCAAAGAAATAATGTCGATTTTTAAATCAACATTAATTACAAACGACATTGGCTTTCTTTTGTAGATTGTGACATATAAACACCAAACTTATCATTTTCAACCAAATAAAATCTGGCATTTATATCCTGATATCATCTTTCATATCAATATCAGAAGCCTTTTAGAACTTGTACCTTTGCTACACACATATGTACATATAAGTATATTTATAATTTTATTTTAACTCATGGTGTTGATAGTATTATCGGTTTATGGTTATGACCCCAATGTATCTGTTTCTTATTTTATTTTTTGATTTTCTCAGCAGTTTTTATTTAACATTTTTATGACAATGTGATTAAGGATTTTTATTTTGTAGCCCCTTTTAATGCGAAGTATATTTAATTTTTTATTATTGTGTTTAATGCACAAGACAAAGAAATTAAGCAATAAAATACAACATGTTTAAGACAAAATTTAATAAAAGGTTTTTTTAATCAGCCGACTTGCAACATTTACAAATGAATATTCAACACTTAAAACAGCTTGTGAGTGACCACATTTATTTGCATACCTACAAGCACTTTGAATTGAAAACAGAAATAGAGTAAATATGTACATATTTACAAATACAAATTTATGCAAGTCCATCAAAAAAAAATCTAGTCCTTTTTGATTTTAAAAAGGAAAATGTGTTTTTTTCCAAGTTTATTTTCTATTCCTGCCTTGGCAGCCAAAATGCATAATTTGCTAGAGTTTTATTAATATTTTCGTCTTCCTCCACCAGCCTTTGCCACCTTTATAATATTTTTCATTCAACCCCTGACAGTTTTTGTAGTTGCATATACATATAATAAATGTGGTGACATTTGGCACGTCAATATGACAGTAGCAAGTAAAAAATAAGAAAAGTAACAAAAATACCATAAAAACAACTTCTTAGAATAAGAAATAAAATATAAAAAATTCTAACAGCTAAAAAAATTTGAATTTATATTAATTTATTAGCATAAAAAACGTACTTACTCTTGTACTTGGAAGACACCATTTCCTGCAAAAAAAAAAAATTAGTAGTATAAGAATGTTGTGCAAAGCTGATTATAAATCTAAGCAGAAAATATAATGATACATAATATGATTACATATTAATATAATCCTTTGTACCGAACTTGAGTTGTATTACTATACCTACATATATGTATGTACTTTGGTTGGTTAAGTTTTTTTTTTTTTTTTTTTTTGGAAACAGTGTCAAACATTTGTTGGATTCGTAGTGAACCAGTGGCATTTGAAGTATAGACTTTATGAAGTGGTTAAGAAAAAACACAAAAATACATTTGAAATGTAAATGAGTTTTAAGATAAATTAAAAGAAATGAATCTTAAGAAACCAAATGCTTACTAAACAGGTAAGTAAATTAGAAGACTTTAGGAATATAACAATATAAAAAGCTCTAACTAAGTCAATTTAATCCAGTCATGACAACCACCAACAATTTTAAATCCCAGTAAGACACGGTTTGATAAATATGTAAATTTTGTAAATACTTCATAAATTCATATACATACATACATATAATTTCATACCAAAATATGACTTTACTTCATTATATGTGACTACAAAACAAACAAAGTAACACCACTACAACTGTTCCTTTTGCACACATGCTTCTATCCAAACCAGCCAATTTCATCCATCAATCCACTTGAACTCACAACTTTTAAATAATAAAGGATACGTTTTAAAACTTTCTAAATCCTTTATGAGGAAGTGTATGTTTCGTTGCAAGTATTTACTTACAAACATACATGGAGTATGAGAGACAGAGAGAGAGTTTAGAATTCAAAGTAAATGAGTGGCATCTTAGTATTTACAAATAATGTTTAACAGGCGTCTGTCTCATTTGACTCTAGGTATAAAAATACTTGAAATATTTCAACAATACTTTGTATATCTAAGTATGCACACATCATTATCCTCATCAGCACCGGCAACTCATCATCATCGTCGTCATTATATAATGACTTGAGCTCTTTGTAAACTTCTGTGATTCTATGTTAGTTTACAATAGTCGATACAATAAACATAGATACGGCTTAAATGTTGGCCCCTTTACTTTATTTCATCCAAACAATGTACGTACATACATACATATTTAGTATTTATATCAATAGGAATCAATCAAGCTACTACATCGTAAAAATTAGGGGAGTGTGGAGTACTTTGGCGACAATTTATTTCTGCTTTTTAATACAAACTACAGTTAAACACAAACTTTTCTATTCAAAATAGTGTTTTGCACAAAATTTGTCTAAGAAATAAGTACTTTTTACTTAAGATTATAACTAAATGTATTACTTTCCATTAAAATTATCGGCTTATAGTGATGTTACTATGCATCTGGAACAATATTTAATTTGCCTTGCTTTGCTACAGTGTGTTTATTAACAAACATATTTCTCAAGAATTTAATATTCTGAAAGTATAATTTATACCAATTAGTATAAGATTTTCATCGAACCAATTCGTACGAGTATAATAGAGATATAATTAGTTCTATGCGACTCAAATGAAAAACGCTTTCGTATAGGTAGAGGGAATGAAATTCTTAATTCATAACCAATATTTATTAACCCATCGTAGTAGAAGAAACTAATACTGTCCAAAATTATATAAAGAAACAATTATTCGCAAATATGTAGTTCCTTTAATATATCCTTACAACTGACAAAAATACAAATAAAACATTTTTTTTTTTGTTAACGTTAACCTCCTCTTTTGTAGCCTCAATAAAGACAACACAACTGCTGATGTTTATAATAAGGATCAGAATGGATGGCTGATTTATAAAAAAAAATCAAGCAAAATAACCAAAAAGAGCACAGTCCACCTACAACAATAGTTGTGGCACAACAAATAATAATAACAACAGAAACACAAAAGAAAGTGAATGATTTTCTATTTTTGCAAAACAAACATTAAACCCACACAGAGAAATGCAAACAGAAAATAAAATAAAAACTAAAAAGGCCAAACCACTGGAGTCCCACATTTAAAATAAACAATATTCATAGCAGCTTCCAAAGGGGCAGCAACCAAGCCCCAAGGACAATACTCTAGTATAGTTATAAGTATTTTAGCAGAAATAACAACCGACAAAAACAATAATGTTCAAAACAACAAAACCAAATGACAACATGTAGCATGATACCAACGTATATATGTATGTATGTATAGGTACATAGATTCTCAAATCAACATCATATACATACATGGCTGATGATTTTCCACACAAAAATGCACAAAAGTACAACTTGAAGCTTTAAGAACGAGAACTGCTCTAGAACTATACCAAAATAATTCCAAGAAAATGAATGTAACGTTTAACAAGCACACACTCACTCAGTTACACAAAAATCTTATCCCTACTTTATGTTGAATGTATTTAAGTATGTGATGGAATACGAACAGTAGCACAACTAAATGCTGGCTATGCCTCTCACTCGTGTCCCTGCTCCTTTATGCGCTGCAAAATAACCAACAAAAGTGTAGAAAATCCGACCAAGCATAAAAACCCCAACTCAGCACATTGTACAGCATCCAACAACCAGAACTTAAACACAGTAATTCAGTAAAATGAACATGGAATTATCAAAAGAAAGAAAAAAGTAAACGATAGAAAAGACTACATATGTACAAACTGATGAAATGTAAGTAAAAGTATGATGCCGAGAATCCCTATCAAATCCCTCACACACACACACACACAACAAACGCAGCACATCACAGCACAGCATGTCATCAGCACATTAAGCTCCAAAGATTATGAGTCTTTGCACAACAAACAAAAACACAAAATCCCCCACACTTACTGAACTGAATATAACAGCGATTCATTCATTCATTCCTTCATTGGCTGGTTCATTCAGTTATTCATTCCATCAAGAACCAAAAAGTCAACTACACTTGACGAAATATCTAACTAAAACTTTCAAATGTACGTGAAATATAATAGCTGTAAATTTAGGTTTTATAATTCCAACTGCACCATATAATATGGTTATACTTAAATTTAAATTATCATATTATGGTTGAGCGCAATAATATTCACCTCAATCATAATAATTATTTTCAAACCTATTCGATGACAAGACCATATTTAGTCGTAGCCAAATGATAATGTATCATTATTTAGTTGTAGTTAATTAATTTAGTTTAAAATCAATCATATTGCTAACTACTCATAGGTACTTATAAAATATAAGTGCATACATATAAGTATAATCGATAGAATGCTATCGGTACCCGATAAGTTATTTATCTTGTGTTATAAATTCGCATTTGACCTTTACATTGACCTGTAGTAAGGTCGCTTAGTTTTATGGAATAACAGCTGTTATAAATCTCGTTTTTTTGTTCTGATTGTAGAAACTCTTTAACTTTAAGAGTATTGAAGAACTTTATAAAATGTCATATATTTTCAGTGTAAGACTCTATTCAAAACTAGAAGAACATTTAATGCAAAGTATCGTGGAAGAAGCCGATACACATTATTCCCCACCACTACTACTTAAATCGACTTGACGTTGTATCACTAAAACTTTAGTTGGCAGGCAATGTGTTTGTACATATTTGGAGGAGTGTGTTTGTGTGTGCCTTTATGTTGGCACACCATATTGGGGTTGAAGGTTTGGTCTACTCTATAACTCATTCCTCGCTAACTCCCCCAACATTTGCACAATGCCACACATAAAGAGATTTTAACACTGTCTTTATTTCTATTTCGAAATGTTCGTGCAACACGGCTACAAGGGCAGCACATGTTGTTGCCTCAAACACACATTGAGGATGTTGTGGATTGTGACGTTTTGACGCCATATTGAATGATGGCGAGTAAGCCTGATGGCAGCTTGCTTGCCTGCCTGCCAGTCTGGCTGGTTGCCTGACTGAGTGAATGAATGAGTGACAGAATGGATGGATGTATGAATGAGTGAATGTTTGGCATTTTATAGAATGTACACCCACACCACTGCTGCTGCCATAAAGTTTTGTTGTATTTTTTTCGTTTTAGGAATTTGTTTTTTTATTCGTAAACCATCTCCTGTGGTGTTTTACCAAATCCTCCAAACAGTTTTACACACACCAGAACTCACGTTCATGCGTATGTATTTGTAAGTGTTTGTATGTAGATGTATTAGAGAATATGCATGTTAAATCTTAAATGTTTATCATTTTATAGACATTTCAAAGTGTTTTTTATTTCTAGTCTTCCACCCATCCTTCCCATTCCTACAATGTAGACCAACGGATTCATTTGGTTGTGTCTCTTTGTCTTCTTTTTGAATGTGTGTGTTTATGTTTAACTGCGTGTATGTATGTTTCTGTATACATATGTATGTATTGTTTGATTTTAAACTTGTAAATGTGTGTTCTGTATCCTGCAGTTGTAAAACATTTACATTGTACTTTGGCTCATCATTATCTAAGAAGATGTAGTAATCGTAAATAGATTTTATACTTTGCCATTAACTGTGAATCAATTACTTTTTGGTGTAAAACATCATTAACAGTCAGTGTCAATGTGATTTTTTTTTTTTTTTTTTTTGTGTATTAAAAATTGTCTATTAAAGGCTGTTATTGAAATTTAAACTATCCTGTTGACTTTAATGACATTCATTGGTAAATAGACAACAAACTTGCTTTAATGTTTGAATACCAATATAATTATATAGTTTGTTTGGAGAAAGTTAGTGAAAACTGTTTTCATATTCAAATATAATTTAATTGAAAGAAAAGAATCTTTGAGAAAAATTTATACTATCAAGTTCACCACTAGGGTCTACTTAAAGCTTTTTTAATTTTAAATAAAGCACTAAAAATATAATTGGATGTCAGAATCTTTAATTTAACCCGAAAGAACAATTTCCTAACGTTTACTTTTTGAAAGAAAGTTTTATTCAAGTGTTGACCACTACTAAGCTATCGGATGGATTCAGCATTGCTAACGGTATTACAAACTTTGACATCACATAACTTCAAAAGAAGCTCTGAAATTTGATCTTACAGGATCTAAGTGGACAGTGGCCAGGTTCGGAACTTTGTTAAACAATACGGTATAAAAATAAGATGAGAAACACTTTAGAAAGAAACTTTTAGCGTAATAGCAATGGATGCAATCTGATGAGACACATTTTTGGCTAACTAAATTTATATAGAAAAGCACTGACGAATAAAAATGAGCAAATATGTCGACACCCACTCCTTATCAGCTGGAAAATATGGCACGCTTAGTAATAGTAAATACTTAACAAAATCATTACATTTGCGGTTTAGTATTATTGGATAAATGCCGAATTTGACTTTCATTCTTGTCGCTGATATTTATAAAGAAAAAGCTATTAACTATTGTAAATCTATTTAAACTTATTTAAATCAATCATATAAACAAAAACATTAAAATTAAACATGGAAAATTAAACAGTATCGTGTGCCACAAATAAATCATTTAATCTCAGTATAAAGTTTATACACAACATACATAAACTAATCAACACTACGATGGAAATTAATAAACTTGAAATCTTTCAAAATTTTCATTAAGTGTAAAATTATTGATTTGACCTTAAATAACAGACAATTACTTTTTCATTTAGTACTCTGCTGTAATCACACAGATACAAACACACACACACACACACACTCAGGCTGCCTACATACATATATGAAAGTGTAGTAGAGTTCGCGTACATATGTACATATGTAGTGGATGTTTCGACATGTAAATTACTTAATACCACATGTTGCACTTAATTAACAGACTCCCGACCCCTCCAGCGAGAACACACTGCATACACTAAAAACAAATTTCACCCAACACTATCAACAACAAACAACTACAACAATTACAATAAGAACGCCATCATTAACAAAGAAAATTTTGCCTGCCTCTCAGTTGCCCATCATCATCGTCGTCGTCGTCGTCGTCGTCGTCGTCATCATCATCATCATTTCCCGAGAAATATAAAAGCACACTTCGACACAAACGTAGTCATTCAACTCACAGATAGACAGTCGCCAGACAGACAAATTACTGTTGGTGTTAAACAACAACACTTTTCCTTTAATTTAGCCCAATGACCCAAATTAATCTTAAAAACAGTTTTATAATACAATTGAAACACATTTAACATTTTTAGACATTTCACTTCCTTCACTTCTTTTACCCTACAAAACTTTTCCAACTGAGCATTTTTACACTCTTTTTTTGATGTTACACAAATTTCATCTTACATTTACACGTGTTGTCAAAACGGTGGAAAAGCACAAACTTATCTAATAATTAAACCAAAACCGTCCTTCATATTTTCTAATGTTTGCGTGCAAAAACCAAACAATAAATTGGAAAAAGAAAACTGATAAGCAATGGCTAAATAAATTAGTTTTTCACTGCACAAAAATGTGTATGTATATTCAATTACGATAAAGAACAAATACTAATTTGCTGTAAACTTAATGCTTAATAGTAAAATAGATTTATGTTATTGAGAGATTTTAAAATCGAATAGCTACTTTAGTAAGAAAAAATTGATCACCATCACTTTTATATAATCCAAAACCAATTAATATGATTAATTACAAATTTTTAAAAATCATATGATTAGGAAGAAAATGCATCGATTTTTTGCGTAGGTATTTTGTTATAAATGTACGAGTATATTTTGCTTATGTCTGCATAGTATAATTTTCACATTTTAAGAGTTGTATTGCATATTTTTAAATTGTTTATGTTTAACAAAAACTTTTTTCTAAAATGTATTTTGTAGTAGTTACTATATACTACATATATACATAGATTCATATAACTATATAGACATTAAAATATAAATAAATTCATATTTTCGTGAATATTTTAAATTTTATTGTGTATTTTTGTCTATTTTTTGTGCATATTTCTGTATCAGCCCAATCATGAATAAAAATTCCGCGGGAATTTTTTTCCTTTTTCCCATTTTTCCTATTCAAATTCAATGTTAAAAATATAGAAAGGGAAAAAACTCTCGCGGATTTTTTATTCATGATTGGGTCGTATAAATGCATAATTTTAAAATTATTTTTAATCATCTGGTGTTCACAGATTTGCAACACTTTTAACTTTCGTATGTTCTTACAAAATATTTAACAAAATTTATTCTCGAGCTAAATAAAAGTGATCATAAATTGTCTGCTTTTTATTCCCACATGAAATCTTAGTTTTTGAGAAAAATTAAATTAGATCCCTTAATGTGCCCCTGAATTGCATCGTTTCTTCTCAGTAACCCCAATTGAATTTTTATGTACCAGAAATTTTATGAGCTTGTACATGGTCGGACTCTGTACACTTGTTGTTTATTTCTGCTTTTTATGTCTGTTTTTATTTTTTTTTTTTTGCAATAATTTTTGTACTTGCAGCATTTTCGAAGACATTCGTTATTGTTATTAAAAGCTTAAAGGAATTCATATACAAACACACACATATTTACACAACTGGCACACCACAAAAAGGATGCCATCATAAGAAGGATATAATGTCCGTTACAAATACATAAATACACATCAACTTGTAAAATATTTCACTACTTTTCTTTATGTTCGTCCATCTTCATTCCTTTCTTTCTTTCTTTTAATTTTTTATGGTTTCAACACATTTGTACTGATTTGTGGCCGGCTGGTTGTTCAGCCAGACGTTCACGTTGTAATGAGAATGATACAAGATTGAGGGAAAATAAAATTCTGCATTAAATTCCCCCGACTCCACAATAAATATTAAAAAAAGGGAACTATTTAGCTAGTTCGTTTGTTTAAATCATGAGATTAGAAGAGTTTTCGGTGTTTTTGAAACCAGCATGTTTAAAATCAATATTTAAACACTATAGTTTCAAATTCTTTGTGAATGTGAATTTTCTCCATTTTATTTTTTAATTTTTTTTTATTCGCTCTATTTGTTTTAACAACATGTTTCTATATGTCTAATGGCCGAATTCACAGTCTTTTGTTAGCTAATGACAAAGGCTTAACTAATGATTCTTTATTCGCAATGCTTAGTTTGCCATAAGAATAACAAGTAATAGTTAAACAATAGTTACTATTTCAGTTTAGCAATGGTTAACTAATGACCGAGAATTCGGCCATTAATATATGACAGCATTTATATTTTTATCAATAGAGGGAAACGTAAAATTTACTTTGTTTCACAATTTTATTTATTTCTTTTGTTATTATGTAGAAGTCTTGATATATGTATGTACGAGTATTAGAGCGGGTTATTTTTTTTTTTTTTTTATGAAGCGTATAGCAAAAACGTAATATATAGGTGATTCTGAGAAATTTAGCTCAAGAGACCTCTAAGCTCAAGACGGATTTGGAGCTCCCCAAAATTTCAAAATATATATTTTCCCATATACCTATACATAGTTATTTTTATCACCTTTCTGAATCTGTATTGATACCAATATTTTTTTTTATTTTTAGTAGAGATATTAGGAATTTTTTGTCGAAAAATAGCCTAAAATGAATCCTGAATTTTCTTCGATTTTTTTCGATATTTTTTTTTTCAAAGTCCTTTTTGTAGGAAAATCGATTTGAAAAAATTAACATTTTCAAGGTTTCAACAAAAAAAAACACTATTTGTACATTTTTAATTCAATTTCTTTTTAAATATTATTCTCGACCTAAAATTTAATGTTTTAATGTGATAATATTATTTTTAAGGTCCTTTTTACTTTCTATTCGAGAAGTTTTTTACGACTTTCTAATGTCACTGCCATAACTCCTTCACGATTCTTTTCTAGAACTCGTTTTGAAACACTCGTTAATAATTGTACATGTCTTTCTGCTCCTTGTATGTGCATTGGAATTTGTGGTGGTTCATCGTGATCATATGGAATCTGTTGATTAAATGATCATATTAAAAGTTGTTGGAAATTATCTGAACTTTCATAATCTGCAAAAAAAAATATCGAAAAAAAATCGAAGAAAATTTAGAATTCATTTTAGGCTATTTTTCGACAAAAAATTCCTAATATCTCTACTAAAAATAAAAAAATATATTGGTATGAGAAATCTACTATAATTCTATCCGATTTTATGAAGAATTTAATTAAATTATATATATATTTGAAATTTTGGGGAGCTCCAAATCCGACTTAGAGCAAAATTTCTCAGAATCACCTATAGATTACGTTTTTGATATACGCTTCATCAAAAAAAAATCGTTCCATACAATTTGACCCGCCGTAACTAAGATATATATATGTAAATTTTTTTGTAAAATGTCTACACGCATAGAAAAGTTATGTCAACGACATGGTTGCAGCTAGTATGCTATGTTCTATGCAATCATAAATGTTTGTTGCAACCGAATATATGGTGATATACAATTTCTTTTAATAAATTGTTTTTAACGGCAAGTATTTCGTTCATATATTATACATAATTGTATATAACTAGATATAAAACGTCCTCAATTCGAGTAGTAGTTACATAACATAAAAAAAACATTTCCTTGCGAAATCATTTAAGCCAAATTATAACACTGAAGATTTGACTTAAAATAATTTAACTCCTTATGAAACAGACTTTTGAAAAAATGAAACGTAATATGGGGAAGTGTCGGAATTAAACGCAGAGTTTTCGTAGAATTAATGTTATTCTATTTCAAATCTCATTTATTGCTTTAAAAGATGTGCTCCTAATTCAGTGGTCGGCACTCGTTAGAACATGATCGGTTGTTCATATGTAAACAACACGAATGACAACGAAGTTCGTAAAAATTATTAAGTAAAAATAAACTACAATCAGGCTCCAAATGCATTTTATACCGGCCACTATCTTTCGAGTGTACATTTTTATTTTATTAGAATTTTATATTAGAATCGACAATGGCCCAATTTCTGCATCACCGAATATGTCAACCTGATTTGTTTATTTTTGTTTTGCTAAATTTGCAGACGATCGGGATATGAACCAATGCTAATTACTTAAATTTTATTTTTATCAAGAAACTAAGCGCCTGTGTTGTTTATTTAAAAATCATCAAAAAATTAATATAAACATTTTAAAAATGACTGCCCGACGTGTAACCTTTTATGAAATGGGTTAAGTAAGATGTCTTTATTTATATAGCTAGTATCCATAAAAGAATGTGGTTGCACATACATACGTATTCATACTAGCACACACCTTTTTTACTATTTCATCCATAAACTTTTATTAGGCCTTAAGGTAAATAATTTTATTTAAGACTCATACGAGCTTATACATAAAATATACATATTTAAAGCGTAATCTCAGGATTTTCGGTTATTATCCCCTTTTTTCTATACAACAATATTGCGTAGGAATGAATTCAGAGAACATAGAATAAATAAATAGTACGTACTTATATTCCCAGCACAATATTTTGACCCCATCTAAAAAATGTATGAAAAGAAATTTGTTTGCTAAAGCCAAGTACTTTCATACATACATACGTACGAGTAAAAAATACGCATTGAGGGCATACAAAAAATCAACAAAACTAGAAAATAGGAAAAATACGCAATATATAGACAAACATATGTATGTATGTATATGTATATGTGGTAAGTATTATATAAAAATGCTTATGTTTTTTTTTATGTGCTTGTATATTTTTTAGGATCATTTGTCGGACCACCAAGTGTGTGAATACACATAGATACATACATATGTACTTATAAAGCAAACATACATACATACTCTATGAGTAACTCGTACGATACGTAGATACAATTATCAAGGATAAAAAATAGACAAATAAACATTTCGCATTAAATGACAGTTGAAATGGTGGGAGTTTAGGCCGAAAAGGAAACAATAACTGTGCGTGTATTACCCTAAATCGCAACAAATTGTTATTTATTTTTTTCTTTCTTGGCAATTGTTGTGGTCAAAAAAAAAACAAAATAATAATTATGATTTGAAGAAAGATTAAAGATTTTGTTCACGATTTGCACATGTAAATCAAATCGGTAAATATATATTTAAGACACATTTTAAAGGCTTTCATAATTTACGTTATTGCTATAAAAATTAAACTGGAATCAGAAAAAAAGAAAAGTATAATTTATTGAAAGCTATAGAATTTATAAAGTCAGGTTTCTTATTTAACAGAGCTACTCTCGTGTGAGATTGAGCTTTTCGATTCCGGATAATTTTTTAAATAAATTGACCGCGAGTTTGAAAATTCAATATTAGATTAATGTAGAAATTTGTGTACAAATTCACCAGATCATTACAAGCAACAAAATTTCACATTCACGCCGAAAAGTATCCAAAATAATTGACTAATTTTTTAAGTTTAAGTTTTCGCGATGTCTGTTATCTTCTGTATTGATATGTTAATATCAATGTTAATATTTTCCTAGTAAGCTGACATAAAATAAAGACGGATTCAATGCAATTAAAACAATTTTATTTTATATTAAAACTTTATTTAAAGTAATATTTTTGTCAATGCAAAACAAGTGCTTTATTTTTAACTAAATCATTTTCCAATTGAAATAATTGCAAATGAATAATTTAAAGTATATAAACTTTAAACATTAAAATACTCGTAATGAACATAATTATTGTTCTCATAATAATCAACATTAACGTTAACGAGACTTTGAAATTAATGCTATAAAAATTAAACAAACCATTTTTAAACACCTGGAATACACAAGAAAGTACACAAGACAGTTCATGAAGTATTCGGACAACAAGACCAAGTAAATGGCGCGTCCATTTCATACATATTTCCATAGAATTTTTCACACACTGAGGTAAAATATGAATGCCTGACTGTCTGTCGGTCTGTCCAATCGACTGTCTATTTATTACAAATTCTAAATATGTTTATTTGGTGTCGGTGTAACTCTAAAAAGACGGTTCATAAACACAACCTATACTTGCAAACATATTTATAAACATAAGCTTGTCTGTCTGCAAATTTTCACTAGACCCAGAGTAGACATTATAAAACGCACAAACATACACACACTCAAACACATACATTCATACTCGTTCTTGTGCAAAAATATTTCAAAGGACGAAAGTCTGCTGAAGAATGTTTTAAAGCCATAGAAACCTCGATTACATTTTAACTTAATTTAATAGACTTTAATATTTGCGGGAGTGTATGGCTGTGTGTAAGGCAAGGAAGAGATGTGTATAGAAAAGGTATAAAGTAAAGAATTCTCCGTCTGTTTATAGAAATGAAATTGAAAATAAATGAAGCTTTAAAACGAAACTAGAACTGAATAACCATTAACACTTTGAGCAAATAGGAAACGGAAGACGGACGGAAAAGGGTTAACAGGACGAACAACAAAACGTGTTATAAAAACGTGTTTCACGAAGTCATTAACATTGACTACAACGATTTCGATTACAACTCGTATGAGAACTACTAAATAATCAGCTGTTAAAAAGACATACGCATGCATACGCGCTGTCATAATTAATGTTTAAATGAAGTAACAAAATAACAAACTACAAGAACCACAAGTACGCGGATATAAAAAGGATTAATGTATAAAACGATTAAGTAAAATAATTTCAAATACACATGCACTCCCGCTCACAGCTGATATATTGAAAATAACTTTAGAAAAACCATTCTCTTTAATAATCAAGATTCTAAAAATATTTACCTGTATTTGAACCAGTATATTGGGCGATTAAAAATGTCTTTATTGAATTAACATTTTATTGCTTAAAACCAAAAATCTATTGTACATTTTCTTTATCAATCATAAGATAAAGAAATGCTCCCTTATTTGGTTTTGTATTTATTTAAAATTCCTAAAGCGCATGTGCCCTTTTTTCAGTGGAATATCCCTTTGTGGCATAAGTAGACTCCCCAAATACAGGGGAAATTCATTTTGAATTATACTCTTTTACACAACGCGGCCATCTTCTCTATTTTGCATGGCCAAAGCAAGTATGGCCCCTTTGTTTTTGTTTTCACAAAATTTTCACTTTTCCATAAAGGAAATGATGCTTTGTAAAACCTCTCAATTTTAGCCAATTACTAAAAATATATTTTCAACAGGATTTCCCCTATGAGCAACAAAAATATCCTTTTCATCTAAACAACAAGCCAAATTGTGTTCCAAATATATTTTTGCAATTTTCATTAGTGCCAGAGGTTCGTAATCAGTCAAGCATTGCGTTACACACAAAACACGGGCGAGTACAAGCTTAAGCCAAAACGCCATTTTATTATCAAAAAACAAAAAAGAAGGGAATATTTAGACTCACACAAACTGTTTAAAAGTTTGTGTATGTGTGTTGGCTGGCCAAAAGCAAACGGTTTAAAAGTGAACGGTTCGAAAAGATAATTATTAAATAAAAAATCAAAGGAAATTAGTTTTGAAATATTTATTTTAAAACTTTTTCAAAAGTTACAAAATGTGTAAAGACATTTCAAACGTGATAAATATATGCTTATATATGTGAAATCTAAAGTATTTTAAAACAATAGTGGCAATTTTTAAGAGCTTTACAGTGTAAACTTATTTAAAAACTCCAAAACCAGTGTTGGTGTAGCTTAACAAGCGATTTTCTGTTCTTTTAGAAATCCAACTCAACTTTCCTGAAAATCAAAATGATAGAGGAACATCATCCCATACCAATGGGCATGTGTAAGTATGTTATCTTTTAGACCCACATACGAAACGAAAATCCGACGGCTTGAATAGCACTTGAGGAATAGATAAGCCGTCGGCTGTTCAATAAATAACAACTAATATGCCGGCGGATATACTGCTAGAGGAATTATTTATGCATACATACGAGTATCGGTAGTTGTTGAAATTCCTTATTAAATAAAAATCAATTTTTGGAATTCAATTTCAAAATATTCATTTAACATAAAAGCAAATTAAAAAATGCTCAATACAAAAAGCCCTACAAATACACTTTGAACATTTTAAACATTTTTCCCAGCTAGCAATTGGAAGATTGTTGTTGATAATATCAGCAAAATGAGTCTTTTAAGATTGCCTTAGATGACCAAAAACTGCTCAATCAGTTTGTCGATAAAAAAATAATAAAAAAAATACTCATTTAAATGCTTAGAAAGCGACTAATTTGAAGAACAAAAACAAATCTGCTGAATGTGCGGAATCATAATTTAATCAAACAGCTGTTCATAATATGAAAGTAATAAAAATGTGTCGCAAGAGTTCAGAAAACCGAGTCATAAAAGACTCTTTCAGAAGATTCGCGGCTAGGGTACCATTTTCTCCCGACAAAACATTCATTTTCCACTCAAAAGCGAGAGCATAAGTGATTATTTTAATCGCACGGGGGAGTCAAAGAAGACTCATATTTGATTAAAAATTTCAAAAACTGTTAGCTGGGCTCTAATAACTATTTGTAAATTAACTAACTAGCTAATTACAAATACAAAATACAAATATGTATTTGGAGTACAATACAACATTTTTATTTTCAAGTAAAGAAATATTATAAGATACCATCTTATAATAATCTTAACTAATTTTTAATTTAAGTCATTTATTGGTTAAAGTTTTCATGATGTCTACCGAATTGAACGTTTCTTGCCACATTCAATTTGGAAATAATGATATTTACTCATGTAAGCTGTGTTCACATTATGTGTATTTGTCATGTGGAATGTCACTTTTCTGTGTATGTCAAAATTTGAGTTTTACATACGGTTTATAAATTACATGTTCATATGTTGGTCATGTCACATACATATGTACTTACTTTTGTTAACTCCTTTTCAATTTTTCTCTCCATTTTCAATATTAAATTTGTGTAGTTTTTTTTTTTTGTATTTTTGTTTTACTTTTAGGTACAAATTATATTTATTAAAATTTCAATTAATTTTTGCCGCCACAAAATTTTGGTTATAAAAAACAGCTGATGTCAGATGGTTTGTCACTTGAAAATATAACTCGTTCTAAATACAAAAATGTCATATGTATTACACACAGAGAAATAACACATGAAGGTGCTTAAACTATATGTACAAATTTGGCATGCGAAAAAGTAACAGTCCACATGACAAATACACATAATGTGAACACAGCTTTAGTCATCTTTTAATTACATATATTCTTGGCGTGGTAAAAGAGATATTTAGTGACACAAAACTTTAGGAATTGTAATCTTGCCCCTGGTAAATACCCATTTTGCACAAAAAATATTTTAATTATTTTCGGAACAATAAAAAGCGGTGGAATATGAAACAATATACGAGTATTAACATTAAAAAACAAAAGTGTAGTATAGAAATTCAATTTTATATTAACGGATCTAGATAGAGCTCTTGGTCTAGTACAAAAGTTATATTACTGAAATAACATTTTACAAATACTTAATACAACTTTCAGTTTTGTTGTCAATAAATTTAACCACTTAAAAATTTACACCATTTAAGAAGCATTTTTCCGCTTATTTCGTAAGGTACGGTCATATTTGGCAAATATTTACTCAAAAAAGCGTAACCACTTGTTTTAGCACAAATTTGTTTGACGTTGTTTACACTTTCAACAGTTTTGCAAGATCAAACAGCATTAAATAAATTAAAACTAAATATTTGGCCTAAACAAGGAAAGTTTTTTTCTTAAATAAATAAACGAGTTTAAATATATGTTATTTAGTGGTTACGTCTTTTTCGGCAAATATTTGCCAAGTGTGACCGTACCTTTTGCTTTATTGAAGAATATTATTTCTTTATTATATTTTTTATATTCAATTTATTTCAACAAAATATTTATTATTTAATTCCAAAACTAACAAAAATACTCAAAATAAAATTAAAATTAAAAATTGACTTATTAAAAGCAAAAGCGTAAATAATAATGTATTTGGTTTCTGGCAACTCCAAAATTGTGTTTTAGTGCTCTGCTCTATGTTATTATTAATTAATACTACATATTTAAATTACAAAAATCTATTACTATATATTTGAAGAATAATGTTTCGAATGAAACTTATTAAATGTACTAGTATGAATGTTATCTGTATCTACTAGATAAACTTACATAAGACGAGTCTAATAAAATCCCACATAAATAACCGTAAATTTTAACAATATCAGAATGCTACCTTTGAAATATTACATACATACATAAGAATCTACAAATTGTAGGGTCCATTATGAGCATGAAAACCATGTAAAATCAAAATCTCAAACTCGTTATTTTCTCTTCCATTGCTTTTAAATATCTTATAAATGTTTGTATAAAAATAATGTTCAGTTCAATAAATCAAATAATTTAACAATTTGGTCTTAACTGAATTGTTAAAAGTACCGATTAACTTAAAACTATTGTGAATTATTTCGAAAAAAATATACAATTAAAGAAAACATAGAAATAAGTTTCCTGTTTAGCTTTTAAGATCAACATAAAACACTTCAACTTCTTCTAACAAAAGCAAAGGCTGACCAACCTACAATAAATCAAATGAAACTCTATCAATGAATTCTAATAATCTCTCTTTTATTTATTACACATCCAAGTTATAATAGCCATACCATTGTGGATATTTTAAAACTATTGAAGCAAAAGCGTTTATCTAGAACACTCTATTACAGTCCACCAAATCCCCGGAAAAATTAATCATCTTCGCATCCGGAGTATCTCAATCTCAATTTTATTTATACGAGTATATCTATAATGTCATTCTCAATTTACTATATAAACCATTACTAGCGTATTTTTGCAACTGATTTCAACCAGAAAACATTATAATTTTAACATTAGACATCAAAAATGATTTTCAAATTAAATTCAGACTTATAGTCTATATAGAAAAAGTTTTGAATACAAATTCTAAATTCAATTTGAGATTAAATTGAAGCATCTTCTCAACATACAAAACGTAACCGAGATATTAAAAAATTAACCTTTGACCTCGTTGTATCATCTTCAGTAAAGTGCCTGTCAAATGTTTTTAACTAATACTGAAAACTGTTAAGTGGAACGGAGTACGGAGCAATAGATAAAATAGAATAGAAAAAATAGATGTCTTTTATCAAATTACCATCATATTTCTATGGTAACAGTTAATTTCTGTTTAATTAAAGGAACAGTGGAAACTGTTCTCTCTAGGTTTCGTGATTCACAAAATATACTTTATATTTCAACAAGGATTTATAAAGATTTTCAATAATACATAGTACATTTACACCTACGCAAAATCTAGTAGATTTTAATTAAAATCTTGAAGAACATTTTTGACGTTTACACTACTACTTTTTGACATATTGCTGGATTTCATTTTCATAATAAAAACAGCTGATTGAAAAAGAAAACTTTTAGTAACAAAAATGGAGAGACAAAAACAAATTTTATTATATTTTACATCCAGATCTGAAAAACAAAACAATCGGAATTAACATTTTTGCGTAAATTTTTTTCGTAGGCAATTTATTTCTCAAATTCACAAATTTTAAAAAATTAGTTGAAACCATGTAAACAATGATTGTCAACTTTAATTTTTTACATTTAATATATTCACTTTTTAAAAAAATTAGCGTGACGCTCATGAAATTTTAATGCGCCCTAACCATGGTGTTCACAAAAATTACGCAAATACACACTTTTTTTAATAGATTTTTTTTTCGCTTTTTCATTTTTGTAATAATTAAAGTTTGTACTTTCCTTGCGTTATTTACTTTATTTAAACTTGAAATTGAAAACTAGTAATATTACTTGATTTATAAAAAAGTGACGCTCAATGCAAATTATAGGGACAACCTTTCTTCGCACTAATTAAGTTTTAACTACTATAACAAATCAAAACACAGGAAAAAAACGCAATATTTTGAAAACTGTTATTAAATGTTGCATATTTAGTTTTTTTTATTTTATTTTGTTTGCTAAAAATTCTAACGGGGGACACGTGCTTTTGTATGGAAGCAGTCAGAGGGAGAAACAAAACACCATTCTGAATAAACAAAAAAACAAACATACAAATTTGAGAATTACGTTTTTTTGTTACATATTCCTCGCTGACCAATCTCACATTTTTGTTTTTTTTTGTTTTTGTTTTTTTTTACCTAAAATAGTAGTGTAAAGTGCGGGGACACAAAAATTTCGTTTTTTTTTTAAATTGGCCCATATAAGAAACTTATGGCGTTTTCTTTTCTGGCAAAAATTTTACACTTTTTTCCTTTTTTATATGGGAAATGGGTAAAAAGTGTAACATATATGTAACATTTTTGCCAGAAAAGAAAACGCCATTATTTGTGTCAAATTTTATTTCGATACCAACATTTTTAAGAAATTTATGATCGTTAAAGTGATTTTCGAAAGTGGGTCTATGGGAACTACGAGTAATTATAGAACGATCATAATAAAATTGTACCGTATTATTTGTATATATATGAAATATATTTCGGTTCAATATTATTTGGATGGTAAAATTTTTGAGAGTTATTCTCTTTAAAGTGATTTTCGGAAGTGGGCCTTATATTTGAAGATGTGAGTTGGCATCATTTACCACTCATTTGTTTTGAAATTTGTTTGGATACTTGCATAATTAAAACATTTATGATCGGTAAGCCCCAATTTCGGGAGAACATTTATATGGGGGCCAGGTGAAATAATGGACCGATTTCCACCAGTTTCAATCCCATCCATGGACAGCCAGCCAGCCAACCAGATGGACGGACGGACATCATTAAATCGACTCAGAAAGTGATTCTGATTGATTTCTTTCAAAATCCTGAATATCTGCAATCAGAAATTTAGCATACAGTTTTTAAATATTTATTATTTACAAATAATTTGTCTAAAATATTTGTTATTGAAAATGTATCGGTTTCTTTATCAAGTGATTATTACGAAAAAGTGTAACATTCTTGTGATGCATGCTGCGAGTTTTTATTAAAAGATCGTCATTTTAAACTATTCTTTACAAATAATAATCTTCAAATTGTATTTAAACAAAATACCGACATTAAACTTTAATGTCCATCAAAACATCAAAGTGTCATTTGCCAACGAAATAAACACAAACAGACAGTAGCAAAATCTTGACAGAAGTCAATCCTTTGTAGATTATGAAAGGCACTCGCCAGCAGTACATTTAAATTCAATTTTTGTCTCTACAAAAAAAAAAAAAAAAAAAAAAAACTATTTAAAAGCAGATAAAAGTAACACGCAGAGTTATTGTCTAGATCCGCACAAGAATATTTTCATATGGAGGCAAATCTAAGTGATAATCTGATTAGAGATGGCAATAACATGCAAACTACACCTGTTACACTACACAGCCCCATTTACACACATTCACTCGTACACAATCTGTGGCAGTAGCAAATGTAGCAGCTACACAATGTTCAAATCAAAAGGGCATTTCAACAATGAACAAAATCTATGGATGAATTTGAAAAATCTAAACAAAAAAGAACAAATGTTTCATGAATGATTTGGCCAACGTTGGAAACAACTACGGGTACATGACTTGGCATGATAACAAAAGATTTACACTTGTTTCAGAAATGAAACACCACCCGGCCATTTGCAGGAAAAGGGAATATTTTAAATAATATTGTTGTTGTTGTTGCTGTTGCTGTTTTTGATTTTGTTGCTGCTGTTCAATAGCTAAAGAACAATCCTGTGCTATTCAAGCGAAAGAGTATAAACGGATGAAACGTTTTGTTTACTAATTAGAAACTAATGTGTTTAAGGACGAACGAACGAGCGAAAAGTAAATCGAATGAATTGCCAGAAAATGTTCAAAAATACAATCGAACAAACACACACATTATTTGAATGTTGTCTGGTAATGTTTTCCAAAAGGGGTTCCCTTGTTTACCAATTGTTCTCGTAATCCAATTCATCCCTGTTTAAACAGATTTGCTTATAACTAAATTATGGAAGCATTTAAGATTTGAAAGAAAAAAAATTTGAATTGAAATCATTGTTTGTACGAATACAACTACGACCAAAAAAAAAAAAACTGCAACCCCTAATTATTTAACTGACATATAATATACCCAGCATACCATTCTAGGAGCGCTCCGAAAAAGGAGTCAGAAAAGAGTCCAACAAAAGAGCAACGCGTTGTTGTCCTGTTATTTGTGCTTTGAACAAACAAACAAAAACAGCTGTACCACACAAGAATGATAAAAACACAGAGCCCAAAAAAAAACCTCATAAAAGACTCTGTACTGACATTATCTAAGAGCTCTTTCAGAGTCCAAAAAACCCTCATAAATAACTCTTTACTGACATTATCTAAGAGCTCTTTAAGAGCCCAAAAACCCCTCATAAAAGACTCTTTTCTGACATTATCTAAGAGCTCTTTCTGACGGACCATTTTCGAATGTAATGACCCTCTTTTCTGAAGGTTTTCGGAGCAATTATGATTGTTTTTTTGGGCTCATAAAGAGCGTTAACGCTCCGAAAAAGGTGTCAGAAAAGACTCTTTTCGGACTCATATGGCTTGCTGGGTAATATTTGGTTGGGTGCTTCTATTTTTTGCTCGTTGTATTTTCTTTTCGGTCTTTAAGCATAAACATATGCTTAAGGATTTCAGGATATACATACATATATATTTCAGCTTTTAGCGCACTTTACAATGAGTCAGTTCAGATAGTTGAATTCTATTTTTTTTTTATTGTTGTTGTTGTTGTTATTGTATTGTTTTCATATAGATTTCACTTTAATCGGATTTTTTTAATAGAATTGGAATTTTGATAAAGTATTTAAGCAGCATTGAAGTCAAAGTTTTGATAAACAAATCATTTGTGTTCGCATAAGTACAATATGTTCAAATTTATTTCTCGAATTATAAGTTCACATGTATTTACTAAAATTTAGATGATTTCTCATTTTTAAGTGTTTTAAGAGGAGAAAGAAATCGTTTTTTTTTTCAAATAAATGATTTTGGTATGAGGTATAAAGTAGTTGCACAATATATACAACTAATTAATTAAGTAAGAGACTACAGTCGAAAAGACCTACTTGGGCCATGGCCCAATTTATATTGCCAATTACCAGCCGATTGTTAAATTTCTAATTTCTTATCTAGTGGGGTTTATGTTCATTAAGGTTTTTGCGATTCAAGTCAAATCGGATAATGTTAATCCAAAATTTGGAAACAAAATTAATTTAATTTTAAAATGTTTGTTGCAATAATTTAATTATAATGTTTAGATTTATTCTAAAGATTTTGCAGAAATCATGAAAATTATTAAATATTTTTGGACTTTTAATTAAAATTTAACGATTTTTTTTTGTATTCTAAAAAACTTTACCTACAATTTTATATTTAATGACTTTCAGAATACATTATTTCGTAGCTTTATTCGCCATTATTTGAATTACTAATTATATATTTAGAATATCTTAAAAATTACAAAACTAAAAAATCAAAAAAATGTGCTACAAATAAATAGATTTAAATTAGGAGTTAGTTTCCTTATTTTTTATTCTATAACATTTTGTTGCAATTAGCCTAAAACTATATATTTTTACTAGCTGACCCGGCAAACGTTGCTTTGCCTTCGAATTTTATTTTTATTGGAAAGGTTTCATGCCAATCGGTCTATTATACTAAGAAAGGCCATCAGTGCCATTTTTGAAAAAGGGCCTGACATTGCCTACTTCCCCCAGAGATGTATAGTATCCAGCTGACACGGCAGACGTTGTTCTGCATAATATTTCAAGCGATTAGGATACTAACCAAAGTATAAAATAAAAGACAAATAATAAAATAATTTCATTTTCTTTATTTTGAAATAACATTAATTTTTCTAATTTTATCATAATGCGATTTTATGAACAATATTTTTAGTTAACTTCTGCGGAATATAAATGAATAAACTTGATAGTTTTCCTACGCGAGAACATGCCACATCTAACCCACAAATCACTATGTCGATCGTCCTTGTCATGGCAAATGCCAGGCGAATGAGAAATTGCAGACGTCTGAATGGAATGGGTGAGTCTGAAGGGATCATTGGTATTCCTGGCAGAAGAACAACTTCACCTTCAAATTTGCCGTTCAAAATTGTAGTTTCAAGAACATTGCCCATTATTTTTTTTATGACTAATCTTGTACCGTTGCACAACTTAGGTGCATTTAAATTCCGAAGCAAAATGATGGGTGCGCCCAATTTTAATCGCAGCGAATTGAAAAATTCAACAGGATCGGTAACAGTCTCGATCGATTTGAACAATATGTCATTGCCGGGCAATGCTTATTGCATTTTAAAGTTAATAGGGCTAAAATAGCTCGTTCACGAAACCACGCATGATTAATGTAATTAGCTTGAAATGTGGAAATATGCTTTCAATCAAAGCATATTTCGTATTTACCATGTTGCAGAAAAGTTCTGGCAATTTGATATATTGTGTGTCTCCATGCAATGGTATTGTTCCATTTCCAATGTTGAGCAATTGCTCGGAGAATGATATTGCCAATAGATCGTTTTGCAATTGTACACGAATATTTTTGTTAAGACGTAATGTAGTGACATTTCGCAATTAAAAAATGCACACCAAACCGACGTACCACATTTTGTTCAAATACCGTTATCAGGAGCGGAAATAATAGATTTTTAATTTGTGGTTTGTATGGGAGGTACCACGGCCTTTTGACCAATTGGACCGAATTGGAAACTAAACCATACGGGGCGCCACCCAAACGCATACAAAATCGGTCCAGCCGTTTAAGAGGAGTTCAGTCACAACTCACGTACAGTAGAATTATATAATATATATAAAGATATTATATAAAGATAAAACTTTTTCCAAAAAAAAAATATGTTATTAATTTGAAAGTGTTGAATAAGTATTAAGTTGAAAGTGACAAAATTTGAACGGAGTACTTTTGGGACATCGCGAACGAAAATAAGTTCTTTTTCTAGTAAATTTATAAGTAGTCTGGTCGACAATTTCCTACTACTTTTTAACTTAATTTGTAAGTGAAGTTGGTTTGCTGGTTCATTAGAAGTCTGATTTTTAAATTTTAGTCAAAAAAGTCAAAATCCTAAAAACACACTCTGATTAAAATGTTTGAAAGAAGAACTGAAGAATATTTTGTTGAAAAAAAAAATAAAAATATTACCATTTTATGAACTTAAATACTTTTCTAAGGTTTCAACTAAATCCAACAACAAATACAATACATACATATGCAATAAGGCGTATTTTGTGAAAAGGTGAATGTGGTGCTGAAAGGGTTAATGTTACCCTAATAAAGATGAAAACCCTATATAAAAAAAATGGTTTGTCATTTCAATCTTTTTTAAAGTTCGAATAACAAATAATTGGCGTAAACATTATAATATGTATTAAAATATTTAAAATAGTTCATTAATAATGGCGGTTTTCACAACATTTCAAAATAATTTTTACATATTTAATTTCTGTTAAAAGCATACTTACAAACAATTAAAAATGTATAAATTTCTCTGAGTTAGTGTGAGTGTTATTTTAAAAAATATTTGTTCAAAAAACAAACTCAAATATTTAAAGCAACAACAAAAAAAAAAAGAATGAAATTATTTAAAAACACCATGAAAATGTGGTTAAATAATTTCATTTAAACCGATAAATTGAGACAACAATATACAAGTGTTTGTACGCTTACATGCATACCACACAATTACTGTAGCCGCAGTAATATCAGTAGTTGTGAAAGTAGTGGTATGGGAATTGTTGTTGGTCATAGATAGTCATAGCCAGTCACCCAGCCAGTGAACAAGCCAACAGACCCACTGACCATAACAGTCAAACATCAGTCCAGTCAGCCATTGAAACATGACCAGCAGCAACTGTGGACAAAAATGCATTAAATACCAAATGTAGCCAAATACACAATAACAACAATTACAAAACTCAATAGGGAAAATCATGAGGTCAGAGTTGTAGAAGTCACTAGTTTTTAAAAAGGAAATGTGAAAGGTTTTGATCTAAATAAATTCTAAATATGATATAAAAACATTTTTACAGTATTATACGATTTACTAGTTTGTAATCGGGTATCCTTGTTAATTACAAAATAAATGATGTTCGTTTTTATTGCTTTCTAATTCTAAGTTTATCATTACAATGTATAAAATTGGAAGATTCTAGCTAGTTCCATTATTGCAGGAAATTCAAAAAAATATCATTAGAACATAAAAAGTCACTCTTTCAGTATCATCTAATGTATCTACTTAAATATTTCTAGGTAATTTATTACAGAACATTCAAAATGTACTTTTAGAATAGCTGATTCTTACTTAAGTCAGCTAGCTTTTCTGTTGGTAAGTTTATTAATTAAAAACAATAGCAATATTCAGTTAACACTGACTACGCTCTAGTAGTAGTAGTAGTAGTCTAAGCTCAAATTATACGATACGTATTCAACTTGTGTAAATATTTTTTAAAGCACAATTTTATGTTTTCAAATGCTGGGCGAAGTAGATTCTTTCCTCATATTTATAATAACTAATATAATATACACATTCACTAGCGCCTTGCTATAAATATTGGTGCTGCTCTCTTTGTAATTATTAATAATTTTTGATGTTCACTCTACTTTGTACTATTAAATTTCGTTACTTTATGCACCTTTCGCTTGTGTTCCCTATGTACAATTATTATTAAACGCTTCTGACCACTACAAAATTGAATCTTTACATTGTAAACAGTTTGGAAAGGGAACGAATGAAATAGTCGAGTTGCAACATAGCAAAAAATGTGTAAATAAATATACATACAGTTATTTCAATAATTACAAAACCACAAATTTACTAAAGTACAATTCAGTTAAATGGGCAACTGACCGAATACAACCAACTTACCAACCAACAAACTATTCACAAAAATAAAAAAAATAAAAACTTACGCACCGAGAAACAGTTACATACATACATACATACATACATTCATACATATACGAGTAGATGGCAAAACAATAACAAGGCCACAAAAACAAATCCTGGACAAAACCACAAAAACAGTAAAATTGAGTAAAACTTTAGTACTCACACACCCAAATACACAACTAAAAGTTACTACAATTGGCAGGGAGACAACAAGTATGCAAAAAAGATAGTTTTAAATAGAAAACTTTTGACCAAAAAAAAAAAAAAAAAAACCTAAAATTGTGTCTTGTTTTATAGTTCCTTTAGATATTAAACCATGTCAGGCGACAGTATCACAACAGCACATTCTGCTACATCATCACCAACATCAGCAGCAGCATCAAAGTACACAGAGCAACTCTTTAATGGCCATGAACGGAAATGAAAGAATGTTAACAACATCTACAACAAATACTTCCGCATCGAACAATAACAATAACAACAACAATAGTACAGCTACAAGTGCTTCTAGCAACAGTAGCACCAACAAGAGCACCTCTTCACCAATAACGCCTCAACAAACGACAACAGCAAATTCCACTCAATTGTCTGCAACACAAGTCAATGGCAGTCAATGTCTCTCCTCCACCAATGGTCATTGTAATAGTAACGGCAGCAGTAGCTGTGGAAGTGGTAGTGCCACTCATAACAGTAACAACAGCAACAGCAGTCATGGTAGTATTAGTCAGGAAACACTTAATGACAATATGACAAACAACAGCAACACAACAAGTACATCAAGTAACGGACAACAACAGCAACAGTCAGTGACAGGAACTACACTTGTCAACGGAAGTTGTAACAACCACAATGGCAACTGTAGTCAAACAACTACAAACAACAATAGTAATACTGCATGTGATAACAAATCATCAACAAATCCTTGTGGACCAGGACCACCATCAATGCAGCAGCAGCAACAACAACAACAACAACAGCAGCATCATCAACTTCAATTGTCTTTACATCAACAACACCAACAAGCCTTAAATATTTTACAATGTTCAGCCAACCGTTTGACATTAACCGAATGCAATTTGAACAGTAACAACATCAACATTAACAACAATAATAATAACAATAACAACAGCAATAGCAATAACATAAACCATTGCCACAATACTAACAACAACAATAACAGTAATCAACATGCAATTGAAACAGCTTTAGCTTTACAACAGCACTTGTTACAGCAGCAATTGAATACAGCTGCTGCTGCTTCAGGCATTCCCTGTTCCCATTCACATCCTCATTCTCATCTTCATCACCATTCGCATCCCTCCACACACATTATTGATTCCCTGTGTCCATTGGCGGCTTCAGCATTGTCATCGTTGCCATTGTCATTGTCTTCGAATGCCTGCTCCACACCATCGTCCGTATCTAACACCTCAATGTCCTCATCACTGGCCTGTGGTTATTGTTGCCAACCAATTTGTGATCGTTATATAATGCGTGTCGTTGACACTTCATTCCACGAGAGCTGCCTTAAGTGTGCAACATGTTCGTTGCATTTGGTGCATTCCTGTTTCGCACGCAATGGCAAACTCTATTGTCGCATCGACTACGAAAGGTAATTTTTAATTTATTCATTGAAATGTGTATGTATCAGTGCAAGAATATTCATTTGTAGTTGTTTTATTTTATTGTCTGAGTGTCAAGGATATCAATGGTTTAATATCCCTTTTATGTTGCCAAAAGCAAAATATGGCGTTAGATTTTAAACTCTTCAAAGACTTTAAATACCTCAAAATACTTGTTGTGTTGCAGTTAAGATATTAATATACAATTGTATATTGGTGTGTATTGTTGCATCAAGACTTTTAAGTTTTTACCCTTTTCTTGGTAACATGTAACTTTTGCCACAATCAACGAGTTATAGTTCCTTTATTATTCCATGTAATGAGTTTATCATACAATAAATTCTTAGAATAGATAATAACCGAGATACGAAAAGCTGATTTGTGTGAACTTTGACCTCCAATATGTGTTTAGAACATAACGGTCTGTTCTAGTTTCTATTACACTGTGAGGGAACAATAAGATGATAAATTAATTTCCATTGAATTTGCCACCTAAATCCTGTGATATTACACTTTTAAAGTTTTTCCTTTAGTGTAAATCTCAAAGTCTACATAGAAATGCCATATTTCATACATAGACAATTAAACATACAAAAGCACTTCTAGATAAGTACTTATGTACATCATAATAATAAAAACATGGAAATGCAAATACAATGAATGGTTTAATACATTTTTATTTTCCTTCACCAACAGACTTTTTTTACGAAATCGTTGCCTTGGTTGCGGTCATAAAATTGCTGCCGATGAGCTGGTGATGAGGACACTTGAAAATGTTTTCCATTTGAAATGTTTTGCGTGCGTTGTGTGCGGTGCCATACTTAAGAAGGGCGAGCAGTATGTTGTAAAGCAGGGCCAATTGTTTTGTCGTTTCGATTACGAGAAAGAAGTGGAAATGCTGCAAGGATACGGTAAGTAACAACACACCAACCAACCGCTTTTAGCAATCCTTCTTGCTTTTTCGCTATTTCTACTGCTACACTTTGACTAAGTAATAAATTAGCTTAAGAGAAACAAATGAAAAAGTAGAAATTTGTATAAAGGGCTTTTTAGCGGGAATATAATATTTAAATTAAAGCAAATCAAGGGAAAAATAAATTCTTTTAAAAATTCCTTGTATCTACTGCTGCACAGATTTCTATGGTGATGATTTGTTTGCGCCAAAGCTGGATGGTCGTAGAGGGCCCAAGAGACCGCGCACCATTTTAAACACACAACAGAGAAGAGCTTTCAAGGCATCTTTTGAAGTATCGCCTAAACCTTGCCGCAAAGTCAGAGAGAATCTAGCCAAGGAGACAGGATTAAGTTTAAGGATTGTACAGGTAAGATACACAACAGTCTATTACATTTATTAAGTAATATAAATTAATTATTTTGAATTTTAATTTCATTAAGGTTTGGTTTCAAAATCAAAGAGCCAAAGTGAAGAAAATACAAAAGAAAGCGAAACAGGAGGGCCATACTAAAGGCAATAGCGATTCACAGGACTCTCAAGAGTCTGACAACAGCAACATGACAAAGATAAAGGATGAAGCACAAAGTGATAATGAATCATTAATGGAATCACCATTTGCCACAGCAAATACGGCGGATACCATGGCCAAACTGAGGAATTGTATTAAAGATGAAAATGAAAATGCTCCTTTTAATTGTATAGAAACCAATAAAGGTAAACAGGCATTTGAAACAATGAAATTATATTGTTAAACATTTCATTCATACTATTTAATTTACAGAGAACTGCAATAAAACCAATGAACCCATTTTGAATACCATTTTGGGTCTGAGTTATTCCACATTCCAGCAATTAATGGGGCCTTTTTCACAAACTCCCATGATCAATCCCATTGATCGTTTGTACAGCATGCAGAATTCCTATTTTCGACCTGAAGAATTAGCTTATAGTGATGCCGGTGGTGGAGGTGGTGGGGGTGGTGGGAGTGTTATGAGTAGTTTAGCGAATAAAGATATTAATGATAATTAAGTCACTTTTAAAATTTTAGATAGTTTTAAGTTGCACTTAACCACAACAAAAACAGCAAGAAAAAAATCAAAATTAGTATTTTAAAAAAAAAAAAAAAGTAAAAAATTTTATGTTTGCCACAGTTTAAGTGTTAATAATTAGAAAATCAAATCAAAGAAATTTAAAGAAAAAATCGAAAAATAAAATAATAATACATGAAAATTTAAACAACTTATATTATTCAAAGGAGAGAAAAGAGAAATGTGGGAAGAATCAATAATGCATTATTAATTTGATTAAAGTGAAGAATAAAGTGGAGGAAATACATACTGCTTACAATATAATTTTGGTTCAAATATTTGTTTAAAACACTAGTCTCAATGGAAAAGAATCAGAAATCATTTTAACCAATTTAATTTATTATTAGTTCATTTATTAATTTAGTTCTACATCGTATACATTAAAAAGCCAATAATTAAATGAATTTGTATTTTAGCCTGACAACTTATTAATTGGTGAAAGACAGGGCTGTTTCTAAAAAAAAGAACACCATATTGTTTCTACTGCCGTCGTCCTATTTGTGATCATAATATACTAACTATCAACTCAGGATAAGCTGAATCCTGAGTTGCGTTATTATCGATATTATAAGGGACTCAGATTTGAACAAAGCAAAACTTATAAGGCAGAGACAGCAAACGAGGAGTGAAACTATACCGAGCTTATCGTAAAACTTTTGTTAACATACTAATAACTCAGTTCTATACGCAAATAAAATATACGGTTTTGATATGGTTGCGGGAAATATACTATGTTCTATGTAGTCATAAACATATTCTATTTCAATAATAACTTGGTTTCACCAATACTATTTTGGTTCTATATATTTTATAACTACATGATTGTAGCTATATATGTAATTAGCAAGTGATTGTTTTTGAACAATGTTTGTCCTTTATTATAATCATGACATGATCACAAATTACAAGTGTGTAGCAGGTGGAAAATTTCATTATATGTTCCTACTTAAGCATATTTCAATATTTGTTATAATTATTTGTTTATTTATTAAAAATCATTTAATAATCATGTGTTATAATAGTAGCACAAGTATTTACTATGATTGTAGCTCAGCTCATATTATTATTGTGTCACAAGCACAATATGACTGTGACACAGACATATTCTGATTGTGATACAACCATATTATGAACATATCAACTGAAGTGCAATCATTAATATGGTTGAACGCGAACATATATTTTAAAAAGAACATTTGGATTTTTCATCGTTTTCGACCTTTTATATACTAAATAAAAAAAATAAATTTTATTGTGACCACACTCGTTTTATTGATGTATAATACATGTACGTTTTTAGGGGATTTCGGAAAGTTGATTTCAACAAATAGATGGGCATCGCTATATCGTCACGGCTGTCTGTAAGATTTATAATTTATGGGGTCGCAAATAAATATTGTAGAAATTACATACAGAATGAAAAACTTAAACATTTTTAGTAACTTCCAAACTTTGTTCAGTCATAAAATTCAATAATAACAAATCTGGACTAACGATTTGACACTGTCGCAACCATTTAGTCTCTAATCGAAAATAACAAATTAGTATTTAAAGCTAAATATTAAATCTAATGGATCAAAAAAATTCCAAGTTGCTAAAAATAAAGAAACTTTGTGAATTTGGCATACATGACAAAACTAGCAAACATTTTCTTTTTTCTAAAAACTCAACTGAACAACGGATTATTCTCATATTACAAACAGAAATTCAAAATAAAAAAAAATGAGATGAAAACAAGTCTTTTAAATGTTTAAACATGTTTGCAGGTGCAGTCAAACAAAATTTGTTCCACTCAGTTGACATAAACAAGGGGGCAGGCATCACATTTACAAAATGTGGCAAATTAGAAACATTTGCCAACTGAAAGGACGAAGGATGTGTAATGTGTACGAATACGAGTATGAAAAGAAAAACTTTCATAGATTTTTAACAGGGGTGCTGACTCCAATGCGCACACCAAAGCACAGTGCTTAGACAGGGAGTAGTAGTGGCACAAAAGAACGACAAAAAATAAAAAAAGCAAAACAGGGAACATAAAACGTTTTACTTAAAAATGCGTAAAATCTTATTTCGTCATGCATTGTTCCAAAGGGCGACAATTGTTGTTTTTATGTCACATTGCATGCAAACAATGGCCGAATAACATCACAAACACTTGTGTCGTGATGTTATTGTTGTTCGTGCTGCTGCTGTTGTTACCAAGTTACCAAGAGACAACGCTATCGGAGTGAGAGAGAAGAAGAAGAGTTCTGAATATCTAATGTTTGACATAATGCCACACTCAAACACACATTGTATACAATGTTGGAGAGATTATAGAGCGAACGAGCAAAGTCCCCAAATATTTTGTGAATTCTATTGAAGCGAAAATGCTGTATTGTTAAACATTGACTTGGGTGCTAAAGTTGAAAAGTTAAAGGAATTCAATGAATTTGAATGTTTCAATACAAGCACATGTTACTCAAACACACTTTATAGTAACATATACATATGTAAATATATGTATATCTACATATATACATATGTGTGTGTATGTATAAAGTTAAAACGAAGCTTTCAAAAGTTAAATGATTTTTGGCAACTAAATTGTACGTAAGTATATGATTCATTAAAGATTTTTGCTTATTCTTTAACACGACCAATTTCTATTCAATTCTTCAAGCGTTTTTATCCATGTAACAGGGATAGTTATCCCTGTTTTATTTATCTTCCAAAAAATATTTAAACATTTTATACGTCCCAGCTTGAATGGTAATTTGTCACAATATGTGTCACATTTGTTACAGCAATTGCACAATTAACTATGCCACTAAAACGATTAGAACTGTATGCACACAAAAATTAAGGATACGTTTTTGTTGAAGGAAACAGAAAATCCTTGTTGTATAACAAATTTTGCTATAAAAGAAGAATAGACCGTATTAATTGTTTTTTTTTTTTTATTTTTAAGAGTTTGTCAAGCAAGTGTTTTTCCGGTTATTTTTAAAAGAAATCTATTTTTACTGAGGCTAGTTAATTGTGTGAAGAGGTATTCTCTATTATTTCCTCTGTTTGATCCTTTAAATTGTTTAAAACAATTTGTTTATTTTAAACAACTTGATTTTTGTTTCCAACAATTTATAATTTAATATTATTTTACAATCTTATATTTAAAACTACGGTATTTGAAAACTTTTGCGATGTTAGAAAATTTGCGAGATATCAAAATTTAAGGATATATTTTAAAATTTTTTGTACTCCGCCTTGTTCTTATTCTCACGGTTGGATAACGATTCACATCGTTTGAAAAGTAACGTCATCGTAACGATATTTGTTGTTGTTTCGATAATAATATTTGGTAATAACAAAAATTTACAAAAAAGATTTTCACTTCTGTAGATTTCAATAAACTTTATTCTGAAAAACAAATCTCTTACTTTGATAATAGTAATTACAGTTATTAGGTAAAGGTATTTTGGAGGTAACGAAATAAAAAAACAATAGTTGATTTCAAAAAAATTGTTCAAATCGGAAGCGATCGTGTTCTGTTGCTATAACGAACTTATAAATTAATAGAGCGATTTTGTTTCAGACATCTGATTTCAGATCAACCAACACATTAACTACACTAAGGATCCAGATGCATATGTATATCAGTACAAGGGAATCTAAATTATTCGATATTACTTTTGTGCGAATAATTCGCATAAAAAATTTTAACTTGTTTTTTTTTATAACTTTTTTTACTAAATATCAAATATTTCTTTTAGAAATATAACTTAATGCAGTCCATTTATAAATTTGTATAAGGAGCTATCATTTATAGTGATTGAAAAACTTTATTAAACTTTCGTTTGTATTAAAAGTGGGTAATTATTATATTGTAGTTTTTCAAAAAAAAGTCATCATTAAAAAATATCCGTTTATTAAATAGGTATGTCTAATTTTGTAAATAAAATTGAAATTAGATAATTATGAAAGAATTTAAAAAGAAACAATAAATGAACACTTAAATGTTTATTCGTTTTATTCGATTATTCCTTTTAAAATTAATAGAAATTTTCATTATTCGAAAATATGCATTTTGAAATTCTTCGAATAATTATTCGTAAGAAATTTTTCGATTATTCGAACGATCTTTATTGACGCAGTATGTAATCTTAAATAAAATATAACATTTATAAAAACTATATAAATCGGTTAGCCAAATAATTAATTTAACTAATAATATTTTGATTATTACTGACATAACGAAATAATGAAATGAAATAATTACTTTTATTTTCTGGATGTGGAATGTAAACAAAAAGAAGACTGCGAAAATGAAATAAACACAACAAATTAAATACAAAAAGAAGAAGAAGAAATGCATTTATGACTTCTAGAAAGTGGGAGGAACTTAAAAAATTCATAGTGATTTAATTACTATGTACATATATTTATTAACTTGAAAACAAATATAGATAAAAAAAAAACTCAAACTTACCAAGAAATCTACTAAGTATATTCAATGATGCTACAGTGATTATTACACTTGTTGGAATACTAAAGAGACTTGTAGAAGTGGCGGTGGCTACCAAGAAATTACTTGTTGCTAAATTTATTTTATAATTTTTCTTACTTATACAATATTAACACTCACACATACATATTTCATTGATTTGTATAAATTTCACTTTGATTTATTTACTAAATCACTTTAGTTAAATTTTCTTTTATTAAAATTGGCACAAAAATTGTAGTCGCCGATTTACATAAACAGATGACAATGTCACTTTATTGTACGGTCATTGTTTAGTGTTGTTGTTCTTTTGTTAATCATTTCTCTTTTTTTCTCCTTCTCAAACACGTTTGACACTTGTTAGGGGTTGCCGTTGTTTGTTTAACTGACATTTTCATGTGATGGGGTTTTTGTGTGTAAATTATGTAATTAGTTACAATATTATTCTAAATTGTGGTTGCTGGCTGCAAATGAACACTTGCATAGCAAACAAAGCAGTTTGTAACAAAATAAGAGAGAAAACATAAATTAAAATTGTATGTCTATGTACATATGCAAGTATTGAATTTTTATTTCGCTAAAATTTTTTTCCTAAATGGTGGTTGAATGGTGTATACTACTTTTATTTATTTTTTCGTCCCCTCATCTAACAAAAAACACGTGTTTTTCAATTTTGCGACACTTTCAGCTATATAATAGAATAATATCTTTAAAAGAAGTCTATATTTTTAAAATTTTTTTATATAAAAATGTTTCGGATGGCCTAACGTTTATTAAACAGTTATATTCTTCTCTTACTGAAAGATATGTTATGTAGGGATAAGTTTTATCTAAAAAAAAAGAGAAAATTCAAGAACGTTAAAATCGAACAAAATAAGTATCGTTATGAGTAGATCGCACATTAAGCACTTTTTTAATGTATGTAGTTATAAAAAAAATTAGTAATAATTTTGTAAGTACAGAGTTAGAAAATTATTTAAGGAACTAAATGGCATGTGGCAAAGATTTACCGTTGTCAGCAAGACAACGAACAACTATTGTACAAATTACCTGAACAATTAAATTCACCTCCGCAATCTTCAGACCTTAACCCCATAGATATCCTGTGGGAAATTTTTAACAGGAATTCCAAACACCTTTAACGGAAGATTGGGGCAAGATTACTAGAGATGTGACTGAACCTCTTGTAAATTCCAAGAAAAGGAGACTAGAGGCTTAAAGCTGAAAGTCCATACCAAGCGTTTACGTGTTACTCGCGTTCTAAGCAACTGTCAAAAAAGTAGAATCAATGTAGTCGTACGTTTTAAGTTACAGACTTAAAAGCGTAGGAAGCATTGACGCTTGCTTTTCGACAAATGAAGAGCAAAGATGTGCAAAGATGTGTTTAGCTCTTCAGACCTTAACCCCATAGATATCCTGTGGGAAATTTTTAACAGGAATACCAAACACCTTTAACGGAAGATTGGGGCAAGATTACTTGAGATGTGACTGAACCTCTTGTAAATTCCAAGAAAAGGAGACTAGAGGCTTAAAGCTGAAAGTCCATACCAAGCGTTTACGTGTTACTCGCGTTCTAAGCAACTGTCAAAAAAGTAGAATCAATGTAGTCGTACGTTTTAAGTTACAGACTTAAAAGCGTAGGAAGCATTGACGCTTGCTTTTCGACAAATGAAGCGCAAAGCTGTGCAAAGATGTGTTTAGCTCTATCTACTACGCATTTGTGATGAAATTTGTTTGGATACTTGCATAATTCAAACATTTATGATCGGTAAACCTCAATTTCGGGAGGATATTTGTATGGGGGCTAGGTGAAATAATGGACCGATTTCCTCCAGTTTCAATCCCATTCGTTCTTGGGACGAAAAAATATCACGCTCCAAATGGTAACGAAATATCTTCAAAATTGCAACCTGTACTCTGCGCACAAGCTTTACATGGACAGCCAGACGAACGGACGGACATCGTTTAATCGTGATTCGGAGTCGATCGGTATAATTTAAGGTGGGTGTTGGACGAATATTTCTGGGCGTTACAAACACCAGCACAAATCCAATATACCCTCCCCACTATGGTGGTGTAGGGTATAATAATGTGCTTGGTAATGACTACTAATTAGAAATGAATATATGTACATATGTATGTACTACATAACTAGTTTTCAAAATTGTCGATATGAAACTAACAAAACTAAAACTCTATTAATGAAATCATTTGAAATGTGTGTCAATTAAAAAAATTAATGTTACTATTTAATGTTAAATTGATTTTTAAAAATGGTTTTAAGATGAGTCGAAATTTAAAATCATAACGTTGTGTTTAATTAACTTGTCCAAGTGTTCCCAAATAACTGTATAATAAATATAAGCTGTAATTTATTAACATAAACATACGTGCAGTTTTAAGTTGTTTTAAGATAGAAATAATTTTTCTAATATTCCGGTTGAAAAATATTGATCGACATAACAATATTTCTTAAGTGATTGCATTCTAGTGACTTGGAGTATGAACTTTTATTTCAAATACAATTGAGGGTTTAAATATAAATAATGAGAGATACATATACATATAAAAGTCATACTACTTTCTGTCACTTTTTGCCAGCCCTAATATTTTGCACTTTGTTTTTATTTATTTAGGCTCAAAGTCGATATTTTAGTTAAATAAACAAAAAATGCAATCACATCTACAAACATATACGTACTCGTAAAAGCCTTAAATCTCAATATTTTATTGTTTTTATTGACGACAGACAATAATGTTTTTATTGACAATAAATAAACAATATGCCAGTCAATTGTTGCCTTTTTGTATGAGATACTCACATAAGTACACACACATAAATGGATGTGGCAAATGACATTAAAATAACATTGCAATTTTTGGAAAATTTTACAAAAAAAAACCTCATCTTTTCCCAATCACACACCCACATTCACGCAAATTTATGGACACACGTACACATAAAGCCAACAATTTCCGAACGCATACAGACGTATTTATTCCATCCATTGATGGAAACAAAGACAACAGGATAAACATTTATTGTTGTTGATTTTTATTTATTTTTGAATTGATTTTCACATACATACAATCGAATTGGAAACAATTTGCCAGTACTTGTGGGAATTTTATTGTACCTCAATGGGAATGACCATTATTATTTGTTTAACATCATGCGGTGTAGTTAATTGTGTCGTGAGATGGAGGGGGGTGGTAATATAAGGAATCAGCATTAAATAAATTCATATGATAAATTTATCTGACAATGTGAAAAATTGATAATTAAAAAAACTTTAAAAGCCAATAGTTTTTGGCGAAATTTGATTGAATTAGATACATAGTGGGTATGAAATAATAATTTGATTATGGCTATTTGAACATTTTATTTTTGGAAACCACTTTTTTACTTAAACTGATAATTTTATTTTTATTTACTTAAATAAATAAAAACTATTTAAACAAAAGAAAAGCAACAAATCTTATATTTAAGGTTTGTTTATAGTTTTGTTTGTTTTTGTGTGTACTTTCTCTCAGGAATTTTTTTTATTATTATTTTTCAAGTATAAACAAGTAAGAAAAATTATAAAAAAAAATTTGTTTCTTAACTGAAAATACAATAAACGATACGTATGTATGTACGTACGTACAGATATACCAACATACGTATGCACGTACGTTTTATCACTTTCTTGCCCCATTGTTGGTACTTGCTACTCCAACGAGCAGTAAGTAGCAAGAATATTTTTAATTTTTGTTTCCTTCTTTTTGTTGTGTTTTTTAATGCATGTATTAAAAAATATTTTGCAAAAAGATACTTGAGACTCCTTCTTTAATTCCATTTTTCATCTTAATGTTTCTGGGTTGTTGTTATTGTTGTTGTCGTTGTTGTGTACGGATATTGTTTGGTACTGTTGGAGTTACTGTTGTTTGATGTTGTTGTTGCTGTTGTTTCAGTTTAACTGATGCAAAGACAAGATGAGGCTTAAGTCAGATTTTTTACATTATATTTAACATAAACACACAACCACTCATACACATAATTACGAAATGGGTGAGAAAAGTGTCCTTCAAATAAAAATGATGGAACTTTGTTTCTCCGAACTGTTGTTTACTTTCCAACAATACAATTTTTCAAATCATGTTAAACAAGTGATGAACTCATCATTAACATCACATGAAATAAATCTTTTCGGATTGTATGTCTGAAATTCCTAATTATATTTTAGACATGTCCAATTGAATTTTGAAATTTCTCATTATATTTCAGAATTTTTCATTTGTATTTCAGAAATTTTCAACTGTATTTGTTTTTTAGAAATTACTGAAATAGAAATGGAAAATTCTGAAGTGCAATTGGAAATAGTGAAGTCATTTTAACATGTCCCAGACTTTAAACAACTAGATCCAAATATTATTAAATATCAAAGTACATGTATCTCATAGAACTAGTGCAGAGTTAAAAAATTTAAGTCTATTAACTTGACGTTTAAATTTTTCAAAGTATTATAAAAAACTCAAAATAAACCGATATTTTCCTTTCAAGTTTTATTTAAAAAAAACAATTTTTTTTAATTGGTACTTCTGCAAAATATTTATATAATATTTGACTAGAACCCTTTAAAAAGCTGGTGTTCATAAAATTTTCATTATTGGAATGTTTAAACTTTAACAAGAGCCGATATTAAAATCGAACCATCAGTTTCATTAATATTTTAGTTTTCAATTTTGTTTTTTTTTTTTTTTTTAGTCCAAGCTAGTATCTTTTAGACAGAGATTTCGCCAATAATGGAGCTGAAGTTAGCCTGTTCCTTTGTACTCGTATTGTAATGCATTTTGGTTTAATATTTCATAACAAATTTTTGCATAAATTTAAAGAAAATTAACCTAACCTAAGTATGTACTACTAAACACTTTTCACATTATCCTCGTATGTTTATATGTTTTATGTATGTGTGTATAAATCATAAAAAATAAGAAACTCACAAAAAAAGATACAGCAAGAAGAAAAGAAATGTTGTATTCTTAATACGAGTACTAAAGTACAAAAGAAATCTGTGTTTAAGTTACGACGATGTAAAAAATGTTTTTATTGCATTTCGCGAATATACTCGTCGCATAACTAAATACAAAAACAACCGAAAGAAATAGAATACATATTGCGATGATAAAAAAATAAAAAGATAATTTTCATACTTTACTAACAAGTAAATCAAAAAATGTTTTAAAAATATGTACGTTTGATATAGAGAAACGAAAAAAAAAATAAGAAGAAAAAATCATAAAATAATATAAAGCTGAAAAAGGTGTATATTCAAACACCCTCATACTTTAGCGAAGTCGCAATTCCGTGGGTCCTTTGCATGTAAAGGGAAGCTATGCTAAATAATGTCAGTAGCTTGCATTGATAAAAATCTCAATTGAAAATATACATACTAAAGCTGTGTTCACATTATGTGTATTTGTCATGTGGAATGTCACTTTTCTACCCATATGTAATTTCATGTGTGTGTCAAAATTTGAGTTTTATGAACCGTATTATAATTTACATGTTCATATGTTGGTATGTGAAATACATTTGACATAACCTATAAAAAAAATGTTAAAACAGCTAATTGCTGTGTGTATGTATGTATATAAAAATTAAATTTGTAATTAAATAAAATTTTATTTAAAAATGGAACGAGAGGTTGATAAAATAGTTGCATATAGATTACATGCACCTTTTTTTAATTTTAATAAATTCTTCCAGGAAACCCATTTCGTTGAACCAAAACACACATGGCACATGCACATCATCTGCACCGGCCCCGCTTCTTTTTTCTTTTGTTTTTACAATTTCCCGGCTATATTAACCGCGCAAGTATTTATGTTATTTTATTCTGGAAATATATTACGTTACATTTATTACAAATAACAATTGCCAAATGCTTTAAATTAACTGCTTTATCTTAACTTCATTAGGACCAAAAGATGAATTGAAAATTTTTAATTTGTCAGCCATATCATTAATGGTAAAACTTGTTCCGCGGGTTATACAAGCAATTCTTCTCCTGCCACAGTTCGATCAACCGCTTCTTTGCACCAGTCAAACTGGACCAACATAAAAATAACTATAAAAATTGCAATAAAAAAATGCATATGTATGTACATACTTACTTTTGTTAACTCCTTTTCAATTTTTCCCTACATTTTCAATAATAAATGTGTGTAGTTTTTTTTTTGTTTTAATTAATTTTTGCCGCCACAAAATTTTGATTATAAAAAACAGCTGATGTCAGATGGTTTGTCACTTGAAAATAGAACTCGTGCTAAATACAAAAATGTCTTACGTATTGCACATAGAGAAATAACACATGATATTGTTTGAAGGTGTTTAAACTATATGTACAAATTTGGCATGCGAAAAAGTGACAGTCCACATGACAAATACACACAATGTGAACACAGCTTAACTATTACTGAAGTTTTCGCACATTTAGAACTTGAGTTAAAATATATGAGTAAATATATTTACTTCAGTTACATTTCAGGGCAAGCATGCTACCATTTCACAAACTTTGAGAAAAGCGAAAATGTAATTATGTAGTTGCAAATCTTTGCTTTGAGATATGTTTGTTTCGACTCATTCAGTTCAGTATCTTAACTTTATACATTTAAGTATGTAGCATATCGTAGTCCTATAGCTGATGTCAGATATTAAGATATGTATGTATATACTCGTACATTTGCCTGGCATACATTCCCCATTAGATTACTGTTAGAAAATCATCTACGTCTTCGCTTTAGCGCCTTCTTTATGTTGATATTCCTCAGTTTGAGCTTCAAAGTGAAAAAATGCTTGTTGCTGCTGATGTTCTTCTTGTTTTTTTTTTTTTTTTTTTTTTTGTAGATGTTTCTTAAGTGGTCCTTTTATGCTTTGTTGATTTGCACAAAATTATATGTATATCCTTCACAGCCTTTTAGAAGGATATCATCTTCAATTTTTTCTATATTATCATCAACAACATACACACGTAAATTTTTTTGTACCCTATCTTTTCATTTTAGCGTTCGCTAACCAACCAGTTGTTGTCAAGGTAACTTTTCTTCTTTTTCTCAACAAATTTTTTCCACTCATTCAATTTATTCCGTTTTTTTCTTATTTTATTTTCATTTTAGTTATTTTTTTTTCGTCATACAAATTCAAGTCAAGTTGAATTGTTGACAATAGCATCCGCTGATGAAAAAAAAAAATTATGAACAAAAAATGGAAAGAAATCGCAGCTACTTAAGTTGTTATTTATTAAAAAAAAATACGTAAAAAGAAAACGAGTGTATGTACAAGTGAGTAGTCGGAAAAAAAGTACAAAGAAAAAAAGTTCTTGGAAAATTTATTTCAAAAAATTTGCATTGGCAAAAAATTTAAATGATGTTGAGAATTTTCACATCAAACGTCAAGATAATTTTAAGAAGAGTTATTGAATTACTTCAGTGTTGGGATTACAAAATACTTTATCTGCTGGAAATATACATACATATTGAAATAAGTATATATTGAAATTTTCAGAACTATTCATTCTATTTCTATTATTTGTATCCCTATGAACATTAGAGAATTAAAATATTATTTGACCGAAAACAAAACTAGCTAAAGGTTATCACTCTGTTCCACATTTGGATCCTTCATTGCAATTTAAGATAATATTATACAGTAGAATCTCGAAAAAGTTAACTCGCGAAAAAGTTAAACGCTCGGATAAGTTAACAGTGTTTCAGCATCAACGTGCCGCTCTAAAAAGTTAACCTTTCAGTTCAAGTAACTTTTCCGAGCGTATAATTTATTTTTTAAAACAACGGCTTTTTCAGTAACAATAGTGGCAAATTGTTCCCTTTTAAAATATTCTCACTGGCAACGCTAAGCTTTAAATTTGTTTGTTGGATTATGGTATTCCCCGAACTTCTTTTTTATTTTGAGTTGCAAAAAACAATGACCATCTTCAACAACTAACAACATTGTATTAGTAGTTGGTGTTAAGCTTGTGAGTTGGGGATAATGTTAACATCAGCATTGATGAAATTGAGAATTGGAACAATGATCAAATTTCAGAAGATAATGATGATTTCGAAGTATCCGATAGTGAAAAATTATCAAGGAAGATGCTCAACAATCTAAAGTGACTTTTAAAGTGGTTTAAAAACAATAATGATGCAAATCAGGTGGAGGAGCTTATCAATATTCGCACGAAAATTGTGAAGACGTATTACACAAAGGAAAAAACTGCTTCTTTAAGCCACTCCATAAAAATTAATATCTTTGGCGCACGAACTTTTAAACCATAAAGTACATATAAAAATAAATTTATTTTTTTTTTTTGTAATGTAAACTAACACCCTTATTCATAAAAACTTACAACAGGTTTATAAAGCAAATTTCCATACAAAATTTATAAAGCAAATTTTGTATGGAAATTTGCTTTTTAAACCTCTTATAAACCTGTTGTAAGTTTTATGAATAAGGGCATAAATCAATAAATTAAAATTTAAGGTATTATATCAAACAAAAAAGATGTTTATTATTTTATTTATTTCCTCTTTCAATAAAAAAACGCTTAAAAAAGTTAATAGTTCGAAAAAGTTAACAGCACTTGGAACATTTTGGTTAACTTTTCCGAGATTCTACTGTATTAATAAAATCATATTAACCAGTACATCTTGTTACTCGTACTTGTTACTTTGGTATATTTTTAATGGAAGCCTTACGAAGCTATTCATTCTATGCAATTGTCAATTTTTCTTGCAATTGTCACTCTTGGAAATACTTTTATTATTTTATTATTTGAAACATTGATTTTATTATAAAATAAGTTTTGAAAGTATGTATCATGATGTAATTAACAAGGTGAGTGCAGGAGCACAGCTGACTGACTTTGTTTACAATTTACTTATGTCAAAAGTAATGTTTTTGACAGTAACACACTAAAATGCCCATTTTTTCTGTATTGTGTTGTATTTGTTGACGGCTTGTATAATTACACTATGGTATGTATTATATTTACGCGCCTATCGTTCATTAAGCATTAGGAACCTAAAAATGCCTGCACTTAGCAGTATTTTTGGAATTTTACTTAAATTCATATATGATTACATTTTAAACTAAAATAATAGTTGAAAAATTGTAAATTTTTTTAAACAAAAAACATTTTGGTTGAATTTTTTTTACTGGAGAATGTTGTTACACTTGCTCTCAAATTGAATTTCAGGACAAATGTTTATTGGGGCGATTCATGATTTCAATTAAGGGCCATGCAATAGATTTTAATCAGCAGGTTGGAAAAATTCGATGTAAATTACATTTTCATAATTCATTTGACATATGTACATATATTCATTCATAACTCACTCACTTATAACGAATTTTTCTCCTTTTACTCGTTCTGATTTTTTTCGCATATAATCATATTGCCAGCGTTCGTTTGATATCGAGAAACAGTCCGAAGATTTAGACAAATTGAGTTTGTTGGTCTTTAATCTCTTTAAATTAATTAAAATAGTGTATTATTAGTTTATTTTTTGTCGAATTATCCCTGATGTTTGAAGATGCATTTACATTTGGAAAATCTTGTTGATTTCAGATTTTCTTTATAGATACCACTGTGTTTTTATACTCACCACCAAAAAGATGGGAGGTATATTAAGTTTGTTATTCCGTTTGTAACACATAGAAATATTGTTGTTGTGCAACAAAAAAATATATATATTCTAAGCCCTTATAGACTTAGAACAAAGAAATTTTTCACAAATATTTTTTGTTTCACCGAAATAGATCTAGTTGGATCTGAGTTATAGACCAAAGTTTCAGACAACCTCGAATTTTTCAGATATTTTTTTGCTTTTTCTTCAAATATAATGCAGATAATATCATGCGATTTTGCACACTTTATTAAAAAAAAAATGTAAAGAACTGGTCCACGATTTTTCATAGCCCCCATACAAATGTCTTCGCGGAATTTTGATTTATGGGTATGATACCAAAAATTTTACTATTTGATTTTGTGAAGGTCAGTCCATAAGGTCCTTTTCCAAGAATAACTTGAATACCCAAAAAAAAACTCTTAAATATATTGTTATTGAGATGGCTGTACCGAATATAAACTCTTAGTTGTTTCATTTGTTTTCTTTCATTGACCACGCATGACAGGTGTTATACTGTCATCTTGTTTTTATTCAGTCAGTTTGACAAGTCATATCTTCACAACGGTGTCTCGAATTGGTAGAACATCGTTTGAGTGTGAAATCAATATCAAAGTCATTCACTAATGGGCCATTCGAGAAAATTACAAGCTCGAGCTGATGGTATCAGGTAATTTGCGTAATTTTCGGATTGAAGATTATTTTTGGTAATTTTATTTTATTAAAAAACTTATAACAGAAAAGTTCAGCTACAAAATAAACTGCTAATTAAAAGCATTGTAAATACTCTTAATTCAATCAAATTAAACACCAAAAGATTCTTCTTTTTTTAAATATATTGAAAATGGAGTTTCACATTTTCCATACTGTGGAAATTATTTAAGAATACCAAATTCCATTGGTGGGATTCTATCATCTGAGTAAATTAAGTTTTATGTAGGATTTAAGGTAAGGTCACACTTGGCAAATATTTGTTTATTCATATCAAATAACTTTGTTTATTTAGAACAAAACACAAAAAATATTTAGTTCTATTTTATTTGATGATGTTTGATCTCGCAAAACACTTGCAAGAGTAAACAAAGTCAAAGAAATTTGTGCTAAACAAGTGTTTACGCTTATTTGAGTAAATATTTGCCAAGTGTGACCGTACTTTTAGCATTGAAATAAAACATTTATGCACAGTTTGGCGATAAATTTATTTAAAAAAATTCTGTTTTTTTCTAACTTTCAGACTTAGAAAAAATGGCAAATATACTACATACATATGCACATGTATTAATGTATTAAGCAAAATACTTGGTCTTTAAAATCAAATAATTTAAAATAAACTTAGGCGGTAAAAATTCAAATTTTTAACTATATTGCACCCAAAAAAAACAAACTTTGAACACATTTCAATACACACAAAATTGTATAAAAATGTCCTGCTTACAAAATAACCAACGACACATTTAAAAAAATTAAAATCAAAAAATCAATGTATGTATGTATGTATATTAAAGACAAAACAAAAACTTACTTTCATAAATGCTAATTTCAACACGTTGCAACAAAACAAACAAATGAACAAACTACTCGTTCCCAACAATATTGATATGAATATTTACAGAAATTTCTATCAAAGATTATGAGTTTATGAAGAGCTTCAATGTCCGTCTCCATATTCATATACTTATACATATAAATACAGAAGTACATCCCAGCAAACCATATGAGTTCGAAAAGAGTCTTTTCTGACACCTTTTTCGGAGCGTTAACGCTCTTTATGAGCCCAAAAAACAATCATAATTGCTCCGAAAACCTTCGAAAATGCTCTTAGATAATGTCAGAAAAAGAGTCTTTTATGAGGGTTTTTTTGGGCTCTATGTAGTCTTGTTTTTAACATTCTTGTGTGGTACAGCTATGTTTTTTTTTTGTTCAAAGTACAAATAAGAGGATAACAACGCTTTGGTACACACACAATTAAGTGCTCTTTTGTAGGGCTCTTTTCTGACTCCTTTTTCGGAGCGCTCCTAGAATGGTATGCTGGGATATTCCTATTTGGTTGGTTGTCTGTCTTTCGCAATGTCTGTTTTATGTCTGACGATTGGTTGGTTTTTGAGTTTATAAGTGCACAGTTATGAAAAAGCCAAAAACACACTTTAGAATTTAATAAAAAACCTCATATTTGATCATATTGATGCCGATGTACTAGATGTTGATGTTCATATTCATGTACATAGTTGCTGTGTTGCTGCTATTCCATTATGGAATAGAGGTCTAAATGAAGCCATACTCGTAGTACGAGTAACAGTATCAAGGATTTTGTAACAAGTAACCAACCAACAGCCAAACAACAATCATATTCAAAATTAGTACTTCATATTGTATGTATGTATGTATGTATGTACAATGTAGATATTTATATGAAAGTGTAAGCGTGTGTGTGTTTGATGATGTTATTGAGTTGAGATTGTATTGAATGGTATTGTTGATTTTATCCAAAACCAAACGATATTTAATAAATGCACTATGGATCTATTTAACTATACATTTCCACAATTTAGATTTGTGACATCAACCACCAGTTGTAGCTACTTGTCACAAACTAGCGATTTTAACCATCTTTGAGCACCACTATTCGCTAGTTTTTTTAACATACATACGTCTGTCTTGGCGGAAGTCTCTTGACCCTGCATAGATTTTACAATTGAATCTGGTGGGTGAATTAAATAAAATAAATTAGCGACACTAAACACTAGATTACCTGGGATATACATACGAGTATAAGGTAACCAAAAGTGATAAATGACCAAAAAATATATATGTAAATAGAAGTCAGTCAAGTAATAACACAACTACTGACTAAAAGAAATACATTTACTTCTTTTGTAGTCAATGCAGAGTTTATAGGCAAAAGTCTGCTCTACATATTTTACATATACAATGTATATATTATACCCTACACCACCATAGTGGGGAGGGTATATTGGATTTGTGCTGATATTGGTCCAACACCCACCTTAAAGTATACCGATCGGCTCAGAATCACTTTCTGATTCGATTTAACGATGTCTGTCCGTCTGGATGAATGGGATTAAAACTGGTGGAAATCGGTCCTAGCCCCCATACAAATGTCCTCCCGAAATAGAAGTTTAACGATCATAAATGTTTGAATTATGCAAGTATCCAAACAAATTTCACCACAAATAAGTATTAAATGAAGCCAAATCACACCAACGAATTTTGTGACCGAATAATTAGTCGTAGCTCCCATATAAGGCCCACTTCCGAAAATCTCTTTAATGGTCATAAATTTCTTAAAAATGTTGGTATCCAAATAAAATTCAACACAAATAAGTTTCATATATACAGAAATGATGACATCTAATTTAATAATAATCGGTCCATAATTAATCGATATAAGACCCTCTCCGTAATTCACTTTAACCTCCATAAATCATTTAAAAGTATTTATATCGAGATAAAGTATAACATACATTATATTTACATTCACGGAAATCATGGCAATAAATTTTTGGATGATCGGTCCATAGGAGGTCATATCTCCCATATAACTCCCATTTCTAAAAAACTGTACACATACTGGGTGTAGGGTATTATATGGTCGGGCTTGACCGACTATACTTTTTTATTTGTTTTAATACAAATTTTACCGAAAATGGAATTATTTCAATTTGGCTAGATAAGTGGCCGATAGCAGAGCATAATATATGTAGATTAAAGTGTGAGTTCACTTTTATATAAAATAGAACTAAGGTCGATCACATCCCCAGGTAACCAAACGCGTTATTTCACTTTTAAACTCGAAAAACTGTCTTATTTTTTTATATATTTTCTTCTGGCTTATTCAAAAAATTACACCTTTTCTTTAACTCACTCAGTTTCTATCCCATAGTGACAAATGATTCTGTGTACTTGTTAGTGTAGATAGGTATGTATGTCAATATGAAACCAAAAGATATGAGTTTGAATTCAAAAGTGTAAAGAGAACAATATTTGTAAGTCCGTTTGTTTGCTTTTTTTTTAACGAACATAGAAAGAACAGCAGGAGGAGTAAAATGTGCGTCAATGTTTGTTTTACAAACTGTTTTTGAATACAAAATAATCTTAAGGCACATGTTATTATTACGAGTAGTAAGTATTTACTCGTACTATTGCTAAAACATACACAAAAAAAATTATCAAATGTATCTATCTTTACAGAATGTATCTTCTTCCCATACATAGATACATTCATAATATTTTGAAAGTGTATGTATTTTTAGTACATAAATGTAAATGTAATATCTATGTGTGTATGTGTGTGTGTGTATGTGTGTGTGTGTATGTGTGTGTGTGTATGTGTGTGTGTGTATGTGTGTGTGTGTATCTGTTTTTATTGGAAAAAAAATTTGCCTCATTGAATTGAAAGCATGTAATTGGCTTTTTCTGCACTACAAGTATGAACACAAACAGTTTATTGTAGAATTTTTCAATCTATAGAAATTACAACAACACTAAACACTTGCAAGAAAATGAAAATAACAACAATATTAGAAGAATAGAAGTGGCAACATTTGTTCTCTTTGTTTTTCTAACAAGTGCATAAACTAAATAATAAAACTACAAGAACAATCTAAAGTAGACATATGTATGTATGTATGTATATGTACGAGTACATACATACATACATACATATGTACATATGTAACAAATTGTTTTTTAGTTGAAGAATATTTAAATTTCAAATTTTAATTAAAAAAAACCTATTTTGAATAAATGTTTAGTTTTGTTTACTCTAGGGGATATTGTTTAAACTTTAAAGTCTTTGTTTTTTTTAACATTTTGGCTTAATGTCGGTCGCTGGAGTACTTTTCACCAGCACTTTCTATACTTTATTTGTTAAATGATATTACGTACATACAATTAATCTTTTTGTAATAAATTAAATCATTAATGTCAGTTTTAATTATTTCAAAATTATGAGAAAGTTTCGGAATCAAGCTGCTGAATATGCGTGATTCTGAAAATGCGTTTTGTAACTTTACCTAACTAGAACTTTCAGAAAGAAGATTAATTTGGTATTCTATATTAAAGAAAGAAATTTAACTCATCAGATAATTATATTTAACTACATAATATGGAATTGAATTTCTAGAAAGTGCTGCATAGCCCAACTTCAAACATTATTTCAAAACATAAATTTCGATATGAATAAATATTATGAAGCTGAAGCTGAAATACTGTTGTATTGATGATTTCAACAAAATAAAATAATGCTGGTTCATCTGATAACCAAACTTGCTACCACTACAGCTCCTTCAAATCAATGATGCTTCCCTTTAACCAACTGCTGTTTATCTTATGGCGTTTTCTTTTCTGGCAAAAATGTTACATATATGTTACACTTTTTACCCATTTCCCATATAAAAAAAGGAAAAAAGTGCAACATTTTTGCCAGAAAAGAAAACGCCATTAATGTTCAAGCAGTCCATTTTGTTTAAGCCACACGTTATATACCATCCACTGGATCTACCTATTACCTTAAATTACTAATACAATTCTTAACAATTACTAAACATCAGAATACCGAGAATGCTCGAATTCGAAAGGAATTTAAATTGCTTCTATAGCAGCAAAAACTGGAATTAATTCTTCTTCCGAATGGAATTAAATTCTGTGACTAACTGTATATGTGAGAAATGAATGATGAACTTCAAGGATTTCCATTGTGGCTATAATTATTTACTGTTATAATGTTTTACATATTAAGAAAATTGTATGATTCTACTGATGCATTTAGCAGTAATAAAATATGTATAAAATATAACGATATTACAATTAAAGTTGGTGACATTTTTTAAGGTTGGGTTTCCTTTAATTGATTCCAGGAATTTTGCACGCGGCTTTATTACAAAAAAAAAACATTTGATGTAATAAGTAAAATTCCAGAAGCAGTATTTCATCTTTTTAACAAAAATAATCTTCATACTGGTGCACAATAGAGATAACAATTGGAAAACATTTTAAAGTATTGTTTTCTTTGTCAATTGTAACATATTAATTCAAATGTGTTTGTGCCACCCATTGCACTCACCCACCTAAACACAATCGTTACGTAAATAAATCAAACAATTCAATGGCTACAATTTTCAAATACCATGTTTTTTGCCGCCGATAAACAAAAATTTCGACGCAAAAGAAATCAAAAAAAAAATAATTGACATAAAAATAAAAATCGCAAAAACAATTTTTGTAAGAAAGAAATAATTGAAATTTCTTTTTACCAACCCTGCAAAATATACTAAATTATTCTTCCGAAATTGATTACACGGTGCTACAGTGAAAATATACTTGAAAAGTGACCTAGTGTAAGTTGTAGGCCTTATTGAGTAGATCATAAATCAATTTTTAAACGTTCGGAAACAAATTTCGGAGTTATTCCGAAAAAACTGTTTTCGGGTAGGTTCGAGTACTTATGAACACGTAACTCATTTGATTTTAATCCGATTTCAAATTTTTCAAAAGTTAACAATTTTGCTTTTACAAATATTGATCAATATACTACATTTTCTTTATTTTTTTGGTCTTACGGCACTGCTACACGTTCACAATAAATATCGTGATATTTCTAGCAAAGCAAGCAAAATAGCTAAACAGGCTTTCTTTTGGTTTTCTCGCGACATTGATAAACGGCCCGCACAGCACAAAAATCACATAAATACTGATGCGATAAATATTGAACATGTAGCATACGTTCGTGATCCATCAATACTTTGAAATGGATCGTGGTCCAAATATCACGATATTTATTGAACGTGTAGCAGTGTCCTTGTAATGAAATGATTATATAAATATTTTTAAATTTTTTATTCAAATTATTTTATTTAGAAATTTAGAATATTTGATTAAAAGTGCTTGCTACCCCCTCTTTCGCTTGTACATCAAATCGTCTGTTTTTCGCTTAAGTGACCAGCAGTAATTCGAAATCATTCTTACTTGGCTTTTTCCTTCGAAGCGTCTTTCGATATCCAAAATGTCTTGGTGAAATTGTTCGCCTTGCTCATCACTAAATTGTCCTCGGTTTTCTGGGAAAAAAATCTAAATGAACTTTAATGGACATTCTGCATCCCATTTCTGCATAAGCCTCAAGAAATACATTTACTACATCAATATAATTTTCACTTTTTTCATTTCCCAAAAAATTTTGATCTTCTTATTTAGGGTGCGATATGTAGATCTGTCTGGAAGAAATTATAACTTTGGCCATCATGCTACATATTTAACTACGAGGAAAGTAAGTTCCATATACTTGTATGTCCACATGTTTTCAACTACTAGATATTTACATATATATCAATATTGGGAGTATTGTTAGAAAATTCATCCGTAATATTCAAGTGATCTCTCAATGGAGCTGACTAACACTCTTCCAGAGCTTAATCCGTTAACCGGGCTGGCGCTAAAAAGCTAGAAAGCTTTCTTCTTTATGTATGAGTTAATAAATCTTTACAATGTTTTCATCGGTACAGATGATACCTGAATGGGCGGAAGTAATTTTTGGAAAAATAACACTATTCTAATATGTTGTATTTTCCTTAATTTTACCTGAATATAAAATTGTTTAATAACGAATCAATTATATATTTCTTTTTATTCTTTTTACGCGAAATTAGGTTTCATGTTAAATTTACAACTGTCATGGCGACAAGGAGTCACATTTAAACAGCAGATATTTTAGAATGAGGGAAAGGGAACGAATATTTATTGTATGTATGATAAGTGTGACTTTTTTAATGGTTGCCTGGTTTGGGTAGAGACTTTTATTAAACAAATGAAAGTGTGCAAATCATACAAAACGAAGACATTCATGCATACAATCATTTATTTTTTATTTGTTGTCCTTTATTATGATTATATTTAAATTCGCATACAATAGTCGTATCTCTTACTTGAATGTAGCTATTAACTGGCAAAGAAAGCGCTAGTTTTTTCTTTTTTTTTTTTTGAGTGAACTAAATTATGCAATTTCTTTTTCCCAGAAAATAAAACGTTTCCATTGTTGCGTGACATGTGGCATCAACGACTCACAAAACGTTCTAATATTTTGTGGAGTATGATTCCATAAAAATGGTGAGGATTTTAACTATTTTGTTCATTTGTATGTAATGTGCTGTGTTTTTTATGTTGTTTGGTTGTGCTACTTCATTTTTGTCAAGACACGTACTTTTATTACTTTAATGGCAGTGATGTGGTGCATGCAACCAAACCAACCAACTACAGTCATTTATGCTGAGATGTTGCTTAAAATGCCTTTTATGGCTGGCAAAAAAATGTATGTATGTGACACATGTGAATTGGCCTGTTTTTTTTCAGTTTTGTATTTCACACATTTTATTGAATTTTATAGTTTTTCTTTAAACACATTTCAAATTTAATAAAATGCCTTAAACTTATATCAAACTCAATGTTGATTTTAAACACTTTCAGTCATAATTATATGCGTTAAACCAAAAAGTCCACAGCCACCAAACAAAGTTTGAAATACGAGTATATTACAAAACTTTTATTTTTTGTTAAATTAGCCAAACCTATTGTCCGCATATTGCATATATTTGAAAATTTTGCAAATTCTCTGGTAGCCAATGAAAGCCGAAAAGTACAGAAAAAAAATTATGATGATTTAAACGTCATATTGCGTTTTATAGAGTCATCATCATCATATCATCTGCCGCTGCTCCACCGCTCATTTTGTATGCATTCTAAATATGTACTTGTGTTGGTGAAAAACTACAAAACAACCTGCTTCATGCACACCCACTTGGGACCAATACATAAGTGCCCTTAAATCATGGATACCATAGAGAATAATTTTGGGAATACAATTGACAATGCCTCGATTAATTTCAAACAGGATGTGAAGGAATTAATAATTGTTGCAAACAAATTTAAAACATTTTTTGCGCAAAATGCAAATAAATTTTGAATTGTATGTAATGACAACTGATCTACTTTCAAATTCATTAAGGATCAACTATGTAGATAATGAAAATAACAAATGTACATTAAGGTATCCTCATTTCTATGGAGTCGATACTCCCAAGCAAAATTAGTGATTTTTTTTTATTAAATTTTTAACATTTTTGTCGTATAAAAGGCAAAAGTAATTTTTCAAGTAATTCTTTCAAAGGAATCAGATTAAATTTTGATTAGATTTTAAAAAACGCTCGGCAGTTTCATTGACCTCCCGTTTTGGTTCAGTGTACCTGAACGAATGATTAAAACTATTTACAAACCTCATGTAATAAATGATTTCAGTACTAAAATCAGTTTTAAAAGCAAATTGCTTAAATCCAAAAAAAACACATAAAATTCAGAAAAATCCATGAAATCTTTATTTGAATCGATAGTACGGTCCATATAATTTATTGTTTGAAGATTATTTCATGCAAATGTTGACCTTGACTGCGCCTCAAATGTTCCATCCGCTTAGTCCAATTTTGGCATACTCTTTCCAACATTTCGGCCGGTACTGCATGCGCATCTAACATCCAAAAGCTTCAACGAAGACAGTCTAGAATATTACGAGAAATTGTCTGCGCCCCATGGTATATAAGTAATGATATTATCCACAGAGATCTCAACGTCCCTACTATTCAGGAGGAAATTAAAAAATATTCAATCACTAATGGCCCACTCTAACTACCTCCCTCGGGGTCTGCTTCAGTTCGAAGGTCACCAGAGGCTAAAAAGAAACGATACTTTGAGCCTAACTAGAAGACATTTTTAAAATTTGAATACAGCAGTTAGTGGTTACATTGGTAACAACTAATAAACAACAAATAGAATTACTATATTGTAAATTTCGATAAGAAAGATTCAATAATAAAAATAAATTAAAAAAAAAAAAGAAAAAATTTTGGCGAGTATCTCACGAATAAATGCTTCAATGTTGTCTTCAATGCGTCAATTGAAGCGGGCTTGTCTGTAATGACATGAGCTTTAACATAGCCCAACAAAAAATAGTCTAAAGGCGTTAAATCGCACGATCTAGGCGGCCAATTGACCGGTCCCGAACGTCAAATAAAATGTTCACCGAACTCGACTCTCAATAAGTCCATTGTTGCGCGTGCTGTGTGGCATGTGGCACCGTCTTGTTGAAATCACATGTCATGCAAGTCAAGCTCTTGCATTTTGGGCAAAATCATGTTGGATATCATCTCACGGTAGCGCTCACCATTCACAGTTACGTTACGATTCGCATCATCTTTGAAGAAGTACGGTCCAATGATGCCACCAGCCCATAAACCGCACCAAACTGTGACTTTTTCTGGTTGCATTGGTAGCTCTTGCAATGAGCTTCGGCCCTGCACACAAAGAAGCGCGCGATGAACTTTTTCAACAGAGCACGCATTTTGATAATAAAATTCAACAATTTGCAAGCTTTGTTCGTTTGTAAGACGATTCGTGGTTAAATTATAGACCAAACTGAAGATGTTTGACAGTGAAACAAAACACGAAACGTGCGTCAGCTGTTTAAACCAGTGTTGCCAAAAAGATAATAGCTAAAAAATCACCCTTCAGAAGTTGACCAATTATGGACTGATAGCTTCTAAATCCAGTATCCCCTAATGTGGTTTCTATGTATTTTAGGCTTATTTTGCTTGAATTTCATCTCAATAACGTTATTTACAAGAATTGTATGGTTGGTTGTTATGCTTGGAAGTCGACTTCAATTAGGAGCTATTATTGACAGACAGCTACAAAATCCAATAGCATAATTGCCGTATAACCGATATTAATATGATTTTTGGATTAAAACTTCTGATCCATATAAAATTTGGTTAAATATCGATATTTATTAGACATTTTTGTGGGTTAAATTGTTTTTCGGAAATGGTCCTTATGAAAAATCGTGGGCCGATCTTCTTAAATTTTGGAACAATGAATTTTATGCATATGGGTACATAGTAAATTTGAGATACATATTAGTATTAACTTGAATTTCGGAAGTGGACCTTATATGGGGATATAGTTAAATACGGACCGATATTCTCAAAATATAACAATTTGATTTTGGCATGTTTGTAAATGATCCGTGTAAAATTTTGGATCGGTACCATTATTTATAAGAGATTTATGAGTATAGAATTGATTTTCGGAATAGGGCTTTATATGAGGATATGGTCAAATATGGACCGAAATTCACAAAATTTTGTGGAATTATTTTTGTGTATATTTGATTGATATATATAAAGTTTTGAGGCGGTACCGATATTTATAAGATATTTATAAAGTTTATTGACTTTTTCGGATCATTAAATTTAGTAAAACAATTATTATTTATATGAATTATTCGTGTCGAATTTTAACCTGGTAACTATATTTGTACCAGATTTATACGTATCTAAGTGAATTTTAGATGTGGACTTTATATGGGGTCTATGGTCAAACATGGACCGAACCAAACAAAATATCGTTTTGCGATTTCTTTTTGCATGACACTTATTTTTGCCGAATTTTGTATTAATATTCCAATTTTACAGACATTTATTTATCATTAAGCCATATTTCGGGAAGATATTTGTGTGGGGGCTATGAGAAAAAATTAAACGATTTTCACTATTTTCCTCATACTTTCTTCTTCAAAATTTCATGGCAATATCTGCAATATATTTCAAAAAATTGGAAGAAAAATGTTTACAAATATCAAATTTTTATGTAGGTCCATAACTATGTTTCTAATATACCGATTTTGCTGATTGTCAATACGAAACTGCTTAGAAGAATTATAAACGGAATTTTGTAAACTATGTTTGTTTTGTAGTTTGCACGTGAGAGTGTTTTACACAGCCAGACAGACAGACAGGCGGGCATAGCTCAATCGACTTAGAATTTCATAAGGAGCAAGAATATATATACGAGGTCTGATCAAAAAATAACCGTTATTTTTAATTTTTTCAAAAAGTATTTATTTATTCAGATATAATACACGTTTTTTCCAATCCTCGAAACAGTTCCGAAACGCGCTTTTTGGTATCACCAACAGCTGCTGTTTCTATATTTCTTTTATCTCCTCAAACGCTACAAAACGACACACGGATTAAAAGTGTCATCAGTTTTGGGAAGAGGAAAAAGTCAGCGTGGTCCAAGTCCGGTGAATACGGTGGTTAAGGCATGATAACGATTTTGTTTTTGGCCAAAAACTCACACATAAGCATCGATGTGTGAGCTGGTGCGTTATCATGATGCAAAAACCATGATTGATTTTTTCACAATTCTGCGCAAACGGTGCATAACTTTAAGGTAGTATTCCTTATTGATCGTACGACCTCGTGGCAAGAACTCATGATGCACCACGTCATTGCGGTCGTAGAAAATAGTGAGCAAAATCTTCACATTTGACCGAACTTGACGTGCTTTTTTCGGTCTTGACTCTTCTGGACGTTTCCATTGTGATGATTGAGCTTTGGTTTCAATGTCATAGCCATACACTCATGATTCATCACCATTTATGACCTTTTTGAGGAAATCTGGATCGTCGTTGACGATGTTCAACAGCTCCTGAGCGATGTCCATGCGACGTTGTTTTTGCTCGGCCTTCCTTAAACCGGTTATATCACAATTGAACTTGTGTTCTGCTCATAGTAGACTCGCCAAACGCCACAGTCAACATTTCAAATGTCCTTTCGCATTTAATTTAATTTTTTACACAAAACTTGATACAGTTTCTTTGAACCATTTTTTTCGAATAGTAAAAAATCAAATACACGACTAACCTTTTTATCTGTCAAAAACAAACTGACAATCCAAAATGGCTGATATTACCAACATATACATATGACAGTCATGTGTACCAACATAACAGAAAAAAAAAATGCGAAAATTGAACACGTAACTCACGAAATTTGAAAATAACGGTTATTTTTTGATCAGACCTCGTACTTTGTTGTGTCTAAAATGAATATTTCTCAGTGTTACGCACGGAATGACAAACTTATACATATGTACCCTCATTCACCACTTACGATGGTGAAGGGTATAAAAATATATAATTTTTTAACCAAAAAAAATATGATGCTCAAATAGCACAAAATGAAACTAATAAGCAACTTTTAATATTAATATCACTCATACGCTCTGTCTATTAAATAGTGTGAAAAAAACTTTTCTTTTAGAACACAAAAAAAAAGCAAACGCAAACCTAATGCATGAGTAACACTTCACACACAGTCAAATGTACACCCTCAAACATATTAAAAAACCGTAAATATTATATTTTAAACAAAAAAACCTCATTTATACATATTTTAATAATAAAAGAATATAAAAAACCGGAAACTATATATAAATTAAAAATTATTACATTTCTTGCCAAGCAGAGGAAAATAAAAAAGAAAAAAAAATAAACATTTTAAGACTTTTTTCGTTCACTGTTAACAATTTGAAGTGAAAAAAGTAACTCATTGTTAACATACATATACATATATAGTTTTTTTCTACACACACATATTTAAATGTTGAAATAAATGTATGTGTGTGTGTGTTCATATTGCTAATGCAATGCAAGAATGTCACAATTCAAAAAGTAATAAACGCCAGCCAAAGTTTGTTTACTAAAATTCAAAATTTAGCCATTAAAGAGATTCACCATAAGATTCACCATCAGTAAGAATTAATTCTTTATTCGTTTTTCTTCTTCACATCATTGAAAATTAAGAAGCCATTCCATTCTTATATGGATTTGATGAATCACATATCCCAGCATACCATTCTAGGAGCGCTCCGAAAAAGGAGTCAGAAAGAGTCCAACTAAGGGGCATTTTCGGAGCGCTCCGAAAAAGGAGTCAGAAAAGAGTCCAACAAAAGAGCATTTTCGGAGCGAAAGAAAAATTTGCTTGTTACTGTCCTGAGTCGGCACGCAGTATGACTCAGAAATTCCACTTAATTATGTGTGTAACAAAGCGTTGTTGTCCTGTTATTTGTGCTTTGAACAAAAAAAAAAAAAACAGCTGTACCACACAAGAATGATAAAAACAAGATTACACAGAGCCCAAAAAAAACCCTCATAAAAGACTCTTTTCTGACATTATCTAAGAGCTCTTTAAGAGCCCAAAAAACCCCTCATAAAAGACTCTTTTCTGACATAATCTAAGAGCTCTTTCTGACGGACCATTTTCGAACGTAATGACCCTCTTTTCTGAAGGTTTTTGGAGCAATTATGATTGTTTTTTGGGCACATAAAGAGCGTTTACGCTACGAAAAGGTGTCAGAAAAGACTCTTTTCGGACTCATATGGTTTGCTGGGATGTATGTTAATACCCAGCAAGCCATATGAGCGTTAGCACTCCGAAAAAGGTGTCAGAAAAGACTCTTTTTGGACTCATATAGTTTGCTGGGATGTATGTTAATACCCAGCAAGCCAGCAAGGTGTCAGAACCTTTTTCGGAGCGTTAACGCTCTTTATGACCCAAAAAAACAATCATAATTGCTCCGAAAACCTTCAGAAAAGAGGGTCATTACATTGGAAAATGATACGTCAGAAAGAGCTCTTAGATAATGTCAGAAAAGAGTCTTTTATGAGGGTTTTTTGGACTCAGAAAGATCTCTTACATCATGTCAGAAAAGAGTCATTGCAATTTTAAATACAGAAAATTAAAAGTTCACATTTATTATTTTTTTTTTAAATTGTTTTTACTTAAACAAAAAGGAAAAAAAATAAATAAATTTTATTTACAGTAAAAAAAATAGAATTCAATTAAATAAAATATATAAAAATGGAAAAAAAATTATTTTTTAAGCAAATTTTTTTTTCGCTCCGAAAATGCTTTTTAGTTGGACTCTTTTCTGACTCCTTTTTCGGAGCGCTCCTAGAATGGTATGCTGGGTATATACTCGTATACATATGCATGTATGTTTTTAAAATATACATATTATAAATAAGCTGGACTCATAATATGTTTCAACACAACCCCTTGGTATAAAACTATGTAACTATGTAACTATGTAACATCCTACGTTTATTGCAAGATAAAAAACAAACAAAAAACATTCAAAGCAATACTACAAGTTTTTTAAAACTGTTAACTTTATTTTTATAATTGATAAATCTAAGGGCTTGATTCAGAAAGCTTACCGACTGAAAACTGAGTAATTTTCATGCAAACATTTGAATACTTTTTCTGGTCGTGTTTCTAACACTATGTTTTCACTATTTCATTTTTGTTGTCAAATTGTCCAAATTGTTGGCAATTGTATGAAAACGGGTTGTTATATGGCGTCATCTATGTTTGCAATCATGATTGCAATATGACAATATGCCATATGACAACCTGTTTTCATACAATTGCCAACAATTTGACAACAAAAATGTCATAGTGAAAACCAAGCATAAGTTTGTTACAAAATATTTAATCTTAACTACTTTAATGAAAACAACTCTCTGACTACAAAAATATCAAAAGAATTCAAAATTTCGAGTTGTAACGATCTTATACTTAAAGTAATCTACATATACATATGTAGGTATAAATTATCATATTTTTTCATCATTGTACTTGCATACATTTCCTTTCTAGTTGTCTTCATTTTCTATTTCTTAAATAGTAAGTAACCGTTGGTTTTATTCCATATTTTCTGAGTATTTTACCCGTGTGTTGAATATTAATAATATTAATAACTTTTGTTTAGTCATACGTGTTAATGTGACTTTATGACTCTCTTTTGCTTATTTCATTTTTCTTTTTATTTTTTGCGTCTTTGTCGTTTTTTTTTCTCAATGTTGTGTGTAGTAGTTTCTGCCATTATCTCAATCATCAAACTAACATATACATTAGGGTGGCTTCATTTCTATTGAGGAAATATGAGGTGTTGATGTTTCCAACTACAATGAAAGTTTAATTTGTTGGCGTCTTCCATTTTCCACAACATTTTTTGCAAAGGAAATACATATCATGCGAAAGGTCTTTGAAAAGCCTTTTTCAACAGAGTATTAAAAAATTTCAAGTAATAAAAAAAAATATTTGAACTTATGTAATTTTTCGCAAAAAATTGATTTTTTATCAAATACTGATGCCTGGGCAACATTGTTAAGAAACTCAATCTCAGAGTAAAGTTGGGGGGAACATTAACAGCTTTTGTTGGGGCCACCTTAATATACATCAATTCATATCTATGTATGTAGTAAGTATTTTCTACATCTGTGTGATATGCAACAACAATTTGTTTTATCATCACTTTCATACATTTACTTACTTATTCATGTACATATATTTCTTATGTTTTCATTAACCCAGCCACCATAAAGTCAAACGTTTAAAAAAAATATGTTATTTAACAGCAAACGAAAGTCTGAAATTTCAAACTAGAATTTTCAAATTAGCTTTATTCTGGTTAGAATTGTTCTTAAATCATTCTAAAACCTAAAACCGAAACCTGAATGTTTGCTGGGAATATTAAACTTTTGCGTACATAGTAAGTAATCCCATGCAACACTTTTATTTTATGAAAATTGTTATTTCATTATTTTCTATTCAAGTTTTGTTTTTTGTTTTTTTTTTTTAAATATTGTATTTTAAATTAAATTCTAACAATAGAGAGAATATCTAAAGTTACTAAAATTTTAATTTTTAAAGAACTTTCGAGTAATTTCAACTCAAAAAGTAAGTAGTATAATTGTAACCGATTGTAGTCTTTTGGTTAAGACTTTATAACTGAACGAATAAAATAAATAAAATAAAAAAAGTTAAAACATTGTTAAAAGATTCATAAAATCTAAATACGAAATCTATTTTCACTCATGTTGAAATAGAGAAACCAAAGGTATACTGATAGAAGGTATGTTGGTTGCACAAATACCGATAGTTCCCAAATTTGACCCAAAAATTATGAATCTGTAAAATTTTCTGACAAGCATAACTTTCCTTCTAATAAAAGGGTTTTCAAATGAAAATGGCGGTTGGATCGGCAAAAGCTGGATCTTCTTAAAATTCTTAATATATTCTCTCAATATTTTCGTCTATCTGAGACTATAATAACTTAAAATCCACTATTTTGAAACTGAAGATAATTTATTCTATTTACTAATGTTCGGGTTAAGTTCAGTGTGAGAGAGATAGAATATACAAATATATATCTTCAAATATTTGACTATTTCAATCAATGATTTTCAATACAAAACACTCCAGCTTTACAGAACAAACACACCATCCTTCTCAGGAACTTTAATAAATAGAACTAGTTCTTCCAACAGTAATTTTTATTTGAAATTGACAAACTTGGTATTATCTCGAAAAAACTTAATGTATATTTGTTTTGATTTATATTTATTTACCAAGAATATACTGATAAGATCACTGATAAACAGTATGTACTCAATGCAGTGGTAAATCAATCTAAGGAGTTCAAAACAGTACTGCTCCCTGAAATAAAGTGTCTGTGTGATTGTTTATGTAATTTCCCCAACTGCCTCCATTGATCAAGTATTAGACTCCAAAATTGCTGGATGCTGACCAAATTCACATTCGAGAGCTTCGGCGTCGAATACGGAAAAATGCATCTTAAACAAGAATCTTTAAATGTCTAAATTTTAGTCTTAAGGTCAATACGATAATTCTGGATAATTATCTTGTCTGATGACAAGTTTTCTAAAACAGTGGGCAAGAAATCATTGTAAAATAAATAATCATTAATATTGCTTGACATGCAATGCATGAAATCTATAAATTTTAAGCCAAATCTATTTGAAATAACCAATAACTGGCATACAACAAAAAATAATAATGATTTTGTAATACATACTTATTTGAAGAGTATAAAGCTATGTACAGACGGTTGTCAGATCTTGTAAAATTGTCAGAAAAATGCTTTCCAACGTTGTCCTAAAAATCATTTTCAGAACATTGTAAGACAATAATATTGTCAAACATCTAATAGTCGTGTGAACACATTTTTTACCATTGTTAGATAATTGTCAATCTGACACTTTTTATTGTCAGATGTGCAAAGTTTACTCTTCTGACAATGGCAGCATTGTCGGATAAATCATTTCTATTTGCAACTCTGTATAAACATAAATAAACAAACAAAAGTGTGTATCAATAATATTTCAAACAAGTAAGAAAGTCCGACCATAAAATACCCTACACCCAGTATATGTATGAAACAGTTTTTCAGAAATAGGCGTTATATGGGATATATAACCTATTGTGGACCGACCAAAAATTTAGTGTCATGATGTCTGTGAATATAAATATTATATGTGTTAAACTTTATGTCGATATAAATACTTTTAAAAGATTTATGGAGCTTAAATTTAATTGCGGAGAGAGTCTTATATGGGAGTTTCGACTAATTATGGACCGACCATTATAAAATTAAGTGTCATTATTTCTGCATATAAAAAACTTATTTGTGTCAAATTTTATTTGGATACCAAAATTTTTAAGAAATTTATGCTCGTGTCAGTGAATTTCGAAAGTGGGCCTTATATGGGAGCTATGACTAATTATGGACCAATCATAATAAAATTGTACCTTATTATTTTTATACATATGAAATATATTTGCTTTCAATATTATTTGGATACCAACATTTTTGAGAGAGTTATGCTCTTTAAAGTGATTTTTGGAAGTGGACCTTATATGGGAGCTACGAGTAATTATGGACCGATCTGCACAAAATTTGTAGATGTAATTCAGCTTTATTTGCCACTGATTTGTGATGAAATTTGTTTCGATACTTGCATAATTCAAACACTTATGATCGGTAAATCCCAATTTCAGGAGGACATTTGTATGGGGGCCGAGGGAAATAATGGACGATTTTCCACCAGTTTCAATCCCATCCATCCTTGGGCCGAAAAACTATCACGTACCAGACGGCCAGCCAGACGGACGGACGGACATCGTTAAAACGACTCAGAAAGTGATTCTGAGTCGATCCGTATACTTTAAGGTGGGTGTTGAACCAATATTTCTGGGCGTTACATACATCAGCACAAATCCAATATATCCTCCTCACTATGGTGGTGTAGGGTATAAAAAGCGAAAGAAAATTTTAGAAAATAATAAATGGATAGCGACATTTCAATTAATGACTTGAATTTGAATTGACTTGAATTTAGTCGCCAACAAGCTCTGAAGGCGACAAAAAACAAAAGCCGCAACAAAAATCCTACCGCAAAAAGGTAGAATCCATGTGGTCACATGAAAGTATTTTCAAACTTATCGAGGAAGTTGAGGCACGGCAAATTTTTGGGATGCTGGATGCGTTGAATAAAAACTTCCCAAAGATATTTTATGGCAAGAGGTCGCAGATCCCAAACAGTTCTTTCAACCAAGCTTTTTTTGTTATTTTGTCTTTGTCCTCCCTACTTTATAACACAAACATATGCAGCTAAAATTGTTTCAATTGCTCTTTTTTGTTGCACGTCATTATTAACATTGTTAAAAAAAAAAAAAACACACACACAGTTCTAGCCATGCCAGACGACGAATTTGACAATTTTTGACATCCAAAAATCTAACAACCATATGTACTGATAATTTCTGTTGACAGATAAACTTATTGTGTGACAGTCGTCTGAACTGACAATTCACCTTTTTCTAACAATTTTTCAATGTCAGTACATTGCTAGCATATTGCCAGATGTGATAACATTGTATGATTGCTTTTTACTTAAGTTATGAATTTTACTGTGATTAATTAAAGAATACTTTTGTAAAAATATTTTAAAAACATTTATTTTTAGCAATACTGGAACAAATTTTCAAAAATATCTCAGTTTTAAAATATTAGACTTCTGGTTTGTCACGTATAGTCTACTTTCCTTTGATATTCAAATGAATTAGTCTGAAAATTTTAACATTAACAAGATAATGGGTCGAATTATTCATTCCATTCCGCGATTGCGGAAATAAATTTTTTATGCAGAAGAATCATTTTTCCTTTTTGCAGTATTATCTCTACAAAGACAGTATTGCGGCATGCCGCAGGAATGAATAATTACATTTTATATATCGATCGATATTTCTTTTCGCTTAGTTTTCCTTTCCGTTCGGAATCAAATATACCACCCAATAATACAAATTGTTTTATTCTCTGGACAGACATATTGTTACTATCAAACTCTAAAAGTAAAAGTAAAACTACAACTGTTTCAATATTGTTTCTATATTTATTAGATGATATTTGAATTGAGTTTTTTTTAATTTCTTCTAGATTTATTACTAACAATAAGTTGTATATCTTCTTCGTAAAAACAAATAAAAAACCGAAATTTGTAATTAACAGAAAAGGAACTAATGGGCATAAAAATATTTATTTAATAGATTTAACTAATTTTTATAGACTAATATTTAAAATATGTATATACTCGTATGTATGTATTCTAAAAGATAAGTATGTAGTAGTAGTATTATTTAACACTAAAAATGTTTTAATTTAATTTTTAGTAAACTAAAAACTATGTCTTTTAACATTTTATTTATACATACATACATATGTATGTATGTGTATTTATGTAAGTATTTAGGTATTTAGAAATAGAAAAGCTATTGTTTTGTTTTAATAAATAGGCAAGCTGAAGAGAGATAGTTTTTTTTAACTAAAAGTAATTTGAACTAAAATAAATAATTTTATTAAATTAATTAGAAAATAAATAACATTTTTGTGTGACTAGTTTTAAGAGGCACTATATTATAATTTAAAGATATTATTTATTTTATTTAAGGCAAGCTTTGCTTATGAAACTCACAATATTTCTTTTCGACAGGTTTGTTTGATATAATTTAATTTCATGTATTTAATAGTAATTTGCATGCAAGTGTTTCTATATAATTATTTATATGTACATATATCATTTGAAAGCTTTTAAGAGTTTTGTAAATAAATAAATACATACAAATGTATAATATTATAAATAAATAATTGCATAAAACAAAAGCACATCAAATAAATGTACATAACTGCTAATTATTGCCAAATAATAAAAGCTTTTGTTTATTTACTCTTTCGTATTACATATTTAAATAAATACAAGGTGGCACAAAAGTAATCCTCCTATCAGAAAATGCTATAAATTTTGCGCAACTTGATGAATTGGGATTGGAAGACATGTGGTTCCAACAGGACGGTGCAACGGCACACACTGCACGTGCCACAACGTGCATTTCCCGGGCGCCTAATCTCCCGTATTGGCGATTTGCACTGACCAGCAAGATCGCCTGATTGGAAGTTTACTTTTGCTCCACCTTGTAGTTATAGGTATTTATTTCAAATATTTACTATTTTTTTTCTTTTTGTCAGACTTTCAAATGATATCACTTTAGAGAGAGTTTTCTATTTTAAATTTGTTTATGTTTAATATCTACAACAATAACTTTAATCTTATTAATTTGTGGTAAAAATATTTATAATATTATTAAGCAATTGATGGGTTTCTATGCAAACATATTTTAATGACAGCGTGTATATGAGATTTTATTTCATTCATTCGAGATTTGACATTTGACAGTCTGCACTTCACTACTTAAATCATTGAAAATATCGATCACCTTAGCTACGTTCAGATTGATATATGTACATGTATGTATGTATATTCGCTTAATCTTAACATATGTATCAATATGTCTCAATGTACATAGATCGAAAACTCTATACACACACTTTCTAGAGAAAATTTCCCGATTTTTCCTGTCAACTCATTCCAAAGTAGAGAAAACAATTTTATTTAAAGTTAACTGCTTGTTTTGTGTAAATCTCATAGAAAAAAAAATATGTAAAGAAAAGCTGCTATGATATTTAATACTAGAACTTTTTTATTTTAAAAGAATTTTATTTTCGACTATTCCTCATTGGATTTGATCAATTGATACATTTTAATAATAATCATATTCATATTAAAGTTGCTATGAAATTGTTGTTAAAGTTGTTGTTAAATTGTTATGAGAGATATCGACACGTATGCACTAATCCTTTTTAAAATTTTGTAAAATAGTTTCGATTCACATCAAACTTACTATTTGGAATTTCATACTGATAACAATAGTAACATTATAATCATTCTCTGGAGTAGGATTTATAAGGGAGCTCTGCCAAATTTTATAGCCCCAGAATTCAGTAAATAATAGAAAGAGTTTCAAGAGTAGCCTTGCAGAATTTTTTTTAAGTGATTTTCATGTTAATGAAACTTATAAAAACAAAATTTAATTGTTTTTGGACATGAATATGAGATTATGTTAACCTTTTTTTGAATAACAATTATGCCAAATTTGAGAGATTTATGTTTTAAACAATCGCATTTGTATTGACTTTACTTTGTTATATCTGAAAAAGTTATTCTCAAAAATTTGTAGAAGGATTTCTGATTGCATAGAACTTATTTATGTCTAATTTTATTATGGCACTAAGATATCTCGTATATATTTATGAGTGTTAAAATTTTTTTTAGCAGAAGCTTTATTGGGGTCTAAAGTCAGTTGATATCCGAAATAAAAACAATTGCTAATCTGGTTTCTGCACAATATTGTTTCCCGCTTTTTGATTGCTGAAATTTACGTATTATTGTCAAATACACCTAAATTTTATAATTACCACAATATTTGCATAAAAACCCACATAAAATACCAAAATTAAAGCCTCTATTTATTAAAATTACAATTGCTAAATCCCAGCTACACGACTAAGGACTAATGATGGGCTTAAAATTGTGCGTTAATTAAGAAAAATTATTGTATAGAACAAACGGCCGAAGAGCCAGTATATTGATTATTTGATCTACGTTTCATACCCTCCAAATAAATATCACGACTAAAAAGTCCAGCTGCCAATGGAATGCTACAAGAAGAAATAACAAAACATTAAATAAAAACAAAAAATTTTTCCCACAAATCAAGAACTTACGAATCTGTACCCGCTCTAATAATAGTCTTAAATAAAGCCCAAACCGGTTTATGGTCCGATGTGGTAATGGACGGCACCGAATCGTATAATAAGCACTGGACCAACGGTTGTGAGGATGATGGCATGCCGGGTATAGTACTTTGGCGTCTCATCATTAAACCCTGAGCTTGGCGATATTTATATAAAATGCGATCGGTATAAGCGGGAGCACGTTGTTTTGATGAGGTATCAAAGTGCTGGGTACCAGGATCGTACTGTAGAATGAAATAAAAATATTTATATTTAACAACTTTAAATTTAACGTAATAAAGACTACAAATACCTTGTAGGTGGGAGGAAATGTTATATTAGCCTCCATAAACCCCCGAAATGCTGCACCATCTGCCAACACCGATGACAGTTGATCGGTATGCATGTAGCCATGTGGCAAATGTGAGGGTAGTGGGAATTTGGTATTCTCAATCCATTCCAAGAGTTTTTCCCTCGGTTCACCTAAACGAAAATTTAAATCTCCACACCAAAATACATTATCAAAGTTCTGGGTGACATCCTTGTTTTTATGTCTTAAATTAAGATTCTTTGGCAAGTCGAGAGCATGTATAATTCTCTTAACATCCGATACTCTTTCTTTGACTTTTTGCTGATGAGCTGTTAAATGCGAGGTTACAAAAAGCATTGAGGTACCAAAAAGACAGAATGAAATGGCCACTGCTCCTTTTGTGCGAAATGCTGAACCAGTTCTAACTGACATGTTGGCATCTTCTGGAGCCGAACAGTACCATATCAAATCTCGTCTCATATACACAGCCAAATGCAGTGTACCCAATGTTGTGGAGTGGAAGAGAACATGTGATGGTCCCAAGGTTTCTTGTATGGTAACTTCCCATTCAAAACGATCTGGGCTGGATTCCTGAGTGCCAATGGCAACAATGTCTGGTACATGCTCTACATTTGTTGGCAAGACGAAATCGTTCATTTGTCTGTGAAAAGAAAAAGGAAAACTGGTTGATTTGAAATTTCCAAGTTAAAATAGTTTTTACTTACTTGGGTGGACTTTGGCCATTCATATTCCAGGTACCCACAAATATAGTCACTTCCTTGTTAGGTATAACTTTAATCAATTCACTAGGGCCCAACAAGGAAGAAGAACCTAAACATCCATCCAAATGACTCCTGTAATAAAATTATTTTTAGATTAATTTTGTGTATTCATTTTTACTTAAATAAGTTGAAACTTACCTCTCTCTTGCCTGATCTGATGGTATTAAACTTAAGACTTGAGCTGCCATAAGTGCTTGTCGTGCTAAACCCGAACTAGAGCTCTGACGTTGCATTTGTATATTTTCATGAGACATAAAGCGAATGGATTGTGAGTCTGGCTCATGAACGACCGAGCCCGTTATCTCTGTCTGACTAGCAATGTTGGGAGAAGACATATGTTGTGGCGTAGTGGCTCTCTTGATATCGGACACATCACCTTCTTCTGGCGCAGGAAATTCAGCAGCAAATGGTGGCAATTCCTTGCCAGGAGGATATAGTTTAAGTCTTAGGCGAGAACGACAGGCTGAAATTGCTATAGGCCGTATAGGTCCACTGCCTGATGAGTTATTAGCACCATTAGGTGTATCACTTTGATTGCTTTTTAGCGAGGTATTGGAAGGTGAACCATACGAGGAGTCAACATTTGGAAACATCATGGATTTTCCGGTAACCGGACTCTGCGGAGCACTTGCACATTCGGTCAGAGCAGCTACCGGTACGGCCACAAAAGGCGGCTGTAAACAGGCCGTTGGATTAGAGATGGTCGAACCTATAGATAGCGAAGTATTATCCGCTGTACTCCAACTCAGGGACATGTTGTCTTTCTTCACATTTTGGTTTTGGCCATCTGGAATGGAGTTGTAGCGTACTGTTACCGGTGGGGTAACAGGTTTCTTTTCCGCCTTACAACACAAACTGAATTGATGACTAAAACGATTATGATTTGGAGACCGATTTTTTGGGGTGTTCCTCAGCATGACTTCAATTCCACTGGCAATACCTCCATCACTTTGAGAACCATCGGTACTATGACGATGTATGTGATTTTTATTTTTATCCGCCTTTACTTTACGATGCAAATTTATGATGCCACTACTCTGAGATTTCTCAATGAACTGTGCTCCCCTTAGCATGTCATTTGGCGTGGCATTATTGGGTAATGTTTGACTTCTTGGATTGGGTCTGCTCACATGATGATGATCATTCATCAGAGGTGATTTCTTATCGGGTGTGCATTTAGCAAAGGAGGTGTCATGATTGGCGGAATTAGCTGCATTGTTCGGCTGATGATTGCTACTGTTACCAACGGCGCGCTTTTCATTGTTTTCTACTTCTACGGCGGGATGAGGTTCAACTTTTGTCGAACGCTTTGTGAGTAGTCCTAGTAACGCTGATCCAGGGTATTTGCTGCTATGTCGTGGGCTGGAATTAGCACTGGTTATACGTTCCTCACTGGCACCACGCTGCATGTTGCGCGTTTGTCGTTTCTAATGATTTATTTATGTATTTTGAACTTTCTTTTTAATTTTAGCATAGTTTTAACAGAGTTTTGGCGTGATATTGTTATACATATATACATTTATGACCCAGGAACGTGTGCGTTTTAATAATTATTTGTGCAAAGTTTTTATATTTCTAAAAGAAGAATACATATATGGAGGATTAGTATTATAATAGGTAGGAAATAATTTCAAATAAATATTTAACGTGGCCTTTCTATAACAACAACAACAACAACAACAATATAAATTACATATATATTATAAAATGTTTAATAAATAAAACTACAATCAGCTAAAAACAAAAAAATATACGAAAGCATTATCGGCAACATATATTAATGTGATGTGTGTCCATAAAATATATTGAAGCTTTAGAAAGTTGAATCGTGCAAAGAAATAAATTTACCCCCTGGCCTACGATGTTGAACGATAACGTTCGCTTAGATAAGACTTAAGACACAAACTTGATTGTGGAATAAACAAACTTGATTGAGTAAAAAAAAATAGATACGATAACACGTTTGTGTCTTAAGTCTTATCTAAGCGAACGTTATCGTTCGACATCGTAGGCCAGGCGGTTAAATTTAGAAATAATCCGCTAATTTCAAATAGGTCTCAAAATATAGTTTTAATTTTCTGATATAGAATTGAAATGGTGTAGTTCGACATTACTTAAATCTTAATTAAGGTTGTCAAATGATTTGTATTTTTAAGGTATTTGTATATTATCTAATGACTTTCTCTTATTATGTAGTTTATTTTTATTTCAATTCAATATGCTGTTGAATATTTGTTCACATTCGATTTTTCTTATTCATTATTGCACGTGATCTCCTCTATAGGTAATTACTCTGTGCACTAATCACATGTTTATTAAAAATATAACATATATACAACACTTACTAATCGTATTATATATTGCATACTTTAAGGGTTGAGCTCAAAAATTATACACATTTTCATTCAAACATTGTTCTTAATTAACAAAACTTTCTCTTGTTTACGATGTCCAATTATGATTTAAATATCAGTTTAATTTAAATCATATGTAAATACTCGTATGTATGTGCTCAAATATTTATTTGTTGTCAATATTTTACAGACAAACCACACAATTTATTAATTTTATATATATTTTTTTAAGAATATATATATGTACGTATTTTTAGATTATAATTGCAAAGTTTATATTTTTTGTTATTGTATTAAATAATAAACACTTTTATTAAATTTTCTAAGTTAATTTAAGGAACTTTTTTTTTAGAAAAATAAATTAAAATCACGAAAATTTAGCTTCCAATGATGATAATGTCTCAACAACTTTTAATATTCTAATGTCAGGGCCTGAGATATCTAATGTTGTTTTTTTTTTCTATCTTCGTCGATGTCTACATTTGCGTGACAATTCTGATTGTTTTTGCTTATTTATATTGTTGTGTTTTTATTTTCTAATTTTCTAATTCTTTTTGTTTGGTCTGTTTTTCTATTGCTTCTTTTTTGTGGGATTTTTTTATGTTAATTGGTCATTAATCTGAACACGTTTCAATTTTTTTATTATATACATTATGCACACGCTCACATACTATGTACGAGTACTTTTATAGACAAATATTTTATCATATGCATGGTGAATGTCAGGAGTTCGCAATATTTAAAGAAGGATTTTTATTTCTAGTTTTCTTTTGTTCATTTGAGGTTCCTATTTAAGTTTTTTTTTTATTTAATTTAATAATTGTTCGGAATTGGTACAGAAAGGTCATGAACTACTATAATTTGTCACACTACTTGGCATTTCATATTTCAGTTCATATATCTGTCTGTTCAAGGTCGATTCTACTTCTCCGGAATTTGAGATTTAAATTTTTTATATATAAATTTAGATTAAAATTGAAGGTACTTTGTGTCATATTTTTGGTGATTTATAGTACTAGAATTCTTTTCAATTCATGAATGTAAGTAAATAATATTTAGAGTGATCCATTTAGACAATTGTTTTATTTGTTTTCCTTTTTCACAGATCTCGCGTGACTTTTGTCATACTGGCATCTTATTTTTTTATTCAGTATTATTTGGCAATTCATCATGGAAAGGCCCACATCGCATCGTCTCCAAATTTATCGACCATCGACCTTCACTAATTTCGTATTCTGGGTCGATCGTGTCATATCATACCAATGTGAAGTGCAAAGTCTTCGTCGATAAGCCAGTTAAATAAATTAACATCTCCAAAGGTCTTAAATTATGATTTGGGAACCCCTGATATAAAGTACTATACTTGTACATATTTTAAAAATGTTGTTTCTCTTTTACTTTGGTCTATATGTTATTCTTGTATTTATCTAATTTGTTTTTGTGTTAAGTTTTAAGGGTAAAACCATGTGAATTTAGTTATTGTTGGTAGTTTTCGTAATGTCTGGCCGCAAACATCTGTTAGCATCTTTTTTTTTTTTTTTTTTGGTTTAAAAATAATGTTGAAATTGATGACGTTTATTTGCAATAGTTTTAAAAAAGAAAAGAAATTTGAATTTTTTCGCCTTTTTCTGTTTTAAATATTGTAAATATTTTGTAATTTTGAATATAATTTTACTATAATTAATGTTGGTTTTTTGCTAATTACATGTGTCTGTATTTAGTATAAGAATTTTTTATTATTATTATTAGGATGAATTATAATCGTACGAATAAATATGTACATACATACATAAATTTATATGTAGGTTTATTTTATGCCTTCTCTTTACAATCACATGATTATTTAAATAAACATACAACGGCTAAAATATTTATTAAAAATAACAATATATATTTTTTTTATTCAAAACACAATTGCTATAAACAACTCAGCATCAACGATAATAATAAAAACCAATGATTGATTTTCATCTAAATATTTTCTTTTATTTTTCAATAAAAATATGATCACAACAATCTGTTTAATATCTAATGATGAAATTATGTCATACAATTGTTTATCCCAGTAGACAATAAACAAAAAACCCGGAGCTCGCTACCTTTCTGCCAATGCCATTACATTGCATTAATGTGTAATAATTAAATAAAATCATTACATAATTGGATGATTTTAAAGAAAATTAAATAAATTAAGAAAGCTTAAACTAATTTTATCTTTAGAAACTTTATTTGTGTATATGGTACTTATGTACATACGAGTTCTGATCAAAAAATAACCGTTATTTTCAAATTTCGTGAGTTACGTGTTCAATTTTCACATTTTTTTTCCTGTTATGTTGTTACACATGTCTGTCATATGTATATGTTGGTAATATCAGCCATTATGGATTGTCAGTTTGTTTTTGACAGATGAAAAGGTTAGTCGTGTTTTCGATTTTTTACTATTCGAAAAAAATGGTTCAAAGAAACTGTATAAAGTTTTGTGTAAAAAATTAAATTAAATGCGCAAGGACTTTTGAAATGTTCACTGTGGCGTTTGGCGAGTCTACTATGAGCAGAACACAAGTTCAATTGTGGTATAACCGGTTTAAGGAAGGCCGAGAAGATGTCAATGACAATGCTCGTCCTGGTCGCCCGAGCACGTCAACAACCGATGAAAACATTGAAGCAGTGAAGATTAATGATTTAATCAGAGATGTTGGCATATTGTTCGGCTCATGCCAAGCAATTTTTACGAGATGTTTTGGGCATGAAACGTGCGGCAGCAAAGATTGTTCCAAAATTACTAAATTTTGAGCAAAAACAACGTCGCATGGACATCGCTCAGGAGCTGTTGAACATCTTCAACGACGATCCAGATTTCCTCAAAAATGTCATAAATGGTGACGAATCATGGGTGTATGGCTATGACATTGAAACCAAAGCTCAATAATCACAATGGAAACGTCCAGAAGAGTCAAGACCGAAAAAAGCACGTCAAGTTCGGTCAAATGTGAAGATTTTGCTCACTGTTTTCTACGACTGCAATGGCGTGGTGCATCATGAGTTCTTGCCACGAGGTCGTACGATCAATAAGGAATACTACCTTAAAGTTATGCGCCGTTTGCGCAGAATTGTGAAAAAATCAATCATGGTTTTTGCATCATGATAACGCACCAGCTCTCACATCGATGCTTATGCGTGAGTTTTTGGCCAAAAACAAAATCGTTATCATACCTCAACCACCGTATTCACCGGACTTGGACCACGCTGTCTTTTTCCCCTTCCCAAAACTGAAGACAACGATGAAAGCAAAGCGTTTTGCTACGATTGAGGAGATAAAAGAAACATCGAAACAGGAGCTGTTGGCGATACCAAAAAGCGCGTTTCAGAAGTGTTTCGAGGATTGGAAAAGACGCTGGCATAAGTGCATTATAGCTGAGGGGGATTACTTTGAAGGGGACAATAAATAAATACTTTTTGAAAAAATTTAAAATAACGGTTATTTTTTTATCAGACCTCGTATGTATGTACGAGTATGTATGGTATAAATGCCACTTATACATGTGTATATACAACAAACAAAGATTTATTGTAAATATTTACAACGGAATATATAGAAGGACCTCGATAAAAGGAACATGATAAAACTACCATATGACAGTAGGAAGAAAAAGTAAATGGACATAATTAAATCTTATAAATTGATGCAAGACATAGGTTTACATTGTAATAGAATGCTTTGTAAATATTAATATCTACATAATATTAAAGACATTTTTAATAAATTATATTTGTTAATGTATTATATACTTGAAACTATAATTAAATTACTTTTAATTAACCTCTTACTGCCGTATTTATAAAAAAAATAAAGTATGCTTGAAGTGTGCTTTAAGACAAAATTTTCATACAAAATTTTCTTAAAGTAAACTTGAACTCTACTTTAAGTTTTTATAAATACAGCAGTTAACCTTTACTTTTTGAGTACTTATTTCAGAATACATATATTATTAGCAGTTCTGAATACATTTTGTCTAGTGGTAGGTTAAGTTACAGATGTCGAAGGCAATTAACGAGTATTCTGGAAGTCCCTTAGGCCCATTTGACACATTATTATACGTATAATAAAAATAATAAAAAAAATATACAGAAGTAATGAAAATTACTAATCTCGGAAATTTGAAAATCCTATGATTTCCCCTTGGAAACAGTGCAGTGTTTTTGATAAATTTTACTAGATTTTTCATGGACAGAGCCGTGTAACTAGGAAGTTTATAAAAGGGGCTATTATCAAGATATCTTACTCTGGGATTTTTAAGAGCACGGCTTAGTCCAAAGAACATCTGCGGCAATTAAAGTTTTCATTTCGTCTTTCATATAAATCTAGTTTCGAAAAGAGGCACTGACTGAACAGTAGTGTGTCCGCTTTAAAAGTCTCAGATTGAGTAACTGTCGCAATACTGCCTATTATTCAAACACAGTCTTTAAAATATTCACAATATGTACATATATGAATATTTCTCATCAACAACTTACTACTTACTGTTTGCTGGCAACGAGGTGCCAACTAAACCAATCGACCAGCTGGTTCCAAACTTGAAGTTTAACTAATTCTAAATAAGCATTTGTTTTAAAATTAGTTGTGAATCTATACATTTTTTTTCATTTAAAAGAACAAACATGTATTAAACTTAATAATATATTTTTCTTCACTTTTATTCATAAACTGTTTCACAATACTATTTAAGAAAATATGAATCACTCCTGGACATATGTAACTGCACCAACACAATTTATATCCCACCAACATTTTTTTTATTTAAAAGGACTACGATTGTGTACATTTGTATACCTATATACATATGTATGTATGTACAAGTGTATGTAAATGTAAACATAGCAGACATATTAATTGTATTACAAACTTGTAAATACAATAGCGAACAGAAATATAGCAAGGTTGAATATATAAAAATAACCCTCGAAGTTTTAAGTTTTGAACTGCGTTTGTGTTGTGTTAATATGAGAAAGTGTTTATGTGAAAACGTGAAATCAGTGTAAGAAAATTAATTTTACTCTTTAAACTTTCACTTAATTTTTATTTATTCGTCGCAATGTTTAGATACTTAATATGCTCTCTTCTATCTGTCGGTTAGGTATAATATAAGAATTTATGAATTTGTTCAATTTTTTCAATTCAAAATATACAAATTAAGCTTAATCCGAAATCTGTTTAAATAAAAATTTGTAAACTATTTTGTTGCTCACAACTCACTGCCAAAGGGGGCCAAAACAATTGTTTTTATTTCCATAAAAAAGCTTTTAAATCAGTTGCTAGGTTGTTTGTTGGGTGGAAGTAGATCTACAACAACAACGAAGTACAACACAAAACCCCATTAAAAATAAAAAAAAAAGCAAATGCGTTTAAAGTGGCGATTCCTTTGAGGGGGTGGTTTTTAGAGAAAGAAATTTTAGCAAAGAAAATTTCAATAATTGGCGCCAATGCGGTCATAAAAGTTTGACTTAGAGGGTGGAAAAATCATAAACGGCCCATGAGTAATATTAACACATAAAGAAACCAACAACAACAAACTACAAACAATAAAAAAAAATAATACATATTTAACGACGACTAAAGTTTAAACAATTTGAAGAATTTTTCGTCATTATTTATTTTAAATGAAATGGTCTCGTTATTATAAGTTCTGTCTCATTTAAATGTTTAGTACCTTTGTGAAATATTTTGCACTTAACGCCCACGTACAAATCGAAAAATACGCACTTTATTTTTATAATAATTATCTGTCAACATTAATGAACAGATTTTTCGTACATATTTACACTTTTACATACAAACACACACATTTGGTATTTATTTCCTTCCTTCAAGTTCAGGTTCAGGTACAGTAAGATTTTTTCTTCTTTTTGCTGTTGTTGCTGTTGATGTTTCTAATTTTATCATTGATTTTACATTTTCAAAATTTCTTTTATTATTTTTCAACATTATTAACTGGAATTTACCACTAACATTGCACTTTAAAATTTTTAGAAATTATACATAGATATGTATGTGTCTTTTATCTGCTTGAGTATTATTTATTGTTTATGTAACTCGGATTAATTTTTATTAATTTAACGACAATATTTTTCAGTTGATTCTTTCCTTGACTCTATGTATATGTAATCGCTTTGTTGTTTCTTTTGAGCTTTTTTCACAGTAGTTGCATGATAGAATATTATTTTCGTCATCTGATTTATTTTAGCTGTTAGCTCGGCGAAAACTGTTCCGCAACTATTTTATGTATTTTCACACACTCAACAACAAACCCCGTCCAAACATCCACTCTTTAAATAACAAACAATTTGACAGTTTGCTTTCAAACTCAAATACATTTGACAAATTTTCTTTCCCTTAAATAAATAATGTTTAATATAGAGAATTTGCACTTTGGTTTTGAGTTCTCTTGGAAAACTCTTTTTAGTTATAAGGGAGAGAGAGAGAGATAAATCCGAAAAAATTTCTTTGCTCGTGTAGTAGTTAGAGTTAATTTAAAAATGTGGTGAAAATAATTGTGGTGAGTATAAAATCGTGGTGAGTTTTTCTAGAAATTCACCACAAACACGTCCGTCTCCTGTGTCGACACTCACGACCGTCCGTCAAATTTTCTGGTTTCTGCCCGCTGCTGTTCTTTTCGCAGTTCGCTCGTTTTTCGCTGGTAGGGGGGTGGGGGGTCTTCTTCTCGTCTCCCTCACGTCGTCCTCATCCATGTTGTAATTATGCGAACTTTAAAAAAAAAAAAAGAATATGGGAATTTTTTGAAAATTTCGTTTGGCACCTGTGTCAGTGCAGCCCTCTGTGTGTAAATTTAAAAAAAAAAAAAAAAAAAAAAAAGTGCGCCCCCTATTGTACTTTTTTAAAAAAAAACAGAGTTATTTCTGACAACAACAGTGTTGCAATTGCATGCTGAAAAGGCGGAAAAAATAAAAACAATAAAAAATAATTAAAAACTTATTAAGAAATTAATAAATAAAAAAAATATAATAAATAAATAAAAAAAGTACAAGATGAGCAAAATGTTGACAGCAGGGCAAAAAACAAATGTGTGTATTTTGTTTTTGACATACTCGTATTGTAGTCGGTAGCCTGCTGTGGCGACAATTTTTTTTGCTCAGCAGTGTTGCCAATTTAAAAAATTTATTTCCAAATAGATGATATTGTTTTTGGTATTTGTATTATTATTAATATGTAGTAACAAATGATTTCAACCATGGTGCAATTCTACTTTGTTTATAATTTACTTATCTCAAAAGTAATACTTTTTCAAGTATTTTTGACAGTAGTACATTATTTTACACAAACAAAATGCCTGTTTTGTGTTGTATTTGTTGTCGATTTGCACTCACCTTGTATAGTTGCATCATGATTTCAACACTACATCATCATTTAGGAATTAACTCAAATCACTTATTATATGTAACTCACTCTACCAAATTTTATGAAAACCCTTATAATACTCAAAAAATACTTTAAAACGAAACGATTTTTTAAATTTATTAATTATGTACTTTGAATTTGTCTAAACAAAGTTTTATACAATTAAATATTACACTACAACATTTAATGATCATTAATCCATAATTGGCCATAGCTCCTATATAAATAAAGCCCATTTTATTGTTGGCTTATGTTGCAGGGGGGTTTTGGTGATAAAAACACGCTAATTGGGATTGAAGACTAAAATACTGACAGCACTGAGAACATTGTTCAGTTCAATTTTTGCACTATTTCACAGTGGTTGTCTTTCGTGTGTATTATAATTTAATTTACTTTGTGTTATTGGGGAATATAGGAAGAAAACATTTATTTTTTTTTGGAAAACTAACTTATTTAAGTAATTAATTAAAGTGGTAACAACAAAGTTAGTATGGCCGCACAAACGATTTTATTCGATTTCACCGTCGACAAAGAACGTACTGGAGATGCCAATGAACGCCAGGAAATAGCGAAAGTATTACGCCATGAATTGGAGCACATTTTCCCCCAGCTGGAAATGGCCTATCAAATGCCCATGGATGATGGTTACTTTGCTGTTTTAGCTGAAAATAAGGAAACATTTGTAACATTGCGTATATTTCCTCAAGGTTTGGTAACCATCAATGTGGAATATTATTTGGAAGAAGGCAAAGAACAATTGATGTCGTTTGATGTAAGAGAAGTTAATGGTTATTTTAATTTGTATTTTTTATGATTTTAAGAAATCATGTATAGCTTTTTTTAATTTAAAAAAACTTGGTTCGTTTAATTTAAGTTTTCATTATCAAAAATTGATTTTTTCTTTTGCGTTTGGCTGAGAATTTTCTTCCTACTTTTGTGTTTGGTTAACCTTGCTTTTCCTTTACTCTTGTGCGAGGGGGTGGTAGGAGAAGTTGTACTGGTATGCTTGAGAGGGTTTGCTTCGTCCTCCAAAGGGTGTCAAGTTTATTATTGTTAAGACACCAACCATTTCATATTGTATTCACATGGGTGCTCTCAAAACATTTACACCATTATTGTGCATTTTACCTTTAACTGGGGAGTATTAATTATATCATTTCGTATTGCTGTTGATGCGTTTGTTTTTGTCGTGCTGTGTTTGTTTTATTCTGCTCTCTTCTGGTTTATTTTTCCACTTGCCGGTCATTGATTTTGTTTGTGTTTCTTATTGTTTTTTAAGACACATGTGCTCTAAATGTGTTTTCATTATTTACTTTTGTTTTCAGCCTTCTTGAATAATTTGTTGTTGAAATCTTTTTTTTTTTTACTTCATCAGTTCTTATAATATTTTTCGACAACTTTTATTTCCCAACTTGGGATGTTATATTAGAGACTTTTTTAACCTTTCTTGCTTATTCTTTTGAAATTAATGTTTTCCATTATTTTATTTGTCATAATATTTTTATCTTATTGCAGATATTTTATATCCCACATAAAAATCTTATGCAATGGAATTATTTTTATACATATACATACATACATTATTATTTTTTGTATGTACATAGGTACATACATACTTACATACCTATTCGTTTGCATTCAAGTTCAGTGATATTTGAATAAAAAAGTATTTTTTTTTATTTCTAATGATATGTTTGATAAAAACCTAAACAAATTTGTTAGTTTTTTCCACTTTTATTAAATTGTTCACAAAATATTGAAAAATAGTAAAACTATGTAGCTGTAAAAAATGTTTTAATCTACGACATTGAAACTGAACAATCATTTAGTTTGCTGTGCTTTTAATATGCATCCTTATTTATTAAAACAAACAAAAAGTTTTTCGAAAATATAAATTTTTGTACCTATGAAACAAAAAAAAGTATAAAAATTTTTGGCAAAAATTATGTATGTAGGTAGGTAGGTACATTCCCATTTTATAAACAGGCAACAGAAAACATCACAATAAGCTGTTTAACACTAAAAATAATATCAAACTGTATGAAAGGAAAAGAAAACAAAACATAAAACAAAATTAGAATTCATATTTTGAAATTAAACTAAAGACAAATATGTTGGTGCTCTTTCGCTATTTATTATGCATACATATACATACAGTGGTGGCCATATAATTTGTAACGATGCTTTGATATAATAAGATCGCTCTGTAGCTTTTTTAGTCCCGGGTCATTGAAAGTGGTATTTGGTACTACTCTTCTTTCCCCTCTCACCCACAAACTCAAAAGTGGCAGTGTGCAAGAATGATAAAATAAAGATTACGCCAACGCGCGTAAAATTTTAAAATGTTCTGCGCATTTTGGAACTGTGACGTCACACGTTCTGTGTTTCTATTGGCTAATTTTTTCTCGCTTGTTTTTTTACTGTCGTTTTGCTTGCATTTGCTCACTGCATACTTCATGTTTATATTTTTTGTTGTTTGTTTTTCTTTTTTAAACAGCTTTTATTTTAAAACTCTCAGAGAGATTTCAATTTCAAGGTTGCCAACTATCACATAAAACATACATTTTACGCAAGAAATTTTAATTCTAGCACATGAAACATTTTGGTAACCCTTAGAATGGAACTTCTACGTCACATAACGGGAAATCATGCGCATGGCGTAATTTTTATTTTATCATTCTTGGCAGTGTGTGACCCAGGACTTAAAGACCTACGCTGTAAATTGTTTTACCATTATTCAATGAGTAAATAATCAACATTGTTGTTGACCCAGTTGTAATTCAGCTCTGGGTGGATAAAGAATTCGCACGTCATTGTCATTATCGCTTAAGGGCAATCAGGGGCCAAATTACCGCATTCGTGATCGAATGAGCTATCGTAATTTGGCCCCAGGTCGTCCTTTTTTCATTGCTGCCTCTGAGAGATTTGCGTCTCACTTTTGCATTGGTTAATGCTTGCCGCCGTCTAACTGTACCACATTACGGTTTTTGGAAGTTGTGCATTAGTCACATGCTAAATTTTTTTAATGCAAGATTTAAGCGTTTCAGCTTCCTATATGAAGGTATAGGTTGACTTGGGACTTACTTGAATCGATCGTGGGATAATCTGGCAATTTTAGGGATTAATTCTCCGCCAACCAAATTTATATTAAAAAAAATTGTTGATGCACAACACATGCTTCCTAAGTTAAATTAAAAAAATATAAAAAACTTATTTTCACAATTGCTTTTGTTTTTTTTTTTTTGCTGGCCACGTACTTAATTAGAAACGATCATATTTTGTCTTCAACTTTTAAAGTTTTCTAAATATTAGTAACAAAGTGAGTATAATTTGTTAAACAATAGAATAAATAGGCTATTACACAAAAGTTTTCTTGTCAAAAAATGGTATTTGGTGCAATTTACTTGTACAAATATACTCCTTTGTAGAAAAATACTCCTTTTTTGAGAAATAGTTCAGAGAATAATGGATCAGCAGCAATATAAAAACATTTTGGAAAATTTAATGGAACCGTATTGCTTTGAGAATAAGCCCGTCTAATACATTTTCCAGCATGATAATATATGATAAATAATGATGAATTGTTTCAGTTGGTACAACAAAGCTGGAAAACATATATGTATCTGCAAACATGCCAGCCTTTAATTAAGAGTTTACCAAAAAGACTGGCAAATGTTGTCAAAAACAAGTTTTATCCAACAAAATATTAAAGGATAAGTGCGTTTAGTTAAACCTCACTAAGGTTTTTTACATATATTTTTTTAGTTTCTAATTATGTGACCAATTTGATATTGCGTTTTTGGTGTTTAAGTTAATTTACCTTAAAATAGTACTGATGCTGTGATTTTTTTTTGTAAAATATATGAACAAATATACATATGTATGTATATGCTGAAAAGTCGTTTCTAATTATAAGTCCATTACTGTATACTGCTATTTATTGTCGTCGAAATAGATTTAGTATAAATTGAAGTATAATGAACTTTTGTGTTTGTTTTAATGCACATAAAATACATACTTAGGAATATATGCGAAATGAAATTTCACTTGTTTTTTTAACAACAAAACAACTATGCTAAAGTAATAAATGAAATATGAAATATTGTCTTATCATGATCATGCTAGTGTTTGATTTTGCATTTTATTTTGTTGGTTTGATTTTGTTTATTACAGTCTTTGTTTTTGAATTGAAATTAATTTTGTATCTTTTGTTTAATTTAATCTTTAATTAGTTAAATAATTAAATAATAATGATTATGTTGTTAATGATAATGATGATATGTGTGTCTAAATAATGTACTATTGCAGACCATGCGTGCATTGGAATTAATATTGCAACAAAAATTAAATTCAGATCGTTCCAAATATTTGCCGCCTATTAAACGTGGTGGATATATTGATATTTACATGACTAGTTCAGGTTAGCAATAATTTCTATTCTATTCTTTAACTGAAACCGCAACAAAACGTCATCTAGTTCAACTGTTCGCTCATTTGATCATTCTGAAAAAAAAGAAATCAACCCAACAGGCACCTGTTAAATGTTTTATATTGAAAGAGAACAAGACATCCGAATGTTTTAATTGGTTAAACATTTAAAAACCCATTATACCTACCTATGTTTATAGTTCTATTTAAATATACATATAAACATATTGCTAGTTACTTATTTATTTATCTTTCAAAGTAAAACACCTAAATTTAAGCTTACAATATTACTTCCCTTCTACTGGTCTCATATTTGTAGTTGATTTGTTCGAAACTAAAACTAAACAACAAACAAATTGAAATTGTATTCAATGAAACAAAATGTTAGTACTTCAATTTTATAACCCTTATTTTTTTCAAAGAAAAGTGCTTTTTGTTTATATTTTAAGCATGCTTATTATTTCTTTAATATTTACATGACAATTACACTTCTCTCAGTTTAACCATTTCCTATTTATGTAATCATTATTAATATTTATGAAGGTCTCCAAAGTTTTATTGAAATTTTATATTTTTATTTTGAAAAATCAAAAAGAAAATTCTGTAAAATTTATTAAAATTTTTTATTTTATTTCATATCAACATATAAACAATCTCTTCTATTTGATAATCGCTGTTATTCACAAAATATTCAAATCATGTTGCCACTTAAATCACCACCACCACCACTACCACCACAAATTATTGATATTTGATTGATTGATTGGCAATACATTATTACAAACAAAAATCAAATAAAAAAAATATAGTCATCAAAACGTCTTGAAAATAACATTGCCAAGAAATTGAAAGTACATTCTGGACAAGTATTGCCCACTTTGAAACGTGGTGATGTTGCTAGATATTTCCCATCTGCAGGTAATAAAAACATTTAATTATTCCTTTATTATTTATTTATTTGTTTGTGTTATTATAACTATAATCCTATCTATCCTTATTACTAACTTTTTTATTATACATAATGAGATTTATTTTAAATTAAATTCTGTTGTTTCCTTTTTTTATATTCACTCTAAACTATTTTTATATCATGCTTATTTTTGGTGCCTAAAATCTTTTCTTCACTAAACAATAAACAATATTTAATGTTTATCGTTTAATTTAATTGTATATAATAATTCTTTATTTATATTTGCATTTATTATTTTATCTAAGCCTTTTATAGCTTTATTTAGATTGCTTTGAATTTGTCACTTTATGCTTAATATTTATCAAAATGTTTTTTTTGTCGAAAACAAACTCTAATTCTGATGAATAGTGTAAAATATAACCCCCTTATTCAAAAACGATTATTAAATTTAACAAACGTTTATTAAGGAAATTTTTATATGCAAATCTGTCTTAATAAACGTTTGTTAAATTTAATAATCGTTTTTGAATAAGTGGGTAAGTTTTTAAGAGTGATTTTCAAATTTCTATGGCATACATTCGCCATCAACTTGTAAAAGAACTACACAAATCAATATTGTAGAAACTACAAACGAAATTATAAACTTTTAAAAAAGATCCTGATATAATCGCATTTTTCTGATGAAGATTATAAAATGGTAGGTATATGACTGAAAATGTACTGAGTCATAATAATACATATGAACAAAACACTTGGCGGTTTGCTAAAAAAAAAACTGACGTGGATTGGCCTATGTCAGTAGTCGTCAGGGAAGTCTACCCTTCCAATTATGGCATATGTGTACAATGTTGTACCAGGGTCAAGCAGCTGGCTGCTGGTTTGGGTTGTATATAGAACAATTGCTCCACAGAATTAAGCGTTGGTTTACCAAATATGTGAAAAATAAAACAAAAACATAATGAATTGTTTGGTGGGAATTCAATTCAATATTTTTTATTTAGGTTTATGCTCACCGCTGTGGTTGATGGTTAAAAAGCAAGTGAAGATAGAATTTACATGCTAGTCAAAGCTTACGTTAAAACACAATACTATTTATTTTTTTTTGTTGTACTTTAAGTTATAGCAAAGGGATATTTTTGACGTTTAACCAAAGTTAAATTCATTTAACCGTTAAAATTCAAATTCAGTAATATGTATATACAAATATGGCAATATTAATCCAATTAGATAATTAATACAACATCAAGTATATCGGTAATATTTAATACGATAAAAAAATATTAGTGTTTAAACCGTGTTTGGACAACATAATAAATATAATTAATCATAAGTACGATAAATGTATTGATAAATAAACAGAATATTTATTATAAAAATCGATGTTTGGAAACAACATTTTGACAACGAATAATTTTAAACAAATTATTAAAAAGAACAACTCGAATAGAAAAGTTTTTAGAAAAAGTTAAAATAATAAGATTTACAATATTTTTGTTGTCGAAATTCGTTTACTGACTGAATATCTGTAAGACGCGCAACCGCTTTTTCATATTAATGAAATCTAATTGTCATCTGAAAATCTGTTGTTTTGTTTGCTTTAAACAATTTTTTAAAATTACACAGTTCATCTTAGTTTTTTTTTTGTTTTTAAATATAATACATATGTAACTTTTTTCTTGCTCTTAAATATGAACAAACACAATTTTGTCATTGCCACGTTATATTTCATTACATTTTAGTAAATTTTTAACACATTTTGTTATTTTCAAAGCCTTATTTTTTAATATACATACATATATGCGTAGTATCCATATTTTTTAATAAATTAAGTGGCTGATGTTTTTTGTTTTTGCTTTTTTATAGTTTTTTTTTTAATATCCTTAAGAATATTAAATTGCCAGCTCATGTGTATGTAAGTGTAATTCTACAATCAAGTGTTTGTGTTGGTTTAACAAAAAAAAAAAAAAAATAATAATAATAAAAGAAAACAATTGTATGCATACACATTATAACAAAATATAATAATAAAAAACATTAAACATATGTACATGTAATAGTTAGAATGCACAATTTAAATGTTCTCAATGTACACCACTAATCTGTCATCATCATTTACATCCAAGCATTTTAAAAATTAAAATTCATACATACATACATACTAAATGTAAGAAGCTATATTATAGTTATACATCATAGCAAACAAAGTGATAGTAAAATACGATCTTTTTTCTGGTACATTAACACTGTTTGTATTTATAGATGAACGTATTATTGAATACGATATTGATTCTTTGGTTTATGAGGCACGTTCACCATTTCAAAAAATACAAATCCTGCACTCGAAAACCTTGGGCAATATGTTGATATTGGATGAGTTGCAAAGTAAGTATGAAGGCATTGTAGTGTATTTTGTACATTCATTTTCTTTTGCATTTGTTTTCCAGACATTGCTGAATCCGATTTAATATACACCGAAACTCTAATGGGTCGTGGCGTTGAAAATTACGAAGGCAAAGAAATTTGTATTTTGGGAGGTGGCGATGGCGCTCTTCTTTACGAGCTGCTCAAAGAGAAACCTAAATTTGTTGTTATGCTTGAAATCGATGAGTTAGTGATGCAGGCCTGCAACAAGTATTTAAACAGTATTTGTGGTGATGTTTTGGAGAAACGCAAGGGCGACAACTACGAGATTATTGTGGGCGATTGTGTTGAGTACATGAAAAAATTCGTTGGCGAGGGTCGCAAATTCGATTATGTATTTGGCGATTTAACCGATATACCGATATCCGGTGCCCCTATTGGTGAATGTTGGGATTTTATACGCACAATTTTGGAGAATTCGTTTAAAATCCTAAAGCCAGATGGTAAATATTTGACCCATGGCAATGGTACCAGTTGTTTGGAGTCATTGGAGTTGTTTGAAGAGCAGCTGGGTCTGCTGAAACCGAAAGTTAAATTTACAACCTCCAAGGCATTTGTGCCATCGTTTATGGAAGAATGGCTTTTCTATCAGGTTTCCTTGGCTTGACGAGGTGATGCTGTAACAAGAGCTTATATGCAGCGACGACTAAACTTACAACAACAACAACACAAACAAGAATATTATTTACCACTGAAAAAGGCTTTCTTTACCCACGAACGTATCATCCACCCTAAGAGCCTTTCAAAAGAATACGTATCTTGTCTTTTGAATGTCCATCAAACTTCCAATAAACGTTTTCTGTATCACAAATCGATATCTTAGTCACATTGTATTCGGGAATTTCAACTTGCCGCCTCTTCTTCTCCATTTTGCATTCATACTACGACGATTCATTTGAACAATAACAATAACCATACCAAATACTTAAGACCAACATTTAATTATTTTAAGTTAGCATTTAGTTAACTTAGGTTTTATTTATTCTTCTTTTAGGTTTGTTAGATACAAACTAACCCCTCCTTTAACTTTCATAATATTTAAGCGCATACAATTTTGTGGCATGTCTAGTTTTCAAAAATAAAAAATAAAATTGAAATTTTGTTTTAGGTTTTGGTTCCTTTAGTTAAAAATTAAAGAAACATCTAAAAAGTATGTGAAGGCAATAATAAAAGAAAGGAATTGTTAATATTTATTTATAATTTTTGTTTGCAATGCAATTTATTTATATTGTTAGTTTCCTTTTTTGTGTTTTATTTCATTAACTGCGTGTACTTACCTAATTATTATTAATAATTATAATTTTCTGTGTTTCTGTTAGGGGAAAAATGAGAAATTAAATTTACCTTTTAAACTTACTGTGTTTTAATCGCTTTTAAGTCATTATAAAAATTGTGAAACAATATATAAGAACACAATACAATAATTAAATAAAATAGTCGTACGCAAAAAGATAAATTATATAATTTTTGAATTGTTGAGTGTTGGGGGATTTAAAATGTTTTTTTTTTTCGTTCTATTTACTTTTATTAATTTAACAATGAATTTAGATCGGTTTCAAAAATAATTTTAGCACCAATTATTTTTTAATCAAATAAAACACTGATGAAAAATAAATACTTAATATAGGAAATAAATATATAAAAATAAATCAAATATTTTTATATAAAATTAAAATGACCTAATTGCTTGTTAAAAGAAACTTAAATATTAAAAAAAGGTCAAATAAACGAACTAAATAATAACAAATACTTTTGACAAGAAAGGTGTCAAAATGAAAATAGATAAAAAAAAAAAGAAAATTGTTTAATTTTTTGCATCATTAGATTCCCTTTAAATCCCAAAAGATTCAAAATAGTGTTTCCGATTAGTCAATTCACACAAAGCAATTGTATATACAATGTACATAAATTAAAAAAAACATCAACTTTAAAAACTGAAAATGGTTTTATTCCGATAAAAATGTTGGCTTTACTTTTTCTGAAGAAGGAAAACATACATCAATGACAAACTATCAATGCGGCGTAGTTCCAAGGTTAGCAGAGGAAAAACAACACCGAAATGTTAATAACAAAAAATCATTTCCTGTATCTTATTCCATGTCGTTATAACAAAAAATACGGCTATTCAATTGTCTCTCAGTTTCTCCAAAGCCATGATTTTATACCAAAGTGTACCAAAGTATTTTAGCTTTTTTTTTTTTTGAAATATCAGCTATTTTCTGCTGGTGTAATAAAAGTAATGGGTCGAATTATTCATTCCGTTGTTGGGGTATTTTTCGATCAATTTTCCGCTTAGTTTCCTTTCCGTGCGGAATCAATAATACCACCAAATGACTTTATTCAGGGACTCGTAATAAAACTCGATTTCTTTTACTTAACTTAAACTTTTTTGGAATTTAATCAGATCCATCATTAAGAATTTGAAATTTCGCTCTCACTAACTGTAGCATGTTTTAAAAGTCTAGGTATAACCTATTCGCCACCCATATCACTAAACAGGGTAAATATTTAAAATTCACCACTTACCAAATACAACGTGCTGTGCTTACTCACTACTGCACTGACAACATTTCCAAACACACGTGTACACTTCTGCATCTCTGAGTCCAAAGAGAAGAAACAAAATAAAACAAAAGTTACAATAGAGAAATCTCTGAACATGAGAGTTTGTAGAAATGAGTAAAAGTCGCCGACAGAAAACGAGCAGGCAGGTAGTGGGAATGTTGTGTATTTAATCATTTTAATACAAACACTACCAACCACACGCATTCATTCAAGAAACAAACTTTGTAAGAGTAAAATATATGGAATAAAACAACTCAAGTATTTAGTAGACCAACGCGGCTAGATAGAGTACGGAAAAAATTTCATTAGAAACACACGAAAACATAAATGTTTTTTTAACGAGGGTGTGTGGAGTGAAGAGTCCAACAAGCGTAAAAGTGCACAAAATACAAAAAAGAAAAAACTGAAATCAAATTTTTATTACTTAATCAATACCTATTAAAAAAATAAAACTAAATTAAAACCGAGTTAAAAGTTTCATTAATTTTTGGCTGAAAATAAAAAATTTTTATTAAGAAATAACTACTTGCAAAATGGATAAGAAATTACACAGTGGTATTCATCATCCTACGTTGCGTATGCTGCAGGAATCCGGTTGTGAGATTACACCTCACAATTTAATGTATCCAGTGTTTTTGGTGTGCGATGATGACAGTTTCCAGCCCATTGCCAGTATGCCCGGCCAGGCTAGAATGGGCGTAAATGTACTCAGAGATCATTTGACACCTTTGATTGCTAAGGGCTTAAGTTCCGTTTTATTGTTTGGTGTAGTCGATTGCGCAATGAAAGACGAAAATGCTACACATGCCGATTCCAAAGAAAACCCTGTTGTCAAGGCTTTACCTTTACTAAGAGAGTGGTTTCCCAATCTGTTGATAGCCTGTGATGTTTGTCTGTGTCCCTACATGTCACATGGCCACTGTGGAATTTTAGATGAAGGCGGTTTAAAGAACGCCGAAAGCATAAAACGTTTAGCTGAGGTATCTGTAGCATATGGCAAAGCTGGAGCCCATATTGTGGCTCCCTCTGATATGATGGACAATCGCATTAAAGCAATTAAAGAAGGTCTTATAGAAAACAATTTAGAAAACCGTGTTTCTTTGCTCTCTTACTCGGCGAAATTTGCTTCAAACTTTTATGGACCCTTCAGAGATGCAGCCCAGTCAGCTCCCGCATTTGGCGATCGCAGATGCTATCAACTGCCGAGTGGGTCTAAAGGTTTGGCTATGCGTGCAGTGCAACGTGATGTTGTAGAGGGAGCCGATATGTTAATGGTCAAACCGGGAATGCCTTATTTGGACATTTTGAGACAAACTAAAGACACTTTTCCCAGCCATCCGTTGTATGTGTATCAAGTGTCGGGTGAATACGCTATGTTATATTTTGCTGCTGAACATGGTGCTTTTGACTTGAAGCAGTCTCTAATGGAGTCAATGAAAGGTTTTCGACGTGCTGGTGCCGATTGCATAATCACCTATTTTACTCCTCAAATATTGGACATTTTGGAAGAAGAGAAATGATGGTTGGTGAAGGTGAAGGAAGCCAATGAGAAAGAGTTTGAAAAATGAATTGTTTAATTCAATTTTAATTAAGTGTACTTATTAGGTTCCTTGATCTAACAGATACAAATCGTTTTAAATTTAAAACAAAAAAACAAGTAAAACTTATTATTCCAAATGTAAGAAATTTAAATAAGCTAGATTTAAAAAAATATACCTATTGTAAAATTTATTTTCAGTTCAATTTATAGAAAATATAGGTACTTTTTTTTTGATGAAAAGTACAAATGTAAAAGATTTTGCAAAAAGAAAAAACTCGAATTCAAATCATATTTTAAAACTTTTAACTTTTTTCAACAAACAACATAATTTTATTGTGCAACTTATTTGTTTGTACTTGTATAGACAATAATAAAATATTTGTATGTATGTACGTGTATAGTAGTACTACATGCATTAAGACCATTAACAAAATTTCGTCATCTTTTTTTATAAGTATAAAACCATTTCAACTAATATTTGCATTTCATCGTTATAAGTTTGTATAACTGAAGGCAGAAATTATTTTAAACCCTAATTATTTGCAAATGCCCAATTTTTTTATTATAAACAAACAAAAGTTATCAAATAAAGCAGATTTGTCTGGAGCATTATTAAAATTTTTCAACAATGTAGGTACTTTTAGCAAGATAATTTCGTATTGGTACTCCTTGTATGTTTAATAATACATATCAATTTAAATATATCTAGTAATAGTCTATGACTGTGAGTACAAACAATTATTAATCGAGTCGACGTGACTTAAGATTGGGCAACTTTCGGGAATATTATTTCTTAACTTTTTTTTTAAGAAAATATTAAATATCTAGATAGGAGTTATTAAATACAAAATATCTAGATAAGATTATGCATGTGTACAGTGGCACAGTAAAGTATACATACCTCCTTGAAAAACGTGGTTTTGGGTTATCTATGAATAATTTAGCAATAAAGTTCATTTCAAACAAATTCAATCGAACAAACAATAAATTTTGATCAAAATCTTTTTTCCACTTATGCCCTTATTCATAAAACTTACAGCAGATTTATAATATGTTTATAAAACAAATTTTGTATGGAAATTTGCCACCGTATATGTTTTTACACAAAAAAAATTTACTTAAAAAAATATTTTTACAAATATTATGTTTATTGGGTTATTCTTTACCTTAATAAGAATTGTTCAACGTTTTAAACAGATTTTTCTTGAATTTATTTCTACGTTTATCATGTATTATGTACCAATTTTTTCTTTAGAATCGTTGGAATTCTATTTTGTTTTCTGTTTCAATTATATTATATTCGTATGTCTAAAGGTCTTGCATTTCATTAGCATTTTGTTTTTGTTTAAAAAAAATGTTAATTAAATAAATACTTTAAGAAAAGTTTGCAATTTACATACATACATATTTGTGTTTAATACGAAAACATGTCAAAAACTTTTATTTTAGAATTGTTATTTCAAAATACGTGAGTTGTAGCAATGGTTATCATTTATATACCTGTACACATGGTGCAACTATACAAGATGAGTGCAAATCGACAACACAAAACAGAAACGACAGGCATTTTGTTTGTGTAAAATTATATACTACTGTACAGCTGGGATACTGCACTCACCTTGTATAGTTGCACCATGTCTGTACATTGGTAAATAAATAATTTAAAAGTTAAAATCGGATACTTTGTTTTAAGCTATTAATAAATACCATTAGCTTAGATACATATGAATACGTACTGGTTTTTAGAAAGGAAAGAAAGTATTTTGCTTTAAAATACGATATCAACTAATTACCAAAACAAATGTAAAGGTCAACGAAAAATAATCAAGTAAATGAAAATGACCATCTTTTGTACATGAAAATGACCGTATAATTTTTTTATTAGTTTTAGCGTTTCCATTAGTCACAATTAATTGCCATTAAAAATATAAACAAATAAATCGAATATTTCTGAAATCATTTCAGTATTGCGACTAGTTAGAGTTGCATGCTGATGTAGTTTCTGTAAAAATCATTTAAAGTATTTCGTTATTTTGCCAAATTTATATTATAATTAGATAAGAATTTTGTACAAATTGCATTTGAAATTAAAAAGACGTTAGGTTTTTTTTTTACCTATTTATGAATTTTATTATTTTATATTTTGTACAAACATTAGAACAGTGTGTACAATATCTAAGTGAAATTTAAGTACATAATGAATGAAAATAGTTTAATATTAAAATCAAAAAACGTGTGGAAATATTTGAATATCCCGAAAAAAAATTAAATTTAAATGTTCTTTTAAGGAATAATTTTCGAGTAAAAGAGTAGCGATAATTACACATTAATTTAAATAAATCGTAAAAATTTTAAGAAATTAAATGCAATTTAATGTAAACAAGAACACGTTTTTGTTGGAATTCGAATTCATTCGAAAATGCAAATACTGAGATAATGAAATAAATTCAATTTAAATGAACTTTTGAAGGATAGTCTTAAATTATTACTAATTCTTAGAAATTAAGTACAAATATAAATAAAATATAAAAAAAAATAAAATACTTTGTGTACTGCATTCAAATAGTATTTAAGTTTCTTGTGTTTCTTCATTGTATATTTTGGAATGTTCTAAAATGTCTGTATTTTGCATGGGTTCCAAATCGGTGTCCGATATAATCTCTGCCAGCCATTGTTCAATCTGTACGGGGTGAAATGATTCCTCGTCACCACTACTGTGGGCTTCTAATATGATTTTTAGATTTTCGAAATTTTTCAAAATCAAACGTCTGCCTTGCGGATCTTCTCCCAAATAATCATTGAAACTAGTTGAAGAATCGGCTTTTTGTTGAGTGGCGTGTGAGTTTGCCGAACTGGTAGTGCATTTAGAGCGAACTTTTTGCTGTTGATTAATAGACTTCTTAATTTCATTTAATAAACGATTATAAAAATCACATGTAACTTCATTGGCCATCGATGAAGAAGAAGATTCTACTACATTGTCATGAGACTCAGGGTTGGGATTTTTAAGGGGTTTGTTTTCCAAGCTTTGCGGCTTTTCGTTTTTGGTGTGAGATTTTTTAGATTTTGGCTTTTTGGTAGATTGAGAACGAGAACTATTGTTACTAGAAAAGTTTGATAAACTGTTGGGTGTGTTGCTGGTAGTGGTGGATGTGGGTGAAGTACAATCTGTATTGGAACTGGACGAGACCAGGGATTCGACTAGGGTTTTAGATTTTTGAGTTGACTTTGATTTAGCTTTGTTAGTGGAGGATGAGGCATCTTCCTCGTCCTCTTCTTCGTCTTGATTTGGATAACGCACAGGTATTTGGGCTTGCACTTTGTCCTCAGTAGTGCAGTTAATGGTTAAAGAAGCAATGTTTCTTAAATTAATAGTGCCATTGCAATTGTTAATTGTAATTTTCGGTTTAAATCTTTTTTGCTTTGTAGATTGTTGTTGTGTTTGCGAATATTTGTTGTTAGATAACAGCTCCGAGTGCTCCATAGATCCTTGTTCCAAACTGGAAACCACATCGGCAATAGAAGATTCCACCTCATCGTCTAATTCTTCTAAATTTAGGGGAGGTACTGGTTGTTGTCTTTTTAGTTTAGCCTGCTTTATCAATTCCTTGGCCTCTTTCAGTGTTATATTGATAATGCTCTCATTCATAAGTTTGGCATTGTGTTCCATAAGACTTTTGTGTCGCGAAAAGTCAACCACAATACTTTCTCTACCCTCGTCATCCTCTATACCCAGTTCGGCTTTCTCGTTACTTTGATTTAGACCTTTATACATGGTCTCATGATCATCAGAGGGTTTAATGTAGTCCTCGTTTTTCAAGTAAACATCTTGCAGTGCCAAATTTAAGTTGGTTAACTGATAACGTCCAAAGTTGCGTATGGCTGCCAGCAGCTCGTGTTCGTTGTCGCATAGAAATTCTATGCTTGAATCAAAATCCTTTTCTCGATTTCCGGACTGCAATTGTTGTTTTCTTGTCGTATTTATCACTTCGAGTTGTCGTAGCAACAATTTTTCACGCATCATTACGGCCGATTTTAATTCAGCAAATTTTTCTTGTACATTTTGTTTAATCTATGGAAAGTTTTTCACTACAATAAATCTTTTTCAAACACTCAGTCATATTTAAATAATGTATACTTACCATGTTAACAACATCTTGTTGTGCCATTTTTCCGTTTATCTAGTATTTTTTCAATAAAATCTAAGCAATTGTATAAAATCTACTTCAAATTAAATATTTTTTAATCAAGCCGTTCTAATGACGTGCGTTCTTCTTTTCTACACAAATATGTTCATTATTGGAGAAAAAAGTCTATATTTTCGACTTTTTACTTGTTGTTTTTCCTTATGTGTAAAAAGAATATTTTCCTTCGAAGAATTTTCTTTCATCTATCTATGTTTGATAATCATCTGGCTACGAATGTGTTGAACAAAACAAAGGCTGAGAAATAAAAACATTTGCTGTCAAAATGCAACTGTGTGCTAGTGCTGCCACATCTCTTTAATTAAAAGGTTCCATGGACCGCCAGATTTTTTTGCTCGTGTGGTGAGTATAAAAATCGTGGTAAGTTAGAAATACCGTTATTCGAAATTTAAATATTTTTTGGTATGTAAAAATAGGGAAAATTCGTTCTTTAGCCGTACTGTCCGTATGTAGAATAAACTACCAGCAGAAGTATTCCCTGCAACTTTCAATATAGGAAATTTCTATGTACTCACTCTATCCTCCCTCCCATTACCTAATTTCCTAGTTCCAACACAATGCATTGCATAAGTAGGTGTCGTCTCCTGATTAAGCCTTGATTGTAAAGTCTTTCTGTATAAGACTGTTTTAAAACCAATTTGGACATATGGAATTAATTCAATTATGGGGAACTGCAAGTAATACAAGCATTGATTTTATACAAATGGCCCAATCGAAAATTCTTAGGACCATAACGGGAGCACCATGGTATATAAGGAATGAAAACATCCATAGAAATTAAAAAATACAATTTTGGTTAAAAAGATGAATTCAGAAAAATTTTGAAATATATCTTGATGTTGCAAAACCATCCGAACCCACTTGCGATAGTGCTTACTATAACTAAAGCAGATTCAAGGATTCGTAGAGCTGATTTATCACCCTAACAATTTAGGACCCATTTATTCATTATGGATTTCTCAACTGAGAGTAAATAGTTTTTAAAGATAAATAGTTTTTAAAATAAAAGTTAAATAAAATTTCAAGTAACTCGACCTATAATAAATAATCATTATCTATGTATATATAATATATATAAATATATTATAATAATAAAAAAATTGGAAGCTGGAAAAAATGCTTTTTTAATTTGTATTAAAAAAATTATGTAGAATGCTGACTGCTGACTAGGGATGCCAATCCCAGGAATTTTTCCTTTTTGTACAGATTTTTTTATTTCCACATGTAGTGAAATAAAAAAATTTTGTAAGTTTGGATATTTTGTAGAGATTTAGGATTATCGATTAAAAAACTTTTAATTTACATTAACTAGCTTAAAAATCTGTCAAACAAAAAAATCTAGGATGAAGAAAGCAATTTATCGCAGTGTAACATAATCCACCAGTTGTTCATTTTTCTCCACTATCACATAAATTTAAATTTTATTAAGTAATAAAAAAAATTTTATCTTGAGAGATCTGTCTTAACATCTCTGTGTTTATATTAATGTGTGTAAATAAATAAATGAATCTTTAAACTAAAATGAATTTAAAAAATAAACATTACACATGGTGCAACTATACATGGTGAGTGCAAATCGACAACAAATACAACACAAAACAGAAACAACAGGCATTTTGTTTGTGTAAAATAATGTACTACTGTCAAAAATACTTGAAAAAGTATTACTTTTGACATAAGTAAATTGTAAACAAAGTCAGTCAGCTGGGCTACTGCACTCACCTTGTATAGTTGCACCATGCATATATGTATGTAGGTATATTTTTTATATTCTTTAGGTTGTGTTGAAATTTGTCTACTCATTAGTCATAATAGCATATTTATTTTAGCACAAAGTTCTGACATTTTATATGAACTATTTCCCGTCGACGGACACCACTCGTTAACGGTCAAACCTGCTGTGACGACTGGCGTTCGCCTACGGGAGATTTCGCTGTATATATAAATAAATACCTTATTGAATACACACACCTTGTTTCAATGTAATTTGTACACAGTTTATTGTGTTTTATTTATACAGTATTTATGTTTTTAATTTAAATTAAAGGATAAAAAAAAACGGTAAGACCGTTCAAAATGAGGGATATCACAGTGCGTCGATAATGTGTGTATTTATTTGTCTTTTTCGATTAAAGGGTAATGTTTAACATAATTTTATTCATCACACTTGGAGAAGAAGAAGAAACTCACCATATCCTGCCGTAATATTTTCAATATACCCAGGAATCACGTTTTTTATTCAAAAAATAATACAATTTTAAACATTTTGATATAATAAAAAAATTTTAATACATAATATATTTTTTCAATTTTTCCAAAAATCAAGAAAAACATGCTTGGTTAAAAAAGACCTAGCCAAAAAAATCATTTATGAACCAAACGAGAATTATAAAAAAAGTTTACCAGCAAAACTGTTTTTACTCGTGCACCACTTGAAGTAAACATCTTGTCTGCTTTTCATTAGAAAACTTTATAGCCAACCATAGGACCACTTTGTTGCCCAAACTACAACATTAAGCTAAATTATCGGCATCTGCGGTATTTTAACACTAACTTTATTTATTTATTTATTTAGATTGTAAGCCCTTAGGGCCAATTAATCCAGATTATTCACATGGCAAATACAAAATATAATTTAATATAAAAAAAAAATTCTGTATAGGTATATAATTCTATATAATTCCCCCTATTGCACAAATGTTGAATACTAAAAGTAATAAAAAAAAACCAATTTGGATTGTGGTAAATGTTTACAGCCACCTTCTGTAGATTTTGCAAAACAATATTTTTAAATTTCGATATGGAGAAAAAGTTCGTCCTCTATAAGGTACAATAGAGTTCCATAATCTTGAAACTCGGACTACAAATGATCTATTCATAATCTGGGAAGAATATCTAGGCATAATTGTGAACTAGTTCTAGTGGACAAGCCAAAAATAACTCTGTTGAAAAAGTACATTGGCTTCGCAAATTTAATAGTCTTATCAAATTGCAACAAAATGCTTAGGTCAATAAAACTTTTAAAATCACATTGCAGAAGATTAATAACAAAAGATGTCATAAGGGTATGTTGCAGAAATGCAACATGGCGCCGTAAAGGGTTAAGTAAGAAGAACGAACAAAAAACACAAATAAATACAGGAAAATAAAATTAAAAAAATATGTGACAGAACCTTTAAACGTGGTGTGTTTCTATATATTTAGCTAATTCAGCAACCACCACGTAAAACTGTAAACAATCTTTCATTGCCTACATTTAGGGTGACAAATTTTCAATGACCTTGAAAATTTTTGAATAACGGTATTTGTGCTGAATTTCTAAAAACTCACCATGATTTATTTTCACCACTTTAAAAAAATTTTTTCCTCCTCCTTATCCGTGTGTGGGCGGGAGGGGGGGGGTGTGCTTTTTTGCTGCTACTGCTTGCTGCGGCGCCGTCGTCGTTGTCTCCTGTCACTCGTCCATCCATTTTTTTGTGTTGCGCCCCTCCTCTCTTCTCGTCACGCCCATCGTTCGTCGTCGCTCATGTTTTTTTTGTGTGTGGGGTGGTGGAGGTATGTGTGTGTGTGTGTCTCCTTGCTATTGAAAAATTTCTTAGAAGGAAACCGGGTTCGTGCGAATTTAAAAAAAAAAGAATACGGGAATTTTTTGTATGTAAATTTCGTTTGTCATAGGTGCTGCCCTCTATGTTTCGTGAAACAAAATTCGTGTTGTCAGCTGTAATTTTCACACTGAACGTACTCAAGCACAACTAAAAATTCATTTAGTGTGTTGTTGTCATTTTATTTAGTTGTGCGGTGCCGTGTTGTTAAGACGTCTGACTAATAAGTAAACGGAGGAACATTAAATAAAGAAACAAAAAACCAAAAATCATTAACACAGATTAAATAATAATAGAAATTTTCCTGTTCTTATAAGGAAATAAATAATGTGAGAAGTTAAAGTGCTGCGATGATATTAATAATACTAAACGAAACTGTTGTAGCAATAAGAAGAAGGAAAATAGAAGTGATTTATTTAATATATAAAAACCGCTATTGAAACAAATTAATAAATAAATCCCTACACACAAACTCATGCTCACATACACTCATACTCGTACATACAGTACTTAATCAAACGCATGCAAGAGTTAATAATACAAAATAATTCGGTCGCGTTAACGTAAACGTTTGACGGACGTCGCACTCGTATCTTGTTTTTAGTAGTAAACGTCGTTGCTAAAAGAAGAAACCGTAAAAACGAGTCATCATTATAAATTTTTTGTTTTTTTGATGTAATTTTTTTCGGTTTAATTTTATTGTTTAGTTGTTTTTATGTGAAATTTTTGTGTTTGTTGGTTGTATAAAATGTAAAAAAATCTACAAAAAAAAAAATTAATTATAGAAGAAATAACTATTAAATTAAATATAAATAATAAAAGTGCTTAAAAGGTGAAAAAAAATTAAAAGAAGCAGCAAAGAAGTATTTATTAAAGTGAAACGAAAAGAATAAATTTAAAACAAAAATTTTTATTGCATTTTTCATAATTTTTATTGTGTTACTTTTTTAGTTTTTCCTTTTTCACATTTTTATTTATCATTTTTTGTCATACATATAAGTTCGTTCGTTTTATTTTGTTGTTGTTATTGTTATTGTTATTTTATATAAACGTGTGTCAAGTTGTTGTCGTTGTTTTTGTTGCTTTAGTGTGATTGTGCATTTAGTGTATGGTTTAATAACAACTACAACAATAACAAATACTAAACAGCAACGGCAGGAACGGCAGCAACAACAGCAGCAGCAGCAGCAACCAAGCAGAGTGCAAAGTGTCATTCACGCGACGACAGACCTATAATAAAGAAAACAAAAGACCTACAAAAATAAAAAGAATAAACAGACAGGAATTAAAAACAACAACTACAACACCAACAAATAACTAAATTTATAATAACAGGTCAGTACAGATAAAATTTTTTATACTCGATATTAAAATACAATTCTTTTTTATTTCTTTGTTTATTTTATTTATTTACTTATTATCTATTTATTTGATTTTAGTTTTGTATTTATTTATTTTACGTTTCTTTATACCTACCACATTAGTGGGGAGGATGTAGGTATGTATATTGTATTTGTGCTGATGTTTGTAACGCCCATAAATATTGGTCCAGTACCCACCTTAAAGTAGGTATACCGATTGACTTAGAATCACTTCCTGATTTAACGATGTCCGTCCGTCCGTCCGTCTGGCTGTCCATGTAAAGCTTACAGGTACAGGTCGCAATTTTAAAGATATTTCGATTAAATTTGGTACATGATATTTTTTCGGCCCAAGGACGGATGGGATTGAAACTGGTGGAAATCGGTCCATTATTTCACCTGGCCCCCATACAAATGTCCTCCCGAAATAGGGGTTTAACGGTCATATGTAAATGTTTGAATTATGCAAGTACCCACACAATAAAGCCGAATTACATCTACAAATTTTGTGCAGATTGGTCCATAATTGATCATAGCTCCTATATAAGGCCCATTTCCGAAAATCACTTTAAAGAGTATAACTTTCTTAAAAATTTAGGTATCCAACTAGTATTGAACATAAATATGTTTCAAATATATACAAATAATATGGTACAATTTTATGATGATCGGTCAATAATTAGTAGTAGGTCCCATATAAGGCCCACTTTCGAAAATAACTTTAACGACCATAAAAACCTCTTAAAAATTTTGGTATCCAACTAAAATTCAACACATAATTTTCATATATACAGAAATAAGGACACCTAATTTTATAATATAAGCAAAATATTTATGTTCACGGAAGTCATGGCACTAAATTTTTGGATGGCCATAGAGCCCATTTCTGAAAAACTGTTTTATACATATATGTACCGGGTGTAGGGTATTATATAGTCGGGATTGACCGACTATACTTTCTTACTTGTTTTTTATTGTGTCTTGTTTATAAATCAATATACATATAAAACAGTATTATTTCTGTTTGTTTTCATTTTGTTATGAATAAAATTTTAAAGTGTTTTAAACAAGTGTTTTAAAAGCAGCGAAAAAACTTGCACTGACCTAAAATTCAATGTAGGTAGAATTTTTGGGAAAAACGTTTTGCATAAATTACTTTTACTATTATCAGTTAGTTGGTCGGTCGGTCGGTCGGTTGGTTGCATGATTGTTTTTGTTGTTTAGTCTCTCTTTGCTTCATCAGCATTGAAAACTTCGTTCGTATAGTCAGTCACTGAGTGCAGTCAGTCAGTTAGTAGTAGTGACCAATTATTTCCCAGTGAACAATTTAATTTACACTTATTTCAAGTTTCGCGGATTCGGTAGAAATTTAGATCTCTAAAAGATTTTGTAGACGAAAATATTTAAAGGTGAAGTAATTATTTTTTTTTAACTAATGGTTACGTACTATATTTTGTGAGTTAGTTATCGTAGGTCAATTGGTGTCCCAATATACTTTATATATACAATTTAAAGTGAGTGGTAAAGTTACTCGTATATATTATAAGTGTGTCATAATTTTAATAACTAATATTAATTAAAAGAAATTCGTCCTGTGCCTAAAGCTTGTATACCAATCGTAGTTTCAAAGTGCTAGGGACCGGATCTATACCATTTCCAATTGTATTCCAGAAGTTTCTAATTGTATTTCAGAAATTTCCAATTGTAATTCATAATTTTTTATTTGTCTTTCACAAAATTTATATTATAAATTTCTGAAATACAATTAGAAATTTAATTAAAAGTTTCTGAATTACGAATTTCTGAATATATTTAGAGACTTTTGAAATATAAATGGAAATATCCGAAATTCAATTAGAAGTTTCAGAAATATAATTGGAATATTATGAAATACAATTAGAAACTTTTAAAATACAATTAGAAAATTCTAAAAAATACAATTGGAAATGTTGTAGTTCTAACATTTTATTGGAAAGAAAACTGTTACATTAATATGGCGTTGCTCTTTGAATTGATAACTCTTAGACATTTTGTAGAAGGTCGAGGAACTAATTCAAAGAAACTTGTTCTATTTTGAATAATAGTCACAAATTTAGCTTAAAATACCTTTCTTTTTACGTTTGATTTAACATAATTTGTTTAAAATTTATTCCTTTATTTTTAACTATTAGCCATAGTCAATCACACACAGCACACTCATAGTTTTCCGACAACACTTTATAAGGTATATTTGAATCCACTATTATTGTCATTACTTTCATTATATAGAATACGCTCAGAAGCTGCAATTTTAGGCATCAATAAGTTAAATAACATGATAAATAATATTATTGTAAATATAATTTTAATGAAATTTTTAAAGAAATTACAAAAATTTTTCTTTGAATTTCTAAAAAGTATTCCTGATTAAAAGTATTCATTCACAGTCAGTCATTCAGTAGTATCATCCTACCAAACTAGAAAAATCCTATCTAATTTAGTACAAAAACCCCAAAAAGGGCAACGCTGATAAAGAAAATTCAATTTAACGATGTCGGTCGATTAGTGTATTGATTGAAATACGTTTTTCGTAACTCCCAGTAGTCTGCAAAATTAGTTCATAAATGACAGATATTAAAAAATAACTCGACATTAAAAATGTTTGTCGGATACTGAGTTCTACATATACATAGGCATTAGTTTCACAATGGGTAAATATCGAATAAAAATAACTTGTTTTTAACTATAATAATATTCTGATCTTAGTGTCAGCACGTTAAATTAAATAATCTTTACTCTGCATTTTTTTAAACATTTAGTAATTAATTTCTCAAACTCAAATTTAAATATTGTCTTTAAATTTCAAACCACTCTCGTTTTCATTTTATTTATTCCTGTATTAAAATAATTTCATAAACTTGTTAATTTCATCAGTTCTCACTTTTAATATTTAAACACATACATACATACATATGTATGTATTTTGTGTATTTTTTTTTAATATTTTTTTTTTTTGTTAATAAAAAACAGAATATAATAAAAATTGTTAAGGCAGACATGTCTTGTTTTTTGGTTTGTTGTTAAATTTTTATTATAATTTATTTGAAAATTGTGTGTTTTTTCTCTAACCGTATGTTTTAGTCATGAAATGCACACAAGTTTAAAGTTGTTGTTTCTTGTTTTTAGTATAAATATTTACACATTTTAATAGATACATAATAAATGGTGTGATAAATAAAAACAACAATTTAACTTTTTTAAATAAAATCTTAATAAATTGTTTAAATGAGTTACATATATAAATTTAATTTAAATCGTAATTTAATTATTAGCGTAATTAACGTATTTTTGCATGTAAAACGTATTTTCAGACATTTTTATCATGTTGGCATTAGAGTTATCAAGTCCAAAATTGTATTTTAAATTAAATTAGTTCATTGAAGCAGCTAATCAGGGTCAAGCATACTTGACTAAACTTTATTAAATGTTTGCGTTATGTTTTTTTTTCCTTTTTTTTATTCAATCTATTTTTTATTATAATTTTTATGATGAGACTTGATGCTGTTGATGAGTTTATGTTACTGAGTGTGTGCTGGCTGTTACAGCAGCAGTGTCGCTGGAGAGTGGCTTTTGAACCGAAATCAATTTTTAACTTAATTATGTAAAATACATAAAATTAATTTTTATGAGTTTTCTTTTTGTTTGTAATGAATTTAAAATTGGATTAGTTTTGCCAAATGCTCTTCAACATTTCACACATCAGCATATTTTTACGCTTTTTTCAGCATGTTTACAATAATTGCTTAAAAGTGATGAAACGTTTTAAAGCATTACTAAGGAGTATTTTGCAGATACATTTGTATGAACCTACTTAGAGGTAGTTTGGTAAATAGTTGAGTAGGTAGTTTGTCAGGGTTGTTGATGATTTATATAAATTAAATTGCTCAATGTTGTTGGATTTTTAATTGTTTTATTATATCAAATAAACATACATATTCATGTATGTATGCATAAGTTTCTAATGGCTTTAATATGCTCCCCTGAAAGAAAGAAAGTAATTGAGTTATAATTTTATTTTAGAATCAGTGCCGTAACGCAACAACTGAACCCAATGAAATATTAAAGACAGCTGAAATGCAAATTTTTTCAGTTGTAAAATATATCCTGCTGCAGTTGAGGGTTCATAGCAAGTTATTCAAAAGAGGACAACGAATATACAGATAGTAGAAATAAATCAGACAAAACCTTGAGTCTTTCCGATGTTCAAGTATTATTAGTTTGATAATTGGCAAATAAGGAATAAGTTATTAACAAATTTTCCGATATGTATGTATATTGCATGTATTATAATAAAATAATTTTAAAACTATATATTTGTATTTGTTACATATTTAGATGTTAGTCTATGCATAGTTAAAGTTAATTAAAACTCATTTCAAGTTCTTTGTTTTTGTTTAACTTATTGTATAACTTTCTAATGCCGGTACAAACTATGCTCATTACTCATCATAATTTCATGTGCTTTTGTATACAAGTTCTATAATAAATACTCGTATAAAATGGAATTTGCTTTAAACCTTGCGCCCAGTAACACTTGTAAGTTCTTGAAATAATTTATAACTATTGACACAATTTCAAAGTATAGCTTTGTAAATATGTACATAGCTACAAGTATTTGTAATTTCTTTTGATTCTTTTTAAACAAAAAAAAATAAATAAATAAAAAATCTACGAATGCTTTCATTTTCAATCAAAACACATTTAGAATTGTTAATTAATATTGACAACTGCCATGGCCCACGTTGTTAAATAATTTCTGGAGTCGCTATTGCACTTTTTTGTTTTTTAAAGGCTTTGTTTGAGTGTAGTAAAAGTATATCGCAATTTAATAGATAGCTTTTTTGTTTTTTGTGTGTGTGAGTGAGTTACTTTGTGGTAGTTGTTATAACATCGTTGAAGTAAGTTGAATTAAACCTTATTAAGTCTAATATACTTTCATTGGAATTCCATTTCAAACCCACCACTGCGACGTTGTTGTCTCTTTTAATGCCGACACAATTCCGCTGTTTGTTTATTGTTTGTTAACATGAAATATTCTTAAAGGTTCTTAAAGATTTATAAATTTCCCTCTTTCCCTAGGCGTCGCTAAGCGTCCACCCACCACTCTTTAATTATCAACACAAATACATATTTCCATTAAAATAAATTTTGTTCTTCTGGTTTTGCTTACGCCAAAAACGTGAGAATTTTATACTTTTTGATATTAATACTTTCAAAGAAATGCTGAATAAAAACTTTATTATAAAAAAGTAAAAAAAGAAAATCTAATCTAAAGGATAATATTTTGAATTAAATTAACATTTATATTTTATTTAAGGCGCGATTTAATTTAATAATTTGCCTTTTCTTTTCTGCTTAAAGTTATAATTAGCTTGTAATATAATGAGCAAACGAAGGAACGTTTGAGGCAAGTTACAGTTGGCTTACAGGCTGCAAGCGTAAACAAAAGTAAACAAAAATGTGTTTGCTGTAACTTGTGGCTTTGGGGCTGTAATTTTCAGATTAATATCTACATATTCGTTTTGTGTTTTTTTTTTTCTTGTATTCTCGTAATTATAAATTCTTTGGCAAAATATTTTTCTAATACAGCTTAACTATGATACATACATATGTTCTTTAAGTAAATTTAAAATAGATCTTTATGTAATTTTATTTAAATCTTAATATCGCTTTGTGTTCTTTGCTTATCGAATCAGTTGTATTCATGGATATTTTAATTGCCATAACGTAGGTTTAAAAACCGGCGGTTTTTTGACACAACATGTATTGTTGACTTTTTATTATTTATTTATAACCATTGTTTTGTTCGGATACATATTCAGTGATTCAAATGTCTATTCTTTATATGTATGTAAATAACTAGGTTTTATATAAATAAACCTAAACAAATAAAAAAAGGGCTTAAGTTAATTTAAGTCATTTGTTCGTTTTAATTTTAAATAATTTATTTTTATTATTCCATACCAAAATTTCTTCTCAATAAATATTTGTTCAATATACATACATATGCATGGTGCAACTATACAAGGTAAGTGCAAATCGACAATAAATACAACACAAAACAGAAACAACAGGCATTTTGTTTGTGTAAAATAATGTACTACTGTCAAAAATACTTGAAAAAGTATTACTTTTGACATAAGTAAATTGTAAACAAAGTCAGTCAGCTGGGCTACTGCACTCACCTTGTATAGTTGCACCATGTACATATGTATGCATGTTAATTAGAAATATCAGCTAATTTTAGTCTTATTTTCTGTGATTACTCATTTACGTTGTTTATTGTTCCTCTATGATGTACGCGGTATTAGTATAATGTAGCAAATGCCGTCTTTGTCAATTATTTTGTAACATTTAGATTATTTATCGTCAATATTATTATTTTTTGGAGAATACGATTTTATATACCTACTCTGCGGTATTTTAAACTGTCAAAAAATCACGGGAAGCACGTTTAAAATCAAAGATTTAAGTCACTCTGCTCCTTTTTTGCATAAAACCTTGCTGCAACAGTTACAACGTAAACTCACAGGCGTGTATTCCTGTTTTCTATTTCTTAAGTGTTCATTACGTTACATATAAAGCCCCAGCGACCAATGGACATTTTTGGGGCCAGTTGGCAATATTAAAAAAAAACATTTTTAAACAACATGTTTTACAATTAATTTATAAAATATTCAGCCTTATTATGAGTGTCGTTTTCTTTTTACGACAACGACACTCATAATAAGGCAGATTATATGAAGGAATATATATATATATATATGGCCTTATTAATAAAACTTACAACAGGTTTATAAGAGGTTGTAAGTTTTAATGAATAGAGACGTTATGAAATTGAAATTAATATGTTGTAGATTTAGATGATGTTGATGATTTTTAATAAACATGTTATAGTGTAGGGTGTTTATACATTCAATCTGAACCAACAAAATAAAGTTAAAATTTGTTCATTTACACTTATACTAAACAATTACATACTTATATTTACAACACATTGTACGAGTATTGTATTCCAATAAATTTACAAATAAACTTCAAGTGATTTTTTCTATTCTTAATATCAGAAAAGAAAAAAAAAACACAACAAATGAAAACATCGTAATAATAAAAAAAAAAACAAAACAAAAGATACACATGCTAATAGCCATAATAACCACAAGGTCAATTGAATTGCGAGTGATGTTGTTTTTGTTATTTGTTTTTGTTGCTTGATGTAAGCACACTTAATAAAACACCAGTAGAAAGCAATAACAGAGTTGAGTTGAGTTGAGTAGAGCAACAATCACGTGGCAATCAACTAATTTGTTGAAATATCTTTTACACAACACTCCTCTTTGCTACAGTGCTCACACTACGGAATACAATAGACTTGGGAAAAAAGAACAAAAGTAAAAAAATCAGTAACAAGAGCAATCACTGGCAAACATTTACGCATTTACGTTACCATGTGTGTGTTTCTGTGTATATGTATAGGTACATGCGTTGGTATGAATGTGTGGAATTCGTAATACGTGTGTGTAACCCCAAATAGCTTTAGATATTGCACTAATAAAATTCAACTTACCCTTACAACTATTCTCTTTGTTGCTTTAGCCTTTGCTTTACCCCACTTTTTTTTACAATACACCTCCATAGTGGGGAGGGTATATTAAATTTGTACTGATGTTTGTAAAGCCCATAAATATTAATATTAGCCCACCTTAAAGTATACCGATGGACTCAAAACAAATTATTCCTGAGTCGATTTAACGATGTCCGCCCGTCCTTGTGGCTAGCTAGTAGTCCATGTAAAGCATGGGCGCAAAGTACAGGTCGCAATTTAGAAGATATTTCGATAAAATTTGGTACATAATATTTTTGGGATTGAAAGTATGTAGTTGAAATCGGTCAATTATTTAACCTAGCCTCCATACAAATGCCCTGCCGAAATAAGGTCTTTATCACTGATAAATGTTTGATTTATGCACGTATCCAAAGAAATTTCGCCACAAATAAGTTGTACTTGAAGCCTAATGGACCATAACTGCCATAAATCTCTTAAAAATGTTGGTATTCAAATAATATTCAACACAAATAAGTTTTATTAGTGAGATACAATTTAACACAAAAAATATTTATATCCACAGAAGCCATGCAACTTAATTTTTGGATGATCGGTTCATTATAGATCATAGCTACCATTTCTGATAAACTGTTTTAACACATATACTGCGTGTAGTGTATTACATAGTCGGGCTTGACCGACCATACTTTCTTACTTGTTTGTTGTTGTTTTGCTTATGTTGTGAAAAATATCATCTTGTATGGTTTTAATACCTCAACTTTTTTTGTAGTTCATATTACGCTTCTTTAGGTAAAACCTTTTGTTGTTCTTCTAAACGACCTTATCCAATATAATACGTAGTGTGGATATTGTTGTTGTTATTATTTTCTTTTAAAGTTTGGTTTGACGAGATTTTGTTGTCGTTGTTGTGGTAAAGTTTTTTACCATTGTGCCCTATTATTCCTGGCGTGTGTTTCCTTTTTTTTCGATGTTCTTCTCTTGTGTTTCTAATACATTTTAACCTTTATTTTTTTTGCCAATTTACCTTTGGTGGCCATACGTTCATAGTTCCTTCTACTCACTGTTCTTGTTGTTGTTGTTGGTGGTGGTGTATTTTAAGCCACATTGTTTTTAGTTTTTGTTATTAAAGCTAATACGCTTTATGTTGATACTTTTACCCAGTAGAGTTGGTTTTTATTTTTTTTTTGTTCCCGAAATTTATTTCATTGTGTGTTTTAAGAGTTTTTTTTTTTAAATTTCAATGATAAATTTGCTTCAAGTGCTTTTCTTTACTTTAAAGTTCTTTTGTTTTAAATATTTTTCTTTCAGTAACAATTACATATTTTTAAGGGATGTTGAATTACATATTGCCTTGACAGTTTAATAACTAATTTTACATGATTGTTTCATGAATTAACGTTTCAGTAATTTTATGAAATTTAAGATGACTGAGCCAATCTTAAACACTAAAAAATATAGCTTTCCAAGACCCTATTAACAATCTAGACGCAATTAAAACATTGTAGCAATTTTTGCTGTAATCATTTCATTTCCATGTGTAAGATGTCATAAAATGTTTAGATTCTTCTATGTCGTACTATAAAATACTTTTCATAATATTTTTGTGTTATTGTTACATTTATTTATGTAACAAATTATTTATACAATTTTTTTTTTATTTTGTTTTCCCCCTTTTGCCAACACGAATTATTTTATATTTTCTTTATTAGTTTGAAAAACGCGAATTATTACTGCTACATGTTTTTATGTGCGTGTACGTACTAATAATAAATACACACTAAAAGTGCTTTAAGTAGTTTTTACAAAAATAATTTGGAGTGACATATTCGACGGTTCGCGTATACACTCTTCATGACAGTTATGTGCTTAAAATTTATTAACCCTGCTGTTAGATTCGGTTAGAAGAAGCAATTTTTTATGAGCTCACGGAAATTGAAGATGAGCTTTGTATATCAGTCAATAACTTAGCTGAAAACTGTTGTTGTGGTAATCTGTTTCGTTTTATTATATGGGCGTTTGCCAAACAAAGTGAAGCCGGTGCCCATGAAGTATCATATTTGCGAATACATTATTTGGTCATATATTTGTTTTACGCTTTGTTGTGCAGGAGCCAATCATTTGGTCAGCAGTATCTACTCCTTCTATAAGAAATAAAACATTAGAAGCTGTAGACGACAAGCGTCAAGGCATACCTTTTGTTGAATTGTAGTAGTAATCTGCGGCTTCTTCTTTGCTCCACTGTCGTTAACTGTAGCTATTTTATGCATTGAGCTTATCAATGTAGTCGCTTTGTGGCTGACATATGACATCAATGTTGCAATGTCAGAGAAAGCAAACGTAGATTTGTATAGTGGGAGTTGTTTTACATTCAGCAGCTTTGTGAGTATTAATGATTTATTTTGGCGCACTGTGCCTATATACGTAAGTTTCCTTTCAAGTAATTTTTTCACTAAATCAAAAGAGGGGAAAAAATTGTCGTCTATTACATGTTGCCTCTTTAATCATTTCGTTAGCTTCAACACTATTCGCTACCCTTGGTTCTCTTTAGGCTTTGCATTGTTAGCTTTTCCAAGATATGACTGTATTTTCAATTGTAATTTTCAGTTGTGATATTATGTATCGTCAATTGCACGGAAAATTGGGCGACCAAAATTTGCATCAAATAGGCCATGAAAATCTTCCTTTTTCCACTGGCATGTACAAAGTTTACATACACTCATATTACTAAATAAATGAAATAAGAATGTAAATACCGATATACTTTAGTAATTAAGTATTTAATCATATTGCACACGAAAAAAGGATTAAATTTGTATGTATGTACGTAATTTGGACCAAATAGTCTCTTAATACAGAATTCGCATATTTTTAATTTTTTAATCCAACAGCAGGTTTAAATACACACGAATATCTCTTGTCTCATTAAAGCATATCTATTTAAATCTGGAATATATGAGTTATGTAGTATCTAATTTAAGCTGAATTCCATCGAACAAACTTTCATATGTAAACTCTACAGTATGTCTTAGTTAGCTAGTCTAGTGTCTTACTTACTACAGCTTGTCACAGTTTTTATACCCTACACCACCATATTGGGGAGGGTATATACAGAATCAGATTTTCTGAGTCGATTTAACGATGACCGTTCGTCCGTCCGGATGGCTGGCTTTCCATGTAAAGCTTGTGCGCTGGTACGTGACATTTTTTCGGCCCAAGGATGGATAGGATTGAAACTGGTGGAAATCGGTCCATTATTTCACCTGGCCCCCATACAAATGACCTCCCGAAATTGGGATTTAATAAACATAAATGTTTTAAATATCCAAACAAATTTCATCTCAAATGGTAAATAAAGCCAAATCACATCTACGAATTTTGTGGAGATCGTTCCATAATTACTCGTAGCTCCCATATAAGACCCACTTCCGAAAATCACTTTATGCTCCATAAATCGTTTAAAAGTATTTATATCAAGATAAAGTTTAACACTATAATACTTATATTCACAGACATCATGATACTAAATTTTTGGATGATCGGTCCACAATAGGTTATATCTACCATATAACGCACATTTCTGAAAAACTGTACATATACTGAGAATAGGGTATTATATGGTCGGGCTTGACCGACTATACTTTCTTACTTGTTTTTATTATGCGTTATCAAATGTGTGTCAGACCTAAATAAGTTTCATCAAATGCTACCATGTTTAAGGACAGTCATCCATTTTTCCTAACAATTTCGTTGAATTAAAAAAAAGGTGTTTATCATCAGTGGTCAGGCATAATAATACTATGTCAAGTTGATTCCTCATTTTCATTGTTATAGCTTCTGCAGAAGTCTTTTTACGGAAATTCCAGCTCAAGTTTGTAATAAAGAATGTGTTATAACAATAAATTGTTGAGTGAAGTAAAATAAGATAACATAAAGGCATGTACAAACGCAATGTTAAACATATATTTACTTACATTTTCCGTTGTAGTAACTCGCGTTGAAATCAAGCATTTGTCATAATATGAAACGAAATAAAAAGAAAAATACATGCCAGAGTATTATTGCATTTTAAGGAATTCACTTTGTAGATAAAAGCTGTACGTACATTACTTTTTGTTACAGCTACTATTGTTATTTTATGGTTCACATCACGTTACATGCATACAAATAAAATGTCACACACAAATCATTACTTCATAAATTACTTTCAACGTCACAATGTAATAATGAATAATCTCAAAGTAAGAATGGGTTGTTTGAAATTCAAAATTATGGACATGAAATTCTAATAAAGAATTTATTTGAAGAAATTCAGGTCGTGTGTGGCAAATGATACAATACATATTTCTAAACAAATTTATTAAATATGAGTAGATGATAAAGGTAGTTTCCTATACATATAATAAGATAAATTTCAAAATCTGTACATGAACAATTTAATGTTTAAATCAATAGTCACCAATCGAAAAGTTACCAATCTTTTGCTCATACCAACATTTCAACTAACAAATTGCATTAAATGCTGTTGTTTTCTGTTGTGCTGCTCTACTACAAATCAATTTTAATTCAATGTTGATAATAAACAAACAAACAGGATTGAAACATTCCCTCACACCTTTATCCTCTTAAATTTTTAACCCTGTTTCATCGATAGTTGAGTGGAATATCTAATCTAAAAGTTTAACTTAAAATTCGTTAACAATGTACACGAGGTGAGAACATTTGCACAAATTGCACAAAATTAGAAAAATCAACTAAAAATCAAGTGCACTGCATTGTCTATAAAGCTTACAAACAAAAAAAAAAAAGAAGAATAATAGGACGAAAAACAAAAGCAAACGTTAAACAATACAAAAATAAAATTTACCAGTCCGTGCATTCCTCTCTTTCATTCATCTATGAAACAGTTCACATTCTCGTTAGATTAGACAAATCCATTAAATATGCAACATTTCTTTCTATGTATTTCTTTTTTTTCTGCTGCATTTGTAGTTTTTGTATTTTTTGTTCGCTTTGGAGCAACACACCAAAACGGCTGTAAATAAAAGTACAAAACAGTTAGACAAAATGTTTTTGAGGTTCAGCAAAAAGAAACCCTAGATATGTAAGTATGAACATACGGATGAGGTTACGATGTTTAGGTACAGTGGCAATCAAAACAATTGCATAATTAACTGATAAAAAAATCAAAGAAAATGCATTACTTTAAATGTAAATAATACATTAATTAATTAGCATTTTCTCAGACTGACGCCTGAACAACGTTTCCAAATTGTGCAAATTTATTTTGAAAATCATGGTTCTGCTAGAAATACGATATCCCGATTTTCATAAGCGAATTTTGTTTAGCGATGAAGCTCAATTTTGATTGAATGGATACGCCAATAAACAAATTGCCGTATTTGGAGTGATGATAATCCTCAAGTGTATGTTGAGACACCGTTACATCCAGAAAAAGTGACTGTTTGATGTGCTTTATGGCTGGTGGACCGCTATACGGCCATGATTACTGATGTTTTCGTTCATCAATTGAACAATCATGGTGTGCAGAAGTTGTGGTGTCAACAAGACGGCGCATAGTTTCACGTTTCGGACCCTCTAAGATTTTTTGAAATTATAACGCATAGTTTTTATCTGCAAATTGAAGTAGTTTCTTTAAAAATAAAAATAGATCTTCAATTGGTTTTGTATGTCTTTTATTATTAAATCAAATATAAATGTAAAGCTAACTTTTAACTCAACGTTAAGAAGAACTTAAGAAATAATAGACAGCTTTATTTCGGCGGTTGGTTTAATTTTGTAGCTTACACATTGTTGTCTTTTTATACAGTGATGTATTTTTATGCACTATTTTACCCACTCAACTGGCTTAAAAATACAACTCAGAAAGTATCGAGTAACTACTTTTGAGTATTGAGTATCCAAAGAAAAGGGCAAATACTTGATACTCGGTACCCATTACTCAATACTTTGCCAGCACTAATATGACAGAGTCATATTCAAATATAATGCCAGAAGATTATCTTTTGAATAAAGTAAATTTCATGTCATTTAAAAAAATCGTCTTTGTTTTATTCCATTTCAAAGTTCTATACATCTGAAAAAACACTCTTTACCTTGTTTTACGTTTGTATTCCTAGTAAGTTTTTCTCAAATGCATTTTATGATTGAAATTTTTCTAAATTTTTTTCTATTTTTTCATTCAGGAATTTAATGTATTATGATTACAACAACAACATAACTCTTAAATTATATTAAAGAATTTCTAACAAACTCTCATAATTGTTTTGTCACTTAGTGTTTGGAATGTAGAAAAGTTTATATTTTTTTTTTTTAATTTTGCAATTTCATACTATTAGCAAATAACGTTAACGTCAGTGTTTACGTTTAAACCAAAAGCATACGCTCGCCCATAATGGATGACTTTAGCAATAGTATTCCAGTCAGACAGCAACAAAATGCAACAACATTTAAATCAGTTTGGTAACGTTTGATGGCTCAGTAAACTTTCGATTACAAAAAAAAAAAAACCGGAAAATCGAATTTTTTTGCCATTTTTGCTCTTGTATTTTTTTACAATTTTAATCCCACTCTTTAAGCCAACAGACCAACTAACAAATATAAACATACATACTACATATTACGATTGTACTATGTATCGTTTTTAAAAATATGTACTAGTAACTGACAATGTAGAGTAGCAAATAGAAAGAGAGAGAGAGAGAGAGAGAGCGATAAGGAGAAATTTGCTTGATATCAGTAATTTCGTTAGCAAATGAAAATGAAAACAAATTTGCATCAAATATATGATCCTAGTGGCCAATAAAACAAAAATTGTTTTGCCGCCACAATGACTACTGCAATGAAGTCATCTTGTGTACTTGAAATGTATCGCTTGTTCGTACGCTTATACTTTCAACGTAGTTTTGTTGAAATTGAATTGATAAGTTCAATAACAAACACAACAAAAATTTGCGCATTTTAAGAGGACAGTACAAAAAGTTCTTTCACACAAATTTCATATGTATGTAATTCTACAAAACAATACAATTTCTATTGGTAAACAAATTCTTAATCTTTCCATCATCTATAATTTACGATATAGCTTTGATCCTTGGAATAGGGATACAAATAAATTTTGCAAAGACTGACACTTAAAAATTATAATTGAGAACATTTAATACGTCATCACCAGTAAGAGGCAGTAAAAAAGTGTCTCTAATCAAAAAGGTTTTAACTGATAAGTGTTAAAATTCGTTAATCGAATAAAATTCGACACATCTGAATTTATACCTGTTTAAACTCTTCACCTTGAGGGAAAATTACATTTATTAGTTTGGGATTTCGTTTATAATCTCTACAATTTTTATATGTAACCCCAACGATTTGAATTTAATGTCACAGAATTTAATTCCGTTCGGAAATAGGCTACGATCCCACTTGAGGGTCGCAATAAAATGTGATCCCATGGTTGAGATATAAAAAACTACAACACGAAGTTTTACACAAAAATTGACTTTTAAAAGCTCCTTCTTTCTCAATTGTCTGTGTTGTAATAATAATGAAAGCGATATAAGCGAAAATCGGTTATAAACAAAATTGTTTTACGGTTCTAACGAATTTGCCAATTGTATTTACAATTTTACCTCTAAAAAAGTCTGAAATCGTGAGTATAAAGAAATCAGATTTCGTCGTGGCTTTAAATTGGGAAATATGTATCTTGGGTACTATGTTGAGAACATAGACGATGTCAACTTCTATAAACAAATATATTTTGAAGTCCTTTCCAATTCATAACGCTTAATATACTTAATATATATTCTTATTCTTAATCAACAATGGATGAATTTCGGAAAAAATACTGTTAAAAATGGAAAACATCTCTATACCGACAAATAAATATCTAGATAAATACTTAGTGCATTACTACATACTACTAGTATTTTTGACTTTCAAGATTTCTAAAACAGTGGTTGGGCACGAACATATTGCTATTTATATATAAAAGTCAATGAAGTTTAAAAACAATTCATAAAACGAAATCACAATAAATAGTTGCTCAGATTGGAACAGAGGGAGAAAGTACGCATCAAAACAGTATTCTAATCTATTTCCCTTCATATCGACTGTTCTAAAATTTAGTAGAAATTTGCTATTCTATGTGTTTCTTACGTCCTCGTATTTAAAAGCAAAACATAAATATTGGTCACTTTGCAAAACTATGGATGGTGAGGTACTTCAGTATATTCATTCACACACGTAGCAATATATCTATTCGGTTGTTGTTTGTGATATGTTTTTGCATATGCAGTAGTAGTAGTAAGTTTGTTTATATCTGTAAATGTTTACAATGAAATCTAGCATCAAACCCTCTTAAACAAACCCCTCCACAAACTGGGATTCATACAAACCCTCGATCACAGCCCATTGAATTCATTGATGCGGTCAGTTTTGTTTTGATTTTTTTTCACATTCGAATGACACACAAAAACAGATGTAAACAGATGAAGGATGCATAATAGAAAAAAATAAACAAAAAATGAATTTTGTATTGTCTCCATATTGCAGTGGCTCGGTCGGTCGGTAGGTCAGTCAGAAACTGCAGCAGTCCATTGCAAATACACAATTGTTGTATTCCAGCACGTACGTGTACTACACCAATAGAGAAATTGTAGTGATTAACTATTGACATTGTCAGTAGTACTACTGACCAGGTGTACCCAGCCAATGTAATATACTATTGATATTTAACATTAGCTTGTCATTGAAAATCTACCAGTAGAATGCGTCAATACTGGCTAAGTAGTTCTTTTGGGACCACTTTTGTCTACACTATGAAATAAAAAATGAAACTGCATTTTTTTTTTTGCTAACTTTTGGAATTTTATTAAAAAAAAAAATAAAATACTAAAAGGCTTTTTCTAATTAAAAATAAATTAGAAAACACCCAGAGTCTTTGCCGGGAATCGAACCCGCACCCTCTGAATGATAGTCCGGCACACTATGGCCTACTGTATCGGGGCACACAATTGAAAGAATAATTGTTTTATAATAACCATTGTGCCAACTTTGTTGACAATAACGCCAAACAGTCACCAAAATAGTAGACAAAGTGGTGACTTGGACACATTTGTAGACAGGTTTCCTTCAGGATACACATACACAATCACATATGTGTGTGTAAATATTTTTGTTTTTAAAGTGATTGAAATTTTGAAAGACCAAAAGACTTGTGGTGGAGTATGTGTGTTTATACTCGTTTGTTTTTTGTTGGTTTTTTTTTTCTATATTTCTGTAAAAAACTTTTGTTAAAGAAACGTTGTTGTCTATGCCACTAGTTTTACTTTTTAATTAAGTTAAAACAATGATGCTAGAATAAATTAATATAACATGAAAATCTGTAGGAAATTTGTAATATCCTTTAAAGTCTGCTTCTTTGTTTTGTTAATCTTTAAAATTGAGTTTATGAAGTGTTTCAGTGATTTGTGTAGTGATGATGTCATGACATTTACTTTACTTTATAAGATTTTATTTGTTGCATAAAATAGTTCCATTACAAAGTTGTAAATTTGCACACAATTTTGTATTAACTTTTATTTTCTTTTTGCTTAATATATTTACTTTTAATATCTATAAAATAATTGTCTCTAATTTATTTACTTGTAAACTCATGCTAATTACCCCAAATAATTGTAGACTGACTCATAGTTGAGTTAATGAATTTTTAAATCAAATTAAATTTATATACGTACTGGCGATTATATATGCACTTGTTTTTAATAATCAAAAGAGCCTGATTTTTTATCTTTAACACCCGTAATATTCCTAGATAAGATAGGTACAATTATTATTCATTCACAGCAGTAGGAATATATTTGAACTTTTCTTTGTCTTTCTATCTCTCTCACTGAAATTGAACTGCAAAGTACGAGTATTAAAACAAAAATAAATAAATAAAAAAAAAATAAGAAAAGTAAGCAGGGTGTTAATGCGATAACACAATGAAAGTAAACATTGTTAAAAATTGCTATAAAATATACAATAAGGGAAACATTTTCAATTGAATTCAAATGAAAAAAAAAACAAAAGCAACAAGACAACAAAATTTAATTGCATGAATAATAACACAGTACTACAGTGAAGTGACTTAGTGATGCTTGTGGTTAGGCAGCTCATTTATTACACTAAAAAGAATTGTTTTGTTATATTTTGGGATTATTTTTATACATTTCCTTTTTAATTTTGTAGCATTGTGTAATCAGTGTAACAACACTAACACGCACACGCCCACACCAACAGGTAGAGATAAAATCCCAGCAAGCGATATGAGTCCGAAAAGAGTCTTTTCTGACACCTTTTCCGGAGCGTTCATGCTCTTTATGAGCCCAAAAAACAATCATTATTGCTCCGAAAACCTACAGAAAAGAGGTTCATTACATTCGAAAATGGTCCGTCAGAAAGAGCTCTTAGATAATGTAAGAAAGGAGGCTTTTATGAGGGTTTTTTGGACTCTTACATCATGTCAGAAAAGAGTCATTGCAATTTTAAATACAAAAAATTAAAAGTTTACATTTTTTTTAAATTGTTTTTACTTTAAAATAAATTGTTTTTACAAATAAACTAAATTAGAAATGGAAAAATTTAAATAAATAAAATATATAAAAATGGAAAAAAAATTTTTTTTTAAGCAAATTTTTCTTTCGCTCCGAAAATGCTTTTTAGTTGGACTCTTTTCTGACTCCTTTTTCGAAGCGCTCCGAAAATGCTCTTTAATTGGACTCTTTTCTGACTCCTTTTTCGGAGCGCTCCTAGAATGGTATGCTGGGATGCTGTGGTATTTGTGACTTCGCGTGTTTAAATATTCGTACATAACACAGTTATGAATGAAATTTATTGAAAATAATTTACTTAACAAAATTTATGCATTTGATTATTTAGTACTTATTTATTTATGAACATATTTATGTATGCACATATTTATTTGGTATTTACTTAAGTATTTGAGTGTTTTATATTTTAGACTGCATTTTATTTAAAAATGCCTGAGTTTATGTTCATGTTTATTTTACATTACTTCATTTAATATCTATGTACGAGTATATACATTTATTTTGCATAAAATATACATTTTTATTGTTTATATTATTAAAACTCTTTATTATTTATTGTTTCAACGATTATCGCTGCCATTGTTTGGGGCGTTCATTTGTCAAGGATTAAATATTAGCAGCAGCCGCAGAAGTAGCCAACACTGTTTAATTTATAGACGATAAAGTTCAGCACATGCCTGCGATTACGATGGCGATTATGATAATGATAATGATGGCGATATTGTTTGTTTCCTACTAATAGTTATTTGTTAAAGTTTTCAATAAACTAATTATTTAGACAAACAGTATGATGCTGATGTACAATAATATAAATATTTCAATGTACTTTGCAATTGTATGATTACATGAAAAAGTAGAAGTTTTTTCCAGACAATTTTGGTGAAAATACAGTTTTCTGATCAAATATTAAGAACTACGAGCATTTTGAAAAACTTACACAATTCAAAAATTAAATATGGAGCCGATTTTCGGTTAAATTTATTCAGGTACAATATCGTGTTTTTAGGTATATTTATTTTGAACATTTTAAAAGAATTTAAAATAATAATTAACAACAACTAACAACTAATTCCTACATCCAGTAAGAGTGAAGCCCATTCTGTATTACTAAACTCATCCAAATGTATCATAAAATCTTTTCTTGTGAATTCTTACCCACTTATGTACATATATATTCTTACATTAATTATTATAGATATGTACATATATTTAAAAAGAAAAAGTACGGTTTCTCATACAGTAAAGCAGTACCAACAGAACCAAACCCTCTTATCCATGATTTTCAACTCCGTCCAAATCCAAATTTGTATGTTTGTATGTTGATTAGCTTATTCATTTAAAATAAAAATACAATGAAAATATTTTCAAATTACTCCATTTTTTATTTCAAAAGTTTGCTCAACTGATATTAATTTGCTCAAGAAAAATTATTTTCTGGGGTAAACAGTTTGTACACCCTGTCAAAATTTTCGCACTGAAGTTCCACATAACATCCTGTTTATAATTTTATTAAAATTCGTTAAATAACTTTTAATGAAATACATATTTCCATTTTAAAGGAATTTGTATTCCAATTAATTTAAAATTTTTATACATATGTATGTCTCTGTCAAAGTATTTATTTATTTTAAAAATACATAGGGCTGTTTTCTCATTAGGCGATTATCTTTTTTCCCAACGAAAAACTGCCGATTAAAGAAATTTGGTTTTCTCAATGTCTCATTTGCTTCTATTCTGTCGCAAAACTAACCAGCCATCATCTGACGATTATTTATTTGTTGTACAGATAAATTCAATCAGCTGACTGCTGTTCATATTTTTTATGTGGCAATACCGTGAGTTTTTGTAAAAAAATTAAATAGATTTGTTTAATAGAGGAATAAACATTAATTTGATGGAGGATGAACTCGAAGAACATGAATTCCAAGTGAATGTTGAAATAGTTTATCATGCCAAACCTAACTAACTTGCAGACAATTTTTTTTGATTTTAGTTTTTGTTATTTTTTAACATTTGGAAAACAGCTGATTTATGTCAACAACTGTCACTTAAAGACAGAGTTCCCAATTTTCACATAAATTTTGAGAGATATTGGCAAATGAAAATAATGTTTCTGTTGGTATATTGAGAAAACCAAAATTGTTACCGGACATATTATCAGTCTACTAAATTTATGTCGACATTTAGTAACAGGCAGTTTGTCGATACATTGAGAAAACGGGCCATAGTTGCTAAATAGAAATGCAAAATACAGTTTTTATTCGATAAAATTCTTTATTAAATCTTAAATAAAAGGAACGTTTTAAAAAATGAACCAAACATCTGTCGTGTCTTTTTGAAATGCATTAGATAATATATATTTTAGTTTAGAATATAAAAATTTCCTTTTTTAGCTTTTTAAATTCTTTTGATATTTTCAATTATTGAGTTTTAATTTGTTTGCTTCAGAATCAGTAATTTTTCAATTTTCAAAATAGTGTGCATTAAATTCACCTTTGCCTAATAACATGTCTGCTATCACTGTTTTTTTTTACATAATTTATTACTTCTATTTATATATGTACATATATTGATAATACGTCATTTATAATGATTGATAGTTTGCTGATTAGTTGCAGCATTTGTTTGGAATATTATGAAATAACTACATAGCTAAACTTACTCGAGCTAGCCATTTTATGGATGTCATTATGATTACGGCGATAGCAAGAATTCCATATAAAATGCCACAAATTGTAACGTTGCCAATTTAAATGGAGAAATTTGTTTTATTATAATTAATAACTTTTTTAGTATAACCATATGTAGATGATTTACAGCCATTGTGTTCATAAATAAATCTTTAATTTTCAATTTTGCAATAAAATTAATGTACATATTTTGTGTGGAAACATAAAATTCTCGCAGGTATTAAAAAATTTACCTATAGAGCAGAAAAAATAAGTCTTAAGACTTATTGGGGTATTAATAACACATGTGTGCACATTTACGCAGTAAACTTCTCCCCTTAAACTCTCCCTTTCAGTTATACGGTTCAGTCGATGTTAATAATTTTGGAGAACATTAGATATTTTTTGTTGCTTGGTTTGTTTTCATAATGCAGCACAATGTATAGGTGTATACTAATACAGAATGGGACTATGTTAGAAAATATAGGGTGTTGCAAAATGTGCTGCATTTAAAGCAGTTTACATAAATACATTGGAAACCAGAAGAGTAGCATATATAAATATATCCAAATAGTTGATTAAGAAGTTTAGAATTTTATATCGCAATTACGCAATATTATCGCTCCCAATGAAATACCTTGTGTTCAAAACCTTCTTTTAAGCATTTTCATGCCAGTATACATACATATGTATTGTATACATACACATGTGTGCCCGTATACTTGTAAAAGAATGCATGCTAATGAACATCCTTTTCATTAGACAAACTTAAACACGAAAGAAGAAAATCTGAATAAAAAAAATTTTTACTTTTTCTCATTCAGAAAATTATGAAAATTTTATAATTAAACACACACAGCTTGTTTTTTTTTGTAGCTGCCACAAATTTGCTTTAACATTGAAAACAAACTATTCTAATGTAAAATGCATGCAACATCCTCTAACTCTCCCACCGTTCGAATTCAACAAAGCCTACACAATATTAGTTTACTTGCCAGCATGTAATGTATGTACATATGTATGTATGTACATATGTATGTGTGTATGTATGTATGTGTGTTTGTGTATCCTTATCATTACATTACATTGCTAATAAATCTACGTGTGTGTATGTGTGTAAAATCTTTAATAAGACTTTTTCTTATAAATAAATTCTTTATTTGGAAGACTTTTTAGATTTTCTCTTCCCTTAAATGTAAGTGACAAGGTGGAAAATAAGTCAATCATCTAGAAAAAATTTTCATCATCGTCATCCTGAAAAAGTTTTCGTAACTGAGTATGTCTGCAAAATGTTAAATCAAATCAGTTTTATTAGTTAGACATCAAGACAAGAGTAGCATCACAGTTGACTAGAGTGCAGCATAAAAAAGTGTAAAGGCATACTATTTTTTTTCTCTACAAAAATTGCTCAAAATGACATATTTAAAAAATAGAAAAACTTTACCCGGAAAAACCAAATGTGTAATGCATACTTGATTCATTCAAAATGAAATGTTGAGAAATAAAGAAATAAAAAAACGCTCATGCACCAACATACACACAGAAAGAGAGGAATGATGTTGTAGTAATTCAATGACTATATACTAAAAGTTTTAGACAACTTGTATGAAAAAATAATGCACTGTGGTATTGAAAGACTTACAAAAAAAAAAACAAACAAAAGAAAGACATACTAAATGGCATGTGTCTCATCATTTTTAAAATGAATTGAAATGTGAAGAAGGTTATTTGCTTTGAGTTGTTTCATTAAAACCTTAAACATGACTCCGAAACGAAAACAAGGGATTATCAAAGAAGAAACTGGGTTAGGCAAGTAGTATAGGAAATTATATTGCAGAATAATTTTAAATTTACCCAAACTAAATGGGAAGGAGTAACAAATACTTTAGGGAATTCGAATATATCTCTTAATTGCCAATTGAACAGAATGAAGACGTTATTAAGTTAGGCTATAAAGTTTACTTTTAATTCTTCTTGGAAAAATATTGTCATTTTCAATAGTATTTACTTATAAAAGCTAGAAATATATAAACTAATTATTCTATTTTTTTTTTATTTATTTATAGGTAATACATACAAATACTGGATTTAATTCAGAGGGAGGTACAATAAATATAAAAAGCAAAAACTTTATAAAATTTAAAAAGTTCCATGAACAATCTAGCAAGAGTTCGATAAAATTGGAAATTAAAAATTTAACGGTAATTGTGACAACCAACCAACCACTCACTAACACGGACATTATTTTGCCATATTCAAAACTTAACTAGTTTGGACGTGTGCTGGGGATCATTGTTCTGCATGAATTTCAATAGGAGCAGCATATTGTAGCACTTGATTTTGCAATACTTCTACGTACAGCTAGCCAATAAATTGGACCGACATTAGATGAAATTACCGCTTATTTAACGATCTTTCTCTACGCTTCGTAGTTTTTGGGTTTGGGTTTACATATGTTAAGAATTTGTGGCCATCCAACGAAGGTTTTTCCATCAAAGCCAACAAAATTTATTTTCATTTCATTTGACCAAAATGCATTGCAAAATACAACCCATTTTTACCATTCTGTTTTACCTTAATCGGGCTTTTAAGCAAGCAATCCGGATCTTATTTCTAGAAACAGAAGGAATTAAATAAATCAAACCATGTCATCCTATTTCACTTTCTGCCTCTTGTCTCTGGCTCGAAAAACATTTGTTTTGGAACAATTTAGCAATTTAATACCTACGAGAACATACTTTTTTCTTTTTTCGAAGCTTTAACATAATTTGTTTTCCAAATAACGTGCATTACTTTGCAAGACCAATTATAAATATTATTCTGGCATAAAGGCATTTGAAAATATAGGGGAACAAAACAAAAAAAAATGGTTTCAACCATTTATTCTATTATTTTCCTGTAAAATTAAATTTAAAATTGATTGAAACTATCTTTTTCTTCTTATTTTTTCTACATACTACATATCTGCATACATACATACATATGTATTAGGAAACGCACCACTGTACCTCTATAGCAAACAAAAAATGTTTTTTTTTTCATACAAAAAAATATGCTAAAAATGCACTTCTAGTTTATACTCTAGAATTTTTAACGAAAATGCGTTTTTTAGGAAATAAAACATGTGTTACACGAATTTACTTCCATTTCATGAAATAAATTGCAAATTTTTTCTCCTCTCCACAAAACTAAAGAACGTACTTTTTGTACGCGTAAATATTCATGGAATTGTGAAAAAGAGGGGGAACACATAGCGATTTCCTTTTGGGGTTTAGCATTATATGTATTAAACTGGTTCGAAATTTTTTGCTAAAGAAATAATGAATGGAAAACTGAGTATAAAGAAGTTGGTATGAAATGAAATAAACAATAAAGTTAAAATGTCCCTATAAATTTGTATGCATGTAAGGGTGTGCGTATTTGACTACATGTGTGCAAATGTTTTAGTGCAAGAGGATGAGTGTGTGCTTGTTTTGTTTTTTTGTTAGAGAGTGTAGTATGTATGTTTGTCATACAACAAAGACAAGAACAATAATAATAAAAAATGCAGAACACAACAGTCAAATAAACAAACACAGAAAGTGAGACAGAGAGAGGGAGAGAGAGACAGGGAAAGAGCGATGAAAGCAACTAAAAATAATCCCAATAAAAAAACTAAGTATACCACATGCAACGATGCTGGTAAGTATATTTTTTCAGCATTTTGTGGCAGGTCATTGCAGGCAATAGTCATTGTAGAAATCGTAGCATCTGCAGATACTGTAGCGACAGCAGTGGCAAAAACAAACTGTATTTAAACCAATTGTTATAAATCACGCAACGAAGTAAAAAAGCTACAAACAACACACCAACAACCAAGCAACAAAACAATTTCGACACCAACACCAACAAACAATTGAACTTACACTATGTAGTCCATTGTAAATAAAATAAACTCTAAATCTTTTTTATTTCTTAATTTTTTTTCTTTTGGTTTTCGATCGCGAGACTCCTTAGTCTAGGATACGAGATCAGGCTGAGTAGTTATTTAATTGATTTAACTATTTTTCATTATTCATAATTATCACTTAAATGTTTATCTATTTCAAATAATACAATTTCATTAAGTCCATGTTATCATCGATTGCATTTCCTTTCGCAAGAGCCATTTCTTCAAGTTTCTGAAGCAAACTGTAGAATCTTCATATGTATCAAAGAATGGAGTGTAGGATTCTATGAAATGCCATATTGTGATTAGAATTGTTGTTTCTGTCTGTGCATTGTGTTAATGGGAATGGAAAGAGTGGACGGCTTCTTTCCTAGAGAAATATTCATATATAAACAAACCATATAAAAATAACTACAATACACGAAAGTAGTATCTGAAGCATTGAATATGAACCTATGTTTATAATGTTATCGTTTTTGAGTAATCAAAAAAATTATATACCTCAGACACATTGATGTAAAAAATTCATAACCCAGGGAAGTCGTTCACTGGTTCAATCAATAGTTCTAGAATATGCAATATGCAATGCATTTTCTGATTCTGATTCTGTGGAAGCAGTACGTAGCCAACGGCTCCTGAACCAGTTCTTTAAACAATGATTTTATTTTGAAATTGTAACCCCCGGAACTGTTTGTACTGAAGTATTGTGAAAGAAGTACTCCTTCTTTAGAATGGTCCGGAACTGTTTGTACCGAAGTATTGTGAAAGAAGTACTCCTTCTTTAGAATAGTCCGGGAACTATTTCTTTTATCAATGTGTAAATTATATTAGAGAAAAGTTATAATTTCTCGCTTTTCGATTTATCCATTTACCAGTCTTTACATTTTTTAAATGCTTCAAATAAATTCCTATTGACAAGTTTTCTTAATTAGAATCAAAGTTTTCTTAATTAGAATCAAAGTTAATTTTTTTGAAGAATACAAAATGTTTTCTAACAAATTCGTTATATGTATAATTGATTAAATCTATGGTTGTGCGATTAATCGAATAATTAAATAATTAATTACAGCCTGTTTTTATAAAAGTCACAATAACGGACGGAACGGAAAAGTTAGTTTTCGACTTTATTAAACGAATTTTATAAATTCCAAACGAAAAATCAAAAATATTTTAATCTATAAAAGCGAAATTTGTAACCAATGCTTTCGATGCTCACTATTAATTTTATAACACAACTAATATATGCATCATTCATATTATACAATATCAATGAAAATGTTCTTATATTTAAAGAACCTTTCAGCTGGCCCTCGTGCAATATTCACTCAAACACAATAAAGTGTTTCATAGTGTTTTAACATCTTTGGCTTTAAAATAAGAGGTAAAAAAAACAAAAACACAATAAAAAATGGGGTAAAAACACAAAAACAACACCAACTCAAGTGCCTAAATTCCTAAGAGGGAGAGATTTTATTAAAGAGAAAGAATGTTTCTTTTGTTGCGCTGTTGTTCTTGTTGATACAATTTACATTTCACACATACCTTTTTCTTGCACAACACTTGGCAATCATGATAATGACGTAGAGTCTCTCTTCCCTTTCCTTCTTTTGCACACACAGAAAGAAAAATGTGCACGATTGCATGTATGCGTATGAGTAGGTACGAACATTTGAACTGATGGTTTTAAGTCATTTAATTTTTTTATTTCAACATTTTTTTTCTTTCTTTTTATTTAATGGTCTCTGGTCACAGGTTAAGTACGTTTTTTATTGCGTTTGAAATTACAAATTGTGGTAGGGTCAGCCAGGTGGGTGCCGGTAAATGCGAATAATCAAACCGTGCTCCATAGAAAATTTTGCAATTTTTATCATTACTCAGGGTTTTTTTTGCGTGCAACGTGCAACGGGTTGTATGAGTATTGTGGCGGTGTTTAAGGGCAAATTGTATGAATGATATTAATCATACGTACAAGGGTTGTATAGTTAGTTGTTTTTGTGCTACGTTTCCGCTTTTGGAATATTTTAAGTTCATTTAAAATCGAAATTTAATTAAAAGAGATGCAAAAAATGTGTATAATTTCCATAGTGTCGGCAGAGTTCACTGTGTAATGCATACATATTAGATGTATACATAAGCTATTGGCTATAAAGGTTGTGATGGTTTTTATGTTAAATAAAACGTGGAAATTAAAATCAATTAAAAAATTTAGTAATGAAATATGAAAAAAAAGAAAAATAATATTTTATTTTATTTGAGAACAATGATTAATATTTTTAAGTTATTCCCAGAATTTCATCGTTATGTTTGGTATAGCATACAGATATAGCTCAATAAAGAATATATTTGGTGGCACATAAAACTATTTAAACACAGTAAAGTATATTAAAAGTCTATAGTTTTTGGCATCAAATTAATATACCCTGCAACTTAATTTTGGTTTATCTTAAGTCAAACAATTGCTGTCATCGTATTTCTTCATGTTTTGGTTTATATGTCAATAAGTCTACTCCAATAAGTGAACTGACGTCGTTGTTGTTATTGTTGCTATTATTATTACTGATGTCATTGTCTTCTTCAGATTTTTTTTTCGTATTTGAGATTTTTTCCATTTAGTTTTTATCTCTGTCAGTACAATCTTCATGTCAATATACTTTCAAATTCGTAATACATTTTGTTGTCATTTGATTTTAACATGATACTACTACTACTACTACACTATCAAAAATATTTACACACACATATACAATATATGTCGATCATGTTCAATACGTCTCGCTACACAATTCGCTTTTAGCACAACATTTTCCTCTGTACATAAAATTTGTTTGTTCTTGTGTCTTCTATCATTTGTTTTATTTTCATTTAATGGATGCTGTTGATATAAAATGCTACAATACGTGTTATTTTAAGTAAAAAGGATGAAACTCATAGAAAGGATGTGCAGCAGCACCAGAAAAAAATAATTTAAGAAAAAAAAAATGAAATAAAATAAAATAACTAAAAGATAATTGAAGTAGCTTCCTGATACCGGAATTTCTATTGACCGTGCCACAGTCACACAGACATTCAAATACACATGCTTGTGTATGCATTGATATTTATGCACACAGACACATGTTAAAACTGTACACAGATTCATACGATATTCCATAAAAAAAAAACAAATAAAATAATTAAAATGAATAAATAATAATGCCAGAACTTTTAAAACAAACTGTGTGCTAGTAAACATCTAGTGATTTAATTTATTACAAAAAATAGTCAGTAATATTAATTTATTATTAAATGTTTTACAATTTCAATATTTGATTTAACAGGGTAATTAAATGAGGATAAATTGAAATGTCATAGCAATTATATCTGATCAGTTTCGTACGGTTTTAACATTCTTTGAAATAGGTAGAAGTCCAAATCTATTGTTATAATTTCAATGAATCAAGTGAGATATTCCATGACCAGAAGATATTTAAATTATGTCTTTAGTTTTTAAACCAATTAGTGACAAGTTCTGGATAAAGTTTTTTTTTCTGCTTGTCTGCAGAACCCGCAACCCTCTGACTGATAGTCCGACACACTATCGCCTAGTCTATCGGGGCACCCAAGGATTTAAAACTTCCATATTTATCGTATACATAACCTAACAAGTAGTGTAATCAGTTTGAGAAATTGTATTGTATTTTTAAACAATATAAACTTTTAAAAAATTGTTCAGCCTAGTTTTGTTCGACTTTTCTTTTATTAATTTGAAATATAATTTATTGTGCTTGAGTTCAGATTTACAAAGTTTTTAAAATTCTTTTTATTTTTCGCTACAATATTAATAAATATTTTCAAATATAACAAAATATTTTTAATATTGTTAATTTGTTTCTGTTTTTCATAAGCCTCTGCACAATGGAGTAGCGAAATATTGGAAATAATATATAATTTTGAAAACTTTGTAAATTTAACTTCAAGCCTAATAAATGACATTTCAAATAAAACTTTATTTTCAGTTTGAAGCTTTTATTCATTTTCGGGAACTTCTTAACTGAGTTTATATATGAGATTTTAAAAATAATATCTTTTTGCTTACACCCTGTAAGAAAAAAGTGTATCTATTTATTAACTTATTTGTTTGTTTGATAATTTAAACCAACTAACATAATAATTAATTTAAATGCTCTTTTTTTTTTGTTGGGTTTAATTACAATTTAAATGAAAAAGAAATCAAATTAATTCCCTTTTGGCCTTATTGATAAGCTGTACTTTGTTGAGATATTTATGTTTTAAATATTAAAAAGTCATGCCGGCAAAAATATTAATTCATTTTACAAATATGTTGTAATTGCAAATATGATTTTCCTGAAATATATTTCACCAAATTGTTTCTTGTAGCGAACTATTTTCTAGCTTCCTTTTACTTTTACTAAAAAAAAACTAAATAAAACTTAATATTTTATAACAATTTTGTAATACAAATATAAGCTCGGTTTCCTTTTTTCGCGGGAATTTATTAAGGACATTTGTGGTTAATCTTAGAATTTTTAATTAGAGCAGAACTAATTTAGCGGTATTTGCTCGAACTAAAAATTCGATAAATGTATTTGAATTTAATTTCCGAGAATAAACTAATTATTACCGATATCACGAGGTTCTTTTATTGCATATGCAATTTTTAATATGATTTTATAAAACTATTTGCTATTTACTCCTCCATGTCTGTGCAAATGTTTGTGTCTATTAAACGATAAATATTTATTAATTTAATTTCCGGTTTATTTATAATATATTGTATTAAAACGACAATAATAACAAAAGCAGCAACAACAAGGGCAACAGCAAGAAAGACAACAAATGAGCTGATTTAAAAACATTTTAACAAAAACTCACAAATTCACATAAAAAACATTCTGCTCGGACTTGAACATGCTGTATTGAGTGGTATGGTGTATCGCTGTTTGCAGTGAGATTATTTTGTTATTTTTGTTGTTTAACCCAATCGATGGTTGACACCACTACAGCGTATGATTAATACTGCAATCAGATGCTGCACAAAATTGCAATAATAATAAAAAAAAAATACTAAATCTAGGACACATTTATACGCACAGGTGGTTAGTAATTAATTGTTATTCAATACAAAACACAATTATATGTTATGGCTACAAGGAGTGAAAAATAACAATAACTACAAAAAAGAAAAGTTTTTTTTTTTGAAATGAATTAATTAATTTATTCTTTTTAGCTTTAATAAATAAATTATGTTAAACGCTTTTCTTTAAACAGATTATTACAAGTACAATGACAGAGCGATTTAGAGCTGAGTTGAGAGAGAAAGTTTTAAAGGATTAATTGTGTTTTTGAGTCAATTCAATTAAAGTGAAAATGTGCTGGGAACTGAAGTGGCTCGATCATAATATATTTTTTGAAAGTAATATGCAGTAATAGATCAGAAATTACCATCCAGTCTTGCCAGGTTTGCTTAAATTTTTAACTTTGTGAAAAAAATGTCAAGGTTGTTTGGTTTTGTTAGTCACTAGGTTAAGTTAATAAATATTTTTCTATATATATAGAAATGAAATGGTCCATGTATGTAATGTTATCACGTGAGAATTGCTGGAGCGATTTGGCTGATTTTTTTATTCGATTCGAAATTCTCAGGAGATGGTTTGTAAAGAAAAAAAAAATTCAAAAATTCCAGGTAAAACTCCGAATTTTTTCTGTGAGTCCAGTCAACTTTAATTAAAAAAAGCCCCCTAAAGTGTGATGTACAAATTTAGATATTTTATTTGCAAATAAATAAGAACAGGCAGGTTGTGAATACATCTTATTCTATAACTATGTATATAAAAATTAAATGGCATCACGTGGATATGGCTGGAGCGATTTAGCTGAAAAAAAATTAAAAAATTTCTGGTAAAACTCGGAAATTTCAAGTTTTTAATATATTGCCTGCTTTTCACTTTTCATTTTTCTTAATAAGAGACATTTTTTGAAGAACTGACACCAAAGCCTCCTTTTCATTTTTTTTAAGTATGAGAAAATTTTAGCAAAACTCTCATTTTTCGTAATAAGCGAAATTTTTTGGAGAAACTTGAAGAGCTACTCAATTGTTTTACTTAACCTACGCCTAAACTTTAGAAAGTTTCTAATGATTGATATATGTGTTTGCTCTGTGATATAATTTAGTCGTGTTTGATAATATCAAAAGTGAAAACTTTAATATACCATTAAATTACCAGTGCTTTCAAAATCATTAATTCTATATGAAATGCAAATCATTAGTAAATACCGAGCGAAGCCGGTGCGGTCAGCTAGTTTATTATATAAATGCAGTCTATTAATTAAAAAAATATGTATATTTAAATTTCAGAAAATGTTTTTACCAATGTCTTACTTGGTAACATGGCGAATTTAATCGAATTAGGTTAACATAAATGTCTTAAATCTAAAGAAAATCTATTCCAAAACAGAATTCTAGCCTGTGTCTAATTTCCTTTTTTTTTACTAAATTCTTGAAATTGTTGTAAATAAATGAATTTAAGCCAATAATAATAAAATACTAAAATAAGAAACTGAAAGTAGAAGACTATTTGTTGGCAATAAAACCGCGGTAAACCGAACCGTAACTCTAATTATCTAATTATACTAAAAAAAAATAATTGAAACTAACATTCGATAAATTATTGTTGAAAATCCGCAAAGTCTGTAGAGAGATGTCTGGGTTAAATGCTGTCCGAAATTGTCAATTCGGTTCATAAAAGGTCGACATCCGTTCAAAATATTTATCTAAGACACCATCACGTCAATATAAAGAAACAAAATTAATAGATATCAACCAAAAATGTTGTTTTTTTTTACGTGAAATATTTCTTTATATACTCCGCAAACTACTATTTTAATTAGAACTTGCAAAGTATTTTTCCTTATGTTTTTTTTTTTCATAAAAGAAATTACATTTTCTGGTTTAATGGGTCAATTATTACGCTTTGTTAACATTTTAAACATTTTGCATAGTAGTATATGAAAAAGACATTAAGAATTTCCTTTTGAGAATATATTTAAAATGAGCTCAATTAGGCTTCTAACACCTGCATTTTATTTTAACTTTAAAGTTGACCGACTTTGTATTCTTAATTTATTTACGAGTATTTATTTCTAAACAAATTTAGACGATTAACTTTAAGAATAACAAATGTTCAACTCAAGTTCTTCAGTTCTTTTGACAAAATTTTAATAAACTTCAACAATGTTGCCTGGCATAGTTAGTTCAGCAGGCGGTTTGTCAATTTGCTATAAATAAGACATGTTAAATTTATTAAGAAAATGTTATAAGGCATTTGGAATACTACCCAATCAAAGTACTCTGTATAGTCCGTCTTTCCATGGAGTTAAAAAACCGTTTGAAACTTGCCGACGCTCATACATTAAACGTTGTTGTAAAAAGGAAATTCCTTTCTTTTCTTTTGCTATTTATATTCCTGAACAGAAAAATATCTTGTTTAGTCAAGGTAAATAATGTTTAAACATGTTAATACACCAAAATTCTAACATATACACTTGTACATTTACAAATACATGCACAAAGAGAAACATATACACGTTTGTTGTCTATTAGTATGTTATTTTGTACTATATAAATGTATGATGTGTGCACATTAGTGTGGCGCCGTTTGTGTGTATACAATTTTAATATGCAATTTATCAACATGTTTGTTTTAGGATAAGACGCAATTGAGCAGACAGTTATGTCCTTTTATCAGCTTTTGCAGATTTTTTATATCTGTCAGGTTTTAAAAGAACCATGTATAATTTTGGTATCATATGAATAACATTTTCATGATACTTAGAATGAATTATTTTAATTTATTACTAACTATTGTTATCATAAATACATTCAGTATAATTTAAATGCAATACGAATCTACCGAAACGGTAGATTATAGTAAAATGAAATACATAATGAAAGTTTCACTTAATATTTCACAAAAATTAAAAAAGTCTGCAAAAATCTAAAAACAGAAAGTAATTTTATCCATATCATCAAAGGTTAGAGCTAAGACAAATATTTCGAGGATTTTTTTAAGTGTAGTTAAATTTAATTTTACTTCAGTTGAAAATTTGGGTCTAACCTAATGTACATTGTGTACATCAGTGTATTACACATGCACTGAACATCATTCAGTTGAGTTAAGTTGCTACAAATGTTACCAAATACCTTTTATTTAAAACATTTGTGTAGATCTTGGCAATACAACTGTTTCTTTTTCCTTTTTTTTATTTTTTGTTTTCGGAAAAAAAATTACAAAAGAAATAAAACCTTGTAACATTCGTTTAGAGTAGCAACACTGTTTCCACTGTTTCATTCAAAAATAAATTAATGATTTTTTTTAAACAGAGTAGTTATGATAAAATGTAAGTTTGCGTAAGTTTTAATATATATATATATTATGTCCTGTGGTTCCTAGTAGGAACAAAGGGCCGCAATTTGTTGCGGTTTCAGTAATCATTTCAGTTTAAGATTGAGGAACTGATTAGGCTTCCCATCCGATCCTAGTGTTGGGGCTGCCAACAACATCTAGGCAGGTCAAACAGTTGAATTTCAGTGCCTCATCATTTCGGTGGCCACCTAGTTACCTGAGACGCATCGGTTTTAGCATGCCATTCAGGTTACTCAACTGTGTGCCTTCTCACTTTAGCTGTCGACAGACGGGTGTCTGAAAGACATTACCAGGGGATACTTGGTATAAGACCGGAAGTAGTGAGCTGCTTGGGAATTTCGAACAGAGGAATCGTTTCTTGTCATCCCCAAGTGGAAGGCAGGCAGATAGCTTTCCGCAAAAGTGCACCTCCGCAAAATACCCCATCCCCCAAGTTTTAATGGTTCTCTTTAATTAGCTGAATTATCGTTATTAAAATAGTTAAACAAATGAGTATGAATGATAGAAAGATGTACGTGTATACATTTCTGTTAAAACTAGTTTACTCTTAAAAATGGTGTATTTTATATTTGTATATGAAATGTATAAAATATACAAAGATACAATATAACAATGTTGTGAGCATATCAAGAAATTTTAAAGCAAACATTAGCATCCATTTTTATTTGAATCATTGTATCTGTGTGCAAGAGTGAGTGAGTGGGTTTTTGAATCCTTAAGGGAGTAGAAGAAAATGCACATTAGTATGCTTTCATTTCTTTAGATGATTCTTTTAATATTTTTATAAAAAATAATAAAAAAAAAAGAAAATATTTTTTTTTGCCGTTGCTGTTGCTAGTGTTACCAAAAAAGAATGAACTCATATGTAGGTTTATTTTCCTCTCTATCTTTATTTGATTTCTTTAGTTTTTTTTTACATTTTGTAGCTTAATTTTCTTGTAAATTCACGTACTTTGTAAATATTATTTATAACAAAAAGTGAAGACAAAAAGTGTTTGATACATGTTTCCATTTGCAACCCATTTTTGTTAAACATACAATTTGTTCTTGTGCCTTTTCTCTTGTCTCTTGTTATTGTTGTAACATTTCTTGAACAAATATTGTATTTAGGGAATTTTTCGTTATATTAGTTTTTTATTATTCAAATACAGGATAGGAGTTAACATTAATTGAATTAAATTTGTACTGGCAAGAAAAGTGTATGTATGTATGAGTATTTACACATCATATGCAGGGATGCCAATCCCGAAAATCCCGAAAACTAGTATTTGTTTACTACGTCATCAACAAAAATTTAAATTTTACCAAAGTACGTCGAAGAAATAAAGATGAAAGAATTAAAATTATTTTTGATTGCCAAACTCGAACACACTATTTACAACTATAAATTCATACATAAAAAGCTTTAATGGATGTAATTTGTTTTACTTAATCAAATAGTTGTCATTATAAATTCAGTTAAAGTAACAGATTAAGCCCATTGTCACAGTGATATGAATCTCTGTTGATGGTGCATTTTTATTAAGGCTCAAAAAGATATCAAAAAGTGATCTGGTAAAATCTCTCCTTAAAAGAAAGAATAAAGACTAATTTACTCAACACTTTTAAATTTTTGAAAAAAAAAACCCAAAATTGAAGAGTGAATTTAATAATGAGATAGAAATATTTGTTATTAGAAATAAATTAAAAACGTTGATTGCAAAACGAATGAAATAATGAATGGAATTGAAATATGTAAAACGTAATAAAACCTATTGGCATCAAATATGGAATAAGAAATATAATTATTTGTTTCGGAGGGTGAAAAAGATTGTCTATTAGAATACATTAGAATACAACAATTTTCTAACAATTTTGCCCAGACACGATGATTTTCGTTAGCATACCTTAATACTTTTTAAAAACTTTATTTATTTCAATCTAACATTTTAATGCAATGTTCTTTTAAATTATTAATGGTTATATATTAATCATAGCTATGAGGACAGAAATTGTGTGTTTTCAAACATATAGATACATACATATGTCGATATATTTATCATAAGTTACTTTTTTTAAATAAATAGTTTTTATTATTAATAAACCATTTTGTTTAAATATGAAACAAAAATCCAGAAATCCCGAAAAATCCCGGGATTAAAATTTATGAAATCAAATTTATTCAAAACCCATCTTGAAGAGACTTTTACTCCATATAACCGACCTTACAGATAGGGAGCATATTCTTCAGTTTCTTGACGTTCCTTACCAAATGGATAGGCCTAGCAGACATATAACAGCATCAGAGGTACAAGAACGAATTGATAAGCTTAAAAACGCGAAAGCTTCGGGTTACGATAATTTTGACACTAAAGTTTTAAAGTCTTTGCCTTGAAAAGCATGATTCATATCAATGATTTTTAATTCTATATTGAGATTAAATTATTACCCATTACAAATTATCATGATTCCCAAACCTAATAAGCCTGATCATTTAGTGTTCGTAAGAATACATGTACTTGAAAATAATAAAACATATTTGTAAATATCAATAACACTGTGCTACTTGGAAAAAGTGACAAGCGGGGCACCTGGCGGGTTAACCTAATTCGGGTACGCTGAATCCAGTGGTGCTAGGTTAGCTCTTGTTTTCGCAATATACCGTTATTTCGAAAATGGAGGGGGTTGCACAACATATATTCGCGTAACTCAAAAACGGTTTAGTTTATTGAATAAAATAAAAACAAAAACCGAAATTCCGCAATAAAATTTTCTTTAAGTAAGGTTAAACTTTTTCCAATATGCGCAGGCGTCTAAGTCAATTCATCATTTTTAAGTTAAATTTAAATACACACATATTTACAAAACTTTTTGGTAAACTGTTTTGTAATTCTTCTAATGCAAGTTTCTTCATAATGCTACGTAAATACTAAAAACTGGTAGGCTAAATTCAAAAGACACGTAAGCATAATATTTGATTACAATCCATTTACCAAATCAAACTTTCTTTCCAAATTAATCCATCATCACTAATACTGACTGACTGACTGCCTGTTTATATTTTACTCCTCCTCGAAGTCACTGTAATTTGAAACCATAAAAAGAAAATAATGCTGTGTAAATTTTATTTAGAATGTTGTGTTTTTTTCTGCTTGGTTGTGTCTCTCTAGTTCATAATTTATCGTTTGTCTTCGTTTACTATTACAAACTCATAAATACAAATAGATTTTCATCTGTTTGCAAAGTTAACTTACAGTAACGTTCTAAAAAGTTTTCTTTTTTTATTTCTAGACTAAATATTTTCTTTTATTTGACAACTTATATCCGCCTAAATACGAGTATGTAAGTATAAAATAAGGAAAAATGAGAATAACGCAACCTTTAACCTGCTTGTCATTTCTTAAGAAAAAATGCACATGATTGTTTAAATTTAAACGTGTAATTTTTCTTTCTTTTCATGAAATTCACAATTTTCTTGCTTTTTTTTTAACAATAAAAAAAAGAAGAAAGTGCAACATGAAAATGTGCTCGCGAATTATTAAGACCCTGGGGAACAAAAAAGTTCTATATGAAAAAATATAGAAAACAGCAACAAATTTTAGTTAGAACAGCGTATAAGAACTTTATGTTGTGGGTAAAAAAAAAAAACTTTGTAAAGATTTTTACGCCAAACTTCTGCATTTTCGCCTTCCATCTACAACACATACAGGATTGAGTGAAAAATCTGGAAACTGAACAAAACTTACACGTTGTTTGATGACTGTATAAAATAGCATAAAAATGTTTTCCAATCCGCTCTCACTACCTCTCTTAGACTTTTCGATATGAATTTCTTTAAATGAAATTAACTCATGATGAGATAAATTTATAATTAATGTGACTTTGTTTTATTATTTGACAAGCAACTTTAAAATATTTTTGAAATATCTAGTTGAAAATGTTTAAAATAGCATGAAGTGTATATAACTATACAAAGTTTTTATTTTATACGTGATGGAATAATAGTGGTATTAATATGTTTCGGGCACCTTTTTATAATTTGCTACTAGTAATAAAATTGTTCTCTTTTCACTTCAGTCAAAGTAAGTTTTTTTTTTGTATTTGCTATTAATCGCTTTTAATCGCTCTTAAATAAACCAGCTATAAAAAATCTCCTTAGATAGGAAAAGTCCTAAAACGAAGCTTAAAACTTGTATTTATTTGACTCTACATTTTCATAATTATAAGCACGTTATACCTCAATAGTTTGTTGTACCTTTTTTCGAACACAAAAAATTAAACTTTTAAATAAATATACTTTCATCATGCTCTAGTACGCTGTGTTCACCAATATTGGCCTACTTTATTTAGTGAGCCACTGCGGCTTCTCTAGCTACCCCTTTGTGGCTCTGCAACAACTCTTCAGCAACATTTATTCTTTACAGCACAAAAATATTCAAGTCTTTTGGAAAGGAATCCTTTCATTTTCCATTACAACATAAATACTTGGGTTTTGTGTTTTTTACACACAAAAATATATAAAAGAAATAATACAAACCCGTAGAATCAAATTGAGATACTTCATTTTCCAAAATGATACTTTAGGGATTCTAAAGTATAATTGTTGACAAAAGAGTGCAACAAAAACCAGCAAAAAAAAAAAAGCAGAAACAAGTAGACCTACTTAAATATACTTAAATTATACATAAAATACCTACAAAAACCAAAAATAATAAACAAGGATGCTTGTAGTAAAGAAAGCTAAAAAGTTGCTGAATATAAATTGAAATGTTCAACAAGATTCAATTGTAACTCAACTTGTCGCATTCCTGCATGTCTCACAATAATTTAAATAGGCTTAATTATGATTAAACATTTAATTAAGTAAATGAGTTTGTGTGTCAATGTAAATAATGAGAAAGAAAAAAAATATACGGATTATCACGACTACTTTGACAATAAATAAAGTTATATGTTTACTAAATAATCGTGCTTTTTTATAATAAGTAATAACATTAGCTAACTATTTTTAAATTAAACAATATACAAGTAGAACGTGGAATTACATTATTGAAATTACTCGGACATTGAAACTATTAATATGACAAGTTGGCATGCGGTGGGGTTGCGTTATGCCCACTCCTGTTAATGTTGCAAATGACAGCTAATTTCGGTGGGATCTATATAAACGCTTATTTGACTATATTTGTCTCATTAATAATTTATTCAACAATTATCACGATTAGAAAAAACTAATGCAAACTCCTACAACATACACACAGCTTCAAAAGTGTGTAAGCACCAGTGAATTTTTTGATTTTTTTAAGATTATGAAAAGCATTATAGTTCAACTTAAATTTTTTTCATAACCGAATCTAATATTCAACCAAATATCCAACAAAACGAAACTTTTAAATTTCAATCGATGGATAGATTTTAGGATTTTCATTATCTTAAAAAATCAAATAATTCGTTGTGTTTACTCACTTTTGAGGCTCATAGTATGTACATATAAGTCATATGATGCTTGAACACGTTAAATAGTTTTATTAGATAGTGCAGTTTTGTCAATCTTCTTATGTACTGCATAAATCGTAGGTAAAATCATAACATACTCAACTTAAAAATAAATTCACTCTAAGATATGGATGGACTTGGTAAAACAGCAGATGTCTTAAGTCGAGTGGAATTTCCAGGGCAACTGACGGATAACGCCTATAATGAAATCAAGATAAAGTTCATTGATTTCATCATTTAAATTCCTCAACTACAGGCAATTGAGAATATAAGTGAACATAAAAACTTGTTTTAACTATTGATTCTATTGTTGAAATATAATTCTTAAATACAAAATATTATATCCATTTCTCTGAAAATAACCTCACTAAGCCACGTAAAACAAAAGATTGTCTAAAATTTATAATCTTCTAAAATATACTGTGAGCGTCAAATTAAAGTCAACACCACATATTATTAAAAGTAAATAAAAGCTTAATTGTATTAATATAAACGACATTATATTAAAAGATTATATTGCATTTTTATATAGTTATTTAAGCAGAATTAAATTCACGAACAAAATAAACAAAAGTAAAATTTTTGTGCGTCAAAATATTAGTAAAAACCCCTGTCATTCCAAAAGTAGTGGCAATTCTTTTATTCTATTTTCTTGTTTGTTTGAAAGTATAATGTTAAAGTGCCGTTCAAAATATTTTCAAGCTTAAGTAGTGCAAAATTTACAATGGGAGGACAAATATCAATTGAGACTTGGCAAATCATACTAAACTTATATAGAAAAGGTAAATCTCTGCGTGAAATAGGTAAAATCGTTGGAAGGCATCACTGTACTATACAGGAAACTATTGACAAGTATATCAAACATAATACCGTAGAAAATTTACCTGTGCAAAACGACCAAAGCGTCTTACAAAAACTGATGTAACGAGCCTCAAATTTTTTGGGATAATATTCTCTTCACCGGTGATAGTAAGTCTGAGATGTTTGAAGTCAAAAACCCCCCAAATAATACTAAATATGTTATCAAGACGGTAAAACATGGCTGGGACTCAGTAACGGTCTGGGGTTGTATCTCGGCAGTAAGTATCAGTAATCGTACATATAGACAATATAATGTAAAAGGAAGATTATCTCAACATTTTAAAAAACAATGTAGACCCTAGTGTGGAGAAATTAGAACTAACGCAGAACTGGATTCCCCAACAGGACAATTATCCTAAACATACCTCCAAAATTGTGAAAGAGTGGTTGCTCCCTTTACTTTTAGATAATTATCCGCAGTCCCCAGACCTCAATCCAATTGAGCACCTTTGGAAATATCTGGACAAAAAATTAGACAAAGCAATATTTCTTGCAAGGATAACCTAAAGGTAGTGAAACAAAAGTTCGCCTGGGGCCAAATTACCGCATTCGTGATCGAATGAGCTATCGTATCGAAATATGATTTCGATATCGAAATTATGAAAAAATGTACTAAATTTCTTGCTCGATATCGAATGCATTAATATCAAATAAGGAAATTGCGATCAATTTTACTCGATATCGAATGCGGTAATTTGGCCCCTGATTTTACTAAAAAACTCGTTGATTTTATGTCTAGAAAATAGTCAGCTGTGTGTTCCTTATTTTTCTAGTTTTTGTTAATGAGTTTTATTTTGATCAAGTGTTTTATATATTATGCAATATATTTTGTTGTAGTATACATATATATTAGAACGGGGGGGTTTTTTGTTAACAATATTAGGTGTGTACTTTTAATTGACGCTCACTGTACATTTGCGTATATTAAAAAAACTTAAAATTTAAGACATAGTATTTTCCAAAATAAAATCTTTTCCAAAAAATACTGTGCTAAATTTAAAATAGAAAATTTTAATTGTTCAGTAACCCAGTGACCCAAATATGTATTTTAATGTATAATGTAAATCCCGTCTTCTAAAAGAACTTTATATTTCGCACACTTCATCATTATTTATTATTTTTCTTTTTGTTTTAAAAGTTTCTCAACATAATTAAATATTTAAACAAAAATTTCATCTTAAATTGTGGGAATAAATGTTGTTTGTGGGATTGTGTGAGTGTGGGTGCGAGTCAGTGTGTGTGTGTCAGTTTTTAGTAAGCATTTTTTTACACTTTGGATACAATTATGCTGTATGCTAACAACATTAAAACAATAACAAAACAATTATTTATGTATGAATTGAAAAGAATAACAATAACAATTGAAAACGAAAAGTCAGCAACACGTACACTCTCTCCTCGCTCAGTAAGTCCAATAGAGAAATTCGAATGGCAACAAACAAAAAAAAAAAAAAAGAAAACATTGAGAGCTTGAACAAAAGTATGCACAATTTCAAGAAAAGGTTTTTTTATTTAAATTAAATTTTTTTTTATTAATTCTAGTTTCTAAACCAAGCAAACATACGAGTACACGACTCTAAATGTGATGAAGCAGAAGATAAAACAACCCACGTTTTCAGTTTTATTCCCTTGTTATTGTTGTCGTTTTTTGTGGCAAATAGTTAAGTTGTATGCAGTTGGAAGCGAAAATTAGAGACATGCAAATTTATTAATTTATTTAGAAAAACAACCAACCAACCAATGCTGCAGAAAATGAACTATGTAGAAATATGAGAACTTGAAAGTGATGGCAAGAGACGGGGAGTAAATGAATCGTGGTATTATTTGATGCAACTTGGATTGTTTTATATTTAAACATAACGACAACAATAGTAGAAAAAACTTTTAGATGTTGTTGTTGCTGTTTATAATTTCTTGTATTAAAAGAACTCACACTTATTTAATGCAAATAAGTGGATAGTTATAAGCACATAAAACAAATACATCTAATCGCAAAATCAGCAACTCAACTTAACAAATGCACTCACTCGTACTTTTCTACTATAGAAACAGAGATTCTCAAATTAAGCCCATAATAATACCTGCTGAAAGTTTAGGTTCATGGTGACTTATACAAAGCTGCTGACACTGATCATAAAAGTATACACTAAATTTTTTGTATACTTTTATGAATCTTAAAGATAGGAAAGTTTAAATAAAAATCATATTTAAATTATATATTAGTTTCCTTTGCCACGAGTGTTTGTTTGTTGTACCGTATGCAGTGTTTACAATACTAATTATCGACCCTATAAAATATTTATATTCTGAATCCTAACATAAAGCGATTTCCGTCCGAATATTTTTATCAGTGTATCAAATACATTTATGGTCGAATATAGAGCTAGATTTACACGATTGCAATTTTCTTCAAAATTGCTCTTCAAAATGGTTCAAACTCGTGTAAACAGCAAAAATTCTTCAAAATTTATTTATTTAATATTTATTAATAGTTATAATAGTTTATAATATAAATACATACATACATTCATATATGTATGTACATATTTTTTAACGAAAGCAAAAAATTTTTTTGTTTATTATAATGAAATAAAAGAAAAACAAGTAAGAAAGTATAGCCGGTCAAGCCCGACCATATAATACCCTACGCTCAGAATATGTACAAAACAGTTTTTCAGAAATGGGCGCTATATGGGAGGTATAACCTATTGTAAACCGAACATCCAAAAATTTAGTGTCATGATGTCTCTGAATATAAATATTATATGCGTTAAACTTTATCTCTATATAAATATTTTTAAAAGATTTATAGAGGTTAAAGTGAGTTACGGAGAGGTTCTTATATGGGAGTTTAGACTAAATATGGACCGACCATTAAAAAATTAGGTGTCATCATTTTTATATACATATATGAAACTTATTTGTGTTTAATTTTATTTGGATACCAACATTTTTAAGAAAATTATGATCGTTAAAGTGATTTTCGGAAGTAGACCTTATATGTGAGCTTGACTAGTTGTGGACCGATCATCATAAAATTAGGCCAACTGATTTTTGTATATATGAAACATATTCGTGTTGAATATTATTTGAATATCTACATTTTTTAGAGAGTTAGGCTCTTTAAAGTGATTTTCGAAAGTCGGCCTTATATTGGAGATACGTCTAATTATGGACAGTGATCTGTGATAAATTATGGACCGATCTGCACAAAATTAGTAGATGTAATTGGCTTCATTTACCACTTATTTGTGGTGAAATTTGTTTGAATGCGTCCATAATTCAAACATTTATGAGCGTTAAACTTCTATTTTGGGAGGACATTTGTATGAAGGCCAGGTGAAATAATGGACCAATATTCACCAGTTTCAATCCCATCAGTCCATGGGCCAAGAAAATATCATGTACCAAATTTTTTCGAAACATCTTCAAAATTTCGACCTGTACTCTGCGCACAAGCTTTACATGGACAGCCAGCCAGTCGGACGGACAGACGGACATCGTTAAATCGAATCAGAAAGTGATTCTGAGTGACCGTTACAAACATCAGCACAACAGGGTATAATAAGTGCCCCAAACCGGTAAATTGTTTGTAACTGATAGCTTCTGTGTAACTTGTATCAAGTGTAACAATTTCAAGCAAAATTCATTGATTGGATAACTGGTTCCAGAGCTGTTCGAAGAAGGAATTACTAATTGCATAGCATTGCCGAAGATAACCTGGGTATATTTATTACTTACATTTAAAATGTTTTTATTTTACGAATTTTAAAAATATATTTCAGTGCAAATTCCAAAACGATTTATAAATTACATTTAAGAGTCTCTGTAATGTACTAAGATGTTCTGTATTTTTTATTGTTGTTTTCTCAGTCTTCATCATTATAAATATGTACAAGTGTTGTTGTTGGTTGGATGGTTGGTTAGTCTTTCTAAGCATAATTAAATGTAAAACATTTTCTAGCTTTTTTCACGTCATACTCCGAGCATCTGTCCGTCCGTGCACACATCTAAAAACACATTAATTCCAACTTGAAATCTTATATTTTTACAAAACTTTGACAGTGAAAAGTTGTATGTACATGTAGCTAAATACGGTATTGTTGCTTTTTGTAGCACGAGTATAAAATTATAATATATTCAAAAGTACACAGTGGAAAACTTTTAAAACAATTATAACAACATTTCTTTCGATTTCTATACAAAAGAAATGATATATGCTGCAAATATGTCCGCTATATTATATAATTAATAAAATATGCATGTGGTAAAGAAAAAATATTTCATTTTTTTTAATATGTCGCGATGTTTGGTAATATTTTTGAAGATTTTTTGTCAGTGTTTTAAATTTCTTTATTACAACAGCCAGCCATCACATTGAGTCATACAATACTGTTACGGTTTGGCGGGAAATCGCACAACCACAAACTGCTGTTGCTGTTCTAAGTATTACTAATACACATTCACATAATTTCATATACATTCATATACATGTACGAGTATACATTTTACAAAGAAATAAATAGTAGTAGAAATAGTCGCTCGTCCTGTGTACATTTATTTTGAACTATTTAAATAATATTCTATGGTGCCCATTCTCTCGTTTCTAGTTTGTATCTATGTAAATATGTGCACTGAGTGTGTGTGTGTGTGTTTTTTTTTTTTTAATTTGAATACTGCAATATGCTGACATTAGGTGTGGTTTAATTTTCTAGATGTTGATTTTTCCTCATTGGGTCTGTGTCTGTGTGAGTTTTAGTATGAATGTTATTTTCTATAAGTTTTTTGCGTGTTTTCCTTTTAATTTCGCAGGATTCTGTTTCACTTTCCGGCAGTTTCATTTAAAGCTGTATTTCATTTCCTTTTAATTTTCCGCAAACATTTCTAGTAACTAGAAATTTAATTGTTTTTCTCATATTATTCTTGCTTGTGTTTTATTTATTTGCTTTTTGTTTGTTTTCTTTTTTACGTTACTTCTTATTTAAATAAAATGTTGTGCTTAATTTTCCTGTTGGCAAAATTTGTTTATTAAATTCAGTTTTGGGTTTCTTTGTTGTTGCTTTCGTTTACTTGTTTCTGAATTAAAATCATTTTGTACTTTTGGTGTTCATGAAATAAAATCTGTTGCAGGCACAATTATTAACTTTCGGCAAATGTTTAGAATAATTGAAGGCATTCAGATAAGACGTGATACTTTAATTAAAACATTGTTTACATTTTATCCATTAAGTACTTTATAAATATCTACAGGTAATTCATTCATTTATTTACGTTTTTTCTTCATAATTTTTTTTTATCTGAATTTAATCGTAAATCGAACTGAGTCGTTTGAATGCACTTTTTAAGCGGAATCGAAATACCTAACTAAGATGAATAAACGTTTAGATTTTCTTATCATCTTTTTCCACGTTTGAAATAAAGATATTTTCATTTGATATCGAAAGTAATTTTAAAATGCCATACCAACCTAAACTGAGCACAGTAAATCGTTTAGCTGAGTGGTTTGAAGCAATTTAATATTTTTGGACGGTCATAACGTATTTAAGTAAATATTTTTCCATATTTGAAAAGTCTAGCATCGAATCTAATATTCCGAAACAATTCCAAAATAATTTAATTATCATAGTTTTAATTGCATTTTCACCTTGAATAAAAAGTAGTTTTTAAACAAAACTGTTTCCCGGTTTAACGAATTATATATTGTCAGGCCCATTCGTTATATTGAAAAATTCGTTAAATCCGGCAGTTTTTTAAATATGTTTTATTAAATAAAAATCATGTTTATTTATTCTAATTCATAACAAAAACAAAAAAATAATAATAATTAGTTCATATCACATTCAATTAAATAATTAGTTCAAACAAAACTAAAAAATGACTTTGTGAGCGAAAAATTTCTTTACATACAAATAAATCCATTTTTTTTCGTAAAACGTCTCCTATAACATTGTACAAATGTAATTGCAATGACTCTCTTTTGATTTCATTTATTTTATTTTTAAACTTTTTTTCAAAAATTCGTTAAACTGAGTGCATGACATTTTCATTTGTTCGTAATATAAGGTACTCAATGGAAAGAATTGACTGTTCGTTAAATCGTGAATTCGTTAAATTGAGTATACGTTAAACCGGGAAACCACTGTATATAATTTGTTTTCTTAAGCAGTTTACAATAAAACATTAGTTCTCGGATTTCAAACGTATTTGTTCCCCCCCTTAAAAATTTCATACTGTTTTTTTTCCTAAATAAAAAATGTTGCGGAATTCGGTCACATTTTTCACGAAAACTTATTTTTAAATTTTGTCTATGTACAAAATATAGTATCACAGATAAAGAAAAATATTTCCAAAAATAGAGGTAGTCATGATTTTCTGAGCATAAACTTGTGGACTGATTTTGCTGTTTTTCAGTATCGAAATGGATGATGACAGAATTGTAATGCATACAGGCGCCATTATATTAACTTTCACATCTAAAAGGATTCAGAATATGTCTATATTCATCTGTGCCAAATTAACTTAAAACTGAAATTATTTTAGTTAATGCCATCATTAATGCGATACCAATTTTTGAAATTAAGAAGTTTCGGTTAATTTTGGTTTAGGCCAAATATTGATTGCTTTTTGGCAGAATATTATGTTCGCTTTATTTTATGCGATTATTTTCTCGATTTGATGTCAATGTTAAATGTTAATTTCTAAAATTAAAATGCAATTTGTGCAATTAGATAACAAATATAATTTTTAAATATTTCTCAAACCAAAAGACTTGTTTGATTTTAGGTAAATTTGTATTTTATTTGGACATTTATTTATATTTACTAATTGCTTTTCCTTTTATTTCAGAATATTTCTTCGTTAATGGCCTGTCGCGAATTAAATCGGTACTTTTTAAAATGGTATGTAAATTACTTGACGAGTATATAATTGAAAGTAACAATTAGTATGAATTAAGAAGAAAATGTTTTCACTGAATTAATACAAATTGCAAATGATGTACTAATTAGTGAAACTGAAACTCTTTTTTCCTAATATGAGACCTAGAATAAAAGATAGTAGTGGAACAGACAGCTTTCTAACTTAAAGAAATGTTTAATTACTTAACAAAAATATTCTAACATCAAATTTTATAATCATAATTAAAAATATTCATACTTTATTAATATATGTAGCTCATTATTTAAATGTATAGTTTAAGTGGCAAATAGAAAAAGGTTTTATTTATTGTGTACTTTTGTTACTTTAACAATTTCGTAACAATGCTTTTCAAAAACTTTTCTCTGAGATGTATGCCATTAATTTCCGTTAAATGCGGATATAATATGAACATGTACGTATATAGTTAGTAGTTAAAGAAACTAAAACTATTTATTTAAAACTATTACATTAAAAGACCACAATATGAGGCCATACGTTGAAACCCCGTTTTTGCGGTTTCAAAAGTTTCTCCACAATCTCAAATTAACTATTAAATAGTTTAAATTTGAAATAAGCATTTTTATACTGCTTTTTATGTGCGAAAAATTTATCAAATAACCGCACTTACTTCTACAAACAACATTTATAATTATATATTATTTTTTCCAGCACCCTCTTCGTAATGATATTTTTAAAACATTTAAAAAGTTTTCTTTTTTTAGTCGTTTATAAAAAATACTTAATATTTTGTATTTTTTACTTTAGTGCTGTCTTACCTCTAGTTAAAAACACCCTTTCACTCAACACTTACAGCAACACTTTTATTTTATTTTCTCTTACTGCTGGATTTATTTTTTATATTTTAAATTTATATTAAAACACTTTATGAGAACGTTGTAATAATTACGCATATAATTAGTTCCTTTATTACGACTGAACTGGAGTTGCTCTGGTTTTTTTTGTTTGTTTTTATTAAAATTATTATAAAATAAAAAAAAGTAATCCTTTCAGCACAAGCTTTACTTAAATTTCATTAACTATGGTACAAGTGAGTGCACTAAAAAAACAATTTGTTTTAAAAAATACACCCATTAAACAAAACACACAAAGAGTTAGATGAGTAAGTTTAAAGGAAAGGAAAAACAGTTAAATGTTGCAGATTAAAAATTTATTATAGAACAAGCCACTTCACTACTACCACTACTAACGACCACTAATTATGAGTACGTATTTCAAACACTCACATATACTCTTTTACACATACTCACGTACAGACATACATACATACATACATATATAAACATATTAAATGCATTAAAGTGTATTGGTGCATTTTGAAACACTGACAAATATTTTTTATATCCACAGTGTGAATTAAAAGTGTTTTTGAGATGACTAAATTTGTTATGTTGTGGTTTTCAATTTATTGATTCCAAATTGATTTAATAAAAATACAAGATTTGTAAAAACTATAATCTCCGGAAGGTTTTTCAGAACACGATTTAGCTACGAGATTACAACGTCTCCACATCTGTTACACAAAGATTGTCGAATGCCAAATAATTATTTGTTTGTATACAAAAGAGTAACGTGACTGACTAACTGACTGATTCATTCATTCATCATCGCACAGCCCAAACCGCTAAAGCTAGAAACTTGAAATTCGGGTAATAGGTTCCTTTTACAACATGTAGATCCACTAAGAAGGGATTTTTGGAAATTCGGTCGTTAAGGTGGACAAATGGGGAAAAAACGGGTAAAACCAGTACCTCTATATATCCAAAAGAAATAAACTTAAACATAATATTTTAAATACGTCCGCCTTTAATCAAAAAAAGAGCCGACAGGTGTCTGGTACTGTTTTGAAAATTGAAATTCAGGTGACCATATGGGGTAAAAATAGTCCCCGTAGAACGCTCCGTTAACATGTATATTTCCTACATAAATAAACATAGAAATACTATATTATATGCATCTGGCTCAGATCAATAAAGACTAGAAATCTTTTTGGTACTTTTTTGAAATTCGAATTCCTCTTGTATTATTTTTGTTACTTTTTTATCAAAAACGGCCAAATTTCAGTACACTTATATTGGTACTTTTTTGAAATTCATTTCCACTATTCTATTCTCGCAAACTATGCATCTGATCATGTTATTATCTTCGGCAGAGTTGTTGTGCATGAGCCTGGGAAGGTTTCTGAGTTGGTACGACCACGCCTACTTTAACGCCCACTTTTTTAATTGATTAATTGCTTCTGCATGGCTTTTTACAGATTTACTTCAATCAAGTTCTATACACATCTTGCTGAAGGCGAGGTAAAAATAAAAAAGTTAACTGCCACGCTCACTTTCATGCCCCATCTCAAAAAATAAATGTTTGTATGTATGTTCTTTATAGAATCGTAAACTATGTATTTGATCAAGTGATTATCTTTGGCGGGAAGGTGTCTGAGTTCGTATGAACACGCCTACTCTAACCCCCCTTTTTTAATTAATTACAACGCCTGCCGGGAAGGCCAGACCACTGGACCGATCTTACTAAAACTTTGTTTTCTTTACATGCCAATTAGGTTTGTAGATTTTAGAAGCTTTAAAAGTATTGAGTTATTGCAAGAGATTATTTTTAAAATAAAATATTAAAAGCTATTTCTATCTTAATGCGAGATTTTATAGTTTTAAAATTACGGGCAATTATTTGTATACTTTTTTCAAGAGTATTTTCGCAATCGACACCGGTAAATACTTGCAATACATAATAACTGTGGTATATGTCTCTGAAATAAAAGATATTAAATCTAAATGCAACTTAACTTTTTCCCTTTACTGTCCCTATTTCACAGATAGATAAACACTCGCACTTGGCTGTGTTCGTGTGAGTATAATTTGGTTTAAAAACTGAAAAATATTTAACTCCCTCTCACGTGCACACATACTATAGTATGTGCCTTAGGGTGGCCCTTATATTGGACTTTCTCGATTTTCGAACTAAAAGGCAAAAGCTGAAAATTTTACAAAAATTTTAAAGTTTTGGGTAAAAAAAAAATAAATAACAAAAAAAGTTAAAAAAAACTCCAATTAAGAAGTTGGAACGCCAATATAGAAGACGTTTCAAAACATGACCCTTCTTTGCATAATGCTGGAAGTTTCCATTACAACATGCTCATGCCCTGCCCTCTTTTATTTCTATTTAGTACTAAGCTAATGATCTACCATTACATGATGGTGGAAATTATCATATTGTTTTTTTTTTTTGCTAAATTTGTACTAGAAATATTTATATACTAACAGTCTTATTCAGAACAAATTAAAGTAGACTTCAAATGTACTTAAAGAAAATTTTGTATGAAAATTTTGTCTAAAAGCACACTTCAAATCTACTTTATTTTTTATGAATACGGCAGTAAGATTTTTTAAACCAGTTTTCCTTTAAGTTTGAACATGAATTTATTTAACTTGATTTATTTCACCAATAAAGAAAAAATAATGCAAAGAAGGAATAATCTTAAGAGTTCTGAGTTTAAAGGTCCTTCGATGCTACAATTGGTCACCTCGTATGTAAAAACATTACCGGTAAATAGGTTAACATTGCCATATCATTTCTGTAATCTTGAGCAGAGAATTGCTACTGAAAAGTTTGCTTGAAATTAGTGTGTTTATGGATTATTCTGTATGAACTTAGATGGGTTTCATATATTTGAATTTAAAAGTCCATTTTCATTCTGTACTTGGACTTGCTTCTTTATGCTTAATACAAATGGGATCATCCTAACATACATATGATACTAACTCTTGTACAAACAGTGTATTTTGTAAGTGTACTAGACTAAATATATATATATATATATAAACATATTCTTATTTAGTGGATAGGTTTGTAGGTTTGTATATAACATGTGCAATAAAGTACTAGCTACAATTTTCGTTTTAAAAATGAATGTAAATCTATGTACGAGTTAATGTAAGTAGTTGTTTGTGTAACTTGCTTAAAGCTTTAACGAATTTGAGACTTGTTTAAGTAACATCTTCCGCTGCATCCTTTGATGCTTGCACAAGTATTAATTTTGAGCTACTTAGTTACTGTAAATACATACATATATGTATGTAGTGTTATAAAATAATATAAAGACTAAAAGAAGAAAATTATAAAAAAAAAGATGTGCGGAAGGAGTGCATGCTATGCTGGTGAAGATGATTAGCTAGATGTTGTTTGTTCAGCTATAGCTACAATATTAACTTGCAGTTCTATATACTCGTATCTAAAGATCGTAGCTTTGGGTATCAACAGCTAGGTATTAAATATATTTCCGTTTTGGGTGCAATATAAAGTTTTTCTCATTCTTTGTTAACTAATGTCCACTTAATAGAGTATAAGTTTGAGTATGTGTTTGTGGCCGAGTTATGTTTGAGTAAGGAAACGAAGGTATAACGATGTTGGTAATTGCTAAAGGATTTATGTTTATGTAATAGTATGTGCCTGTGATTTAAACCCTTTTTGTGTGCATGTGTATAAATCTCGTTTTCTCTGGGTGTGTGTGTGTGTGTGTGTGTGTGTGTATAACTTCACAGTTATTAGTTTATTATGAAACTTTACTTTTGCTAGGAGCTGATAGTTTTCTAAAAGCTCTTACGACTTAAATGTATTGCGCTTCCGATAAGAGGTGGAAATAATTTATATATTTCTGCAAATTGATGTTCCCAGGTATTGCACAGGTGCTTTAACGTTTTTATTTATACTATGTTCGTGCAACTAAAGTCAGTTTTTCACAAAGTATTTTCTTCCTTTCAAATCTAAACCACATGTGAGCTGTTTAAATAATTTAGTGTTACAGCATTAGCATTGGCTTTTAAAAAATCTTTATTTTGGGGAAAAAAGTACAAATACAAAAACACAGTATTTGAATAGTTATTATTTTTTTTTTAATTTTTTCTTAAAATCAGTTTACGAAATGTGTTGTACTGATGCTTTTATTAAATAATTATGTTAAGAAAAATAAGATTGATAAGCAGTGATGTGTAATTGCAAATGTAAATGAGAAATGTTCTCATGTATTCACGTTATAATCCCTAAAGCGTGCACCATTGTTTTCATGCAAACTCCTTAAGTCTATGACCTCTCTTTGTCATGGTAACATATTATATAATTATGATAGTATTTGTATAAAATTTAAATCCAAAAAACCTCCTTTAATATTTAATAAATAAATATGTACATAAATACAAATATTTAAGTTGTTTTTTTTTTGTTTGTGAAAATATTTAAATTTGTTTCTTATTATATGTGCATTTCTCGTGAGTTTATTTTAAATGCAATATTCCAGATGACACACAGTCAGTCAGTCTATCTGCATTGACATGAATGTGAATAATATAAATAATATTACAAGCAATTTTAAACAAAAACAAAATCATACTCAAAAATACTTCAAAGACATTTCCCTGAATGCCACACTAAACAACAGTAGCTTTGCAGCACTCCAAAGACAAGAACAATTTTGATTCCATTTTACTTGTGGGAAATAGGATATAATAATAATTATAAAAAAAATATGTAAAACATATTGATGTTTTATGCAAAACTAAAACAGAGTATAAGTTTTTCTTCATTTTTTCCCTTGCAACCAGACAAATTTTACTATTTGTCAGAGTGGTTGTGGTTGTGTGTGAGCCAAGAACATGAAAAGGAAATATTGTTATTAAAACTCAACACGAATTGAAAACTAAATTATAATAAGACAGACATGCCGACAGACAGCCCCGGAGAATAAAAGAAAACCATGCTCATTTGTTTCAAAGAATAGAAGAGCACCTGAACCTGAAGATTTTTCCTGCAGCCTTACGAGCAACTACAAAAAATAGGAAAACACTTGCTGAGAAAATAAGTAGGAAAAGTAGAAAGGAAGGGGAAGGCAAATGGCTCACGTAGTTGAAACATACATATATTTTTTGTTCGCGCTTAAAAACCTCTTAAATGCAAATCAAGTTGATGACAGAAAGCAGACGCTAAATAACATTGTGTGATTGTGATGGTGACTGCTATGTGGTAGCATCGCTGATGGCGCATCGTTTTTCTCGTCCTCTCGAACTTGTCGTTGGCATTTATGTCACTTATAGTTGATGTCATTATTGTCGGTCACTTATGACTAATGTCGACAATAACGATGACATTATGTTATAACTGCCACTTGTAGTTTCATACATTTACATTTACTTTAAATCAAACACCGACCCACCCTCTCCACAGCTTATGCCATTTATTTTCCGTGTTCAAGTACAATGAGTGCCATCGTTGGTGTAAAAAGGATAAAAGCCATTTTAAATCAAAAATATTGGTCAAAATACACAACGAAAGCAGTGAACAAAAAGAAGGGAATTACGCTAAAACTTTTACCAGCAGCATAAAGGGAAAAATTGTAAATTTCAACGTTTTTTTTTTTGCATTTCATTCATTGGTTTTACGTCCTTTTTATTTGTTTCGCTACCGAAAAGCTTAAGAGGATAAAAGCATATACAACTACATACATATTTTACAACACCGATTTATAGTGGGTGTGTTTGTAATAGAAAAAAATTATTAAACTGGAAACAGAAAATAGAGCAAGAAAAATGGAAAAAGGAAATGGTTACGGAAATCACGAAAATGTTAAAGGTTTACGTGTAAATGTCAGACTAATAGATGGTAAATGGCGTTTAAATTGTGAAATCGTCATTTATAAGCTGATAGTGGTCGAAATATTATTAGATAATAGACACACACACCACCACACTCAGTCTTATACCGCCAAGTGTCAATAAATATTTACAGGTACTAAATTTTAACAGCTGCTCGCATTAGTCACTGAAAAAACATGAATTGCTAATACTTGGGGATTAACTGGATGAGTCAAAACATGGCAACAAATCTTTTAAAAGGCAAATAGACGTGTTGAATTACAGTCAAGCAGACTTAGTTTGTGGAATGTTTTTCAATTCATTTTTTGAATTTATCGATTATTGAGATGGAAAAATTCAAATGGAAAAATGCTAATCCAGTGATTTAATAATATAAATATCCAGTAGTATTTTATTTAATTATTCATTGAAGGCAAGTACTTACCACTTGGCTAGAAAAAGAAGTATAAAACAACTTCGAAATTTTCTTAAAGAAAAAGAAACAACCTGAAAGCAAGTTTATCCCATTAAACAACGCAACCTTAGTCTCACTTAATTAATATTAAATTCGGTTTCAGCCAGAATCAGCCAACATTTGAATGCCCTAATACATTATAGGCTGTTGCACTAAATACATTTAAATTCAAAAACATTTGCTTTTTTAAACATTCTCATACTAATTCCAAGTACAAAAGAGAAGCAAAGCAAATAAATGGCAAACAAAAAAAAAACACAAAGAAAAATTTTATTCTCTTTATACGCTCAGAGTATTTGTATTTACTTATTCTTGCTCACTATAAGTAAAGTAAACATTTTTTTTGCTAATATACTGTAGTATTTTGCAAGGTTCTTATTTTACAATATGGGTATTTTAAGAACTAAATGCAAGCAATGGTGATGGTTGTTTAATTTGTCTTTTTAGCATCGTTTTTTTAAATCGTTGTAATCTTTCCCATGAAATAAATGAACTAAAAAATTAATGGACATTAAAATAGGATATTAAACAATTGAATTTTATTTATTTTATTATTTTTATTTTGTTTTAATAAAATTTAATTTTTAATTTTTATATTTTTTTTATTTTTAACACGCATATCGTTAGTTGAATTTCCAAAAAACGTAACTAATATTTAAAAAAATGCCTGACTTAAGCCAAAAATGCTTAGTACAAATATGTCTATGAAAAAGTTGCAGTTTTTATTATTTCCGTTAAAAATACAAAGACATTTTAATTAATAAATTTTATAATTCCATTTTAATATGCAACACTACATATTTTGCATTTCAACTAATGATATGCTTTTTGTTTTTAGTCTATTCCTGGAGAATATTTTTCCAATTTCATACAAATAAAATAAAACTCGAGTATTTCAATAAGTAGTTTAAGAACTGTCTCTCCAAACACGTGCATATTCGTATTCTGTAACACTTATTGTATTTATTTACTACAAAGATAATATTAATTGTGTGTGTATTTTATAAGAGAAAGAGCATTTTACTTTATAAAGAGAAGATCGAATAAAGCAAGTAAACGAAAAAAGTAAATGTATTTATGCATTTGTTTTTTGTACTTTTGCAACAGCCTAATACATAAACCTATCCACAAAAATGTGTTCTCTCAAAAACTAGTGTTCTGTTCTAAATGAAGATACAAGATTAATGGTTGTGATCTAGGTCTCATGATAAATATGCTGTAATAGGCTCCAAAATTTAGAGCATTAATATTTTTCCGATTTTGGTAACACATCAATTTCAATCGGACTCTAATGATTTAAAATTATAGTAATAACTGAAAGTTTTTTAAAATGAAAATACTCGTATAATAAATACTTCGTGCAAGAAGATGTACTTTTAAATAATTTACTTTTTTCCTCTCACTTCCTCAGAAGAATATTACTTTCAACCAATTTAATTGGCTTAAACATTTATTACACTGAGTTGTCATTGGCATAGAAATACAAAGTAATTGCTCACATACTCATACACACTTTTAGTTACAGATACTTACAATTTTGGAGTACAAATTCAACACACAAAAAATAAATAAAGAAAAAAACTGTCATTCTATTTAAAACAATTGCAATCATGTTCATTTTTTGTAGTTTTCTAACTGAAACAAAAAAAAATACCACCTGGAGTATTGGAATATAGTTTTATTACCCCTCAAATTAAGTAGCAAGTTGCATGCAGTTGCTTTCTTCATCCTTTGCTTCTTCAGTTTTTACTTCTTGGCTTTTATTTGGTTGTTATATTTCTTGTTTTGTTGTTTGTTTGGTTGTTTTTGTGCAGTTGCAGTAAATAAACCATAAATGACAGTTTTAGATTTCTTGTACAACTATTACGGAAATTTTAACATTAGAAACTGAAATGAAAAATATTATACTCTACACTCGTACTTGTACTCATACTGAATGAAGCATTGAAACAAAAAACGAATTGAAATCCCAAAACAAAAAATATGTACTTAATGCAACAACACAACTTAAAGGAAATAATAAAAGAACATGCTATACAATACTGCAAGTTAATGCACTGAAAGGAAACCTTAAGTTTGATTTAGAAATCGACTCTGATTCCAATCACTTCTTATACTAAGCCTGCAGAAAATGTTTTTTTTTCAACACTCTAGTTCCTTGGCATGTCAAAAGACAACAAAACATCACTTACTTGTGCAATTTTGAGAAATTATTGTCAATAAATTCCATGTTATAGATAAGACACAGAGTGTCTAAAAGGTGGCACTTTATCCAATTGAAGAACAACGAACTTGATAGTCACTTGACTTTTGACAAAACGGACCAGATGTTTTTAGGTTACTTCCGTGACATGGTACAGAAATGCTAAAAATACCTAGACGCATTTCTGTGACATTGGAAATTGTCTCTTTTATAGTTATTAGCTGAACGGTTCCCCTACCCCCGAACAAACAATTTCTTCCAGTGTAACAAATCCATACACTATAACTAAAATATGAACTAAATGTTCATAACAGTTGCCGGCTGAATCCTATAGAAATTTCAAATAAAAGAAAAAAAGACATTATAACTAAGAGAATAAAACCCCCTTAAGTAAAACTATGGAAGTAAAGAAGGCAAAAGTTAAGAAAATGACATTTTCATTGAGCTAAATGGAGGACTTGCACAAAATAAGGCAAGAGAACGGCAAAGGACAGACACCAACAAAGAGAAAAACTATCTGACAGACGGAAAATAAAAAAGCACTACATTTTATTGTGGGAGACAAACAGAAACAAAAAGCGTATGACAACCTTTAGTTTCACCAAGGAAATCAGAAAAAAAAATTAATAACAATTGTCCGGGAGCGTAGCCCAGAAGTATTTTTTAGGGTTAGAAAGTCATACTCGTTTATTGAAATCTGTATACAAATTGTTGTGATTTAATTTCTTTTTTTTTAAGGAGGTTTTTATTTCGTTTCGTTTCAGTAGTGACTTCAATGATTTGCGACAACCCCTACAATTATTTAAAATACTATTTATATGTATATAATTTGTATATGCAATTCATTTAGCATATAAATTTGTCATTCCAAATGTAATTTCTTCTAAACCCAGTACGTACTACTTAGGCAATCACATTTTCATTATTGCAAAAGAGAACAAATTGTTATTTTTAACTTTTTATTATCAGCTTTTGGTGTTTTTTTTTCTGAAATAAAATGTTACACCTTTATTATGTACATTTTTATAATGTTTACCCCACATTTTAAAGATGTCGCATTTTTAATGGTCAGAATAGAACATGGTAAGATCACTTGAAATAAGAATAATACGCAAATTCTTCTTAAACTATAAAAACTATAAAAATATGTATAAGCAGTAGGAGATATTGTCCTATGAAATTTGACATACATCAACTTCAGAGTATTCATTAATTACGTTCTCTACAAAGCCTTTCACTTGCGGTTGTGGATTTCTTACCATAATCATATCAAATCATTCAACATCATCAGATGATGAAGATGAATCCAACAAGTGATACAAAATTTTTTCAGTACATAAAAAAGTAGTAATATTTTCCATTTTGTGTATTTTATTTGTTTCTTAACACAAATACACATGCATAAACAAAACAAATGTCAGCTGTTTTATCGTGCGATTCTCCCCCTCTAAAAATACAGAGTGTGGAAGGTGCAACGTTTTTTTAAATTTATAGTGTGACATTTATAGAAATGAACACACTACACTTTAGCAGTGTTGACATTTTTTCAGTAAAGAACACAATAAAATTAAAAAAGGTGCGAAATGGGAAAAACGTGTAACATTTTTGCCAGGAAAGAAAACGCCATTAGTCTAACTTTAATACAGTTTAAAATTTATGAATCATTTCGTTAAAGTAATATTTGAGAATTTCTTATCTAACTAAATTATTCTTTCGGTTTCTTTCTTATAAAAGTACTATATATAATCAAATGTGGTTAATGAAGGCTTTATAGTACCTAAAGCAAATAATTCTATTGTTCTTTTACTAGTAGGGTATCAAAATAAAAAATAAATACGATTGCACTTAAATTTACTACATCAAACATCATTGTCATCATCATCATCATCATCATGCTGTTCGTATTTCATGTTGTTATTTAATGGATGTATTTTGTACATCATTACATTCTTTCGTTTCGTTTAGTTTTATATTTGTATTGCACATAGTTTTGTAAATGTGAATGTATGAAATGTGTGTATATTAAAGTTTCTTTTAAAATGGTTTGTAATGTAAGACTGTATGTTTGTGTCTACCCAGCAAGCCATATGAGTCCGAAAAGAGCGTTCATGCTCTTTATGAGCCCAAAAACAATCATTATTGCTCCGAAAACCTTCAGAAAGGAGGGTCAACATTCGAAAATGGTACGTCAGAAAGACCTCTTAGATAATGTCAGAAAAGAGTCTTTTATAAGGGCTTTTTTGGGCTCTGAAATATCTCTTAGATAATGTCAGAAAAGAGTCATTTATGAGTTTTTTTGGGCTCTGTGCAATCTTGTTCTTATCATTCTTGTGTGGTACAGATGTTTTTTTTTTTTGTTCAAAGCACAAGTAACAGGACAACAACGCTTTGGTGCACACATAATTAAGTGAAATTTCTGAGTCATACTGCGTGCCGACTCAGGAAAGTAACAAGCAAATTTTTCTTTCGCTCCGAAAATGCTCCTTAGTTGAACTCTTTTCTGACTTCTTTTTCGGAGCGCTCCTAGAATGGTATGCTGGGTATGTACTCGTATGCATGTATAAATGAATATGTGAGTGCATAGTTTATGTAGTATTTGTATGACTTTTTCAAGTGGAAATGAATCGAACAACTGCAATGTTGTCGATGTCGTTGCATGTCTTTCTTGTCGTTTTTTTTCTCTAAATTGTTTCTACATGTCTTTGTTGTTGTGGTTGTCATCTTTAACTGACTTTGCTTTTTTCCGTTTTTTTAGATTTTTTATTATTTTCTTATTTGCAACAAATACTTGAATTGTTTAATTGTCAGTCATTACTTGCTTTGGCTGCGCTTTTAATGTTTTAATTCAAAGCTTCCGAAATTGGAAAATTTGCTTGCATGTTACCAATTATTTGCAAAAATGTTATATTCAAAACAAAATTCATTTTAAAATGCAATTTTTGTAAATAATTGTTTATAACTTTACATTATTTAGTAAAATTGGGTTATGCAAAAATGGATTAATTGTTTTAAAAAATAATTCCCCCTGAACATGTACATACATACATATGTATATGTACATAAGTTTAAAGCAATGACCGAATCAATTTTCCCACTCATCAATTAAAATGCATACAATCTTATCAACGATACCACAACTCTTCAAATAATATACTCGTATACAAATGGTGTGTACGATAATGGAAAATATAATATAGTACATTACAATGATCAATGTAATGACAACCTTCATCACAGCAAGTTGATGAATGTGATAAATTTGTGGATAAATACATATATAAACTGGATTCCTAAGTTTTGGATTGGGTATCACATTGAGTTGTTTGCATTGCCATGGCGAAGCATGATTTGTGTTTGATGTCCTACTTATCTTATTACTTCAATAAAACAATATATAGAGATCTGTGACTTGCCTCTTATTACGATGTATATTGAAGCATCGAACCGATGTAATTTTATTGAAATTATTATAAAATATTTTACAAGATTATCTGGAAGACATAAGGACGAATATGGGTAAATTGATTTGAATTTATAATTAAGTTTAGAATCACGATGATGGGACATTTCATATGATTTTGAATGTTTTAGCAACTTAAATTTTGGAATATATTTTCAGAATCAAAGACATCGTGTCGCAAATCGTAAAATTTATCAGATCAAATGATGAAGCAAAAATAAAAAAAAATATTTAAAAAAATCCTTGAAGATTTATTCACATTTACATACTATAAATCTGTTTGTTGTTTCATTAACTCAAATGGGGTTTGACATAATTTCTTATTCGTGTCACTTTACTTTCAACCCTCTCTTAAGCAAATTATATGACACATTTGAATGTATTTGTTCACTCTGTGCAAAAATAATAAAACCCAATTACTAATTGTTCAATGTTCATTCGTCATTATCAATATTTGTTTTCGTTCATTCCTAATTCACTAATGACCTTCATTCACTCCTTCATTTGCCTGTCTCTACATTCGAAATGAATGTTCATAGCTGCTGTTTGTTTCAGATCATTCATTCATTCAAACTTATTTAGAATTTTGCTGTGGGAATAAATGTTGCGACTGCAAGTCATTTTTCCTTGTAGTCGTAGTGTTTGTATTTGTTTTTGTTTTTATTTCTCAGTTTTTCTCATGCGCTCATAATTTAAGAATGTCGGTTTTGTACATTTCATTTAGTAGTTTAAGTTGTAGTTGTTGTTTCCTCTAAAGTTTTTACTTTGCAGTACTTTTACATACAATTTGTGATTACAATTGTTAGGATGTCTTGTCACCTCATGCTGATATCTTTTGTTAGGGGCAGGCAGTTTTTTGGGTAGAGCAAAATGAAGCAAAAGTGAAATGCGAAGGAAAAACTTGTATTCTAAAAGCATTCATGCTTGAAATCATGGATGGATACAGCAGCAACACCACCAGTTCGAATAGAGAGTTTAGAATTGTTTTTATTGTCCTTGAAATGAAAGGGAAATTAAAAATTGCATACAAAATGAAGACAAGGGTAGAGGAGCAGCAACAACAATAGCAGCGTTTTAAACTTGCAGATGAATTTCCCAGCAAGAACAAGAAAACAATGAATATAAGGAGGGTTTCATTAATATCCTTGATCTAAAGCAATATTAGAAGAATTTTTTTTTGCAGGTGTAATTCCAGCATTTAGAACTCATTAGAGATACTTTGTAATTGTTAGAAATGAATTTAAATAAAATGGTAAATGATAGAATGAGCACCTGAAATTTAAATTGTATATATCAACATCAAGGATATCACCTTGTAAAGCGGAAAAATATTGAATTTTTGTGAATTGTGGTGCAAAATTCGCACTTTAGAATATCATATCAATATGATCTTTAAATTCTAATATAATAAATTGAATTATTTGTGTATGTTTAATTCAGCTAATTTCTGTACACAAACGAATTCTTGAATATTTCTATACTTTTCTTTGTATTTATAATTATGTTATTCAATTAAATTCTTAAATCTTGATTTATATTTATAATTCATTAAATCGTTAAATAAGAAAACCAATCAGCTATGAAATAATTTTCCGCCTGCATAACAACAGGCATCAATTTACAATATAAATTGAACACACTCACACACATCTACTTACCGTCTCTCGCACATACACATTTACACACTTACATACCACAGAGTTCTTTGTAAACATAAACGATATTTACTAAAAAACACAGATGCCCTTCCCCCCAAAAACGATTAATATTAGAATTACAAAGACGTAAGTAAATAAGAAAGTACATACATACATTTCTATAATAAAAATGGGAATTGCTGTTTGCCCTCTCGAACTGAAAGTAAAAATAAGAATTAAGTTAAACGGATGTTTGGGAGCTGGGGGTCGATAAACCAACCATCGAACTAACGACATTACAACAAACAGTAGCTATAAACTGAATCTACAACAGCAGCAAAAAAATTCCAAAATACAGCACAACAACCTTTGGCAACCAGCAAGCAAATAACAAGGATGACAAATACACCAGTTGATGAATTCGTACTTATTCGAATCTGAATCACAAAACAAAGTTAAAGGAGATTTTGAATTACTGTTGTGCCAGCAATGCAAAATAAATGTTACAAATGGTACTTTTTAACATACATGAAACAATAGATCATAGAACAAAAAGTACCTCAATTTTTCATATTTTCTACCTACATAATTATCTTACAATTTGGTAAAATAATTCGACTCAAGTTTTTAAAAATATTCATATTGGTTATCTGGAATGATAATATGGTCGGGCTTAAATAAATACAACTATAATTAGAATTGAGTTGAGTTACAGCCATAATATGGTCAGCAGACATTTTTTGTAACTGAAAAGATTGATGCCCTTATTCATAAAAAATTAGAGTGGACTTTAAATGTACTTTAAGAAAATTTGGTATGAAAATTTTGTCTAAAAGCACACTTCAAACCTACTTTATTTTTTATTAATACGGCAGTGAATCTTTAAATGTCTCTCTCTGTCTGTATAAAAAAAATTAAGACAAAAAAAAAAATACATTTTAAAAATATCGGAAATGGATAATAAAATGGATAAGAATATCCATATTCCATTTATATTTGACCGATCAATGCAAAAATTTGGTTGTTGCAAACAACGTCATTTCCTATCGCTTATGCAAATAGAGTGAAATCATAATATAGTTGGATACAAATTAATTATGGTTGTGCTAATAATACCATAAAATTAACACGTGATTATATTATTATAATCCATAAACAAATAACTATAAAAAGAGATTATAAAAATGTTTGTAAGACTATTAAGTGAACTACTTTTGCTTAAGACAAACTATTCAAAACCCGCCCGGCACTTAAAAACTAGACAGATCCCTTCACCCTTTGGAGCAGAAAGCTAAGTCATTTTATTCATGCTGGTCCTGCATTATGCTATTTCTAATACACATTCTTAAATAATAAGCAGTGATCACAAAGTTTGATCAGAGTTATATGAAAATTGTAATATTAGAGAAATAACAGAGTTGTATTGAATTGAAATCATTCAAAAATAAAATTTAAATTAGAAAATAATGATGGAAAATAAATAATAAATGAATTGTTAAGCGAAAATTTTTACGATTTGTTATATGTCATATTGATACCTCAAGGGGGGCCTGGGTTATATGGGGACTTTGAAAAACCTAACATAACTTTTGCGTTTCACATTATGTTTCTGATTCTATATAATTGTTTTAATTTAATCCCAGTTAGAATGACAATTTTAAGTAAACTCTTAAAAAAGTACCAAATTCTTAATTGCTGTTTTGTGGTAGAGAAATGTAGAAGTGTTTGAGACAGGATGCTTGAATAAATAAAAACATTTTGTATGTACATTGTAAACCTTAAGTCATCAATTAAATTTACTACTAACGATATACATTTATCAACAATTACATACACACACTTGCACAGGTGCACACACACATTTATACAAGACCGCAATCAATATCATTGTAAATTATACGCATTATTTAACGCCCATATAATGATGTATGAGTCAGTTTAAGTCCTTAATATTTGTATGTATGCGTTTATGTATGTGTGTGTAATATTACTATGATAATTGGTTTTATTCTTTAATATTACCAAAATGGAATTAAGTATTAAAATTTGTAATTTTGTTAGTACCTTTAATATAGAAGGTACATTAGGGTGCCAATTAACTACATGAGCAATTTCTTTTTGAAGTAATCTGTATCACGCCCAGCCCCAGATTGGTTTCAATTGCTAAAAAAAATAGTCCTTTGAAAATTTGAGCTCAATCGGATAAGGGGAAAGGGTGCCCCTGACCCACCCAAAAATGGCAAAATACCTGGTTTTTGACTTTGATTGTCAATAACTTCGTTAATATTTATTTTACAAAATAATTGGTAGTAAAAGTTATAGATCAAACTCAGAGGAACAAATTTAATATCTACTGAATTAAAAAAATAAACGAAAAACAATGGATTTATTCATATGTTTATGTATATGGGTAATTCAATTTATTTAAGTAGATGCGTTGAGATGAGTTTCTTTATTGCAATTTGGCAAACGTAAACGGTAATCATTAACAATTTGTAAAATATATTTTTTTTGTTCGTCGCTTCTTGATAAAATGTTATAATCCTGCATTAATTTGACTCCCCTCTCAGCGATATCGTTCAGTACTTTTAAGCCTGAAAGAGTTTTAAAATTCTAGTTACTCGACCACTTTGTCGGGGTTGTTTTCTAAAATTCTTCACACAAATCAAAACGCTTAAAAAGTGTTTTAGGTTTTGTATTCTCAAACTGCACAATACCTCTTTTGATAACGTCATCTACGTTCAGAGGACTTTTTGCGATTTACAACGGATTCATTCTTTTAAGCTTTTAGCATTTTTTTTTTTTTTTGTTTTCGATTGGTACATTTCATCAAAAAACTGCCAAAGCAACATTTTTTGTGTCTAAATACCACAGGTGACTGCATAATTTTTCCAAAGCTACGATAGCAATATCACTTTTAACACTTCGATATCGACTGAATACTGTAAGAAGCAAAAAATCGTGGTACGAAGCTTTTATAGGTGATGAAGCACAAAACCAAGCTTCAACGTACACTTTGACAATAAAAATAGAAATATCGCAAGAGTATTTAGTTCAACCTCTCGCCTCTTAATAAAATTATTTTTAAGGTTTTTTGCAATCCATCTTGCGTGATGCATCATAGCGCCTGGAGCTCAAAATTTTCTACCTGATCGGGTTGGTGTTTTTTCGAGAAATATTAGAACAAGTTGTATTCCCTCGCGGATGTTTTTCCTGCAGAAGGTTATTCAGAAAATTTGTAATTCGCTCTACATCACATAAACTAATAGCAATTTTAACTTTCCCATTTTCGATACCGATCCTGAAATTATCAATGTTTAATGATGGCCAACACTTCTGAAATCGTTAAAATATTTGAACATTAGGACGATTTGACTTGCAAAATTTAATATCAAAAACGCTTTCAAGAATAATAGTGGAAGGCATGCGGCCGCGCGCGGCAATCAGCTTAAATAAACGTTTATTAGTGTGTTTATTGTGTAAAAAGAATTAGGAAAATGGAAATAAATTTTAATTTTTAACTAAACTCATATGTCACATATTATATACATGTGTATGGCAACATCATTTTAAGCGGCAAAGTTGAAAAATTTCTACTTTTTGCCGTCCGCGGCCGCATGGCCTTCCACTATAAGTTCAAAGATGTAATGCCTACAAGCAAAATACAACAGATCCCTCTCTAGTGTATTTTAAATTATGAAACAAGAAAACTAAAGATTTTACGTAATCTTGTAGACCCTATTCAAAAAGCGATTTGCAAATAACCAGTACCACTCTTCAAAGCAGGTACTTCCAGCAGCTGCTTGACGTTTCCATTTGATATATTTTATTAATTCACTCCCATTCGTCTAGTTTAAAATACTAATTGCAAATAAAATCAAAACATCAAAGTCAAGTTGTGAATAAAGATAATGATAATGAGTAAAATAACGGTTATATTAAAAAGCAACAATACTTGCTACAAATAAAATAAGAAGCATAAAGAGAATAACAATGGCTTGTGAGTAAAAAAAAAAATAAATATAAATTTTTTTCATGTAGTTGAAATTTCTTGATTATAAACATCATGCAATTTAACCCAAATGTTTTTTCCCATTTTTAAGCTTATAAAATTTACGTTATTTTAATACCCATTACATTAACGAATTGAGTTAACAGAGATTGTCAGATAGGGAAGAATTTGGGTTAAAAAAAATTAATAACAATTTATATAGATAGAATTTTAGAAAACGGGGAAAAAACTTCAACTAATTATTTAAGTAAAATCTATGAAAAAATAAAAAAAAAAAAATTTTGTCAGAAATTTTGAAAATTTTTAAATAAATTTTTTTTTTTTTAAATTTTTGATAACTCATTGAATGCGCCTCTCAAAGACCTTTCATATGATACCAAATTTATATGTAGTTCCTTTGGAAGAAATGTGAAAAAAATCAAAAAACCTCTAAAAAGGACATTTTTATCTTTTGATCCAGCTCACCAAATTTGACCCCATGCCAAAAAAATTGAGAAACGTAGTTTTAAAATGAATCAAATTCATATTTCATATCGGGAACATCGATACCTTTTTTTCTCCATACAAACGGGGCTACCCTCATGTACATATATGTATTAGCAATAAAATGTGTAAATGTGTGTATATTATTTAATTGACTTTTGTGTTGAAACCTAAATTAAGTATTTTATTTATGTATTTGTATAAAAGTGTTTTACAAAAGAATCATGTTAAGCTAGATTAACACGATTGAAATTTTCTTCAAAATTGCTCTTCAAAATGCTTCAAACTCGTGTAAACAGCAAAAATTCTTCAAAATTTATTTATTTAATAACTATTAATAACTATGTATTAAATTTTAATAGTGTAAATCTAGCTTTAGTTAAATTGAACTACTACAATAATTTATTTACTAATTAGACAGTGCTACAGATTAAACAGATTAAAAAGTTACGTACTTACGAAGTGACTTAAGCTAGATCATAAGCTTTGGGGACTTTCTTTATCTTTGAAATAGAATTGTTTAGAACCATAAAAATAATTATAAATTCCGTCAATATGAAATAATTTTATTAATGAATTAAAATTATTTTACATATACTCCTGGATACATCTAGGACTTCTTAATGTGTTAAAAAAGATTTAATATTGTAAGTCTATATTGTTTATGTATTACATTATTGTATTTATTTTATTGTTTTATAATTTTTTAAATAGACAATCCCTTGAAAAAGTCGACAAACAATCGACGAAACGTCGGGGAAATATTGTAATTAAAATTGGATTTTTATTTACATTGAATAAATTTAGGCCATTTTAGCTTGAAAAAATAACATTATTAAAATGTATTATGTTTTAAGGAAATTTTTAATTATTGTTTATTTATATATAAATTTAAATTATTATTATTCAGAACAGTGGTCGGCGTATAGAGAGCATGTAATAACATGCTATTGATTGTGATTTTTGTTTCTTATTTGATAATTTTTATTAATTTCATTATAAAATAAACGCACATGTTCGTCCCATGGGTGCCAAATGACAGCTATTTTTAATATTAAATATTAGTAGAGTTTCTGAAAGTTTAAATGATAAAAAAAATTAAGAGCTTAGTACGTAGTTTAACTACATATCGTCTAATGCATAGTCTGTATACATTAGATACATTTGTTTTATTAAGACTTCAGTTTGAACATCACGCATAAAAAAATTTCTTTATTTTTGGAAATTTCTTAATTATAAATTTTAAAATATACATTTTATAATTTCACAGAAGATACAATCATTTCACAGCTCTGGCCCCAACACTTTTAAATATAAAAAAGTTGTATTTACTAGTTTTGTTCTTCCCGCCCAGGATGGCAGACTGGGTTGAAAAATCACTAAACTACATTTATTGTAATTTACAAAATGGTTAACTATAAAGGCGTGTTAACAATATCTATAACGAACATATTTTACCAAAATTGTGGTGAGCAAACAGACACACACACACAGTTAAACACATAAGTACATATTTGCAATTCCAACATTCCTTAAAACAAAAACGTTTTATTGAACATGTCTAAAGGATGCGAAATGCCTAAATGTCTGACCACGATTTTTCCAGCAAGAACCCAAAAGAAGAGTAAAAACGAGAAACCGATCAAGAGCATAAAGACAACAATTTTACAAATACGAATGATACTATTAATATGTAAATTATGCCAGTTACACATATCGTACTGCGGTATTAGAGTATGTACATATATGTAAGTGTCTGTGGGATAGAGATATGAAGAGAGTATGTGTGTGTGTGTGTGCGTATAAGTGTGTGAGTTTGTAAATGTATCATTTAACTACAGCCAATATGCTTCATTTAATTTCGAAATATTGTTCCATGATATTTATGCATATGTGGGTGTGTGTGTGTTTGCAAATGTCTACATATGTGTGGTATATTGTATATTGTGTTTGGTTTTCTATGTTTAAATTGTTCTTGTTGTTCCTTTCATGTTCTCCATCTCCAATAGGAAGGAAATGAAGCAAAAAAATAAAAAAATGCAAAAAAAGAGAAACACAACTTTTTTAGGTCTTGATCTATGTAGCTACTGGTTGGTATTGTACTAGTTGTACAAGTGGTTGTATTTGTAATAGTTGTAGTTGTTGTTTTTGTTAGACCTCTTTTGTGTTCAATTTAGTATAGATTTGTTAAGTACGTAACAAGAGATTTGTTGAAGTGCGTTTCCTTTTATTCAATTATTTATGCACAGAATAAAATTGAAAAATACCCCTCACACACACAAACAATGAACTATAAAATTTGTGTAAATGTTAAACATAAATGGGATAATAGTAAAGTTATTGTTTTATTCTCAGCAGTAGTTTTTTTTTTTTTTTTAAGCACACAAGTGAAAAATCTACAATATTATCCTCTTTAGCTTATTATTAAAAGGAATTGTTAAAATATTTGTTGAGTGAGCAAACGGACTAAAAATGGGTATATAAAAGAGAGCACCAAACCAGACCATGCCACCATGTGATACGAGTACCCTTTAGTAAGATTTGTTGAAGAACAATAGCCAGTGAAATAAAGTTCATATAGTAGTTCTTTGTGTTTTATGTTCGTTTTGCTGTTTTCGTTTGAACCGATTATACCAATTAGGTTCTTTTAATGGTTATTTATTTTGTTGTAGCTAAAAGCTACTTAAAACCTAGTGCACTTGAATAATAACGTAAAAAAAACTATGTATATAATGAAAAGAAAATGTTAGCATAATCGGTCAATGCCATAATCTATCATATGGTTAATGGCTTATGTTTATATACTGGGAAAGAATGAAAGTAAAAAGTAAAAACAAACGTTGTTATGAAGTCATAAATTTAGTCTGAAGATATTTAATAATCTGATAAAAGACAAGAAGATAAAACTGTGAAAACTTTAATTTTCATAAAATTGCTGTCATTCTAATGAATCAAACTTTTTCTTTTCCTGCATAAAGACTTGAAATAAACTTTAAATAACTTAAATATTTAGGTAACAAACTGTTTGAAACTACACATTTTCAAAGGAACCTTAAAATCTATGTAAAATAAATCATGAGTTTTATTAATGAATAGTGAAAAGTTTTCTTTTCGTGCCACTATTTTTGGCCACAATGTACTGTTTTGCAACTAGAGTAAATAGCTGCTTGTTGCTTTTGTTGTGTTTGATGCAGCATATAAAATTTTTGAAACTAAATGGCACAGAACAGAACTATTTTGTGTAAATGACTTTTAACCTAATTGCTGTATGATCAAATTAAAAATTTTCATTTGGAAAGTTGTTTTAGCTTTTCTTGCCTTTGTGCATCTTGGTTATGTCAGTTGTGAAATATGTACATACATTTTTTTAGAGTCATCCATCCATATTTGTTTGTTGCAACATGTAACATTTGTAATATTTTCATCATCATCAATGACTTGATAAACTATTTTTGTTGTTGTGTTGATTTTAGTGGCAAAAATAGCTGGGTTTCTTTTGAAGACAAAAAGAAAAAATATTGAAAAAATCATCGTCATGATCGACATTCTCTTGTTCATCGTTTTTATTTAATATTTTTTTATATGAATCCTTTTACTTTTTGGTTGGACGGTCGGCTGGTTGTTGTGTGTTGGTGTATGGCTGTGTGTTTATATAAGAGAGAATATGTGTTTAGTGTTTATTCGTTTCTATATGTATTAGTGTTTGTGTGTGTGTACATTTGCATTTATTTAGTTCGTTTTCGGTGGTCCGTTATGTAAATATTTTTTTAACGAACTGCTACTTTTTTCTTCAATTTACTTTATACAGTACATATTTGGTCTGTGTAACTGTCTGTTTGCATTTTCATGTGTGTCTGTGTGTGTGTGGGTGTTCATGTTTGTGTTAGTGCTTATTTGCCATCGTTTTTCATTTTAGTAATATTTTTTTTTGGCTCTTATTCTGTTGTTTTCCTTGTTGTTTTGCGATGTATCAAATATTTAATTTTTTGTTGTTGCGCCAATCGGACCATCATCCAAATTGGTTATATGCAGTAGTTGTATTCAAATTCACACATACACACATGGGTGTGTGTGTGTTTGACAGTGTGTGTATAATAGTAATACATCTATTTATTATTTGTTTGTTCATATACATACTTCATAAAATTCATTTTCATATGATTTTTAATTTTCTTTTTCTACATTTGTTTTTTACGTTTTTCATTAGTTGCTGCTGCAGTCCAGGGATGTAAACTTCAAGTTGTACTTTTTCTAATACAATAACAATTGAATATTTTTTAAAATGTTGTTAAACAATGTCTGAGTATACTTTCCAAATGTACTAAAACTAAATAGCATGTGGTTAATAAGTGGCGTTTGAAAATAAACCGTTCATTTTAATTTTACCATAGATGATTTCAAACTTTGATTTCCTTTTTTTTTTTGATAGCTATCACCGGTGTACGAAACCTGTTTTATTTTGTACATTTTGATTTGTAGTAGTCTTCTTACGATTGTATATTATAATTTGAAAATGTACCATATAAAATGAAGAATTGTGCCAAGTTTTCCATCCCTGCTAAATGGTATTGATATGTTTTTCTCAATTTTTAATATTTTTATTTGTACGTACATACATATGTATTTTTATATGATATTGTATGTAGCTGTGTATGTGTGTGTTTTTATGTGGTAAGTAATTAAAAGTTGCGAATATAATAACAATTTGATTTTTTTAATATTTTATACGTTTTAGTTCTGTTTTATTTTTGCTTTTATTTATTTGATGGTGTTTTTATGTCAATTTTATGTAAAATACATGTGTCGTAAAATGTTATAGTTTAATTGATTTCACATGGAAATTCATTTAAAACGACAATTATTGTTTCCTCATAATTTGCTGCAAAATATGTAATAGTACCTATCATTTAATTGATTTAATAGAAATACAAAAAAAGAGTAAATAAATATTTTATAAATTAAATTTATATAAACATTTGTATTTAAAAAAATCTATAGTTCTATTATTATTACCCAGTAAAAACTGTGCTCTAAAAGGAGAAGGTTTTATGTATAAATTCATACCTCAAATCGCTTCAAACCTGCTGATGGGATGCATGATTTTTGTATGAGGTGTTCCCTGTGTGGAAGACTATTTTCTGCTAACAATAAGCGCTTCTTTTAACCTAATCAAACATGCAAATAAAGAGCTTTCCTAACGTGTTTTACGTCACTTCCCGCACATCAATCAAAGAACAAATTCCATCTGAATGTTTTTGCTTAAGAAAAATTCATAGTAACTGAGAGGCGCGATATTCGTTTTGTAATTGACTTTCGTTGTCATACGTATGTAAATCTGTAGGCTATAATTTCATTTTTGTTATTTCGCTTTAAAACCTTCTTCCTTGTCAGCAGTAAAAAAGTATCTTTTTTGTATATTTTATTCGTAAGCATTTACTGCTTCAAAAAAACGCTTTTATTGAAGCGCTCGATTATGTGCTTTTTCTCTTAAGTGCTTCAAAAAATACGATTTTATTTTACTGGGTATCTATTAGCACTGAATATGAAGCAAAATGGTGAGATTGATTGGCCGAATGTGATTACAAAAATTAATCACATTCGGCTGAACACTTATTATGTATTTCTCTATCATAATTACTTACAATTTTATTCAGGTCCTTAATTTTTAATTTTGTCTATGCTTACTGGAAATTTAGGTATTTGAAAAATCTCTGTCTACTCTCGATATTTAACAAAATACACACACACAACTATGTTTTATGTAAATAAGCTAGTCTCATAAAAAGCCAAATATTTGCGCTTTGTTTATACTCCGCTGCTATAAACTCTTCCATGAATTAATTTTTCAAAAATACACGTAAACTTTTCAAATACAAATATTTCGATTGAATTTTTCGAGTACAAGCCGTATTTTGTAAATCTAAATCAAATTGCAAATAATTTAGATAAATTTAAAATGTTCGCCTCAAATTATGTCGCACAAAAGTAAAAAGTTATGAATTCTGCCATTCATTATTTCATGCACAATTTTATAGTACATATATGTACTCGTATGTATGAAATGGGAATGGTATGTCATGGCATTATTAGTAAATATAGGATGGCTCAAATGCAACTATCATTTTTAAAACAAAATAAATAAAACTTATTAATTGTTAACGTAATTAATCCAATTACCATTACTGAAACAATTGAAAACGCCGTTACAGCCATCCCTAAATACCGACGGAAAGCGGAACGTATTTTTACGCTGAGCATTAGCGCTGATAAACCATCCCTAAACAAAAGCGGCAACATTATGTCAAAACAATAAAAACAGGGTTATCAAAAAAATAAATAAAACGACCCTGTTTATTGTAACTGCTGGACATTGTTGTTTTATTTGTCTTTCTTTTTTTTTTTTTTTGTTTTCTTTTTCTCATACAAAATGTATGAGCATGAGAAATTTTGACATTTAAAAAACGCTTTCCATCGGTATTTAGGGATGGCTGTTATGTGTCTGATACTATATAGTATAAACTTTATCGTAGTTTACTTTATTTCGACAAATATTGAAACATTTATATTTATATACGTTTAAAATAAAAAAATTGATTAAAAAAAAATCGGGTTAATCGAGTCTTTCAGTTGATACACATATTCTACTTACAGGATATAGTATTCGAGATATAGGCAAGAATATGTAAAATATTAGGGGTAGAACTGATATTTATGAACTAACTATGAACTGATTGTGCAGATTTGAAATGATAAATTCCAACGAATATATATGATAGACAGACATACATTTGTATGCCCTTTTCACACATGATGTGACAATCACACATGGTGATGCCACCACCTGTTTTAAGTTCATACATATTTGTACATGTCCATTATATTGGACTTTTTTGTTTGGTACTCCCAGTAATTCTCTGCAATCTAAAAATTACGAAAATATGATTATTTAAAGTTGCAAGTCTTGGGTCAACAAATTAAATATTAAAAAAAAAAATAAAATTCAAAATAGTTTTTGTAACTTTTTTTTACGAATAGATGATCTTTAAGTATATAATATTTCTGACATGGTTAAATAAAATTTCATAAAATTTCACTCATGCTCGATTCGAATGTCTTGTATTAACTCATATTTTTTAGTTTATTTAATGTTCGACCTTTATATCTATTTTAAAAAATTATTTTCTTTGAGCTTAAGGTTAAAATTTCTTTTTATTATAAATAAAAATGCTTTTGTTTCAACCTTGAGGCCAGTATTGAAAATAAATTTTATTTTATTTTATTTGCTGTTCTTTTTTCTATATGGTTTATTATGATTGTTATTGTCTGTATGAGTTCTAAATTATACTTGTATTTATAGACAAGCCCAGATGATGATACTCAAAGAGCATCGAAATATCGGCAAATAAAAGAAAATTTATTTTCAATACTGGCCTCGAGCTTGAAACAAAAGCATTTTTATTTATTATATATGAAAAGGTCGAATAAAAACTACTTGAATTAATTTCTTTTTATTTATTTATTTCAATATTTCGCCACAGCAATGTGTAGCATCTTCAAGGAAATAAAAATTATTAACAACTTTTTAAAACAATAATAAAAATATTTTCCAATATATGTAACAGAATTGTCAGAATGAAAAGTTTTAAATATTACAAAAACAAAATTATAACAAAAAATAATTTCGTTTCCTTTTCCGTTTTTATAAATTAAGTGTCTATAGGTTTGAGCAACATTATCTATATCTGCTTTAAAATTAATTCTAAGATTTTTTGGTACATTTATAATTTCTACCATTTTATTTTCTGTTTTCAAAATTGATATGTTCTCAAAGTCTGGATAGTGATTCAAATTTGCACAATGTGATGATAACGCTGTTTTTTGTGGTCTCTATATTTTTGATCAGATTTGTGTCCAGCTATTCTAGTTTTTAGTTTATTTTTAGTTGTACCTAGGTTCATATATTTTATTACATTTTTTATTATCATTATCATTACATGGTATTTTATAAACTACGTTTGACATTTGTAGCTTATGTATCCTATCTTTTGTTTTACTAAATAATCTGCCTACTGTATTATACATTTTTAGAGCTATTTTATATTTGTTATTATCAAATATATTCGATTTTTCTAATTTTTCGAATATTTATTTTATGATTTTATCTTAGGTTTAGAAAATCTTGCTGTATTATTCATTTTATTTTTGAATTGTCTTATTAATTTACAGATTATGTTAATAGGGAAATTATTATTGTTTAATATCTTTTTAATTGTTTCTATATTTTAACTCATATTTTCAAAGGATTTTTTAACAAATTTTCAAAACATTTCATATCTTAAAATGATTTTCTAATAGTTAATAACAGATTGCTTCTGTTTATAAACTCTTTTATATCAGCAGTCGAAACTGTCCAGCAAAATTAGTTAGACCTCCAAAAATTCAAAATGTCCAATATAAGGGCCACCCTTATACACAACCGTACTCAGACGGTGATGATGAGTTTGCAAACTTTTAGCCTTCTTTTTTTTGGAGAAATTTTAATTTATATGATTTTGACAAGTTCTATAACAATATTTACTATTAACAAATGTTGGCCTAAATAAATGAAATTATGAAATAGTATAAAGGTATACGAGTAATGCTCTTAACTGAGAAATTCATGGTAAAAGTTAGTTTTACCATTGGTATTTAGTATTCTCTGCAAATAATTGCATCGTAACTGACTGTTAAATATTTATAATCTATTGAAGCTGATATTTTGTGAAATTTACTTTTGGCTTTGACTTGATTAATAATGTTTCTTTATCAAATATCAATTAACCCAAATAGTGTTTCCACGAATTTTTGATAGTTGCTTGTTTGCCAAACTTATTGTTGAGATTTTAGTTAAATATTTTAGTCATGCTAAAGCAAATGTAATTTGAGTCTTTCGTTTCAAACTAAAGTATCTTTAGAATTTATGTCACACGGTAGAATTTGTTGGTTCGTTCTCCTTTTTTTGCGAATATAACTTGTGTAAACTCTATCGAAATTATGTCAGTAAAGTTTTGTTTGTTCTTTCTAATACATAGTTTGTGTTGTACAAAAGCGCGTTTTATATAGTTTTTCTATGCAGTTGCTTTAGCTTTTCCTCTCCTCGGCCGTTATTGTTTTCATACAATTCCTGTATGATTTTGTATTTGTTTGTGTTTAGCATTGTGGTTCCAGTGCTGCCACCAAAAAACACAAACCGCCTCCATAACCACCACAGGTTATTTCAATGCTTAAATGCACTTGTTCGTATGTTCGTTCGTTCCTACATTTATCAAAGTTTTCTATGCACAAGGACAAATAAGGTTTTATGCGCTCGCATTGTATTGCATGCAGGTGCCTGAATGTGTGTTTACGGATTTTTTTCCTTTTTCTATTTCACATCTCAACAACCCAACCATTCATTTCAATTGAAATTTGTAACCGTTAGTTCACAAGTGTTTTAATTATGGCATTAATCTATGGTCTGTGCTTTTAAATAAAGTCAAAGTTATTTAAACAAAAAATTTATGAAAAAAAAAAATAAATCATATTTTTCTATTTATAATCCCTTATATTTACACATACGAATACATTTAACTGTGCTATTATACGTACGAGTACATACATATGTATAAGTTATGGCAACACAGCGATAAAAAGGTATTATACACTTTAATTAACCCTTCGAGTTTTGAAGAACCTTGCTGCGAATTTTGCAAAGTAGATTATTTGTAGATAAACGTTAAAGACGGAAAGCTTTCAAAGAGTTTCTGAAGCACAATAGGTTCAACATTTTTATTAAGAAGTGACTCAAGACTTTCTGCTATCACAGTATCACAAAATGTAGAAAACTGACTGGAATATTATAACTAAAATCCGAAGATTGTCAAATATTATTTTCGGTTTCAGCATAAAAAATCCCGTTTCGGTCGGCTCTAGCAAAGTTACAACTTACAGTACCAATTTTCATCAATTAATTCTTTTTAAGGCCTTGTGTGTGTAAATGTTGTTTCGTTAAACATTTTTTAATCTCCCCAGAGAATAAATATTAAAATTGAATTAGTATTTTTAATATCAAGTGTGGTTTTTTTTAGTTTAGGATTTACAAAAAAAAAAAAAAAAAAAAAAAAAGTAAAAAAGAGACTTATTTAAATATCAATTTAATTTTATCCGCTTAAATATTTTTTTTTAATTCTAATTTGTGGTTGTCTTTCTTTTTCAAACATTTTTTTTTTGCAGATATTCAAATTTGTTTTGTTGAGCTGTAATTGCCATATGAACAAAAGCAACTGAAAAGGTAATTAGATTTTTTTTTATAAATAATATTACAGAATTACGTTTAATATAATTATAAAGTAGTATTTTGTTTTCTAAATACAGGTATCCCTCGATTTACGCGGAACTTTATTTGCGCGCATTTCACCATAACATTTAGCACAAAATTTTTAATTTTTTTTTCAAATATTTATTTTACAAATAATATTTTGTTATATCTACTGAAAAGTACAAATGAAATAAATTTAATTCAAATTATATTATACTAATAAGTATTTTTTAATACGGATTTGCGGTCCTAAATTTCAATTTAGTATATAGCTAGTGTTTAAATTTGCGTGGTTTATTATATTTCTGGTCCCAAAACAGAATTCTGTATTGATAACTAATCTTTATTTACGCGGTTTTTATTCGGTCCCAACGTACCGCGTAAATCGAGGGATGCCTGTATGTAGTTTATGCAAATTAATTTAAAATTATTTAAAACGTTTTTATGAAATAAAACAATTAGAATTTAAGTGAGTTCAACACGAAAATTTATATTAGCTGTAGATTGAACAGCTCAGCCCCTAATTTAGAAAACCATTCTATTAAAATTGCACTGATTTCACAAGTAAGGAATTTAATAAACTACAATTTTATGACTAATCTTTTTTATATTGCTTTGCAAGTTCTTTATTCCATTTCTCATTTAACTTTGTCCAATTATTCAACATACATACTTAATTCAAATACGCAAAGTTAGATCATTTGTTTCTCATTAAATATTTTCCTTTCCTTGCACGCTCTTGTATATGGCTTGGATGTTGTCGTACAACCATCAATCATAGCTAAAACCAATTCTGAGACAGCATTTCCTTAGAAATTAACATTAGACATGTTCCTGAATCAACTTTCATCCTCCCTTAATAAAATAAAATGTTTTTAAAATGAGCATGAAACTTAAAATACACAAACATATGTAACATACACATGTTTTGCATCTAATTTGCCCCTTTTGTTTTTGTAGACTTTAGTCTTTTTTACAACCTCATCATATCTATTCAAAAACTCCTACTAGATTTGGGTTTACATAGATATGAAAGAGAGAGGGCCTTTTGTTAAGGCAGTTGAAATTGGGGAAATATTACTATTATTTATTTATAAGACTATTATTATTTCTTGAATATGGTTTCAGAGAAATAATAATATGATTGGGCTTAATCAACCATAATATGATCATATCATCTAATAAGATTAATAATAATCACACAACAATTGAGCTGGGAACATTTGTGCAACTATATTATCATATTATCTATAATGTTTTTTCACAACCATAATATGGTTGCTCTCAACATATAGTGGTTGTCCTATTATTATAATATGATTATTAAACTATAATAAGGTTACTCATTACTCGTATTATTATCAATAAGAAAATAATTATAATATAATGATAATTTTTGATATTATGCTACAAATAGTAAAAAAGATCATATATGTACAAAAATTCGACAGCAATCGTACCGATTATAGACGGTTTTCAATACAATTATGTATATTTTATCTTGCGTGTTTTCAAAAAATTGGTTTTTTATATGTAGCTTTATAATTAATTTTGATATCTACATACATAAAACACTGCTACATCGCTTCTAACAAAGCAAATACAAAATCAAACATTTGGCTTTAAAATTTTAAAGCAAACCTAGACGATTCGAATTTCAAAATTGAATTAAATTTAAGGTTAACATGAGAAAGAAGTTTAAAAAATTACATTTTCTCAACTCAACTCAACATATTTATTGTTATTTTTAAGTCATTCATAGACCTAGATAGTTGTTTCACAAACTATTCACAAGTCAATAAATCACATATATACATATCAATAATAACGGTTCAATTAACTGATAAATTTACCCACCATGTTCGTAAAAACAAACCACAGGTATTACATGATTTTTTTTACAAGACACATTAAAACTAAAAAATTATAAAAAATAAAAACGGTAAAGTTCTCTTCCTTGTAGTCCTTGCACGCTTTTGCCGCAAAATTGTAATAAAGTGAAGGAATTTCTAGTGTTGTTGTCTGACGTTATTGTATTTTGAGCAGTTTCAGCAGCAGTGTCATGCCGTATGATGTACATATGTCCATGCGTGTATGTGTATTCCGTTTCCGAATGTATGTTTAGGGTTGTCATCCGGTTGGTTACCTTTTTTCATTCTCTTTCTCTAGCTTTACTTCTTTACTCAACTCGTTTTCTTGTTTTGTAGGTTAAGTATGTGTTAAACAAAGCATCATTTATTAAATAAAAACTAAAAAACTTAGATGAAAAAAGTGACAACGTGATTTGACTTAATAACAACACATACATATGTAGGACATACACATGCACACACACACTAACCCACAGACTTTTATGAAGTAAGTATGAACAAACATATTATAAAGGACTTTTTAACAAAAGTTTAACACAACTGAACTATTATAGGAAAACTGAAGATAAAAACGAACATCCACCCACACGCTCATACATACATACATGCAAAAAAAAAACTTAGAGTAATAAAGAATATTTTTATTTAAATATGTTTTAGTTTTGGTTCACAGAGAAAAACAAACAAAAAGACAATAACTAAAAAACACATTTTAACATGAGATGATCTTAAAAGCATAAATTTTGTTTTCATTAGTAAATCACATCTAACCGAAATAAAAAAGTGTGAAAGAGAAAAAACTGAATGAATTTTAATATTAAATACATACATATATATGTGTGTGTAAATATATAAATTTGTTTAAGTGTACGTGTCATAAATTTTATGACGATATTTATGACGAAGATGTTTTAAAATTTACGACTGTAGACATTTTCTTAGAAACAACTATAAAAATAAAAATCTACTAAGATTTCAGGAAACAAAATTATCCTTTAAATTTGGATTTAATCATGTAGATTTTTAATTGTGAAGAATTTTGGGTGTCCCATTTAAATAGATTTTTTACAGTGTAAGCTAGTATATAGATACTATATGTAGATCTGTTTGATAAATGAAAAATATGTACTACCAAATTTTAAAGTGATTCGTTATACTTAATGAATCATTAATCTAGCTTTTTTTTTTGGAAAAAAAAAATTTCTGTGTGTTTTGATATGTACATATGTACATATGTCATGCTTTATCAAATGTTATGTCATATTACGTGTTATGTCTATGCCATATTATCTAAACTAACAACAAAGTGATACGTGACATAACATGACAATACATAATATTTGACGTGGCATAACCGATCACATATGTACATAACAATACAACACGTGATGTAACATGATTAACACTTGATGAGACCTGGCATATGTCTCATGAGACTTGACAAGATAGATCACATGATATTACATATAACATGACATCACCTTCTACATATATCACGAGACATGACATATCACGTGACTTGTCATGACAGATCAAGTGACATTCAATATATCGTGATATATCATGATATGGCATGTCATGTGTCACATTGTTATGTCACGTGCTTGTCATGCCGTATCACGTGATCTGTAATATCACGTCAAGTGTTATGTTATGCCATGTCAAATAAGGTGTTTTCCATATCATATCACGTGTTTGTCATGTCATACCAATTGATATTTTATGTCAAATTTATATGTCACGTAAATGCAAATTTTTCAATGGAGTATTTACTATGTATTGTATGTACATATATAGTACATACATATGTACATATATATATATATACTTTACCTTCATATGAAGCACTGATATGATTTTTTTACTTAATACACAGAGGAAAAAATAACGCTAGAAAATCGACCACGGTTGGTGACATTTTGAACATCATGCGATCTCGCCGCCGCAGTTGTTGTAAGCTAACGTGGCTTGCAATATGCAAAGTAATCAAAGCCTTGCAATGAAATATTTTACTCTACTTGGTGGTATTCATAATTGTGTGTTTTGTGATTTAAATTATAAATGTGTTTAATTTTTTAGAGCAAACAAAATTGAAAAAATTGAGAAAATAATTGGTATAAAGATCAATTTTGTAAAGAAAGTTTATTAGTTTTCGATAGTGAATTTGTATTAGATGAAGATGCAGGCAGTGTAACAAAGACAAATGAAACAAATACAAAATTCATCGAATCCAGTACGACATTCAACTACAAACATTTCTGGAAAAAATAAATACGACTTCCATTTTTGTCCATTTAAAAGGTAAGTAAACCTACTATGTATTAAATATCGCAGTAGAAAGCAATAAGTTTTTGTTTATTTTTATAGAAGCTCAAGTAACATTTAAGAGCTTGCAACATTTAAAGAAAGGATCTAAAGAAGGCTGTGTCACCATTGCAGCTGCAGGTAGAATTTAGAGAAAAACTCTTTGCTTGGAAGAAAAAAAAAAAATGTTCTTTTAAAATTTTAAAAACGGAACTATACGTAAGTTTATACACATTTATAGTTTGGAAAAATGTATGTCCGAATTAAGTATATTTAAATTTTTGTACTTATTATAAAAATAGAATTTTATAAAACAAATCAAACAAATAATATAATTTTTATTATGGAGGTGGGTTCAATGAGGTCTCAAATCGAAAATGGCGCGTTACAAATCGACAACGATGCGGTGTCAAATCGACAACGAAACGTTATCAAATTGACAACGATGCGGTACCAAATCGACAACGAATTTTGTCAATTCTTTGTTACAAAATTGACACCGTTCGTGTAGGATAACGTTTGCCTGTTTCCATTTTTTAAACTCTCAATTATTCTTTATAAAATGAGCTACATACATACATACATATGTACATACATACATATGTGCATATCTTTCAGTTAATTTGATAGTCAAATTTCAAAATTAAGGAAATTATTATGAGCAAAGAAATTTAAACATTGGCTGGCGTATGATCGATGTAAATTTCTTTCTTTTCATTTATTAAAAGATTGTGACAAAAATGGCATCTGAAAAAAATTTGATGAAAAAATACTATTTTGTTTAAGAATTATTTTCCCAAAATTGGCCCATTATCGATCTGAATTTCTAAGGTGTTATACATACATATATACATGCTTATATCTTAGCCATTTGTGAGTCGATTTTCCTAATTTTAAATAGCAACCAAATCTGTTATACTACATAGATGTAGATGTAACATCTTTTTAATTCGAAATGTCGACTCTGTAGAATATAAATTCTTTATGGAGTTGGGAAAATTAAAAATGGTCATTTACTTCAGAATTTTTTTCAAAATGGCCATTTAGTGGACTCATAAAGATATTGCTTCCACCATTGCACATAAACCTAGAAACAAAATTGAGCTGCATTTTAATAACATCGTCAAAAATGTTTATTATTTAAAGATGATAAATTTGCCTCTTTGACTTTAAAGATAGACTAGGCGATAGTGTGCCGGACTATCAGTCAGAGGGTTGCGGGTTCGATTCCCGCCAAAGACTCTGGGTGTTTTTCTGCAGACAAGCCAAAAAAGCTTCGCAGTTTGTGTTTGTTTAAAAAAAATGACAGAAAATATGTTATAATCATACCAAGAACCGTGACGTAACATTTCTTGCAAAACACATACATAAAAAAACAATATTAAAGAAAATTAAATTGTTCAACATTGGCGGATTTTTGCTGGAGTATTTGTCGAGATCTCACAGAAATAGATTACAAGAGAACAGCGATAATAATGTTAATGATAATGTTTGCAACAAAACGCTTAATATGTTTTTCTTTAAAACTGTTAAACATTTTAAACTCATTTGCAAGTTACTAAAGAAGGATTCTTGACTTTAAGAATACTTTTTCAAAATTAAAATTGCTAAACTTATGTTTTCAGGATAATTTTACTTTCCACCTTTGTCTGTAAAAGCAAATATCCTGATTTATATTCATTCACTGCCTTTGAACCAAACAACCTAAGAAGATTTAAATCTGTTTATAGTAAAACACAAATAAAAAATGTCTATTGTTTTCAACAATATTTTATCGATACGACAGCGAAATACTCGTAAACTAAAGAAAAATAAAATATAAAAAAAATAAAACAAAGCAGACAATCCATATTAAGTAGTAGTGGTAAAAACCTAGTTTGTATGTAGATGAAGAGGCAAAAGTAATAGTTGTTGTCATCGTCTGAAAACAGGGAAAAATAGTAAACAAAAGTCTTGTTGATGTTGTTGATACTCGTATTTTATGTAAAAAATAATTTAAAGACAACAAACAAATACTTGGAACTAGAGAAACGATAAAGCTGAAGCCCATATATAGAGAACTAGAATCTATTGATAAAAGCAGCAACAACAATATTGTAAGTAGGAAGAAAATATTAGAACAGGACAACATCCTGGAAAATAAAATGTCAATAATGCGGTTAGTAACTTAATACTAGCCCACATTGAACGTATGTATGTATGTACATATGTACGTACTAACGAATGAATGAATGCATGTGTGTGTGTAAGAGAGCGCTTAGATTTATGAATACAATGAGAAGTATGGGTTACTGGTTCAATGATCTTTATTGAACACACTCGCCAACAGCAACAACAACACAAACAATAAGAACATGTTGACAACAACATACATACTACTTACTAATACCAATGCTATTCTTACTGCTACTATCTTTGCCTCTGCTGCTGCGTACTTTGTACTTGTATTCATCTGCTACAATTTTAACTTGGTTTCCTTCCTGTAAATATTAAATAGTTTATGTTTTACTTGACTTTTTACACTTGTATTTCTAACTCTAGTGCTTGTATCTGTATGAGTAGTGTGTGAGTGTCTACGAGGGAAAATTAAACATTTCTTTAAAAGTCTTAAATTTAAGAAGAGTTCCATTTTCAAAATTTATGGATAAAAACATTTTCGCAAAACAAATGGTAATAATGTGCAATTTGCCAGAATATGTCACCATGAGTTTTTCTAAAAGTAATCTTATAAAATTAAAATGAAAATATTTAAGTATTTATTTTTATAAATCATTCCTGGAATGAAAATCGGTAGTTGTAGTTGTGTTTGGTTAACTGAAAATTATTTTCAACATGATGATGTTTGACCTCATTAACTACTGTTGATAGAAGTTGTGAGTAAAGAGGTGTCAACATGTGACAACATCGATATTTACATACTTATATTCTTGTAAATATAACTAATATGTAAATGTAAGTCGTAGTCATTGATCGCAAAAACCATAAACATATCGGATCGCTTGAACGATTTCTTAAAAATTTAGATATTAAATTCTACTAGTCAAAAATCGGCACATTACTGACAAGTATTATGCAAAATTTAATGGTTTATTTTATTGTGCATTAGAACATTCAAGAATATTGAAATGAAAATAATTTGAAGGCATTAAAGCCTGCCCTCGTAAGATACATATGTGTGTATGTTAAAATCATTTTAGCTTTATGACTACTGCTTTATACAGATGTACATACTTATCCATTCTTCCCCGCACACTTACAATTCCCAGCAGTTTCAAAGGTAGCCACATTAATTACTATTTAGACAGGTGTTTATAAAATAATATCCAAGTTTTACTATAAACTTTTCTAATGTAAAGTAGTACAGAGGGTCAGTATTGAGTTCTTCTGCATTACCTTTCACCACCATAATCGCTAGTTAGATATTATTTAGAAAGCGAAAAGAGTTTTAGCTGAAGTGTTGTCAATAAATATTAGAAAAATAAACTAACATTTCATAATTTTTGTTTTTTCAGAGTCAGTTAAGAATTGAAATGAGTATTGGTCTTCTTTTCACAATGCGACACGAACCCGCTTTGTTGAAAGCTAACGTGCTACTGAATGAAATCTCGATTAATTTCTAATTCTTTTTGGAGGCATTAATTCGAGTTCATCTCAAATAAAATAATTTTAAGTATTACAAGTAGTAGTTACTGACCAAACCAGTGGTCGTTTTTTGAAACTAATTCCAAGGATTGCAGGGCTTTTATGTACATGTGTTTATGCATGAATATCAGTTCGTTTGTATGCGGGTGTTATTAATTCAATAACTAAAGTTTTTTCAATTTAAATTTATACTCTTCTGTCATTGTGTATAGTTTTGTTTGCCAATAATTCTTACAACTCTTATTTGATTTGTCGGAGTATGTGTTTTTGTGTGTGAGTAAATCTTATTGTGGCTTTATTTTTTTTTCATTCATTCATATTTTATCTTCATCTTGTTGTACTTACTCTTGTTTTTGTTTTCCATTTGATATTAACCTAGTTTTTTTTATTGTTGTTATTGTTATTTTTAAAATATATGTTCAATTATGATTATTATTTTTTATTTGTTGTTATACTCCTTTTTTTTCTAAAGAAGTTCGTTGAAAGGATTACAATTTCAAACAATCAATTTATTCATTCTCATTTCTTATAGAACTAACTGCTCTAACAAAAAACAAAAACACAGAAACAAAGCGATTTCAATGTTGTTTATCCATATACTATTTTACTTAACAAAACATTTTTTTTATTTATTCCATAAATTAGTATCTTTTCTAACATTGTTTATTCAGCAAATATTTATAGCGAAAACTCTTAGTTGTGGTGGGGAATTTTGAGCATAAATATAATTATTTTTATGTTACGAGTATGTTATGCAGTAAGCATTCTACAGTTTTATATTTTTCTAAATAGTCTTACAATAGTTTGTATATCTTGTGGAATAAAAAAATTAACGAAATAATATATGTAATAAAATCAAAAAAAATCTGCCAACTAGAACCGCACCTGCTTCAAAAAATTGAATTTAGCTAAAGATTGTATAAATATTATATACCAAAATGTTCGTGGCTTAAACACTAAATTGTCAACTCTTTTGGTTAATAGCTATAATTTTACCTTTGATGTCATTATTCTTACTGAAACATAGCTTAATGATGGTGTATTTAATGCGGAAATCCTTTCTGATAACTAGGAAATATACAGATATAATCGCAATATTCGTAGGGGAGGTGGTGTTCTGATTGCTGTAAATTGTGTACATCCATCTGAAGGTATTGTTACTGATATAGCAGATATTGAATTTCTTGCTGTTGTTGTTAAATTGAAGCATAAAAAGATTTTTGTTTGACTTGCTCATATATTCCTCCAAATTCTGATCACACTGTTTATCTTATTCATGCTCAAGCCATTGAATCAGTTGCTTTACGTGCTGATATTAATGACACCGTAGTTATAGTTGGTGATTTTAGCCTGCCGTCAATCTCTTGGAAATTGACATCTGTTTTTCCATATTTGATCCCGATGAAAAATTCAAGCTAAAATGATGAGTTCTTGAATATTATTTTTAGATTATCCTTACATCAAATGAATAATGTTTGCAATTGTTTTGGGAAACTACTCGATTTAGTATATCTTAATGATGTTGACGGTTGTTCCATTTCACGTTCAGAGCCATTAAGTTTTCCGGAAGATTGATATCATCGCAATATTTCGATTACTTTGCCCATCCCATCCGAAGATAAGTTGAAGCCAGCTGCTACTGACAAAACGTTTTGCTTCAGAAGAACTGATCTAATTTTATTAGACAATCTTATTTGTAATACTTGGAATAAAGTGTTGGACATTCCTATAAATAATGTTTCAGACATCGACCTAATAATTTCAGCCTTTTAGAAGAAAATCTATTCTTTTTTTTTTTGAAATTTGTGTTCCCAAACAACATGCCTACACTCCTGTCGGACCACCTTGGAATAATAAACAATTATAACATCTTAAAAACTTAAAAAATAAACGTTATAAAATATATAAAAGAACTGGATCTGCTGTTAATTATGCAAGGTACTGTGTGAGTTGCTCGGAATATAACATACTTAATCATTCCCTATACAAGAATTACTTATTGAAAACAAAACAAAGTTTTTTACGTGATCCTAAATCTTTCTATTCATTCGTTAACTCTAAAAGAAAATCCAACGGTTACCCAGCTGTAAGGAAATTTAATAATGAGGAATCCAGTAACTCTAAACTATTGCAGACTTCCTTTCAACTACTTATTCTGATGCTGTGTATGATGTTTAAAGTAATATTATCCATATGAGATTGCATCTAACCAAATTATATCTTTTCCAACACTTGATTCTAACTCTATCTTAATTAACCTGAAAAAATTAAAGATTTCATTTACTCATGGTCCTGATGGTGTTCCCGCTGGAATTTTAAATCACTGTGCTGAGTCTTTTACTATACCATTAACTATTTTATTCAGCATTTCGTTAAAATTTGGCTATTTTCCCGAATTTTGGAAAAAATCTTATAAATATTGTACCTCTGCATAAATGTAGCAATAAAACTGATATTGCTAATTATAGAGGAATTGCTAAATTAAGTGCGATACCAAAAGTATTTGAAATTATAATTATTGATATTCTATACCATCTGATCATCAGATCATCCTTATTATCACCTTGCCAACATGGTTCTAGAAAAGGCTGCTCGAATATAACTAATGTTATTCAGTTAACAACTGAAGTTAATTCTGAATTTGAACATAAAAAGCAAACGGACGTTTTATATATACGGACTTTAGCAAGGGGTTTGATAAAGTTAATCATTCGCTTCTTTTACGTAAATTGGATCTCTTGGGTGTTACTTCTAATAATTTAAAATGAATAACATCTTATTTGTCGTCAAGGCAACAGAATGTTCGATTTAACAACTGGACATCTAAATGCATATCTGTTTCATCAGGTGTACCACAAGGAAGTCATCTTGGACCACTGCTGTTTTCATTGTTTATAAATGACCTCCCTAATAGTATAAACCATTGTAATATCCTTATGTATGCTTTTCTTCTTTTAACGATTATACTGGCCAAATCATGGCCAAAATGATCTTGACAACTTTTTCCGTTGGTGCGAATATAATATGATGGAGCTAAACCTAAAAACATTTAAATACATGCGGTTTTATAGAAATAATTTCTTAGCGGTGAAATATTACCTCGGTAATCATCATTTGGATCTTGTCGAATCATTTATTGATCTTGGAATCCTACTTGACATAAAATTAAACTTCATATCTCATATAACTTTATCTGTAAACAAGGCTAGAGGTGTCCTTGCTTTTATAAAGCGGTGGGCTAAGAAATTGTGTGATCCATACATAACGAAACAACTGTATGTATCGCTAATTAGGCCTATTCTGGAATATGGATCCTTCATATGGGATCCTTATTATGAGATTTATAATGAATAAAAAGAATTTGCTTTTTTGTTTAAGAAGTTTTCAATGGAATTGCTCTAATTTACCATCTTATACGAGTAGATTGGCTTTAATTAAATTATCCACCTTGAAAAGTCGTCGTATTATGTTTTATGTTGAATATTGTAAATGGAAATATTAATTATGAATATCTTTTAAAATTTGTAAAATTTGTAGTATTATTAAATGTAAAATTATTGTCTTCCTCAATTTTTAAGTGTCTTTTCTTGTTATTTTCAGATTTCTAATTTAAGTAAAAATAAATTTCTTTTGTTAATAGTCTGTAAGGATTTATCATGGTGTAACTATACAAGGTGAGTGCAGTAGCACAGCTGACTGACTTTGTTTACGATTTACTTATGTCAAAAGTAATACTTTTACAAGTGTTTTTGACAGTAGTACATTATTGTACACCAACAAAATGCCTGTTGTTTCTGTATTGTATTGTATTGTATTTGTTGCCACTTTGCACTCGCCTTGTATAGTTACACCATGGGATTTATATTCATAGACTAAATAAATAAATAAAAAATATGCATATTTTGGATACTACTTCTGTACATTGACAATATGTTAATCAAATTTTAGATTTCCCCACACGAAATTTTTTTTCTACTATACTGACGCCATTTTACAGATGAAATGTCCTTTCATATAAACTATTAAAACTCTAGGCTATAATTTTCACCAGAATTATATTTGCGACATTAAACATCTCGAATGTCGGAATGATATAATGACTTTAGAATTTTTTAATAGAAGCCAATGATTAAAAATATTTAATGTAGTCAAATTTATGAAAAGAGGAAGATACTAATTTGTAAATGTCATTTCTTCAAATTTTGTAAAAATATTTTTAAACTTAATGCAATTCAAAAAAAAACAATTAAAATAAAGTCATTAATAAGGATGTTTTTCAATTCCAAAATTAATTATAAACATTTCAAATTTGTATCATAAATATACAATATAAGTAAACCCTATACAATTCTTTTAAATAATTAGTTTAATTCTTGACCTAGGTTCAGAACAATTAAACGTACATATGTATGTGGACATGTTACAATCAGCGTTGCCACGACCAAAAAAAAATAAGTAACCAATATGTAAAAAAAAGTAACCAAAATGTTTATATATATAAAATTTTATTTTATTTATACTTCAGCTAAAATATATATATATAAAATATAAATTAACCATTGCATTTCAGTTTGTAGATGGTTTTGACTCGTTCAATAATACAATGATTGTGTTTGTTATGTTTGGAGACAGGCATGTATTTTTTTGTAAAGCTATATATACACGATCGTCAGATATTACAACGTTGTCAGATCTAGCAATGTGCTAGCAATGTACTGACTTGGAAAAATTGTTAGCAAAAGGTAATTTGTCAGTTTAGACGACTGTAAGAAAACTAACAATTTCATTGGCACACAATTGTCACACAATGAATTTATCTGTCAACCAAAATTGTCAGTTCAGACGGTAGTCAGATTGTTGTGTGGCGTTGTCAAATTCGTTTTGCAGCGTTGTCTGTGTGTTTAAAAATTTTAAATATTGTCATGGAACAAAAACGAGCAATTGAAACCATTTTATCTGCACTCTATGAAACAGGATTCATCAAAAGATATGTCAGTATCCATTTTTTATTTTCTTTAATTTAAAGCATGGTACTCTGTTCATCATTTCGTGCGAAATACTATCAAAAGCCCATATAAAAAAAATTGATGCGAAATAAATGCGAACTAATGCTGCTGAAGTTGTAATCTGTTCTTATTGTGAAAAGTTACGAAATGTTTCTGGCAGCATGTTTTTTCAACAAAAAAATGTATATGGCAACATTTTTTTCCAACTGTGAAATAATGTAAGCGGCACTTATTTCGCCCGAGATTGAAAAAAACAGCCAAAAACATATGGTTTTTGTTTACATAAAAGAAACAATACCTAAGGGCAATAAAAACGACAATTTTCTTCTAAATCGCGGCATTGTCACCACTTGCTAATTGTCAAAATTTTCAAACGAAATAATTGATGTTGCTCATCAAATTTCGCAAATTTGAACAGAGTACCATGCTTAATTCTTTAATTTTCTTCCACTTTTTTAAAAATGTTATTAATGCACACTTGTTTGTTTGGCAGATGCATAAACTTTGCACATATGACAATGAAAAGTGTTTGACAATTGTCTTAAAACAATGACAATGACAAAATTGTGTGTTTACACGATTGTTAGATGTCTGACAATATTTTTGTATTCCAATGTACTGAAAATGCTTTGTCTTACAACGTTGGAAGACAAAAATTTTAACTTCACACGGTTGTTACAGTGTTGTTATTATAACGTTTTAAAAACGTTTAAATTGTGGTAGTTTAGTTTATCACTAAAATTAGTGGTGTTAAGTCAAAGTGAAAAACAATGTAAAAAATGGTTACTTTTGTATTAAAAAAAAGTAACCAAAACGGAAAAAAAGTACACAAGTACACATTGGAAAAATAAGTAACCAATTTTGGTTAAAAGTAACCAAAACGGCAACGCTGGTTACAATGCACCAAATGCCCAAAAGTATGCATTCATTTTATGTTGAAACTTAACGTCCATATGTAAGGCGTATTTATGTGTTTAATTATTAGAAACTTTTAAAAGTACAACAAAAAAATTAAAATAGAATTATGCACACAATTTTGTTGCTTAAAATTTTTATTGTCATTTAGTTATGTTGTAGAAATAGTTTTCTCTTTTAACTTTACAAAAAAAAAAATAATAATAAAAATTCTTCTACTTCTGCTTTCGAGTAGTTTTTATTATTATTTCTGTTGTAGATGTATTCGTTGCTATTGCTGCGGCTGATGTTTTTGTTGTTCATACGTTTGCAACCTGGATTCTGTAAATTGTGTATGACATACATTTTTCGGGGATCTAGGTTACTAGATTTCATGTTGTATAGTAGTAATACTACGAAAAACTTCCTTTACGTATATCTACATATACGAGTAGTATTTCGAAGGTAACTATGTATGTGTTCGTCATACTCAACACACACTTATGTACATACGTATTCGTACTATCCACTTAAAACATAAATACATTTGTTGGTATATATCAGTGTTGCCAAGAATATTAAAAAATAAATTTCTTTATAAACTCAACAATAATATAAGTTGTTATACAATAATTAAAAAGCGTCACATATTTTAAGAACGAATGTTGAGATGTTCGTAATTTTGTCAGCATTTTGTCAAATTTGACTTATTTTTGGAAAATGCATGAGAAAAATTTATTAATTTCATGCACTTTGAAAATGCGCTTTTTAGATACAGTAGGCTTCTAAGATCTAAAATAAATTTATGGAAGCTGCGGAGCAAACGTAGCGCTTACATTCTCTCTTAGAGGAGGAAAGACTTTTCTGTGGTGAGTTTTCACTTCTATAAAATCTAAAATTATATTGTCAAAATTCTTAATTTACCTTTTTTTTTAACAAAATTCAAAGATCTTGATATGGATTTAAAGTACAAATTAATTAACCAACACTTTAAGCTTAACAAACCTTTGGTAAAAATTTGTATTCATAAACAGTGCATTAACTAATAAACGTTTAAACGAATTTTTAAGCCGTAGGGTGGTCTCACTATTATCTGCACGATTATTAACACATACCCGTAATCATCTCTTATAAATTATTTTTACTATTTGTATAAAAAGAGACATTTCAGTAAAACAAATGAGCGTGTGAGTTCCAAAACTCTTTCGTTCCAAAAAGTTAAAAATTGAGATAACAATGGTTATTTTACTACTTCATAAAGATAAATATACCGATGGTATCAATTCATATCCTTTCTTATGTCTTTTTATATCCTAAAATTGCAGTTCGTAGCAAAACTATTTCGTTGCAGTTAACAGTCATTGTCAAAACTATCTCGTTGCATATTTCGTAGCAAAATTCGTTGGTTCCCTGTTTGAAGTGGGCCAAAGTACCATCGTGTGTGGTGAAATTCCAAATATTTTTTATGTATTACTTTTTCTTATATTGCTGTAATTGATAAGATTATTACTCGCAGTTATTAAGATCATTGTTGTGATTTGTTGGAAATACAACAACCATTAAAATGGTCAGATAAATTTGCAAAGGGAGATTAATTATACAATGAATTCCTGCGACCCTGAACCATTTTTGAGGTGAGGAAAGGACATCAAAGATATTATTCGATTAAACCTGAAAAGAAAAAAAAAAGATGTTGGATCCCTTTTGTCCAATCTTTTTGGAGACAAAATAAAACCTTGGAGTTTTATGTTTCGATTTTCGACAACGACAATGCTGGTCATGACGTGGAAGAAAACAACGAGGAATAAACTGAAGATGAAGTACTTTCTTTGTCTGTTTAAAAGTTCATATGTTTCATTTTAATTTTTTAACAAGTTTTCTTAGTTTTAATAAATTAAAATATAGTCAAGCTAAATAATTTATTTTACTGGTGGTTTTTGTAAGTTGCAAAACTCGTTCGATCCAATATGGAATGTAGCAAAACTCATTTGTTTCAAAAATTTCAAAAACTTCAAAACTTAATTTTTCTTTAGTTAAGGAGTATTGATTTTGTAAATTTTAAGGTTTTAATAAACAAATATCCTAATATTTAAGAATTAGTAGCTTTTAACTTATTTGGGTCATTTATTAAGCTGTAGCAAGTTCTTAGCTTTTAACCAAAATATTGTAAACATGGAAAGAACGAGTTTTGCTTCTCATCTCCTCACATAATAACTATATCATAATCTGTATATCCACTAACAAAAAGCAACAAAACAATGAAAAAAAAACAAATTTCAATAATTTTTGTTTTATATCACAAAAATTTTTTTCGAATAACAAATTTTTTCTTGTTTGTTTTAATTGGTAACACATCACTAGCCTGTTGTGTACATGTAAAAATTAAAAACTATAAAATAAGGAAAATTCCAGCTGCCGCTGACTTGAAATTTGCGTAAAACTTTCTATGAAAATGAAACATATTTAATTGTAGTTTTATATGTTATTTAACACTTTTTCTTACCAATTATTCTTATTAAATATAAGATTTTCATTATTTATTTCAGAATAAACTTATTTACATATTTATTTTATTTAAAAAAAAATGTAAACAAACAAAGAGAAATAATGAGAAATGTCACTTTACAGTAGGCTTAAACTAGGGTCGAGCCAGCTTTAAATTTTTAAGATTTAACAAAGCTTTATTTAGCTATTAATCTGTTATGAGTACAACTTTCAAGAATTACGCTTAATAATGGTTCGTAAACCTCTTGTAAATTTTTATGAATACGGCTATTATAATCCAATATTTACTTAAATATTTGAACCCTAGAATTTCCCAGCAAGTACCTTCAATTCTAATGGCAAACATCCAACTTGGCAACACTGTTATAAATGTACTCGTAGTTGTGTATGATTGCAGCCAACCAACATGCGGTATATGCTCATTTACGTGAACTTGTGTCATACTCTACTTATTTGTTTTATATGTATATGTTGTACTTGTGTTTCTGTGTGTGTGTGTAAATGAACTGCACTCTTTTTTCACCGTTCTTGCTCTCTATCTCTGATGCTAGATGCTGTTGTTGTTTTTCTATGAATTTGATACAGGGATGCAAAAAACGAATTTAATACTTTACCATCTAGTTGAGAAAATTGTACTTTGTGTCCTTATTTTTACCCATATGTAATTCATTTAGTTATTTTCAATAAATTATTGTCTTGTACAAATCTATAATTCATCGACAATTCATTCGATGACTTATACTTTAAATTGTAGTTATTTATGTGATTTAAAGGTATTGTATGCCGACCTAAGTGCTTAAGATGACCCTTCAGCACTATTGCATCTAGAAAATTACTCTTAATTAATGTATTCTTAAAGTTGTAGCGAAGTTTGAATAAAATAACTTCCAGCTCGAACACTTAGCTACTGTTATTACAGAAACCTTACCGCTGATCAGATTATTTTTACATGAGTGATGAAGTCATTTTTGTCGGTGTCACTTTTTTTGTCACCGTACGTTTACAACGCGTAAATAAACAACAAACAAAAAAGTACAAACGTATTTAATCAGTGCTAAATACGATAACTGCTAACAGACGATACATGTACAAATACAATAATGAACTTTAAAACCAAAATACACAACTATTTACACTGCCTCACCCATACAAAAGTAAAAAGATAAAGAAACGAATGTCCAAGGTGTGACATGCCTAGTATTATTTTGTCGCCCTGCCTTTCTTTGATTCTCTAATCCCATTAATATAAATATATATATAATAGATAATCCCAAAAAGAATGACGATCAACGGCTGAAATCGAAATGAAAAAGAACCTTATTGACTCATATTTACAACAAAAACAATAACTTTATTGAATATTATTCATGATTTCTATTCGTCTTTTTATATCTTATGACCATATAAGTATGTAACATAAAAAAAAACTTAACATAATGTTAGGGATCGTAACAGATCATATCGGCATTAACATACGAGTATATGTAATGTGCAGAAACCGCTGACGTGACACTTATTTTCGTTTGCCAATAATTGCTGTGAAATAAATTATTACTGGCTCATGGTACTTATACTGTATTATTCAATTAAATTTTAATTCCAGCAATAGGGAAAAACTTTCGTTAAAAAAAACAAGCTCTAAAATATTCCTCCTCAAAGTAGCCAGGAGCCATTCAAACAATTCCCGTGTACTATTTAAGTTAGATGAATTGAGTCCACCCCGAAAGATAGGTTATATTCGTATGTTCAGCTTTTGAATATGTTTTTGAAATAGTGGAAATACTCGTATTTATAAATTTCTAAAATCTAAATAAATTTACATATTTGTATTATGTATTTTATGCAAAAACGAAAAACGACAAAAATTGGTTAACAAATTTTAAAGTTATTAAGTATTCCCCAGTTCATTAACGTGTTTCGGACCACTTTAATAAGAAATTTAGGAAAAAAATTAAAAATTTTTAAGAAAAGCATAATGTTGATAAAAAGTCCGCTGAAGTGACACTTATTTTCTATTTCCAATAATTCCTGTATAATCACAAATACGAAATATTATTATTAGTGGCTACACCCTGTATGTATGTATGTACATAAATATGTAAATACATATGTAGGTACAAATTATAACAATTATTGTTTTAAATTTGATTTGTACCAAAAAATATTAAGTTGTATCCAATTTTGAAACTCTGAGTTGAATGAGTGTGATTTAAATGAAAATAAAAGAAATATACAGCAATGGCAACAAAACCAACAGGAGGGAAAAGTCATTTATATTCAGAATGAATTTGTTTTTTTTTTTTTTTTTTTTGATGTTGTTGTTGATATTTTCATCGTTGCTGCTGTTGTTTACTAGCCGTAGTGTATATATTCGTTGCTGCTATTGTTGTTGTTGCTGTTAAGTATTGCAATGTTTTTTATTTTTCTTTGTCTTTTCGCTTTGTTGTGTTTACTTTCAACTTTTAGAGTCCACTTTCATTTCGTCCGTTTATTTTCATATTCCTGCTTCTTCATGTTTTGTTGATTCTTTGCTGTTGTTGTTTTTCAAGTTATAATCCTTTACGAAAAGTAAACTTTTTCTCCATGAATATGTTTGTGTTTCATTCGCCCCTTGCTCCAACACCGTTTCAGTGATTTTATTTTCTTTGCTGTGTTAAATTTAAGCTTAAATAATGGAACTTCATTGTCGTGTTTTTTGTTGCATTTTACTTTCGCAAATGCAAACAAATTTTTTGATGGCCAAGCAAAAAAATTATGAGTTTGTACAAATTTTCCATTTAGTTTTATTTGCATACATATGTACCTCCAAAAAATAATGCTGAAAATGTTCGTGATTTTCAAATTAAATTCGTAGTTTAAATAGTTTAGCAATTTAATAAAAGTTAGCAGAAATTATTTTTTTTTATATTTTGCCATGAGCTTTTGTTAATTTTACCTGTGTACTGGAAACAAACCAATATTGATTTAAAATTTCAAAATAGGTCACATTATTGTCAACCCCATACATCTTTATTAGATATCATGTGTTCAAGAGTGTGTGTGTGTGTGTGTGCCTCTGTGGTTTTATTACCACATCTGAACTTTTTTTTACTCTTGACACACACACACACACATGCATAAATTTACACATAAAGCTATTTACATTTATGCCCTTAAGTTAAGCCTAATTTTGTTAAATTTATTATAAAAATACTTTAAACGTGGGTAATTTGATAATGTACTTAAATTTTCGAAATGAAAATTTAAAAACACATCATATTATTGATTAAATAAAGTGATTTAATTATGATATAATATGATTTGATTAAACAGTCCTTCACTTCAAATTCACTAGTTTCAACTGAAATATTTTTATTTAACGAGTAGTTGAAATTTTAGGGTTTACGTTTCAAGTGTAGAAGGCACTGTATCGAAACATAATTGGCCACAAAGCATGTTCGGCCTTTTAGCTTTTGCAAATATTAATATAAATATAATTATGACTTTGGGATGATTATTTTTTTACTTTCTGATTTCCTTTAAATATTAATGTAACAAATTCCTCTAAATAGATTTGTCATGTCTATCATTGCTCGCCTTGTCACTCCTACTTCGACTTTAATATTTGTGTATAATGTAGCGTAGCATGATTGAATAGTCTAAATACTGTAACATTTTATGTTTCTTAAACATTAGAACACATCTATCTCGTATGTTCTCCTCGTAAACATTGCATGAATTGTTACTAAAGGGTTTTTAAAAGCTATAGGAAAGTTAAAAAAAACACATAAAATTCAGAAAAATGCATGAAATCTTTATTTGAACGATACTACGACGATTCATATAATTTAATGTTTGAAGATTATTTCATGCAAATGTTGACCTTGACTGCGCCTCAAATGGTCCATCCGCTTAGTCCAATTTTGGCATACTCTTTCCAACATTTCGGCTGGTATCTCACGAATAAATGCTTCTTTCAATGCGTCAATTGAAGCGGGCTTATCTGTACAGACATGAGCTTTAACATAGTCCCACAAAAAATAGTCTAAAGGCGTTAAATCGCACGATCTAGGCGGCCAATTGACAGGTCCCGAACGGGAAATAAAATGTTCACCGAACTCGCCTCTCATGTGGCACCGTCTTGTTGAAATCACATGTCATTCAAGTCAAGCTCTTGCATTTTGGGCAAAAAAAAAGTTGGATATCATCTCACGGTAGCGCTCACCATTTACAGTTACGTTACGATTCGCATCATCTTTGAAGAAGTACGGTCCAATGATGCCACAAGCCCATAAACCGCACCAAACTGTGACTTTTTCTGGATGCATTGGTAGCTCTTGCAATGCTTCTGGCTGATATTCACTCCAAAATCGACAATTCTGCTTATTTACGTTTAATTAACCATTGAGCCACAAAGAAGCGCGCGATGAACTTTTTTAACGCGTTTTGATAATAAAATTCAACAATTTGCAAGCTTTGTTCGTTTGTAAGACGATTCATGGGTAAATTATAGACCAAACTGAAGATGTTTGACAGTGAAACAAAACACGAAACGTCCGTTGCCAAAAAGATAAGAGTTAAAAAATCACCCTTTATAAAGTATATCACTTTCGGTTGGCATTCCTTGTCGTTGGTTTAAACATTCCAATATTCCCAGAATACGGTTTTACAGAATGACCACAATCAACATATTTTTTCTGCATTGTTTCCTTCTTCTTGAACTTCTTTATTATTTATAAAGTAAATTAAAATTTTCTTGTTGTTGGTCGTTGTTTTGTTGTTACAATTTCAGGATCTGATGATCCTGATGCTTCCTGACTTACATAGTTTTTCTTCTTCATTATATAAAGTGAGTGGTTTTATAGTTAATTTTATTTAAATGGCATTTAAATATTGTAGCTGTGGTATTGTAAATTGCTACTACATGTTGCTGTCATGCAGCAAATGCAGAAATGTTAGGGTATGAGATCATTTTTTTTAACTCTATAGTAAACTTGTCAAACATTTTTACAATACAACAACAAGTGTATAGTGTATAAAGTCTTAACGTAATTAATCAAATTTCATGCTGAATTGATTGCATTCTATTAGAAAGGTAGTCAAAAATTGAGCTATTAAATCAGTCAGTTTATTGAAGTAAATCACAAATTAAGCTTGTATTTTTATTTTTACTTTTGTTGTTACTTTTAATTCTTTTAAATATCTGCAAACTGGAGTAAGTTAAAGTAATTTCTCACAGTTCTTGCAGTATGTTGGAAAATGTCCGGTCTTGTGTTCAAAAGGTAATAATTCTTTATTGTTGTTCATTATTTAATTTTTTTTTTCATATTGTACTTTAGATTTTCTTCGTCCTTTGCCAGTTACTAGTTTATTATTATTGGTGTGAATTGCTTTGTGGAATTAAATATAAAGTGTTTCCTTTTAAATAGCAAGTTGTTATTTTAACTGATTAATCTGTTTTGAACATAATTCTTTCTACATTTTTCTTTTGGAAAAGTATAGAAATGTTTTTGTTTTAAATATTATATTATTTACTAACCTATATTATTCACAAATTCTGATTCTATGAAAATCTGTGTAAATTAAATTTATTTAACTGTAATAAATAATAAATATATTTTTCTAAGTTACGAGCCATGAACCCTTAAAAATTCTTAATTTTCACCCACATAATTACGGTTGTCTCTTTATGTCAAAGAAAATAGGTCACTTTATTTACTTAACATTCTCTTTAAATATTTATTCTACAAAATGTGTTTTTGTTCTTGTTTGTGTGTGTGCGTGTGTGTGTATAATTATTTGTTAACTTCCTTTGTATGTCCTTTAATATTTAAATACCACTAAACTTTGTTTATTGGCCATCCTTATTTAACATTTAAAGTATTTTAAAAGTCAATATTTATTTAGGATTTATTTATAATTTGATGCTGCAAAAACAGCAACAAAACCAAAAAAAAAGACAAAAAAGAAAGAGATTTAAGTCAGTCATTTGTGACCATAGGATACCAGTACCAGACCTTATTTATACCAGTTGCAATAAATAGGTATTAAGAAGGTTTTTTCTAGTGGCCAAATTATGGACAGATTATTATTGTATTTAGTGTTGCAATTTTGCAAAGTTGAATTTCGTTTGATTCTATAGAAGATATAAAGAGTGTTTGCCCTATCCTAAAGCTATTATTTATTACTTTTTTCGCAGTTTTCTATCGATAATAGGTTGGTTGGTTTACGTGGTAGCTCACTACGTGCGAACACTTAAGTAGAGTCGAAGGGATCCCGTTTTAATAAGACCATACCACTCGTCAGATTTAATGTCGGTTACATCATAATGTAACCAAAATGTGTCATGCTGTAGCTTTGAGATATCTCAGTAGGTCATTGAGTTTTGACCCCGCTACCTCACCAAGGTTGCTCAATGTATAGTTTCCCATGAATCTATGTCTCTTGACATTCAGTACTGGGCATTTGCAGAGAAGGTGGAAAATCGTTTCCTCTTTTTTCCCTATCCTTACAACTACGACAATGGTCGTTAAAAGGGAGTCCCAGCGGGCTTGCCTAATGCCCAGTGTCCCGTTAATACTGCCAGCAACCTCGATATATCCTTTCTATTCCGGGTTATCAGTTATATAGTACGTTTCTCGTTAAAAGATGGCCACATCAGCTTGGCTACCCTACATGTGTCTAAATTACGCCATCTATACTCAGCTTTTGTAAGGAAATATCTTAAGATGATGAAGATAGTCCCCAGTGGAATTTCTACTGAGACCGCATTGGAGGTATCTAAGGCAGATCCCAGTTCGTTCGTCTGCCCGTTTATTACCATGGTGGTCCCTGTGCGCAGGAACCCAAGCCAAAGTAATATCAGATAGACGACCTAGCCTTGACAGAGAATTCCTACATTGCCTGACTAGTGAGGATGAAATTGTGTAGGCATTCAGTGAGAGGAGTGCCGCCTGACTGTCGACAAAAATACCTATATTGCCGCGGATATTATGATCATGTAGTGTATTACAATCTGCCATGATTATCTATCGATAATAACTTCCAGCATGTTTGGGCACCAACACTTCATAACCATTTTTCGTTCATACGATAGTGTAGGGTATACAGATGCACTTTGCTTCATAATGCTTTAAATACATTAAGAGTCTTTTTGTACAAGTAAAAAGAGTACGTTTGCAAGTGTGTGTTAGTTTTTGAGAGCAAAAGGAAAAGAAAAATAAAAACTAAACAATGTCAAACATAATTATAAAAAAATACGTGTGTATTTTTTGTCATTTTCTTCCACACACAAAAAGACAAAAAAAAAAGAAGAGAATAATCAAAAACTTTACAAACTGTTACAATAAAAAACACGTATACAATGACCCAGACTATTTGGTAAAAGTACAGACACACTTACTCACAAAATCATGCAGACATTCATACATTCGGTACTAAGTAATTCAAACTAAAGAAACTTTGAACAAACAAAAAGAAAAATATCACAAAATATAAATTGATAGTTTTTTGTTATGAATTGTCAAAAGCCAGTCTAACATTTTTACTTTATTTTTGTATTCTATAAAGTATTTTCGTCCTGATGTTCCTTCTGACAATTTTTTTCTCATCTTTTTTGTGTGTAAAATCACAACCATTTGTCAAACAGGATTTTAACACATTATATTTATTTATACGGCAACAGCAAAAAAGTAACAGTCTATTTATATATGTACATACAAACATACATTCATAGACATGTATATACATATGTACATATGTAAATGAAGATGTTTTTCTAGTTTTTTTATAATTGTACGCTGTTGTCAGGTTGTTGACCACAATAAATAAAATAAAAAAGTTTTTGAAATCCAATTGATTTTTTTTTCTCTTTTTTGAAAGTTCACATCCATATCAGGTTAATATTATTTAACGTTTTCAACAAATGTTATAAGTTGGTTTTTATTTAGTATTTAACCTTTAGCGAATGTTTAATTTAAATAAACAACGTATCTTTAGAAGAAATTCAGTATAAATTTTACGTTTCATATCTAACCTTTGAATGGCAAACTTCTATTTTTAAAATACTCCTTTTGTCGAAAGTGTTGAAAATATGCTTTAAGGCAAATTATGTTTTTATATTAAAGTAAAATATGCAAAAAACTCTTTTTATTTTTTACACTTTCGAATTTTTAGTTCCGCTAAAATATAGGAATATCAATAGTAACGAAATAGTTTCTTTAGCGTGGACAAATATTTTATTAGATATAATTTTCCAATAGGGACCAATTTCGTTCACATTGAGAATAACATCAGGAGTCAGATTTTGCTCAACTATATTTTTTTGAAGGATTCCACTCAATCAACTCGGGATGATAATTTATCTACTTTTAGAAGTCTTACAATGTATTTTTTTATTTAATATAAAAATCAATCGCCACTGGATGGATCGATTTGGGTCTTCTATTCCTAGAACGCAGTGGAACAACCTGAATTACCTCCCCCTTAATAGCTAGAGCGAATAAGCTGGGATTCAGCACTAACAATGTATGTTGAAATGTGTTTTTCATCTAATTTGGAAACCTATAATAACTATAATATCAGGGGATACTTCCCAGCGAGCAATTTGAGTCCGAAAAGAGTCTTTTCTGACACCTTTTCCGGAGCGTGCATGCTCTTTATGAGCCCAAAAAACAATCATTATTGCTCCGAAAGCCTTCATTACATTCGAAAATGGTCCGTCAGAAAGAGCTCTTAGATAATGTCAGAAAAGAGTCTTTTATAAGGGTTTTTTTGGGCTCTGAAAGATCTCTTAGATAATGTCAGAAAAGAGTCATTTATGAGTTTTTTTCGGCTCTGTGCAATCTTGTTCTTATCATTCTTGTGTGGTACAGATGTTTTTTTTTTTTTGTTCAAAGCACAAGTAACAGGACAACAACGCTTTGGTGCACACATAATTAAGTGAAATTTCTGAGTCATACTGCGTACCGACTCAGGACAGTAACAGCAAATTTTTCTTTCGCTCCAAAAATGCTTTTTAGTTGGACTCTTTTCTGAATCCTTTTTCGGAGCGCTCCTAGAATGGTATGCTGGGTTACTAATCTTTAGAAATCAAGTATGTTTGGATATCGAGTCAGTAATACATTTTCAAAATTATTTACCTTTAGTATCCACATTAATTGATCAATGATCAGGAATATTGTATTGAAATTATAATTCTTATATTAGTTTTATTTTATTTTAATTTTAATACCCACATTTAATAATAATGAAATTGATTTTTTTTTATTGTTTATACTTTCAACGTTTTATTGTACATCTTACTCACCATGTCTTGCAGATAAATTTTTGAAAAGTAGATAATATAAGAAAAAGGTATGCAGTAAATATTAAAATAAAATACCTCCTTAAATTAAGCTGCAAAAAAAAACTTTAACTCACTTTCATTCTGCACACAAAACTATACTATACTGAACTTAAAGTTCATACATACACATGGTTTTGGATGTCTATGTTTATGTACAATTTGTGAGGAGTACTCACTCGTACAACAATTTACCTTAATAACATAAAATTTTATGAATGTTTTATAATAATAATGCATATTGCAGTATAAAATTACACTGTTGTTAAACCAAAAAAAAAAGAGAAAAAAACTCACACTTTCAGCTACACAAATTCATGTACATATGCATGTGTGTATGTGTGCATGTAAGCGAATGAGAACGTTTATTTAACACAACGAGAAGATGAATTTTACGATCTGTTCTCTGTTGCATGTGCATTTTGTAATGCATAGTAGGTTGTTGTTGTTATTGTTCTTGGTGTTGTACGGTCGGTCGTTGTTGACGTCGTAATTGAGGCAGTAGTTGCACCAGTGTTGCTGATGACAGAATAAAAAATGCATAGGTGTTTAACTTGAGCATGTGTATGTGTTTGTGTATTTTCAAGAGTAAAAGATAAATATACATATACATATGTTTATATGTATGAGAAAAGAAAAAATTAAACATAAAAATATTTATTGTAAAAGTACTGCAATATAAAATCGCACGACAGTTGGCTTTGATGATGAGCTTCATGCTGATACCCTGCAAAAAACGCGAGTACTCCATACATGTAGTATGTATGGACTACTCCACAATGGACCAGGAGTACTCCAAACATAATCCATTTGTTTGAAAAAAAAACTAGTCCATTTAACATTACGATGTCCTAGGACTGGACCATATACTCCAGCTTTGCATAACATGGGACTAGTTCCAAAACTACTCCTTGTAACTACATCAAATGTTTTTAAACAACGATTACGTTCGTTAAAGCACGAACAATTGTCGTGTAACAAGAAGTTCTGCTTTGAAAATGAAATGGTCCATAAGTGCATTACATAGGAAAATGATGTAGTCACTACATTTTAGCTACATTGAACCACGTACTCCACAGATTTTTGCAGGGTATTCATTCACTCACACAATCTCAGGTTTTTATATTTAAAAACAGACATTATTTGTTGTTTATATAGGTGTGGGAGTGTATGTATTTGACTTTTATAGTTTGTTTGCGTTTGTATGAATGTTTGTAAAACCAACCACACAAGTGTCTTAAAAACTGGCAAAGCATATCAACGCTTTACTTTTTTTTCTTTTTTGCTGCTTTTCTTGATTCTTGTCTTGAAAAAAAACAGAAAATATACAAAAACAAAAACGGTTATATGGAAAAATTAGTATGTAGTTGTTGTTTTAGTGGTAGTGGCGTGACAATGTTCATACGTTTGGCATTGAATATTTTTATATGAATGAATGAATGCATTAGTTTGTATGTATAGAGTGTGTACATACATATGTTTGTCATGTATCTTAACATACTTTTATTGTTTGTTAATAAAGACACAAAACGCACATATATGTACATACATCCGCATTGCACTGGTTTGTAGGTTGTTTCACTCAAAGGATGCTGTTTTGTTTTTTTGTTTCTGTTTATGTTGTTGTTAACTAATGGAAATATGTTTATTTTACCGTAAAATAATTTCATTGTTAGAGTTTTTTCTACTTCGCACTCACTTAATTTAACATCGTGCTTTATTGCTAGCTGTCCCCATTTTACACTTCTTTCGCTTCTGACTTTGGTGGTACTTATTTGAACTGACTTGATGAATTTTTCAGCATTTATTTTGCTGATGCTGATTTGCAATACACGCACTAAAACGTAAAATCTTGAATAAAAACTATGGTCGATCGTAAAATTTTGTATGAACAAGAAATTTCATAATTTATTTATTAGCAGATGTGACTGAACATCAATGCAAAAGGATTTGGTTTTGATAAATGTAATTATGTATATATGATAAATCACGACAAATGCTTTTTTTAAAACATTTTAGACATATTGGTACCGTGGTACTACCACGAGTCATTTAGTACAATTTTAAAATACAGCTGCACTAAAAATTTGGTAGTCCAGATAAATATATGATTTAAGTTACCATTTGCGTAATAGTTCAAGCTGAAGAGATGATGTTATTAAACTTCATAAAATTTTTTGATATGATGTCCATATGACTAGAAATTGTGGGTTGAATTATCGAACAGTGGGAGCCTATGAATTATTATTACATATTAAATGATTTTGCCCCTGGTATATGGCCAAAAATTTAAAAAATACAATTTGTCAAAATTTTTTTGGGATTTGTGGGGTGCCTTTTAAAAAATTTCAAATATTTTGTCAAATTTTAGTATTTTGCATAAAAATGTTTAAATTACTGCAAAATATTATCATAAAATATCAATAAATAAATATTTTATTTAAGTTTAAACATTTTGCATAAAACACAAAGTAAGACAGTTTTGCCTTTTTTCCAAAAAAAGTCTCTCAAGAATTTATTATTTGTCAAAAGTTTCTCTCTTCACACTCTGATATTCCTTCCTGTCTTCTACTTTAGCTTTTATTTCACTTGCTCTACTACTTATTTTTCTATCCAAGGCATCACAATGGACCATATTGGCCACCATTGATATATATTATGTCGGTCGATATTGTCTTTTTCACATGTTAAATTAATAAGCGAATAATTAACAACTCATAGTGAATATGCAATTTTTAATTTTCTTATTGTGGTTAACTATTGGTAATTGTTAAAGTAAATATAAGAAAGAAAATAATAAGGTCGAGTTAATCGTGAGTTGTTCACTATTCCCTTAATAATTTGACACGTGGAAAAGAAAATCTGCAATAAAGTTTTTTATATAAAGTGTTTGCTTTAAAGTTAGCTTTATAAAATTTATAAATCTTCTTAGAAATTTCTTAAATAATGTAAAAGCCAAAGAAATAGCCAAAAATATAATTTTGAAATTTTTTTAATTTTAAATGCATATAACTTTTGACTCTGTGATGATTTTTAAACAACTCTTTTTTTAATAGATTATTAAAAGTGTTAGTAATCCTCAAACAATATTTATTAAGAAAAAATTGGGAAATATTTTGCTGTAAGCAAAACCCCAGACTAGGGTGGCTACAAAAGTTAAAAATTTAATTTTCATATTCGAATATCTCATAAACTATAAGAGATAATATATGTATATCTGGGATGAGGTTTTTTTCGTACTCGAATAGTAGATTGTAAGTAAATTGGATCACTAACGAAGAATTGGGATCGTTTTCAATTTATGACATACCGGAGGTGACATACCGGAGGGGTCCTCTGCGAACGCAACTTGTTGGTTAATGATGTCCAAATTCAAAACTTAAACTCGACAACACTTCCTTTCTAGCCATGTGTAAGTTTAATGTAAGCGGACTTACGGTTTAGACATTATAGTTTTTCCCCATTTTTTCCGAATGCCCCCGCTATGCAACAGTTATCTATTGCTAATCAATATATTAAGCTTTAATTGCGTTTATTTTTCTCAAATTTTGTTCATGTTTCTTAATTCTAATTTCGTATATCTAAATTAATCATACTTTTGTATGAGTGTTATTGGTACTACTTTAAATTACAAAAAAAAAAAACTATTTATCAGTTTAAGATATGAGAGAATAACTAAAAAAATCAAGTATATAAATTTAACGTTACTTCATTTGCTGCTTTTCAAGTTCTTGTTATTCCTCATTAAACAGTTTCCAGTAAATTTCTATTAAATAGTTGCATTAAAAAAAATTAATAACGCAACTAAAATCTCTAAATTATTAGCAAGCACTCTTTGTTTAACCGAAGCCCCTTTAATGATGCTATGACATTTTATTCTCATTTTCTCATTTTTATTCTTAGAAATGCTCATACATGTATGTACAATTTTTAAATACATATAAATATATACATACATATTGTATTTGGCTTAAGTCCAATAAAATTGCACTTGTCTAAACCTTAATTTTTATTTCTCTCACACTTTCTATCTTCGCTCCCACACCTTGTGAAGCCATTACAATCCGTATCCATTTACCAATAAGGCATGATTAAAATCTAGTCATAAGACTAAGTATAAGGAAGAGAGTAAATATGTATGTACTTATTATCGTACTTGTGTTAAAAAAAATCATTTGAAATTTATTTGTTATATTTCAAAACTGTTAAGGATAATAAGCAACACTAACAAGTGAATGAATTAATCCTTTAAGGGAAAACAGTGGCATAATTCGCTTTTTTAAATAAATACATTTTAACCGCCCACAAAGGATTAACAAGAAAATATTCCTTCGTTAATATTAGTAACAATTGAATCTTATGGTTATCTTGAATGGATTTCCTGACTTAAGGACCATCCATCTGTCTATATGTCTGTCTCTCTTTCTCTTGCGCTCTAGTGTATTTCTTTATCTTATACATGTATTATTTATAATAATAAATTTTATTTTATTTTTCCTCTTCATTTCCATGCCAATGCCTGAAAGTATGCAATTTGTTGGTAATAACTTGAAAGAGTAATTTTTTATAATATTTTTATGTACATATATTTTTGTTATTGTCTTTTATACAAAATAGTTAGATGTTAGAAAAAAATGGTAATCAAATTAGCTTGATTGTTTAAGAAAATTGACAAAGAAAACAAGAGTTTTTTTGTGGAAAATAATAATTTCATAAGAGAATATGCATGATGACGATGGATAAGCAGAGAAATTATTTTAAAATGAACAATTTATATTATTATTATTGCCAGAAAGGTTATAGAATTATGAACAAGAGTTCGTGCGGCATACTAATAAGAAAAAAATTAGACATTAGAAAACAATTATGTAATTTAAGTTTTATTTCTAGTAAATTTGTTCTTTACATTTCTGTACTAATATAATTTGCTGTATGTTTTTTTTTTTAGGTAAGCTACTACATTTGGAGTTACACATAATTCAACTATGATAATTATGATAACATTGGCTTCACATACAGGTTGGTTTTCAAATGCATTTTTTTTAATATATGTTTAAGATAACATATGGTCTGATCGTTTGCTAGTTAGCTGATAATTAAAATGGCATAAATACTAAATTGAAAATATCGTTCTTATTATTAATTTTTCATTAAATTTAGGCAATTAACTAATGACCATTAAAGAGATTCATAGAAAGAATATATTCACCATACAATCAAATTAACATAGTTATTCGTTTTTAAGTATTACTCCTTCGCATCTTTGGAAAAGTAAAATTCGTTCTAATTTTGTTCCCAACATAGTATATTTGTGGGTAAAATTAGTCACAATTTATATTTTAAACCCAGAGCAATATTTTGGCCTTTAAAGTTTTTTTTACGAAATTTTCAAATCTTACTTTGCTTGATAGTGCAGATAATGGGTCTAAAAGTAGAAACACTTTTGTGTCGGTTCAAAATATTATACACGATCACTGGAATTTTAAAACGTAGGCGCACAGCTGCTCTAAATTGAACATTGGATATATAGGTATATAACGCCATTTGTCGAAAATCACTTAAACGTTTATAAGTATATCATGTGGTCGGTCTTGCCAGAATAAATGTCTTCTCAACAGTATTATTTAAAGTTTCATGTTTGCTTTTAATTAAAAATTAAATTCACAATTTCAGCAGCCTTTTCTACTTTTTTATATGTATTAAAAATCCGCCTAATCTACATGCATTCAAATAAATTCATTGTTATGAATTCCTTATACGCGTGTGCCATCAAACAAAATAAATACACACTCATATGAATTATTTTATTGTAGTAATGTTTTCTTTGATGTATTATGTTGTTGTTAGTTCGCAAAAATGTACAATACTCTTCTCATTTCTCTATCTATTTATGTAAATCTCTCCGTGTTTCGTCCTGAATGTGTGAATGTAAGTGTGTAGTTGCATCTGGCTAAAGTTTTGCTTTTTATATTTTAGTTGTCATTTCTAACCCTTGCAATTTATTTGTTTTTAAATTTCTTTTGTGGAATTTTGTTCTAATTCTTCGTTTGGCATTTTGTTTGTGTATTCTGTTGCATATTTTTGGTCATACATTTTTTATTGTTCTAGCGCCTTTTTAAACATTTTATTTATATTTTCGTTGAGTCTTCTTTTTCGTTTATGTTTTTATAAGCTTTTAACAATAGACACTTATCAAAAGCAAATACATACCATACTTTAACAGCAACTACTATTATACTACATACATATAACTATGAACGCTACAACTACTACAACAATGTACCATCACTCTGTAGTTATATTGTATGTATTTTGTTTTGTTTCTGTTTAAGTATAGAAAGACATTAAGGGTTGTTGTAGCATACTTTTAGATGGCTTAATTGCTTAATTGTTAGTAAGAGCAATGTTTTCAGTTCAAGGCATTGACTGACTGAAGTGAAAGGACAATTTTCAAAGTAATTTCTATTTAAGTAATCAAAGTTATCACAAAACAATTTTGAGAAACAAAATAAATTTTAAATAAGAGTCTTCTTGCTTTTCAACAAACATGCAAAATATAATACTTTACATTTAAAGGCTAATCGAATTAACTAATTAAATGTTTTACTATTCGATTTATTTAAAATTCAATTAAATAAATAGTTTTAAGTTTGAAATAACAAAAAAAAATAGGGAATAGAAAGTACATTAAGCGTATTAAAATTGTATTGCTTATTGTTAGGCGTATGCTGCTTACTAAAGCATATTTTAAGTGCTAAATTGAAAAAATGCCTATAATAATTTACTCTGTCTAGTTATGTACATATATAAAAAAATTGTTGGCCTACATTAACTGTATAAAATTTAATTAAATTTTATTTGCAAGTATTTCTCCATATAATTTAAATTGAAAACCCTACTTTTAGGTTTAATACATACTTGTATGGTGTTGAATATTGAATTTTACACTATATTTGTATATATGTTTTAACATACATATATGTATGTATATTTGTTTACTCTATTTGTAATTATGCATTGGTTTTCTAAACTATTTATATACATACATATATATATTTTTTATTTTTTTGTAAATCTGAATTTTGAAAAAACTTGTTTTTTTTTTTTGTAAAACATGTTAAAACAAAATAACAATTGAGCATCTGTGGAAACATAGAAAACAACTCATATTCTAAAAACAATGTCAAAGTAGGCTTTAGAGTATTTAAAAAGGCGACCAGTGGGATGTTTAGTCGTTATATGGAAATATTCAAATATACCTTAATGACGAATTTATTTGTAATATTGTAATTTGCAAGACTCTCTCATTTATGTATGTATTTGTTTTAATAATTTAGGAAGGGGTGGGGGGTGTGTAATCATATTCCTATAACTACTTAGACATAATTAGCTCAATGGCAAGGTATAAGTATAAATACAACCTATTTTCAAACTTTTTTATTTAAATTTTGTTCAAATTAAAATTTTGTTTAGATACAATTTTAGAGCAACGAGAAATTTAGTTTTTTTTTCTTGTAATTGTAAAAGTTTTTTTTTTTTTTGAGCAAACAGTGTGCTTTGATTTATTTAGTTTAACGTTTATTGTATTGATTTTCATAATAAGTGGATATATCACATTAGCTTAGTAAGTTAACAATATTTTTATAATATTTAGCTATTGTACTCTAGCAAAATATTGAAAATAAAAATGTAAATTTTAAAAAAAAAGACCTTAAGCTTGAACAATTACTAAAATATTGATAATTAAAAAAAGGTCAAATAAACTATAATAAGAAATAAACAGAATATACTCGTATGTACAATAAATTGTTTGAAAAGTATATATGTACATTTTTATTACCAAACGCAATTGTTATTGAAAAACCAAATTTGTATCCCTTGTGCTGACTTGTCCAACGGTAACTAGGATTTATATTCGGAATATCGAGATCTTTTATTAGGGTCCATACTAATATGCAAACGAGTACTAGCATAGAAACATTCAACATTGAAATATTGTTTGTGAATATAAATGCGACTGCATAGGTTGCAAATGTGTTGTTGTTTAAAACTGCAACTGTTAAAATAAAACAACAACTACAAGTGCTTCTATATGAATTTCACTACTTCTACATGCATACATACATACTATATGTACATACAAGTATGTATACAAAACAAAAAGAGGAAGCTACTTTATGTATTGCTAGTATTTGTGTGTCTGAATGTGTAAAACAAAACTTTGGCTTTGAAGCAAAAAATAAATTTTCTTTTATTTCAAAATAAATTAAGGTGACCGTTTATGTTTAGGAATAGACTGAAGGATCAGATTCTTTTAAGGACAGCCATATACACTTTAATGATAACTTATAATAATCAACTGATATTTACTTGTTCATCTTACTTTATTCATAATCTAATCAATTGCCAATATATTCCCAAATGTATCTACTAATTTCCATGACTTTAATATAAAAATAAACATTTTTTTGACTCTACTAAGATTAAAAAAAAAAAAAAAAATGCAATTCTAAAATTGTATGTAAACAAAATTTTAATTTAAACAAAATTTAAATAAAAAAGTTTGTAAATAGGTTGTATTTATACTTATACCCTGCCATTGAGCTAAATATGTCTAAGTATTTATAGGAATATGATTACACACCCCCACCCCTTCCTAAATTATCAAAACAAATACATACATAAATGAGAGTCTTGCAAATTACAATATTACAAATAAATTCGTCATTAAGGTATATTTGAATATTTCCATATAACGACTAAACATCCCACTGGTCGCCTTTTTAAATACTCTAAAGCCTACTTTGACATTGTTTTTAGAATATGAGTTGTTTTCTATGTTTCCACAGATGCTTCAATTGTTATTTTGTTTTAACATGTTTTACAAAAAAAAATATAAAAAATAAAATATATATATGTATGTATATAAATAGTTTAGAAAACCAATGCATAATTACATATAGAGTAAACAAATATACATATACATTATATATGTACATATACATTATTTTTGTTAAAAATGTATGGAAATGTGTAATAACGTAATAACTGATTTACAACCACATAATTCAGAAATTGTATCTTAGTTGGAATCATGCATAACATTTCTTGGCTACATGCAAACTAAGCCATTCTTATATAAATGAAGAGATCAATGTGAGAGAAATTAAATGCAAAAAAGCGTGATTTCTACAGTACGCTTTTGATGATTTTTCGCATTCTATGCGTCTGTCAAAAAAGTGGAATCAGTGTAATTGTATGTGAGAACGCGTAGAAGTCGAAAAGCTTGAAGTAGGTCCACTTTCTACTTTTCTACGCTTCAAATACTTGATGAAAAATGAGCAGCTGTTTTTGACAGCCAAGGGTTGAGCTATTATTTTTTATTTTCAATGTAATCGATCGACCTATATGGTTGTGTGGTTGATTATTTTTTGCAATTTTTTTTTGCATTAAAAAGCTTTTAATAAAAAAAAAACTTTCGGTATTTAACTTGAAGTTGGAAAAGTATGAAATGCACAGAAAGCATGAAAGCGTAAAAAGCGTGGTACAATGTAACTTCAGCATAATTGTATTTATAGGATTGCGTTGAAGAAGTTGTTGATGTTCATCGTCGACTTTACTTTCATACAATAAAACCAAATGCTTAGAACAACAAATAATTTTATATCCCAAATCATATTCGAACTCAAGAAAAGTATACATATGCAAATAAATGCATTTTAAATCAGTTTAAAAAAATATTCTGTATTTTTTAATATTGTTCCTCATTTGAATGTTGTGTATTTAACCTTTGTTCTATTTCTGTATTTATTGTTGACAAAAATATGTAAATACATGCATTCATACATATTTATTTTATTAAAAGATTCTCCGCATTATTCAGTTATGCTGCACAAACTCACAAGCATGCATGTCATTGTTGATAAACATAAATTTCCTTTTCCTTTTTTATGTACATACTCGTATGTATGTACATAGGTACATTGGTATGAATGTAACTGCATGGATATGCATGAGTATTCTCGTAACTGCATATAAGTATATGCATTTTAATATTTTTATCAACAACATACATATTTTCTCGTCATCCTTATCTTTATCATTATTAAGATTATTATGGTGTCATAATATATAGTATTTATATTTTGATTATAATGTGTGCGTGTCAGTCAATCTCTTGTGTGTTGGAGAGTTTTATGAAAATCTCATCAGAAGAAAGTTTCAGCAATAACGTTGCAGTACGTTTACAGTAAAACGCAAATTTATAAATTCGAGTGACTTATTATATAATTTTATTGTTCTGAAAATTTTAAGTAAAAGTTTGAATATTTTATTTGAATCTATGCTTAAATTAATAGGTAGATATCTAATCAGTAAAATTATCTCTAACTTGTAAATACATTTACATATGATATATATACATACATAAATGAACCAAAATACAGTTCAACATTATATCGAATAATTCGTTACAATGAGGTTCGTTATATTGAGGTGAAGTTGCACTTCAATTCGTTATAACGATGTAATAAAAAAATTTTTATATTAATCATCATCTGCTTACCATGTTATAGCGAACGATTTTCGATAATACTTTACTAAGCATCAAAGAACGATAATTGTCTATCGATTTAAAGTGTCTGAGCCACTGATTAACTAGCTAGATTGCAAAAACAACTGCTGCAAGAAGCGTACAAGCTCTTGGCAACAATAAATTTTTCTTCGAATATTTCAGCCGTTAGTCTAATGCATGCTGCTGTCGACTACGAATGTAGGTTTGCTGGAGACGTTGTCGTTGCAAACACAATAATTTTGTGTGTATCTGTTTCATATAATTTGGATTAATTAATGCAAATCGTTATGAAACGGTTGTAAGTTGACAAAATTCGTTAAATAGAGGTAAATAATTCTTTCTAATTCGTTAGTCTGCAGTGAATGAAAATTCGTTATAACGAGGCTATTGACAAATGTATTCGTAATAGAAAGGTTTATTTTGTATTAAATCTTATGGAGCGTTGTAGAGGATTTCCAAAATTTCGTTAAATCGAGGAATTCGTTATAGTGAGGGTCGTTATATAGAGGTTTGACGTATATTGTTTCAAGAGATTTTTTTTTATTGTCAATATTATGTAAGTTTTACTTACTTTGCCACCACTGTTTAAAACATTATATTTTGTAAGCGTGACATTGTAACAGCAACAATAGAAATAAATAAACCAACAACAATTGAGAAAAACATGCAACTACTATTTTCTATTACAGATCACAATTGTCATGCACTCGCATCTGCAATAAAAATGTCTAAAATGAAAGATGAGTTTGATTTTCTTGCTTTACTCCAGCCAAACAAGAAAAGAAAAATCAATCAATTGTTTGGTTTTTTTTGTTGTCTATTCCTAAAAGTGTGAGTATAAGTGGGTGGTTGGTTATGTTTGATTTTTCAAATGGGGGTAAATTGAAATATTAGAAATAATAGAAAATTAATGTTCAATTGATTGGAATAAATATTGTGTTTAACATAAAGTAGAAAATGTAATAAATAAACGTGTTAAAATGTCATAGGCTAACAACATTTTAAATGTTTTCATTTATTTACTGCTGTCATTGTTAGAAACATCTTTAGAGAACTATTGTGTATTTATTGCAGCACATGTGCCTTTAGTTGGAAATTCTGTTTATGTTTTTGAATACATATTTTGTTAATGTACTCATATACTGAATATAAAGAGTTACAAGTGGGTTTTTTTTCTGATTATGAAACATTTGCTTTTAACACATTAATTGCATTATCTAGTACTTATTTACCTACATTGACATGATTTTGACATAAAGTAATTATTCAATCATTAGAAAAATGCAATTGTTGGGAGCCAGAAAAATCAATTGTCAATTGAAATGTTTTGAAAACACATGTACAACTTTTAAATACGAAAATAAATATGTACCTAAGTATGTATGTAACATTTTAGGACTACATAATATTCAAAGCCAAATTATACGTCCAAATCTAGTTGTGCTCATATTACGCAAATTTGATTTTCACAGACACAATTCATATTCTTTCTTTATTTCTTAAACAGTGTAAAAAAACATACAAAAAAATTTCCGGGAAATCCCTAACTCTAAATTTGCCTAATAGTAATCACGGAAATAAGAACAGCAAATTGTTGAGAAATGCGACAATGTTGTTATATTGGACATAAATTCAATATACTATATCTAAGTTAAGAGGGATTCAATCCGAACGAAGGGCATCTTCTAATGCAACGCATATTAAATACAATAAATATATGTATGTTATTAAATTATCACAATGTAAATGGATGTTTAGCGTTTTTCATTCTGTATAAGTGAGCATATCTCGGTTTTGAAAGTTAACAAGTGTAAATGTTTTAATTTTTAACAATAAATTGTTGATGGAATATATTTAAATAAAAAACCACAAAAAATCAATAACCATAAAATTGGTTTGCCTAAATCCTACAAAAGTAAATTTTATCTCAATTAAGATTTTATTCTTTTGTATACATAAATTAGAAAAATTCTATAAATATGTATTTATTTATTCATTCCAATAAACGTCCTAGGTATGCTAAGAAATTTTAAATATCCGTACGATATGCACTGCAATTTATATACATACATACATTATTATTACTTTGCATTGAAAAAAGGCAAACAAATTGAAGGAAAGCTATGTAAAATATTATTGTTATTTACAAAGAATACACAAATAAAATATGCCAATTAAATAATTTTTATGCTACAGACCACAAAAATTTAACAATTTTTTACTGATGAAACTACAATAATATATAAAATGGACAAAATAGAAACTAAGATAGACATAGATACAGATACAGACTTACAAATAAAAAAAGAGAGAAGTAAAACATATAAAAATGACAAATTATTTGGTTGTACGTAAATTTGTGCACGTAACAAGAAAATGCCATAAAAAAATTTTAAAATATTTACAAAGTTTATACAAACTTTACTAGTTTTTTCCTGGTTGCTTCTTCATGTACAGTTTTTGTGTTATTTGTTGCCATTTAGTAGACGTACGTATAATAAAAACAAAAGAAAAACACATAAAAAATAAATATGTTGATATTCTCCTTAAAGCGTTAAACCATAAAGTATGCAATAAAATAATATGCATATACATACTGCCAGTATGGAAAAACGAAATAAACTATCAAAACAATCCCTAAAGTATGCAAACAATATAAAACTTGTTTGCTTTCTCTCTTTCATTTCTGGCTGATGGTCGATGATCCAGCTCTGACTTGGTGCATCAAATAATCAAACAATATGCAAGAAGTTTTCTTATTTGTTGAGCAAAAGTAAACTTTAAAGTCAGAAAGTTATGAAAATTAAAAACTTGTATTAAACAAATGCATGCAGTTAAAACGATTTATTTCATATGTTTAATACAATTTCCATGGCTTAACTGCTTAAGCTTCCCGTTTATAATATTGTTAATTTCTCCTTATATGAGTTGAAATTATTTGACAAGTGTGCAATTGGCTTTAACAGCAAAGTTTTGCCAAATTTTAGCTTTTCCTTTTTTGTTTGATACTAGTTTAAAACAAATATAATGAAAATTGTTATGATTCATAATTGCTTGCAACTGCAAACAACGAGGACAAAATATTCTTCATGCCATCAAAATTATGCCAAAAACTGTTATTACTACCCATAAATGTTACGAATAATAATTTTAGTGAGGAAAATTCCTTTTGCTGTTAAATAAAGGAAAGAATGCTGAAAATTGTATGAAAAACGATCAAATTGTTCAATGACCCCAAATTAGTAGTAAAGTTTCTTTCATTTATTTTATATTTTGCAGATATAAAATTGTTTATCATGGTAAAAAAAAAGGATACAATAAAAAATAAGAGAAAAGGTCATTTTGGCTGGTATTTTTTATATGAATAAATATAAAAAATATTTGTTTCGTACACTTTGGAAAATGTTGTGTTTTTAATGAACTATTGTGGTTGAAGTTGAAGGTCATTTTAGTTGGAAATATATGGGCAGATTTTTAATTTTATTTGGCAATGGTTATATTTTAAATTCACAATTTCTTGGAAATATAAATATTTATCGTATTTGTCCGTAAAGAATGAACTATATTCATTTGTGCAAAATTAATAATTGGCCAGCAGCTAGTGAGTGAAAAGATAATGCATACTAAGAAAAATTAGTAGATATTTAATAATTTCGCAGACCTACAAAAAATAAGTGCTCAAATGATGTATATTTTCTATAAGTATCAGGTGCAATTGATCTTAATCTAAATACATAGGTTGACTTCATAAATACGGTTTGCAATGCCTACTGTTCATAAATATAAAAGACGTATGCCCAATAAAATAGTGCGTATTTAAGTGTAGTTTTTGTTAATTTTCATTAAATACAACTTTAAATACAGATTCATTATTTCAGCCATACGTAATTGCTGTTATGATATGGTAGCACTTTGAAATGTCAACAAAATTATCGATATATTTCAGAAAACAGGTGATTTTTTGAATAAAATTTGCCACACAGAAAAAAATAAAAATGAGTTTCAATTAAAATATTTGTGGAATCAATTAAAAATTTAATTGAAATCGGACCTGTAAACAAAATGATAGTATCAATTAAAAAAAAATGTGAGATTTAATTGAAAATATCAGAAAAATCAGAAAAAGTAATTGAATCAATTAAAATTTTAATTGAAAATTATTTAAAAATCAATTAAAGGTTTAATTGAAAAAAAACATGATTTTTTTCTGTGCAACAATTTTGTGTTTCGGTTTTTGTGTTTACTTGTTGTATTGTTTTGTGTGTTTTATTGTTTATTGTGTGTTTTATATTTAAATTTGGTGACATAAATATGGATAAAAGAAGTCTCGACTTTACCTTAACAGAGATAGACTTCTTGTTGGACGCTGTTAAGAAATACAGCAGCGTGATTTAAAAAAAAACCAAAAACAAATGTCAAAAACAAATGTCAAAACCATATGTTCAATGTTTACAACTTAAGTTGCACTTAAATGAACATCATTGGCCATTTAAGTTGCACTTAATTTTTCAGTGAAAAACAAAATTTTGTACTTAAATGCACTTTAAAAATAAATAGAACTTAAATACGCACTGTTTTATTGGTTTATCATTGCATGTCAATGCTTTTCAATGCGCAACATTTGTCAAGTTTGTGCATTGTTTTCATTTGTGATTCTTTTGCGCTAAGTAAAGTTTATTTTGAAATTTTTTTTTGACGACAAAACTAAAAATATGTACATAAAAACAAGCTAATTTGTGTACAAATGGCGGACTTAAATAAACTTGAGTTAAATAAATTTAAAAGTTATATTTAATCACACAAAGAAAAAACTAAGCTTGCGCATTCATAAATGCACTGAAATTCATTTCATTATTTGACAAAGAAGTATTGAAAATATATTTATTTGCAGTGTTGCATTTCAAACTGCATTTATGAAGTCAGCCATACATTCGAATTTTTTTATGATTTGTTTTAAATGTAGACATATTTTTTTTTTTAAATAATAACTGCATTATCAACCATCCACCAACTCGATATCCGATATTTCATATCCACTGACAATTATTTGTATTTCACAGTGCTATATTTTTCTGAATAAAAATATTAACAACTAAGAAAGAACACTTCATAATACACTGCAAAAAATCTAGTAATAAAAACTTAATTTACTCTCCTTTCAAAAAAAGAAAACATAAAATGCAATTCTTATTTCTCGAAATCTACGACTATAATTTAAGTTGTTTTGGAAAGTTTTATAATTGTTGTTGAAAAATCTTAGAAACCTTCCACAAGTTGTTGCCTTTCAGGTATTTGCAGTAACTAAACAAGTGTTACTTGCCACAGGCTAAAATATGTTGGTTGGTGGTCTGATATTCATTTGTAAAGACAAACTTTTCGAAGAATTTCGCAAAATATACTTAAAGTATATTTTGTATATGAGTATCGTAAATAAATGCTGCCATTTCTATAAGTGTGTACGTACAATCTCATAAATTGGGTAATTTTAGATGAAAAAGAATATACACACACATGTGAATTTATGTGTAAGTGTTTAAAAGTATTTTCTTACGCTATAAACATATCCTCTGACAAAGGGCATGAGTATCCTTTTTCCGGTATCCGCTTTTTTATATTTTGGGACTTGATTAGTAAAGTCTTCATTATGCAAGCACAGCATTTGTTTTCTTATTGTTTGTGTTTTTCCTTAATGATGCACACACAAAAACAATTGATAAGAAATGAGAGATAAGTAACTGAACTGAAAAGGAATTGTATTGAATATGTAGAAAAATGAAAATCAAAATCAAAATGTTTTAATCAACAATAAATGACTAATATTATACATGAAATTATTACATGAAGTTTGAATCTGTAAAAACTTCAATTTGTTTTGTTTACGCTTATATTTATTTTTATGATGGCAAGTCTGGTTTGCAGGTTTTCTCATTCTAAATCTTAAATACTCAAACAATCGTCCTTTCTGCATTTCACGGCAAAATTTCTCGTTATTATCTGTTTTTGTTTCGTGTTATAACAGGTCCGCCAAATAACTTTTTTTTTTTTTTGAAAATGCCATAAAAAAAACTACTGAATATTTTCTCAAATTTCTGTTATTATTTGAAAGGACAATCCTTCCGGTTAATAATGGAAAATAATTTCATGGCCTGGGCTGGCCATGCTGTAGCCTACACGATCGGTCCAATTTTTAAGCACATTATCGATTGTGTGCAGCTGTATTTCACCAATGGCTTCACGAATATTATCTTTTAAAGCGTCAATTGTCTCTGGCTTGTCGGCGTAACACTTATCTTTGACGGCACCCTACAAATTATAGTCCAACGGTGACAAATCGCAGCTCCGATGTGGCCAAACGACATCAGCTCTGCGATATCCTCCTCTTCAATTTTTGTGAACAAAAATTCGTTCAACATGACCCGATAACGATCGCCTTTGACTGTAACGGCCAGTCCTTGCTCACTTTCGAAGAAAAATGGCCCAATTATGCCTCTGGACCAAAATCCGCACCAAACATTGACTCGTTTTGGGTGCATCGGCTTTTCAATGTATGCGTGCGGGTTTTCTGTGCCCCAAATGCGACAATTTTGCTTAGTTGCATACCCGCCAAGATCAAAATTAGCTTCATCTGAAAAGATGATTTTTTTTTTTTTTTTTTTTGCAAAATCGGCATCTTCTGTAAGTCAATCGCAGGCCCACTTAGCGAAGTGAAAACGCATTGGATGGTCAGTTGGCTTCAACTCCTGAACCAATTGAACTTTGTATGGCCATACCAAGGTATTTATGCAAAATTCGTCTCAATGATGTCTCCGAAATGTTCAATTGTTGAGAACGACGGTAAATTGATGTTGATGGCGCTTCACGCACACTTTCTGTCACAACAGCAATATTCTCGGGTGTACGCACTGTTTTTGGATTTTCACGCTTTGGTTTATCAAAAAGGATGCCAGTTTCTTTCACTTTTTTCACAAGATAACGAACATACGGAGCTGACGGTGCTTCTCTTCTTCCAAAATCTGTACGCAATTTTCGCACACATTCTGTAACATTACCATGATTTTCAAAGTAATGTCGCCATATTTCCCAGCCTTGTTCAAGCGTATATACAACCATATTTGTTTAGCGAAAGGATAAAACTAATTATCTGTCAAATCAGACATGAGCTAAGCACTAGTTGAAAAAAAAACGTTAGATGGCGGACCCGCTATATGAACAATTTAGTGAATCCCTAACCATTTTTGGCACTGGAATAAACATCATTTAAATATGTGAAAAATATGTTAATATTTTAGATGATATTTAAGATTCTGCACTGTCGAATATAGCATTTTATCTTGCTTTTTTGTTTTTTTTTTTCAAATCTAGGGCAAACAGTTAAAACGGTTTCTATAACTGTAAATGTAGTTTTTTTGGTAACAGTTTTTTGGTAACTGAATGAGTATTTTATTGTTAATGATGGCATAGCGGTAACAGTTACCAACTTTAATATTTCTTCTTAATTTTTAAGTTTGCTTCACAAATAAAAAATTAATAATATTGTGCATTTTGCTTAAAACAACGTTTCAGTCCTGCTTTCAAAACTTTCTTTGTTGTATTAAACTAAATCCTTTTATGTAATAATAGTGCATACATATTAAAACGCATAAGTATTATACAATTCATACACAGAATAATATTACTCCTACGTTTGCTTTTACTTGGCTTAAATTACTAGGGATGCCAACGGGACGAATCCCGGAATTTCATCAATATAAATCCCGGGATTTTCGGGATTTTTGTTTCATAATAAAACAAATTGGTTTATAAATAATCACAATTTATTTCGACTATTTTACTATCTTTATTAAAAATTATTTTGTTTTGATATATATGTTTTAAATTATATTTTCCCTGAATATGTTATACATTGTTGTAACGAAATATTGTAATCAATAAAAAAGAAATTGACCTTAGGCTCAAAACAAAATAATTTTTAATAACAATTTATTTCAAAAAAGTTACTTCTGTTAAATATAAATATGTTTGAAAACAAAAATTTTAAATTGATTAAAAGCATGGTGTAACTATACAAGGTGACTTTGTTTACAATTTACTTATGTCAAAAGTAATACTTTTTCAAGTATTTTTGACAGTAGTCCATTATTTTATACCAACAAAATGCCTGTTGATTCTGTACTGTGTTGTATTTGTTGCCGATTTACGCTCACCTTGTATAATTACACCATTATTAAAAGTTTATAAACCATTTACATATATAAAACAAAAACATAACATTATATTCAAATGTAAGATTGCCAAAAAAAATATTTAAAAGCAACAGAATAATTATCGATCAATAAAGCTTCTTAAAAATATTAAGATATCTATAGTAAAGAGAATCTTGATTTCATTTTGTTACCAATATATGATGCTGACAAAAAACAGAGTTTACATCGTTTGTAGACAAAATTATCAGCAAATTCGTGTATTCTGATTGCATAAAAAATCCTTTCTCACCCTCTGAAACAAATATGTAATTCTTATTCAATATTTTATTCCATATTATCACAGACATTATTAGGTGTTGTGGTGGGTTTTTACCTATTTAAATTACATTCATTATTTCATCAACGTTTTTAATTAATTTCAAATAACAAACATTTCTATCTCATTATCAAACTCAGTCTTCAATTTTGGATATTTTAAAAAAAAATTTAAAAGTTTTGGTAAATCATCCTTTTTTTTGGTTTCTTTTAAGAAGAGATAACACCAGATCACTTTTGATATCTCTTTGCACATAAATAAAAGGGCAACATCAGCAGAGATGCATATCACTGCGACAAAGAGTTTTGCCTGTTACTTTAACCGGATTTAAAATGACAACTATTTGTTTATGTAAAGCAAATTCTTTGTCTCTTGAGCTTTTAACCCTTCTTTGCATAATTGTGAAAATTTCCATTATAACATTAAATACCTTTTTTATTTCTATTTAGAATTAAGCTAATAATCTAACATTGCATGATGATGAAAATTTCCTAAATTTAGGATATTGCTAAATTTAGGATATGGATATGTATATACTGAGCTTTTTTTTAACCATTTTTCCTTTTATTTTGAACATGGATTATATCACCTTGATTTAAAGAAGGGTTAAATCGATTAAAGCTGTTTATATAGAAATTTTCAAATTCCAAAAACCGTAGATACATCAAATAGTGCGTTTGAGTTTGGCAATCCAAATTTAATTTTCATTCTTTCACCTTTCTTTCTTTTATTACTTTGACATACTTTTAAAAAATTAAAATTTTTTTTCATGAGTTTCTAAACAAAAAAATGCCGGGATTCATGATTTGTCAAATCCCGAAAATCTGGATTTCGTATTCCTACTAACTACCTCTGGCATTTACAGAAATTTTGCCATAACAATATATTTTGGGGAAATTTTGTTTTTTATAAAACATTTATAGTTTTTAAATTTTTGCAAAACTCGTTTGAAAGTTTTGATTGTTATTTAAAATTTACCTTTAAAAAACCTACGCACAGCCATAGATCAACACATGTGTGTAAAAAGAAATATTATTTCAAATTTTTTTGGCTCACAGTCTTATTTGCTATTAAAAAAAAGAAAAACGAGAAAACACACGAAAATCAAATAATAAATCTTTATTTGTAGTTTTGGCTGCTCCAATATACCAAAAACATAGCAGTGACACCAACAACAACAAAACCGATTCCTACAACTTTATAAGTTGAACAAGAAACATGACGATAACGATGATGAAGCAGATGAAGAGGCAACAAATACAGAAGTGTATTTAACATCTACTTGCTCATCTACTTATTTTCGTGCAAAATTTCTACATCTCATGTGTAAGCGGAAAAATATTTAAGAACAGAGTGGGCTATTACCAGAGTAAATACACACAGCTACACAAACAACCTCACATATGAACCTCCATATGAACACTTTCAATAGTACGAAAGATATATTTGTATAAGTATCAGACACATACACTACCTACGTGTGTGTGCCATCATATACATATACATATGTATTTATGTATGCTGCACAAAGATAATAATTTTGTAGTTTTTTTTTTTTTTGTTTGTTGCTGCGAAAATTACAATGACAAAGTCAACATTTCATAAGTGACATATCTACCACTTGCATTTTCCTCTACCATTAAGAAAAATCACTAATAAAAGAGAATTTTTAATATATATTTAAAAGTATTTAACAAAACAATATACATACATACATTTATTGCAGAGAATAAGTCACTATAAATTTATGAAAATACTTGAAATATTTACACATCTTTAATATAAACTTTATACTTCTTAGACACTATTTTCAAGTATATTTACTCAAAAATAATGAAATTGTTGAAGTAGTATGTGAAAAAAATATACAGAATATTTTGTACTCTAACATTATTATTTACATAGAATTATTTACAGTTTCGTATTCTTTAAAAGCCTCATTCATAAATTTATGAACCAAAAATATTAGATCACTCTCATAATAACTACCTAAAATATGTGTAACTTGAATTAAGATCATACTGTGATGTTGACTGAACTACCTACGAATTGTTGAAGATAATTACTAATAATTACTTTGACAATGTTGAAAATGTTGAGCTGTTAGCTTTACAAATTTTGCCAAATCAAAAAATATATACAATTTTACTGAGTATTTGTTCACCATGTTTGTTTTTTATGTCACGAGGAAGCTGTCAGAATATATCTTTTGCTTGGTTCCTTCTTTTCTAACTTGTTGCATTATGTGCAATTCTGTCTAAAATAGGCAAAAATAAGGTTGAACCATCTAGGTTTAAGCATTCTTCCTTGTACATATTTTTTATAGAGAAAGTCCGAAACCAAACCGAACCTAATATTAGGCTTAATTCAACAGAAAATTGTCTAATCTTAGAGTTTTTCTGTACATCTTGAACAGAACGGCTTCAAGGTATTTATTCAAAACGTTGTTGGTGGTAGTCCAGTGCTTTTTTGATCTTTAAAAGATTAAAAGTTAAAAGTTTAAGACGCTTTTATTACTTCATTATTTTATGTTTTTTTTAGATAGCTCAAAAATAATTTTGTCTGACAACAGTTTTAGGATGTTGATAAATATGTTTCTATATATGCATAGCATGCTACACGGAAAAAATTATTGCCCGACAAATTTTAATTAAACTTTTAATTGAGTCTTAATTGATTTTTAATTAAACTTTTAATCATAGCAAAAAAACAATTTTCAATTAAATAATATAATACATTTTGTAACTAAAACTACTTTTAATTAAATTTTTACAAAATATTTTAATTGAAACTACAAATTCCTTCATCGGTCTACTTTCAATTAAATGTTTAATTAAATATACGAATATTTTAATTGAAAATCAATTTTAATTTTTTCTGTGTATTTAGGACTTTTCAAAATGTTTAGTAAATGTGTCAAGTGCTGTATATTTTATAAACACTAGCAAGTGCATTTCTAAATAGTTTGCTACTGCAGAGTAAAAATATACTAAACCAATTTGCAAATGCAATGATGTAAGACCATTTACACAAAATTTTGATACCGCTATTATAAATTCGTCTTTACAATCTAATTTTCCTTCAAATTTTTAACATTTTACATTGTCTAATTATACTTATTTTTATATTCTTTATAATTTATTGACATTAATCTTAAGACACATAAGAACATATTATTTATTTCCTTATTCTTTGATGTTGCATTCATTCTTTTAGCAACATCAAGACAAAAGAATTTTTAATAAACATATGAAATGTGTAGAACATATTTTTATATTTTAATTTTGTATAAAGAAAACGCTCTTGGCCTATTGATCAATGCTTTCAAGCTTAAAGCTTAATACTAAGTGCATTAGACAAACATGTATTTATGTATTTAATACTTTACACATCACTTTCTTAAAGCAGTTAGTTGAAAAAGATTCATCATAATTTATTTGCTTCCTAGTAAATCTAATATCCAAATCATATTCATATGGTAACAAGGCAAATGTTTATTTGCTAAATGTGTTCTTTAAATTTAAACAGTTTTAAAGTGATTAATTGTCTTGTGCATCGCCCTAAGCATTTCACAGTATCCCACTGTACGTATGCGTAATATTTGGGTCACTCATAAAATACTCATATGCATGCCTTCAGGCTCTTGAAGAAATATGTACGAGCACTTGCATATTTATTTTGTAATAAAATTTTGGTTTTTATTGCTACATATATTCGATTGAAAGAATCCATAAATAATATTTTACGGTAATTAAATTTGAAAATTGTAAACCAACACTGTTTGTGTTTTATGTAAAAAACTTTTAACAGAAAAATTAAGAGGAAACATACATACGAGTACATACTTTAATGTAGAATAAATCTGTTTTGAAAGTACAATAATAACATAAAGTCCAAAAATAAAAAACTAAAAAACTATTTAAAGTAACAAGTATTATAGTTTATTTTATACAATAATGTTTAAACATTACAAAATATTTATATTTACTTGGTATAAAAGTAATACATATTTCTATTTATACTCTGACTTTATTTCATTATATGTATTTTTGAGTTATAACTAAAAACTTTATCCATTTGAAAGATTTTGTAGAGTTTTTTAAGCACTATTATTAAAGTTCAAAGTAACCTCAAATTAAGTTTTAGTAAAATCAAAATTAAACTTTGACCAAGTTATTTAAAGTTGCCTACATTTTATAAAACTATTAGGGATATGCAACTAATATACATATATGTACGAGTATCATAATAACGCAGCTGGTATTTACGATTTTTTTAATTAAATTTTACTTTAATCAAGTAACCAGTTTGCTTAAAATGTAGTTAATAATTAGTGTAACAAAATTCTAGCCGTACGAAATTACAAAATAAAGTATTATTAAACGAATTTTTAGGTTTATGTCCCAAAAAAAAAGGTTAGTAAATGACTTGTAGAATTTCCCCAAAAAAAGTATAATCTATAAAATTTATATTTTGTCATATTTAATGAAGCAAACCTAAAAAATTATTTAAGCCAATAAAAGCTATCGATTTCAACATACTCATTATTTTAATAATAAAAATATAATACGTCTGCAAAGTTTTTGTCTCAAAAAATAAAAGAAAACCGACAAAGAGTATACAAAGCATTTGTTATCATTTTGTTTGTTAAAGCACACATTGAAGGACGCTTTACTTAACAGATTTTATAGCGTACTTTTAGGATTATCGCAAACAATGGCAAAAACTTATTTCTGGTTTTATTTCTCTTTGTTTCTGAAGTCTCTGTGAACTTTAGCTATGCACGGTGTTAAAGACTTTATTATATTTTTATGTCCTAAAAACACACTCACAATACTTTTGGTAGGGATTTTAAACAACTCGGTATTTTTTAACCAGTGGTAGTAAACTTAAGTTTAGTGGGTACTATAAAATTTACATGTATAACTTACAACGAGTGAGTAGCTTTAAAGATTATTTGAATTATTAAAACATCGTTTTTTTTCACAGCAGGGTAAATCTAAGAAATTGTATACACATTTAGCCTTTCAAGGATACAGTTAGTTGTTGTGTTAATTTAATGAAATTTTGGAAAAGAACTTTATAAAAAATAAATGACTTTTATGTTTAAGCTTATTATTTAAATTACTTATAACATACGATTTATTAACTCTAATAAATAATTTATACATACATTTATATTATCATATAATATGCTGTATTGCTCTTAGACTTCTTACATGTCCATAAATGTCATGGCAGAATTTTTTATTTAATTTCGTACGTGCTGAATGAAAATTATAAATAAAATGTTTTGGACATTAAAAGCTATTAATTGCACAATATTAAATCACTGAAATACAATACAAATAATTGTGGTTTATTATTAAATGGAAGGATGACATAAGGATAACACTACTTAAATGCTCTCAAACACATTTGCATACATGCTCTTACTCAGCGGGAAAACTATGTAGTAAATGGGCCTTTCTAAAGGCTGTATTTTGCAGACACCCAACCATATTGCAAAATAGTTTCAATTTTACATGACGTGTCAATGGTAGTCAAGGTCTTGCCTAATCGCTACTTTTTACATGGCAGTCCTGGAGACCTGCTAAGTAGTTCCTCATTGAATGACTACCTGAAAAGCCTAATTTAACGTTTGCTATTATCATATCATAAATTCAGCAAAACACCTAAATTACTTAGCAACACAAAATTCTATAGAATACTACATTTTTAGAAGATTTTGTACGTTGATTTATAATTTTTTTACTCTTGTTATACAGAAAGCAAAATAAATTGTATTATTGTAAAACCATTCATGTTTAATTTTTAAAATGAAATTAAGTTTTTTAGAAGAAAGAGCAAAAGTCGTTATACTCTTCTGAGAGAAGACAGTGTGAACTGTTTTTTTAGAAGGCCTACAAAGTGAAGCCCTAGCAATTTATCCCGCTGGGTGCATACGCATGTTTATAAATGTGTTTTACACATACGTGCAATACTTTGTACATGTGTTTGTATTAAATCAAAACAATTTGCATAAATAATCACACATTCACTCTTACACACAAGTCCTCAATCATCATACACATGTTAACACATGGACAAATGAACTCACAAACATTCTTGTACTTGTAACTACACTTGTTTGTATGGGTGACGGAAGAGTTGGTTAAAATTTATGATTTTTATTTTAAAATAAACATACTTACATACATATACTCGTATGTATGTATGTACGAGTATGTAGACAGATAGGTTGTAGTTTGCAATAAATTGAAAAATAAATGGAAATTGATTTTACAGCGCTTTTGTGGTGGGTACTAAACTCTTCTATATCTTAAAAATTTCCAATATATTAAAATGTTTTCAATACGCGTAATTGAAAACTTTTTATCAACAAAAACTTTTTATGAATAAGTAGCGAGTTGCCCGATATTCTGTACCCATATTGTATTTTGCAGAAGTTTCTAAATTATACGATTTCGAATAATTTTAATATTATTTTTTAATCTCTGGGATGCACTTAAACTGCAACGATTCCCATTGCAATATATTTTGAAATTAATGCAGGGGATTACAGAAATTAGTTGACTTTATTTAGTTTATTATTTAAATAAATTCATTTATTTTCTTTATCTCATCAAACCATAGAGAAAAATGCCACAAATGTTTGAATAATTTCCTCATGAAAATAGAATATGTATGTATGTACATAGATTTTATAATTTAAACAACAATAAATATTATGAATAATTAAAACTAATTTGTGACAACTTAACACATCTGCATTAACTATTAAACAAAAACAACAACAAAAAATAGGTAATAAAAATTATTACATTTTAATAAATCACACATTTTCATACACATACAATATATCTCACACGCATACACACACTCTTTGCACAGCAATAAAGCACACACACACACATACACATACATACGTATCATAAACAATGCCAATAACAAAGTCATTATATGGTTGAATTGTTCAAATGACTGAAGTGGAATAAAAGTGCGAAGAGATGGAGTGAGATGTGAGTAAGCATGAGAGTGATTACAAGGGAGTCCTGATAAGGCTGGCATGAGAAATAGAGTTTAAATAGGAAATAATAAAATAACACATCCATTAAACTGAGAGAGAATCAGTTACAACGAAATGACAGTTTGTTGCTGGTTATTATTGCTGTTGTTGTTTTGGTTTGTCGTTTCAAAGCAGATGTGGCAATATCAGTAGCTGGTTGCTGCTGCTGTTGCTGTTCTTGTTGGTGGTGTTTTTGTAGCAGGACAATAATAATAGTAGTGTCAGTAAATATCATTAAATGACAACAAGCTATTTAACTACATTAAAACCCATTCAAGTGCCAATTAAAACCACAAAATGCAAGCATTGAATAATAAATAGCCAACCATCATCACAAATAAACAACCCAACGAACGAACAGATGGATACACGTACACATACTTACACTCACACACATTCAAGTAACCAAAAACCTAAATGCTCGTAACAGAACACAACTCAAATGAACACAACATTTGGTTATGATTGTAATATCTACATTGTACAAGAAATAGTATGAGTTTAAGTACTCGTAAACATATCTATGTATCTCCACTTCAAAAAATATTTAATACAAAAACACTCGTATTAAACTGAAAAATAAATATGAATGAAGAACTGATTTTGTTAGTGGGTTGAAGTGTTTTCGTGAATGCTGGAATTAATGGATGGATGATGCTTGGTTGGTTGAATGTAAATGGAAGAAATAAATAAATTGATTTAAGTAGAAGTTTATATTTGCTACTAACATTTATTCTAATAAAAACATTTAAAGCAGGCACTTTTTTAAATGTGTGCCGAATGCACGTTTTGTTCATAGAGAATCCCACTTTCTACAGTTTCTTCAAAATCTCTTTGAAGGAGTCAATTCTATTTCAGCCTACTATGTTTTATTGTGAAAAAAGTATTGGAGGAACTGGAATTTATCCTTGCAAGTATTTTGAAATTATTAATTAAACTTTTTATATTAGTAACATTTCAAATTTCAACTCCCAACTTCAACAAAAATGCATGCATGAAATCATGTTTGAAATTAATTTGTTTTAACTTTTGTCATTATTTTATCTAATTTTTATTCAGTATATTTTGAAAATTTATCATGAAAAGACTCACACCGCAACTACATCTCCAAATTTTTCAGTTCTATTACGAAAATCAGTGTCCAGTGAGAAATTTGTTCATGTTTGTGAGCATCTAATTTTGCGTTCCGAGCCTGTGTACGTTTTTTTTTTTTTGGACTTATGTGCAGTCAAAGTCGTAATTCATCTTACGAATGCCGGTAGCAATGCTGGGAAGAGTTGTAACTGGCATGATACTGGTAGCCATGCTAAAAAGCGTAATCGCGAACAATATTTGAATACAATTATTTTTAAAAAGTAAATGCAAAGATTGTTCTCTCGGGCAATAGTAAAGATACCGAAATCTAGTTTAATTTTATATGTTGTATTTGAAATTAAAAATTTATAAAAATAAATCAGTCTGTACTTTAAAAAACTATTTGAAAATCTGGCCTTAGATATTTCAAAATATTAACAAAAGAAGAACAACCTTCAGAAAATATTTTTAATTTTATTATTTGCATTGGAAACAATTTGTCATAATTTTCCTCAAATATAGAGTGGTTTATGCTTCAAGTTTTTAAAGTCGTACTGTTTTTGAATTTGATTTGACCAATAATATTATTAACTAATATATCATAAAATTTGTGCACAAATGAATAATTTCAAGAAACAGTTTGAACACCCAACGTTACGGCCACACTATTTTGATATTCTACACCTTTCAAATTCCATGGGGCTTTAGACTTTTTTAAATAGAAAGAGATTTTGTAGATTATTTAAAATTGAAAACTAAGAAAAATAAGCCCATGAAAATCAAATATTAAATCAAACATTCATACACAATATGATGTAATAGATTTTTTTAAATTAACACAATATACAATTTTGTAATGGTTTAATACAATATTTGATTTAACTTTAGAAAAAAAATGAACGCTTTATATTTTTAAAATATTTATTTGAAAAAATGATTGCGACATTTTGAAAATACTTCTAAAATAATTTCAGGTTGTCTGATAAATGCATCGCGTTTATAATTCAATTAAAACAAAATAAAGATTTTGTTGTTTTAGCATTGTTCTTTTAATAACTTTTATTATTAAATATAATGGTTGAGTTTTTGTTGCTTTAGCAAACAGAACCACAATACTGACACGTGCAACAATATTCAGTAAAATAATTTTTTTCAAATAGAAACATTTTCGAATAATTATTAATTTCATAATCGAACTGTTAATTTTTACTTCTTGATAAATTTTTAGTTAGGCTCGAGTTCATTAAATTTAATTTTCATTAAATTATTTTTACTGAAGTTAGGAATTACAACTTGAAAAATTTATTATTAAAAATTTTTGATAATTTTTCTTGACTGGGGATCAAACCTGGGTTGTTGAATTTACATATGTTTCGAGAAATCCCACTTTCTCTCATCAGAATTCTTTGCGTTCTACCACCTGCACCACTGCGGTGCCGGTCAGCCAACAGACATTTTCGATTTAATAAAGTTGTATAACGGAACAACCAATCCTGCGAAAAAGCGAATTGATGTCTTCTAAAAAGTAATACACATCCTATTGTTCTAATCTCCTAAACCAATTCTAATAAATAAATGGAAACGAATTCCAAGTATTTATTATTTTCCAACTCTGACTCATAATAGATGCGTGTTTTAAAGAGCGCTGCTCTGCAAATACAAATAATTGAAGTTGCAGATGTTAGTAGAAAATAAAATTGAAATTTCTTTCTACAAGCGGAAAGAAAAACGTCCATTTTACTACATCTACTCAATAGCAGTAATAAAACACACAAATACATACATACTATATAGACATTAACACCACATGAGTCATATATTTAATTGTATTGTATTGGTATTTAAATGCACGTGTTTTTGTATGTGTATGTTTTATATTTCCATTTTATACACATACTGTGAGTGAATCGGTGTGCGTATGTCAATGTTTCGTACATGTTTTATGTTTTTATATATGTAGGTACTGGAAAATGTTTAATATAAATAAGAAGGCGTAACTTCATTGTCTTTATCTTATCTGACAACTCCCAGCAACAGACAGTCATACGAAATGAAAACAAACCAGCCAATAAACCAACAAACAATCACACTTTGTGAGATTGAATGAAAAACATTCAGAATTTTAAGAGTTACTGACTTTATGATTATGCAATGCCACTTGCCGCATTAGACTTCTAAATAATGCAACAGTTCATTCTAATTTAAATCATGAACCACTGTGCACTTGTACTAAAAACTATCTATTGTTTAAGTAATAAATTGTGTATACAAGTATGTGTTTTGATTTAAATTTATTTTTTAATATTGTGTTGTTTACCATATTTATCATCCATTTTAAGGAAAATTGTGTCTTATCTTCCTATCTTTGTCTCTTATCAATTTCCGTAAGAATTGCCAAAAGCTATAATATGTCATCATGTTTTTGTTTTCTGGTGTTATGTAGTTGTGTGTTTTTTTTTCATTTATAAAAAAAAAGAAAGGCAAACCCTGCATATGTTTTGTTAACATATGTTAACATATACAAACAAACAAATCCACCCATACAGATATGCACTAAATATATATATATACACTGTCGGACAAAAGAAAGTAAGGTTTCAAATATTTCCAGTTTTTTATTTAAACATGTATTTATTATTTTCTAATAATTATAAATTATAGTTTTATTTTTAATTCAGTTACTAATTTATTTTATATTTATGTACTTCTTTGCAAAGTCTGCAGCTCGTAGCAGAGGCTTTGTCTTAGCGAACGTACGAGTACTTTTTAGACCACTTTCGTTAAGTTTTTTTTGGACAGTTCGATTCGAAACATTTAATTCTAGTTCCATTTTTATATCTCTGGCTGTCGTAAAAGAATTGCAATATGATCATTGTCTAGCTTCGTGGTCTTTCGTTTTTTGCCACATAAGTCCTTTGACTTTCTTATTTTATACAAAGCAATTATTTTTCTGACTGCAGATTCCGATATCTTGTACTTAGAACTTAAAGCTTTCTGTTTCATCCCATTTTCACGATCTAATACCAACAAATCTTTTTCCTTTCCGGTCACCGTCCTCATTTAGAAAATTCTGGGTCTAGCTTTATTTTGTGTAATTTAAGTAATATTAAATTAAATAAATTTTATTTTGCATTTTTTAATATTTTGTTCTTTATATAATAACATTTCACTATAAATTATTAACTATTTTATGCCAACTTGCCTCAAAAATGTCTTTATGATGATTTATGAGGCTATATTTTCAACCTTGTAATTAGAATGTCATTTAATGTTTACGAAATAATAAAAATAAAAAAAAACTAATTATATATAATATAATATATATATACATATATTATAATTAAATTAAATAAAAACGTAATCAAAAAATGAAAAAAATGTCAACAAGTGGTAAATAATAGATGTAGAAGAAAACTATTAAAAAAGGATGAAGAAGGTTACAAAACCCACCATTTCTTTTGCCCGACAGTGTATATATTAGGGATGCCAAATGGGACTGGATTTTCAAATCCCGGGATCTCGGAATTTTTTGGAATTTCGAGATTTTTATTTCTTATTAAAACAAATTGGTTTATTAATAATAAAAACTATTTACTTCAAAAAAGTAACTTATATTAACTATAAATATGTTTGAAAACAAACATTTTATGTCCTCATAGCTATAATTTTTAAAAGTTATTAAGATAATTTTATATTTTATACACAAAATATTATAAACCATTAATACTTTGAAAACGAAATAATATTACATTGAAAATTAGATAGAGAAAAATAATATGTCATTTCGCCTATTATCGTTCGACCTTAAAAAAAAGATTCTTAAAAATATTAAGGAGTCTAAAGTAAAGGGCTGACGAAAAACATCGTTCAAAATTAACGCTTGTGGGCAAAATTGTTAGCAAATTATTGTACGAGTATGCTGATTCCGAAACATATAATTAGACATATTTCTTATTCAATATTTGATTCCATATCATTACAGACATTATAAGATGTTGTGGAGGCTTTTATATGTCTTAATTACATTCAGTATTTAATTCGTTTCGCAAATAACGTTTTTAATTCAATTCTAATAACAAATATTTCTATTTCTTTTTGAAATTCACTCTCCAATTTTAGAGTTTTTTTTTTAATTATTAGAGAAAATTTTTCATTCGGCTTGAGTTTATTTTTTTAATTAATAACTCGAAGAATACCATTGTGAAACTATATTTTTCTAGACAAATGGCACACTTTTTTTGATTTTAAAAGCTTTGAGTAAATTGTTCTTGATTTCTGGTTCCACCAGTTTATCGCTTAATATTCAATCAATTTTTGATTTCTGTTTGCGCTTAAATAAAAGTGCAACATCAGCAGAGATTCATTTAACTGCGGCAAACGCTTTCACTGTTACTTTAACCGGATTTAAAATGACAAATATTTCCAAAATTAATTTTACCTTCATTTCTTCAACTTACTTTTATAAAATTTGTAAATAATTTAGAAACGTTTCTAACTCTTTCCAATTGTGATTTAATGTGGAATCTGTTTAAATTTCTCTTATTAAAAATGCTAAAACAAAACATGTTTTGTATTTGTGTATGCCAAAGAAACAATTATACTTCACTGAATCTTTTGTCGGGATTTATTAATCGAGATTTTGGGATTGGCATCCCCTAATAAATATGTATATACACACATAACCATAAACATAAATATATGTATTTTACTGTATTGTTGGTGTTTTTCTTCGTATCCTGCTCTCCACGAGAACATACAATTCAAGTATGGACAATTTATTATTTGCATACGAGAAAGAAGGTGGATCTTAAATTGCAATTTATTTTCGTTAAACTTAAAAAGACAGTTGGTATTTTTTTCTTTGTATTGTTTTACTTTGAAACTTTTTCCATTGCAGCATTTCAAGTAGTAGATTTTATTCTATTTTTGTTTAAATCCTTGAGTTTTTCTAAAAACTATTGCATATAACGGTACAAAAAAAAATTGCTGAAAGTTTTTAGGCAAAAATACAACTTGAATATCATAAACAAAAAAATGTAAATACTATTTAAGGTTGTATATAATAAAAATAAAGACATATGTATGTATATAATCAGTTATATTTATTATCCACAATATTAAGAATGCTTTAGATGCTTAAAGTTGGTTTTTATTTTTTATGACATTAATCTTTTTGAATTGTATAAAATTTCTTTCTTCTCCATATGAATAGAATTTTCTCAGAGACTGATATGTATTTACTATAAATTTTTAGTAAATTTTCTAGGATATTGAATTTGATACTTTTGGACATAACACACACGATTTTGCTGACCAAATGTCGATTGATTACGAGAACTTCAGTGACCGGGAAAATACAGTAGACTAAATAATCCAAAATGGCGTTTTCTTTTCGGTGTTTCAAATCGGTAGCCAACCTGTAAAAATAACTTAGAATCAATTTTATTTCGTATTTCAGAAAGTTTACTTTCTTTATTATAAGCCAGTATTCGAGTATATCAATTATGTATAGTAAATATGCCGAATCTTCATTTTGGTACAGACTAAGGAATGAAAATTCCGGTTAATAATTTAATTTTGCTTTTAAACGTGTTCTTTTTTTTAGTGTCCTAAAAATATTTTAAAAGTCATTTGAATCCACAAGTTTGACAAGTGCTTCGAAAAATATATATTTCAACATAAACAAAATACGGATAGTCAAACATCGCTAAACGTATGTATGTATATTAAACCAAATATAGTGAATAGCATAATTATATATAAATTCCTGAAGTAAATTTTTAAATCCCTTTAATAAAAATGTTTCCTTTAACATGTAATGGATATACTCGTATGTATTTTTGATTCATTAATACATGCACACAGACACTCCATTTTATAAGAACATTAATATGGGTTGGAGATATTCAGGTATGTGATGAAAATCGATTTCGGCGTCAAAAACCGCTAAAATCGAAAACAGGTGTGATGCGTTTGCTTTTGTCAATTTGTTGTACCGATTTCATTTTTCACTTTGTCCCATTTCGTTTTTAACATTTTTGACATGTGACACATTTCGATAATGACGGTTTAAAACCATTTTTAAAACTACTTTTTGCATCAACGAAATATATAAAGAAATCATCTAAATGTAAGTATTTTTTAGTTTAATGATAAATTAGTTCATAATTATTTATTGATTTTTTAAGTTTTGGAAACTGTTGTTCAATGCATAGCAACATTAACGTCGTTTCCTATAAATCTTTGGAAACTGCCCTCTGCCAAAAATCTTAAGAATGCAGCTAATTGAATTGTGCACCTTTCCAATATCCTCCAATTTTATTCAAAATTATAATAAAGCCCTATTTGTTTAAGCGAAAATGTTCAACGAATCTAAAAAAAATAATTAAATTTGTAAATACATATGTACATATGTATGTATGTAAAATTATAAATTAGATACAGGGTAGGCCAACTTGGACTGACTGATTTGAAATCCGTGTGAACACGGATGCAACTGTGTCTACTCGTCGACGAGCTACTCAATTGAACATCTCCAGAACATCGCTACGGCGTATTCTAAAAGTTGATCTGAAGATGTTTCCATATAAAATTCAATTGGCCCAAGAAAAGTTATAAGCAGTTCAAATCAGTCAGTCAAACTTGGCCCACCCTGTACTTACACTTCTTCTGGCAAATTTAAAAGATCATATTTGTCCCTCAAGCATTTTCGTCTTATATTTTTAACATTTTGAGTGTTCTCCTCAAGGATGATTAAAGAAAGTGGTGTAACAAAAGCCATTACAACTTTATTTTAAAAAATTTTAATTTATGTTTATTTACTTTTAATTGAAAAAATTTGACTGTTGACTTTTTAAGAGTTGTAATTTAAACTTTATCAGAGTTGCATTTATTAGAACTGTTGTAGAATGAAACAAAAATGGTATATGACATCGATCGAAATCTATCACACTCTTGTCGATTTCTAAAAACGATTTACTTTTTAAATCGACCGATTTTCATCACATACCTGATTGTATGAAAATTACTTATGTTTGCTTAAACAACACAACACTACGTATGATTACGAAAGAATATGTACATTTCATCGAATTGATATTAATCATACTCACTGATGATGTACTTAAGAAATTTAAAATAATTTCGTTTAAAAACATTTGAATTGAAAATATGTATAACTCCAACTATGTCTACTGTAAATATGTATGTGTGTATATGTATGTACATATTTGCAATTGATTTTCATTTAATATTTTTTATTGTGAAACATTTACAAATATTTCAATATTTCGCTTTGTTTCTCTCGTTTCTTTTCAGGTTTTCTTCTTTTATTATTTTCTTTAATACAACGTAAGTAAACAATAAACAAAGGTTTTACATGATATTCTTTGGAAATAAGCAACGACAACAGAAGAAAGAACTACAGCACGAACAGTATCAACAATATCAGTGTACAAATCCTTACTGCAATAATAAACACAAAAGAATCTTTCCAAACAGAAGGAGGAAGTAGAAGAACCAAAAAACATGCTGATTAATATGGAGTTGGAAGCAACTTAATAAAAAGCAATAAACAAATCATAACAACAACAATAGTAATAATAAAACAATACACACATTTAAAATCGTAGAACATTATTACGAATATTGAGACATGAAAAAAGAGAAACAACAACAATAACAACGACGACAACATAGGGAGTGAAAAGAGAAATTTCATAATATTACTGCGACATAAAAATAATAATCGTAAACATAACAGCAACAACAACAATAACAATAAAAATAACAATAACAATAATAATAATAAATTCAGCGAACATGAAAGTGAAGAGAAAATTTCAACAAAAATCGTTAGTAGGCAACAAAAACCAACTGCTGCAACAGAAACAACGATAGCATTAGAAATATGTATATTATTTCCTGATTGTATTCCTACTGTTTTTAAATTAAAAACGAACAAACAAAAAACATTAAAAATAAAACAATATCAACTTTTTACGATTAATCCAAAATAACAACTTTAATTGTGAACAATAACAACAACAAAACAACAAAAATATAACATTAGAAAAACACATCAAAAAAGCAAACAAAAAACAGACTGACCAAAATTAAAGCATTACTTTTAAATTTTTTATTTTAATTTCATTCGAATCCAACAAAACCACGAAACAATCGCAAACGCCCACATACTCGTACATACACAGTTACTTACTATTACATTTAAAGCAATTGAAAAATAGAAAAGAAAACACATTGACTCATACATTTACTAACTCAATCACAGTAACACACAGCCAAACATTAATTTTAACATTTACAACGAGCAAAAAATTAGCCAAATTTGATGTTAAAAGTGTCGGGTTGTTCGTTCATTCATTCACTACATAATAAGTGACATACATACATACATATCATAGTCCACTCCAGTTCATAGACATGCAAATGATTTTCATCATACGTACATATTTATCATAGAGTATAACAACAGCAGCACCAACAACTACTACAACCGCACAACAACTACAGCTAAATGTTTGAGAAAGTAACAAATGAGAAACGTGGTGAATTGTACCAGCATAAAACGATAAAGTAATAGGAATGGGTTCATGCTAAATCTGGCCATAAATAAAAGTTGATCTTCACGCCAAAATCGGTTTTGTAAAAAAAAATTATGTAAAAATGTTTTCAAAATAATTTCTAACAATGTGTAAGAAAAACAACAATAACCTGCGCTAGCACAACGAAAAATAATAATTCTGTATAAAATACTATACTAAAGTCATTTCAATATTTGCCAAACAGTCTACAACGTTATAGCCCTAATTCACATGTGTATGTTCGTGTATATTCGGCAGTTTTAGGAAAATTTTGTTAAATTGTAATTTTAGTTTTAGGTGGAGGGAATTTAAAATTCGGCACTGCCACATATAACACTAAAATTATTGTAGTTTATCGATCTTTATGCAAAAATTCATGATACATTTTGAAATTTATCAAAGTTTTATAAGCCGATTTTTGTTTTGTTAACCTTTGACAAATTTAAAAATTTATTATGAATATGGCTATAAATCCAGATTTTACATGAACACGTTTTTGTCTGCAAATCGAATTAAAAATATAAAATAAACTTTATCCCAACATAAAAACTAGTTTACAACAATTAAAATTAGACGGACAGCTGCAAGCAGTAGTAAAGAACAACAATAATAAAATTAAAATCCGAAACAAAAAAAGTTAAAAAACAATTTGTTGAAAAATCTTTTCTCTAGGAATTTCATTTTATTTTGCATGAATGTATGTGTGTGTTAAACTGGACATGCGATAACAACACCAGCAACAAACAACACGGTGATGAAAATTACCGCAACAAACAAGAAGCAGAAAAGGAGGGTGATACATTAGTAGCATCAACAACAACATCAGCAATCCTACCAAAACCAGCAACAATAACAACGATAATAACAGCAGGAATCTGCACCCTATAAAACTTTAAGATTAAACCACAATTTAAGCAACAATAACAAACACCAACAATCAGTCTGCATGTGAATAGTTTACATTAGTGTAAGTGTGAGCTTAAATGTTTGAGAGTGTATGAGAGAAAGCGAGTAATCGTAAAGTAAACAATCCAACATCCTCATCGTCATCAAGAACAGCAACACTAACAACTATCATCTACTAAAGCAATAACGAGCCAGCCAGTGTGTCTGTCAACCAAGCAAAAAACCAGCCAACCAGTCAGCAGAGCAGTCAACCAAACAACCATTGAGCAAAAGTAGTCGTCGTACATTTAACAACATAATTTTTTTTTTTTTTGACACCAACAATTATTCATTGTTTGTTTGTATGTATGGGTGTGTAGACAAGGAAAAAAGTTTGATACGCTTCAAAAGCATTTACAAACACACACACACACATACACATACACGCTGAACTAAACACCCACCTACTCAGTCACTCTCACGCAGTTATACGCATACAGGCAAGCAACAAACAAACACACGCACGTCACACATTCCTATAGCCACTAGAATACACTCAACAATTTCATCATTAACATCGCACAACGAATAATCAAATCGACAACTACAAGAATTACAACTTTAACTACAACAAAAACAACAAGTGTAATAATAAACGTTTCTTTCATTTCGTTTTTTCGTCTGTCTGCCTGCTGCTTTACACTTTCGCCCCATCTCTTGCTGATTATTGCAACTTTATTATTGTCATCATCAACAACTACGACGACGACAACAACAAACGAACGTTTAACTCGCCAACGATAAACGCAATTTCCATCTTGCCATCGACTTTAACCAACGTCGCCCTCGTCTTGTCATTGTTATCATCAACAACAACAACAACAACGCAAACATTGTTTCATTAAGGCTTAAATGAATTTATTTTGTTGCTGCTGCTGTAACATGGCACCAAATACACGCGTCACACGCAAATGGGAACTATTTGCCGGACGTAATAAATTTTATTGTGATGGCTTGTTAATGTCTGCTCCTCATACGGGAGTATTTTATTTAACGTGTATTCTTATAACGGGCACAAGTGCGTTATTTTTTGCATTTGAGTAAGTATCGACAATTATTCATTCATTCATTCTTTTCTTTTCTTTCTTGAATATTCATTCATATTTTAAGTTCTTTTTTTATTTCACTGTGTGAAATATGACCAGGGTTTTTGAAAGGCAAGGAAGGAAAACATTATTCAAAGTGATATGGACGATTAACAGTGTTTTTCAATAAATACATAAATGCTTATTTTACATAAAACATTAGGGATCACTACAAAATAGTTTTGCGTTTCGTTTTAAATCAGTCTTAATTCATCTCTGATAATGATAAATAAAGCTACAGTTTACGCAAAGTCTTGCACATTTGCATTAAACTTTGAAAAAACAAATGGAATATACTTGGGATATGTACATATAATGTAAACCCACCTTTAGAGGGACTTTATTTATGACAATATTTTAACTGACTGTAGTTGCATTTTTTTTTTTGTAATTTTATGCTAGTTTGGGTAACTTTTCCTGAAAGTTATATATGAAAGTGTGATTTATAAGTTTAAATCCAAAAAATGCAACAATGAAAATCAAACGATTGATTTTAAATGTATTTGAAATATATTCATGTTGATTTCTAATATTTACATTTGAAAAATTGCCCTTCATTTGCAATTATTTATAAAATTTTAATCTGCCAAAATCGAATATTACAAATTATTTACTTACTTTTTAAAGTTTTTTTTTCATATCTAAAAGAAGTTATTAAAAACAAATTATTTATTATTTTAATTTTTATATTGTTTTGCAATATGGATTCTATATACATATTTTTATGCACAAATACACACACGTAAATATGTTGCCATTTGCTAAGAAAATTGTTGCTTTTCGTATGGACAACTTTAGCCAATAATTGAAAACTATTCAATATGATGTAGTTTTTAATGGTTAAAAAAACATACAAAAAGCACTCTATTTTTTTTTTAATTCCCATTAAAAAAAACTCACAAAAATATAAAACTTTTTTCCGAATTTCCAAGAGCACATGTATTCTAGTCTAAAAATGTTCTTAAAATTACATGAACTTTTGGTAAAAGTTTTTAAATCACTTAATACATTGTACGTACGAATACTTACTTGTTATTTTTTCAGTTTGATTTTGATTTTTATTCGACTATTTTGCAACAATTTTTCAAACTCATAAAAGTTGTTGTCAAACAAAGTTTTGATATGCGAAACAACGGCGAAGTTTCAATGATTTGAAAGACACAGTAGACACTCGAACACACAAACACGTGACGTCTGGGTTGTATTGAAAATACATATGTACATACATACAAGATGATGCTGTTTGTATATACATACGATGTTAGTACGTTCACTGACTTGTTGGTGCTATCGCTCATTCATTCATTCAGTTGTTCAATCTTTCGGATATAAAGATATTTTTGAAATTGCTTTTCATTACACAAACTAAATCATCGTCCCATCATCATCGATACAACACAAATTGTGTGTAAGTAAAACTTTGAATAAACAGTTTCAAGTAAACCTTGATTTCTGTGTCTGTTTGTTTTTTCTTTTTGCAAACTTTGCCACCGTTGCAGCAGTTCCTGCTACTATTACGTTCCTCCCTATTACGGTGCATCAAAGATGATGCTATTGCTATTGCTCTTGTTGGTTGCTTCCGTTTCCAAATAAAAGCAGCAACAGCATTTCAACACTGTTTGCCAGAGTTGCCTGGAGTGTACACAAAACACATCCACTCTCACATTTATGCTACATTTATTTTGTTTCTATCAATTCTGATTTTGTTTCAAGAAAAGAACATTTAAAACTATACTAAAGCACACACGAACGTACATTGTGTATGTGTAACATACGCTACGTGTATTAGCAACGTATGTATGTACATATATATGTATGTATGTATGAACGTACGTATACAAAGTACTCAACAAGTCTTTGAGAATATTTCATTCATTGAAAACTAAAGAAAATTTCAAAACTGTTGTTTTTTTTTTATCAAACCTTAAATTTACTTCAAGTTAAGTTGTAAATATAAAAATGTTTTTTCACAAAAAAGGAAAAAATGTTATTCTTATAATATTTTTATTGAAAAGGTGCAAAAGTAATTTCGATTTTTGAACAAAATAATTCTGTATCTTCTATCTAGAAAAATGTGTAGACACTACCTATATATATATATATATATATATATATGTATATATATTTCAGTATGAGTGAACAATATACAGGTTGGGCCAACTTGGACTGACTGATTTGAAATGCTTATAACTTTTGCATGCGTGTTCACACGGATGCAACTGTGTTTACTCGTCGACGAGCTACTCAATTGAACATCTCCAGAACATCGCTACGACGTATTCTAAAAGTTGATCTGAAGATGTTTCCATATAAAATTCAATTGGCCCAAGAAAAGTTATAAGCAGTTCAAATCAGTCAGTCAAACTTGGCCCACCCTGTATTTCTAACCTTACTCATTTGGGACTTAATTTAAGTGAAATTTTAAACAATTTTGAGCTTATGTGAACAATTTAAAATGTATGTAACTTGACCTAAATTTTAGGAATTTGTTTGCTAACCAACCCAATAAATAATTCATGCAACTGAAATTAATTGCGATATAAAAATGTGTTGAAAATTTGCACAAAAGATATATTGGACCCTTTTGTTAGTTTTGTTTGTATTTTTTAGCTGATGTTGATGAAAATGCATAATGAAATCTAAGCAAATATATAATTATGAATATAACACAACGTCAACAACATCAGCAAAACCCATAATTTACACATAAATACAATGGCATTTTACTCGCACATACTCGCACATTACCATTGTACATTTTTTTTTTGTTCGCTTCTTTATCCCCCAATGATGGGACAAAAGAAATATGAAACAATAAAAAAAAAACTCATAAAGAATCTAAAAACATTATTATGTGTGACATAAACCCTGAAGAATAATAATAATAATGCGAGTACGAATGAATACGTTACTATTTAGGCTAACAAAAGATTGCAATTCAATTCAATGCAAAAAATTAACGTACACACACATACTGTCTCTCTTTCTCTCTCTCACTCCCACAATAAACATCAAAAACGTTTCTTATTTGTATTTGAAATGTTAAAAACTGTTTTGTACAGTGAATGTATTTGAAAAGGAATTGTGTCATAAAAAAGGATACCCAACTATTTTTTTATTTCGCTGAATATATGTATGTAGCATAGAAACTAAGTATAATAAAAAGATAACGAAAAATACCCTTCACTTACATGTGTACTTAAATACATTCATATCTACATAGATACATATGTATGTATGTTTTCTAATAATATACATATGTGATGGTACTCACATTTGTAAAATATCTATAGCTATAAATGAAACTGTAAGTATTTATGCTCCTTTGACGGAATTTCAAATAATCCCAATAATAATCGTTACAAATACTAAAATATCGAGCATACTTTTAGTTGATAAGCACCATCTATCTAATGCTTGTCAGGAACACTAATCACTCTTTTACAAATTTTAGTTTGGGAAACGGTAACGGAAACATTTTTATGCAAACGATATTATAGTTGCTAAGCTTAGTGCTGTTTCTTCTGTATTCAAATAAACCGATTAACAATTGTAATATATTGTTATAATATCGTGTAGGTATATGAATGCCTTCGATTTTTCGTAATTTTCTTTTTAATTGGAAGTTTTTCTTTACTTAGTTTTTATTTATGAAAAATCTATTTTGTATTTTGATTTTCTAAATAACTTATTTAACCTACAAATATTACACATAAGTTTACTAAATGAAAATGTTATGAGTCGTCAATCATACGCCTAAGACTCTTTTCAAATATTCCAAATGACACAAATTTTACGGAGGTATGACGAGATAAAAGAAAAACAATTTTTATATGCCTCCCTTTCTTTCAGAACTGCCTCTTGTTTACCTTATATTTTTTTCAACTGCAAAACCAAAATTAAATATAAATTATCTTTCAATTTTCAAACAAGTGACTGTAGCTCTATAAGTGCTGGGAATGTACTAATCAATAAAAATGCAAGAGTAATAGTTTTGTTCTAACACAAAAATAATCACAAAATTTGATCAAATAATGTCGAATAAATATCATTCCGAGATAAAAATTGTTAAAATAATTTAATAAATAAATTTATTTGCAAAAATTATATAAAATAAATGAAACCATTTATTAATAATGCTAGACAAAGTCATCATTGGAAATTTTAGTTAAAATTAATTTCTTGAAGAATATGGATTAATTCCTTCCAATCCAAATATTATCAAACTTAAACAAGTAAAAAAGTATAGTCGGTCAAGCCCGACTATATAATACCCTACACCTAGTACATATATGTAAAAACAGTTTTTCAGAAATGGGCGTTATATGGGATATATAAACCATTGTGGACCGATCATCCAAAAATTTAGTGTCCTGATGTCTATGAATATAAATATTATGTATGTTAAACTTTATCTCGATATAAATACTTTTAAAAGAGTTCTGGAGCTTAAATTGAATTACGGAACTAATTACGGACTAATTATGGACCGACCATTATAAAATTAGGTCTCATTATTTCTGTATATAAGAAACTTTATAAGAAATTTATGATCGTTAAAGTGAATTTCGAAAGTGGGCCTTATATGGGAGCTACGACTAATTATGGACCGATCATAATAAAATTGTACCGTATTATTTTTGTACATATGAAATATATTTGCGTTAAATATTATTTGGATACCAACATTTTTAAAAGAGTTATGCTCTTTTAAGTGATTTTCGGAAGTGGGCCTTATATGGGAGCTACGACTAATTATGGACCGATCATCATAACATTCTACCATATTATATGTATATGTACGAAACATATCGGTGTTCAATATTATTTGGATACCAACGTTTTTAAGAGAGTTATGCTCTTTTAAGTGATTTTTGGAAGTGGGTCTTATATGGGAGCTACGACTAATTATGGACCGATCTTCACGAAATTTGTAGATGTGCTTTAGCTTCTTTTACTACTCATTTGTGGTAAATTTTGTTTGCATACTTGCATAATTCAAAGATTTATGACCGGAAAACCCTAATTTCGGGAGGACATTTGTATGGGGGCTAGGTGAAATAATGCCCTATTTCCACCAGATTCAATCCCAACCGTCCTTCGGCCGAAAAAAATATCACGTAGCAAATTTTATCGAAATATCTTCAAAATTGCGACCCGTACTCTGCGCACAAGCTTTACATGGACTGCCAGACAGACGGACGGTCGGACGGACATTGTTAAATCGACTCAGAAACTGATTCTGAGTCGATCGGTATACTTTAAGTGGGTGTTGGACCAATATTTCTGGGCGTTACAAACATCAGCACAAATCCAATGGTGGTGTAGTGTATAATGAAACACGAAATCATTGTGACTTATAAAAGAAAGCACATGTATGTACATATATGTACATATATAAAGGATATTCTGTAATAGAATTAAAATAATTGTTTAAATAATGATTAATAATTTTATAGTCGACCATTAAAAATTAAACTCAATAAGATAAATTACAAAAAATAAAGTTTAATTAAAAACACAAAATTTTTTTTATTGCTTAACATTTTGCAAAGATTCAATCAAACTTTAGAAGTATGAAGAGAATAGAAAACTTCTTCCAGAAATCTAAAAAAAAAAAACAATGATAGAAGCACCATACGTAAAGTCGTGTCCTAAATGTTTTTAAAATTCGTAAAAGAAAGTAATCCACTCTCGAATTGAAATGTTTCTTTATTGAAATAACAATTTTCCAATACCGTTTTAGTTGTATACCGTGTTGTAGTTGTATATCCTACTTCGACTTGTCTAGATTTTTATTTATTAAAATCATATCCAATATCTCCATTAATTTGACATATCATGAAGGGTACATTTATAAATCTTATACACACTTACAAACGTTATAAATATACTTTAAATAAAACAGCATTTGCATACACACATGTCAAAAAAAATATGAAAAAATCTAAATTTCATTGTCGTTTCTAACAAAAAAAAAAGAACTTTAAAAGTCACACGAAAATCCCCGATGTTTTCTTTGTTTTCTTTATTTTATTCACAAAATTCAAATCCAAATAAAAACCAAAGAAGAACTCGCATAAATACAGACTAAACTAAACACATGACAAGAAACGCATGTTAAATTTGCCTGTGTTATGCTGGGCCAAGCACAATAGACTCATGATGGTTAAGAATAATACATTTGGGCATAAAACTCGTACACCATGAACTTTCCAAGTACCCATCATACACACTAACATGTATGTTAATGTTAAAGACATTTCCCTTTAACAAAAACACCATCCCTGGCTATTTCCATGACATGCAAAGAATAGCACCATGGGACGATTTAAAGCAATCAAATTTAGATTTCATATTATGTATATTTATTACCATAGGGTATAACTAGAGGCGCAAATGAGAGTGAAACAACCTAAGTCTGCTGTCAAAATTCTAATCTAACTCTTGCAACAACAAAATGCATGACAAACAAAATATTGTTGCTGCGAAACTCTTGCCATATTTTTCTGAGAGTTGCGCCTCTGTTTATTACTATGTCGGCTATACATTCCATTATTCATTCAAAGTAACGAAAGCACGCTTTATAAATGTTCTCAAAAAATCTATAACTATTAAAAAATATGTTAATTGACATTGTTATAATTTACACATTTTACTTCCCATGGTGCAGTTCTTAGCGACCAGAGAGTGCAGTTGAAATGTTGTTGGTTGCATGTTTATATGCATGTATGTGTAAGTTACCCTTTTTACACCCTACACCATTATAGTGGGGAGGGTATATTGGATTTGTGCTGATGTTTGTAACGCCAATAAATATTGGTTCAACACCCACCTTAAAGTATACTGATCAGCTCAGAATCACTTTCCGAGTCGATTTAACGATGTATGTCCGTCCGTCTGTCTGGCTGGCTGTCCATGTAAGGCTTGTGCGCAGAGTACCGGTCGCAATTTTGAAAATGTTTTAATAAAATTTAGTACGTGCTATTTTTTCGGCCCAAGGACGGATGGGATTGAAACTGGTGAAAATCGGTACATTATTTCACTTGGCCCCCAAATAAATGTCCTCTCGAAATAGGAATTTAACGATTATAAATGTTTGAATTATGAAAGTATCCAAACAAATTTCACCACAAATAAGTAATAAATGAAGCTAAATCACATCTAGAAATTTTGTGAAGATCGGTCCATAATTAGTCGTTGCTCCCATATAAAGCCCACTTCCGAAAATTACTTTAACGACTATAAATCTCTTCAAAATGTTGTTATCCGAATAAAATTTAACAAAAATAAGTTTCACATATACAGAAATGATGACACCCAATTTTATAACGGTCGGTCCATAATTAGTCAAAACTCCATAAAAGACTCTTTTAAAGCTATTTATATCGAGATAAAGTACAACATACTGTAGAAGATGGACTCTTGATGGGATTTGGAAAAGGGGCAATCAGATGATAAGAGTAGAATTACACTGGGTAACAAAATTATAATTATTTCTAATGAAATATAAATATTAATGTCTATTTCAAATATAGGAAAAATACAAAGTATCTATACTAAAAATAATAAATATTAATAAAAATAATAAAAAGTCATACATATTTGATAATAAAATAACATAAATATGTATAATTATAATGTCTGTTACAATACACAATATTTATATTCACGGAAGTATTATGATCGGTCCATAATAGGTAATATCTCCCATATAGCGCCCATTTCTGAAAAACTGATTAATTTATTTATACTGGGTGTAGGGTAGTATATGGTCGGGCTTGACCGACTATACTTTCTTACTTGTTTTATATGTTTTTCAAACAATAAAAGGACATGCCACTTGCGGCTACAAAATACTGCTGGTTTGTAATCTGTGTTAAACATTTTATGAATAAATAATAACAACGAAAAATACACTCATACTCGAGCACACACACACACATTCACACGCATTCATAGATAAATAAATAGATGTGAATGTATTTGCGCTTCTACATACGGTAAAAAACAGTTACACACATCCACACACATACATATGTATGGACATATACATATTAATGCCTAGATGAGTAATGCACTTCATAATGTTTTGTGGCAAGTAATACATGTGGTAGGATGCCACTGCTACCACTTCAATTTAATTTTTTCTTTTTTTTTTTGGGGTAGGGGGGAAAGTTTATTATTTGCATCATACATGAAAATGAGCATGTACGAGGGCAATTGTCGAAATGCATTTCTGACGATATATGGTGAATAAAAAAAAACATTAATGAAACTAATAAATACTGTAATGCTTTAGATTTTACAGCATTGTCAGGTGACTGCAACATTACTTTTACCATGTATTTTATGTTGTGCAGAATAATATTTTTTGAGAGACACCATTATTCTAAAACAGTTTTTAAATATTTAAAACTGATTCACAAAACATGTTTCTATTTTGATTTGGCCTAATTTAGCGGTCATTGCTTTAATTAAAAAACATTACTACAACACGAATGTTATTCCCTTCAGTGCAAAATATCTTTCGAAATACCAAAATTGTTATTATTATTTTTATTTGACTTTTCATACATTTGACAACACAATAAATTCGATTTTGTTTCAATATAATATTATAATTAAATATGAATTTTTAATATTTATTTAGTCGGGCTCGAGTTCATTTAATTTAAGTTTCATTAAATTATTTTTACTGAAGGAATTGTTTTACAACATGAAATCTCTATTAAAAAAAATTTTTTTTTTTTGATAATTTTTCTGGCTGAGTTGGGGTTGAACCTGGGTTGAATTTACATGTTTCGAGAATCACCACATTCTCTCATCAGAATTCTTTGCGTTCTAACCTCCTCACCACTGCGGTGCCTGCTAGCCAACAGACAAACATCAATCTTTTACCTGTGTTACAGGTGGTTCGAAATTTGCTGTAATTATCATTTTGGCATGTAACATGTAAATAAAAATTGAAAAAATGATAATTACAGAAAATTTCGTATGAAGTTTTACAAAAAACCTTTTCAAACATACCTCGTTTGCATGTATGTTTGAAAATTTAAAAAAGAACGCACTTTTTAAGTTAATAATAGTGAATAACAGCAGTAGCAGGAGCAGCAACAATAGCAAACTAACACTGCGACCTTTGAGACATTTAATGTTTTTAATAGAGTACAGAGAATGATGGGACTACGTTCATATGTGTGTTTGTAATGTTTCTCTAGAAAAGTATCCCTTAAGACTCAATAGAAATATGTTTGTTGTTTTTTTTTAGTATAAGGGTGGAGAAGGCCAATGCAAAAATGTATGTCACATTGAAATAAATAAAATTAATTTAAAAATTTCATGGAATTAGATTTAAAAAAATATAAATTAATATTTAGTTCGTTTATTTGACCTTTTTTTAATATTTAATAGTTTCTTTTTACAAGCAATTAGGTCATTTTAATTTTATATAAAAATATTTGATTTATTATTATATATTAATTTCCAATATTTCGCTATCACAATGGATAGCTTCTTCAGGGATAATATAAGTTTTTATATTATTATTATATTATATTATTTTTATATTATTATTATACTTATATTATCCCTGAAGAAGCTATCCATTGTGATAGCGAAATATTGGAAATTAATATATAGAAATAAATCAAATATTTTTATATAAAATTAAAATGACCTAATTGCTTTTAAAAAGAAACTATTAAAAATATAAATTTATAACTAAATTGTCGTTTCTTTTGCAGTTGTCCCTTTTTGGCTACACGTATTAATCCCATAATACCAATTGTTGGTGCTATTTTATACTTTTTTACCATGAGTTCCTTGCTACGCACGACCTTCACAGATCCTGGTGTTATACCACGGGCCTCATATGATGAGGCCGCCTACATAGAAAAACAAATTGGTAAGTATTTTATACAACACAATACAATATACAACATACGAGTATTTTAACACCTACATTCATTACAAATTGCCGTACATCCACATATTCATAATTTTATATGTAATTCCCGTCTTATATTTTAATTTGTTAAAAATACGACCTTGCAAGTTTTATATTTGTATAGACATTTCAATTATTTTGTACGAGTATTTAGAAAGTTTTTGTTTTTGCTGAATGGTTTTTTCTATTATATTTTTTTTTTTTTGCAGAAGTGCCAAATTCTTTAAATAGCCCCACATATCGACCACCACCACGTACAAAAGAAGTCCTTGTTAAAGGTCAAACAGTAAAACTGAAATACTGTTTTACTTGCAAAATTTTCAGGCCACCCAGAGCATCGCATTGTAGTTTATGTGACAATTGTGTGGATCGTTTTGATCATCACTGTCCATGGGTAAGTTCAATTTTAATTTTTTTTGATTTCATGATATCATAAAGTTTTCGTAAATTTTCTAAATGTACTAACAAAATTCAACAACACTTATTACATCTGTTAAGAGTTTTAAATCCGAATACCAAACAAATTGAAATAATAAATAAAAAACAAGTAAGAAAGTATAGTCGGTCAAGTCCAACCATATAATACCCAGAGATATGACCTATTGTGAACCGATCATCCAAAAATTTAGTGTCATGATGTCTGTGAATATATGTTAAACTTTATCTCGGTATAAATACTTTTAAAAGATTTAACCTCCTTGAATTACGGAGAGAGTCTTATATGGGAGTTTCGACTAATTCTGGACCGACCGTTATAAAACTAGGTGTCATTATTTCTGTATATAAGAAACTTATTTGCGTCGATTTTTATTTCAATACCAACGTTTTTGAGAAATTTATGATCGTTAAAGTGATTTTCGGAAGTGGGCCTTATATGGGAGTTACGACTAAATATGGACTGATCACAATAAAATTATTTGTATATATATGAAATATATTTGTGTTAAATATTATTTGGATACCTACATTTTTGAGTTAGTTATGCTCTATAAAGTGATTTTCGGAAGTAGGCCTTATATGGGAGCTACGACTAATTATAGACCGATCTTCACAAAATTTTTAGATGTGATTTATTTCCATTTACTACTCATTTGTGGGGAAATTTATTTGTATACTTGCATAATTCAAACATTTATGATCGGTAAACCCCAATTTCGGGGTTTACATTTGTATGGGGGCCAGGTGAAATAATGACCGATTTCCACCAGTATCAATCCCATCCGTCCTTGGGCCGAAAAAATATCACGTACCAAATTTTATCGAAATATCTTCAAAATTGTGACCTGTACTTTGCGCCCAAGCTTTACATGGGCAGTCAGCCAGCCAGACGGACGGACGGGCGGACATCGTTAAATCGACTCGGAAAGTGATTCTGAGCTGATCAGTATACTTTAAGGTGGGTGTTGGACCAATATTTCTGGGCGTTACAAACATCAGCACAAATCCAATATACCCTCCCCACTATGGTGGTGTAGGGTATAAATAGAAATACATCAATATTTAATAATTGTAAACATTTTATTTATGATAAATAATCAAACTCATTAATTCAATAACGTTGAATTCCAACAGTTTAATTAAAACAACATGTACACCAAAGTTGTTGTTTTGAGGAAATATAACTTCTTCAGTATTAATTTATTATGTAAAGTATTTAAAACTTTTTTAAAATCTTATAAAATTAGCAATGGAAACTTTTATTCTTAATCAGTACACACAGATTTTTGAAAGGAAACCCTCTTCTTCTAATGAACTCTAAACAAAAAATAAACCTTTGTTATTTACAACACTAACAATTTTAAACGTTAAAATTAATTTTATACATAAATACACTGACCTATATCACCTTTTTCCAACTTTATAATACCAGTACGAGTACACAAAAGATTAAATAAGTACATTCTCAATACATGAACAAACTTTTCCAACACGATTTGTGGGTCATCCCTTGGGTGTTATTGCCCTCTGTTGCTTATAGAATATAAATGAAAGTGAAAATAACAAAAAAAACACTTCATAGTGTTACATCCTTTTTAATATTTGAATGAAAGTGCCTTTCATTTGAGTCCACAATTAAGCAACGTTTGCTCCACAGGTGTTTACGCCTTTAAGCCTCTGGTTAACATCACCAACATCAGCAACAATTTCCATTTACTGGCATGCACAAAAAGATACTTGTATAGGCATACATACATAAATATTTACTCACACACAGACATCATACGCTAACCGTTGTTATTCCCAATAACAGTTAATTGTTAAGAGATGAATAAAAAATACAGTATATATGTATTTATGTATGTATATAATAAAGGCATAAAGAAACAGTAGCAACAGCAACAAGAGGCGATAATTAAACATGAATAACAATAACATCATTATTCTTAACTCATCATCAACAGCAACGGCAACAACCTAATTGTTAGCAAGCAACACCTTTTGTGTGCGTTAGCATAAGGCCGCATTTGCACTATGTCATTTTTGTTGTCAAATTATCCAAATTGTTGGCAATTGTTGGAAAACGGGTTGTCATATGGCATCATCTATGTTTGCAATCATGATTGCAATTATGAAAATCATGATATGACAACCCGTTTTCATACAATTTTCAACAATTTGGACAATTTGACAACAAAAATGACATAGTGAAAACCAAGCATAACATTATTATATGTAACAGTAGACGTACATACATATGTATCTGTTGATTCTGCTGTTTATTTGTATTTTGAATGCACATTGGGATTGACGTTATTTATTTAAATAAGTTTTTCGAATATCAGATATATTAATGAGAATTGTGTTTTGAAAATCATCCAAATCGGTTCATAAATTAGTTGGCTAGGGTTTCCACACACCTCAGATCTGAGTTATGTACATAGACATTATTTGTTTTTAGTTAAAAATATTTTATTTCACTCAAATAGTTTCCACCATAATTTGTTTACGAAACATGTATACTAAGGTAAAAAAGATTTAAAACTTTAGCATTTTACCTTATTTCTTGATTAGTTAACATAGCATCTTCAAGAGCAAAAAACATTGAGTGAAATTATTAACGAAATATTTTCTGAATAATAATGAACACAATTCAAACAATATATTTTACAGCTGTAACCCATTGTGCATCAATATTTGTTTATTTCTACTTTACAAACCCTGATTGTTGAAAATATTCGTCTGATTATATCAACATCTTGCGAGTTTAAAAAAAGGGCGTGCATAAAGGAGCAACAAGAAAGAAACAGCGCTCACAACGTTAGACATCATTATCATTTTCTATTAAGGATAATTAGTTGTGTGAAAATACATAAAGAAGCTAAACGAAATGAAATGAAAAATACATGCAAAATGAATGAATAAATTTTACATTAATACTCATGACAGCGACATGCCTTTTTTATTTCTAAATGAAACTTTTTATGTTTCTTTTTCTTTATCATCTTTAATTTTTCCATTATAACAAAAAATAAAATCCTTTCAAGTAAAATATCGACCTTCAGAAAGTGTTAAAGTGAAAGTGTTGCGTTTGTATAGAAAAACAAAATTAAAAAAATAGCAAACAAGACGCTCAACCTACATTGAATTGTAAACTGAAAGAATAACAGCAACAAAAAGAAAAAATTGTTTTACGAAAAAAATTATAAAAGAAAAAATCTTTGAAAAAAAAAAATTAAATATCACACAGTGCAGTGCCATAGAATGAATGTAAAATGCTGTAATAGACTCACCCATTCACAAATGTAGTCATCTCTACAATCCTGCAGTATATAAAATACACAAATACAAATATACATTCATACGTATGTATGTATGTAGTTATATTTCGTTGAATAGTATCAACTCATATACATATGCACATTAGACTTGCCCTGTTTTATGGAGCCAAAAATATTACCAACGATTTAAATACTTTATTTTTGGATACCATTTATTAGATTGAGCAAATACTGTGAATTAAATTTTGTTAAAATCGGTTGATAAATGCAACTATGAACATTGCTAATAATTTACAAAAATGCCCGACAAAATGCCCAAATTTTCGAATGGTTTTGAACTTTAATCTTACTTTAAAACATACGTTTTAATTTTAATAACTATGACCACAAATTTGTCTCCGTTCGAATATCGGACATTTTGTTTTTAATTAAAAAAACATTTAGGCTTTGGCGAATCTTATATACCCACCACCAAATCGCCTATTATTATTATAGCATAAACCAAGAATTTACACTTTGCCTATATTTTTGCAGCGTGTAAGATAAAGCGATTTACTTTAATACACAATAAATTACAATAAAGTACCAAAAAGTCCTAGGAAAATGATTTTGGCTAAAAATTGTCACCTTATTCTCAGCAGTGGCAGCTTTGGCCAATTATGGCCAAAAAAATATTCAATTTCAACGTAATACTGATTTTTATTAGAGATTTATGCGCATTTAGAAGATTTTTCGAAGTGAACTTTATATAGGTCGAATATGGACTGATCATCATCGGATTTAAACTTGCTACTGATGCTTATAAGAGAATTATGCGCATTCAGGTGATTTTCGGAAGTAGACTTTATATGGGCTACGGTCAAATATGGACCGACTATTATGAAATTTTTTACACCGACTTGTATGTATATACTGATTACTTATTTCGACTTCTTTGTGATTTTTATAAGAGATTTATCCACATTTAAGTAGACCAAGCATCATCACATATATATGCATGGTCTATTTGTGTCGAATTCCAACTTGATAGTGATTTTTATAAAAGATTTATGCGCATTTAAGTGGTCTTTGTATTGGGCTATGTCAAAATATGGACCGATGAAAACAAAATATCGTTTTAAGATTTCACTTTGCATAAAACTTATTATTGCAGAATTTTGTATGGATACGGCTTTTCTTTAAACATTTATGTACCATAAAGCCATATTTCTGGAAGACATATGTATGGGGGCTATGAGAAATCGTGGACCGATTCCTACCATTTCCACGGGACTTGTACTTCTATAATCAAAATAAATTGTGCAAAATTCATAATGTTACACAATGCAATTTCGTTCGGAAGTGAAATTAATTCCGTTTTTGCTTTTATAGAAAAAACAAAACGAAAATTTTTTTCGAAATGAAACCATTTTTAATTTGCTATGTGGAATTGTAATTATAAGCATTTCTAGGTTTCATTCCGAAAAAAATTGTTCGTTTTACTTTTTCCATAGAAGCAAATTACGGAATTAATTCCACTTCCGAACGGAATTGATTTCTGTGACAATATATGAATATATTTGAAAAAAAAAATTCCAAAAAATATCTAAAAAATATCGAGGTAGTCTGAAGCTTTGATCTTTAACTCGAATCCTACTGGTCTGATTTTGCCCATTTTCAATACGAAACATTTCGGTAGATCAAAGAATGTTTGTTAAAAATTTCATTGTTCTACATCTTTTTTCTGAACTCTATCGTGCCTTTAAGAATCATCGTCTTAGAATCTTATAAGGATCCATAATATATAGACTTTTTTGTTCAACGACCATTATTTCGATGTGTTACAAACGGAATGACAAACGTAATAAACCCCCCATCTTTTTGGTGGTATGTATAAAAACAAATTTAAATTGAATCGAAATATTTTGTAAATAAATCTGTCATTTCTAAACGGCTAGTCAGATCGAGATAAAATTTGACATGGACCATGAATCCAAGGAGTTTTCGAGTTTTAGTTTCAAAGATGAACCCCACAAACCTTCCAAGAATGGAGCTGATGGGGCTCAAAATATGACACTTTTGACCAGCCCTTTTAAAGTTCCAGATTTATTTTAAAAAAATTTCAATTCTGACACACTAAATATATGTCGGTTGAAAAGTGAAACTGTAAAGTGTAAATTCACATTCAATACCTGGTGATATTACAACGGATACAAAATGTGAACAACATGTTAATTTAATTCATGTTCTGTTTAGGCCGACCAGTGCTCTATACTAAACCTTCTAATTTTCATCAAAGATTAAATTTACATATTTCAATTAAAATTTCATTAATTATTTGCAACAATCAGATACTTTAATCAATTAATATATGGCAAATCTGTGTACATATATTAATAATATTCGTTAAAAAAAAGCACCCATTTAGTGCAAGGTCTAGTACGGTGAGAAATTATGAATGAAGTAAACTTTGATATTTCAGCAACATACTAACGTGGCCACCCTAATATATTTATACATGTACATTAGGGTGTCCCACAATATTTTTTCTTTCTGATTTTCATAGGTGCTCAATCAAAATTTAAAAGCTTATAGGGTAAAGCATTTTTGATTTTTTTTTTTAGAATTTTCGGAATAGGTTTAGAGGTCGCGCAAATGAAGTTTTCATAAAAAACCGGAGTTTTCGACCTTTTTTTTTTAACTTTACTCATAACTACGGGTTTCTTCACTCCTGAGGAAACAGTTTTAAAGAAAAGTTTGCAAGCTTTATTCCTGTGTGAAAAACTTATCAGTTTTGGTGATTTGTTTACTCACTCATTTAGATACCCTAAATTACAATTTTTCGTAATTTTTTCAATAATTTTGTAATAACGCTTCTAATTCTAATTAATATGAATAAACAATTTTTAAATTTGTTCTTACCGTTCCTGAGTTATACCCGTTTTTATCTTTATACCCAGTTCACCAATCATACCCAATCAACAAAAAAAAAAAAAAACTTTTCCTTTGCTCTGTGAAAAATCATTTGTTGAGGTTCTTGCGATATAATTCTATACCTTGCAATAAATTCTGGAAATCAGTTTCAGAAGTTGTGTCATTAATATAAGTATTAGCCAAAGCCACACCTCGTTCTGCCACATCATTTACCATTTGTAATTGTTGGACTTTTTTCTTTGCCTCTTGAAATGACTTGTTGGCTGTCATATTCTCAGGATCTATTTTTAAAAAATCGATTCAAATATTGCAAGCTTCAAAAAAAGTTATACTGGCTTTTGAAATGAATTGTTGAATTTCTTTATTTCTAAAGTTTTCTTCTGTTAAAGTTACATTTGCTACTTCATAAGTTTTTTTTATCATTAAGCGCAAAGTTTTGGTGTCGATACGTTCACCAAAAAACGCTAAGGCATCCAATTTCGGAGTTAAGTACTACTGATGACCTAGAAAAGTTTTAAACGAGGCTTCTGCATCTGCTTTATTAGTAATTTTATAACTATCCAATTCTTTTAATAGGCTCAGATCATTAAGAGGAGCGTATCGAGAGCACTGGACTAGACTTTTAATAGACTTCCACCTCTGCTGGAATGTGGCGAAAATTTTTATTTGCGGTGATGTGGTTTGCTGTTCAGTATTAAACCTGAAGATATTGGGAAAAATCTAATTAAACGGCGGATTAAATGGAAATGATATTCGCAGAAATCACCTTAAAGACCCAACTATTAAAATTTATGGAAATATACAACAATTATAACGAAAAAAGTATCACCATTTTTAAGGTACAAACTAAAAAAATAGTGTAACTCGGGAACTGTAGGACAAAATTCCATTTTCATTTTTCTTAATTGTTTAGAACTTATCGGTATTCAAAATCGCGTCACTAGTTTTTGACAGAATTTGTTTAAAAATTACAAAAATACTTAATATGTGGAATCGTAATAAACAAAAATATTGCCGGAACTTAAAGTTTTTGCATATGAAAATAAAGTTTGGGAAATTTTCTTTAGGAATATTCGGCCAAAAAATTAAATGAACGTGGCTATTGACAAAGTTATGAGTCCAGTTTGAAAAAAGGCCGAAAAAACAGATTTTTAACAAAGACTTGATTTGCGCGACCTCTAAACCTATTCCTAAAAATCTAAAAGAAAAATTCAAAAATATTGGACCCTATAAGCTTTCAAATTATGCTTGAGCCTCTGACAAAAAAAAATTTTGGGACACCCTAATGTACATACTCGTATATACTCATACTGGGGTACGACGACTTCTAATAATAAAAGGTTTCGTGTTGTTTTTCTTTTTTTTTTTTTGTTTCTTGAAAGAAGTGAATTCATTTCTGAGTTCATTTTTTTATCTTCTTCCGTTTTTTCAAGTGAGGCTACTTAAATAAGTATGTGTGTTATTATGTGATGATAAGTACTTGCCCTTTCCTCGATGGAGTACAATTTACTAGTGTACTTATTATAGAGACTTGATCATTTCATTAAATTTAAAGACAAATGGTTTATTGTCTATCCTTTTGAAAAATCTCTTGTCTTTAAATTTTAATACTTGTAGTGATGATCCTTTGTAAAAATAGCATTATTTTGATGTATAATAGATTCTGTTTCTTCTCTTTGGCTTTATAATCAATTTTTATTTGATAATCTTGCAGATTTGTAGACCCCTGTTTAAAACCATTTGTACATTTAGATTGTTACATAGGAATGCTGGTAAATATGTACATATATGTAAATATACATATATATATATATATATATATATATAAGTGAATATATAAGCACGTAGTATATTTTATGAATTTTATGTTGTGGTTAGTACAAGTATGTATTTGCTTGCCTAGTTACAGTGCCAACATAAATATATGTAAGATGTTTTTTTTAGATGTATAGAACTCTAAGTTGGCAACACTTTTGTAACTGGCGGCCATTTTGTCAGCTGTTAAGTGATTTATGTTGAAATTCACTAGTCTACTCTTATAAGCCCGAAACAATTGACCACTTGGAGGACAACATTCGCCGCGTTATTGCCGATATACAGCCGCAAATGTTGGAAAAAGTCATCGATAATTAGGCCTTCGAGTCAGCCGTGGCGGTCATATGCCAAAAGTCATATTTAAATTATAATGCCAGAAGATTATCTTTCGAATAAAGTAAATTTCATGTCAATTTAAGAAAATCATGTTTGTTTTATTCCATTCCAAAGTTCATAATCATAATTTTCTAAATAAATAAATTTGGAAGCTTTGTTGAAACCAAACTAAACATAAATCACATGACAGCTGACAAAATGGACGCCAGTTAAAAAATTATTGCCAACTTAAAGTTCAATACGTCAAAAAAAACACCCTGTATGTATATAAAGTTTATATATATAAAAAAGTTTGAAATCATATTGCATTTATGCAAGACTTTTGTAATTTATGTATTTTCTAAATATGTGAAAAAGATATTGTTCACAAAATGTTCCTATACAAAAAAAAACACATTGTTAAATTTATATAAAAACTTGTCCTTGCAGAAATTCCATGTACCAAAATTAAGACACAATACTCTTACATGTATAGGTAGTTGAATCAATATTGGAAGGGCGGAGATGAAAAACAACTGAATTCGCACAGCTGAATTATAAAAGATAACAAAGTGCGTTCTTACTACATTCAATCATCTAAATACAGTTTTGAAATAAAAAAGTTCCAAGAATGTTCGAGGATATCTCGGAAATGGTATGAGAACGGTATTATAATTTATTTTCATACTGTTATTCACTGTTGGGTCTGACTTTTCTATCCTTGTATAATGTTTTTGGCAATTGCCATGTCTTTAATACGAGTATATCGTAAATGTTCACATTTTTCTCAGAGTCTTTGACAAATATTCTAAAGTTTGCGACATTGGATATGGAATCCAAATTTAATAATTATGAGCTTTTTTTATAAACTAGTTATAAGGGGAAAAATGAAGTGGGAGAATTATAACAGATTATCAAAATAAATTGGTTTAAGTTTAAGTATAAAACAATGGTTTTTCCGTTAGTGAAAAACTACTTTAAAAAAATGTATTTAATGAATCTTAAAATTTTGTTTAACCATAATAAAATAATTTTCTCTCTAACTTTCTTTCAGGTTGGTAATTGTGTGGGCAAACGTAATTATCGCTTCTTTTATTTGTTTCTAGTCTCTTTGGCTTTTTTAGCCGTATTCATATTTTCATGCTCTGTGACGCATTTAGTATTATGTAAGTATGCATTTCAGTATGACGATATTCCGCAGAAATAATTATTAGTATTGTTTAAAAGTACATACGTGCATATTATTGTTTTATTTAATTTTATTTTAGTAATGAAAACTGAACAGGAAGTATTTGAAGTTATAAAAAAGGCACCATTCACTGTGATTGTGGTATTTATATGTTTCTTTTCCATCTGGTCTGTGATCGGTTTAGCAGGATTTCATACATATTTAACCACCAGTGATCAAACAACAAATGAAGATGTATATTTATGCTTTAAATTATTTTGTTTGTAATTGTTTTTTTTAATTGTTTTTCCTTTTACAACTCTACAGCTCAAAGGTTCATTTTCTTCCAAAGGTGGACAGCGTAATTTAAATCCATATTCTAGAGGAAATATATGTTTAAATTGTTGCCATATATTATGTGGTCCCATGACACCTTCCTTAATAGATCGGTTAGTAGTGACACGCAAACAAGAAAAATTATTATATTAAAAGACACCATTTTATGTTAAAGGCGTGGCATAGCTACGGATGAATACATTTTACAAATGCAACAACATTCAAGTCCTCGCCATCCTCTCAGTGATGTCATTAGTGCCACTCATGTGGGCAGTGGATCCATGATTACCTCTCAGCCTATTATAACGGGGGCCGGCGGTGGCATTAGTATAGGTGGTTCCGATTTAAAATCAAGATACTATGATGAGGTAAGAGTTTCTTCTAAATTACTTGAGCTTTTAATAGATTTTTTCTTAACTAATTCTTTTAAATTTCAATCTCTCGGTGTAATTTGATCGATTTTAAATTTTATTAGATTTAAGGCACCTGTTTTTTTCTTTAACAAATTACTTCTAATAATGCACTTTGTTTATTCTTTTCTTGTTTATTTCTGGTTACAAATTGATCACATCAAACTAAAAAAAAAAAATAAAATCAAACTCACCACACTCATCAACTTCACTACGTTACCACTACCACCTAAAAACCAACAACAACTACTACATTTTTGATTCTGAAATCTTCATCCAATAAACCCCAAAAATACACTGTAAACTCAAACATGATCCTCACTATACATTCCTTATAAATCTCTCTCCTTCTCCATTCGGGAGAGATATTGGCTTTGCTTTATTTTCAAACAACAACAAATTTGCTTGTTGGAAATACATATTTTGGAAAACAAACAATATATGTTTGTATATTCACAATAAACAGTCCAATACCTCATCATCGGCCATGGATGCTAGTGCTACGGCTGGCGGTGTTTATAGGCCGCGCAGCTATGACAATTTACAAAATGGTAAGTCACGTAAAAAACACCATCATAAAAAGCAAAAACATCAACATCAAAAATGTTCACTACAAACACTTTTACCACCTGCACATCAATTTAATAATAAATATCAAAAACAACAAGAGCTTCAGTTACACCCTGAAGAAATGACAACAACACCAACACCAAGTGCATTTGCCACACCCTCGTTGGTGCACTCGCCAGCTGCCTCGACGTATAGACTAAATCTTAAGCGTTCACTACACTTACCTCTCTCACCGTCGTTCGATACGCGCAACTCGCCACTACCGCTGTTGCATCATCACCATCCCTCGCATCATCAACTCCATCAACTCCATCAACACCAGACGGTCTCTTTGATGGGCTCGTCTTCAGCTCTGCCTGCCATAACGCCTGTGTCGGCGACAGGCGTTTCTTTGCAACAACCAAAACGTCCTTCTACACTGCAATTGCAAGCCTCAGCAGCACCCTCGGCCAGTAACACGACGCTGACGACCATGCAGACCGCAGGCCCTCCACAACCGCCTGCTCCCGACTACAAATACTATTCGCCGCAACACAGTTCGAATAGTTCGAACATCTTCCTTAGCTACCCTTTTAACAAGGGGCGCGGCATGCGTCGTCAGTCCACACAATCGGTTGACTCGCAAAAGGTCACCTTACCCGGCTATCAACCCCTGCCCATGCGTCCGCGCTACAAACACCAGGATGTTCTGTTCGAATTGAAATCGCCCACAAACCGCCTGACCATTCGCGAATGTGACTTTGGTGGTGGCGGTGAGCCATGCGATGACGATCAATCGATCAAAGACAGTCAAATATTTCGTGTTAGTAAACGAAATCTTTATATGAATCATCGATCACCATGGAAAGAACGTGATCGTTATTCAAATCTTTATGAATATTCATTCAATATTGATCTTAATTCAATTATAGAAGATGCAGCAGGTAGCGATTCGTCATAGTACGAAATCCATAAATACTATTCTGGGTCTAATGATAATAGTTCCACTACATCTTCTATCTCTGTTGTTATTATTGTTGTTGCCTTTGTTATAAATTTTAAATTTAAAATTAAAAACTAAAAAGTAAAAATAAAAAAAACAAATCTAATTTGATAAGTGATTCGTAATTGAGATGCCAAAAAGAGAACAAAAGAGGAATATGAAAAGGAGTTAACAAAATGGCGAAATATTAAAACCAAAGTGTGGTGGCAATTAAGAAATATTTTTCCAGAAATTTATAAATCCAAAATAAAGTTTTCAAATAAATAATTATTTCTATAACTTTCATTATCTACTCAATGGATTTCATATTTAAGATCACTAATGAAAAACTGTTTTTTTTTCGTTTATCAAATGCTACTCATTTTCCATAAAACAAAAAATATTTAAAATATTTTTAAACTAACTACAGTTTCACTGAATCCGCAAATAAAAATCAATAATTCCTAAATTATGCTAATTGATTTTATTATAAACTTTTAATAAAACTATGTACTATCAAGTTTTATTTTAGAATCTTTACAAAGAAAAGATCTCTGAAAATTGCACTAAATCTCTTAGAAACTATAGATCGATTATTTATTGTATAATCCGATATGAATAATAACTAAACTGTCTGAAAAAATATACATCCCATTTTGCTTACAAAAACCGTATTCCTTTGTATTGGCTATAAATTGAAAACAGGGCTAAAATTGATGTTCTAAAATAGTTTGATCCTATTACGTCAGTATTGCTTGAATAAACTTAAAGATTATAGAATATTTGAAAACCAATCAATACCAAATACATAGCTGCTATTTAATGAATTCTCGAAACGGTCGACAATGAAATATTTAATTTAAGTTTTGAATTTACAAAAACTTTTAATTATTCAATAATTTCATAAAATTATTATACATAATTATATAATTTATTATTTCATTCTGATGAAGCTTTTAATTCATTACTTAGCAGTTGCTGTGATACTGGAGTGCATTCTGTCTTCCAGTCGTGGGGTATTTTTTTTTTTTTTGTGGAAAGCAAGTTTTAATACTATCTACATATGTAGGTATTTCGAACTCGGATTCTTATTTATTCTTAATATTTATACTATATTTTCCACAATTTGTTTAATTGCAAGAAAAGGGAGTTCTAAGTATGTACATATGTATGTAAGTATGTTTTTTCGCTGCTTAAATTAACTACAGAATACAAATCTATCATTTTGCAATAAATATTCATAACGCTAAACTTCAAAAAAGTTTAGGTATTTCGTTTTAAAATATTCATTTAAATAATAAAAAAGCTATTAAGAATCTTAAATGCTTTGAACGTATTGATCAGAAATTTGCTTCAAAATTTTGGATTTATGTAATATTTGTTTTTACTTTAAAACCTAACTATATAGAAAGTTAATGACCTTTAACAATGGCTTCCTGTAGAGGCTCGCATTTGATCCCACTTTCAAACAAATAAAAACTAGCTTGCATTTTTTTTTTTTTTTTTTGTTCATTAAACAAAATTTTTAGTTTATCCCAAGTCCATCTCTCTCTCTAGTACACGTACTATGACTGCTAATATGTAGGAATGTATGCGTGTTGCGTAAATAGACCTTGATAATCCTTTCCATTAAAACTAACCAACTAACAACCCCTTAGTTAATTTTGCTTGTAGTTAGACCCCCTACTCCACCTTCTTACACCTTGAATTATTTTTTTTATTTCTGTAAATGGTTCATTTAAATTTTTCATTACTCTAGCACAGTGTTTATACTAGTGTCCTTTAACAAACTAAAAAAACTAAACCACTTGATTGGTAATATACCAAAAAGAAATGGATTCATTTTCATTCTCCAAAATATTACCAGTCCAGTGATTTAATGTGTTTTTATACTTTAAATTTGATTATATATTATTTATTCCAAAGTGATTTTATGTTTTTCATTTCGGTTTATTGAAATTCCAAGATATTACAAGTTTTATATAAAAAAAACAAAAACAAAATCATTAAACACCGCCACCTCCAAGTCTTAAGAACGCGACAACTACAAACTACTTACCAACCAACCAACAAGAACTCTTAACATACAACCTAAATATTTTCTTCAGTTGAAAAGCAAATATTCAATCTTAAAGAAATTCAAGAGGAAAACATAAAGTAAATGATATTAATTTATATGTATAATATTTAATTTGTTTATATACAAAAGCGCTTCCTAAAAAAGAATATAGTTTATATTAAATATATATTATAAAGAATTAAATGTGTATATGCGGTACAAGAAGGAAGAAAGCACAGCTCTATATCTCGAAACTGTATTACATTACAATTGCATTTTAGTCAGTTTTTTTTTCGACCTGTTCGTCCTTCTTTCAAATTATAATTTATTTTAAACCATTATTTTTGAAATGAATTTATTTTCATAAATCTTTAATTAATTTTAAAGTTTTTACTAGTTTTCTACTTTAAAGAATGTATACTTTGAAAATACATACATATTTCTAAAATTTGAGATAAATGATTTAATATTGCTTGAATTTGTCATTGGATGCGATCCAGAAATATTAGTATCGCACAATAGTGAATATATTAATGGAACAGTTGTCAGATATTAAATATCTGACTGAGTTAAACTATTAGTATACTCAGAAGTTTTGCGATAGCATATACATAAGACCCATATATATTTTTCAGATAAATTTTTCCCGATTACTATCATTAGAGCTGTGCTTATTATTGATCTTTAATTTATTAAAACACAGAACTATGTAGGAATATATACAGTATATACAACTTATGTATATATAAATTATTTGAGTTTTTTACGAAATACTTACAAGTACATGTATTAACAAATAGAAAACGAAATTATACTTTTTTAAAATAAACAAACAAAAAATTTAGTTAAACGAAAAAAAAATTTTTGTAACTTTTTTATATGAGGTTTCAATTTGAAATGGTTAAAAAAAAATATTAAGGAAAATCTAAAACAAACAAAAAATAGAGTTTATATAACACGACTAAACAAATTTTAATAATTTAACGAAACAAAATAGAAATCGAATACGAATACGAAGTTATACAGTTAATTAAACATTATAACTGAAATTGAATTAATTAGTAATTAACAATAATAAAATAAATAATAGCTAAAAACTGCCATTTTAAATAAACACAATTATTGAGAAGAAACAATTAATAATAAATTACATACTTAATAATATAAAGAAAGAAATTATTTTGCAGTTAAACAAAAATTAAGAAACAAAACCAATAAAGAAGATATTTTAAAAAAGTATAAAAAACTCATATTTAAGTTCCTTTACACAAATAATAATAATTTTTTAAAAAATTATATATGTATACATATTACTATAAGTATATTATGAAATAATATATAATAAACAATTAAACAAACTAAAATATTTAATATAGTTATTAAGTGTTAACAGAAAAAAAAAATAATAGTTAAACGAAAAACAAAAAAAAAAACATGTTAAATTAATTCAGAAATTATACGTATTTATATACATACATACATACATACATATTATTATAATTATTAAATAATATATAATAATATTAATAAATAAATTGTTGTCATTCGTAATATTTTTAAAGCCAACAAAACAAAACCAAATAAATAAAAATAGAAATAAGAACTTAAATATATTAACAAACTGTACTGGAACAAAATGGATGTTGCTGAAGCTTCAAAAACCAAACCACAAAGAAATCTGTTTAAATATGTATGTAATTAAACAGAAAGACAACTACAAGTACATACGAGTATTTCAATTCACTAAATTTCATATGAAATGCAACAGAAAAGATTTTAACATTTCTCTACATAAATACATATATACATAAATAATAAATACAAGCGTTGTATCATACATAATGCAATCATATACATACATACATACATACATACATATGTATTTATTATGTACGTCTTTAGTATTAGAGTTTGTAAATTTATAATTTTAAGATTATTTAATTATTTTAATTACATATTTATTTATTGTATATTTAGTTAGCCATTTAATTTTATTAGCAACTTGTTTATCATTAAGACCTTATTTACATACATACATATGTATAATTTCAATTAATTACAACTTTATGTTGAAATTTTCTTACGGAGGACTCCTCTATTTGTTCTACATTTACTTAGAAAACAAATCTTTTTTCTTAAACTTCATTTTAAATTTCTGTCTTTCTTTCTTTCTTTATAAATTCCTAATTTTACATCTACTTGAAAACAAACAACCTTGTGCTCTACACCATACATATTATTGAAAAAACATTTCAAATTGATTACTGAATTAAAAAGTAAACTAAATTCAATTCAATTCAATTTAGATGATATTATTCTTTAGTCACTTTCATTTTTTTTTCTACTACATATTTTGGAATGTATAATTACAGCAAATTACAAATTTTTAAAAGTTGAAAAGCATTACATATTTACATTTGTGCCAATTAAAAAAATCCATTTTGGTCTCAGTGTGCCAGTTCTATATAGATATGCCTTTGAGATGCGCACTTTCCGAAACAACTTTATTCAGTATGTAAATTACAATGTAGTGGAACTTGTTCAATTACGATTATATATACATACATACATTTTCAAAATGACGATACTCTTAATTGTAGTGTACGAGTATATTATTATGGTGTAGAGCATAAACAGTTTTTAGTCGGTCCTTAACCGATTGCAAAATTATGATTTTTGATTTTAATCTTACTTGAAATTTTATTTTTGACATAATGAATTTCTAAAAACCAAAACGTATTTAAATTTTCTTTAACTCTTACTTATGCTTCATTAACAAAATAAAAATGTGAAATTTTTGAGCGGTTTAAATATAAAAACACGTTATTTTTGAGAATTTTATAACGGTGAGTTCAAAAACAAAACAAAAAATATTCAAACTGTTTAAAAACAGTTCTTTGTAAATTAATAACAAAAATGTTATCGAAATTGTTTCTTTATATTTTCTACAAAAAAAATATATACTACATACATACATAAACTGCAAACGATTCTTTTGTTAATTTGATTTTTTTTTCTAATTTTCTAATTCACGTTTTGAAACTTTGTTTGCATTAAATAAGTATTTTCGAATACTTTTTCTGTTACTTTATTTGGTTTTATTTTAATTCTATGCAAATGCTTCATGTTTTGTTTTTTTTTTTCAATAATTTTAGATTTTGCCTAATTGTTTTAATTTATTTCAAACATATTTTTTTTTTTTTTGGCATTTGTGTTCTGATATAGTTTAGTTAAATAAAAAAATATATACAAATTAAAGGAACATACATATGTACATACGAGTACCTTAAAAGCAACCATTTATCCAATCGCATTTCATTTCGAATGCGTACATATTGTAAGAAATATAATTAAGACATTTCAAAACATCATATTTCAAATTCATAAGACATCTTTATAGGTTCAAGATCAGTATTGAGTTTCGAATGGAGGTTTCAATTTATGTTTTGGTTTTTATATTACATATTTCTTAATTTCTAAATTAAATCTGGATATTTTCCATTTAAGTATCTACAAATATTTTCGAAATACATATTAGGTCATTGAATTGTCGAAAATTTAAATAAACCGTACAGCAATACACTTGATTCTTACTAACCAAGTACATATTTACAAATGTTATTTAAAAAAATAAGTATGTATGTGTAAACTATTCTGATTATCGTGTATGTTCTAGATTCTGACAGATTTTAAAATCACATGCAATTGAAATTTCACATGAAATTAAAATTATATGTTCCCGTATTCACATTGTTTTTACATATTCGAAGTACTGTTCGAAACAAGTTTGACAAATGTCAAAATAAATTAAATTCCTATAATAAAGTAAATCTTTAAATAAATTAAAGTATAAAATTTAAATGTTCATCATTTGTTTTGACCAAAAAGCATTATTTCATTAAGAAAAGCCTGATTCGTTTTGCTTTCGCCAAACTATTTTTAGGAGCTAGTTTTTTACTTGTCAGTTAAACTCAGCTTAACACACTGTTATATTAAACCTCAAATATATTTTGCCGGAATTTAACTACTGATTGTGTTTCTCAGTAGTGGATTACCTCCTGTCAATTTTGTTACCATTGCCGTACTGTTCAGTCAAAATACATATGGCATTCCTCCTAATTTTTTATATAAATATGGCAATATCTTAAATTTTCGCAAAAAATCAAACCAACGTATCCTAAGGAATTCTAAAAATTACAATTTGCAATTGTTAGTAATGAATTATTATTTAGTTTTTTAGAGAATTTTTGTTTTTTTTTTAAATAAATTAGTTTGTTAAGCGAAATCTTTGAAAGAATTCGGCGTCGGTATAAATGCTGAAATGATTTGGACGTGTCCTTATTGTTCGTATCTTTCTAACAATTGACATATTTAAGTTATTATATGTGTTTGAATCACTTAAATGCTCATCATCACTAGAATAATCCATTTTTTTTTTTTAATTTTTTTTAAAATGTCGTAAATTGCTTTTCACTTGTTGAATTGTTTATTTTATTTTTCAGCTGTTGGTATTTTGACATTTTATATCTAGTTTTAACTCACCAATGATGCTTAGTTAAACCTAGATTATATATAAAATAAATAATTTTTAGTTTAATCTAGGTTTAAGCGAAAAATGTAGATTATCTTTATCCCAGAAACTAGCTCTAAGTGAAAAGAATACGAATTTTTTAGTTCGTAAGTGAAAACGAGAACATCAAGAAAATGTGAAATCGTTCGTTTTCACATTTGATCTTGTGAATTCGAAAGCTAGAACATACACGATTAACTTAATTGTCGTAAGGCCTTTTATAATTTCTATTTAAATTTCAATACTCAATACTGATCTCATTGATCGTATACCTCTACATCGGCTATTTTCTTAAACTCTTCTATTTTCTTATAAACTTTAATACATTGTTTTTTTTTTTGTTCTTTCTATTTTTTATTTGACTTCTTCCTTTTTTATTAATTTAAGCCCCTGAATTAGTTGAACCCCTACTTGGAATTGAAGAACGTTCTCAAAGTTTTTGAATGAGGATGTTAAAAATAATAAAGAAATTGTTGCAAGTAGATAAATATTTAAATTCATATTTTCCAAATTTATTTTAAAGTAATTAACTATTTATTTTATGTGTTAATGAAACAACCATTTTTTATAATATTTATTTAATTTGCATACATTTTTTAATGAAATTGTATATTGTCTAAGAGAAAAAAAATATAATTAATTCAATTTAGATTTAATTTTCCACATACAATTTCATTACGAAAACTGCTATTTACGTATTTGTAAGATGTAAATTTGTAAAGATGGTTGCATTTATCAAGGTTTATTTGATTTTTTGAAATCAACGTAAAAAAGAAACTATTAAACTATTATGTACTTGTATTTATTATTTACTTTTAGTACTTAAAATTTCCAATGATATTAAAAATAGTAAAGTGAACATAATAAAGTTTGTTTAAAAAATTGCAGGAAATTTTAACAAAAAGAAATGATATAAATAATTAGCTCTATAGGTAAACCTTGATATATGAAACTTTGTCTGCCCTAATTTAAAATATTAAGTTGCCGCTTTTTTGTACTTTATTTTTTGTATTTTTAGTTTAATTTTTAGGTTAAATTTTGTATTTATTATATTTACAGCTTTTTCAAATTTGTTTTATTTTATTAATTTATAATTTAATTATTTTTTGTTTGTTTTATAAACACAAATAATTGGAATGCTAGTTTTTTATGTAAATAATTTTCATTCATTCAATTCAAACCTAGTTTCATTTTGTAAACTGAAACGTTTTGAAGCGCTAACTAACAATTTGTATAGAAAATATTAAGAAATGTTGTATTACAAATACAAATTTTGTCAAACGTCTTGCGTTACATTTTACAAAATACATAAAAACCATAAGATTTAGTTATAAAAACAAAATTTAAGAAAACGATTTACTAATTCATTTGTTTATACATTTTCTCTTTTTTCTTTTCTACTTGGCTCTCTAACAGGTAATTCCAATAGTTTAGCCCATTTGGTAGATAATGAGATTCCATTATCCCAAATGGATACACCGACACACCAGCAATTGCAGGACATTAATCAGTCGCGGCGCTTTAGACATCATAAGCACAGACTAGGAGATGGTAGTTCGGGTGATGAACTAGACGACGTAGAATTGGGAAATACAAATACCTTAGCATTAAGTACGGAAACATTGGATGATGAAGAAGTTGTGGTAGTGGGTACTACCGAGGTTGTGGCTGCTGTGGCAGCCATAGCTGCTACAAATAAAGCCCGTGAACGCCATAATCTATCCGATAGCTATAACAATTTATTCAATAACGATATGGATACATCAACATCGAATAATACCACTCCAGCTAATACTCCGCTAACAGATATGCCCCCTCTGTCGGTCAGTGGTTCGAATTTACTGGCTGCCGCCATGATGGGTACGCCCATTACAGAGAATCTTCCCAAATCAATATCGCAGACGGAGAATATGTATAGCAATATACCAAATGTTGCGAACAAAGAACAAGACACATTAAATCTGCATGTATATTCCAATTTAATCGATGAAAGACCTCATCCTCATACACATTCTGCTATCAGCATTATCAACACCCCGACCACTACCACCTCCAACAAATCAACTTCTTTTGCTACTACACCTAGCAGCAAGCCTTCATCACATGCGGGTGTTGTGTCATCTATTAGTAGTAATCCCTTAGACTTGCCTTCCACTTTGCTCTGTGATGATCTGGATTTAGATGATCCTGTAACAGCGTCGTTTGTAGCCCAACCAAAAAATGATAAGCGTAAATATAGCACAAGTCTAGCCTTCAGCTCGAATGTACCCGATGTATTACAAACGCCCAACAAATCAACGGCTTTAGCCTCGATTATTGCATCTAACACTTCCACTACGGACAATGTCAAACTGCAAATGTCTTCAGCTAGCGATTTAAGTTCAAATCGTTTGCGCATTCTACACGACACAACCATGATTGACACGGCATTAGATTTAGATAGTTTAGACGATGCAGCCTTAGCAAATACATCTCAAGCTTGTTTAGTTAAAACGCCATCATCGCCAACTTCTCCACCCAATATTGATTTTAAAGTTTAATTAATGGTGAGTCGTAATTTAAGATGAACCACGTAGAAAGAATGAATTATAATTACTAATGAGTAAATAATTACTTTGTTTTGTGATGATGTGAATTGTGACCACCGCTAATTGGTAAATTATTTAAATGAAAAACTATAACATGATAAATTACAAATTATTTTGATTAGTTATGTTTGTAAAATAGAAAATATATTCAGGAATTCATATTTTTTTATTATTATTTTTATTCCTATTTTATAGTTTTATAAATTAATTAATAAATAAATTGTTTTTAGTTTTATTGCACGTAATAGTTAGTAATTATGATTATAAATATTAAGGCTAGTTAGTTATAACCGAGAAACCTTTTAAACTTAGATCATTTTTTTTTTTTGTATTAAAACCAAGAGAGATTTTTTTTTATCTTAAACTATTATTCTTAAAACAAATTTTATTTTATTTTCGAAAACATTTCTTAAATTATTTTTTTTTTTTTTTTGTAATCTTCTTTATGTCATATTAAGTTCCATTTGAAATAAATAATCAGTGCATCAGTGTGTTTTTATGTTTTTTATGGCTTAGAACTAGAATTCATTGAAAGCCAGAAAGGTTTTATCCAGGTATAAAAATCTTAAAATTATGCAAAAATAATATTTATTGATTTGGCAAACAATTGAAACTAATATTACTTTTTATAAAAAAAAATAAAATATTTCAATTTCTTGCAACGGTGAAATAATGAAATATTAAAAATAATTGCTTTCTTACAAATCTAATGGCTGACAAACCGCACTTAAAATCAAACTTTCCATAGCCAGATTACACAGGCTGCACTTTCAGTGACAATTTTATATGTGTTTTGTTTTTGTTACAATTGCCAAAAATCTTTGATTTAGAAATGACTAGTAAATGTTCAAAGAATTTAAATATACTTATGCTCCTAAAGGTGGCAAATGCATAAATTCGATTTCCCTGTTTGGAAAAAAATATTCCCGTAATAAAAAGATTAGCTTTCGTTGACACTTATTTCATTAATTATTGCTTGAGTTACTTTTTAAATACTAAAGACGTTAAAAATTATGAAATTTTTTATAGAAACACGAATAAAATGTTAATCGTATATTTACTATATGGAAAAGAAACCCCAATTCCCATTTTACATAAAATTAAACACAAAAAAATGCAATAAATTAAAAAGTTTTAATGGAAAAGTTGTTAAAATGTAGATAAACAAAAAACACAAAACGAACTTAAACTGTAGTTAAACAGATGGAATAAAAATTATATGAAATAACAACCTTATACTAATTAGTTAAAACAAATAATTAAATTGAAGTAAATAAAAGAAAATATGTAATTGAAAAACCATGTTAACAAATATATACGGAAATTATTAAGATTATAAATAATGTAGTTAAACAATTAAACAACAATTTGTATATTTTGTAATAAAAAACGGATAAAAAGATATATATAAATATTAAACTATGTAAACGCAAATAACAACAAGATTTTTTAAAACGAAATTTATTTCATTTTAATTTAACGACAAAAACCAGTAAATATAACAAAGTATTAAGTTTTTATACAAAGAACAAAATAGAAAACAAAACAACATTTAGGAATTAAAAAAAAAAAAAAACAAATGAAATAAAACAATAATCTAATAATAAAGTTATAAAATAACATTAATAGCAAATACTACAAAACACAAAAGAACGTATGCAATTAAATTGAAACAAATGAAAATAAAAAAAAAATAATATTTATTGTAAAAAAGGATTAAACAAACATACAAACCACAATAAAACAAATGCATAAAATGTGTATGAACTTTAAAATTCATATACATACATACATACATACATACGAGTATTTAACAACAACAAATACGAAATATGAAAAAAAAAATACAAACTACACAATTAAATCATGCAATAAAACTGGCAAAACAAGTTTTGCTAAATTAACAATTTAAATGCATTTCATTATAAATTATTGAGAAAATGACAAAAATTATAAATATTTTAAAAAATAAATTATGAAAATAATTATGTGAAAATGTTGTGAATGAAAAAATAAAATAAAAAAACGAAATAAAATAAAATAAAAACAAATATGTATACATGTATATGAAGAGATATGACACATTTATGTTTTATTCATTCGGAACACAAGCCAGCATGGGGGAATGTCAGTAAGTGCGAAATTTAAGAAGAGTATCTAACAAACGATATCTTCAATTAAAATTTTTGAATCCTGAATTTGCCAGAGTTCTTTCTATTCAATAGTTGTGAGCTAAGACATTCAGGCATGTCACAGAAATCGATCGGAATGGTTTAAATTCCGTATTCGCAAATCGATCGTTTTTACTTTGCGTTCTCTAGATTTCGATCGATTTTGTTTATTCCCAAAAAATTTTTAAATCTCGTTTTTTAACTTAAATATAGTAACGTTGTGTAACCAAAACAAAAAAAATATGATTTTTGTAATAAAAAGTATAACAAAAGCGAACAGAAAGATTAGTGAACAAAATTTTTCAAAAATGCCCGAAATTTAAATTGTTGTTGTTTCAAATGAACAAAGACATCAAAACGCAGTTGAAAAGCTACAAAGAAGAAATTTAAGGGATGCATCTGAAAACGACAAAAGTTTTCTTGTTGCTGACACCAACTTTGAAATTTTTAACATTTTATTTAAATATCAATGAGATAATTAAAACAACAATGAAATAATAGAAGTAATTGTTTAATTGTTATTATAAATTAGTAGTATGAGTTTTTTTTTCAGTATAAAATAATAAAAAATAACAATTCCACTTTAGAAATCTGAAGTGGTTTCATTCCGAAAAAAAATTTATTTTTCGTTTTCTCTCAATTTACTCAATTTACGGAATCAAAACCACTTTCGATCGGAATTGAGTTCTGTGACATGGCTGCTAAAGTGGTTTCATTCGTTTTTCGTTTTCTAAAAACTCAATTTACGGAATCAAAACCACTTTCGATCGGAATTGAGTTCTGTGACATGGCTGATTATTTCCTAGGAAACAAAAGAAATAATAAAATCTTATTTATTTTTATATGTATAATTACATTTATTTACAAAAACAAAACAAATAAAATTTATATTTACAAATATATTAACTATAATGTTTTTTTTAAATCTTTTTAAATATATTTAAAACAAAAAAGCTTCTTAACAACTATTGAGCATTATACAATATTTGAACAAATCATAAATATAATAAAATAACACACAAATTATATAAACTACATGACTGAACAGACAACAACTATATTATTAATAGTATATATGTAGTAATTCATTACAATTATAGTGATATTAGCACAAGAAAAAATGGCGTTTAATATAGCACGATAGTTTGATTCATTTTAAAGCGATTCATTCAGGTTGAGTTTCTTCAAGATTCATGAAAACATTGCGCATTTGCTCCAAATCAGGCGGTGCTGTATCTGGATTACGTATCCATATATTGTAGGCTCGCTTGTCGGTTAATGTTAAGGGCTTAAAACACTTGGGATTAAGAGCCTCCTCTCCAGAAATTTTTGAATTGTAGCGAGCATAGAGAAAGACACGATAACGCCAATTATCAAATGTCTGCAAAATAAAAGAAATATTGTTATTTTATACTGATAAAGGTTTCCATGTAATTTTATACGGCAGGAAATTAATAAAAAATAAAACGATTTTCTAATATGTTTTTGTTTTTGCGATTTTGTTGTAGCAATTACATTTATATACAAAATAAAGGAGGCTGCAGCACATATTTTAAACAGACTTAAAATCAATAAGTATTCAAAATAAAAAACAGTTCTTAATTACGTAAAATTAGCTACAAAGATTTTTTCATTTTGTATTCGACTGGGAATAATAACATATTCCCTCCCATATATGTAATCTTATTCTTATCTTATAAAATGTGATCGATGAATGTGTTGCTCAAAGTGTTTTAACAATGAATGAAAACGTATAGAAAACGTATAAGCTAGAACACGATAAACTTTTACAGGCCATTTAGACTCTATATTAGGTAATAAATGTAAAACTACTTCGAGAAAATCCTAAGTTTGCAAAGGAATAACCACAGATTTTACTTAAAATTAAATCAAAAATATACTAAATTACATTTTAGAGTACATTGTGATATTGTACAAACAATTAAAATCTTGTTGAACAAAAATAATAATCACATAAGCACAAAGTTAAACTACTCACTTGCTTCCATTCAGCTACGTGTTTGACAGCTCCCTGAGGTACGGAATTCAATATGTCAGCCAATTTAATCCAATAACGATTTAAAGCTGGATCATTGCGTCTATGTTCGTTTATAACAGAATGTTGTTCCAAAAAATTCACATAAACTTCTTTTTGCTTTTTTGACATGCGTTCTTTACGTTCTTAAGAGCGAAATGGGAAATATTACAAAAAAAAAACACAATGTTAAAGCATTTAAATTCACAACCAAAAAAAAAAAAAATATTGTGAACAAATTGCCACCAACTTACGTCTTAAGCTATTTGAGGAGGATGATTCTTGCATTAGGGCATCTATATGTGGCTGATGTTGTTGATGATGCTGCTGCTGTTGCTGTAAATGCTGTTGCTGCATAAAATACTCATGCATACGTTCTAAATGCAATTCTTGTTCTTGTAATTCTCTTTCCATGTACGAAGTTTCCTCATCGGTATCAGGATTATTGTGTAATTTTAAAGCAGACGTTGATGAGCTTAGAGATAAGGCCGTCGTTGTGGCTTGGGCAGTTTGTGAATCGTGCAAAGCAGACTGATGGTGTTGCTGTTGTGGTTGCTGATGGAGCAGTTGTTGATGTTCTTGTTGAAGCTGCTGTTGCTGATGCTGCTGATGTTGTGGTAACGCAGTGTGAGTTACAGGAGGCGGTGATGAAACCTCATCGTAATCTATTTTAGGTTCAATTTCAATTTGTTCTGTTTCAGTAGTGTTGTCTACTGATATTGTACTTGAAGGCGGCAGTGTGTTTACATTGGTAATGCGTATTTTTAATGGTGGTGGCTCATCATTAGTTTGTGAATGTTGTGAATTGGATGCACTGCTCGTTTGTTGTGGATATTGTTGCAGTTGTTGCTGATGTATTTGTTTATGAATTTGTTGCTGTTGACCATTATTGGCAGTGTTTGTTACTGTAGCTTTTGAGGGTTCGTGTAAATCTAAAGCTTGCTTTTGAGTAGAACCACAGCGGCAGGTAAAGCAATTTGATATTAAAGTGTGATAGTTGTCTTTACAAGGATCGAAGACTGGAATAAGAATTTAAAATTTATACATAAATTAGTTAGAAAAAATTACGAAATAAAGTATGCCCATTTAGTTGTTGTAATTGATATTGCCAATAATCTTTTGAAATCATATTAATAATACTACCTATAATAATCAGATTTTAGTAATTGCAGGTTTTGCAGAAAATCTTTCTCGAACATAAAATGTCAATATATTTTGTTGGTTTTCTTATCAATTCTGTCTATTTCCATCTAAAAACCAGTATATCAGTAAGTACTAGAGCCGAAATTTTGTGATATTTTGGTTCTTAGATCTAAAATTCTATATCGTTCTATTTCAAAAGTAAAGCTTAGCAATTTCTGATATAAAAAATTTTATATTATTTACAATAAAATAGTAATTTATAGTATAATTAGTATCTATATTGTAAAATAATACATAAATATGAATAATTCATTTCTGTTCCCAGCATACATACATACATGATGTATGTACATATGTACATAAATTTAGATCTATTATTTTATAAAGAAAGTTAAATAACAATTAAGAAATTTGTAGCTTAATTTGACATTCCTACGGAAAGTATTCGATATGATTGATTATCTTAATACAAATGACGACCTTTTATTTGATTATTATGTTCTGTACAGAGAGAGAGATCTGTTCTAAATTTCATTGATAATATAAATTAGTTAAGTACATTTTGTATTTTATTTATGTACAATTTAATTTATTTCACTTTTACTAGCAAAGTGCTTATTAAAAAGTAAATTTTTTAAAGTAATTTACTAAACGATATTATAAAAACATGACTTTTTCTTTTTTAAACAAGTGGGGTTTTAACGTTTCAGCGTAAACGCTTTGAAAAATAACTGAACTTAGAGTTCTTTTTAGGGATTTGTATCTTAATCAATAATCGTAATCAGGCTGGGATTCGTCAAGGCTAGGAAACATTTCCATTTTTTCAAAATCCTGAGGTGCAGTACTCTTATGGCTCGTCCACATGGCGTAGGCTCGTTGATCGGTGGGTGTTAAAGGTTTGTAGTTTTTGGGATTTTGGGCGGCAGCACCGGCTAATTTTGAATTGTAGCGGGTATACATGAAAACGCGATAACGCCAAGCATCAAAGGTCTAAAAATGCACGAGAAGATTAATATTTATTATAAAACATATCAATTTATTTCCTCCAATAACCTGCTTCCATTCTTCCACATTTTTTACGGCTCCCTGGGGAACACTATTCAACAGATTGGCCAATTTATTCCATAAGGGCTCCAGAATAACATCGTTTCGTCGTTGGGTCAACATACAGGGATTGTCTTCAAAAAATTTCACATACAATTCCTTTTGGTCCTTGGACATACGTTCGCCACGTCCTGTAAATAATGAAGCTTGAAAAATAAGTATTTTTGCACACCACAATAAGAATAACAACTAATTCAAACCTACTTCGAAAGCGATTTATCATTGATGGCGAATATTGCGACTGAGAGGTGGGTGTTGAATGTTGTATATTTGCAACAGCTTGTTGCATTACGGCTGCAGTTTGATTTAGAACTGTCGGAGGCGGCGGGGATGCTACTGATATTGAGGTATTATTTTGTGGTGCAATCATACTATGATGTGTATAGTTGGTAACAAAATGTTGTGGTAATTGCTGATGATGTAATGGTTGCTGTTGGGGTTGTTGTTGCTGCTGGTGTTGGTTTGCGTGCTGAATTTGCTGCTGCTGCTGATGTTGGTGTTGCTCATGTTGTTGTTGCTGGTGCTGTTCATGTTGCTGCTGTTGTTGTTCCTGCTGATGCTGTTGGTGCTGCAATTGCTGTTGCAACACCTCTTGATGTCTTTCGTAACGCAAATCTCTCGATTCCATCATTTCCGTTTCTTCTTGCTCAGCCTTGGGTATTATATCCATGGGATCTATCGACTGTGTCAACGATTCTGGAGTGTTCTCATTGTAAACCTGCGATACACGAATTTTATGCGTCGTTTCTAAATTACTCGAATGTTCCGAGTGATTTTCTACCACATCCAGAGGAGAACGTGTTCTACTCATTATTGTGCCCACACTATTGCTGGTCGTATACATTTGCTGCATTTGTGTTGCTGTCAATGGCGAATCTATATTCGTTGTTGACTCGTTCGATTTCTGTGGCAGAGGTACAATGAGTTTCTGTGAACACGATGGTTCATAGTTGAGTTGCTCCTTAAGCATGGTGTCTTCGTTGCCTGCAAGAAAAAGCATTTTAAAATGCTGCGTTTTAATATACAATATAAACTTATAGACTTACAAGCAATAATTAAACGGGATGGACGGACTTAAAGAAAACATCAAAATATTTTTTTATGGTATTCTTGTTAATTATTTTGTGTAAGTCCTTTGTGATGGTGTTTACTTTTTCCATATTGGCACACAAATATTGAATTGAATAAAAAGAATTTCACAACCGTAACATTCAAAAAAAAATTTATATTTTTTAAACCTCATTATTATATTGTGTAATAAAGAGATAATCTTATATATTTTTAAAATTAAATTGATTCGCTTCAAACACTGAATAATAACATAAACCTGCAAATATTATTTAAGTGTAGACATTGTTAATTTTTTTTTTTTTTTGGGTTTTTCCAAATTGACACAATGTCTTCTTGATTAGTTGTTGTTGCATTTTATTAATTTGCATTACAAACTGTAGGTCACAAAAGTAATTTGCATAATTTAATATTTCCGCAGAAAAAATTTTACAGCTCTAAAACTAGGGCAAATAAATGAAAAAGAAATTAGTCTATAGTCGCGGCGAAGCATTTAATATTTTCGACGGAATGTGTATCCAAAATCGTTGAATGCAGAGGAGGAAAGACTAATTCCCATGGAAAGCTGCCTTAACCAACATTTATCCGACCAACTAAGAAAAACACTATATACCAAATATTAATGTATATCGGTCGTCTAGCAATGTAAAAATAATTCGTTTGAAAATTAACAGATTGTTAAGGTGAGATCCGTAAAAAAAAAACAAATTGTGTTTGTTGGTAATATGTTATTTTCTATGACGAAAGCAAATGCAAAATTTTTGATTTAGATAGTCAACGTGGAAGCCAAATAAAACCTTAAGCATAATAATACAAAATCCATGGTTAATGAGGATAGCGGTTCTATGGTGATACGGATCGTGGATATTGGCCCATTCTGAAAGCAAATCGTAACTCCAAAAGCCAAAAGATTGATCTACAAAGAAATAATTTAATTTTTAACATAATGACCCGAAATACACGGTTTTAGATGTTAAAATTTAGCTTTTACACAGTACCAAAAACTTGACAACGTCTCCTCATAAAAATCGTAGAGGTATAACATATTTTTTCTCGAAAATGCTTATTTATTTTTCTTTTCGCATATTTAACACAGAGATCTTCACAGCCGAGGACAATAAGGAAAAAAATTATTACTAATAACAAATGGAATATGTAGGTAGTTAAGTATATACATATGTATATATCACGTAACTTTTTAACAAAATAAACAGACTTAAAAATTCAAAAAAAATTACGGAAATTAAAAAAAAAGCTAAATACTTTTGTGACCTTTAATTTATGATGCAAATTAATAAAATACAACAAGAATAACTAAATAAAAATTAATATTTTTTATAGGTACATAGTTTTTCTTGGAAAAAAAGTATTTTTTTTACTTGATTTTTACAGTTTTGAAAAATGAAAAACAAGTTTTTCCTAAAAATTAATTGGAAAAATAGTTTTGCGAGACACTGTACACTGTATGTATTATCTACATATATACATATGTATATATATATAAATTAAGTGGTCCATGTATGTAATGGCATCACATGAGAACGGCTGGAGCGATTTGGCTGATTTTTTTTATTCGATTCGAAATTCTCTGGAGATGGTTTGTAAAGAAAAATAATTCAAAAATTCCAGGTATAAGTCGGAAATTCTAAGTTTTTAATATGTTGCATCCTTTTCACTGCTCATTTTTCTTAATAAGAGACAATTTTATGAAAACTCAAAGCACTAAATTTTACTGCCTCATTTTCACTTCTCATTTTTCTTAATAAGACATTTTTTGAAGAAACTTTTTAAGCAATATATTGATACAAATTTTTATTTTTTCTATTACTAAAATTTTTGTGTCTTAATTTTTAATTCTATATGAAATACAAATCAGCGGTCGGCTAGTAAATAATAAAAAACGCCAACGTTTCGTGCCGATCACATTCAAATTGTGATCATTTAATAACACAAGAAATAAAACATTATTAAATGTTTTGTAGAATTCCCTAATTTAAAAACAAAAAAAAAACGTCTTAAATCAAGACCGTGACAATAGCTTTACCTAAAAATACAACAATTTTTGTTTGCTCTCTTCTGGTTTACGAGTTATTCACCTTTAAAGTTTTGATACCTATATAGCTGTAATATCTACTATACTAGATAATGTATCCAGTCAATATGGATACCGTTTGAAAGTGTTTGGAAATTTTGGAAGTGGTTTAAAAAATGTGATTAAAACATGAAGCTTTTGATTTAGGGTAAATTGTTTAAAAAAGTATCAGCGACATTTTAAAACCTAGGACTAAAAGACACAGGTATACCATACCTGTGTCTTTTAAATTGTATATAACATACGAGTAAATTATCATTAAATGGATTCATTTTCGATGCCTATATCAACTTTTTTGTAAAAAAAACCTCAATATGAAAAAACCATAAACTCAGTTGTAGGCTCACAATGGGTTAATGGATTATCGAATATTATATATCATTTGAAAAGCCTTTCCGAGCACTTTCAAAAGTTTACCACATTGTTTTACCACATACATACATACATATATTATCTGGTATAATAGATATTTACAGTTACAGTCAAACCTCGATATAACGACCCTCACTATAACGATTTAACGAATTTTTTGAACGCTCCATAAGATTTAATACAGAATAAACCTCTCTATTACGAATACATTTGCCAAAAGCCTCATTATAACGAATTTTCATTCACTGCGGACTAAGGAAATAGAAAGAATTATTTACCTCTATTTAACGAATTTTGTCAACTTACAACCTTTTCATAACAATTTTCATCAATTAATCCAAATTATATGAAATAGATACACACAAAATTATTGTGTTTGCAACGACAACGTCTCCAGCAAATCTACATTCGTAGAAAAATTTATTGTTGCCAAGATCTTGTACGCTTGTTGCAGAAGTTGTTTTTGCAATCTAGCTAGTGAATCACTGGCTCAGACTAATTATTTTATAAATATAAACTATTTTTTAATTTTAAAACTACAAAATACAGTGTTTTCCTTCAAATGTGTTTTGATTTATCAACAGAAATCGTTCGCTATAACATGGTAAGCAGATGATGATTAATATATGTACATATAAAATTTTTTATTATCTCGTTATAACGAATAGAAGTGCAACTTCACCTCGATACATTCGATATAACGTTTTTTTATAATCCCCTTTAGATTCGTTATACCAAGGTTGAACTGTATATATCAAAACTTTAAAGGTGAATAACTCGTAAACCATAAGAGAGCGGGCAAAAATTTTAGCATTTTTAAGTAGGTACATATAGAAGTTAATAAAATATCATCTTTAAAAAAATTGTTAAAATCCAAGATAGTGTCACGATCTTAATGAGTTCCCAAAAAACTTACCTTGTCCAATTTCTATAACGAAATTAGTTAAATCGTGACGCTGTGCTAAATATTGCAACAGTAGTTCATCGGGTATATTGAAACCAATCTTTTTGTTGCGAAACTCAAAATTGTAAATACCAAAAGCAGCACGTACTGTAACAAGAAAAAAATTGTTAAAAATTAAACAAAAACAACAGACAACATCAACAGTTTATTTTACAAAAAATATAAATACCTAACAAGAATAACAACCAACAACAATAAAGAAAATACAAAACAATTATAAAACATGTGTACGCGGGTGTGATGATGGTTGGTGTTTACTAAAGAATAATTTTACTTTAGACAACGAACAGTAAAATGTATGAAATAGAAGAACAAGAGATAGAAACAACAAACATAAAACCATGGTGAAATAACTCTACAAGGTGGTGTTGAAACGCCAGCTGTTTTTTTTTTTAGTCATGTTCGTTACGTCAAACTTTATATACATATGTATGTGTGTATGCTCAAGTTGTGTTAAAAAAAATAGGAAACGTATCAAGTTATACAAAAAAAGTGAAAAAAACAATTGTCCATAAATTAAATGTTTCATAAATTAACAAATTTATAAATTATTTTTATTTTCATCTTGAAATTAAAAAAATTGTATGTATGTATATATGTATGTATTTATTTTTCCTGCAAAAATGTTTGTAAACAATAACCAGTTGTTTTTGACATTACAAACATGAAAGCAAAAACAAAAATACCATGTTGTTTCTGTTGCTTTTGTATTGTTGTAATATTGCCATCACCTTGTAGAGTTATTTCACCATGCATAAAACGAACAGAAATGTATACACATAGAAATACTCTTGTATAAAAGACAGCCGAAGCAGAAGCAGTAGTAGAAGCAGCACCAATATAGAAGCTTCAAAATAAAGAGTTAAAAATAGAAGCAAAAAAACAACACGCTCAGGCAATAATAAACTTTTACAGAATAAAAAATAATAAAAACGCGGGTAAAACACTGAAACAACAGAAAATTGATGTTGACAATATACAATTTTAAAAACAGCCAAATTAAATATATATGCTTAATATATAAACCCAGTTTAGTTTAGAAGCGATATTTAAAAAATTTTGTTATCCACATTGTGCAAATGTTCATTTTTTAATTTCGTGACTAATTTCACCATCTACCCTTAACACCCATATTCACGCGTTTAATTACTGAAGTATATCTAAAGTATAGATTTCAGATTTTTAAATTTAATAGGGAAGCAAATATTATAGCATATACAATTTTTCAAATATTTTTTAACAAACTTTATACAGGTTCAACCTATTTTGTGTAATTTTGGACACATAAAAAGCAATTTGTTTCAAATATCTCTGTCTTCTCGTCAAGTGCATATGATTTTGTTCTAAATTTGTTCTTTATAGACACTATCGTATCTTTAACAATCAGATAGACAAACGGCTATAGCTTGATAGTTTTTATAACAACACAAAATGTATGCGTCTACGATTAATATTTCGATGTTATAAAACGCAATAATAAAATCAATATAGGTACTATTGATTTAAACAGTTTCACTGTTTTCGAGATTTAAAATAATCATTAGTTAAAAACATTTTTAAATTATAATGTCATTAATAAATTTCTAAGCAATGGGTCTATTTGATAATAAATAAATATTCAAAAAGGTTTTCTGGCGGTCGAATAAAGAAATGTTAACAATTACACAAGCTTTGTTTTCTTTATACCTACTTGTTATTTAAAATCAATAACGAAGTAAGGAACAATAAAATTGTATAAAGATATGTGACCATGGCAAACATTTACACAAAAAATTGTAGCACAATTTTGTTTGACGTGTTAGCACAATTTTGTTTGACGTTCTTTACTCTTACAAGAGTTTTGCAAGATCAAACTGCATCAAATAAAATAAGACTAAATATTAATAAATAAACGAGTTCAAAAATATTTAATTTAGTGGTTACGTCTTCTCCGGCAAATATATGCCAAATGTGACCGTATCTTAGAGCTGCAAAACTATCGATAGTACGATAGTTTCATTTTTGGTGTACTATCGATTATTTTTTTCCGATAGCGATATAGTATACAAAAATTGTCATCATTAAAATGACAAGAATTGGTCGGCGGCATATTTTAAATTAATTGTTCGGCAAAAAATGTCGGTGCCGGTGGATATTTTTAAAACTTAAATATGAAATTAGCCAATAAGAATGAAATTTTAACTTTTTTTTAATATAAGGCGTTAATAAAATAAATTAGTTCAACAAGTGTTAACTAGTGTGATATACATATTCAAGAAAAACATGGTCAAAACTGCCTACTTATATCGCAAGACATCAGCGGATAAAAATATTTAAACGGCGGATAAAACACAATTGCATCCAACCGACTTTGCTTTTTTTTTTGTAATTTTCTGTTGACGCTTAATACGTCTTGATATTAATACGCCTTGATAGTATTTGTTGCCGTGTCGCACTCACCTTATTAATTTTTTTTGCAATTAAAAAATGATTTTTAGTCTTTCGGAGTGTAAACATTTTCTAAAGTACAAATTCTTAATATTATGATGTAAAAAATGTATAGTAATTCATAAAATGAGAACGGCTGGGCCGATTTCTGTAAAATTTTTTGTCAGTTGTTCGTATTTTCGAGGAGAAGGTTTTTACGGAAGAGAATTTTAGAAAATCCCTCCGGAAAAGTCCGAAAATTGGAAAAATCGAAAATCGAGTTTTTGTATCAAATTATTCCTTAATGGCTTTCCAAATGAAAAAATAGAAAGTTCTTAGTGTAAATCATGGGAAATTGCTGAAAATGCGGAAAATCTCCGCAAAAGTCGGAAAATTTTAAATTTGATTTTTGTGTATGTGAAATTATTCCTTAATAACTTTGCAAATGAAAAAATAGAAAGTTCTTGGTATAAAACATGGAAAATTGGAAAAATCGAAAACTTATTTTTTTGTACGAAATTTTGTGTGAAATTATTCCTTAATGGAAAAATAAAAAGTTCTTGGTGTAAATCATGGGAAATTGCAAAAATGTGAAAATCGGAAAATCTCTCCTCAAAAGTTGGAAAATTGATTTTTTTGTACGAAATTTTGTGTGAAATTATTCCTGTTGTATTATATTATTACTCTAAAGTTTGTCTGAAGGCTTAAAATTGGGGCGAGGCAAAGTTCGCCGGGTCCGCTAGTTACTATACAAAAATTACTTTAATTAAATTATCGCTGAATAAAGATAGAAAACCACTAATTGACAACATTGATCACGAACAAACTAAAATACAAAACAACAAACTACTATGGAATAGACAGACGGACGGACACAAATACAGAGCCAATATGAAGACAGTAAAAATTAATAGCACTGTATACACACTTGAATTGCCCAAGTCTAAAGAAAAAATTTATATTATGGGGCATGGGTAAAGTATAGATGGATGGATGGTACATACATATAACTGAATATGATAAAGAAAGCAGAAGAGCGGTCATGAACGGGCTAAACAGGAAAACATTTGCAAATGAATAAATGGAATAAATTTACGATGCAATTCAATTAATTAAATTTAAAACACCAAATTCGCCACTCACCGACATTTTTCAAGTCCCAAATGCTTAAATCACGATTCTCTTCTGGCACTCCAATCATTAATAATTTTTTGGTGTCTCGAAATTGAAATGGTAAAATAATGCCCGAACGTAATACCATTTTTTTATTGCAACTTTTTTCCTTCTTTTTTTGCTTTTTAGTGGGGAAAATATTTCTATTTTAATTTGCTTAAATTCACCAACACTCAAAAAAATTATAAAAAGCAATTTTTAATAGGTACAACACTTATTTAATTTAATTTTGAATAGAATCTTATTTAATTAAATTATTTTGATTTTTAATACGAATTTTTTTGAAATATTTTTTGTACACCTTCATTTAACTTGTTAACTTGTCAAAATGAAAAATTTTTCTAATCTTTATTTTAATAATATTTTCGTATTGTTTATTCAATTTCTTATATCAATTCTCTCACTCTCATTCACGTTGCGCTAGTAGTGGTGCTATATGTGTGGATTATATGCATAAGAGAATAACAATAGTAGAATAAGAGGAAAGACATCAAAATATTTAAAAACAAAACAGTGTCTGTCCAGACAAACCAGACGACGTCTGTCAGTTGTTGTTTGTTTGCAACCATATGAGCTGTGTCGTTGTTGTTGCTGTTAAGATTTTTATGTTTTTGTTTACGAATACAAGTTTGTAAGAGAATTACAAACAAAACAATAAGTAGAATTTTTGCTTATTAGACGACAGTGATGGTAACTTCATCAATCCCGCTAAATGGAATTTCATAGTAACTTTTTTTATTTCCTTAGTGTTTAAAATTTTCATAATAGGTACATAATAAACAAAACTACCTTTAAAATATTTCAATTATTGATTTTGAGATGTTTCCATCGTCTGGTATTACAATTATGTATCTACGTATATTGAAAGTGAAATTCACTTGCAATATTTGGCATGGCCGTGAACCTTTTTGCATATACATACATAGGTACATATATTTTTAATGAAATTGGATCATTTAAATATTAGAAAAACTCAAAATAAACTAGTCGGTACAAACGTATCCCAGGTGTGTTTTCGTAGAAAAAGTTTGGTATCCATCGTACAGTTAAGATATCTTAGTTTGAATAATAAAAGTTATTGAAAAATATAACATTTTTGTAAAATTAAAAATTTGTTAAATTAGGTACCTATAATTTGTTTTTTTTTTTGTAAGCCACTTCACTTTTTCTTAATTTTGGAACTATGTTCAATGTGTAGTGAAGGTATTTTCAACAAATACGGTTTTGCTGTATATTATAACAGAGCTTAAATGTAGGTAAATTATTTAACAATAACTTATAGAATAAAAAAAGTGTAAATAATAACATTAAATATCATGTTAATAAACCCTAAAATTTTAGTTTAAATGTTTTTTGCACGAATCACAATATACCTACAGGCATGTGATGGAAATCGAAAACGAATGAGTTTTGGAAGTACATTTTAATGCATTTCTAATCTAATTTTTAAAAATTTTCCCTTAAGATTCTCTTTAGTTGCCCAATATCTTTATATTTTATGTGATAAAAGTTTTTCAATACAGAAATATTACGAAAAAATTGACTTCTAAAACTCATTCGTTTTCGATTTCCATCACATACCTACCTGATAGGCATTTGTAAAGTTATTTATAATAAATTCTGAGCTTTAAATTATTTAAAAAATAATTTGTATATTTAGAATTTTTATTACCCATGGTAGGTAAATTCTTAAATTATTATAACTCCTTACAGAATACAAAACATTTTGTTGAATTACAATTTTAATTTCTGTGAATGTTTTAAAAAAAATACGATTTATACCATATTTAATTACACCTCTTAATCTGCATAAATTTATGAATGAAATGTCCACACCACTGTTATTTGGTCTTTCGCATTCTCTGAGAATTTTCCAGTCTTCTCCGTGGATTGAGGGATGTTGTAGTTGGATTAAAGATAATACCTATAATTTAATTTTTTACTATTGGCGGTGGGTATATAAACTTTAACTACATTGCGGTTAATAAATGTCCTGGTTGAGTATAAATTTTGTGATAAAATTCTCTGCCATTTTGCACCGTCGAATAGACCGATGTCGGTATCATTAGTCCTTAAAATTTTACTGTTAAGAACTTCCAGTAAGCGCTTTTCAATCATGAGCCATTTATCAGTTGATATTCTCCAGCGCGGATGGCTACGATCGATTATACAATTTGTAAATGGGGTGTCCTTGAGAGAGTACATTGAGTCTGTTTCCAGCACTGTATTAAGTATTTTATTTAAATTCCCAATTACAGTGGGCGATTTTAACACTTTGTTAAATTTTCCATTTCTATTATCAGTACCTAGGTATTTTGATTAGTTTTTTTAGTAGTTCGTTGAAGCGCACGTTGTCGCTTTTTTCTGGGAATTATTATTAAAAATATTTAAATCCATATTATTTACAGAATCTCTAGCACTAACAGTTAAACATGCTTGAATGTTAAGAGTATTAATTAGTGCAGTTATAATCAGAATTATTTATTGCTTGCGAAATTATATCACCCAAAATACCATCATTGTTTAATGGAGCTGTTGTCACAGGTTCATGAACATCCTCGTGTCCATCTTTCAGTGCAATATGAGCTTTTTATCTTCATGCGCCTTTTCATCGAAATCACTATGGACCATAACATTCTTAATGTTCTCATCATCGCTAATTTCAATTATTTCACTTTCGTCCTCAACAATTTCAACTTTATAGACATTTTCTAAATATGTAGTATATTAACATGTCTGATTATTAACACAACACAACAGCAAAACTTGACTTATTATATCGTACCTTAGAACCGCAATGTATAGTCATTAAAATATAGTAAATTCCCAATATTTTTGTAAACTGTTTTATATTGTAAATATGAGGGATATTTTTTAAAAGTTTATAAACATTTTCTTTGGCAATTTTCCCCCTTTTTGCAAAAAAAAATTGTATTCCAGTTAGTGATGACAAATGTGTTTTATACACAATTATCGATAACAATATACTGATAAATGGTGATGCCATCGTGTTGTTTTTTTTTTTGGCAAATGTACATTTTTATTTAATTGTTGATCCTATCAAAAAATAAGTGTTTATAAAACCTATAAAGAGTAAGTTTTTTTCTTGACAACTCTTTTCTTATGTACACTGCATGGTGCAACTATACATAGTATAGTATAGTTGCACCATGGTGCACTGTTTTCAAAAAGACGGAGTAAATATGTCTATTAGGTATATTTATTATTTTGTTCCTGGTAAGGAAGATTATGTTTTTGTCGTCACAACACATTAATGAATATGTTAACTGCCAAAACCAAAGTAATATGGTGTTCACACATGCATTTTTAATTGACATTTTTTAATTAACGCCTAATTGAATTAAATTATCCATTCAAAATTTCAATTAAGATAATTGCTTCATTAAGAGTTAATTGTTCTAATAATTGTTAAAATTAAAAATGCAATCCTGTGAATAGTAATAGTAAAATGGCAGTTGTTTCGCTTTTAAATTAATAAAGAATATTTTTAGGCTGAAAATTATAATATTAGAACCAAATACAGTGCACTCGGGAAAACGTCAACTAATTAAAACCGCGGGTGTTGACGTGTTAAAAAAATCTGTTATTTTTTTCTATTGTTTTTTTCTTTCCAACACTTGGAAGAGAGACTTCTCTCTATTTATTTCACAAAATTTTAGAGTAGGTACATAAAGATTTTTAAGAAAAAAATTGACGGGATATAACTAAGACTCCGGCATGACTAAGAATACTTTTTTGACCGCCTACTTTTTTTGAAAATCAATAAAATTACTCAGAATGAATTGAATATTTGTGTAATGCCTTTCTTTCAAATCAATTTTAATTAGTGGCGTAGCACCGCGCGCAAATGTCATCTAGTATTACATATTATTCATGTAAAGTTTAACAATAATTTAAATCCCTAGTATAGTACTTTCTATCTTTAAAATTATACAAACCATACATAAGAGGTTGTAATAAATCCCAATATAAATCATTCATTACAACCCAAAAATATAAAAGTACAAACAAATTTTACATTTATTTAAGAAATTATTTCATAGAATATAATTTTTATTTTAGTATTACACTTGTATGCATGTATGTATGTAATAGTCGATTTATTTGTATCAAACATATAGAAAATGATAATATTACAGTGTATATAATAATAGAAAAGGGAGCTCAAATAAAAGGAAAGCAATACATATTTAATAATAGTAATTTGTAAATTATTTATAAATATTTTTACTGCAAAGCATTTAAAATAATGACAAAGAATATATAAATATGTGAATATTTTCACGCATTTTAAAATTGGTTGATGTACTTTTTTCAAGTTGGATAATTGTAACTAAAGCGAATAACTGGAAAGAATATGTGAGCGTGTATGTGTGCTTTCTAATATAATATATAGACAATACGCATATTAAGGCCCTGTTTACAATTCGAAATGGTTTGCGTTACAAACACTCATTTTTATATTACAAATCGTTTTTTCACTTTAAATTCGTAAACTGGGGGAAATTGTAATATTTAATTATTTTATTTATTTTAGATTCACAAATCATTTTGAAAAGTTTACACATTAAAAAAATAAATTAAAATACCTATTTATTATATTTAAATATTATTAATAAATAGTTAACAAACAAAACTAAGAAATAATTTCAAAAAAATTAAATAAAAAAGAAAATTTTGAGCAATTTTTTCGTTATTAAAAAAAATGTATATCTGCAAAACAAAATTTAAGCAAAAATATAATATTTTCGCAAAATCTCTTCAAATCGATAATTCTATATTTATTAAACAAATTGGTATATTGTTTTTATTAAAATATTTTCAATATATTAATTTTATTTCGTAATAAATTGAAAGTAAACTTTAAAAGTTGTTTAGACAGTTGTATTTAAAATTTTAATTCCATTCATTTTTTTCGAAGTCATAGGTATGTTTTTGAATTTTTTGTTTAAACGTTCTAAGCGTAATCTAAGTTGTTGTATATATGTGTGTGTGTTTGTGTATGTTTTAATATTCGATGGCCCAGTAGTAATAGAGTATTTATCGTCGAAAACGTCCCAAGTATGCCTTGCAATTGGGGCATGTATGATGAACATCCATGCAGTCATCAATGCAACATGGAATCAGACAACAACCCAACCAACATCTGCAATAGAAAATAAAAAAACATAAGAAATTTGTAAGTATGTATTAAATATCAGCTAGACCAAGTCCACTTCACCGGTCCTAGGTAACTGTTTTTTTTTTTTTTGTAACTGTATTGCTTTGTTTAATGAGCCCACTCCTTTTATTTCTTTGTCTTATCCATTTAAAATAAACTCTCATTCTTACACTTTTTACGGTTACATCGAAAAGTTTTTATTATTTCTATCGTTTGTTTATTTATAGTTTCATATTTTTAAAAACTCATTTTCCTTCTAATTTTCTACGTAAGGATCTAAATATCCTCTAAATGTATAAAGAATACGTTTAGAGTTTTAAATAAAATACTGAAAACAGTTTGTATGTTTTAAATAAGCTTTAGGGGTTAAGGTACTTTTATAATACGATATAAGAAATAATAATAAAATAATAATATGTAATAATAATAAGATCGTTTTTGTTATCCAATTTGGAGTCAAAAAATTAGTAGTCATCCATTCTCCTTCAACTTACCCTAATAATGCAATTACAAAACCCGATAAGTATGCAATCATTCCAGGTTCAGTACGTGTTGTCGTTTCGATTTCAGCATGACACGATGGACAGATCATATGTGTAGCCGTACGTCCAATTGGCACAACTGTAGTAACAATATGGGCATTTGTTGTAGCAGCAGCATGTGTGGGTGCCGCGACAGGTGTAAACGGACCCACCGGTTTAACACCACCAACTGCTTCTTGGTAGGATGGTGGAGCTGAGGGTGGTGGTACATAAGTGTACTGTGGTGGAGAAGGACCCGTTGATTTACTCATTGTGCTTTAAGCCTTTTTTAAATTTATTTGTCTATGTATATCTAGTCTATTCGCTTCTTCTCTTTCAACGCCGGCTCTTGTTGCCTTCCTTCTTGTGCGTACGAGTGAGTGTATTTTATGTTGCAGCTATTGTAGGTTTTTAGTTATTTTTATTAAAATCTATGTGAAGTTTGTGCAACGTTGCGTATGGAATATATTGTTGTATTATATACAATACTTGCGCTGGTTATATGTGTATGTGATTATGTTGCTGGCAAGGGAATAGTCCTGCTACGCAATTTTACTTTTCAGTAAATGCAATATTGTTTTTATTTTATAATATTTTCACTTTGTGCCTGCAAAAACATGGAAAACAGAGAATAAAGTTTAAAAGAAATCTTAAATTAATAAAAATGTGGTTTTTTCTTTGAATAAAATATATAAAATATTAATGGAAGGTGAATGTCTGTGTTGTAGGTACTTGTATTTATGAAAATATCATCAAGATTTATGTCTATCTTCCATTTAATTTGAACCTTAACATTAAAAATAATAAATGAGAATTATTCCTCTTGCATTACATTTTGCTAGTGTCTCTTTGTATATTTTTGTATGATTTTACATTTATGTTTTCCAACGGAGAGCTATGTGAAACATATAACAGAAATATACAAAAATAAATTGTAGTGTATACAATTGTTTTCAAACAATTTGTATATTTAACTTGAAGTAAAACTTCGAATAAAATTTTTTTATTAAAAATAATATTTATAAATGGGCATGAAGAAATATGTATGTATAACTTTAAATTTAAAAAAAAAAACAACTAAATTAAGCTGATAGCCATTGGTGCTAGTGCTTTTAGCCCTAGATTTATTGTAATTTTAATTATAATAAATTTTTTAATAAATAAACACATACTCTGTATATACAATACGTATATCATCATGTAATGGTTATAAAGAGAAATGTATATGCGATTAAAGATTCTTCTAATAAATACAAAATTATTCGTTACCAGTTTGAAAAAACTCCCAAATATTGAAAAAAAATACTGTATTTTGTATGATAAGGATATTTTGAAACTAAGGATAATTGTAGTAATTGTCCGATAATGCTACTATAATTTGATTCTGCTATTATAAATAAATTTATTTCTGTATTTAACTTTAAAACAAACAAATAACCAGCGAAGCAATTCAGACTAACCCAAGTTTAAATCGATTTAGTAGCTTTAGATCTCACTCCTAATATGTACTGACATTTTTATATAAGATATGACGACACAACAAATTGTCAATTAAATTTTTTTATATTGTGTGGACTGCATAATGAATTCAACAGAAAAATAGAAAACTGTGTTTAACATCATGTTCATTACGACCATATCTATAAAAAAGGATTTATTGACGTTTGTGTTACAGCATGTCAAGGGCATTAAAAGAGAGTATTGTTTAAGTCGGAATCAGTGTATTTCTCATATTCCTCTTTCTGAATTCTTATACATTGGTTTACGTGGTAGTTCACTACGTGCGAACACTTAAGTAGAGTCGAAGGGACCCCGTTTGAAAAAATAATAATAAATTTTTCTAAAATGTTTGAAAAATATGATTGAAAGATTTCACATTAGTGAAACACTATTGCTGAATTAATCATTTTTGGAACGCAACCAATTTCCATAGTATCTGTTATTAATTTAAAAGCAGATTTTTAAAATTCATTCACAATTCTGTAATCAGAATGTATATCTATACTGTTTGCAAAAACACTTGAATATCATCATCTAAATATGTAATTTTTAAAAACAGACAGACATGCAAAAAATTGATATAAAAATTTCCGCAAATTATACAAATGCGAATAGTGGGTGGAATTTCAAATACAATAATATACATACATACTCGTATATACATACATACATATATGTATATACATAGTTATGTATGTATAATTATCTGAAAAAGCAGGAGTTGAATGATTTCATTGACTTATTTCTTATTCGAGTGTAATTACATACCTATTAGAAAACAAGCTATCATAATGCTTAATATATGATATGTGAAAATGCGTATAACTTGGCTGTATTTTATATATGTATAACATAGTAACATGGTGTAATTATACAAGGTGAGTGCAAATCGACAACAAATACAACACAATACAGCAACAAAAGGCATTTTGTTTGTGTAAAATAATGTACTACTACCAAAAACACTTGAAAAAGTATTACTTTTGACATAAGTAAATTGTAAACAAAGTCTGTCAGCTGTGCTACTGCACTCACCTTGAATAGTTACACCATGCATAGTAAAAAACATTCGAGATTATTATTTTTTTGTTAGAGAGATAATATTGTGTAGAATACATACATATATTATTTACTTTAAACATTTAATTTTTTGTCGTTAAACTGTTTTAGATAGAGAACAATATACATAATATTCATTCAAAGTAAATTTCTTAATTAAGGACTGGTCTTAAAAAATATTAAGTCGTCTGTTTAAAATGTCTATATTATATTTGTAGCAATATGTAATACGTAACATCTTAAGTCGACTTAAGTCAAAATTTTGTTAAAATCATATTCTGGTACCTCTTTGTACGATCTATAATTTGATATAATCCGTTTTTTTAAATTCCGTTTTTTTAGAAAGTTATCGCGGTTTACTTTTCAACTTTAATTTTTTAAAGCTTTTTTGTTTTCATTATAAAATCTTAAGTAAACTTAAATTGTTGCATTTTAACGAATAAAAAGCTCAAACAAATTTACGGTGGCAAACTGATGTATGGGCGGTTTTTGATTTAAAACTTTTTTTAAATAAAAAGTACAAAAATAAAGACAGAAATTGTAATTTTAGTTTAACTGTAGGTTGGAATGTGTTCTCGTTCTGCAAACTAACACCAACATGAAATGCATATGGAATAAAAAACTTTAAATAAAAAAAAAACCCAAAGTTTTGTTTATTTTTTCGAAACACAAAGTGATTTCCTACAAACACACAGTGGGGCAGAATCGATATTGTTTGTTATTTGCGTGTGCTATTCATCTTTTTAGCTAAATACTTTAAAGCAATATCTTTTATAAGTCGAAAAATAAATGAAATTCAATTTGAAAGTTAAAAAATAATCGATTTTTATTTTTTTTGGACAAAAAAATACCTTAATTAGTTTTGTATTATTAAAAATAATTTTTATTTAAGAATATATAATAAAGGTATCTTTACAGAAATCATTTCAATATAAAAAGCATGTCCAATTTTTAAAATATGTTGCCCCTTAGATGTTCATAATTTTACCTGTTTTTGTTAATAAAATTTTAAAAAATTCATTTATGATATTCCGAATCCAGGGATTTGAAAACCCAGTCCCGTTTGGCAACCCTAGGTCGCATGTTCTATAATTCTAAAGTAATAATACTGCCAAATTTACAGGTATACTAGGAAACAATTACGAGTATACTACATAAGGAGAAATGACTTCTTACTTTTTTATATTATCCTTAAAGTCTAGTTAATTCGATTCTGCCCCACTGTACAACAGTAATATACCTATACTTACAACAACAAACATATAGAAAAAATAATAGAGATTGTAGAAAAAATACATGAGTGCAATGTTATAAAATATATTTTACTATGTATAGTATATATATATATATGTATATATTTATAGTCTTTGGTTACATATTTAGTTTCATGCTAACATTCTGCTTTTTCTCTTATTTTTAAATATTTTAAATTCATACCAACATTATTATTACAACTACATATATTCATAGAAATTCTACAATACAGAAAATTGTTTTTGACTTGATGAACACGCAAGTCAACAAGGATGCAATACCATTGACTGGCGAATGATCCAACCATTGTGAGCATTGTTCCTTATTTATTTAAATATGTTGCAAAAACGTCATGTAACTATATGAGTTCAACTATTTGCCAGGTGCTAACTATTGCAAAATCTTACCCATTTACCACTATCTACATTACCCTGAGTTAGCGAAGAACTTAATTCATTAGTGCATTAGTTAATGAAAAGACATGTTTTGTTGTAAACGTGTGTATCGTCGTAGCCAGTACTTATACTTTTAAAAGTGCAGGGAACTTACAGTTGCTATCAACGAAAACTTATGTAATGTTGACGCATTTTTTTATGTAAGTGTATGTGTGTACTACTTCCCTGCAAAAATCTGTGGAGTACGTGGTCCATTTTAGCTAAAATGTAGTGACTACATCATGGTCCTATGTAATGCACTTATGGACCATTTAATTTTCAAAGCAGAACTTCTTGTTACACGACAATTATTCGTTCTTAAACGACCGTAATCGTGGTTTAAAAGCATTTGATGTAGTTACAAGGAGTAGTTTTAGGACTAGTCCAGTGTTATGCAAAGCTGGATTATATTGTCCAGTCCTAGGACATTGTAATGTTAAATGGACTAGTTTTTTTAAAACAAATGGATTATATTTGGAGTACTCCTGGTCCATTGTGGAGTAGTCCATACATGCGTGTATGTAGTACTCGCGTTTTTTGCAGGGTTTTGCGACATTTGCATGACAATGACACCCTCGTACATACTGAGAGCTGTAGTTGTTGGATTTTATATTATTGTTTAATTTTAAGAGAAAGTTAAATTGTTAAATATACTAAATGAAACCCGTTAAAGAATACTAACAAAACATTTTACAAACATACAAAAAATAAAAACAAGTAAGAAAGTATAGTCGGTCAAGCCCGACCATATAATACCCTACACCCAGTATATGTATAAAACAGTTTTTCAGAAATGGGCGTTAAATGGGATATATAACCTATTGTGGACCGATCATCCAAAAATTTAGTGTCATGATGTCTGTGAATATAAATAGTATATGTGTTAAATTTTATCTCGATATAAATACTTTTAAAAGATTTATGGAGTTTAAAGTGAATTACGGAGGGGGTCTTATATGGGAGTTTCGACTAATTATGGACCGACCATTATAAATTAGGTGTATATAAAAAACTTATTTGTGTAGAATTTTATTTGGATACCAACATTTTTGAGAGAGTTATGATCTTTAAAGTGGTTTTCGGAAGTGGGCCTTATATGGAAGCTACGAGTAATTATGGACCAATCTGCACAAAATTTGTAGATGCCATTTGGCTTCATTTACCACTCATTTGTTTTGAAATTTGTTTGGATACTTGCATAATTAAAACATTTATGATCGGTAAACCCCAATTTCGGGAGGACATTTGTATGGGGGCCAGGTGAAATAATGGACCGGTTTTTCACCAGTTTTGGGCCGAAAAAATATCACGTACCAAGTTTTATTGAAATATCTTCAAAATTGCGACCTGTGATTCTGAGTCGATCGGTATAATTTAAGGTGAGTGTTGGACCAATATTTCTGGGCGTTAAAAAAATCAGCACAAATCCAATATCTCTATCTCCCCACTATGGTGGTGTAGGGTATAAAAAAACAATAGCCAATAAATTTTTTGCGATCAAGTGGTCGCTTGATTTTTGTGTTTTTTAAACTTAAGCTTTAATTTTGTTTAAACATCTATTGAAAAATGTAAATGCAAAATTAACCTATCTATTAAAATCTCGAATATATACTTTAAATTTATTTTATATTTTTTGTTTAACTTTAGGGATCGATGTGATCTTTATAGTAAACCAAAACGATCACCGAAATTCAAAAAGGAAACATTTATTTAAAAATGAGTAGGTATGTATATGTATAAAATTAATTCCACTAAGGAAAAAGAAAAGACACAAGTTTTTAACTTTGGGTCTCCGATTTTGTTCGTATTATATAGTATAATACATGGAGTTCCTTGTACAGTTTTAAATTTTCTCACGATTGAAATTTAAAAAAGTATCATAAAAATTAATATCGAGTTTTATGAAGCTATTTTATTGTTTTTTATTAATTTCAGAAGCATTTGAAAGATAATTATAATTATGTTAACTTTAGACTCTCATGGCCGAATTCTCAGTCATTAGTTAACCATTGGTAAACTAAAATACTAACTATTTTTTAACTATTACTTGTTATTCTTATGGCAAACTAAGCATTGCGAATAAAGAATCATTAGTTAAACCTTTGTCATTAGCTGACTGTGAATTCGGCCATCAGAGTAACATTTTGTTAAGTAGTTGAATTTAAATTCATTGCTGCTGCAGCACACATAAGGATGTAATATATGTAATTACTTCAACGCTAACTCACACTTTATTTCTAATAAAATTTTTCTATTTTTTGGCCCGTACAGTATAAAACACAGTTCATGTGTGTAATTATTTGGAAATATGATGTCACAGCCATCTAAAAAAAATCCGGTGATGACCCTGATATGTAAACATTTAGGGTACCATTTGCAATTAATTAGAATTATGAAATTAGGAGTACAAACAAAAGCTAAACTTGCAATACCTTAGCATTTTTAAAATAAATAAATGCAGGTGCACGAAACAAAATGTTGGTCGGTTATTTAGAATTTGAGCAGAAATAAGCAAAGTATAAAAATGCGTATTTTTCATAATTTAAATAAATATTGAAATATGAGTACATATACTTATATTATCTTGTTTATTTAAGCAATATATATTCACACTGTTGTTCATTAAATAGTGTTAAAGTAAGCTTTCCACTATATATTTAAAATTCTTGAAAATAATTATATTATTTATTATTATAAATTGTTTTTTTTTTTATACACAAAATGTTGCAATCAATATAAACAAACATTACATTTCTGTTTCGTATTGCTCGAAACAAGAACACAAAAATCTCACAGCTAAAAAACTAAAATAAACATGTTGGTTGCGTTGTTGACCACATAAAAATAGAATTTCGCATAAAAATTAAATTTTTATCAAACTATTAATACGAATCCGACCAGTAAAATTATGCATGAATCTCAATCTATATGTATCAATATCTATTTATTTGTTTTCCAACTGTGACCATTTGATGGATTCTACGAGACGAGTACATCCAGCACATTCACATGATGAATCATTCAAAAGCATTTGCGTAGTCCACTTTCCATGCATACATACACACGTAAATGTATACATACACACGTAAATGAATGAGTATGTACATGCATAGATGTCGATTTTTGTGTAGATTTCAAATGAAAAAAAAGGAAAAAATTCTCATCGAATTGAAGCAGTTTAAAAAACTTTGACTTTTTCGTACACAAACAACCTCTTATGGTGTATGGAACTCAAGGCTTTCATTCATTCAATTTTATTTGAATTTCTGTGCGTGTTTTAGAATTGAAATTAAATTGTAACTTGGTATATACTCAATACAGCGTTATGGTTTTTTTTTGTTGTTAATTATTTTAAAATACGTATTGAAAGTTATAGCAAACATTTCTCATATTGTTTTTACATTAGGCGAATGTTTCAAATTTACATATACAGAATGTACAATTTTAAATAAAATCTTTTTTTTACGTAAATACACAGAAAATTCCATTTATTTATATAAAATACAAAACTACCAAAACTAATTATCGTAATAAGTGAATATAAAAACAAAATCAGAGTTTTATATTTGACTGTGCCAAATCTTATACCCAATCTACTACCAATATATTTCAAAGCATTTTGTTTTGCAAAAAGAAACCCTTAAACACAGTTGAAACTTATTGTTTTATCCTACGTATTATTTGAAAAATGTTATAATAATAGTCAACAATGACTTTTGATGTGATTATTATTTTACAATTTACAAAAACTATAGTTATGTATAAACAATGTAGTACAACACTCATATTAAAATTGTCACGCAAATAACTTGATGTCAATTTTAATAAATGATCCAAAACTCGGTGACATTAGAATTGTTTAATAAATTTTAAAATTAATAATACAAAATACAGTCACAAAGATTTTTTAATAAATTCTTATCATCTTACATAAAATGACATCATTAATGTAGAAATTAATGAAATATAATTTTTTTTATAATACCTAATTAATAAACAAAAAATTCAAATGATGAGTATTTAAATAAACTCAAACATGATGAGAGAAAAACTATATAAAAATGCTAAATATACATTATAAAATGTGCAAATCAGATATAGTAAAAACTATTGTGATATTTTATATACTTTCTGTCTCTTACGATTTTTGTAATTACTTTTTTAAATAATTTTAGAGTTTGCATTTCAGTAAGCTTATGGTAAAAATGTGATGATTGACAAAACAATTTAATTTGGTAGATATTCTTAATCTTAAAATAAAGTGCAAAGTCCATGTTTAAAATCAGTTATTTTATTTAGGAACATTGATTTAAAATGAATAAAATTTATTTAGTACATACATACTTTTCATTTATGTTCAGTCGTATGTATTTCAAATTCACCATTTTCCATCTCTGCCACAGATAATAGAATGCGACCACTTAGAAGGGAAGATGAGAGTAATTTAATATATAAATATTGCTCTTTTTACGCAAAAACGTTCTACAAAAACAAAATTTGTGTTTATTACAATACTTTAATTCTCTTATGGTTCAAGGCCATTTTCCTAAAAATATTTAATGTAGAAAATCAGTATTTACGATATTTTTGAAAGCTTAAGAGATTTTACAACTATATTTCTTAAAAGCCCTTCAAAATTAAGTTTAGTTCAGTTGGTGTGTGAGCAGATAATGTTTTATTTGTAAATGTAAATGTAAAAATAAATTATCAAAAATAATAAAAGTTACTCTCAAGAATGCAACAACAAAATACCTGCAAATATTTAGATTTGTTTATATTTTTCTTATCAATTTGGTGGAAATTTTATAAAAAAAAAAACTATCCTATGAATTGTAAGATTAAAAATCGAATAGATATACATATGCATGTGTGTTTTTTCTCTATTTCCTAAAGTTTAACCCCCATATTCAAAAACGATTATTAAATTTAACAAACGTTTATTAAGACAGATTTGTATATAAAAATTTGCTTAATAAACGTTTGTTAAATTTAATAATCGTTTTTGAATAAGGGGGTAGAAAACAATTTTTAGTATTTGTATTTATTTTGAACAGTTATAATAAAAAACAAAAAGTAATTAGGTATATACTCGATCATTGTGCATGAATTAAAAACAGGAATTACAAACTGTTTAAAGTTTTCAAATGAAATGTTTAGATTAAATCGTGGGTATTTACTAATGATAATATTTGTTTATAGTATACTCGTATATGTACTTGGAAAATTACATAGGTTCGGTTGTGGGGGTGAAGACATTACAGAATACGTTTTAAATACAATTACACTATTTTTGCAAAAACTCTTAGTTCTAAATATTAATCAAAGTCTGCCGCTCGCTGCAGATTCATTAGTTTAACTTTAGAATAGTGTTTTTTATGAATCAGTTGGAAATTATCATTCTAGTTTATTAAAATCTATATAAAATTAAATTGCACGAGATAAAACTGTTTACACCAATCATAGATTTCAAAGTGGCCGTGATGAATCTTATATATTCTTTGCATTAGTATACTTTAAAAGGAAATAAAATAAAATTAAATTAATTAATTTGCTTGGCGATAAATTGATATCAGTTGTTTTAAACCAAAAGTATATAATTTTTCAACAATTTTCGCATATAAGTTGCAATATATTTTGAAGAAATAATTTTTACCTTTTTTTTCGCTTTTAGTTCCCTTCGGGCACATCTTTTTTCAAAGGCAGATCTATACTACAATTTTCAATGGTATTATAAATTTAAAAATGTAACCGAATTAAAATTCAAAGTTAAAATTTAATGTGAAATATACTGATTGAAACCTATTGCAATAAATGTCACTAAATTGTTCTTTACAAAATAGCTGCATTTAGTGAAAGTAAATATATTGGCATGTGGGAGGTATCGTGGATTATCAGCAAATATTATATTTATTGTATGGACATACATATGTAGTTATAATTAGTTAAGGCATTGCAAATGTTACACGTACATATGTACATAAGTGAAGCAATATTAATAAGTACTTGTAGTATAGTATGAGTATAGTAAATATCAGTACATACAGTGCAAACAAATTGTAAACTACAAATTAAATATTCACAAATAAGGGTTTATAAAACTACTTTTTATAAGCCAGTGTTGAATTTAAAATTTAGTTTAAATTTATGTATATGTGTGTCCACTTCTGAAAGCTTTTACTGTATTCAGTATTAATATATTTTTTAATATTGTATATCATTAGTGCAGTAAATTTGTACTACATATGTATATATTTATGAATGTTAGGTATATATGAAGTACATATTTATTTTTCTGTTCTGTTCAACTATGCATTTACTGGCAACAATAGTTTAAGTTTAGTTTACCTTTTTGTTGTTATTTGTTTTAATTTTAACAATAAGTGTATAATATTATTTTGTAATAACAATGCAGTTAGAACAAAAGGTATTTGAGCGCCATGTATAAATGCAAAAAATCGATACTGAAGACAAATATAAATACTAATTGTATCCTTTTTTTCCTTTCGACACATATAACGCTATTTAGTTTTAAACAATTAGATGTGTAGAACTTTGCAAATAACAACAATCATTACATTAATAATTTAAAATAGTGAGATTTTTTTTATTTAATTTATTGATTTATAAAATCTCTATTAACTAACTAAATATTTGTATATAATACAGTGGTGGACTTATAATTAGAAACGACTTTTCAGCATATATCTTTGTTCATATATTTCAAAAATTTAGTTCAACATATTAAAACTAATAACAGAAACAGTAAAGTAACAAATTATTATTAAGTTTAAAATAAAAAAAAATCACATCATCAATACTATTTTAACGAAATTTAAATGAAACACCAAAAAAACGCAATATCAAATTGGTCACATAATTAGAAACTAAAAAAATGTATGTAAAAAACCTTACTGAGGTTTAATTAAACGCACTTATCCTTTAATATTTTGTTGGATAACCCTTGTTTTTGACAACATTCGCCAGTCTTTTTTAATTAAACGCTGGCATGTTTGCAGAGATATGTTTTTATATTATTATCATCATTATTTCGTGGATTTTTGTCTTTTAAGTCTCTTTTTACAATTGCTCATAAGTGTTTAATTGTGTTAAGATCGGGACTTTGTGGTGGCCAGTCAAGAACATCATCACTAACCGTGGGTCATTATCATGCTGGAAAATGTATTGGTCGAGCATATTCTCAAAGCAATATGGTTCCATTACATTTTCCAAAATGTTTTTATATTGATGCTGATCGATTATTCTCTGGACGTACAATTGGACCCACACCACTCCAAGAACCGTGTTTATTTTTTACTGTTTTACCAGTGTACCTGAGGTCTAAGGCTTTCTTTAGAGGACGTCTAACATATGATTTTCCATCAGATTGGAACAAGTTAAACTTAAGTACGTCGCTTCAGAGAACTCTATTCCAGCAACGTGAATATTTTCTGAGTATTTCTCTTGCAAACCGCATCCGCTTAAACATAAGGTGCTTTTTCTACATTGCACCCACGAAGTCCTGACTCATTTAAGCGTCTTCTTATTGTCCGTGTGGATATTTCTGCGTTTATTTGCTGTCCAATTTTAGCCTTTATTTAGCGCGAAGATAAAAATGGATTTTTTTTACTGGATCTACAAATAACTCTATATTCTGCTAAAGTGGTCTTTCGTGTCCTAGGTTTCCTATCTGGGATTGCAAACTCCTTTGTATTTTTGTACAAGTGAATTGCACCAAGAAAACTTTTATGCAATAGCCGACATTGAAAGTTTTTAATTTTTGGTAACACTGCACATTTAACCGCCTCATTTCTGGAGTACATGCCTTGTTTTAGCCCATTTTCGAAATTAAACCGTATCAAAATTATTACAAGTTAATCTATGCTTTAACAAATTATACTCACTTTGTCAGTATTATTTCGAAAAGATTGAAAGTTTAAGAAAAAATGCGCGTTTCTAATTACGTGAACTCAACGTGTTGTGCATCAACCACAATCTTGATTGTTTACTCATTGAATAACGGTAAAAACAATATACAGTGTAGGTCTTTAAAAGCAAAGCATCGTTTCTAATTATATGTCCACCACTGTATTTACATACGTATGTAGTGTTGCTTAATACATACATACGTATTAAATTTCTTAATAATTTCATATGTGCATACCCTGCCAACATTTTCTATTGCGGAAGTGACTCAGAAGTGACGCTAAGAAGTTGAAACTCATCTTCTGCGATACCATTTTCTCACCGTAGAAGCGTCTTCCGTATTGAGAAGTTGTACCCTCCGGAAGTGGAAGTTTCTTTCATCGTCCATCGTAAGATTAAGTTAGTCTGTGGCCATGTTTTTGCCTGTCGAATTTAACATGGGATTTTTCATTTCTGCATAAATATTCACACTTAATTTAAATAATTAGAATGCTCCTACATTAAAGAAAGAAGACGAAATACCTACTTGTAGTCAAACTCACTAACTATTAAGCTACAAATCTTTAATCTATAATTTATTCTATTTTTGTTAAAAATTGTGTGTAAACATATTCTGAAAAATTCTGCATTACATGTGCATATCGAATAGTTTTTACATTATTGATTATTTCCTACCACGTAAGTACGAAAAGAAACTTGTGAGTTGTAAATAATTTTAAAACTGCAGGGTATATATTTAATTCAATGTATGTGCCTATATAATTATTTGTAGTACATGTGTACTGTAAGGTAGTATTTTTTGTACCTTTACAACTACTAATATGAATTTCATTAATATTGTTTATTTTTAATTTTTCTGTCTAAAAGTTAGTAGAAAGTTAGTGGAAAAGATCCAAGTTGAGTTTGAAGAAACTAAATGTGCAGGTGGGACAGATAGATAAACAAGACAGAGAATGTCTCATGGCATTAATTTTTGTAATCAATTTTCTTCGTTAAGAGGTATTGTTCCCAGGAAATGCAAAATTCCAACAAATTCAATTTCATTAATAAACTTATTAACTAAATACATAATACATGTACACATACATATACTAACGGGTCCGTCTATCTAACGTTTTTTTTTCAACTAGTGCTTATATCGTGAATGGTAACACTTAGCTCATGTCTGATTTGACAGATACTAAGTTTTATCCTTCCGCTGAACATATATGGTTGTGTATACGCTTGAACAACGCTGGGAAATATTGCGACTTTACTTTGAAAATCATGGTAATGTTGCAGAATGTGTGCGAAAATTGCGTACGGATTTTGGTATTGCCCATTTTGATCTTGGCGGGTATGTAAACAAGCAAAATTTTAGCATTTGGGGCACAGAAAACCCGCACGCATACATTGAAAAGCCGATGCACCCAAAACGAGTCACTGTTTGGTGCGGATTTTGGTCCAGGCATAATTGGGTCATTTTTCTTTGAAAATGAGCAAGGAGTGGCCGTTACAGTTATCGGGCCATGTTGAATGAATTTTTGTTCACAAAAATTGAAGAGGAGGATATTGGCAACATTTGGTTTCAACACGACGGCGCTACGTGCCACACAGCCGAAGCTACACTCGCTGTTTTGCGCATTGCTTTTGAAGATCGCATTATCAGCCGCAGAGCTGATGTCGTTTGGCCACCTCCGAGCTGCGATTTGACACCGTTGGACTATTATTTGTGGGGTGCCGTTAAAGATAAGTGTTACGCCGACAAGCCAGAGACAATTGACGCTTTAAAGGACAATATTCGTGAAGCCATTGGTGAACTAAAGCTGCACACAATCGATAATGTGCTTAAAAATTGGACCGATCGTGTAGGCTACTGCATGGCCAGCCGAGGCATCCATTTGAATGAAATTATTTTCCTTTCAAACAAAAAAAAAAGAAATTTGAGAAAATATTCAGTAGTTGTTTTTATAGCATTTTCAAAAAAAAAAAGTTATTTGGCGAACCCTTTATTAGTACATAAAAACTTTTCAACATAGTCTTCAAATAAAAAAAGTCAAAATCTTAAGTAAAACATAAGTAATACTATTAAAAAAAACATATAAATGCGATTATACTTTTGTTTTCCTACAATTTTTTTTACTAAATGTTCCCCCAGATATTCTGCGAATAATAAATAACTTTATATGTATAAAAGTTTTTGAAATTGAAAATAAATTATATTAGTACATACGAGTACATACATATGTATGTATAAAATTAATATTGCAGATAATTGAAAGCGTGTAGTCTATGCATTTTGTTCTGTATGATATCTAAATAAATTTCAGTTGTAATTTTACTTTCAATTTAGAAAATTGATATATATAATACCAAATAATAAAAACGTACCATCATAACTTTGGAAGATTTTAGCTTATTTTAGTTAAAATTTGTTCTTTATTGGACGTTATTGAAACGATTTTTTACAGCTCCAAAAAAGTACTCTAAGCTTTATTGAACCTTTGTATATTACTCTTATTTTAGAAACTAATTGCAAATAGCAAACTTCGTTATAACAATTTTTGTTTATTCAGAATATGTAATATCACTTCTGAATCTTTAGTCAAGCTTCAGGATTTATGTTATTGGATGTTGGCGATGTCACTGTAAATTTTGAAGTACATATATTTAAAGACTCAAAAGTGTTAGTTTTTAATACCTATTAAATAAAAAATTTCTCAAATCAGGCTGATATTATTTTTAGAACATTTTATTATGTGTGTAGATTTTTATAAAATTAACCTGAGCTTTTAATTTAACAATTATTTATTGTCTAAAAACATTTAATCAGAAATAAAAAAATTTACAATTTTTTTTTAACAATTTTGCATGATTTAATTTAAGTGGCAAGAAATAGATTGATTTAAAATAATTTCGGAAACTCTGTGTAGAAATCCCTATTACTTTTCCAAACGATTTTTATTTAAAAATATAAACAGGTGACAGGGTTATAAAAAATATTATGTACAATATTTTTCTGTATGATAAAAAGCTCACAAAACTACTACTCCTGTAAAGTTTTGTGTGCTACACATAAGATATTTTCTCTGTAGGTGATATACCTGGATATATCTTATCTCTTTCCTAAATACCTATCAACCCATAATAATTTCTCTCCATTCATTTCTATACCTTATAAAATGACACTAATTGTTGTTTAAAATGTTATTTCCTATTTATCTTAAACGATAAAAATGTTTTAAATTTACAAATACCTATAAAATAAAAACTCGTTTGATAAAGGCAACATGCCAAAAATGGCAAAATAAGTACATTAAATCTTGAATCAAAAGCAACTCTACAGAAAAAACACATAAATATCAATAATAACAATCACAAGATGAAACCATAGACATGAAGACCAAATCATAATTAATAATACATAAAAGAATTGAATAGATTAAATGAGAGTAAAATACAAATAAATAAAAACAAAGTTTGACAAATTGGCAGTGTTGTTGTTTAAGCGGAAGTTTAGAAAAAATTTAATACACAATTTAGTATTTCCTAAAAAATTATGAAGTTGTGTTTTTAAAGCTTAAATTAAACTTTTTCAATAACATTTAATAGTGGTTGTTATCGTTAACAAAATATTTATAATAAACAAGATCAGGTTTAGATATGGGCTAGGTTTAGTGAATGGTACACTGAATTTTTGTAGAACGTCTGATGTGATAAAAACGGTGGAATATATCATCTGTCATAGCTTAAGGCTACGATGCACATGGGTAGATATATCTTCTTTTTTAATCAATTGTCTTAATGAATTGAAGGAAATCTTGTTTACTACTACTTGGAGCTTACTAGGTGATCCAAATGAAGTGTGTATGTACTACTTAAATACACATTACATATACTGTTTAATTATAATTTTAATTAAGTGTAACATTTTAGGTAAAGAATTTTCATTTTGTTGAAATAAGAAATTGAAAAACAAAACGCTGAAACAAACTTCTTATTTATCTACATACACAACTATATTTCTATATTTTCGATGCTAATTATATCGTGCTAACTAATGTTTTATTAAAAAATAAACTAATAACAAAACAAAGAAAGGTGTGAAATACAAGAGAAAAACTAGAACCATTTGCTTCTCAATATAAATATGAATATAATAAAAAAAAGACTACTAAACATCTGCTTATGTCTATTTAATAGAAATTACTTTTTGTTATTGAACAATGATGATCAAAAAGAGAACAAAATTTAGTAAAATGACGTCATTTATGAAAATCATATTTACACTACACTATATCTCAAAATTGACCCAATTACGCAGGCGCTTTTTACTAAAGCAAAGAAAAATAGCTTTTTCAAATATAAGTTTATAATTACTAATTTACATTAACGTTTCTTTCTATATGACTGCGTAAGAATGAGAGAAAAATAATTTCCATAAAATTTTAGCAAACTACTAAAAATGACGTCATTGAGTAAAAATATACCAGATAATATTATGCAACTTCATTTTTTTTTTATTTATATTAGTCAGTATTTCTGCCAATTTATTTTGCCCAGTGTATTTATTATTTCCATCTTGTTGTTATTTACACAATCTCCCGTTAACAGGACAAATATCTTTTGAGTAGAAGCCAGTAAAATAAACAACTGACATTACCCACCTTAGCAATGGTTTTTGTCTATCTTATTTTTGGGGAATAAATTTTAATAAAAACCTGCGTTTATAAATTTAATTTACTTCGAACACTTTGTATTAATTTTTCAATTTCATTATTTTTATATCTTCGTGGCATTAACACTTGTTAAATGATTTTATATTAAATTTTTTTGAATTACTTTGCTTATTTGCTGTGAATTTCCTTTTGAAAATACTTTCGTTTTGCTTGCTTTTTTAAATCGGTATATTATATTTTTATATGTAAATACGATTTCACTTCTCTCACTGCTAATTTCGTTTTATTATTGTTATATTAAAAAAAACTACACACGCGCTTTGCAAAATCTTTCAATACGAAATCGAACGACGGAAAATAAAAAACTGAATGTTTTTAGCATGATGAGTATTTAGTATTTTGGTTAAGTGCATGGTGAGATAACTCTACAAGGTGGTGTTGAAACGCCAGCTGTTTTTTTGTTAGTCATGTTCGTTATGTCAAACTTTATATACATATGCATGTATGTATGCTCAAGTTGTGTTAAAAAAATAGCAAACGTATCAAGTTATACAAAAAAGTAAAAAAAAAACAATTGTCCATAAATTAAATGTTTCATAAATTAACAAATTTATAAATTATTTTTATTTTCATCTTGAATTTAAATAAATTGTATGTATGTGTTTATTTTTCCTGCAAAAATGTTTGTAAACAATAACCAGTTGTTTTTGACATTACAAACATGAAAACAAAAACAAAAATACCATGTTGTTTCTGTTGCTTTTGTATTGTTGTAATATTGCCATCACCTTGTAGAGTTATTTCACCATGGTTAAGTGTTTTGTATAGTGTAAAGAGAGATAACAAACAATGATAGAGGGGGATAAATATATTAACTTATCAGCAGCTGTTTGTAAATACCAGAGTTACTTTAATTTATCTTTGAAGTGTTGTATTTGTCTGGGATTAGTTAAAGTTAGGGCTGCCAGATGGAATTTCGGAAAAATCATCAAAACCTGGATAAAAAATAAAAAATCGTCATAAAATCTTTAGAAGCACGACCAGCGCGCGTTGTTTTATTTGATATTTGGTGACCTTTTCGTCTTTTTTCGTATTTAAGTTTTCCTTAAGTTCAATTTTCGGACTCAAATTTACGCGATCTTGTAGACTAAGACTGTGTGTGCATAATAGTTTATTTTTATTTATTTTATTTGTTTATGGTTTTCAGAAACAAGAAAAATTAAACTCAACCATGGTGTAAATAAACAAGGTGAGTGCAGTAAGTAGTACAGCTGACTGACTTTGTTTACAATTTACACTTATGTCAAAAATAATAATTTTTCAAGTGTTTTTTGACAGTAGGTACATTATTTTTTACACAAACAAAATTTCAATTGTGTTGCCTTTGAATTTGTTATTACACCATGCAATCAACTTTGATTGATAACTCATTCATAGCTGCCAGATATGATGAGTTTTGTCATTTTGACGATTTTTTGTTTCAAAAATGCAGTGACGATTTGACGATGTTTTTCTAAAAGTGACGATTTTCTGAATTATTAAAATTTTCTATCATTGTTTGTTTTATCAATGATTTTGTTACCAAATTATATCTTTTTTTGACAGCATAACTATTTTGCTCATTTAATCCTCATAATATTAAGAAGAACATGACATATTTTAAAAACAAAACTAAGAATTAATGGTAGTTTTCTTAATTATTCACAATTTTAAGTATAATATCCATATAATTTGCATCAGGATAGTAATTACTTGTTTATTGGTAGTAAACACTTCAGTTTTATAGCTGACCAGTTTTTGTTCATTGAACTTCCAATTTCATTTAAGAAAATTGACTTTTCTTTTCCATTTCCATTCGAAAATACTATTTTGTTATTGCCTTGACGAGTCAGAATTGAAGAGTGAGAAAGCGGACTAAGATATTCGGCATGTGATGGAAATCAATATCGAAAACGAATGAATGAGTTTTAAAGTCATTTTTTTCGTAGTATTTCTTTCTGTATTGAAAAACTTTTTTCACAGATATATTGTTGTGCTACTAAAGAGAATCTTAAAACAAAAATTTTAAAAATTAGATTATATGCAAAACTGATTTGCTTTCGATATCATTTCCACATGCCTGATTATAAAAACTTTGTTTAAAGCTGTGTTGTTTATTTTTGTGATTTCTTATTTAAAAAGTTAAAATTTATGTATTTTAAAATGTATTTACAAGATACTCTATAAACTTGAATTTTTATGCTCTCGTATAATTAAAAATTTGAAATACTCTTCTTCTTCTTATTTTTCCGATTTTTTATTCGAAATAACGATTTTTTCTTTTTTTATCGGGATTTTGAGGATTTTTTCCGAAAATCGTCTGGCAGCCCTGGCTAATTATCTTTTGCTCGTCATAGTTGTAAAATGAGGTACTTTTTTATTACATTTCTTTTACTTGTAACGTAAAAAAAAAATTGTTTCTTTCTATTTTTAAATAGACGTCATCAACAAAGTTCGGATATACATATATAACTAACGAACCAACAACAAAAACAAACAAACCAACAAACCAACAAACCAACAACAACCAACAACAAAAACAACAACAACAAAAACAACAACAACATGGGATGGCTGGCTGGCAATTATTTTAAAGCTATAAAAAAAGAACCGAAATTTTTTTTTTGCTCGTGTAGTGAAATGTGGTGAAAATAACGTGGTGAGTAAAAATCGTGGTGAGTATAAAAATCGTGGTGAGTAAAAAAATCGTGGTGAGTTTTTATAAATTCACCACAAATTCCGTTATTCCACATTTTTCAAGGTCAATGAAAATTGTTTATCCTAAAAGTAGGCAATGATGTGCTTTTTACTGTTTTATTAGGTGGTTTCTGAATTAGCTAAAGAAAGAAAGAAGAAAACCATCATGTCGTTATTTCTTTTTTGTATGTGGTCTAAAAATTATTTATTAATGTCAAATCGCCACTTTGCTTTGCACATTATTTATAGTACTGATTATTATATAACGTTTAAATGTAGAATAACATACATACTTAAAATTCTACAAACCTATTTGTAATAATTATTGAAGTAATAGTTAATTTTGACCATAATTTGTTCTCTTGTTTTATTTTTTCTTTATAAACAATTAAATTTTTTAGTAATCTCTGCTGGTTGTAGTGGGAGTAATTTATCTTACATCAGATTAATTAATATGTGCACAAATGTCTAAAGTTCACTTAACCCAAGTCATATAAATTAATAATTAACTCTGTAAACAATAAAAATATATTTTACAAACTTTAAGACGTTTTTGTCAAAAATGACGTAATTGTAAATACATATAATAAATAAAAGATATTGTAAATAAAATGATTAACGATTACTTTCAGAGGTTTCAAAATAACAAATTTTTAACACTAAACAAACAAATTTGTAACAGCATATTTGTCAAAATAAGAAAAAAAAATTTATTTTTTTTTTAAACTTTGCTAAAATATACACACATTAATTAAAGTATGGCCAATATTTGTAAATCTTTGAAAGAATTATCCATACAAGGTTATTGGGATGAGGTGTTTACTTGTTTAAATATTGATGCAAACTCAACCATAGATTTGGCCAGTTTGAAAAGTAAGTAGTAGATTATTTGAAATGTAAAATTAAATAATTCAGTTTTCAAAGTACCAGAACATCAAAATGATTTGTGGTTAGATGACCATAAGGCCACTTTAAATTCGTTGGAAGTAATTTTGGGTTTTATATTGTTTTGTGATCAAATATTCTACATCCTGCTGCTGCTTTATTTATCACTATTTGTTGTAAAATTTGTACGTCAACAATTATTAAACAAATATTAAATAAATAAACAAATAAATGTATTAAATTTCACTAAAAATAAGCCTTTAAACAGAATCTGAAGGTAAACAAAAGACTTAAGACACATACCTAAAAATTGTCTACACAAAGAGGAAACAAAAGATTTGAGACACAAAACCAAAAGATATTCAATTTCATTCTGTAAGATTAGATTATTTTTGATAAACGTAGCATCTGTCTGTTGCAAATAAATATTTAGCAAAGTTCAAAGATATAGAATTTTTAGAAAAGAATATTATATTTTGTTTTGTTTCAAGGCCATCGAATCCATTAAACTTTATAATAATAATATTCGTTTTGGGGTTTATTCTTCTTAAAATTAACACTTAACAGACAAAAGAGCGAAAAATATACAATTTGATTGATTTGATACATTATTAAAATCAAAATTAATCTTAAAGCCTCAAGCATTTGTAATGAACAAGTTTTGTTTAAACAGTTGTCATGTTCTTTGGATTTCATGAGTGACACTAAAGAATTTTTATTATGTATGTATGTTTATTCCATGGTGTAATTATACATGTATAGTTACACCATGGTTTATACCATGACACAATAATATAAGGTAGAATAAGTAGAAAAGACATTCAGTGGTATAACTATACAAGGTGAGTGCAAATCGACAACAAATACGACACAATACAGAAACAAAATAATGTACTGCTGTCAAAAACACTTGGAAAAAGTATTACTTTTGACATAAGTAAATTGTAAACAAAGTCAGTCAGCTGTGCTACTGCACTCACCTTGTATAGTTACACAAATGGTATTCAGCACAAAAATTCATTTAGATTCGAAAATCAAATTGTACAAAAAAAAAGCAAAAACAAAAATACCATGTTGTTTCTGTTGCTTTTGTATTGTTGTAATCTCGATGTCACCTTGTAGTGATTTCACCATGGTTACACTATGAGATATTCTCTATACAATTCTTGAAACGTCAAACAAAGAAAATATGGAAAAATCAAAATGAAATGTTTAAGAACAAAATAAATTATTTTCTAGTTTGGTAAACAAAATTATTTTTAAACATTTTTTAAATTAAACTATAGAAGAAAAATTATATTTACATACGTTTACATTTAATAATAAATACATTGCAAGACCTATGTATATCATTCGGTGGATTTCTCACTGAATCTACTTTTTTCATGTAAAGATCTGTATTCTTCTTTTGTTTTCATTCAATGCAACATTTTGTTGAACTCAAATAATGTTGCCAATGTGGTTAACTTTCATTAAATTCATTTTTCACGGTTTTTAGTTTCTGTTTAATTAAATGATTTTTGTACGGAAATATTCTTTGTATAATTAAATATTGGCAATATGTTAAAAAAAATAATATTATTGATGATTTGCCTTTGTGTTATGATTTATTGTACTGTCCATGTGATGTGCATTCAATTTATTTTCCTTTGTCTTGAAATTTAAGCCACTAAAGTTTAATGATTTCAAGTTCACTGATTAAGATTAAGGATGTATTTGTCCAAAAATATAATGTGCAATTTAAATGCATTTGATCTTTTTTAATAATAATTTCCAATTGCGCAAACATTTTTTTTCCCAATAAACACATTTTCTTTAGACATCCATACATATTCTCTGTTCCATTTCACACATTTTTATGACCTAATAAATATTTTGTCTTAATGTACATATAATATAAAAATTATTGCAATATCTTTTTTTGGATTTCGTATGTACTACACATATACATACATGAATAAAATGTACTTTTTAGTCCTCCAAGATATCATTTTTATAATTTACTAGCTGACCACCTCGGCTTCGCTTGGTATTTACTAATGATTTGTATTTCATATAGAATGAAAAAAAGGCTTTGGTGTCAGTTCTTCAAGTTTCTTAAAAAGATGGGAAGTAAAAATGAGGCAGTAAAATTTAGTTCTTTGAGTTTTGATAAAATTGTCTCATACTTAAAAAATGAGAAGTGAAGAGGAGGCTTTGGTGCTAGTTCTTCAAGTTTCTTCAAAGAGGTCTCTTATTAAGAAAAATGAGAAGTGAAGAGGAGGCAATATATTAAAAACATAAAATTTCCGAGTCTTACCCGGAATTTTTGAATTTTTTTCTTTACAAACAATCTCCTGAGAATTTCGAATCGAATAAAAAAAAATCAGCCAAATCGCTCCAGCTGTTCTCACGTGATGCCATTACATACATGGACCATTTCATTTTTATATACATACATATATAGATTAAACAACAATAATCGAACAATTTCTTACGAATAATTATTCGAAGAATTCCAAAATGTCCATTATCGAATAACGAATATTTAGATTAATTTTATGAAGAATGATCGAATAAATATTTTTTATAATTTTATAATTAAAATTTTATAATTTTTAAAATCCGTCTAGTGAAAAACTACAACATGAAATTATATATATATTGTATATCACTTTTAATTCAAACGTAAGTTAAATAAAGTTTTTCAATCACATTAAATGATTGCTCTGATAACTCCTTATCTATATATATATAAATTAATGATTGTATGTATGTATGTATGTCCTAAACTATGCATCTGATCATGTGATGATCTTCGGCAGAGTTGTTGTGCATGAGACCGGAAAGGTTTCTGAGTTGGTATGACCACGCCTACTTTAACCCCCACGTTTTTATTTGATTAATTGCTTCTGCATGGGTTTTTACAGATTTACTTCAAACAAATTGTATACACATCTTACTGAAGACGAGGTAAAAATAAAAATTTTATGTGCCACGCCCACTTTCACGCCCCACCACAACAAATTAAGAAAATAATAATTAAGATTCATACTCCACGCCCCTTTTAACGCTGCATCTCTTGCAGGACAACGCCTGCCGGGAAGGTCAGGAAGCTGGAACGATCTTACTAAAAATTTGACGGAATATAACTAAGAATCCGGCATGACTAGAAATACTTCTTTCGACCGCCTACTTTTTTTCAAAATGAGAAAAATCAATAAAATTACTCAAAATGAATAGAATATTTGTGTAATGTCTTATAGATATATTTCAAAAAAGAAAAATTTGATATTTAGTAAAAAAAAAAAATAGTAAAAGAGTTTGGAAGTTGTAGTGTCCACATACATATGATGGCGAAAATCTAAGTTATTTATAAATTATGCTATGTATATATTTGCTCCTTAAAAGAATGTATTAAAAGTGATTGCAAACAACATACTTAACATGAAGTAAGAAACATATCAATGTATCAATGCATAAAAATTAAATAACTAGAATATACAGGAAAATACAATAAATAATAGAAAATAAATCATAATGACCCTTGATTAAACCAGTGTCATCCTTATAACCTAAACTGGTGGTGAATGAAGTGTTGAATATGTTAAAAAAAATGATATTGACGATTATTTATATGTCTATATGCAAGTGATGTTATTAAAGATAGCTTTAGACGATACTATTTTATGTACGACTAGATGAAGAAAAAAATTCTCATTTTACTTTATTTTACTAATTTTAAATTATTCGAATAATTCAATTAATTTTAAATATGTGACCTATTCGTTTTATTCAAACGAAAGAAAAAACGAATAATTTGAATACCCCAATATGTATAGTTGCTGATGGTACTTGGTACATATTATTAACGCATATGATGAAAAGATCAAAAGGTTTGTACCTATGTCCCGGTTTACATAATGAAATTTTTGTCGCTGCGATTCTCGTCGTATCTTCTTTAAAATTGTATTTGCGTCTACATTGTGAAATTTTTGTTGCAGAGATTTTTTGTGGATGTATACATGTTTTTATATATTTTGTAGCTAGCACAGGCATATATACATACATACATGTATGAATATAAAAAAACAACGAATGAGGGAACAAAGCGTGTCTCACGAGTACATGCATATGTGTACCCCTTTTAATACGACTCACTGCTTTCGCCTACAAAGCAAGAATCGCAGCGACAAAAATTTCAAATGCAAACCGGGACTATGTAGCCTAGTGGTTAAGATGTTTGACTACAAAAAGTAAGGTAATGAGTTCTCGAGTTCAGTATTTTCTGATTATTTCTTTTCTATTAATGTTCTTAATAAATGTTTATAGACCAATGACCTGCAGTATTTTTAAAAATGTTCATTATCGAAATTATTCTATTTGATTCCAAATTATGTACGTAAACTTGTTAATTTTTTTCAATACTTCAATCATAAATTCAACAAAATCTGTTGCGCTTCAACATTGATAATTTTCCGTTTATTGCAGTTTTTATGTTTGAAGTTGAAACAAAGGATTAAAAATCAGATAAAATAAGCTTGTTTGTTAATATTTTAAAATCTTTTCCTAAAACTATTAATTGTTCTGGTTTTCAGGCGCCATGTAGTTTTTTAACACACAAAAAACAACAAGCAAATATAAACTGTCTTTTAAAACAATCAACCTTGAAAAATAAATAAATAAATCAATTAAAGTGTAACAAAAGCTCAAAAACAAACATTAATCGATCCATTAAAATCTCAATATGATATACAAAATTAAACAAAATAAAATAAACTAAACACTGTTAGCCAGGTTTGTATTTTTGTATCTCTAAAAGTATACGCATGATCACTAAACTTTGGCTTCTTGTCTTTAACCCTGACGACAGACTATACTAAAAGCTAAAATAAGATACGTATTTTAAGTAATTTTTCTAGTAAAAGACACTGCTCTCATAATATAAAACAATTCCAACTTATCAACACATCACATGCAACAATACACAATGGAAATAATAAATGAACATTTTAATTTCAACTTTTTTACAATGTTCAGAGCAAATTAACAAATACATACTTCGATTTTATTGCAAACAATACAAGTGTTGGCAGGTTGGTTTGAACGAAATCCTATGACTAGATTTGAATATAAAAAGACATATAAATCAAAGTGCGTATAAAGATGATGAATGAGTTGTATAAATAGATTACGCTTGTAAGAAATAAAAACAAATAATTTAGATAAAGTTTGCAGATTTACAGTTTAAACCAAAAATTCATATATTTTTCAACATATTTACTATATGCTAATTTTCATTGTGTGTTATTTTTAATTGTATTTAAAGAAAGCAATATCGTTTGCATCAATATCAATGCTTTATATTTAGAAATGTCAATTACATACATACATATACATATATACATATTTGATTTAAATAATAACAAACAAAGCCCAAAATAAAAATTTAAATTTGTTTTTCATTAGCACACCGAGCTGCAAAGAAGTTGAGTATAAAACAACAATAAAAAATTGTATGTTAATGAAAATGAGTAAAAATTTATTTTTAAATAATAATTTGCATTCTCGTATTTGGTGTAAAAGCGTGTAAACAAGAAACATAAAAATAACATGTTTAATGGTATTATTGAACTGAATAATAAAACCAAAATTAGAAGTAAGAGAGAACAAGTGTTAACTTTAATTGAGCAATTTAACGATATTTTTTATGGTATGAACTTCCATGACAAATAAAGATGCAAAATAAAAACGTTCATCAACAAAATGTACACAAGGATTAATTAAACGTTATCCATCTTATGCTAATTTGTATATTAACAAATGTTACTATACATTTGTTGTGTTTTATAAAATGTTGTTGCAACATGTTGCTTCAGCTATGAAACCTTTTTATTGAAACGAAAACACCCATATACCGTAACTTTTGTAACAAGTTTACAATGTTTACATTTTTATTCTCTCTTTGCTTTTTTAAACTATGTATGTACATAAAAATCTGTGTAATGATGTTGCCAGTATTTTTTCGGCACTCATCTCCAATTTTCGAATTTATATCACCAAAAATCCCCAATTACCATTTTTTTATATACATTTTTTTACGCTCAGCACTTTTAATCAAAAAAGCTTCTAGTTCATAATAATAATTCAGCTAATAATTAATATTATTGCGAATTATTGTTTTAGTAATATTTATTATGGCAAAAATGCGTGTTCATTGCAAGCGTTAATTGTTGACACACAAATCAAATTATGAAGATTTTCATACCGTTTGTAATATATAAGATTCTATTATTAGATTAAATTATAAGATTCTAGGACGATCTAGCCATGTACGTCCGTCTGTTCGTCTGTTGAATGCACAATGTACATAAATGCCTATGTACTCGTAAAAGCAGTAATCATACAAAATTCAGCAAAAATAAGCTTCATGATAAGGAAAATCATAAAAACTATTTAATTTGACCATATCGCTCATATAAAGTCCACTTCCTAAAATAATTTTAATGCTCATAAATCTCCTATAAAAATTAGCCAAATATAAATTCTTACTTGGTAGGAAGAAAAATGTCCGAATATAGTTTTAATTCGTATGACTTAAATAATTTTGATGTTTTCCATAGGATTAAAGTTTAAACCTACATAAGATGAAACAAATTAATAGCTGCAAATATTTTTATCCCTAATAATTCCCCAATAACATTTTTTCATCCCCACCAAATCCTCAGATATCCAAACCAATTGTCAACAACAATCCGCTATTTGGGATAAATCCCCTAGACTCGCAACACTGGTGTGTAACTTAGTTGTAATGTAAACTTTACATTCTCTATAAGTGTATCAGTGCTGCCAGTATTTTTTTAGAGCTTATCCCAAATTTTGGATTTGTCATCCCCAAAAATCCCTAAACTGATTTTTTTGATTTAATTTTTTTTTTGTAAAATTTTTATTTTATGTAAAAAATAACATATTTATTTAATAAAATTCATTTTTATCGATAGCTACATATATTAATGTTCAAACTAATTCGATTTGTAATTATAAATCTTGTAAAGAAAAAATTATACCAGAGTTTAGCATTTCCAAAACTTCAGAATAAAAATCTTCTGATTCATCAGCCTCAGAAATGTTGTTCTACAACATATTGCTTGTATTAAAAAGCTTTAGCATTTCAGCAGATGGATTAAATTTCTCACAACATTTTTAAAGTATGTGTTTATTCTGAGAAATGCTTCCAATAATTCATATTGCATTTTTTTTGTTACGTATTTTTGTTTTGGTAGTATTCATTATTGAAAAAACGCGTTCAACACAAGCGTTACACTTTAAAAATATACACGTATATGTACATTTCAAACCTTTTGCCGAATCTTCACGTTCCCAAGAAATATCGTGAATAAGAATTCCACATGCAATTTGTTCCCTTTTCACATTTTCCTATTAAAATTCACTTAAACAATTTTATTTTTCGAGATAAAGGTCAGTTTTTATTTTTATTTGTTATTTTTTCCGATATTTCGGACAATCAGTTAAATAATTAAAATTCAATGTTAAAAAAATAAAAGGGAACAAATTACATGTGGAATTTTTATTCACGATAGGGGTGTATGATTTTTTTAATAAAATTAGTATTTGCAGCCATTTTAAACAGTAAAAAATATATTTTCTTTAATATTTACATACTTCTTCTTTATTAGAAACCATCCACTATAAATAATAACACACATTTTTAGACTTGCCAGTTATAAATAAAATCCCCAAAAAATCCCCTAAAATTGATGTCATCCCCAACAAATCCCCGGATCCCCAAATCATGAAAAAAAATCCTCAATTTGGGGATAAATCCCCTAAACTGACAACGCTGAAGTGTATTAACTCCAAAACACAACAACAAAACCCGGCTCCCTTTACTTCACATAACAAAATAAACAAACTGCTCTTTTCATACTTTCCTCTCTTTAAGTATTGAATTGATTGTTCGTTGCTTAGCTTTTTTTCTTTTATTTTATTTATATTTTTTCATTTCATATTTATTACGAGTAGTATTTCGTATTTTGTTTATTTTAGCCAGTATTGTTTGTGACTTTATTTTGGTTGTCGTTGTTGTTGTTTTTATTATTTTATCTTGTTTTTGATTTTTAAATTAATATTTCGAAAAAAGACTTTGTGTTGAATCGTTTGCATTTGGTAAATTCAGTGTGGCTCGTGTCTTCAAAGTATTCTGTCGCGTTTAAGCGGTTTTTTTTCTTGAACGCGTTAAGCAAAACAAGTTTAGTGAAATAATTGTAAGAATAAAATCGGTATTAAAGTACTTAAGAATTAATTATAAACTTTTTTAAATACATATAATAATTAAAAATAAAACAAAAACTATAATACATAAACAGCAATAATTCTGAAAGCTTTATTCTCGATGGCAATAATAACGAAACTATATTTTTTGTGTGTTTTTAAGTAATTAATGAAAACAAATTAAAATTTTATATTTTGAAGAACTATTCATTGGTAGTGTAGAAATTATTCCAAAACGAATTAGTAGTATAACAAATTAGCAATTAATATAATAATTAAATAAGTTTAAATAATTTCCTATATAACTCGAAAATTCGAAAAACAAAATTATTTCAATAGTCAATTGTACGAGTATATAAAAAAATCGAAATTCTATGTATAAATTACTATTCCTTTTTTAATCATTACAATTAGCAGTTTTTATTTATTTTTTTGCTACTAAAATGTGATGTGAAATGACAATAATTTAGTTTACTAAATTTGGATGTGCGATTAATAAATTAATCATTTATTATAATTATTCAATATATGTATGTATGTATGTATACTGTTTAATTGATTTGTCAACATTTCTGATTAACCAAAACTATGATTAAACAATTAATTTAAATATAGATTTTTAAGATTTAGTTGTTTTTATTGAAAATATTACAAAAACAACATACTATACATAATAACTATAAAACTAACAAAAGTTACAATTAAAAATTTTTATTTGAAATTATTTTAATTTCTGACTAATAAATTATCCATCAACTAATAAAAATCAAAATTATTCAATTCAATGAACATAAAGAAATAAAATGCTTGATTAATCGATTAATCGCACATCCCCCGTTCGAAGTAATTGTCAGAACCCTTGAATTAAGAATGTGCTCAATACTATTTTGTGATTTAATAGTTTTATTAAATAATTGATACACAAATCAATAAAAATTAATTACAATTTCTTTATTTGTTGTCTTTATTTTCTAAAAATCATGGTCTATGCGTTGTGTATGTTCTATTTTTAGCATTAAATGGACCATTTATAAACCAATATAGTTGTAACGTATAGTCGTATAGTAGTAAGAACACTAATTGGGTTTAAAAAGCATTTTTAATAATTTTTAATAATTGAAGTGTCCCCAACAATCCAATTTGCAAACGATATACAAAGGAATGCTGAATGAGGTAAAACGTTTATCTATTGCCAAAAGTTAGGTTTCCCGAAAGGACTACGAACCACTACAAAATTACGGAAAAAATTTACACCATTTCTAATTATATTTGAGAAAACATTTTTAAAAGTTTCTAATTGTATATCGTAAATATTTGAAACACAAATCGAAAATTCAGAAATAAAAATGGAAAGTACTTGTTCTATACAAGTTGAAATTATATAATTATATAATTATAAATATATAAGCTTGGTAGCTTGTAATAATTTTTATATTTTGCAACCGATTTTTATTAATTATATTTCGATCGAAAGGCAATTTGATAACGAGGTAAAAAAGCGATGGGAACCACTAAAAAACGCTTGAAAAACATATAAATTAATCGGGGTTTAGTAATTTGACGTTTGAGATTAATATACATATAATCATCTCCTTGTAATGGAAAAGATTCAATTATAACAGATGTAGAAAGTAGGAAAAATCGGATAAGGTGTTATAAATTGTTGTGGCCATAGATGCAGAATTTTCAAATAATTTCGAATAATATTGATATGTTTCTGTTAAAAAAATTAAAATTTATTGATAAATAAAAAAGCGTAGAACATTTTGAACACACGCATATTTTTATTCGTTTTTAAACTTGCAGGAAATTAATATGAAATTAATACTATATTAACGGAATATATTCAAAAGAACAACTTCTTTATTTAAAATAATCAGGTTTTGAAGTACATTTTAAATTATTTCTAATCAAATTTTTAAAATTTTTGTTTTAAGATTCTCTTTAATAGCAAATGATCTTTATATTTTGTGGGATAAAACTGTTTAAATACCGAAATATAACGAAAAAATTAACTTCTAAAACTCACTCGTTTTCGTTTTCGATTCCCATTACATACCTGATTAAAAATATATTTTACAACCAAAGAATTGTTTATCTACCACAAATAATCACCAAATCTTAAATTTATTATGCGGTTAAACTTGTCATTTAAAGTTATTTTTAAAACTACTTAAATAAGTTAAATAAAACAAAAAAGAAATATCAAAATATGTATAAGCAAAAAAAGTCATGCAAAATTTTTACTCGTGTTACAATGTATGATATGAGCTGGTGTAATTGCGCCACTTAAATAATAAAAAATAAAACAAAACGAAACGAAAAAAATTAAGACTACAACAAAAAATACTTATAAAAATAAAGTTAATGTACATTGTGAGAGTGTGACACTTTATCATAAACAAGTGATCTTGAAATTTATGATATTATTTCAAACAGACAAAGAAAAATTAAATAAGAAAATGTCTCTTATTTAAACGACCTAACAATGAAAGTCTTGACAGATAATTAAAAAAAAAGAAAATAAAATAAAGGGATTTTGTTGTTTTTTTTTGATGAGCAATTCATTGGATAAAGAAACAAATGTTTCATGTACCACTATCGCACCCTAAGCAAAGTGTATAGCGGTGGCGACAAACCTCAGACATGCCAGTCATTAGACTTTGTGTTTGTGTGCGGTTTGGTGTGGTAATGGTTGACTAAAATTTATCTGCAATAAATATTAACAACAAAAAGGTAATTATTGTTAATTTTAGGTTAAACCATTGAAACCCCCTTTTGTTGGTGGGTGAAATGTGTTGAAAAGTCACAGACAGTTGAAAGTAGTTCGCAGTTTAATGATTTTTAAAACTTTTAAAACGGTTGTTTGTATCTGTGTGTTTTTTTTTATTTCCTTTTAGTGGTTTAAAAATTTTGGAAAGTTTTCATTTATTGGGCAATTAGATTGTTTAAAAATTTTGTTAGTTTTTTGCAAAAAATTTAAAACAGCCAGCTGAAAACTTAGTAGTGAATAATTGTACCTATCAGCATTTTGTAAGCAGGATACTATTATCAGATTTCTGAGCAGTCAAAATGACAAAAGATTGTCTGGAATATTACAACATTACCTATCAGAGCTTCTAGTTAATATCCAATAGCTTTTTCGAACTTCGAGGATTGAGTATTCAAAATTTATTTATTTAATAGTTATTAATTTATTTATTTAATAGTTATGAAATAAATAAATTTAGAAAAAATTTTGCTGTTTACACGAGTTTGAAGCATTTTGAAGAAAATTTCAATCGTGTAAATCTAGCTTTAGTATAAAATATTTTAAGCAAATTTTATATTACACGGTGCTACAAATGAGCACTTTTTTATACTTGAAAAGAGACCTAGTGTAGGTTATAGACCTTATTAAGTAGATCATAAATCAATTTTTAAAAGTTCGGAAACACCCTCAAATTTCAGAATTATTCAGAAAAAACTATTTTCGGTTAGGTTCGAGTACTTATGAACACGTAACTCAGTTGATTTTAATCCGATTTTCAATTACTAAACGGTTTCAGAAAGAAGAAATATGTGCCTTTTTAAATATGTACACTTTTTGGTATATATATTAAATTTTTGCAGTGTTATTTTTAATTATATCTGATTTTAATTTTATTTTTTCTAGGTTTTTTAACTTTGGCGCCATTTTGTTAAATGAGATTGTTTAGAAATATACCCTTATGTATATATTTCATTAAAGCTAATTTAGTTTTGAGTTAAACAAGCTTGCAATAAATAAAATCGAGTAAAAAATAAAAAAGTTGCTTTTACAAATATTGATCAAGATACTACAATTTCTTTATTTTTTCAGTCTTATAATGATATGATTATATAAATATTTTAAAATAACAGTATTCAAATTATTTTATTTAGAAATTTAGAATATTTGATTAAAAGTGCTTGCTAGACCTATTTCGCTTCTACATCAAATCGTCTGTTTTTCGCTTAAGTGACCAGCAGTATTTTGAAATCATTCTTACTTGGCTTTTTCCTTCCAAGCGTCTTTCGATATCCAAAATCGTTCGCCTTGCTCATCACTAAATTGTCCTAGGTTTTTTGGGGAAAAAAATCTAAATATGCATGCAGAAGATGAACTTTAATGGACATTCTGCATTCCATTTCACTTTTTTCATTTCCCAAAAAATTTTCACATAAAAAATTTTCAAATAAAGCTTCTCCATGCTATTTTTTCCACAACATTTAAGTTCATTGTGAATTCTTCGTCAAGCATGATTTTTCGGATTTGAGGTCCAACAAAAATACCTAAAAATTAAAAAATAATACAATTATGTTTAGAAATCAATAAACATTTTCTTTTATTTTTGCTTCACTTATTCTTGGGAAAACTGATTTTAAGTGTAAAAAGGCATCGCTTTCCCTATCCAGGCGTTTCACGAACTTCTTCATGTAACCCAATTTGAGGTGTAATGGTGGCAAAATTATTTTTTCGGTACTCACTAGTCGAATTTTTAAGATGTTTTTCTTGGCAATTTGAAAAATTGTTCTTGATGACCAGTTTTTGTGCTTGTATTGGTCTTTCCCACGACTGTCCCATTTGCAAATATAGCAAGGTAATTATTATAGCCTCCTTGCATTCCGAACAAAATTGTCATTGCAACCTTTTTTTTAATTTATCTCTTTTATCTCAATATAAAAAAAATTATTCTCACTTAAATTTTTTCCGCTTGGGGGTATCAATCTTTAAATAAAGTTTAATATAACTTTCGCAAACATTATCCGATTTAAAAAAACTTAATTTCGTTTTATTTGTAATAAAATTCTATTTAAAATATATCTATATATATATATGTATATATAAAAAAAGAACTCAAAGTTAAAAAAATATAAAAAATAAAAAAATTGCAGATGTTATTACGAAAATTACTACAAATATTTAATTAATATATCATAAAATGTATACGATTGGAAAGATCTATCCTTTGTCTTTCTGAAATAGGATTAAAATCAACTGAGCTACGTAATAACTCTGAAATTTGAGGGTGTTTCCGAACTTTAAAAATTCATTTATGATCTACTCAATAAGGTCTATACCCTAGACCTATAGGTCACTTTCCAAGTATATTTTCACTGTAGCACCGTGTTATTAGTTAGCTCTATATCGGTTCTGAAAATTTTAAATGCACTGCAAGCTGATATTTTGAATTTAGTTTTAACGGAATCGTAAGCTATGCAAAAATGTAAAAATATTATAAAAGTAAAACATTAGTTTGGGAATTTATCGAGTTACAAAAATGAACTCATCTTCAGTTGTTTATCTTCAATTGTTCCTCTTCTTACCAACAGTGTTATGACTTCTTTCTAAAAGCATGTTTCTATATTTAATATTGGTTTCAACCCATAAATATCTTTTGTATATTTATTACACATTTTCGATTTCACAGCTTTTTTGGTAGACTTGAAGAATTGTTTTCAATAGTTACATACATGTTTGAAAATTAGCCACTGAAAAGGCTAAATCAATTAAATCTTTGCACAAAATTTTACTATTTTCTTGGATAGAAAAAGTACATCTTTAAGAAGCTTAATGTATTAAATAACAATTATTTTGAACACGTTTAATGGTCATAATTTATCAATGATTTAAATGTTTAAAAAACTGAATTCAAGTTTATGTCTAAAGTCTTTAGATATTTTTTATTCACGTTCATTAATTGTAGTGGATTGCCTGCCACTTCCCACGAAGACAAGCGTTCTTTTGCATAATTTGACCATTATTTCATTAAAATGTCTTGTATATCTTTTTTTACTGCGTTTTTCAGTATTTCTTTTTTGCCACTTTTAGCAGTGTTTCTTGGAGTTTTGCGAAATATATTACATTTTCTTCAGTTTATTTTACGGCAAGTACTAAATACATAGTATACGAGTATTTAGTTTACTATTTGTTTAAGGTATTCCATTTGTATCCATAGTTGTTGCCAAGTTTACCACAACTTAGTATGTTTTGATCTTTTTACACACACAAAAAAAAAAAAAAAAAATGCAATACAAATTTCTACCATAAATAAATATGTATTTACTAGTTTATCTAGAGCCACATTTAGACGCTTCAGCTATGGACAGTAGTTATTTTTGGTATTTTTTCGTTGATTTTTATAAAAAAATTAAATGAAATAAAACAAAAGAAAATAAAATAAAGTAAAGTAAAAACGTCATAAAGGTGTGACTAGGTCATTTCTTGTTGTTGCGGTATATTTTTGCCATTTAATCATTGTTGTTGGCCGTTATTACCACAAACCAACCATTAACCAACTCTCTGTGCGTCTAATTGATTGTAATAAAATTGTTATAAATAAATTCGTGCTTGATGAGAATTGTGATCAGAAAATGAAATGAAAAAACTAAAAACAAACAAAATCAAACAATTAAATTAATTTATTTCATTTAAACATGAAATTTATATAGTTTAGTTTCGTTTAACTTTATTTATTAGATTTTTGCGAACTTTTTATTTTTGGTCTCTAAGAATTTCAAAATCTAAAGCTAAATTTTTTTGAACACCTATTTATTTTTTGCATATAAGGGAATATTTTCTGACAGCATTTGTCTGTTTTAATTATCACGTTTTGTTACATTTGACTTTTTTCCAAATAAATTGAGATATATTTTATGTTTTAGAAATATTATTGTCACATTTGTTTTAGTGTTTAAATAGGGAAGAGGGGGGCACCTTTGAACACTTTTTTGCTTTCAAGCCACAAAAAAATTTATATTTTTTAATTATTGGCTTTTTACATAATTTAATTAATATGTATGGAAATAAACTTTAGTTTAAGTCTACAAGTAACTTATTTTTAGTTCGATTTATATTTATTTTTTTATTTTTTTAATGGATGAAGTCATTGTGTTCAAATGTGCCCCCCATACGGGGCAGCTTTGAACTAGGCTGGGGCAGCTTTGAACGGCAATTTTTTCTTGTAGCGCTTATGTCCAAAAATAACTTAACAGTTATATTTATTAAGAAAAACATAAACATTAACAATTAAAAAATAAAAAAAATTCAGATCAGAAATAAGTTTTATATTATTAAGACGGAAAAGGCTTTGCGATTTCAGGTGACAATACATTTTCCTTTAAAGCATCATGATCAGCATTGGATTCTTCATCTTCAGAAAATAAGAGAGAATCAACAATGTTTGGTACTTCGGTTGATAAATTAACATGTTCAAAGGTGCCCCCTTTTTCTTTGTTCAAACTTGAACTGGCTGGCCATTTCACGGAAATTTATAATAAATATTTTTTTTACATAAATATCAAATAACTTACCTTAATTTTGTTTGAAATGAATTTTGGACTGCAAAAAATTTCTTTCACGAAAGAAAACGATCACTGAATACTTCTACACTTTTACAAAAATAAAAAAATTTACAATGGCACTGCGCAAACTTGTTCACCTGTAGTTGGGTCGACGACTGAAAAAACTAGCAAAAGTTGTTGACGTTGCTAGAAAACAAGGTTGTCATGTGAAAAACTCGGTTAAGGATCGGGAAAAATGCTAAACTGAGATTTTATCAACATTGTTCAAAGGTGCCCAGTCTTCAAACGTGCCCCCCTTTCCCCTAGTGACGTTATTTCTATTATTATTTATTGATATACAGTAAGCTTTTGATAAGGCATGTCATTCGGGTCTATTATACAAGCTTAAGAAACTATTTCCAGATCCTTTGTATATTCTTTTAAAATCCTATCTACATGAAAGAAAATTTTATGTTAAAATAAATAATGAAAAGTCTACTTTTGGATTGACTAAGTCTGGTGTTCCACAAGGAAGTGTATTTGGATACAATATAGTACAATATTTTTACTTCTGATACGCCAACATCCAATGATTTGACCATAGCAACATATGCAGATGGACTGCAAAAAATTTCTTTCACGAAAGAAAACGATCACTGAATAGTGTAAGTGTAAGAACTTTTATAAAAAAAAAAATAAAAAAATTTACAATGGCACTGCGAAAACTTGTTCACCTGTAGTTGGGTCGACGTCTGAAAAAACTAGCAAAAGTTGTTGACGTTGCTAGAAAACAAGGTTGTCATGTGAAAAACTCGGTTAAGGATCGGGAAAAATGCTAAACTGAGATTTTATCAACATTGTTCAAAGGTGCCCAGTCTTCAAACGTGCCCCCCTTTCCCCTAGTGACGTTATTTCTATTATTATTTATTGATATACAGTAAGCTTTTGATAAGGCATGTCATTCGGGTCTATTATACAAGCTTAAGAAACTATTTCCAGATCCTTTGTATATTCTTTTAAAATCCTATCTACATGAAAGAAAATTTTATGTTAAAATAAATAATGAAAAGTCTACTTTTGGATTGACTAAGTCTGGTGTTCCACAAGGAAGTGTATTTGGATACAATATAGTACAATATTTTTACTTCTGATACGCCAACATCCAATGATTTGACCATAGCAACATATGCAGATGATACTGCTAATATGGCTTCCAAGGATTCTCCTTCAGAAGCTTCTAACAGAATTCAATCTGGACTTAATCGCACACAAAAATGGCTAAATAAATGGAACATAAAGGCAAATACTGATAAATCAGTGCATGCCACGTTTACACTAAGAAAAAATTATTGTCCTCAAGTGCATCTAAATGGAATAACTCTCCCTGAATCAAAAAATGCAAACTACTTAGGACTTTATCTAGATAGAAGATTAACGTGGAGCGAACACATCAAAATTAAAAGGAAATAATTAAACCAAAAACTAAGAAACTTTATTGGCTTTTAGGACCTAAATCGACCCTATCGTTGGAAAATAAAGTACTGTTGTACAAAATTATATTAAAACCAATTTGGATTTACGGCTATGGGGAACCGCCAGCAATTCTAATATAACAAACAAAAATCTTAAGTTTAATTACTAATGCCTCTTGGTTCGTCAATAATGAAAATACACACCATGATCTTGGTATGCCAACAATTAAAGAAGAAATAAATAAATTCAGTAACAGATATTTTAATAGACTGAGTAACCATCTAAACTTATTAGCCATTAACCTTCTAAATGACAGCGATGAAATAAAACGCTTGATCTCCCTTTTAGAAAATAGATAATATTTTATATTGTTATTTTAACTTAATATAAATAAATTGTAGTTATTTTATTGGGTTCAGTGGAGCTTCATATGCTAAGTTAATTGTAAAATTTAAAATATTTGCTTAATGTTTCTCTGAAAATAGATCGCAAATAAAAAATTTGTGAAAATTATAGATTAAATGCGTTTAAATGGAATAATTTGCATCAAGTATGCGAGTAGATGTTAGAGTATTTTAATAATTTTCGGAGAAATCTCATTACTAAGTTTAAACTATCTCTATAGAATCATGTTCCTTAGGAATCTTTATTTCTAGAAAATTATATTTTATTCAATTTTGTATTTAAAATCGTTTTAACGCCAATTTGAAAGGGTTATAAATGGTGCGGGATATTTTGAAAAAGCAGAATTTTAGGTGTATGTAAAGTCTGTCGTAGAAAATTAGGCTAGAATTACTAAAACTTCAGTACTGAAATGCCTTTAAAACGTATTTAATGAAGTATACTAGTATTCTTAATAAACCAACTGCATATTTGAGCCCTTCACAATTCATGGAACATTCTTTTCACTGGTATGTATTAGTAGATTACCCAACTAATGTGCAACGATTGTATGAAACTATATCGATGTGCCCAACCAATTCACAATTAAACATTTCATAATTTTTTTCCAGTCATTTAACATTGGTTCGATTTATCTGAGCTACCAGAAAAGTCTTAACAAGGACTTTGAAACTTTTACGCGGCAAGAACAATTTTGAGAAATGATATCTTAAAATAAACAAAACGTTTACTTTGTTTATTTCATGCAGTACCCTACTAAACACATCTTTCAAGTTTCTTAATTATGAAATTTAATAGTATGTATTTTATTAATAGTTAAATAAATACTTGCAAAAACATCAAAAATAAGGCTTTAGAAGTTTAAAGTTATTGCTGTTTAAATTTAATACTAAAATTAATAAAATTTGTTAAATTTAAAACAAGTGCCTCCCAATTCATAAAAATCTAAAAAAATATATGTAACAAAATACAGTTTTATATGAAATAAAAAACAAAAAAACAAAAAAAACAAATAATAACAATTCTCATTAGCCAGCCAACATTGAGCTTAAATATCAAGGTGTCTGTTTACTTTGTCATATTTAATCAACAATAAAAAAATTAGTTGTGAGTGTAAAAATAATAGAGTTTGTGCACGAGTGTACATATGCTTGTGCAACAAGTGCATTTGTATTGTATTGAAAAAATTATAAATTTATAGAAAGTGTGCTTTTTTATGGTTAAATTGTCACTTATTGTCTCATTAAATTTATTTAACAGTGACATAATTAAAATTATCCATTAATTGAATTTAAAAAGCATTTCATCGAAAGGAAAGGATTACTTTTGCTGGCTGCCAAGGAGCCCCATAAACAATTACAACAATGGTGAGTATTTAATTACGTATTTTAAACGAAATAATATATTTTTAAATTTAATATGGTAATAATTTTGTTAAAAAAAGAAAATCTGATTTAAAATGATTTTAAACATAAAACAAAGTTATATTTAAATTACTGCCAATCCGTAAAATACTGTTTATTTTGAAAAGGTCACTATTCCTTTTAGCCCCATTTTAATTATTTACAACAAAAAACTACAAGTTTATGCATTAACAAACCAATATAGTTAAAATCGACTGCTGTTTAGGTCTAAAGTATATTACGTTTAAGCCAATAGTTAATCTCAAATTAAAGGTAATCAAATATAAATTTATTAACCATCGTAAAAAACTATGCGGAAATTATTATTATTAAATAAGAATAAATTATTAAAATGAAACAAAAAATATGAAAAATATTTCTCAGGATTATTTGTAAATTACTAGAGTATTATAAGAGTTTTAATAATTTTAAATTAATTTATGCATTATGCTGGATCTCAATAATTATTGACCAACAACAAATTTAATAGAAATTTTCTGTTTTTTGTATTTCAATTATTATACAAAGTATTTATGATTGATGATTTTGAGTTCCCAGGCTTTCAATTGCATTTTGGCAGAATCATGAATGTGTGTATGAGTTTTAATTTTTTTTTATTATTTGAATTGCACCATTGTAAGATATTTGAAGAAAATAAATTTTTATTTGTAAAACTATGAAATTTCTAAACAATATTAAATAATAATAATCATTGTGGCGTTACGCCTTCATATTAGATAATTCAAGTTATTCGTGCTTTTTAATAATTTTGTTTAACGATGTTTTTGTTTGTTTCTTTAAAATAAATGTATGGATTCTTAAAGTAATGTTAGACTTAAATACTCTGCATATTGGGGTAGGATCAAAACGTTTTAGCTGTTCTGATTCCTGATTCATGAAATTTCACACGAGCGTAGCTGAAATGTAATAATTTCTCCAACTTACCTCACAAGTCATTTCCTTATACATACATACATACATACATACATACATACATACATACATACATACATACATGTATTATTTGTTGTGCTTCGTCTGATTTAAAATAGTTGAATATATTTTAATGTTTAGGCCTACAAAAAACAAAGCTGTAAGATTGCTAAAAATTACAGATTTATCTTAAAAATATTTTGATTCTACTGCACCGTGCATTAAGCGTAAAACTGTTTCCAAATCTAAAACATTTTTGCAAACAAATGGTCTCCTGAAATGTTCATAAATTAAATAAAATATCACTAAAATTAAATCTGTTTCTGATGCAGGCCTCCAATATAATGCGACATACTTTAAATTAATCACACAATGATTTATGATTTAAGTTAAATCTTTTCACAGACAATAAAATAATTATTTTTAATCAGCAAACAACAAAATTGGAATTTGAATTGTTAAATATAATATTGTATTTTACAGTTTTAAAAATATCTAAGAATTCCATTAATTAACACTATTAATAAGAAAACGCAGTAAATATATACTCGTACATATGTAACTATATGCAATTAAAATTTAAATTTCAGTTCAATTTATCAATCATAATCTTTTTATTTATTAAACATTTTTTTTTCTCATACACCCAATTTGGTCTCTTCAAATTCCTAATTAGTTTTTAATACATGATTTTGCACAAACTGAAACTACTGTTGTATAAAGATTTTTTCTGTGGCTCATTTAGAGATACATATTTCAAATAGAAATCTTAATTAATCATATTTCTGTTCATAAGTCGTTTTGTTAAATAACTCTACAATTTAACACAAATCTCATTTGAAAACAGCTGAAATGTTAACAACCTCTTGAATGATCAAAAGTTGTGAGTTTTTTTCATGTCAAATTTTTGGATGATATATCGCATATTTGATAATTATTTAAATTAAAAATATTGTAAATGATTGATTATTGTTAAAATGTTTGAAATATGATCTTTTATAACAGATTGAGTGAAATGCTTAAAGTATATAAAAATATTTGGTTAATGATATAAGATTTCTAAAGGGCCGGAGGTGAAAGCAGTTACAACAATGGGATTTATAATTAGTTTTCAGGCAGAAAGAAACAAAAATAGGAGGAATATAGAAACTATGGAGGCTTTTTGATTATTTTAACTTCTGTGAATGTGTGTGTATTGAGACCGGATGCGAATAAATATCTTAATAATAGTGAGATATGCCACTAATTCTAATTATATTGTAAAAATTGTTTATTTTAGTAAATCCTGAATTAATTTTCATAAAATTATAGTATTTGTACAATACTATATTATATTTATACTATATTTAATTTATTGCTTTTGTAATTTGATTTATAAGCATTTATTTAGAGGGAAAATTAAAACATTCCACAATTTAAAAACATGTTATTCTAACTAAATCGATTTTAATCTTTCACTACTGCATTTATGTGTAATTAAGAATTTGCCTTAAGCTAAACTTTATTCTAACGTGAGATTTAAATCACTAAAAGATTATCTAAATAATAGCTACGTAAATATATTCGAAATGAATGGCATAATGTAAATTAAGTTGTCTTAAAGCTTCTCTTAGATCTGAATGCAAAAAAGCCTGTTTCAAAGTGACACAAAATCCTATTCAAATAAACTTTACAATCGAAGTGTTGATAAAGTTTATAATTTTATCTTAATAGCCTAATAATAATTTAACAAAAAATATATAATTTAATTTAATCTATTTAACACCAGAAATATGTGTGTGTGTGTGTATTAGACAGGTTCATGAAGAACATTACTCTAGAAAACTCCTGATAATTATGTTTAGTTCAAAATTTGTAACTGATTTATGATAACAGCAATATAATTTGTGCAACAAATCCCAACATTTGAAAGCCACATGAGCCTCTTAAAATTTAAAAAAGGCAAGTGGAAAAGCTGGCCAATTAAATTTAAGTGAAAATAACACAGTGGGAGCAGAACTGGATAAATAGTTTTTTTTTTTTTAATATTTTGCGTTTTACAAATTTCGAAATAAAAAGTTTGTTTTTTAAATTTTAGTGATTTTATAATTGTTTTTCAGTTGTTTTAAATTTCAGTTTCTGTTAAATTTTGTTATACAAAACTAAATAAATTATAAAAAAAAATTATGTATGTTGTAATAAAACTATAAACAATTTTCATATTTCTCAACATGTCACATTGTCTGGTAATTAATTATTGTTGCTATTTCAAGCACACATGTGCAATTTTTATCTTTCTTGACATTTAGAATGAGTTTAAGATTTCTATGATCTCAAACTAAAGATAACAATTCATAATTACACACATTATATTTAATAGAGGTTGTGAAAAATTGCACATAATTTAAAAAAAAACACACTTATAAATCGATATTTATACACGCTTTTTAAATTAATTTAAAAAACAAATGGCTTTAATGGATTATACTTATACATACATATGTATGTATGTATTAAATTCAGTGAATACGTAATGAAATAAACACCTACAATTCTTAGTAATTCATTTATGTATGCAATCAATTGTTAATTTATTAATAATTTAAATTGATTTACGTATTGAAATAAATTTCTAAATGAATTCATTTGATTCACACATCCCAGCAGAACTTATTGTTTGTATTTTTAAACAGGAAATATAATGATTTTTAAATATACAGTCTAAATTTAAACAGAAATTAATCTTATACGAAGTTATTTTTGTGTTAATCTCCAAAATGGTGAAGGTTATATTAATTTTGCCAGTCAGTATTTAACATCAAAATAAAGAGAGTACATCACATCAATTATATTATAGTTGTTTGTAAACGCCAATCCTTTGAAGATACAATGGGGCCTAGAATAAGAGATAAAACTGATGGATAAAAATTAAGCTTTAAACATATGAGTTTAAAAATAGATTAATTGCACAAAATGGAAGAAGTTTTCTGGACAAGTTTTGATGAAAAATAAATAAAAATTGCTTGTTTTGCTGATGGGTGGGTGAACGATTGGGTAATGTCGAATACTTAAAACATTCTTATTGTTTGTTTTCATCATATTTTCATTTGTTTAAGACAATACAGTTCAGTTTTAATATTTTACGGCTTATTTTTGTTAATTAATTTAAATATTTAGCATAAAATGAAATTTGTTTACAAAATGTTGTTTTGTTCTTAAGAGATTTGTGAGTGAAACACGTGTTTTGTTTGAACTGTATCAAATAAGGAAAAAAGTAATACACGTTTTTGAGCCTGTTAGTAAATTGTATAAAGAATTTTGAAATTTTTTTTATATATTTCATCATCTTTGTTTTTTTTATATTTTTGGTTGCAAACTCATTAAAACTTAGAGTGTATAAATTATATAAAAGTTGAAAAAAATACAGACAGTTAGAACAAATCTAACGGATTTATTTTTATTAATAACTAAATGCGTTTTATTTGTTAAATAAATAATTAAAAGTAATACAGTGTTTAAATTAGCTCAAATTATTACAAATTCGTATGTTAGTTAAAACCAACTTATCAAAGGCCTTCAATATCGTACCGATTCTGATATTGTATTTATTATTATATCAGATGTACATTTGAGAATTTCAGTATTGAAAATCAGAAAAATTATTTATAACTGTCTGAGATATGAGCAATATAATATTATTGCTCCTGTTACGATTTTCATAACTCTTTACTTGACAACTGTTTTTTCTTCTTGTTATGTTGTGAAATGTAAAAGTGCTTAGATCATTTTCTAAATATACTACGTGTTAATTTCGGATGAAAATTGTAGATACCTACATACATTAGGCTAATCAAATTGAGTTATTTCAAATATTATTAGTGTATTAGATTCGTATCTCTATTAAAATCTATTAGAATCAGTCCTTAAATCGAAAGGTATAATATTTATGTATTTCAAATATTAAAAAAACAACATTTATATTAATTTTCCTACTCAACATAATTATATAAGTACTTGTTTTAATTGTCTAAACATTTTAACTCTATATTATAATAAATTAATTGAATTCAGTTGTATTTACCTTATTTTCAATCAATTCAAATCAATAAAAAATACTTCCCAGTCATTTAATTGCACAATATCTTATAAAAACTTTTATCAGATGATTAAAAAAAAAACTTTGACGTTTTCTCCAACTCATTCTATTAATGATTTATTGTATTTTTTTGTTGTTCGTTTTCAATTATTGCAAAATGATTTGACAAAAAAAAAACTACTAATATTGACTTAAAAGTAGAAAAACAAATATTTCACAACAATCTAATGTTAAGCAATTGCGACTTAAAAGAAAAAGAATTCTTTGAGAAATTATCTTAATTAAAAATAAATAAAAAGAAACAAATATTAGTTAACAGCATTGCCTGGTAGGTAATCCTAACTCAGGGTTAATAATATATATTTTTCTTATTAACAATTACTTAAAGATACAAATTTATATGAACTGAAATAACTAATAACTAATAAAATCAAAAACTAACAAGGAGAAATAATAATAGACCCATACTATTTAAGTAACAACTAAAAAGGAAAGAAACAAAAACAAAACATAAAATAATCAAATATTTAATCAATATCTAAACATCTAGTAGCTGCTACGTACATAGTATTTAGATACATGTGCTTGTACACAAACTCTAAAACAATAACATTGTAAGTAAAACCCACAAAAAAGGTCAATCAATGGGTCAAACTTATTTAAGAATTTATTGCATGGTTAAGGCTTGATAAGGAAAATAAACCATAAAATAAAGTTAAAAAATAAAGTTATTACAAAATAGTAAATTTCGAAAAATGTATTAAACAAACTCAAGTTTGGTTCGTAAGTCTTTTGTTTATTACTAAGTATGAATGTACATAAATATGTATGTATATATGTACATATACATACTCGTATGTATGGGTGTGTGTGTTTTTGTATTTACTTATTGTTTTTAGTTTTATTTTGTTTTTCTTAAAATACAATAATCTAACGAATCTTAGATTTTATAGTATTCTTGAGCGAATTTTGTTATTTTAAATTATGTAAAATTTGTTTCAACGGAAATTAGCAAATCTTTGGAAGACACATTCATGCATTGAATGTATGTATATGTTTAAAATCAACATGTTTTTCTTTTGTCTATATATGATTGACTATCTTTTCTATTCCGGAAACTCTTATAGTTAAACTTGTATATCTAAGAGCGTCATTTCTTGTCGAAAATATTAGTTAAATAACATACTACTTAATGAAATGAAGTTAGAGTCATTGTTAATGTACTATGTTGAATCTTACATATATAGATATTATTTCCATATATACTAATAGGAAAATTTGAAATTCAATAATTTTTGTAAGAACATAATATTCTAAATTGTTTATAATGCTGCTTATAATAATATTTAAAATCAACTAAAATAACAAAAAGCTCCAAATACAACTCACAACCTGATTAAACTGTCACTCCAAAAATAGCATAAATATTACGCTTGCCAATCGTTGGATTAACATGACTCGAACAGTTGATGACACATTGGTTACTATTGTCGTTTTCAACTCTTTTTTATATTTTGAAATTTAAATTTATTAATACATCTGTCATTTATGATTAAATTTAAAAAAAAAATATTATTTTTAATCTAAAAAAAAATAAATTTACTAAATGCATTAAGCAAAACGCGTTCAATTAGCAACAATAGACTTTGTTGAAATAATTTATTTGAAATAAATTATATATTTTATTTAACATACAAATTAGTTCTTTCTCTGGAATTAAAAAAATAATATTTATAACTTTATTAATGGTAAAACAAATACATAGTTTTAACGAGATATTGATAATATACTCGTAAATAAGTTTTTAACCTCAGCAAATAATTGTAGAAGTATGACTAAAGTAAGAATGAAAACATTTACTTATTGAAACGTTTCGGATAAAGACACTTCTTTGGAGTGCGTTCAAAATTACATTTTGGTGTTTTGAACGTATTTAATACTTTCGAATTTTTAAAAGATATAAACTAAAATTTTCCACTCTTAAATGACGTTTCAAAAATTATTACGAATTAAAGTATTAATGTATGAAATAACTTTGAAACATATTACTCGGCTTAACACAAATTAACATACTTTGAAATAAATAACATAATAACCAAAATAACAAACAAAAGTTCCAATAATTTAAAGTTGCATTTAGCGTTAAATTAGCCATTTTATACTAGCACCATATAATTATTGCACCAGTAGTGTCTGAGTACTTGTGGAGTAATAGAAAGAAAAATTTGTTGAATGTTTTCTATGTGTGATTTGCACGTACTCAGAACCTTGTTGTATTTTAAAATAGAAGGTGAAAAACATTATTATGAAAAAATAAAATAAACAATAAATAATACGTATAACCTACAATATAAAAATAAAATGTTAAGCGGAAATATGCTTGTCCAAGTACATTTAATAATAATGATTATATATTTCACAAAAGAAATTATTTTTATTTTTATTATTTAATTATTTTTTAAGTATTTCAAGAAGTTGGTTTAAACTCTTTATATTCATTAGTACTATTTGCAGTTGTGTTGGCGATTCTTGTGTCATAATATCTTGAAAAGTGATGTATTATAAAGTCCATTATTGAACGCCAAAAGAAATCTTTAAGTAAAGCCGGCGCTTGAAATACACTTTGCGAAGATAAAATCAACCCACTCCTGAGTTAGATGAAATTCAATCTGACAGAATATCTCCTCTTCATTTTTTGTTTGTATGTAATAATGCCCCTGAACATTATAACTTTGGACACTCCTTACACTATATTATTGCTAGATATCTCCTCTATGTACACACTCTACTTGACTTGAAGTATAAACCCCATTATGGTAATTTTTTCTCAAAATACATTATAGTCTCAGCAAAAAAATTATAAACAAAAAAAAAAAGAAACAAACAAACAAACAGAAAAAATTAATGACCTTTGGTGCTTTTTCTTCAACATTTGTTGTTAATTACGTGTATATCAGCATCAATTCTTTAGAAAAACAATAAACATCATTTGTTTGGCACCTACATACCTACGTAAGTAAATAATTACTATAATTTTTTACCAAAATGTTTCCTACAAGTACTTTGTATAAATTAAAGACAAAACACACAACTTTATCTAAACTACAATAACGAAGTTTAAAATGAAATGAAATTTATGAAGCATGAAGAATGTAATTATGTCCGAATATTTATTGCGTTTTTTTTTATATGGCTTTACGCCTTTATTAAGCCTTATGTAGATTTTTGAAGAATGAATGTGTGTTTAATTTGTTTTTGTGTAAAATATAAATTGTAACATTATTATTACACTTAATTTTGTATACTAGATACAATATACAATATTGTGTTTTTTAAAGCCTAAATAAATATTTGTATTAAAAATAGTTTAGTTTTCTTTTGTTTTTGTTATCGTTGCTAGTAGTAGTATTTTTTTTTGCGTGACCCTGAACTTGAAGTTCTTTTGTTATTGTTATTAATTAAATACTATAATTATTGTTATTTTATGTTGATTTATCATTATACATTAGACTAACAGGTAGTATTTATCATGGTTCTACAATTAAACAAAGATACATACAATTTCATTGAAGTTATTGGAGCATAAAAGGTGAAAAATATTGTAATATAAATATATTTATGTACATATGCATAGTCTTAACATTTTACATACAAAGTACACAATTTTGTGTTGTTTTTTTTTGCTGCAAATAGTTTATTGAACTTTAGTTCTTTAATCGATATAATTACAGTTAAAAAAGGTGTTATTAGCTGTGTAAGTACACATGCATTTTATAGATAAACAAATAAAAATTGTAATAATTTCAGGAATTTACAATAGAAATATAACAGGACAACTCAAGTCCTTTATATTTTTGATTTCATTTACCAGTTGTGCCATTATTTTGCTAAAGGGAATTTAGTTAGGCGAAAAGCAATGTTTAAATATTTTGTAAAGCCACATAGCTTCACAATCCAGAAATATAAATTTAGGAACTGTTGGATATATATATATATTCATATATATATATTATGGTCAAATAGTGATTTAAAACTAAATAATACTTCAAGCGCATTAAATTTTCATAATCAATAATTACAAGACATAAAGATTTTATAGCAAAGTTTAGATCTAACTTAAAACAAATATTTAATATTGAAAATTCTTGTTTGCAAAACATAGAAAACATTTTTTGTTTTTTTTTTACAATTATATTTTTAACATTTTATTCCACTATTTTAAGTTTACATTTAGTTTTACTTGCCAACAACTATAAATTATACAACTATTACAATAAATATTTTATTGCACAACATTTTTATTTATTTGAAACGTAGTAATAGTTAGTAATTACAATTACAATAAAAATAAATTACTGTAGCTGCAATTTATGTAGGTCAAACCACCAATAATAAAATAAAAGATGACTTATCTTCGTAAATGTAAAATATGAATTGGGAGATTTTACAAATGGTCATAAAGTATTGTTATAGTTATGACACAAATAAATAAAAGTGAGGAAAATAAAACAGAACATTTTCAACCAAATGCCTTAATTGTGAAAATATCTGTTTTGTATGAATAAGTTTCGGCAGGCATTAGAAATATTGAAAGAAATATATACCCCCTTATTTATAAAAAAAAAAATATTTTTTTAAAGGTTTATAAAAAATTTATGAAATTTGGTATAAAACCAAAATTTTGTTATAAATAAAATACAAAACTATTTATCATTTGTTTGACTTTATATGAAACAAAAAAATAGTTTGCATATGTATATTATTTAAATTTAGTTTTACAAACTAATCTTCTTGAGTTCCACTGTGCTGAATATAACCATTGTTTCTGACAGCTTATTATTAATGTTTATTTGCTTTTACATCATATTTGCACACTAATACATATGTAGATGTATGAGCACAATATCTAAATACAAAAATTATGTTTATTTTTCTAAGATTTTTTTTTAACAGAATCTTAAAAAAAATTGCTTAGATTTTGTCGTAAGTTCAAGGTTAAAACAAAAAAGTTTCTCTTCTCTAACGTTTTTTTTTCCACAAATTTGTTGCAACTCTAAACAGTGTTGTATGAAATATCGCCGTTTAGCTAAATGAGTATGAAAAGGTTTTTATTTATTTAAACAATTTTTTTATTTCACACTAAAGTCATTAATTAAAATCAACCTTGATTGTCGTCGTGTGGCAGACATGATACATGCTTCATGTCAAATTAAACGAATTGAAGTGTAATTGTTGTGTTACCGCTGCCGTAGTTTGTTTTATTGTTGTTGGTTTTTCTCTGATTCTTTTTGTCAAATTATAAACATTAAGTACGTGCAGTCAAGTGAAGTCAAATAAAGTGTAATTATACAAAATAAATAATAATAATAATAATAATGCTTGCATATATACGAGTAGAACGAATGTTGCAATCGGAAAGTATTGGCAAAAGCAAATGCATTACGATTGGTTTTCGGTATTCATTACAAAAACTTGTAATTTAGAATTCTCAAAAGGAAGTTTGTTTGTTAAGAACAAAAGACTTAACTAAAAAACTTGTTAATGATGGTGTTCAATGAAGTTGTAATAAAAACTAACACAGACTCGTTTAATAAACATATTATAGATAAGTGAATTTTTACTATTTTTATGCATACATATCGATACCGACATTCTATAGAATACCAAGTCTACCAAATACGTTTTGTGATTGACAATAGCTCGGAAAAGTTATAAGCTAGAACCTTGGCTCTTCTAAAAATAAGTTTAAAAACCGTAGAATTGAAAAGACTTTTTTTTTTTAATTTTTATTTGTTTCAAAGTGTTTATGTTTAACTTTGAGCTTGAATTATACTTGTAAAACCTAAAAATAAGTTTTCAATTCCACGAGTTTGACACATATTTATGGAAGACTCAAAATTCAAGAGCCTAATAATGTAAACTTAATGTAAAAATTTGAAATTTAAACTTGTATTTAAATTTGTTTTGTGAAGCTCAGAGTGAAGCTCAGTACACATACATATGGCACACATAGTACAAAAGTGACTTAATTCAAAAATTTCCAAAATTGACTTTTTTTCCATAAATTAATTCAGAGTGCACATCTCTAACTAGTGCAAACATTTCTTTCACATCACTATCTTCTCTAACTGGAAAAATACAAATTTGTCTATTTTTATGTTAAGTATGTTGCTTGTGCACGACGAACTTTTTTTGTCTCTCCTGAAAATTTTAGTATTTTGAGTTGTGCCACTTTTGTACTATGTGTGCGATATATCTATTGGCAAAAGTAGTAGCAGTCTATCTCTAAGTTTATTTACAAAATTTTCATCTTTATTACAGTTTTACCCTTTTACCTTATTCAAAAACGATTATTAAATTTAACAAACGTTTATTAAGCAAATTTTTATATGCAAATCTGTCTTAATAAACTGCTGTTAAATTGGTAAAATAATTACTCTTGTAAATGTAAAAATCATTAAAAGATTCTTTGAACTTGAAGTGGTCAATTTAGTCAATAATAATTAATAACATTTTTGTTAAATATTTAAATAATATTAAAACTGAAAACATTAAAACTAAACAAAAAGTAGACATACTTTGCGTTAGTGAAGTGATTTATTATGTTGACACAAACAACCAATTTAGAGTATATAGAGGTATGAAAATTGTCAACATTTATTTTTTTTTTAAATATATAGTTTATAACTATTTTAGCTGAAAGGTACATATTTATGTATTTTTTTTTTATCTAGATTCGAAATATTTTTCACATTATCAAGTTCTTTTGGTTAAATTCTTAACTTCCAAATAAGGTTTATTAACATTAAGTTGTATTCGTACAATTTAATTTTATAAAGTCTCATCTTAACGGATGTTTTGAAATGTAATCACAATCTCAGCTTATTTTGAGAAACGTCCTTGTAACTACTAGTCCAAGTTTAGTCAATACAACACATGCAACTGACACGTATTCTGTTTCACCTTGAAGATCAGTTAATGTTAAAGGTTTTAATTAAATTAGCAAATTACAAAAAAAGAAAACCAAATAAAAATAAATCAAACTGTAATTTATTTAGGCAGAATTCAATAAGAAATCAAATTGTTCATTAATTTGTAGTTATTATGCAAAAAAATTAAAATTTTGAATTCCATATACCAACATATATTAACTAATCTAGGCTATTGAAAGTGCACAAGGTATTTATATTGTAGAGCAAAATATCGCTATATGACAATATATTTTGTTAAGAAACATTTCGTTTTAGAAGTAAATATGTATGTGCAATTTTAATCACACATCATCATCGTCGTTGTTGCCTCAATTTAACTATTTATTTAATTATAATTTATCAGAGTTTCTGTTAAGTTTTTTGCTTGTTAAGAATGTATTGTTGAAATTTTGTAAATTATTACTTCGATTCATTCATTCACTCACTCGTTCGCTTGAGCCGACATTGCTATTCATTCACTTACATTTATTACCAAGTTAGTTAGATACGAGTTATAAATAGTGCAATATTAAAAATGTTTGTACATAGTATTAATTTGAAATTTTTAGTTTCAAATTTTTGCTTCTTTTTATGTTATTTTATTTATACTTCTCGTGTGTCCATTGCAAAATAAACGTTTACAATAATAATGATGCAGCGTTTATGTTTATGTTTTGGAGGCATATGATTTTTTTATTGTAGTTTTTCTTAAATTTGATTTTTGTATTTTTTTATTTTATTTTTATTTTGTTAAAGATTGCATAATTTTGGAACTAAAGTGGTAGCTATAAATAATCAGATGCTACTACTAACTACTTGTGCAGCTTTTTTGTTTAAAGAAAAAACTAAAACGGATTTTTGAAAGGCTTTTTTTTTGTTTTTGCCTTCACAAAGATTTAAATTTGCCTTTAAATGGCTGTTATAATATCTAATTAAATTAATAACTAAAATTTTTATAAGTTTTAGGATTTCAATTCGATTATTCTGTTAAATAAAATTTACATTTTTGGATTATCATAATTTTCTTAAAATATGACAATTACAAGTAAAACTCGATTTTCACTTTTCGCAGTCTAGAAATTATAGTTTGAATTAAATCTTCGCACAACCAAGTTTATGCAGTAAAATATTTTGTTTTTTGACTTTTTTTCATGAATTCAATCAACGTTAATTTTAGATGAAAATAGAGAATTATAGCTATAAAAAATTATTCAAAATGTTGTTGTTATAGACCACAACTAATTGATGGCTGTTACTATCACTGATTTTCCCTAAAAAGAACTTAAAACAGCTGTAAATAAATTTATTCCCTTTAAGATGGTGACTGGAGAGAAGCACCAAAAATTTATACAAACATTCTTTGGACTTCAATTCTTTCATAATTTCTTTATAAAAAACAATACATTTGTATATATTGTAAGAGATTTTGCTTAACGGTTAAACTCCTGACCAATGATAATGTTTTTTTTAATAAAATTTATACGCTTCTAAACTCAAAAGCTTAAAAGGGTTACAATTATTAATTCTAGCATTTAGAATATCATTAAAAGATTAACATTCAATAACTTACAATTAACTTTATTACACAAAGTAATTTTATTTCCAGCTATTTAAAAAAAAAGCTATTAAAGTAATATATTTTGCACAAATATTTTAAAATCAAGGGAAGGAAATTTATAAACTTGAATTTAAATTTGTTTGATTTCAAATGCAAGTATATGTTTGCTGTTTTTATCTCATATTCATAGGAATTCATTGAATTAATAAATGAGGCAAACAATTTTTAAATCATCATTTGAAAGAATTTTATTAGATCAATGCATAAAACAAATTGTAGGAATAAAGTAGAACGAACATTAAATAACATTGAATGAAAAAAATAAAACTTGCTAACTTGAAAAATTGCACTGGGGTTTGATGACACCGTTTCCATTTAATTCTAGGAATAAAAAAAATATTAAATTTATAGCAATGAAAGACTTTAAGGAAATAACCACAAAAGATAATAAATAAAAATTATAAGATTATTATTAGAAAAACTCTTTACTGACAGAATTTATAAAATTTTATAAAAAAAAACAATAGAATTTAAAACAGTGAGATATATATCTCCTTCGTGTGTTTTTTTTTAACTATAATACAAATAGTATTTTGTGATGATTATATAGTAAATTTGATTAGATCTTAATACATCTTGATTTCTACAAAAACCCCTCCGAAATGGTGTTGACATATGTATGAACAACAAAATTTACAAACAGTAACAATGAATATTCATTAACATGTTTTAATGCAAACTAAACAAATAAACATCAAATGCACATTAACCAACCAGCTCTATGCAATAAAAATAAGAAAAAAAAGTGAAGTAATAAATGAAAAATAATAAAATTTTTCACTGACACTAGGTTACTAGTTTAACGCTTAAGATTGAACATGTTATTTTTTTCTGCCAGAGACGTTGCATAAATTAACACAACCGACAACAAGTTACAAAAAAAACAAATAAAATAAATAAACATGAAGCATGAAATTGTGAATAGAAAAAACCACCAACTTAATGGAAATTATGGAAGATAAATTAAATGAAAACGTTAAAAAATGTACATATAGAAAACAGATGAGAGAATGATGTGTTTGTTGGAAGGCAATTGATAAATTATTTATGATGTCATTGTTGCAGTGAGATGACTGACTATCTAACTAACTAACCGAATCACTGAATGTCAAAACGGCTGATACACTCAGTAAACAAATATTCATGAAAACAACAATTACTTGTTTATTGTTATTTGCTGTACATCAATAATCGTTGTATAGCTTAATAATTAAATGACACTTGTATACAATTTTCTATATTAAATACAGGTACGAAACCAAACAAATGTTTATGGTAAAAAAGTAAAAATAATTGTCAATTATTTCCAATAACTTGAATTATGGTGTCAAGTTCAATAAATGATTAAAATGAATATTGTGAGCAAAAACAAATATTGCAAATTAATTGCTTAAATATACGATATAACAATAAGTGACATAACAATAAAAACAACTAAAACAAAAGCAATAATTTTTAATGAATTCAATGTAAAACCTATAAACAATAAGGACTTATACTCGTGTAATTAATATTAACAGTTCTTTTTTTTTTCTTTTTCAAATAAATTCTTGTTATATATTTAAAAGAGTTAAGCAACAAACTGGTTTTTAATACCCTACACACCAACAAAGTTGGGAAATTTAGGAAATAAAGTGATTAAACTATAGTTGACACCTTTAGCCACTGTTTAAACGGGTTTCTTTTTTGAGCAAATCTTTCTCATACACAGATCGAAACAATCGAATGACTCTTTAAGAGTTAACCAGTTTAAAAAGTGTAATTTTGTAGTTAATCTAACTGAGTTAGTACCTATGTATAATTAAGACATATTTACATATTTGCTTAAAAGGAGAAAAGATAAAAACATATTTGTAATAGTAATTCTTATTTCGTCTTTTTTTTTTCTTAAGGAATTCATATTAGGGATTAATCCTCCAAAAACTTCCAAGCAAAATTTCGAGTTAGTTTTTCAAATCGTTATATATTTTTATATGTGTTATTTTACCCAAGAAATTCATGTTAAAGAATAAAAATTTATTATGTATTTATAAAAAATTAAAACAGCAGAAAACTAAAAATATAGAGAGTTAACTATAGATAGATATAAAAAGTTACAAACATGAGTGTTGCACAGTTCATAGGATCTTTTTACTTATTCAATAAGTTTTATTAAGAGCAGACTTATTTTTTACACAGACAGGTTTCTTTACTAAGTATTTCTTTATGCACACAACACTTATTTATGTACACTTTACATTGTATAAACATACTTGCTCCTACACTGGCAGTATCTTATTTTAACAAATTATTTCCATAAGGTTAATAAAGAACAAAATAAAAACATAAACAATATAAAATACAAATAAAAATTAAAACTGCAGAAAATTGTTAAATGATCTGTTAAAAAAAGTCGTGTGTATAAATTAATTATTTGTCAAATTTAAAAATTTAACATATAAATCATACTAAAACATTTAATGAAGTAAAAACACAGAAAAACAAACGACTGCAGAAGGTGTGAAGCAATAATTCTAAATAAATAAATAAACATATTATTAAATTAATAAGTGACATATACGACGTTGACAAAATAAACAAAATAAATAACAATATAAAAACTTTAAAAATTTGCCTACTTATTATTAGGACTTATTTGTAGTTTCTTTATTTAATAAACATTTATCTGTTAGTGTTTAAAATTTCAAATAAATAATGAGTTTATATTGAAAATAACTTATTGTTTTTTTTTTCTTTTTCAGCTTTCAAATCTTAATTATTTACTAGTCACTACCACCTGTTTTGTTAGTATTTGCACGGCGATAAGGGTGGATTGGAATACGAATACGGGTCCCATAATACCACCAATACCTAGAACTACCGTAAGACCAGTGCCTCCATTTAGAGAACCTGCACCAGTGTGGGAGTATCTAAGTAATGATATTCCCAATCCAAACCCGTACATGTAAGCGAAGAGTTCAAAATAAAAAGAATATCTAAAATTAAACAAAAGACTTAAGACACAGGCCCTGACAAATTGACAAATATAAAAATAATTCAATAATGAGTTTTCTGATTTGCTTTGTTTGATCAAACACACATAAGGACCCATAACAAAACGTTTGTATGATACAAAACACTTAAGACATGAACCTTTTTTTTAATTTAAATGATAAACAACAAAAGTGTGAAGTTATTATTCTTTTTAATACTTCTGATTGATTTATTTATACAGGAAGTGATACATGATTTAATTCAATAACCAAACAAAACTAAATTTAAAAGCTTTCCTTTAAGAAATTTAACTTTAAGCATTTTTTTTCTTCAAATAACCTTACAAAAGACTTAAGACAAAAACTTTATCCTTCACTAATTCTCTATTTTCCAAATATTTTTTTGGATTTGTTGCTTATTGATTAGTTATGTGCCACCACCACCTTCACGTCCCAAACAACGTCTAAACACAAATATCAACTACAATGTGAATGACAACAATAGCAATAATTATGGTAGCATTGTGAGACCACAAAATGCAAACACCTACTATCAACAAAACAACAACAATAACTCACCTCAAGTACCAAGTTTGTCACCTCAATATATACCCAATGTCGGTACTAGATATGTGGCTGTGGTACCAACAACAAAAACTACAACCTCAACAAAATCCTCAACAGCCACCAACAAATATGCTCAACCATCATCGGCAAATGCACTTTCACCGGATGACAAAACCTCTTACAAGTTGCAAGGCAAATACAATGTCAAAACGAAAAAATACAAAGCATACGAGAAGGTCAAATACGTGCCACTTAATTATGTAAGAGTCTATAATTATCGTTATTTCTAAAAACAAATTAAGCTCTTTTACTTCTATATTTTTCTTTTCTATTTTTGTTTGTGTATTATATAAAAAAAAAACAAATTTATCAAAAAAAAAACTAATAAATAAATAAAAAATTTAAGTATATATTTTTTCTGCCTCAGTGAAGCTTTATATAAATGTACATACATATTTTATGGCTTTATTAATATTAATAAATAATAATATTTTCCAATAAAACTAAATTTCTAGTTTTTAAGTTAAACAAAACAACAAACGAAACACAAATAATAATAATAATAAAAATATTTTGATAATAATTTTGTAAAAAAAACTACTCCCCCAAAAAATCAATCCTTTGGTGTTTTTTTATTCCTTCAACAGCATGTTGTTCAATTAACCCATAGTCAGTCATCCTTTATCCATTATACAAATAATCATTTTCATTAACCCTCCCCTCCTGCTCAACATTACTCATCGTTAACAATTTAATCACTTTCTTTTAGTATTCTCCATTTAAGCCCAGTCACAACATCACGTCTACAGCTCAAACACCACTTGAAACAAACAACAAACTAAACAACCAGGAACTGCCTGCTGGCAACATCCAACAACCATGGTCATCTCCTTTTATTTCTACCACAACCGCCACCAATCCAATTACAACTTCGACGACTACCAGCAAATCCTACACCAAGGATACGGCAGTCAAGCCCAAAGAAAACCTCATTTACTCTGTAGATAAAGCCAAAAAGAGTTGAATGTTTGTTTTCTGTTAATGTCTTAATAGAATTTTAATTGTTATTATTTTTACATATTTTCTTATTATTGTAATTTTTCTAATAACGAGCACAAATAACAGAGATAAAATATAAAAACTATTTTCAAACAAATGCTTAAATACAGCGATCTTGAAAGAAATTGCTAATTAATTATTATATACATAAGTATTTGTATTGGTAACAAATTGAAATACATATGTAACAAAATTGCGAATTACATAGAATAATTCTTAAATTAATTTGTTAATAAAAACAGTGAATTACTGCAAATGAATGAGCTTTTTTATATTTTTAAAGAAAATGTTTGTAAGTATGTACATATAGATTGGAAAAGGATACTATCATACGACTAGTCACAGTTATGAGAATAGTTCTGTTTTAATTGTAGGGATTTATTTTAGTCTTTAAAATACTATAGCGACATGTTACTAAATATATTTAATAGTTGAATTTTTTAATATCAAGCATCTCATATTTAATTACGTTTACCAAGTAAAGATTCATCAGTATGTCAAAAAATATCTTACCTTTTGGTTTAAAAGGAATGCTTTTGTCCCATTTATCTATTTTGGCCCCCCATGAGGTATCAGAATGAATTTCTATATCGTGTTGGAAGCAAAGTTTAGTAATTACAAAGAACAATGTTTCACTGCCAATGAATTGAATGACTTTTCTTTCACCAGCTATTCTTCGTCTTAAGAACAAATCGTCGCAAAATGCAATGATTTTATACAAATGAACGCTCTTAAATTATTTTATTTGCATTTAAAAACAACCAAATCGAATGGCCAATGAACTTTACGAGCATTTAATGGTTGTTTATATTTTCATACGATTTGGCAGCAGGGTTTTAATATTTTTGCATTAATTAATAAGAAACAATGCCAAAAGTGAACCAAAACTGCTCACAACGCAAATACAATTATGCATAATCAATGAAAACAAACAAATGAAAAAAAAGATCACAAAATTATAAATTAAAAACATTTTTAATTTGAAATTTATTAAATTCTCACACTTATCAAAGACAAAAAATAAAATAAAATTAATATTAAATAAAAGGAGGTGAATGCATGATAAAAATCAATTTATGACCGTAAAAACTTGAAATGATGAAAATATACGTTTATATTTCAACAGAAACGTGATTCAAAATTCAACAAAAGGTATTTATGTAAATAAGTAATAATAAATATTTACATTCAATACAATTTATTTGTTATTAACTTATTGCTAAATTATTGTCAGAAGTTAAAAGTTATTATAATATTAAATCATATAACAGATGCCACTGGTTGCTGCAATATTATCGGCAGTTTTGGTTGCTTTCGATTTGTCAGGCGTATGTGCGTTGTACTGTGCGGTGTTCGAGTATGTACCACACTTTGAAAACCACTGTCGCCCACTACTTGATAATGGACCATACGCACCATGCCATTGGGTTCCAGTAGACCGTATTGACCCATCACTTTGTCACCTTGTCGTTCTTCTAAATGCATCATGTGAACTTTGCTGGCTGGATGGTCTATAAAGTAGTGGAATTTGTAGTTTAACTGCAAATAAATTAAATATTTAATATGTAAAAGTGAAAACATGATGGCTCTAATATAGTAAAGATTAATAGTAAGACAGACCTTGTGATACACTACACCTGTAATATTGGTATATGTATAATAAAAAATTATATTAATAAAAATTAATAAAATAGTTGTTTAGAATAATGCTTCTTTATCCGAAATTTCTTTATCATGTTAAAAATGTGAGGCAATTTGTTTTTTCTTTTAAAGTCTACTAAGGTGAAGGGTATATCTGATTCGGTACAGTATATAGGGTTCTTATAAAATTAAAAGATGATCTAGCTATGTGCGTCCATGTGTCTGTCTGTTGAACGCACCCAGAGTGAATTTTTTAACGAGAAGAAGTAGCACTCAGGCAATTAATATGCCTCTATATACTTGCGTTACTTTCTTTGGAAAGGGGTTGAAGAAGTAAAGGTGGTGAAAAAAGAAAGCTTTTTTTTTTTTATATAACTATGCAATTGCGCATTATGTTTGCTATTAGTGCAGAATTGCAGCGCCTCTGGTGGTAAGTAGGCGCATTAATGTTAAAGCTTGATTTTATAGCCTTTATTTAATTATTTTACTTCGGTGGCGTTTAAATGCTATGCCACCGAAGGAGGGCACTGTGATAAATATTAGTTATGATGGATAGAAAAGAAAACTAATAATTATCAGAAACTGATGTTGTTTGAGTGGCAGCGGCTGGGAATCGAGACCGGGCTACAAATATCAACTCATGCTTATTGATCAAATGCTAACCAATTAAGCTACAGTACCCCCCTCAAAAATGGGTTATTGATAATCAAAATAGATTGAAGCGCTAAACACTTTTGGATCGATATTTATGAAACACATTGTTCGGACTTACTCCACTAAACATGTGTATTTTGTTTCAAATAATATTTATCTACCAAAATGTAATTTATCACTGATATTTGGTAGTATTAGAAATTATAAAAATAACCAAATGGGTGAATCTAACAGTCGAACATAAAACTCTTACTTGCTTTCATATAAATACCAATCTTATCTACAATATAGTTAGTTAGATCAGCTTTAAAAATATTTAATGCTCATCATACCTTATTATCATCTGGAAAATTTCGATAATTTGCATAATATTCAGTGTGTAGGGGATTGACCAAACCCAAAGATTTCCTGGTAACCAACAGCAGCAGCATTAATATCGTTAATGCCAACCAATTGAGTTTAATCTGAAACATATTTTATGATTGCTACAAGATATAAAAAAATACGAAAAAAAAACAGAAAATAAAAGAGAAAGATTATTAAAGTTATATTGAATTGTCCCTTTTTAGGTGTCTGCATGATTTGTTATATAATACTTGTAGAAAAATCTCCTTTTGCTCTTGTTTGGTTATTAAATAGTTTCTTTGTTTAGTAAAATTTTGCCACGTTTTATCTTAGTCACGTTAAACAATTTTCCATGAAACGTTTTACAAATTATTAACAAACATTTTTCACACTTGCTGCCACTTAATCAGAGTCAGTCAGCTCAGAGTCAGTATTGTTTTGTTCACTGCAATTGACGTTACTAAAAAACCTCTACTACTTACTATTATCACTATTACTTACTGACTTCTGGCTACCACTGTTACTTACTCGTAAAGTAAGTTTAGGTCTCGATCTTTCTATTTGATAATCATCTTGAAAAATGCTTGTACTCAGCTTATACACGAGTACATATCTATTTTCTTTGTGTTTTGTGATTTTGTTTTTTAGTTTGTAATTTAAAGGTTCAGTTGTATTGACCCTTCAGTTTTTTTATTCGTAACTGAGTAGTTTATATTGTAAATGTTTACAATTTTAGTTAAGGTGTCTCGAGGTGTTTCACTAAAAGTTAAAAATCGTTACATTCATTCAATCATGTTGTGGCATAAGGAAAAAGAAATCTCTACTATTAAATATTAACAATTTACATGATCATGATGACGTTGATAAGATTTTTTTTCATTTTATTGCATACATGATTTTCTTAAAAATTACTTAACTGGATGAAGTCAGTTAAGGTATATTACAATGTATTAAATAGTTAAAGATGATGTGGTGGTTATAAGTACTTTTTTGGCGTTTGATTGAAAGTTTAGGTTTTGCTTTTAAAGGTAAATTTGTCTACACCATTTCCAATTGTATTCCAGAAGCTTCTAATTGTATTTCAGAAGTTTCTAACTGTACGAGTATGTTGTTTTCATATATACAGTTGAATCAATAAATGAGTGCTCACCTTACATTTTTAAGACGCTTTTGCTGGTAATTAGAATCCTTTGTGATTTTAATTTAATTTCAAATACATTTTAGCATTTAAGTCGCATAAATTTAACACAAAAACGAATGTAGTCCATAATTTTTACTTCAAAAAGGGAGTGATCAACACAAACAAACTTTGATTTGAAAACAAATAACGAATGTTTTATAACAACAATAAATTTAAAATATAATAGAGAGAAGAAAAATGCTACGAACCGGCAACAAAAATAACCAAAAACAAGTAAAAAAGTATAGTCGGTCAAGCCCGACCATATAATACCCTGCATCCAGTATATGTATATAACAGTTTTTCAGAAATGGGCGTTATATGGGAGATATAATCTATTGTGAACCGATCATCCAAAAATTTAGTGTCATGATTTCTGTGAATATAAATATTATACGTACTAAACTTTATCTCGATATAAATACTTTTAAAATATTTATGGAGGTTAAACTGAATTACGGACAGGGTCTTATATGGGAGTTTCGACTAATTATGGATCGACCATTATGAAATTAGGTGTCATTATTTCTGTATATAAGAAACTTATTTGTGTCGAATTTTATTTGATTACCAACATTTTTATGAAATTTATTATCGTTACAGTGGTTTTCGGAAGTGGGCCTTATATAGGAGCTACAACTAATTATGGAACGATATGCACACATTTTGTAGATGTGATTTGGCTTCCTTTACCACTCATTTCTGATGAAATTTGTTTGGATACTTCCAATAATTCAAACATTTATGATCGGTAAACCCCAATTTCGGGAGGACATTTGTATGAGGGCCATGTGAAATAATGGACCGATTTTCACTAATTTTAATCTTGTCCGTCCTGGGGCCGAAAAAATATTGTGTACCAAATTTTATTGAAATGTCTTCAAAATTGCGACCGGTACTCTGTGCACAAGCCAGACGGACGGACGGATGGACGGAAACCTTTAAATAGACTCACAAAGTGATTCTGAGTCGATCGGTATAATTTAAGGTGGGTGTTGGATTAATATTTCCAGGCGTTACAAACATCAGCACAAATTCAATATACCCTCCCCACTATGGTGGTGTAAGGTATAAATATTAATACCAACTTCAACAAATGCGTTTGTCCAAGTACAGTATGAAAGTGTTTCATGAGTCTGGGTGCAACAGTCGTGTTTCACGTAAGGAACCCTATATCAGAAAAGTAAACCAGATCAAATACGTCAGAGAACATCGAAATAAATCAAAGGACTTTTGGAACAGAGTTATTTTTACGGATGAAAACAAATTAAATAAATATGGAAACAATGAAAGATAAAGTGTTGAGAAAACCAAATGAGGAGTTTAAAGTTCCACAGTTCTACTGTGGAGATGTATCCCGGCATGCAAGAAATATGCATTTCAGAAAACTTCATATTTATACAAGACAACAACTCCAAACACACGGCTCATAATACTAAGTTATGGCTATTGTATGCAATTCCAAAATGGATGGAAAATCACACTTAGACAGAAAGCTTAAAGAGAGAAATAAGGAAGAGGACTGATGTAAAAATAGCTTTACAGTAAGAGTGGAAAAAATTCTACCTTTGGTCACCCAGAACTTAAAGAAATCTATTCCCAGAAGACTAGAAGCAATAATATCGAATTTTATTGCAAAAAATTATGTTTTTGTACTTGTTTTAAATATCACTAAAGTACCGCTCAAAATGTGGTGTCAACTTTTTTTTATGGATGAGCACTCACTTTCTGAATCAACTGTATATACATACATATGTACATATGCATTTGTTTATTAAGTAAATAAATTTAAAAAGTACCAAATAAAAGATGTCTCATGAAATGTCTAGAAAAGTCACCCTTTGTAACTGTTCTGAATGTAATGTACATAATATTCCTAAAAATAAAATACTGAAACAAATAAAGTTTCTGTTTCTGATTTTAATATAAAGCTGAATTTTTTACAAGCTTCGAAGGTTTGTTGTATTTTTTTGTTTTGCTTTAATTAAATAATAAATATTAATGAGAACTTTAAAATAATAACACAAAAAAATTTATTATGAAATATGAACATACATATGTACTATATATGTATGTATAAGCAATTATTTTTTAATATCTAATTTTATTTTTTCGTTAATGTTTTGACACTTTTTTTCCCAGATTATTTACGTTTCACTTAAATAAAACAGTGTATGTATGTATGCATGTATGTATATAAGCTTGTATGAATGCGCATATAAGTTTTATGATTTTTGTTTTAAATTACGACATTTTATATAAAATTACATATTATTTATTTCGTATATAATTACAAAATATGTAACTATAAATTGAGAAAAACGCGCCCAATTGCATATTAACAATAATTAAATTTCTTTTAAAACGTAACAAACCTGTTGCCCCAACCTGAAATAAATTTATTTTGCTTTTCGAAATTACGAAATTATTTTAGTCTGCAAAATTATACAAATTCAGTTTTTATTTATAATTTATGCTAATACAAGTACATAACTGCAAACAGCTAGCAAATTTGTATCTATGTAATTTGTTTTATTATTTGATTTCTTAAAATATTACACGCTTGGCATTAAACTAAGAAGACAACAATTCAGACATATTGTTTTAACAACTTCGAAGATTTTTATGAAGGTGGCATTAAACAGTGAACAAAAGAAAAAATCCCAACTTTAATGGAAACTACCATGAGTGTATTTTAGATGCCGTGAATTATTTTTCACAGATTAACCCGTTAAAGGACGCAGAGAATGCGCTTAGTGAGCATGCTCGTATAGTTTGAATTTTAATGTTTTCTTGTTACAATTACAACCACCTATTCCATATAAATATGGCAGTGGGCAAAATATTAAAAATTTATTACTGACATTTTTTAAAAAAATTTTATTCGAAGTTTTACTTCAAGTTAAATATATTATAATTTATTACTGACACTTAAAATATTTTAAATTTTGGGTAGAAATAAAAATATTTAAAAAACAATTGGAACTCAAAATCACTCAAAAAATTATTTGAGAATTTTTGTAAGTATTTAAAATTAGAGCACATTTTCGAATTTACATTTTTCAACAAAAATTTTAATTTATTTCTATAAAAAACATTTCGCAGCCTATTTTTTAACATAAATATGTAGTTAATTTCCGATTGCTCTCTTAGTTGTTTATTTACGTTTTTGTTATTTTAAATTTCTTGGACATTAAGTTAACAATTTATATTTGGAGTTAAATTTGTTCCGCAACCGTTTTAAGGGTTAAAGTATCTTCCAGCTAATATTAAAAAAAGTACTTAATAATAAAAAGAAAATGTTAATAACTTATAAAATATTGCATGTGTTTTTCTAAAAAAAAAATAATAAATAAACGAACTTAGTCATTTCTTTTTAAATATAAGTTTTTTTCTCTGCAACTTTGATATCGATATATTTCTCATGTTTTATATTAATGTATTTTATTTTAATAACTATTATATGTCTGGCCTGTATAAACATGTTGCAAAATATTGGTATTACTAGCCGACTCCTCTCAGCATTGTGTCACTGGGAAATGTCAAACTGGATAAAAAAAATAATTTCCCAAATTTTAAAAATTTTCCATTTTTCATACACAACATCAATAAGAGTCTTAAAGAGTCTTATCCAACTGGACTTTTTAGTTTTGGTAAGCTTGGCAAAATTTTGTTGAAGAAGAAAATCCAAAACAAATTTCATAATAACACAAACAACAACAAGCAAAAAAAAAAAAAAAAAAAGGCATTTCAAATTATTTTTTGTGAGTAAAAGCTATTACACTGGCTGGACCATTTGATAAAAAGTTGCTAATGGCACAATTCGAGCTTCTACTGAATGAAAATGGGTAACAAATCAAAGCAGACCACAATGTTACAAATGAAAACAAAAATATTTCAAAGATGCAAGTAATGAAGCGAAAAAAAAATAATACAAAACTATTTTATTTTATACAAGACATAAGATAGTTGTACATACATATATAATACATTTATATATTTTAATCACACATTTATACATTTAAACACTGTTGCTGTGTTGCTCGTTACATCGCCTATGATGAATGGCAAGTAAGTAGCTGTGGGTTTTTTTTTTTTTTGGAAAAAACCCCAAAAATGTTTATTTGTAAGATTGATTTTAACACTCGCTTACTAAAGGTGAAAAGTTTAATTTGTTCGTATCTGTGGTTAGTTTAGCGCTCTTTCTTCCATTGTAATCAAAACATTATTCGTTGTCGAAGTTGGTATTTGAAAGGTTTCAAAATGCTTGAGAAAATTCATTTTTTTTAACTAAAGTTGTTGCTGATGATGGTGTGTAATTTTTATTGACATTTTTATTTTGATATTAATTTAAAAATTGAGAGGTGTTATTACTATTTTATTTGGTAATACTTAAAATACATTTTCATTATGGGAATATTTTGATTGTTTTATTTAATTGAACATAATATTGAAAGTTTATTATAGTTTATAAGAAACAGATTTTTAAGTTTTGTTAAAATCTTTTTATTTTATTAATTCTGCTTGAGGTCTCTTTTATTAAAAATATAAAAACTCTTGTTCGTTTTTAATTTTTATTATATTTTATTTGTTTCCAATATTTCGACCAACTTTGTTGATCATCTTCAGGGAAGAAATATAATATAAAAAACATAATTATTATAATTGTAACAATTTTCTTAAAATTATATTAAAAAAAAATTTACTTAATGTTTAATACAGTGTTGTCCGATGTTAATGACTTAAGTTTCTTTCACTGACTGTTAGCTTTTTTGTTTATTATTATTTAATAAACCGATAGACTAGACGATAGTGTGCCGGGCTATCAGTCAGAGGGTCGCGGGTTCGATTCCCGCCAAAGACGCTGGGTGTTTTCTGCAGACAAGCCAAAAAGCTTCGCAGTTTGTGTTTATTTAAAAAAAAAAAAAATTTTTTGTATTTGTTTATTGTATGTCTATTGTATGTGAGAGCAATTATCAGTGTCTGTTTTTTAGTTCATTATCTTATCTATTGAAGTATTAATTATATGTAACATCTTTTGCATATATGGTTTACTAATATTATTCGCTTCCACAATTACTCTTACATTATCAAAGTTTGGTCGATGTCCAGTTATTGTACAGTGGGCAGCAAGTGCTGTTTTTTGTGAAAGTGGTTTGTCATTTGATTTTAGGTCCGATTTATGTGATGACAATCTAGTTTTGTACCTTCGTATATTTTCCGACATATATCAGTATCGTCGCCGTTACATTTACTTGGTATATTTAATTTGATTTTTCTAGTTTGTCCAATTTAGATTTCATGTTGTTGAATATTTTTGGCGTCGTATTACCCGTTTTCATTGCCAATATGTATTTTTCCTTGTTATCGGTATCTGTCTGTTAAATGAGTTCAATGTCTTCAAAGTATTCTCAACTTGATTAGTTTTTAAAATTCCAAATAGGTCGTCTACATATTTCGTCATCATTCTTGGTCTCATCTCTATTTTATTAAGAGCTGTGTCCAATAATTCTTCCATAACAATAATTGGAGAAATGGGAGATCCCATTGGCCTTTTGTTCTGTATGTAGAAATTGTCCTTAAATTTGAAATATCTACAATATATTATGCAAAACTTTAAAATATCCATAAACAAATCTTTAGGTATTCTGGTAATATTCTTCTGAAATAAACCATTTTTTCTCAATAATTTGAATAGCCAGGTTAACGGGAATGCTGAGAAATAGTGAAATCACATCAAATGATACTAGTATTTCATCGTTGTCTATTAATGTATTATCTTACTTTTAAATTGTATCGCGTCCTTTACATTGTATGTAGAGTTGTTTGTCAAGTTCTTTAAAATGTCAATTATATATTTGCTTATTCCGTAAGATGGTGAGTTAATCGATTAGCATATTAGCCGTAATGGCTTGTCATCTTTATGAATTTTTGGAAGACCATATATCCTTAGGGCTATCGCAATTCTGATTGTCAGTTTATTTTTGTCAGATATGGTAATTAGATTTAAATTATACAGTCAATTTAACGATGTCCGTCCATCTATGCGCAGAGAACAGGTCCCAATTTTGAAGATATTTCGATAAAATTTAGTACGAAACTTTTGTTTGACCCAAAGACAGTTGGGATTGAAACTGGTTGAAATCGGTACATTATTTCACCTAACCCCATACAAATGTCGTTCCGAAATAGAGGTGTTTCATGATGGATTGTATATCTTTAATGTCTCTAAATGGAAAAATAATTGGCACATGACCATACAAAAAGCATGGGTATTCTCGTTCACTTAAAATAATTTGTGGAAAGTGGAAAAATTAAATATATTTTTTGAAACTTATAAAAGTTTTAGCAATAATTTTATTATTTACAGATTCCATATAGATTTGTTAAGCCTATAAATCACTACTAATGGTCAAGATATTCGTGATTTTTTTTAAATCCCTGTTTTTCGCATCGTTGACGCTTACATGGGCTTGACTCTAAGTCTAATTGGCTATGATGCCAAACAACAGGTATTTATAAGTTCGTTCTTACTATATACTGATTTGGTTTTCAAGTAAAATCGGGATACAGAACAGATAGTTTTCCTTAAAAAATGTTCTTTCACAATTATAGATTTCTGTAGTAAGATATAGGTTCATCATCAAAGCTAAAGACACGTACATATAATTGAATAAGTCTTAATCATTTGCGATTAAGCGATTTTATTCTCCATTAAGTTTTGTATTGAAGTTTCTGACAAAATCTACCAAATATTAATAATATTTAATTTTCCAATCACCTTATTTCAACATCGATTGAATAAAATCTTAGTAAGGGTACTCATGATATTGCGTAAAATTACCGATTGTGCAATTGGCCAAACTTGCGAGACTTGTTTCATGAAGCCCCTTTTTAAGTTTTGTGCAAGAAACGTCAATACACAGACAAATAAAATAAAATAAACTTAAAATTTTGGTTTTTAAAAAGATATGTACATATTTATTTTTAAAGTATGCCACTATGTTACTTTATCTTTTTTGGTTGTTTATAGATAAGCAACGTAAAGCGGAAGAAGAGATTTTGGAAGATTTCACTAATATTCTTGCAGCTGGAGAATATTTTCGCTATGCAATGCCACAATTTTCTATTCGATGTGTTGCTTAGATTAGATGAGAGCAACTAACAATTGTTTTATAGAGGTTGGGTTCAAGTGGAGAAGTCGGATCTCTCTTAATAAAAATCAGCTGTTGAGTTAAATACACTATTGAACAACGCGTTGTAACGCAAGTTTACGAGCCAAAATTGTTGGGCAAATTTACGAAGTATGTGTAAATAATTTTTTATGTAATATTTGACAATTCATTTAGGAGGGCGTAAAAATGCACTGTTCGCGAGACTTTTAAATGATATCATGAGTACCCTTAGTATAAATTTAGTATAATGAAATCATAAACTACATTCAAAATATATACTCCAAACCCCCTAAATCTAAAATTTGTAAAAAAATAAACACCCAAAAAATTAATAATTAAAATTTATTGATTTCAACACTTCCAGCTTCCCAATCGCATTCACACACACACAAAAGCCAATTAAAAAACTTTATATTTTTTTACAATTAGGACTGCGGAAATTGATCAATGATCAATGAATATTTAACAAAAAAAAATAAGCAAATATTTCCAAAATTTTAAACTCAACAACATACTTTTAACAAATGCAGCCAATCACGATTTAAATGTTTTCAATGCAAATTAAACTCGCATACAGACAATGAAATGACCAAAATAGAAAATGAAATAAGTAATACAAAGAAAATCAAAACGTTAGATATTTAACAAACATAAAGACCAAGTTTACACATAAATTTACATAAATCTTAAATGAAAACAACAACAGTAAATATTGTAGTAACAATGACTTTGGTACTACAAGTAAATCAAAATGCAACAAAAATATATAAAAAGTGGCAGTAGGAAAAAAGTTGACGGGGCCACAAGAAAACAACTTATTGCTACGGATTAAAATGAAGTCAATAAACACTTTATTGAGAAAACTTAACAAATAATTCTTCATTATTGAATAATAATTGTTGCAGAATCAGCAGTATTCGTTGCTTTAAATCGTTCAATATCTATTAAAAGTCGATTTTATAAGTGTAATGATCTTCATGTTCATGCATTTCATTTGTTTTTCCTTCTTAAAGTAGTAAACACATTCACCACACCAGGCAACCGACTACAATATTTTAAAAATAAAAAACACATGAGTTTGAAGCATTTTGAAGAGCAATTTTGAAGAAAATTTCAATCTTGTAAATCTAGCTTAAGTACTTTAATTAAAATATTTTCTTTAACTAAGTGAAATGAAAGCCAAGAGCTAAAAGAAACGAATGTCACTTTTAAAAGTAAATGTTTCCCTGAAACTAAAGACGCTAGTGTCAAAATGAATAAAATCTGTCATCTAGATTTTTGGAGTGGAAATATAAAAGTCCCTTTTCTCAGAAACTTATAATATGATTACTATTATTTTGCACAAAAAATCAATTTTTTAGAGAAAATCTAAAAATCCATTTTCTCGGAAACTTGGAACGTATTCTCTAAAAGATGATAAACCTGAATTTATTTTTTAAGAAATTTCATTTCAACATTACCAATTCCCAACTAAAATTAACATGCCTTGCCCATTGTAAATCCAAACAGAAAAATCCCATAAATCAAAGACAAAAAAGTTTTCGCATACTCGTACAAGACAAACTTTAGCTGAAGTTCAGGGCGAAACAAAAAGTATTGTGCCATTAAGAGTACGAACGAGTGTTGTACCTGAAGAGACTAGACCAGACCAGACAAAGTGTTACACAAATAAAAATCGTAGACAGACGAACCAGCCAACCAAACAAAAAAAAAACTGTTACAAAATTGCAAGGAAATATTTCGTTGGTAAAATTTAAAGATATTTGGTTTTTATTTAGGAAATGGAAAGGAAGCTTTTAGCACAAGGTAAAAGTTCAATATTTTTCTTATAAAGTAATAAATAATAAAGGGAAAATTGAATTTATAATAAAGGAAGCGATCTACAAGTAATATAACAAATCCATACACTACAGACTAATAATTAAACTTCAACTTACCTTTACTTTTTCGTTAGTTTGAATAATAAATAAAGCCTCTTAAAAAAAAAATATAAAAAAGTTGTACAATTAAATGTTGAACTTTCAATATTTCGAGGTAAACAGGCACAAGAAACGGATTTAAATAAAAATTAGCATTTAGTTCTTCTCTATTTCTTGAGGTTTTGGCAACATACAACCTCAGTCGAAATCACAGTTGCAGCAGTTTTGTTTTTGATTTTTTTCACAATATTTTTTATTTTATTGTTTTTATTTATTTTTTGTTAAATACACTTGAATTAAAACATTGATCTCATTGATACAATTGCCAAATATTCGTACTCGTACAGCAAACCAAACAACCAAACACATCAGATTCACTCACATCACGTATACGTACGAGTATGATCACACATTTATGTTGTATGATTGTTTCATGATTGTACGAGTATGTATGATTTTGTATGTTTATTTATTTGTTTTTGTGTAATTCGTGGATTTGTTTGTTTATATCCCCGTTTATCGATTAAATTGTTTATTTGTTTGTCTGTCTATTCGGCGTTTTTTTCGTGAATCCAATTTAAAATCAAAAATATTCTTCAATCGCACTAAAATTGTAGATTTTAGAAGAAAAATGTTGCGTTAGTTTTGTATGATGATGTTATTTTAACGTATGCCAAACTTAAAATGTTTATGGTGAACGTTAAAAGTTATGTGTAATACTGAAAAATCTAGGTTTAATACTACAAACAAATGTGTGTTTCTTATAAATATATTTTTTTTTTCATTTCAGTTTTTTTGTTGTTTGTTCAAACCGAACCTTTAAGAAGATGTTGTACAAATTTTTTGTTCGTTTTACAATGCAGTGCAGTTCAGTTCAGATCAGTTGAATGCGGCGTTGTTGTTGTACTTGTTGCCCACATATAGAGATTATAAAGAATGAAATCATTTCGGAATTTATTTTATAGTTTAGTGTTATTTAATTAATTTATAATTGCAAGTTTAACATTTGCCAACAAATATTTTTTTCACAGATTTAATGCTGTTTGTTAAACAATGATTGACACATAAATTAATTAAAGTTTTTTTTTGTTTTTTTTTTTTACTTTTGAACAAAAGTCAAAAGTATTTGCTTTGTAAAATCTTAAACGTTTTTAAATCATATTTGATGTTTTTTCATGGAAATTACAACTGATAAGTTGGGGACTTTTTTCTTGTAAAAGTATTAGAAGAGAATCTGTAATTAGTCTGAAAAACATTTTTATTTTCGAGCTATTTTTGAAAGTCTCTTAATTAGCAAATCCAAGAGACCACAATTTCTCTGTTCCTCAAATATAATTCAAAAATCTGGCGTCATAGGGATTTCAAGCATGAGTAGTTTTATTTATAAGTTTGCCGGAATTCAACTTTCTAGGCCTGTGAGTCGTGAGCCGTGAGTTTCTGAAATCTCTGGAATGAAAGCAAACATGAACAAAAGTGCTTAGGAAATTATATATGTACAATATAAAGATGGGATGTATTTATAGCTCTACTTCCCTGCTCTGCTAACATACATACATATTACAGAACTTTTTTCTAACAAATACATGAATAAATAAATATTTCTTGATGTTTGGTTTTTTTATTTTTATTTTATAATGGGATGTGACAATAACAATGCTGTTGTAATGCTGCATGTACAGCTGCACTGCAGAGCACTGCATACATACTCGTATGTATGTATGTACGTTGCATATTATACTGCACTCTTTTTTATTTGAAGGTAATTCGTGCAATTTGTATGAATTTGAGAGGATAAAAACAAAACGAAACGAAATGAAAAGATACTTATTATATACTTTTAATAAGTATAAAGAAATACCGAAACAGTAAAATGCTTGTACTAATAAAAACTAAAACAAGAAGTACAAAAAACTCTAAAAAAATTAGAAGGGCTTTAACATTTCAAACTCAAGAATCGTGGTGGTGGCATACCACAATGTAGAATCATAAGAAATGTTTATATTTGTCTTAATGTAAACTCAATTTAAATGACAAGATTTTTGCATGTGTGTTGGAGATAATGAACAGTTTTAAGAAATATGTGTGAAGCCAACATGACCTATTAATTAAGTTACAAATATCTTGTGCGTTTTTATGTAAATTGTATTCTAGGTATTCTATATAACATATATAGTTGCTGCACCAAAAAAGATCTGGGACAAAGCATGACACAAAAAAATAGACTTTGGTATACATGTATGTATGTTAACTATGCTGAATTTCAAAATCTGCTTAATTTTTCTGTTGCAGATTAAAATTTTCAACTTAAAATTTTTCTAAAATGTCGGTTCTAAAAAATTAATAATGTTTAAAGATTCAAATTACATATATTGTAATATTACAAATAAGTTTATTAAAAATATATTTCAAACCGCATGTCTTCATTTTTTATCTTAGAAATTAATTAACTAATTAATTGAGAAAAACATACCAAAAACTGAAAATTATATAAATAATACTTTTCTATAACCAGCAAAACAATAATACATACGAGTACATTACTTCCCATTATAATTTAAAGTGGAGTTTGAGTGAAATGACACTTTAGTAAAAGGATAATTTCATTTTAAAAGAAAATTTAAAAAAATCCTTATAGACAGTGAAATGAATACGATATTTTTAATGTTTTTTGGAAGTTATTTTCAAGAACGAATAGTCGACAAATTCATGTTTGTTTACTCGAAAGTAAAACGAATAAGTTATGCAGTTTCGATTTACAAATTATCAAAATATAAGAAATAGTTTTAAAATGAAAACGTTACTGTGATTCAGTTTACTGGGATACAAGTCTAATTTTGTAAAAATTTACACTACGTGTCACAATTATAAACGCACCGTTGGTATAGTTTATATTTTAATTAATAAATTATATTTCCAAAAAAGTATTAAAAGTTGTAAGTAGATGAGAAATACATAAAAAAAGTATACTTAGAACATTAGACCTATTTAACAAGGTTTCATAACTATTTTTTGTTTTGGATGCTATCTTCCAAATCTAAGGTGAAATAAGCACTACTAAATACTATCAATATTCTAGAAAAACTTAGCGGAATTATATGAGATAGTTCCGAATAATATTTTTTAATAGTTTGTTATGTAGTAGATGTTTTAAAAATTTTGGATTTAAAATAATTAAATTTTTAATTCCTTTTATATGAGTCAGTATGCTCGGTGCTTGGAAGCTTGAATGGGCTTAGCTCGCCGGATTGGGGAGGGTTCTTGACCATACGTGACCTTAAAAACCCACATAAACAAAAAAAGAAAATAAATACTTCCAAGGCTGAAAATCAATTGAAATCTAAAAGAAAACTCACTAACTGGGCTATTGCTATTAATAAATTGGGATATGTTTAAGAAATACAAAAGAGTGACAGATGATGTTGTCACTTGGAACACTTGAACAGAAAAAACACCCACCCTCGTTTACCTTAGATACATTCATGTTCATATTTTCTTAGTATCTTCCCTAACAATTAGTTAAATATCTAAAATATCTTACGTAAAATCGGTTTCATTATCAGCATTCCCCAAAAGGATATCTTCTACTCAAAATTATTCATTATGACAATTCAAAATTATTTATTGTTTATAATATAATTAGTAAGATTTACGACCTTAAACATAAGTTTAATAATATAAATTTAAAATTAACCTTTCGTTTGTTTCTTTTCTTTGTTTTTAAAATAAAAATTAAATTAAACTCATAAACATATAGTCTTAGATATGAATCGAACGCATGTTAAATAATGAAATGTATATTATAACTCACTGTTTGGTGTATTTCAGGTTGCATATTTCTTACTCGATTTTACCCTTACTTGTTACTCTTCCAACATTTTGTTTGTAGTAGGTGATGGTTTGAGCTCAAAACATCCCGGGAACTGTAACTTTAAAAATGTATATGAGTGAAATTATAAATAAATTTAGATAAGAAATAACATACTTACTTTGTCTAACACGCTATACTTATATTTTAATTTTGATATTATGATATAGTTATTTTTATATTAGATTACAACAAAAAAATTAAAATCGCAAAAATAAAGTTCAATTTATATTCTTAACATTGGTCTGTTAAATAAATTCTAAGCTTTACAATTAAAATTACTTCTCCGATATTCAATCGAATGTTAAGAGTATAGCTTGAACTTTATTCTTTACAGTTGTAAACGCACTGATACAATTAAGAGAAACTTAACTCAATAATTAATCTTTTCAAATTAAAGTCTACATCTTGGTTTGCAGCAATGGGCAACTATTCAGTAAATAATCGGAATATGTTTGAGAGTAACTCGATTTTACTCAAAAAAAAAATGATTTTACTTCTTCCAGCTTTTGATAACCTTCTATATGTCAGGGTTTAATTGCTCCAGTATATAAAGACTGTACTGACTTAATATATAAGCACTACGATTTGGCATTTGAAACAAACGAAATAATGGACTTTGGACTTTGACATGTGGCGTGTGTCGTGTCAATTAGTTAAAGCATAATTATTCAATTAGCGTCGTCGAATCACATGTAATTCACCATTTATGATTTAAAATTATTTAATCGACATCCAAGTATCTAATGTTCAGACACCAAAATTATGTATGTAATTTGTACAATATATTTCATATACCAAAGTTTACATATATTTCATACGCCAAATATAAAAATTATTTCATACACCAAAACCCTGAAGAATAATTATTATATTAATGAAATAATTATTTCAATAAATTATAATAACCTACCAATTAAAATTGGGCTTTATAATAAAAAAAAATGTTTTATTAAATTCACGATGTTTATCGATTAATTGATTTCACCCTTCTATTTTTATATTCCGCAAAATAAACTTTGTGCTTACAAAATTATATAAAAAAAGGTTTTTAGCGGAAGACGAAGTTCAGCTCAACAACCCGGTCTAATTAGATATGCAGTTTTGGTAATTACTTGATAATCAGGTCAGTTATCTTTATTTACCAATGTTGTCAACTCCATCTAATGATGTGATGAATTTATGTCATAACATAACATGATGATGTGAAACATTTATATTTATGTAAAAATTAGTGTAATTTATAATTTAAGAGTATAGACTAAATTTATGTTGTTACTCTCTTACTAAATAAATATATTTATACAACTAAACTATAACATTAACTAACATAATGTTAGTATAAATATCTTTGTTCAGAAGATTTTTTTTTTTTTTTTTTTTTGTAAATTAAAGTGTTGCCATTTTAGATAATTTATAAAGTTAAATTTTTATTTATCTATTAAGTTAGTATAATTCTTTCGTTTATATTATGTTATTATATATTTTATCATTAAAGGTCAAATTATTCTGAACAGTTATTAATTAAAGTATCCCTCTAAAATATACTAATTATATCAAAATTTAATAATTTTAATTAGTTTTAAGTAATAAATTCATATTATTTTATACTCAACTATTTACTTTTAAAGTAATTAACGAAACTAATGTTGATGTGTATTAATATATATAAAAGGAAACTCATAGATAAATATAAAAATAATTATAAAATGTATACAAAATCTATCATATTAGATATCAATCTAAAAAAATTAATAATAGCAAATATAATAATATTCAATTATTTTGCTAAAACTCTTGGTTTATTAAATTTCACCAATTCTTTTTTCAAGAATAGCATTTTTTTTTAAACAAAATCTGTTACAAACCTTCTCTGTAGAATTAGTTTATCTAGTTCGAAAGTAAGGAAATCGGATTTTGAATAAAATTTTCGTGGGGCACGACCACACCCTGAGTATATTATTAGCCGGGTAATTATTTATGTATGGTATTCCTTATAATGGCTTCAAATCTTTTGCATGATACATGCCAATGTATTTTCCCGCAGGTGTCTCAAGTTCATAACAAGATGATCCAACCTTTTTTCTTATTTTACACTTAATGTAAGGTGGCAGAAGTTTAGCATTAATTCCTTTCTTCATGTCTGATTGCTTGAAACTTTTCCTTAACACTTCCTGTCCTGGTTTATAACAAATGTCCCTGCTTCTTAAATTGTATCTTCTCGTAGCGTTTTCGTGAGCAATAACTAAATTTTCTTTCACCTTCTCATGTAGGTTAGACATTCTACAGTCATTGGAAATGATATTACCCTGAGGTTCATCTAAACAATTTATTTTCTGTAAAAGTGGATACGCAGATGCATGGGTTATCATATTGTAGCCAAAAGCACAAAAGTACGGTGAACATTTAATCGCGTCGTGATAATCACTTCTGAGTATACTAGCAATTTTGGAAACGTGCAAATCCCATTTATCTTGTTTTTCTTTCAATAAAATGCGAAGTTTTACCAGAAATTCGCGATTTGTTCTTTCTGAAATATTAGCTTGTGGGGAGTACAAAGCGGTTTTGATGTGGGTAATACCGTAAATTTTTAGAAAATCAGACATTTGTGATGATACGAACTGTTTTCCATTATCAGAGTGGATAAATTGAGGTATTCCAAACTGGTGGAAAATATTTTCTTCTAAAAATTTTATTATGGCAGAGCTTGTTGCCTTTTTAAGTGGTTTTAAGAAAATATATTTCGTGAGATGGTCTACTGCAACGAAAACTGTGCAATTACCCAATTTTGTCCGGGGATATGGACCTAATAGATCCATATAAATTCTTTGAAATGGACGTTCAGAGATAATCTGACGACCCATAGTAGGCCTTAATGTTTGGTTAGTGGGTTTCACAAGTTTACATACTTCGCATTCAGAAACAAATCTTTTAATGTCTCGTGACATTCTTGGCCAAAAGTATTTTTCTCTTACTCTATTTAATGTTTTTGCAAAACCACCGTGACATGATTGTAATACGTGATTTATTTCAATAACTTGTTGGCAAAGTTCCTTTGGTAACCACAATCTCCATAAGGATAGTTCGTCAATAAACTCACCTTTACGAAATTTAACTCTCTGATAAACATAGTCTTCAGACACTATAGTATCTGGAAAGTTGTTTGGACTTTTTGAAATTTCCGTTTTTAAAGCTATGTAATCTTCTGACTTAAAAAATGGGGAATTTAGATCAATTTCGGATGGTAATATTGGTAATGAAATTTCATCGATATCAAGTCGTGATAATGCGTCTGGTACAACGTTAGCTGATCCTTTTCTATATTCAATTTCAAAATCAAAACTCTGCAGTTTAATACTCCATCGTCCTAAACGACCTGTTAAATCCTTTTGCGACATTAACCAGCGAAGACTAGAGTGGTCTGTTACTATCTTAAAGGAAAGTCCTTCAACATAGGGACGGAATTTCTTAAGACAAACAATAGCAGCCAGGCATTCTAGCTCTGTGACAGTATAGTTTTGTTGATTTTTATTTAATTTCTGCGAAACGTAAGCTACTGGATGTTCCCTTCCATTTTCGTCAGTCTGTGTTAATACACCTCCTACACCTACTCGTGATGCATCGCACTGGATGGTAAACGATCGACTAAAGTCAGGCTGTACAAGTACAGGTGCTGATGTTAATGCCTCCTTTAACTTTTTAAATGCCATTTTTGCTTCAGGTGTTAATATAAATGTCGCTCCTTTCTTTAGACAGTCAGTAAGTGGAGCAGCTAGGTCAGAAAAGTTAGGTATAAACTGACGATACCACCCGGTCATGCCTATATATCGTCGTATCTGCCTAGGACTTTTAGGTAGCGGAAAATCTAATATTGCTTCTACTTTTCCTTTGTCAGTCCTTAAACATCCCTGGCCTACAATATACCCTAGATACTTTATCTCCTTTTGACAAAAACGACTTTTCTCAACATTAATGGTCAAATTTGCTATGGCTAAACATTTTGCCACTTCATGTAATATTTCGATATGTGTCTTAAAATCTTTCGTGCAGACTAGCAAGTCATCTAAGTAAATGAAGACGTTTTCACGAAGTCGACTGGGAATAGTCTTGTCCATCAAACGACTCATTCGTTGTGCGGCGTTGCAGAGCCCGAAAGGCATTACTGTAAAATGATACAGTGGCCGGCCAGGTACAGCAAATGCCGTTTTTTCTTTGGAGGACTCATCTAGAGGTATCTGCCAAAAGGCGTCTTTAAGGTCGATACCTGTAATAAAGTGAGTGTCCTGCAAACGACTCAATAGTCCATTGATATGTGGCAATGGGTATGCATCTTTTTTTGTTAATGTATTTAGTTTACGTGAATCCAGGCAAAGGCGAATTTTACCAGGTTTCCTTACTAACACTATTGGGCTACAGTACGGACTGTTACTTTCCTCTATTACTCCTAACTTTAACATACGATCTAATTCACTATATGCCTCAGCCTGTCGAGGGGGTGATAGAGGATAATGTTTCAATTTAAAGGGTACAGAATCGCCTGTGTCTATCGTGTGCAACTCTAGTGAAGTGCGACCTAAACCAAGTTTGCTGTAAGAAGGAAACTCCTCTATAACACGCTTTAGTTCAAAAAGTTGTAAGTCTGACAAATTATGTATATTGCTATTAACGTCGTTACTAAAAGTTTCACTATCTAATGAAATGTCTGATATAAACAATTGAGGTGCTATGTCAAAACTTTTCCAAAAATTGATTCCTAAATATACAGATTGTTTTAAACTAGGGGATAAATAAAAAAGTATTTTCTTTGAAACACTATTGTAAGTAGTGCTTATTTCTAGAAAGCCTATGACGTTCTGTTTGGCACCATCAGCAGTTTTTAATGAGGTATTAATTGGAGTAAAGTTTAATTGAAGTTTAGCTAACAGATCTAAGCAATTGTTACCTAAAACACTAATTGAAGCACCAGAATCCAGTAAACCAAAAACTTCAACAGGACCAAAATAAATTTTTGCGTATGGTCTATCATCTTTTAATTCATTAATCACTGTTGATTCTACTATCTTTACAAATTCTCTTCTCCTTTTATATCTTTCTCTACATTTTTTTATTTTTCTTGAAATTAAATTATCCTTAAGGATTTTTGCTTGTGCCTTCTTGTACTTTAACATTTTTGTATGAAAAGCTTCATGAAATTGCGAATTTCTTTCTAATTCATAATCACTACATAACTTTCTATTCATAATCGGAATTAACTTTTCATCATTAGCCGTTTTAAATTCAGGGTTGTCAACTTGTGTTTTTATGTCAATTATAGAGGGATTTCTATTAGAGAACGAGGAACCCTCTTCTACTCGTTCGGACGATTGTTTCCCGAATGCTTTTTGCACTGTGGGGTAGTTATATTTTTCTCACCACATCTATAGCAAAATAGGTTACGTTTTTCTAATGGACAATCGTAAAACGAGTGTCCCATTTGGTCACAATTCCAACATTTGAAATGTCTCGTGTCTATTATTTTACGTTCTTTACTTTGATTTCCCTGATATCTAAATGCAGCAATTTCTCCTTCGTCAATTAATTCGTCTACATTTTCACTAATTTCAATTTCAGCAATATGTCTATTCTGAAGTCTAATCTGTTGTTTTCTAAAAACATACTTTTCAGCTTTTCGTGCACAATCCCTTAAATGATCTAAACTAAAGAGATCTGTTGCAAATAACAGTGAACCTAATGATTCCTTTACATTATTTTTGATTAAATCGATCATTTTATTTTCACTCATCGGTTGAGAAAGACGGGAATTCATAGCTATCATCTCTGAGAAGTAGTCATCAAAAGATTCTTTGGGCATTTGACGACGTTCAATAATTCGGACAAGTTTATCGCAGTCATTTTCGATTTTACCAAACTGTTTTGTTAGAGCAAATTTTATTTCATCGTATTTAGAGTTTGGATGCTGCTTTAAAAATGACCAAAACCAAGTATCGGCTTTGCCTTTTAAAAGAGTATGAAAATTTGTACTTATATAGTTGTCTGAACAAATGTATCTAGTTTTCAGTGTATCTACTTTAAAAATGAAGTCGTTTACATCATCTGAACCATCATATGTAATGTTCCACTTCTCTATTCGAACTGAATCGTTTGAGGATGTACTTCTACCTGAGTCAGAATTAATACTTTGGTTATGAAAAGAAACGTTGTTTGGATTTTGTCTATTTGTGCCTGAATTATTGGGATTTACTTGGGACTGATTATATGAGCCAGAATTTCTATTAAAACCTTCCACTAAGGATTGCCGTAAATTAGAAATTTCTCCCATAAAAGCATTATGGTTAAGCGTAAGAACACGTTCCAATCGAGAAGTTAAAACACTTAAATCATTTACGTTACTTGGTGGAACTTGTTGAGAACCACTTGGCAGATTACTGGTTTCGTTTTCGTTACCCATATCAACTGCCGATTCTGCTGGTTGAAGTGAAGATTGTAAACTACTTTCTCTGATTTGAGTAACTATTGGACTCTTGGCTATTCTGTGTCTTGACAAAAAAGGACTATCAGAATTATCATCTATCGTGCAAGAAATATTTCTAGCTCTAGTTCTTGTTAAAATAGGACTTCCACTAACTCGCGGTCTTGGTATAAAAGGATTTTCTGAATTTTCATCAAAAGTGTAATCAATTTGGCTATCACTGATTGGTTCTTCACTTATTTTTGATTTACCTTTTCTTTTTGACATAACTTAACACTAAAATCTTTAAGTTTATATAGAATTTTATCTATAATTATTTTATATACATATATTTTTTTTTGGGAATGCTTAACTTAACTTCAACTACGAAGATAGATAATAACTAATATTTTCTAAACAAAAACTATCCCACCTCCACTTATTTAAAAACTAATTTTCCATGATCATATTAATGTGTCGCAGATGTTGTTCTCTATTTAAACAGAATACAACATGACTCACACAAAATACTAATCAACTATTGAAACTAAAGTGATGAAAACAATTTTATCTAATGAAAGTAGCTAGACAAGATTTAAAAGAAACTAAATATTGAATGACTTACTTTCATATTAAGATAAATAAAGGTGTACTTAAATGACTTTTCACTGCAACATGGGTAAAAGTACCACATATGACTAGTAAAAGTAAAATATTAAATATATAAAAAAGGAAAGTAGACTGCAATTTACCTGATCAAATTAAAAGGGAATCATAATCAGATAAAGACAAATCTGCGAAAATTTAAAAAAATTCGAATACGACATTTCTGCCGAATCCGTTGGGCGCCATTTTTCTGTTATGTAGTAGATGTTTTAAAAATTTTGGATTTAAAATAATTAAATTTTTAATTCCTTTTATATGAGTCAGTATGCTCGGTGCTTGGAAGCTTGAATGGGCTTAGCTCGCCGGATTGGGGAGGGTTCTTGACCATACGTGACCTTAAAAACCCACATAAACAAAAAAAGAAAATAAATACTTCCAAGGCTGAAAATCAATTGAAATCTAAAAGAAAACTCACTAACTGGGCTATTGCTATTAATAAATTGGGATATGTTTAAGAAATACAAAAGAGTGACAGATGATGTTGTCACTTGGAACACTTGAACAGAAAAAACACCCACCCTCGTTTACCTTAGATACATTCATGTTCATATTTTCTTAGTATCTTCCCTAACAATTAGTTAAATATCTAAAATATCTTACGTAAAATCGGTTTCATTATCAGCATTCCCCAAAAGGATATCTTCTACTCAAAATTATTCATTATGACAATTCAAAATTATTTATTGTTTATAATATAATTAGTAAGATTTACGACCTTAAACATAAGTTTAATAATATAAATTTAAAATTAACCTTTCGTTTGTTTCTTTTCTTTGTTTTTAAAATAAAAATTAAATTAAACTCATAAACATATAGTCTTAGATATGAATCGAACGCATGTTAAATAATGAAATGTATATTATAACTCACTGTTTGGTGTATTTCAGGTTGCATATTTCTTACTCGATTTTACCCTTACTTGTTACTCTTCCAACATTTTGTTTGTAGTAGGTGATGGTTTGAGCTCAAAACATCCCGGGAACTGTAACTTTAAAAATGTATATGAGTGAAATTATAAATAAATTTAGATAAGAAATAACATACTTACTTTGTCTAACACGCTATACTTATATTTTAATTTTGATATTATGATATAGTTATTTTTATATTAGATTACAACAAAAAAATTAAAATCGCAAAAATAAAGTTCAATTTATATTCTTAACATTGGTCTGTTAAATAAATTCTAAGCTTTACAATTAAAATTACTTCTCCGATATTCAATCGAATGTTAAGAGTATAGCTTGAACTTTATTCTTTACAGTTGTAAACGCACTGATACAATTAAGAGAAACTTAACTCAATAATTAATCTTTTCAAATTAAAGTCTACATCTTGGTTTGCAGCAATGGGCAACTATTCAGTAAATAATCGGAATATGTTTGAGAGTAACTCGATTTTACTCAAAAAAAAAATGATTTTACTTCTTCCAGCTTTTGATAACCTTCTATATGTCAGGGTTTAATTGCTCCAGTATATAAAGACTGTACTGACTTAATATATAAGCACTACGATTTGGCATTTGAAACAAACGAAATAATGGACTTTGGACTTTGACATGTGGCGTGTGTCGTGTCAATTAGTTAAAGCATAATTATTCAATTAGCGTCGTCGAATCACATGTAATTCACCATTTATGATTTAAAATTATTTAATCGACATCCAAGTATCTAATGTTCAGACACCAAAATTATGTATGTAATTTGTACAATATATTTCATATACCAAAGTTTACATATATTTCATACGCCAAATATAAAAATTATTTCATACACCAAAACCCTGAAGAATAATTATTATATTAATGAAATAATTATTTCAATAAATTATAATAACCTACCAATTAAAATTGGGCTTTATAATAAAAAAAAATGTTTTATTAAATTCACGATGTTTATCGATTAATTGATTTCACCCTTCTATTTTTATATTCCGCAAAATAAACTTTGTGCTTACAAAATTATATAAAAAAAGGTTTTTAGCGGAAGACGAAGTTCAGCTCAACAACCCGGTCTAATTAGATATGCAGTTTTGGTAATTACTTGATAATCAGGTCAGTTATCTTTATTTACCAATGTTGTCAACTCCATCTAATGATGTGATGAATTTATGTCATAACATAACATGATGATGTGAAACATTTATATTTATGTAAAAATTAGTGTAATTTATAATTTAAGAGTATAGACTAAATTTATGTTGTTACTCTCTTACTAAATAAATATATTTATACAACTAAACTATAACATTAACTAACATAATGTTAGTATAAATATCTTTGTTCAGAAGATTTTTTTTTTTTTTTTTTTTTGTAAATTAAAGTGTTGCCATTTTAGATAATTTATAAAGTTAAATTTTTATTTATCTATTAAGTTAGTATAATTCTTTCGTTTATATTATGTTATTATATATTTTATCATTAAAGGTCAAATTATTCTGAACAGTTATTAATTAAAGTATCCCTCTAAAATATACTAATTATATCAAAATTTAATAATTTTAATTAGTTTTAAGTAATAAATTCATATTATTTTATACTCAACTATTTACTTTTAAAGTAATTAACGAAACTAATGTTGATGTGTATTAATATATATAAAAGGAAACTCATAGATAAATATAAAAATAATTATAAAATGTATACAAAATCTATCATATTAGATATCAATCTAAAAAAATTAATAATAGCAAATATAATAATATTCAATTATTTTGCTAAAACTCTTGGTTTATTAAATTTCACCAATTCTTTTTTCAAGAATAGCATTTTTTTTTAAACAAAATCTGTTACAAGTTATTTGATCCTAAAAATACAAGAGTAAAATTTTTACATTAAGATTTATTAAGTGAAACAACTATTAAGTACATTTATTTATATAAATTTGCGAATTTTGTTGCTGAAATTGGTATTAGTTTTAAGTTCTTTTTATTTGCCTAAAATCTAGTAACTTGCAACCAGCACTATTCTTAAAAAAATCTGGATTCCAAACGCAGATTTCTCTAGTTTTTATTAAAATCATTGAATCCATCAGTAATGAATTTATTTTCATCAAAAAATATTACGTCTGTCCAGTTAGCAACACCCCACAGGCATAGTTAAAGTGAAAAAGTAATTGACATGACCTTTTGGTTTTTATTCTTTTGGACTCTTTAAATGCTGTATATTTTGTAGATTTTAAAGCAAAATTAGCAATTATATTCGTAATTTTGCGTTAAAACTACTGCGTTTCTCTGATTCAACCGATATGGGTTTGTAGCTTTCAGACATACCCTGCCAATATAACCATTGACTTTTAAAAAACTTTTGGAAAAACTATCATTATGAGTTTCTTTTTCAACCGGCTATTATTATTTTAAAACTTGTGCTAAAGAGGCCAACAATTTATATTTTTCGATTTTTCTGAAATATGTTGCACTTTGAATATTGTTTATAAATTAACATATTAATAAAATAAAAATGATAATAACGAAATTGAAGCGATAACTTCCATAAGTTTATATAAAATGAAAAATAATATACGCAGTGCATAAGAGGTTAAAAAGTTCCATATACAACTAAAATTAAGCAATTTTAAAATTTCCCAAGAGTGCGAATTCAATTAATGATATGTGTTGTGCTAATTTCAAATCTTTCTATCAACTAACAAATTTTATAACATTATTTAATTTCGTTTAATTTAGCAATATTTGTAAAATTTACTAATATTTGACCTCTAAACTATATTCAAACATGATGTTTGCGAATGTTGTCAAACCAATTCCATTACTACAACTCACCTTATAATCGCATAACAAACTCATAATTTCAAGCCAATAAAAAAATCTATAAAAATATACAAAAAATTGACATTTAACACAAAAAACAACATATTTAAATCCGTGTTATAGCGCATTAATTTGTCAGTGTTGTAATTAATATGCAATTTAATTCTTACACACGATTAAAAAAATGCTTAAACTTGTACAGAAGATATTTTAATTTGTAATCTTTGGATTAACCAAAACGAAAGCAAAAAAAAAAAAAAAACAAATCCGAGTTGATCTCTTGATGATATGATTTGTTTACAACATACATTCCACTTATCATTCTGTCAAAGCAACATCATAAATTTGTTTTGAATCTCGGTGTGCATGTGTGTGTATGAGTGAGTAAATATATCTACAATTTGTCTGTCTGTCCACGAGCCTGCCTGTATCTTCTAGTTTTTCTTTTGCATCTTAAATGTTGAGAGACAAGCAATAAGCAGCTTTAGCATAAACCGCAACTTTATTCAGTGGGTGTTTAAGACAAAAGTGATGTTTTGTTTTGTTTTTTTTTTTAAATTTTTTTTGATCTGCTCCAAAGATATTTATCTGTGATCTCAATTTATACGAAACAATGTAAAATTAATACAATCAAATAAAGTGAACTGTAACAATTACTTACAGATGCAGACGTTGGCATGTGTACGTATGTTTATTTTTATTGTTCGCATAAAAGAAGCTGTAGCGATTGTTAATGTAAAGAAACGTGAACAATTAAATGCTCTAAAGATGATAGACTTACAAGTTTAATTAAAAATTAATTTTAAACATCTGGATTGCTTTCATTTCGGATTAAGTATGAAATTTCAAATTCATGACTTTATAAAAAATAGCCACAAAGTTATATTTTGTAATAATACACTTTAATATTTAGAACTGCATTAGAGTGGTCCAATAAATAAAATAAGAACAAGTAAGAAAGTATAGTCGGTTAACCCCGTATACCATATAATACCCTACACTCAGTATATGTAAAAAACAAAAATTTAGTGTCATGATTTCTGTTAATATAAATATTAAATGTATGTGTTCAATTTTATCTCGATATAAATACTTTTAAAAGATTTATGAAGGTTAATGTAAATTACGGAGAGGGTCTTATATGGGAATTTCGACTAATTATGGACCGACCATTATAAAATTAGGTGTCATCATTTCTGTATATGGGCAACTTGAAAAATTTACGGCACTTAGAATTTATTTTTTGTCTGACATTAATGTCGATTTGCGTGTGTATAAACCTAAATTTGAGCATGTTAAATCCGTTCGCTTTAATCATTTTTACTGCGGTTTTAAGTTAAAAATTAAAAAAAAATTATAAAAATTACAGTTTTTGACGTTAGAAACATTTTTTTCCTCCACAAAATTTTAAATCTTTAAAATTTTTTCGTGCGTTTTCAATTTTAGTATCAAGCTCAGTAAAGTCTTCCATTCGATGTACGTTTCAGCACAATTGATACAGCGCTTTAGTTGTCACAAATCGAAATGTGTTTGGGAAAAACTGACGCTGCACGCGCCCGGGTTGAAAAGAATATTTTTTTTTTTGCACTTTATCAGTTTAGTCCGTCGCGAAGAATCTATTTAGATACCAAAACATATTCCCATGCCATGTTTTGATATAAAAAAAGCTTTAAAAAAAATATTTTTCATATTTCATATTTTTCATAAATTTTTTGCGTTTAAAAATTTTAAAGTGCGTTTCGCCTCGTAGGTACCCTTTATGAAGTTACTCACATCACGCAATACATTACCCAACTTAAAAGACAATTCAGATTGTCATACGCAAAAAAGATACATTTTTACAAAATTTACGATAATTTCTTTTAAGTTTTTGATCTCCGTGATACGTTATTGGTGCGCTGACACCAACTTGATATACTTCAAACTTTATAAAATTACGCAGTCTTTTTAATTCTGAGCTTAAAACTGATTTTTATTAAACAGCGCAAAAACCCTATGTAAAATCTTCAAAAAGTTCAAAATTTGGAAGATTTTCGTTTCACTTTTAAACCACATGCAACTTTTCACCCAGCAGCGATATCAAATTTTTTTTTGTGGATATATCCTCCAAGTCTAGTGACTATATTTTGTATTGGTTTGGATCTGAAAGCTGAAAACTATTACAAAGAAAACGGAATGGATAAAAAAACTCTTGCAAGATTCAATTTTTTTTAATTTTCCGAATTTTAGATGACCACCAATTCTTAAGGTGAAGACTTTTCAACGAAAAACTTTGCACGTCATATCCTTCAAGAATAGTCATCTAAACCCTGTAAAACTTAACGGAATAAGAGCCATAGTATGTCGGTTTCAGCAGGTGTTAAAAAAAATTGAAATACCCCATATAAGAAACTTATTTGTGTCGAATTTTATTTAATTACCAACATTTTTAAGAAATTTATGACCCTTCAAGTGATTTTCGGAAGCTACGACTAATTACGGATCGATCATAATAAAATTGTACCATATTGTTTGTATATATATGAAATATATTTGCGTTAAATATTATTTAGATGTGATTTGGCTTCATTTACTACTTATTTGTGGTGAAATTTGTTCGGATACTTGCATAATTCAAATATTTATGAATGGTAAACCCCAATTTCGGGAGGACATTTGTATGGAGGCCAGGTGAAATAATGGACCGATTTCCACCAGTTTCAATCCCATCTGTCCTTGGGCCAAAAAAAATATCACGTACCAAATTTTATCGAAATATCTTCAAAATTGCGTACAGGTCGCGCACAAGCTTTACATGAACAGCCAGCCAGACGGACGGACATCGTTAAATCGATTCGGTATACTTTAAGGTGGGTATTGGACCAATATTACTGGGCGGTACAAACATCAGTATACCCTCCCCACTATGGTGGTGTAGGGTATACAAATCTAAAAAAATATATTTTTGCTAGAAAAAGTCAATTAAATTTTTCTTAAAAAATCTACAACACAATTCTCGAATATACAATATGATTCAGATGAGGTGCAATACAAAACTTTTAAAACGTTCAAACACTAAAATAGAACAAACAAATTAATGATCTCGTACTGCAAAAATCTGTAGTAATTACAACAAGTATTTTACTGCTTAAGTGTCAAATTGAAGCTGGTTGTAATGCACTCTTCAATTTATTAATAGACACTGGGAATAACTGTAAAACGACACCATACTCTGTGTGGGAAACAACACACGAGTGATAAGAACATCTCTTTTTAATGCACGTGTAAAGTGACGGATTTAATTCATAACCTACTCAATGTAACCATGCGTTTTAGTGTAAAAATATACATATGTAAACAATAAAAAAATATTGAACTACAAGTACACTTTCTACAAAATATAATATAAATGATATTAAATATTACTACCTCCTTATTCATAAAAACTTACAACAGGTTTATAAAGCAAATTTCCAAAAAATATAAAAATATGTATGTATGTTCAATTATGTATGTATTCGAACATTCTGTCAGGGGTATACAAGCAATAGAAAATATACATACATATATGTATATAAAATATAATTGATAAAAAAGCATGTTTAATTATATCGGGTTTTAAATATTCTCATTGCGGGTTTGGTCCTTCATTTCCAATTTGAAACATTAATAATCATGCTAATTGACATATTTTTATAGCTTTTACCATTTTACCATTATGCTTTCACAAATAACTACTCAATGTATATAATTTACATTTTGCAAAATACAAAATTGTATTTTATTTGGTTCATTTTTATGTATATCGTGCAGAAAAATACATGCAAATCCCATCGTTAAAAAAAAACTCAATAATCTTAACCACTTGTTAATTAAATTCATACAGCAGTCATTAGTTTTGGAGATTTGCTCCATTTTCTTTAAAAGAAAATCGATTTAACAACAGTCATTTACAATAAATTTAACACAAAATTAACAAAATTACTGTACTTAAAATAAAATTTGCTGAATTTAGTTAATGAAGATTTTCGGTCCAAATTTATTTTAACCAACAACATTATTTTCGCTCGTTACACCATACTTTTCCATTTATATTATTGAAGCAACAACTTCAAATATTAAATAGTAGGTCATTAAAAAATAATATTTATAACAATATTGTAATTTCATGTCGCTAAAAAAAACCCAAAAGTATAAAAAATTTAATTTTTTTTTTTAATTTTTTATGTAACGTACCCTCATAAAACTAATGTTGTGTTTTATAATTCTGGGTGTTCTTATTGCAATTTTATGACAACATAAATATATTTTATTATCAGTATTTATTTTAAATGTGTATTGGGTTAGAGGAGACGTCATTTCGTTAATGTTTAATAACCATAAGTAGAAACATATTTATTTGTTTAAAGAAGACTTATTTGAAAATTCTAACAAAAATTCTCAATTCCGTTCCAGATCATATTCCGGATTTAAAAGTATTTACATAAGTGATAACAAAATATTGTTTAATAATATTTTTTTTCCAATTCCATATTCTTATTATTCAATAAATGTATTGTGATTTAGGAAATGGTAGTAAGCGCAAATTTAAAGATTTTTTTATTAATTAAGATCGAAAGTCTTTGACAAAAAATTTATCGTGACTTTGTAAATAAAAATAAAAGTTAATATTAATTCTCAAATTGAAAGTCAAGTAGAAATTTAAATAAATTTGTACCAACTTAAACAAAAGTTTTAAATCAGAATTGAACTGTTTTACCCACCCAATAACCTGATTCTATTTAATTCTATATTGCTGCTTTTATACATTTTGTATTTAATTAATATTATTTTCATTTGTTACCAATTAACCTTATTAATTTATCATAAACGTATTTAATTATTATGGAATTTTCATACCAAAATATTAATTTACATACATACATTTGTTTTTATACCCTACACCACCATAGTGGAGAGGGTATATTGGATTTGTGCTGATGTTTGTAACGCCCAGAAATATTGGTCCAACACCCACTTTAAAGTATACCGATCGACTCAGAATCATTTTCTGAGTCGATTTAATTTTTTCGGCCCAAGAATGGATAGGATTGAAACTGGTGAAAATCGGTCCATTATTTCACCTGGCCCCAAAAAAATGTCCTCCAGAAATTGGGGTTTGCCGATCATAATGAAGCCAAATCACATTTTGTATAGATCGGTTCATAATTACTCGTAGCTCCCATATAAGACCCACTTCCGAAATTCACTTTAAGCTCCATAAATCTTTTAAAAGTATTTATATCGAGATAAAGTTTAGCACGTATAATATTTATATTCACAAACATCATAACACTAAATTTTTGCATGATCGGTCCACAATAGGTTATATCTCCAATTTAACGCCCATTTCTGAAAAACTATTTTTTACATATACTGAGTGTAGGGTATTATATGGTCGGGCTTGACCGACTATATTTTTTTACTTGTTGGTTTTAATTATATAAATATTTATTTATATTATCGAATCTGTACAAGCATCTAAATGCTACTGGTTTCTTTTGTAGTCTATCCATTTAAACCACGGCGCGGTGATATCGAACATATGTTTGTTTACTTGATGGATAAATATCTAAAATATAAATAAAAATAAAATATATTTATGAATTATTAAATTTCAATTATTTATTAGCGATAACATTGTAAACTATAAAATTTGTATTATTGATTGTTATTTATTAATTGTTAAACAGCGAAAATGGAACGTGACGGAATAATATTATGGTTGTATTTTTTCCAGTGAGAGATGTGGGTGTTTCTCTAGTGTAATAAATTAGTTTAAATATATATTATATATTAAATATATTTTAATAATATCCTTAGATTTGTTTAAAATAGCAACACTATACATTGGCAATTGTTTAAACAATTTCATAGATTTTTTTTAACCAAATATTTACTAAATAAACCTATTGCACTTCATATGGTTCTGGAATTAGAATGGTCCAAATTTCACACTTTGTTATTTTTGCAAATATGAAAATGATGAACATATAAAAAGAAAATTATATAAAATTCCAAAATGATCGAATTTTATGATTATTTTCATTTCTGTGCTCTGTGAGCCGGTGTAATGATTAAACATCAAATTTATTTCTTTTTAACAATCTAAATGTTAAATGCTTTTTGAGAATTCTTTTCAAATAATAATTTCCAATGGATTAATGGAACCGTTTGACAAAATACCTGCCATTAGCTATTTGATGTTTAATTACTTATACAAGTTTTTATTAATCAATAACTGTTGTAATTTATTAGTTAATCATAATTTACTTGATTTATGAGCATTAGTATCAATTTAAGTTAGCTTTCAAAGCGTAAAACATTAAATGATGGTTGTTATCAAGTGGAAAACCCCCTTGTTTGAACGGAATTTGTTTGATTTGTATTGAAGAAAAGATTATAACATGACTTCCATTACAAAGCAAGCTGTAAAAGACGATTTGTAAGTAAGTATCTAATGAACGATATAATGGTTTTTCTTTTAAGCAGAATTTATGTTGCTGTTAACCTTGAAATTGAGTTTGGTCTCAACTGCATCTTTCATTTCAACTAACATTTCACTTGCTGTATGAGCGAGTGAGAGAGCAGAAACACATACAGACAACTGGCCGGCATTTAGTCAGTTTGAATATGTACCAGTTAGTGTGAGCGAAAACCAAACAAATCAAATTAATTATAAATTATAAAATTTAACCGCAGTCAATTACAAGAGGTTAACAGATCAGATAAAACGCTTACAGCTCAAAAATCGTTAAAGTACAATTTTGCTGACAATTTGTACTTCAAATCAAGTCGATGCAATGTAATGGTCATAAGCGTTATAATTGTTATTCACTGTAGATATCTCATATCGACTATAGTTCAAGTATTTATTTAGTTTATGTGTGGGGAAAATTAACCGTTAATTAATGATGTTTATCACCTGCAGGGAATTTAGTTTAATAAATGAATAATAATAGTTTAGTTGTTGTTTTTTTTTTAAAACAACTTATAAAAACACGTATGAGTAGGTCCCGTAATAAGGTTAAAAACAAAATAGAAAATAAATATAATTTATTTCTTTTGTTTTTATTGAATTATATCCGAACATTCATATATACAATTTTTGACATATTCTGATCTTTCAATTAATATAACTTGAAAAGTATGACGTATTTACAAATCGATATTTACAACACTAATTGCAAGTGCAGACACTTTCTGGTTCAAATACATTAATTTGTTTCAAAAATGTATTCGGATAAACTTCTTGTTCGACCCTCGCTTGTACATACTACTAGTTAATTGCATGTAGGTATAAATTATAACTTTTAATTTTGAAATGTGTTACATATTTTATGTTTGACATTCAACTTTTAGAACAGAAAAGAAAAAAAAAAGTGAAACAAATTATTTTTAAAGCGAAATTCTTCCATAAAATATTGTCTATTGACATGTGATTTATTTAGACTTGTATGTTTAAAATGTATTTAAATTACATTTCAAAATAGAAACAAAACTAAATTAACATATAAATGCATTTAAATTATTTTACAAATGAATTGTAAATTAATTGTGATTTAATGCAAATCTAGGAAAGGTTTTAAGTTCAAGCAAAACTGAATTTGTAATACTCTATATGAATGTTCATATAATATATATGTAACTAAGAACTTAAGATGTTTGTATATATCATTAGATGTTACTTTTTAAAACTTTTTTATTTAGCAGTAATATATGTATGTAAAACAGTTTTAAGAATTAATTTCTCTGGTGTTCTGTAATAATTACATATTTTTTATGTTGAATTTTAAATTGTTTCTTCTAAATAACCATTTGTGCTTGGTATTCAATCAAATCAGAGATTTAGTTCTGATTTAATTTAATTAGATATTTAAAATATATATGTATTTACATTTGTTACAAATAAACTAATCACTTTATAGTCAATAACCTTTGTTAAACATACACACTTGAAGGTACAACTTATTAAGTATTTGAAGTGTAAAAAACCAACCATTTGTTTTAGTTTACTTGCACGTCGACAACAACATGAATGGTAGCCAACAGATTAACGAGCGCAAGCGAATGCTAGCAAAGTATGCTGATTAAACCAAGTAGCCAAACGTATTTCCTTTCTAGGAGCCATGATAATGTAGATATTAAGTGTTTTTAATGGAAATATAGTTTGAAATTATAAGTGGAGATTTTAAATCGAACATAAAAGTGAAAAAACTAGATTTTAATATTGCTGATTGAAAATTCTGTAAACAAGAATATTTTATTGTTCACATTTATTAACAACAAGAGCAACAACGTCGAGACATCCCCGTGATTTCTTGGTAGATATAAGTCTGCATGTGTAAACTTTTTTATGCCGCAAACCTACGCTTACAATTTGTTGTTTTTTTTTTAATTAAGATTTAATAATATATTATGACTAGTTCTGCTTAACATATCGTGAATTAAATATTTATGAAATTTGATAAAAATGAACTATATACACAAAGGCATGAAATCAAATAAAAGCTTATATGTAACTATTTTGACCTTAGAATTATAAAAAAGAACATTTAAATAAATTTAAAATTAATATATTTCAAGAAGAATTCTTGAAACAGGCAAGACCGGTTTAATTATTATATTTATATTTATTATAATTATCCAGTTTTAAGAAATTAAGGCACTAGGGAACTAATAAAAAAAACATATTTCAAAGACAAATTTTGAATTAAGTGAATTTGCAATTGAAAGAATTCTAGAAAATCTTCTGTCGCATAAAAAAAATTCACAGTTTGTTTTAAGAAAAAAATGTCTTTCAATGAAATAAAATATACAAAGAATAGAACCATTTGTATTTAAATAGATTTAAAGTGGTCCTGAGAAACTTTTAAAAACAAAAAGAGAAAATATCAAAGTATCTTCGTTTATTTATTTAACATTTATTTACAAATCATCAGTGTTGATTTAACTGAACAAAGAATGTGAATCATTGAATGTAGTATTTCAAATACATTACTTTTTTATAAATTCTTAACCACAGCTGTTGCCGCTGTTTGCAAATTTATGTTCAATCACACACTTTGAATAATAAAATATTTTTTTTTCTAAACTGCGATCACAGTCTTTAGTTAGCTAATGGCAAAGTCTTAACTAATGATTCTTTATTCGCAATGCTTAGTTTGCCATTAGTTAAACCCCAAACGTCGTTGGTTAACTATTAGTCAAATAACAGCTGTTGCTATGAAAATAAAGTTTACAATTGTTTTCGGCAACAAATTGTAAATATGTCTTACGAATTTGAATAATAGCTAAATTCACAGTCTTAATAGTAATAGTTAAACAGTAGTTAGTATTATAGTTTACCAATGGTTAACTAATGACCGAGAATTCGGCCATAAGAGTATGCTAAATGTTAAATTAATGACACAAAGATGATAATATATTGGCAAAATGGGTTTTTTTTCTTAATGATTTAATTAATGTTGAATATTATTTTCAATCATAAGCGTAACTTTATTAGTTAAAAAATAAAGTTGCTGAATTTTAATAGTTTTATGTTAAAATTTCTACAACTGAAATTTAATGTAAGTTACACTAATAGCTTTCAAAATAAATATGATCTTACCTGGCGACTAACCCCCAAAAAACCTTTGAACTTTACATGGAAAAAATTAGGTAGCTGCTAGTATTGTTATCTAAAAATCATTGAGTTTGTTGCTTTTGTAATAATAAATCTTGAAAGCCTTAAGGTATGCTATATTTTATACATATTTAAGTTCTCTTAATTTTATTTTTATTCACCTTGAAAGCCAACTTGTTTCTTTTTCTTTGCATTTATTAAGTCTAGCTCAAATCCATTATTAAAGTTTCAAAATTTTTTTTTGTAATTTTATTTTTCAAAAGCTCTAATTTAACATTGTTTTTGAACTTAAAGCTTTAACGTTTAATGGGACCATTTTCATCACTGTTAACTAATTAAATATTTCTGTTTTTAGTTGTACGTCATTTAAATGTATAAATTGTGCAATTGATAACAGCATAAGAAAATGAGTTCAAAGTTATTTATTTTCTTTGTCTTGTTATATGGCTAAAAACGAAGAAAAATCGCAGACCATGAAAATGAAATGGTCTCATAAATTTTTACCAATGAACAGGAAGTTAAGAAAAACTATTTTATGCAAATTACTAAAATAAAATGTTTGTTTTTTTTTATTGTTATTTTTGCAAATTTCAAACTGTGTTGTAATATGTATGTACGTACGTAAATATATCCAACTATTTGCTCTTTTTTATTAACATTTGCAATTTTTATTTTATGTGACATCAACAATTAAATAATTATGCTTCCCACGTATGAATTTAATTTATTAGAATATTATTTAATCTTCCCTTTCAAAGCCTACTCTCTATTTGTTATTATTAATGGCATGTTTTTCATTTGCATTGTTTTATAGAAGATTTAATTAAATTTTTTAAACTGATATGTAGTTATGATTTTGAATATTTTTTCTTTGTGTTCCGTACAAGTTGCAGTATTGTAATGTTTTCTTACTATAATAGACAACCTTTCTTACATTATTTAAAAATAATACAAAAACAATAAAAAAAACTTTTTAAATTAAACAGATGAACCTGTGTATAAGTATATATATATGCCGTATTTATAAAAGTAAAGTAGGCTTGAAATGTGCTTTTACTCAAAATTTGCATACAAAATTTTCTTAAAGTACATTAATTTTTTATAAATACGATTGTTAAGTTGCAAAGATTCAGTTTATAGATATGTCGACGTACAATAATTTAAATTATGTAAAACATGTAGCCCATGTATTACAACGAAAATGTAGATTTCTCCAAAATATATTACTTGAGAAGTTTTCATATTAAAACTAAAAAAAAATCGTTATGTAATTAATAATTGTTATAAAAAAGAAATTTAATCACAATACAAAACATACTTTGAATTTTTATTAATATTATAAACATACACAGAAAAAAATAAAAATGTGTTTCAATTAAAATATTTGTGGAATCAATTAAAAATTTAATTGAAATCGGACCTGTAAACAAAATGATATTATCAATTAAAAAAAATGTAAGATTTAATTGAACATATCAGAAAAAGTAATTGAATCAATTAAAATTTTAATTGAAAATTATTTTAAAATCAATTAAAGGTTTAATTGAAAAAAAAAATGATTTTTTAGTAGTTGGTAGTAGTAGTTGGTTGGTAGTTGGTTTTGTGTTTAATATAACAATTAAACAGTTTGTTATTCAATACAACTTTGAATAGTTTGGAGATATTTCTTGTAATCAAACACTGTGAGACAAATGGTAGGGGTAAGTGATCGGAAAGGGTTCAAACTACCGAGGAAAGTTATATCGGTAAAAAAGAAGTTATACGTGTCCCGGCATTTCGCTGGGTCACGTTTAGGAATGGAGATATATCGATTTGAAGTTAGTAACTATCATATAGGGGAAATTGTCATCTTTGGTGGTCTTTTTTTGACATAACTCGAGAATCACTAGTTCGATTTTGCTGAAACTATTAAAAATAAGGAATTACAATTCCTTTAATCTGTTCATACAACGTTTCGCTACATAAGCAACAGTTTCGCAGTTATAAATAAATGTATGAAGAAAAAAACTACTTGTTGCCTAAAAAATTGAATTTTTTATTTTTAATTCATAAAAAATCCAAAATGGTAAAAAAAGTGTCAAGTCCTATTACTTTCACGTAAAGTAAGAACATAATGAGACATAAATCATGAATATCGATGAACGCGTTTCACTTTTATTCACAATTAAGAAAAGGTATGAATTTCAAAAATTTGCTCGAGATATGCACAAAATTCGTCTTAAGTCGGTTTTAGTGACTTTTTTCAAATCACTATCAAAATTTTATCACTAATAGAATTTTAAATTCTGATTAAAATGAAAAAAAATTGCTGGCAGTCACGCCTATTTTCGAGGGGGCGGGCCCGTAAAGTTGAAAATATATAGGCCTATATCGCGGGGACTACTGGGTGTCTGATAATTTGTAATACATTAAATAAAAGGTATTAAAAATACCTTTCCAACGATAACATTTCCCGTTGGTTTCATCGAAATATTAGAGAAAATAATTTAATAAATAATAGATACAAATAATTGTCCTCGAGCTCGAAAAAACTTTTTTTTTTATTAAAAGAAAAAAGGTCGAATAAATCAAAATTTAATTTAATTATTATATACATATTTTTGTAAAACATTTTAGTACAAGTTATTAATTTTTTGGTTTGAAGTGGCAAAATTATAACGGATTACTTTTGGGACATCCCAAAAAAAAAATAAGTAAATCTAGTAGATTTGTGTAAATTTCCTATTATTTTTTAACTTAATTTGTAAGTGAAGTTTTTAATGATTTTTTTGGCGAAAACTATTTTTTATATAAAAAAATTAAAAAAGTTATTTGACCAATAATCTATTATTTAGATGATAAAGATTTTATATAAAGCAATTTCTTTGCAGGATTTGTTACATATATTAAAAACTCAGATTTTAGTATAAAAATTTTATTTTCTTTCAGTGTACACTTAATTATTTTTTATTACACAAATTTTCTTAAGACTTAACAACTAAAATTTGTCATATAAAAAAAATAAACATGTAGTGGCTTAAGCACCTTATTAACTAGTTATACAAAGGGAAATGTAAAATAAATTTTTAAAAATAATATACATAAATTAATAGAGTAGAGAAAATAGAAAACAAATTTCGTAATTAAGTTGGTGTTTTTTTATAATTAACAAAACAGTTGTACTAGTAATATTAAAATAAAATTGTTGTTCTTCATTGCAGCAATACTCTAATAGTGTCCAGCATAATGAGAATAACCACCATAATGAGCACCACCACCATACTGGGAATACTGGGGAATGTACTCGTATTGGCCATTGCTGTAGTAAGCATCATCATAATCATAATTTATGGGAGCAATATATTGTTTTTGAACTGAAAATGAATTAATAAAGGTGTTAATATTATAATTAAATTAAAGTATTTGTTAATTTTTCCACAAGTAATGATGGGTTGTTTCGATAGAATTAACATAAATTCATAGTTGAAAAATGAAGTCATGTAAACTAATTAAAAGCAAAAGCTGTTGCTGTTGCTGTTGACTCACTACATAGCAAATAGGCTGGGAAAATCTGGCTGAAAACTAACACAACCGTTACGTTATTGTAAATGTGAACAATAAGAAAATCATATTTAGAGACTTTAAACATAGATATACATATATATATTATATATACAATATATACATATATATATATATATTTCTTAGATAATGATTGTTTTTGGTTTAATTGTAAACAGCCTACATTGACTTACAATGATGTCTTTTTAACAGATCTTGGTTTTTGTTGAAATTTTTACAAAGTGATGACATTATTATATTTTCATTACGTTTACTCTGTTTGAACAAAGGTATTGTTTATTAGGTAAAACATTGTAAATTATAATTAATACTCTACTAATATTTATTTCATAATTATATGAATAACAAATTAAACGGGGCAATGTTACAGTTAATTAATTATAGTACATATTTCTTAATTAGTTGTTTGAGCTTTTCGTAATTATGTTTCCTTGCACAGTGAAATATTAAACAAGTTTGAGTGCTATATTCGGCTGTGGCGAATCTTTAACACCCTATGGCAGTTATGACAAATCATGGGCCGATCTTCTTAAATTTTAGAACAGTGAGTTTTATGCATATGAGGATATCTCACGTCGAATTTCAACATAATACCGGTATTATGTTAAAAATACATATTAGTATTAATGTGAATTTCGGAAGTGGACCTTATATGGGGGATATAGTTAAATATGGAACGATATTCTAAAAATCAAGCAGTTTGATTTTGTATATATGTAAATGATCTATATAAAGGTTTGAGTCGGTACCGATATTTATACGATATATATAAAGATAAATGTGGTCCTTATATGGGAGCTATGACCAATTATGGGCCGAACACTATAAAATTCAGTAGAACAATTCATTTACCTATAAGGATTATTTATGTTAAATTTTAACCTTTTATCATAATTTATACCAGCTTTCTACGTATTTAAGTGAACTTTATGTGGGGTCTATGGTTTTTCGTTTTGCCATTTCTTTTTGCATGAAACTTATTTTTGCTGAATGTTGTATTGATATTCTAATTTTATAAGCATTTATCTATAATTGAGCAATATTTCGGTAAGATTTTTGTATGTGAGCTATGAGAAATCATGGACTGATTCTTACTATTTTCCTCAAACTTTTTTCTTTTATCATAAAATTTTATGGTATTATCTGCAATATATTTCAAAATATTGCAATAAAATGGACAAAAAAGATAAAATTTTTATGGAGGTTGTCTCAAATATTGGTCCAGAGCTCCTATCGAGCTAAACCGATTTTGCTGATTTTCAATAGCAAAGTTACCTGCAAAATAGGAAATATTTTCTTGGAAATTTCGTTTAGTTAGGTTGTATAGATTAGACGTAAAAGTGTTTTACAGAGACGGACAGACGACTTGGAATTTCATAAGGATCAAGAAAATACACACTTTGTTGGGTCTCAGATGAATAATAAAAAAGTCTCACACGGAATGACCACTCTTGGTGGTGGAGGGAATAAAAAAGTAAGTTATTTTATCTTTTACAGAACATTTTAAATATCGTAAACATTTATTATTGTACATAATTTTGTATTAATCTGTTTTTTTTATATCAATTTTCAATTGCTTTTTCTTTTCAATCGATTCTTAATATCTATAATACATTATATGCTCTGACAACACATTTCTTACATAAACACGTAATATTTGTTTTGTATTATAAATAAGTGTTACATGTTAATTAAGAAATTAGATGAAAAACTCTCACACATAATAATTATATCACAAGCTGCATAAATTTAACATGCAGCCAGCCAACTTCTTTTTCTCTTCATTATTATTTGATTTTAGTTTTTTTTTTCTTCTGAACCTACACTAAAGCTAGTGAGAAAATGATACCAAATATTTGCATAGAAATAGAAAAAAGCATTTGTAAGTAACATAATGTTTTAAAAAATATTTCTAATAAAGTTGCAAATTCACAACTCTTGCAATGTATTTGTGTAATTTAAGTTTTTTTAATAGACTTTATCTTTATTGTTGTATTTAGTGGGAAAATTTGTTGTATTGTAGAATATAATTAACCTGATTTTTTCAGAAGCTTTTTATTAGTTATTGTAGTGTCTGTTTGTAATTAGAAATACTATTGAATTTTGAGTATTATTTGAAGATTGTTTTATTTACACTAATAATGATTTTAATTAAAAATAGTTTCTAATCATCAAGTTTGTTGCTTAAATCATTTGTTTCATTTGAATTTAATCACGCAAAATTGAAAATATGTATTTTATATTTAAAAGTAACTTTTCTTTTCATTCACATAAAAAAACAACAGAATAGATCTTTGGGAATTAAATCATCATTTATCATATCAAAGTTTAAAAAATCAACTTATTATTTGAAGTATTCTTCAATTTAACTACAAAAATATTTCCCGAAATTATTCTAGGAAATATAAGAAAAATTCTAATAATGATATTTAGTTATTTTGTATATCAGAAATTAGTGTAGTTTTTCGTAATTTTTGATAGTAACAAAAATAATTTTCAAATCTTTATTACTTAATTATTTATTACTGCATTAAATTAGATTTTATTTAATTTCAAAAAGCTTAAATCACGCAAGTTAATATTATTTAATATTCAATTACTTCTTATTTTAATAAGTTTGATTGTAAAAAAAATTTATACAACTTTTTAATTTATTTTCAATTAAATTGCAACACGCCATATTTATAGTTCACAAAATTAATAAATTTAAAGGTTAAATACTATTTTGTTTTCCATATTAATTCAAATATTTAACAACTACAATTTGTTTATACTTTAAAAAATGTAAAGAAAGGTTACACCGTTTAGCCTTTATATTTGAATAAATGCATTAATAAATGAATAAAAAGCATTTTTTGATGAGCATTTTATTAAATAATAATCGTTAGAATGTTTGAACTAGACTAGAGTTTTATGAATCGATTGTTAAGATAACAACCAACTTTTTGGTCTAAGTTCAAACAATTTATTAAGTTAACCGAATTTTTTATTTTGGTTATAAGCATAAACGAACAAAAGCCGAAATTCTAATACATATATAAAAAATCGAGCGCTAATGCCAGCTACCGATTCTCCTTTGCATGGACAGACATATAGCCAGAGACTCTAAATCGATTTGTATTTCGATATGGACGATTAAACAAATTTTGCACATAAATAGTATGAATGTTTTTCGTTTTTGAAATTAAAAAGTTTTCACGCGTTTAAGCTATTTTCTATAAAGATACTTTAGTTGCAAACATTTATAACTTAATATTTTAAGAGCAGCAAATTATCTTAAATATTTCGAATATTCTTTAAGTTATTAGATCTTTATTGACATACTCTATATTGTACCATGTCATTTATAAACAAAATCTACTTCTTTTATACTTCATAATTGCATGCTTCTGTTAAATTTTGTAATTTTTATCATCATTAATATCTTTGCAAATCAATTGATATCAATAACAGCAAAAAAATTAAATGATTTTTTTTATAGTAATACAGTTATGGTGCATTGCTTGCAGGTTTCTTTTAATAATTTTTTTCAACCTTTGTCATCGATTTGTGCACGGTTGTGGATCAATATTTGATGCAGCAATTTGAAAGCAACATAGATTTAAAAACTAAAAGAAATAATCAAAGCGATGTGATGGCCTAACATTGTGATTGGTATCCTTGATTTTAATTCTGTTATGTTTTTTTTGAGTGTGAATAATTTTATTTAAAACAAAAATAAAAACTTGAACATTGATTTTTTTTAAATCAGTAATTTTGTTCATAATCTCCTTGATAATCCGATCTATCTATGCCTTGGCCGTAATCACTATAATCATCCTCGTAAACAACACCACCAGCCTGCTGCTCATTATCGGGACGTAATTTAAGCATTTGACCATTATTGTAGTTGGCATGACGTCGAAATAGTTTCAACATGCGATATGTGTCAATGCCTGCATCGGTGAATTTGAATGTGGGAAATTTCAAATACAGAGAGATAAATATGAAAAAGAAGAAGAAGAAGTAGAAAGACAATGCATTTTCTGTTTCTTTTCATTTGTATGAGAATGTTAATTGTTTGTTTTTTTTTTTTGTTTGCGAACATAAAAAGATAATTAACATATATTGTGGCAAAAACCGTTGCAAACTGGTGGGTGAGGGTTTTTAGTGGTGGCGAGGTACATATTAAGGATCTTTAAAAGGTGCATTCAGGCATTAGATAGATAATGGTGACACATACAGCCAACTACAAGTCGCAGGGATTTTAATTCTTGAAGAATGGGGGGGGCTTAAGAAGTGCGTTACAAAAGTACGGTAATTTTTCTTGAAATCATTTGTATTTGTTTGGGTTTTCTGAAACTTACCATAGGGAGCTGGAGAGGCTACTACCACTGGTGCAGGTGCCACATGTTTAACTATTGGTTGATAGGCTACCACTGGCTTAGGTGCTATAGCAACTGGCTTGGCAACTGCATGCACTGTGGGTCCTGATTTGGTTACTACAGCATTGAAACCATTAATGGAATCGGCAGTATAGTCTACAGTACGTATGGAGCCATCAGGTTCAACTAAAGAATATTGACCTGTAAAATAGTAAAGAAGTTATATTTAAATTATGAATGCCAAAGTGAGTGAGACTTGATTATGTCTCAATTACCTTTGACTACATCACCATCACGAGTTTCATGCTGAGATTTGACATCACCTGTTGTATGATCAGCTACACCATAATTAAAGGCATATTTGGGATGATCCTGGGGAAAAGAAAACAATAATAAAATAAAAACATAAATTAACAACATTATTTGCATATTATTTCATTTTAGTTCAATCTATCGGCACCTAAACTACCTATACTCGTATCCTAAATATTATGTGATGAAAATATACAAAAAGTTTTGAACAAATGTATTATTTTTAAATTGTTCACTACAATATTTTTTATCTTAAGCGTGTACTTTGAGAAATTTAAAGTGTGTTTTGTTATTGTAACAAAAACATAGTACATGCAAAATGTTCACTCAAACTGAAATGAGATATAGTAACTGGTAGTAAGATCTGAAATAACTTTTAAGTAACTTTAATAAAATGGAAATTATACTTTGTTACTTTTATTCTATTTATCGTTAAAAGGCTCTTTTTTCATTTGTTAAATTCATTTGTTTCTAAATCTAGCGTTACTAAGGTTCTCACAATATTATTCAAGTTTTCAGGTTCGAATTTCAAACGATTTTTATTTTTCCTCACATACATATATACATACATAACTCACTACTGAATAAAATATTTAGTCCTTTTTAGTCCTTTTTCTATTAAGTTCTTTAACTCACTTATCTTCCTGAGTTTGATTTTATAACACTCACATAATAATCTACAGCATAACCTGGTCGTGCATAAACGGCGCTGGCACTTAAAGCAACAAAAAGGATAATCACTTTGCTGATGGTAGACATGTTTGTTTATAGTTTGATTTGATTTTTTTAATACACTTAAAAAAATATTACACTGTTTTTTTCTTGGTAAATAGAGGTTGAAAACTTGCTAACACTTTGTTTAGTCTTTTAAATCTGAAAATTAGAATAAAAATTTAAATTAAATTTTCTTTAATATTTGCACTATTTATTTGTTGTTTTAATAAAAATTTAATATTTTTTATTTATACTTTTGGTATTTCGTAGGCACCGTTTCGAACACTTTGAATTTGCCCGGAATACTGTGACTATTCTAAGATCAAGTTTGTATTTTATACGCTAAAAAAATCAAAAGAAAAACGTCTACAACCACCACCACCACCAGCTGTTTGGTTTTGTTTTTTCATTTAGTATGAGAAGTCTGTATAAGTATGTACTTGTAAAATGAGTATTAGCTAGTGCTTTAAGCCACAATAACAGCCGGTAGTTTGTTTATGGCTAATAGCTTTCAACTAGTTAAGGGGGTATAAAAACAACAAAAAGACTACAAGTATCAACTACATGTTTATTTTTACTTTGTTTATATTCTCTTTTTTTTTTTTTTTAGTTGAGTTTCGTATAAGACACAATGGACACAATTGTTGTGTTTGAATTTATACGATTGTTTTACGGCATTAGTTTTAGTAATTTTCGAATTTGAATCTACTGCTTGCTGACTTGCTCAAGTGTAACCGATATTGTAGAAGAGTTTATCATACTCATATTGCGGAAGAGATGTGGTGAATTCAGGTGTACGAGTATTATCAAGAGAGTTTTTCACAATGTTATGATTTATGGGGGTGGATTATTATATATACTACCATATTTTTGGGTAATATAATGTGAAAACTTTAGGTTGCTGTGGCATCAATTAGTCGACCAAGTCGTTTACATTTGACTGTTGATGTTATTTTAAAAGGAAGATAATAATAACTAAAAAAACAACATTTCTATTAAGTTAAAGTTTTTTTTTTAATATATTCTTTATTTGCAATCTATCTTAAAATATTAAGCAAATGTTGTAAAAATTTATTACTGTCACATACATATTGATTTTCATAAAAATCAATAATGTTATCTTTATACATTTTACAATGTTTTTTTGTTCACTTTATGGTCAAAAGTATAACAATATATAATTTATGCAACTATTTAATTCTCTTCTTATATACATATAAAGTAAAAAAAATTATAGAAAAAATAAAAATTATAAATTCTTACATTTTAAATAAATTTTGCACAGTTTTATACAGCGTCGACAGCAAATTTGTGTTCGATAAAAAATTCGTTGAACAACGAAATTTTCGACAGTGACGCCAACTCATAATACAAATTTTACAATCGATAGTCGATTTTCGATAGCCAGCGAATATCGATTGTCGATCGATTGTCGATATTCGCTGCTATTTTACTGTCGTTCGCAAAGTATTTTAAGGTTTGATTGTCGTCAAAATGTTGTATGATCACGTGTTGACTTCAAATCTATCATACACGATATTAAAAACAAAAAATTGGTAATTTCTAAAATTTGATTACATTTTTATTTATGTATGTTTATACTAATAATATAATATTAAAACATGCAATAAAAATATTTTAAAAATATGAAAAATATTACTCAGTCTAATCATTCACAATACTTTCTTTTTTCATTTATGTTCGATAACACCCTCGTGAAGCTAAAAGTAATTTAGCTTCAATTTAGTTTAAAAAATTTCTGTAAATTCACAACTGATTTTTAAAAATGCAATTCACATTTTCTCTTAAAATCGTAACATTTCTTAGTATTAGTTTATAGTAAAATCTACACACAAAAATATATAACTTTTTGCTACTTTTCAATTGCAATATATTATAAATAACATCTAGTAAATAAATATTCTAGTATTTTCTATGCTTGAAATGTGAAGCAATTGCTCATTTTAATTGACCAAGATTATGGTAATTAACGACTTTAATAAATATTATGACATTTTAAAAACTATTAATGGATTGTAGTTTGTCGGTGGAAAAAAGTATTTAATAGTACTTAAAAGTTTAACAATTCTAAGCAGCAACACAATTTATGTTCGACTAAAAGTACTTTACCACAGACGATTTGTTAGGTTCTCACAGTTTTTTGGTTTTGCAAATAGTTTTTTGTTTTCTTTCTGATCTACTTTTTTTAGTTAATGCTTTAAATTGTACTTTGTCTCATAAACTGATTTCCATAGAATTACGTGCAACCTTGGCAAATATTTATAAGACTCAATTCGTTTTACGTATTTATTTAATACCCTACACACCACAATATAGCCGTGGGTAAAAGGGTGAATTACTTTGGTGTGAACAATTTTAAATATTTACAAAGAATATACATATTTAAAGTTAAAAGAGCAAATCTTTTATAAATGAAGTTCATTTGTGGTTATGCCCTTCAAGCATATATTTAAATAATTTCATAATAGATTAGATTTCATTGCACTACAATTATATTGTATAGTTCATTGCAAACAGGACCAACTGAGTAACGTTTCCAACTTTCTATTTTAATTTTAGTACATTCATAATGTACTGTCTCGCAAATGCCATCTGACGGTCACTATAATCATATTTAATAATATCATTTGTAATTTTGGTCTTTGTTTATTAAATGCTTTATTTATTTTTATTTTTGGAAATGCCCAACAATTTATTTGAAAAATTGTGTCATTAAATTTACAGAATTTTTCCCTTAAAACAATTGATTGTGTTCTGTTTTTTGTTCTTCTCTTTCAATTCACATGGTCTAGAAAAAGTTTAAGTGGAATTGTAATTTTTTTTTTTGCTTGATTTGACCCTGCTTTAAAAATGTGTAATTGAAACTTGAAAGACAATTATAAATGAGATTACTGAACTTAATATTTAGTTTCAAAACTATTTGATTGCAATTAAGATGTGATAAATGAGTTCTAATATAGATTTGTTTTGTTTTTGCGAACTATTTCAAAGTCACTTTTTTAACACAAGTTTTGTTAAAAAATGTATTCAATCTATTATTTGTTAGTTATTAAAAATTAATATAATTGATAACTAGAACAACTTCACATTCAATGAAGAGGTATAACAAAATAAGAAGAACACCCATACAACAACGACTTTGGACTACTTAAACTGTAGCATTTATTTATATAATAATTAATATGACTATAACGAATTAATTATTCTAAAACTATATTCATGATATGAATTTGAAAACAGTTCTTTATAAAGATAAAGATTAAATCTTGAGAGATTTGTCTGTTGTTAGCGCAATACTACAGTGTTATGAATTAATCTTGTTTTAATTGTTAATTCTGTTGCTGAAAACTAAATTATTATCTATTAGATCCTTCAAAAAAAAAAAGAAATCGTAAAAACAGTTAAAATAAGAATTTAGATTTTGAACTAAAAGAATTTTAAATTAATTTTGGACAATAGCAGTTTAAATTTATTTTAGTTTTTGTACCCAAAATGAAAAATAATAAATTTTTAAATTCCCACAATTAACGCATTCTACTGCCAACCACTTGACTTTAAGTTTAACACAAATTCATACATTGTACTTGTATCTATTTGTGTAAACTTATGCAAATTTAAATATTTTCCAAAATTTACTTTGTTATAATTTTCCCCACTAAATTTTCGTTCCGTTGGCTGTTATGCCAGCAGCGACCTTCAAAGTAAAGCTTAATAATATAATTGTCTGAAAAATACAATTAAATCGAGAAAGCAAAGAAATAATAAATTAAAACAACATGTAACAAGTTATTTGGCTAAAAGTTCTGTTAAATTCAAACACTAAATTCAAAAAGTATCATGAAAAGTCTCATGCGTGTTTAAGGATTTTGATTTAACTTACAAAACTATGAAATTATACAGTCAAGTAAAAAGAAAAACTTTTAAATAATTAGTGGTTGTATGAATGCATAAATATGTTTTGTGGTCAAAATTAAATTAAAGTTATTTAACTAGCGTTGTGACATTGAACTACGCATGGAATTAAGTAAGTAAAAATAGCCTAAATGAAAAAACAGTCACTAATAATAACAATAATTATAATTAGACCATGAGTCGTTAGTAAGTCTGCCAGCCAGTCATCATGTAGCAGTGACATTAAGTTTTTGTGAGTTTCAACTTATTCACTGACGGTGTTGCAACTTTCTGCCATGAATTGTTAAAAACGTTTTTTATTTATTTGTGTTTTTTTTTTTATATCAAATTAACACATTTCTTTACACATGCACTTGACATAAAAAATCGCAGTTTTTGTTCACATTTTATTTTTTATTAGCCACCGTTGAGGTTGGTGTAATCTTTGTGTATGATGTTGAACACCAAACACCGCTGGTTAAGTTTGAACAATGAAAATGTAACAGCTTGTTAAACATCAGCGGCTATAAATTAATTGCTATCTCCTCCCAACAGCAGTGACCAGATAGATAGATAGATTGATTGCGTTAATTTTAGTTTTCTTTATATTAAACTGAATCTTACATTGAAAATTGCAAACAAACACAAATAAGTAGTTAATTTTAAATTTACAAAAACAAACTGTTTTCTTCACAAGCATGGGACTTTTGCATTGGCATTGCTACGAAAGAAGTATCGATAAAAAATAATTGTCAATAACTTTTGTTGTAACTGAAATAAGATGTCAACTCAAATTACACAATTGAAGGTTATTACGTTGACATTATCAGATCAGAAGTTATTTGCTGACTTACCAAAATATGCCACATTTGTGAAAAGGTTTGTTTGATTTTAGTATTGACATATCAATTATATTGCTATACTTTGTAATCAGTGGTTGCTCTTTTTTTACATAATTATACAATTTGACATAAATTTAGATGTGTTCAAATTTACTTAAATCTGGGGTATCGTATGTGTCAAATTAGCTAAATTTCAAAATAGTACTTAAATGGTTAGGGAAGGGTCCGACAAAAAACAACAATCCTGTTTTTACATTGGACAAATTCCAAGAACTGCTTATAAAAATGGAAAACGAATGTAACGCTCAATTAATGTAATTTTACCAAAAAAACTAAAACTTTTATTGATATACTTTATGTATTAGAAGTAGGCGAATTACTGTTTTCAAACCTTTTAAGGAGCAATAACTGCAGAAATAAAATATTACTGTAATAAATCAAAGAATACAATTGCAAAGTAGTTGAAACATTATTTATTTAACTGACCATTGGACAGAAATGACAAGAAAGAGATGTTGTTGTGATATTGTCAACCATCGGTAGTTACAGTAATAAAACAAATAACAAATTGGTAATAACAATAAAAATACACACACATTGTAGACGTATGTAAACAACATGTAAAAAGCATGATTAAGACTCGAATTCTATTTACAATTAAAAACAAAATTAAAACTTGAAAAATAACAAAATTCAAAAATTTAGCATAAAAATATTTAAAATTACTTGATGAATTCAGGGCTCCCATCTCTGTTTTATTTTTTAAAAAATTGTTCGAGTAAGATGTTCATTTATTTATGATCCCTGTCATTTTATTTATTATTATTATTATTATTTTATATTAGATTAAAATTTTCATTTCGTTGGTTTTGTATTTTAATATTAATATTCTGTTAAATAGCTAAAGGTACGGTCACATTTGGCAAATATTTACTCAAAAAGGCGTAACCACTTGATTTAGCACAAATTTGTTTGATGTTGTTTTTTCTTACAAGAGTTTTGCAAGATCAAACAGCATCAAATAAATTATAACTAAATATTTGTTGTGTTTTTGCCTAAATAAGAAAAGCTGTTTTAAATAAATAAACGAGTTCAAATATATGTTATTTAGTGGTTACGTCTTTTTTGGCAAATATTTGCCAAGTATGACCGTACCTTAAGGTATACTTTATATTTATGTACGAGTATGTAGGTAGTCTATATGTACATAGTTTTCAAAAACACAAATTTATACTATGACACATTCTATATAATAAAATTCAATTTATGTATATTAAGTTAAACTATTAAATTTTAATATAATTGTTTACATGTTTTTAATTCAAATTATATAACCCCACTCTTTTTTTTTTTTAAATTTTCAAATGATTTGTCTTTTTGAACTACATGTTTACTAAACATTTAATGTCAATGGAGACCGCAAATTGATACTCATTTTACTTTTATGTTTTAGAACTAAATAAAAAAATTAATTAATTTCGCTTTAAAAGTCAATATACATACATACATATGTACACACATACTTTTGCATTTATTTTTGCTTTTGTATTATTTATTCTCAAGTATGTTTCTTAAGTCTTTTGTATTCTACAGACGTTTTTATGATCTACTTTTAATATTGATTTTACTTTGGGGTCTCGTTTAATGAAATAAAATCTAAAACAAACTTATTTTGTGGTATGTTTACATGACATAAATAATGTTTATAAAATCATTCTTCTTTCAAATTATTTAAAATTCAATCAACTAAATTCAATTGAAAAATAAGTAATTATGTACTTACGGAATGTAATTGAGTTCTTGTTGGTATTTCAAGTTAGTACCATCTGTTATCATACTTATAAGGGATGATTTTTTAGCAACTTTCTTTTTGGCAGTTCAGCTGTTTTCGTGTAACATGTTACTGTTAAACATGTTCAGTTTGGTCTATGAAGCGACTTGTAAACGAAAAACTTTTGCAGATTACTGAATTTTATTATTGAAATTCATGCTCGGTTAAGAAAGTGTAGTTTTTATCAGATAATTGCGTTCAGCGACGAAGCGCACTTCGTATTTAGTGTGAAGAGCAACCAAAAGAATTGCAAGAACTGCCAATGAATACCGAAAAATGTACTGTGTGGTGTGGATTATGAGCCGATGGCATCTTTGGATCGTACTTTTTCAAAGACGATGAAAGCAGGAACGTTACTGTGAATGGCGAGCGCTACTGTGTGACGATTACAATTTTTTTTACCAAAATGAAAGAGCTTGAATTGACTGACAAATGGGTTCAATAAGACGGTGCCACATGTCATACAGCACGGAAAATAATGGCCAAATTGAGAGGCGAGTTCGGTGAACAGTTTATTTCACGTTTGGGGCAGGTCAATTGGACGCCTAGAACGTGCGATTTAACGCATTTAGACTATTTTTTTGTGAGGCTATGTTAAAGCTCATTTCCATTTCATTGCCTACAACGGTTGACGCACTGATAGCTAATATTGAAGAATTTATTCGTGAGATACCGGTCGATATGTTGGAGAGGCTATGCCAAAATATGACCCAGCGTATGAACCATTCGAGGTGTAGCCGCGTTCAACATTTATATGAAATTATCTTTAAACATTAAATTATATAGACCATTCTATCGACTCAAAAAAAATATTTCATATTTTTCTCAAATTTTATGTGCTTTTTTTAAAATCAAAGTGAGCAAGTAGTAGTGGAAATTGAAGAAAGTAGACATATGGTTCAATTTTAATTTTAATAGCTATTTTTGATGTTTACATTTACATTATTCATTTCAAACTTATGTTAAAAATACACAAATATACTCGTATCCCTGAATAATAATGAAAAGTAAATTAAAGAATAAATAATTTAAATGACGTTTAAAAAGTTTCCAGAAATTACAAATTGATCAATGAATGAAATTAAAGTAGTCTCGGTAGCATATTTTTAATATCTTAGCTGGATACTAGTTATATTTTGAAATTTTTTATAATAATTAAAAGAACTGAAAGAATGATTAATATGTTCTTTCTGCGTCACATATGACAGATGTTTATTTTTTGTTCTGCATTTAAAGAGGTATAGATAGTAACTAGGTATAGGTGTATACATCTTCAAAGAGTTTATTATACATATTAAACTAATTTCACAACATTTTCACAACTTCTTAGGGAGTATTAGATTTATTCTGATCTTTCTACATCCGAAACTATTTTCAATGCACAGAATACTAACAACGACAAACGTTAAATTGATATTCTTATAATAAATATTTATATAAACAAATGTATACATTAATTATTTATATTTATTTTAGTTAATTTATAGGAGTTATATGCCTACAATTAACCACGTAACTTAGGAGTATAGTATATATAAATTAATCATTATATACATCACAATCTCACAATTTAAAAATAAATAGCTAAATGAAAGGCCTAAAATATTCAGTAATACAATATTCTTGTATTACTTTTCTCATTTAGAAGAGCTGTTTGTATCGCAAGTTAAAATTTGTCTTGAGCATTCTAATCATTCATCTGTTATTCCATAATCCAAGAAACAAATCACAACTACTTTGTTATTTCTCATGACTGTAAGTCTCAAATTAGATCTGTGTTGATAATTTCCTTGGAGGTTGAACTTTTATTTTTTGACACATGTTTAACAAACATTTTGAATTAATTACAACTTATTTAATTAATTAATTCATTCATTTCAAGCATTTCCTTATTACATTCTATCAAATACTTTACTAGTAATACGTTCTCCAAATTATGCAAATTTCTTTAAAACTAAAACTAAAACTATTCGTAGAGACAAACATTCTGATTAGAACATTTTATTTCAAAACAAACCCTTGCTTATTCCGTCATATACATAAATAGGTAGGAAATGTATAACTATAATAAATAAATCAGTTTATGATAATGACAAAATTTCATTTTCATCATTCTTAAGACATTAAAAAATTTTAAAGAAACTAAAAGCTGAAGCAAAACTCTTCCTAGTTTAAACAAATGTGTTATATTCCCACAATAATAAAAAAATATTAAAAAAGAAATACTAATAAAAATTTGTTAAATAATTACTTTGAATTATAAAACCAACGAGGCGTTAAATAATATTTAAATACAACTAAATACTCAAACTAAACCAACAATGCTAAATAAAGCAAGTGTCTAAGAAGAGGCATCTAGCCAGACATTTAAAGAATATTAAATTATACCTAATATTAGACCAGTATTATTTTAATTAAATGCTAATTAATTAAAAACCATAATAGTTTAAAGAATAATACAATACAAAATATGAACTTAAATATAAAACATTACGAGCAAGGTTAAAACTAAAAAAAAAAACAATAAGTATAATACTTGAATCATGTAAAAAAGTGGCATGTGGCATGACAACTAAATACACAAATACCTATGCATTACTATAAATAATTCAACTATGTTTTTATCTTTTTGCTGTCATTTAACCTTTAGGTTTTTCTTTTCAAATTTTCGATCAAACACCATTTGTCGTCTATACTGTAATGAAAAATTTAATTTTGCTAAATATCAGTATCATGTTTAAACATCTTTTTTACTTGTGTTAAATTTTTTTTCAATATATTTATAACAGAATGCAATCAATAAATGACACTTGGTCATTTATAAAAGAATTAAGAGCTTTTTATATGTTGCAAATAGTTATTGTTTATTCTTTTCAGTTTTTATTTGCTAACATGTTGTAGACTGATGACATTCAAGTCCCTGTCGGAATTCATTGTTACAATTGCGTATTTTGTTGTATTTTTTTCTCCACATGTAGTTCGACAAGTGCACTTCATTCGTTATTTATAAATTCCTAACAAATTTATGCTTCTTGTTGTACCCTACACTAATTAATCAAAATTAATTTAATACAAATTATGGCAATTTTGACTGTAATACTTTTGGTCTAAAGGAATACTGCTTAAAAAAAATAATTACTGATTAGTTTTCATTATAAGAAACTCAACCAACCTAATTGACAAATGACGATGAGGAATTCCGTCTTAAACACAGTTTTCATATGATTTCCATCATATAATTGGTTTATATTGCCTTTCAACTAGTATTTAGAATTTCCCGGACTATTTTATGCCTGGAATAGGACTGAAAGATTTCGGGAATTTTATTGAAACTTAAAAAAATAAGTATAAATTTTATGAGATTTAACATTATATTTTAGGAATAGAAACTTATATGTATATGACATCAATGACAAGTTTTTTGAAAAAAGTATAATTTATATTGTATATAATAGCTGTTCATACAAAATGCTCACTCATATAGTATCACCTATCAACGTGTTAGTTACACATCAGATTAATGCTTATACTGATACTACTTGTAGGATTTAAAACGCATACTAAAATTTGTAAATATGGAATTAGCTCTATATCTGCACCTTTTCATTTTTTGTTCAGTTTAAGAAATGACTGATTCATCCTAATCACACTTTGCCACCTAGAAGGGACATCTAGGATTCGATGACACACTTTGTTGAATTCTTCCTTTATAAATTTCTCAAGACAGATGGTTTTCAATGGTCGTTTTTAATTTTATTGAAGAATTTATTATGAGTTTAGTTTGCAAAGAAAATATAAATATATTGTATGTTATAAAACAAAACATTAGTTGCGTTTAATATGCATACATACATTTTTTGTTATGTTTAATTTTTATAACAGATTTCTGCTAGATTAAATTAAATTAATTTTTGAGAAATAAAATATTTTAAGCATTTGTTTTTTTTTTGTCAAGTTTAGTTGTGTTTGATTAAATTCAATTACTTATACTAAACAAAAAAAGTGTATAAGCAGTCGACTTTGGATTATAGAGATTATCGTATTTCTTATAATTATTAATTATGCATAGTTTTTAAAGTGATTTAATTAAATATTATTTTAATATGTTAAAAATTAAATTTTTATCAAAACGTCAGCTATTAAAATAAATAATTATGATAAGATTTAAGCAAAACTAAATATTATACAAATAACACAAATTTAAATGAATAAACTGCAAGCAAACTACATATATTAATTTATATAATCACGTCAGAAGTTTAAAAAAAAAAACAATTTTTCTAATGAATTTCTTAATAAAAACTAGATTATTTCCTTTAACTGTGCACATTTTTCTTGTCGTTAAGTTGTGGCAATAAACAGGAAATGACTCAGTTATTAATTAATGTATTGAAATCAATTATGACTTAAATAGTTGGTAAATTGATAATTAATTTTATAAACAATAAGAGAACGTGCAGAATATGTTTTATTTCATACACCCCCTAAAGTATACTTTAGAATTAAAATTTAAATGTAAATTTTAATTATTTAAAATTATTGCATACTTCTAAGCAATCATTATATTTTTAACAGTTTGAAATGTTAACAGATGCAACGTAAATAACAGATCCATACATATATAAATCGAAAGGCTGTGTTAATAACTAATACATTGGAATTTATATAAATTTGTTGTTAAAAAATCATAGTTCAATTAAAACAAATTGTTTTGTTAATTAAATTGTCAGTAAAATGTATTTCGAGGCATATGTACAAATGTAGGGATATGACAAGGTCGCGTTATGAACAACCTATTAATTTGAATTAACTAGTTTTTGGTTTTCGTTTCAAAAAAAAAAAAACGATGTAAAGATTTTTTAGTAACGGGTGAGATGTGTAGAGCAGGAGATAAGTAGCAGTTGATAAACAAAGAAAGCCCTTAGCAGGTGGTTGTTTATGTGTAACACATCGGATTTCATCACAAGGCTGAACAGGCATACGTATGTTTAAGAATGTTTATCAGACCACAATTTATTTAAAAAAATTGTTATAAAAATGTAAAAAAAAACAAAGTCTGTTGTATTCAATGACCCTCGTTTAGTGTAAAGTTATTAAACAGAAATGAAGAATGAAAGAAGTTGTTCGCACAAATTCAAATGAAATATTTAACTAACACAAGCCAACAATTATGTATATCCTATAAACTACAATTTAAATTATAATAACTTTAAAGACATTTTTTTTTAATCTAACTTTTACAAACAAGAACATTTCAATTCAGACAATAATTATTCAATAATTTAAATAAAATGTTTACTTGCAGTGCAAAGCTGTGTTTACATTTTTAGTTTTCGATCATTATACTATTTTTTTGAATCTCTTAAATTGCAGAAGCAAAATTGATGCTGGAGTCAAATCGAATTTCATTGGTAAATGTTAATACCATTTTTACAGTCAACAACTGAGGTCAACTTTAATATCCGGTATGTCGTTTATTATTTAAACAGTGTGGAAATAAAATTTACTAAAAGCATTTTTGACACTCAATAATATTTGTTTAGTCATCATTTAATTTTGTTAGAATTGAGTATGAATTTGCTTTGGATCATATTTGCATTATTCTGTGATATTTTTAAGAATTTTAACATTGCATGACAAGAATTGACCATTGAGTTATTGAAAGAAATATTAATGGCATTTTAAAGGCAATATCTTAATATGTAAAATGGAATTAAAAGTAAGTTGTATATCCTATATATTATATGTGTATATAAGTTAAGAAAACGTTTATAAAGTTTTACGACACTTTAATTATACATACTTATTTATAATGCCTATGGACAATTTTAGTATATAAATAAGTTGATTTTTACGATCATAATCATATTGCAGTATTCATAGTTGTTAAATTTGTATTAAAAATATTGTGAAAATATTATCACTGATATTTTCAAAAAAAAAAAAATCCACTGACAACAATAAGTTTTAGCACAAATGTTCCATTTTACATTTATATCAGCATGATCATTCATGTTGATATTAATAAAACAATTTGTCGCATATTAAAAAAATTTATTAAAATATCAATTTATCACTTCCACACAAATGTTATACCAATTATAAACTATGTAACTACAAATTGCTTAATTGGTTAATTAAGTTATAAGCAAGTTCATTATTAATTAAGCTTCACAAAGTAAAAGTATCCAACCCCTTAATAAAAACACAAAATTTATTTAAGATTTTTTTCTTTGTTTCATCAAATTTACTACATTTTTTTCCTTTATTTCAGAGCGTATGAACGCGTTTCATTTAATCATAAAAAAATATTTAACTTATAAATTATATTTAAGCAGAAGTATTAAGTAAAAAACACAAAATTAAATACAACAATCATTTTAGGTGTTGTGGATTTCTCTATTATTTCCAGCACTAGAGGCAATTTTGTTTATTTTGCATTTATGATGGATGAGTGGCATGGTGACGTCATAATAAAAAACAAAAACAAAAATCATGTTAAATGAATAAGAGCATTTTAAATTAATGAACTGATGAAGGCAGTGACAAATTAAAAGTGGATGAATAAATCGGTAGGTATGTTTGTATGTACATTTGAGTAACTGTTGTATTATACATTTATAGATACATATGAATATAGGTATTTGTATAAGATATGATAAGAAGCTACATATGTATGTATATGAGACAAAGTATGTGTAAATTGGTATCGTAAGAAGTTTTATTTAGGGTATATAGATAGAAACAGAGATCGGTTAGGAAATTATATATACAAAAGAATGTGTATGAGTTGAAAAGACTTTGCCATTTGACTGCTTTTTATCCTTCTTGTTATTTTTCTTCTTTGTTTTTTTCTAAGTTTGCCTTTTAACAATAATCCTTAATATCATCGAGGTCGTCAACGGGGGGGAAAGTATTTAGTAGATTTTTATAAGGGTTTGTGGAGTAATTAACTTACTAAACTAAATAATTTACAAAGTTTATACGGGTTTGTTTTTGTCTACGAGAAAGTAAAAATGGCTACTTAATAATGACCATGAGCACCATGACCAGCATAACCAGCGTAACCATGACCAACAGCAACAGCAGCTGGAGCATGATGCGCCACAGAGGCATAGTTTACTGCGGGAGCAGCAGCAATATGATGAGCTACAGCGGGTCCAGCATGAGCATAAGCGGCGGGTGCAGAATGAGCATAGATTGGAGCGGGAGCAGCATGTACTATTTGGGCAGGAGCATGGGCATGTACGGTAGGAGCGGTTTTGTGAACAACTGCGTTGAAACCATTGTGATCATCAGCGGTATATTCAACAGTACGCACTGAACCATCAGGTTCCACCAAAGAGTAAGAGCCCTTGACTACATCACCATCACGTACTTCATGTTGAGATTTGACATCACCGGTATGTGAATCAGCAACACCATAGTTGTAGTGATATTTGGGGTAAGACTGCAAAAAATTAATATTTTATTTATTGTATAAATTTTAGAAGACAACTAAATAATAAATTAAAATATTCCCTTTCTGAATAAATTTTTACCACGTATGTCGATTTTAATAGATATGTATTGGATTTCACTAATTGATTTCCTCTCGTGCAACAAACAAATTCTTAACATCAAAGATCTCATCAAAATGTTTTTTATTTATCTCACAAACACACAAGCGCAGAAATAATAAACAATTTTTTGAATGGTAACAAAACAGAAGCTGGTAGTAGCTGACAGTAGCTACAATTGTGTCGTAAAATTATCGGCTTTACAAACATTTCTGAAATGCTATGTCTGTCATATGTACATATGCATGTTAATATTCACACACATTCATAAATACATACATATATGTATGTATACTTATTTACTGCAGCACACAAATAGATGTGCTACATTTGACTATAGCTTTTATTTGCCGAAGTATGTCAGTTTACATGATTAAACATTGAATATGTACATATATGTAAATGATGCAGACATAAACAGAAACAATAAAAACAATGAAAATAAACAATAAATAGAAGAATTACTCAGACATGTCTTTACGTTGTAGATGAAATCAAAATAATCTTGTGAATAAAATTAAAAGTTGAATGAATAAAAGCAAGATAATGATAATGAAACTTCATTGCAAAAGAATCGTTTTTTTTCGCGAACTTTAGCAAAGCTGAATTTATGTGAAATGAAAACAAATGTTTTAAGCAAATGACTTTTTTCTCACATAAAATTTGTTGAAACGAACATGATTTATGTAACTTTTGTTTGGACTAAATAATAATGCAATTAAAATTGTCTTTAAACAAGAGTATAAGTTACGAAATTTAATTTTTCAATTGTCAGTGAAATTTAATTAGAACAATCAAAAGACTTTGACAGCAAACTTGATTTGTTTAATAAGCAAAATCATTCTTTTTCTCATTAGAATCGAAATTACATTCGAATTACATTACAAAACTGTTTAAGGCTTAGAAAATAAATATTGTTATGAAAACAGAATGATTCATAACTATATAAGAAGGTATATTTTAAGGAATTTACTGCGACTTAAAAATCGATTTCATATTTGTAAAATTAATTTTTGTCACTGAATTTTTTAAAAATATTTTCAAATTTTTATCAGTAACTTAGGAAATATATTTACCCTGTATGTTTATTTTAAAAAGTACTCAAAGCTTTAATTTAATACATTTTAATACAAACTATTTGTATTCCAGCATGTGCAAAACATCTTCATTTGTTCGCTAAAACCCACAGAAATTTAAAGGTTATTTTTTATTTTTTATCTAATAGCAGTAACTAATTACAAACAATGTACAATGTTTCTCAATAGTATTGTATAAATTTGCGTGTGCGATCATGCAAGTTTTACTAATTTTCTCCCACTGACTGACTGACTGGTACATGTGGTACTTAGTCTTGTCTGCAAATAATTCTTCTTTTTCTATATGTCACAATTATCATATTTACATACATGAAAAAAGGTAATAATATTAGTTATATTTAGATACTGGTAATAATCATAAGAAAAAACTAAAACAACTGAATAATATGGTTGAGCAATGCAATGAAATTTTATCTTCTTTGACATGAAATATGTTGTCGCAACACTTTGTGGGAGATGTTTTAAAGCAACGAAGATATTGTTATTATTATTGCTATTATGGTGAATACTCGTATACGAGTATGTACATATGTATATTAATGCTAAATAATGGTTATAATAAATGTTAAATGTAGAAAATAAACGAGAGTGAATGTAAAGTAATTTAAGGAATATTGGTTCTATTTTTATTTTTATAACTTTGTATATCGTAAGAAATTAATTATATTGAAAATTAAGTTAAAAGCCAAATATGTAACTTCTGTAAGTACTTTTAAAGGCTCAAGTAAAACTGAACCAAAGCAAATCGAACCATTCACCGATGGCAACGGATAATGATATTTTCAGTTTAATATAGAATGCTTAAGAAAATAATAGGATTTTGGGATGTTTTAGCAGAAATTTATTTTAATCTTGAAAATGTTATAATCTTTGCTTTTTTGAAAATAGTTGTCAAATTTGTATTTATTTGTCAACACATATGTTTGCCATTTTAAAATTAAAATCAATTTTATATGTTGGAAGTTTATTAAATAAGATCTGAAATTAAATTCTGTGGGTTAAAGTACTCTGAATTCTGTAATTAACGATAATTTTGAAACCAACTTTTGTGGATTTTTGATTTCTTAAAAAAATTTACTATTAAATGTATCATTTTTCTCTAATATATGTTTTGTGACGTTAGTATGTTTGATTATTTAGGTACCAAAATGCACTTGTTTTTAGCCTTTAAATCGAATTGTAAATAGTTATCCTTTTTTGTACCTATATTATTCTCAAATGTATTTCCTATTACTCACATGATAATCCAAACCCTCATCGGGGTGAACACCACCATGATGACCATAAACAGCTGGGGCACCAGCATATAAGGCAGGACCAGCATGACCACCATGTAAAACACCAGCGGTGGCAACACCCACAATAGCCAAGCAGATCAAGGACTACGAAATATAAATAAACAAATACTTTTAGTAACAACACACTAAACACTTTAAATTCATAATTTTACATATTTTCATAAAACATGTTTTATAATTATTAAATTATTTAATCCTTGCATTAGCCAAATGTATATTTTTTATTCACTTCATTTTGCAAACACTCACTTTAAAGAAAGCCATTTTTCTATTTAAGGATTTTTGTAAATTAGTTTAGTTTTTTTTTTTTGTTAAAACAAGAGCTGTAGACGACTCAATGTATTGCAGTCAACTGATAACTAGAACCAAGAAGGAAATTGCTTTTATATACAAAATATTTCAACAAAACTAAAACATAAAAACTCTTAAAACACTCTCGTCGCATACAGAAAGAAACATACACAGACTCCACCCGTAGTTAATAGTAACAAATAAAATATAAAAAACATTAAACAAAAAAATATTAAAACCAAAAAAAAAAAAAAAAACAACCACAAAATACTCAACATTAAAGAGGGTTAAAAGCTAAACAGCTACAGCAACTACAACATAATGTTTAATACTTGTACTTGAACAACAACTACAACAACTACAAAGAAATATACAAAAATTAAACTATAAAACCAACAACAAATAAACACTGTCAAAGTTGGCAGAATTAGATTAAATAATAATAAACAAAAAGTAACCAACAGCAACAACAATACCAACAATTGCAAACATACTCTGAGCACAACGTTTACTCTTACTTATGGCCTGTATAAGTGTTGGTTGCTTTTTTTAATTTTCTAAGCACATGAACAGTGGGACGTGTTAATTCAAATTTTTACTTGAAGTATTTTTTTTATACTCTAGAACCAATTCATCATCGCCCAGTCCAAACTGAGAATCAATTGACATGAAATTAGAAAATTAAAATTTTAAGAAATCCGAGAAAGAGAAAACAGATATTTAGAATTGATTTAAAATTAAATAAACAGTTCGGTTTGTATTGTCATTTTAGTATTGTGAATATTGTCTTTTATTTTTCAGACTAACTTTGTTTCAAAATAATATCTTAGTTATAAAATAATACATTCTAAAACATTAATGGCATTTTTAAAAAAAAAATGTTACAACTACGAGTTTTGTGGGTAAAATATTTGGCCACTATATGTGAGAGATAGGGTGAAAAGAGAAATCGCAATAACAATAAAATAGAGTTTGATTTAGTGCGGCCTCCTTGTGCGCTTTAAGTAGTCAAAATTTGATATAAAAACAAGCTTATTTTTCTTCATTAAATTGGATTAACCTGGAAAATTATTCAGACTTAATTATTTACTAAATATAAAATCTGTAAAACATATTCCCAATACTTTTCAAAGTTACCTAATTAAACCTGAAATAAATTTAATTTTAATTAAGACGATTTCTCAGTACTTGAAACTACCCTTCTAATGCGGCATTTGTTTATTTTTCTATATAAATGAATCTAGTTAAGCCAAAAATTAGACAAAGACTGACTCAAAGTCAGTCAATGGACATATACATTCATGATAAAAGTTTTTGAAATTTTTGCAAATATCCAAAATACCACATTGTCAATCAAAATTGACTCATAATACGAGTAAAGTACATAAGAGTTGTGGGATGCCAAATTTATAATTTATTTAATTTTCCATTTTTAAATCCACTGTATTCATTCATTCAGCCATTCATTAGTTTAACTGTTGAAGTGGCGGTGAACCAACCTTATTTTTCTATACTATAATTTTTGAGTAAAATTATCTGTGTGTTATTATATTGAAAGCGAGAGTATTTGTTTGAATAGAAGTTAAATCAGTCTATGATTAGAGTTTGATTTGTTTGGTAGTCATAATTGCTTTTCGACAAAACTGACTAAAATAATATTACGGCTGCTGTTTTTTCTTTTGTTTCTTTGACTTAAAACGATGTGTGTGTCTCTTATTTTGTGTATTTTACGGTGACGTTGTGTCTTAATTTGTTGCTACATAAATCAACGAAAATCTGAATCTTGTTGTCATTTAGTTTTTTTTTTTTTTGTAACAATATTCTTGCATAAAATTGTAACATGCTGAATATTAAACAATAAATATAATTCCCACCTTTTTTCTTGTTGTTGCTTGATTGTCATTAGATCAATTTTTTTCTTCTGTGCTAGAAATTGATGTCTAATTAAAATATTTAAATGGGTTTAAGACTTGCAATGAAACCATATTAAAATTTGAATTGAGTTTTTTAAACAATTTCAACTTTTTTTGAAAGGAGTTTTTTTCCAGTAATTTTATGTTAAAGTGATTGTTGTTTAATTGTAGAATTTTTCTTTTTTTTTAAATTTGTTAATTAAAAATCTGTGGTGTAGAATTTAATTAATTTTTAAATGGTACTACTAGCAAGGTCTGCTAATAAGTTTCTGTTTAGTTAAAGAAATATATAATTTTAGAGTTTATTATGACATTGCTATCAATCACATTTATAATTATTTTCACAAAGTTCTTATGATTTTTGAAGAATTTAAGAAATAAATTAAATTTGTGTGTTTGCAGCTTCTCTCGAATTTTCTTAAATCTTTTTAATTCTTATTAACTGTTTTAAATGATATTGACTATATACATACATACACAAATACGTATGTATGTTTATTATTTTATTTTAAAAATTTCCATCTTGTTACATGATTTTTTTCTCTGACAAATTTGTCAAAACTCCTGAAATATTCATATAATTTAAGTTAAGCAAACACAATTTGGTTACAAGCGTCAAGTAAGTGAGGTGGGGACAAAAATTTAAAATGTAAAACAAAAGACTTAAGTAACGAACTTGTTAGGGTGGACCCAGAAAATTATTTGCCGATCTGTCCAACATAAATTTAAAAGTTTACTTTGTTATAGTATTTCTCAAAATGTTTGTTCTAAGCCAAGCTGTTGGTGGGATAAAATTGGATCATTTTCTAAGTTTTTCTCACATATTTCAAATTTGATTTTAAGCAATTAACTTGTATTTACACGGAATATTTTTCATATTATTTCATGTGGTCAATTTGATCAATTTCGATTTAGAATGATTTTTAAATTTTGGAAAAAAACAGCTTGCGTTGAATGGCATATGGTAAATTTTGAGTGAATTTAAACAAATAACACAAAATAAATCAGTGCACCAATCTTTAAAACAACACATATGTTTATTGTATGCGTATCAATATAATTTTAAGTAATGCCATTATGGCTGTTTTCATAAACGCAGTATGCAATGCAACATTTCATTGCATAGAATTCATAATAGCATTTAGAATAAAATTTAAAAACTTTTGTCACATAAAATATAAAGATATTGGACTACTAAAGAGAATCTTAAAACAAAAAATTTTTAAATTATATTTTAAATGCTATTATGAACTCTATGCAATGAAATGTTGCATTGCATACTGCGTTTATGAAAACAGCCAATATTTCAAAATTGAATAACATAAATTTTCGTCAGAAATTGTTGTATTTAGAGATATATGTATGTTCGCTTTTGGTTTTTATACATTTCTTTCATACAAAATCGAACTGTAAGCAGATATACTGACCAACGGAACGATCGTATTTCAAAATTAAGTAAATTTTTACACTTTTGCAACTCTTCGTTAGTCCATATAAACGAAACCACCCTAATATCTATGTATACATACACGGGTATTGCGTATTTTAGTAATTACTAGTTGTTGTATTTTTCTTGTTTTTCCTGTCAAGTATTTGTAATAAAAAAATAAGCTCTTTTAATTTAAACTTATTGTCACCTAAAACCATAAAATATTACAACTGAAAACTACAGCAGTGCATGACTAATCTTGATTTTATGCAAAACTAAACATAATAAAGCAAAACATTAAGGGATGCAAAGACCATGATTAATTCAGTGACTGCAATAATTAAAAAAAAAGAGGAATAAAGACCGGATTCTAAGAAAAATAAAACACGACTGTAAAAAATGTATTAAATGAATTTGTTACTAGCAATTAATTATACACATTCATATGTATGTAAGATGCTTAAACATTATCTATTGGTAATGAATTGTTAAATTAACTTCTTAAATGAAGTACATAGTTGTTTATAATAGTTGTGCTTTTTATTTCATATCCGGTAGATGAAATAAACAGTTTTTTGTTTTTAGTCTTGTGTTTCGCCTCAATTCATTTTTTTGTTTTAACCGGCATTTGACATCTGTGTTTGTTGTATTTTTTCTACGTTTATGTCTTGATTACCGTTATATTATTATTGATCCGTTACATGTCGTGATAACCTTGATATGATTACATGAATTTAGTTATTCAAATAAACTGAAACGGAAAACATAACATGACAACTGCAATAATTTTATTAGAAAATATTTGCCAAGCCGCAGTATTTAGTACAAATGAACTCTAGTCAACGGAAGATAAACAAAATTTAATAAAATGACAACAAAGATTTATTTATTATTGTTTGAAAAAATATGCAGAACTTAATAAATGATGCAGAACTTAAAGTTTATTTTTTAAAAAAGTTTTGCTTTCAAAAACTCTTTGTAATAATATATGTTATTTTAATACAAAAAAAAACGATCTAATACAATTTTTAAAGTTTGGTTTTATGGTTAAAATTTCATAGAAGATAAACCATAGAAATAAAGAGCGTTACAAAGTTTTTGTGGTCTTGAATAACTCCCACAGTTATTTTTATTGCAGCAGATAAATGAAATTGTGTAATATTTATATTGTGCTCTTTATTTAGACTTAGATATGTAACAAAGAAAACATTTTTAATATGATAATTATTTGTTGTGGCAAATGTGTGTTGCAATTGTTCAATTCTTGTCATTTTTAGGCTTTAGTGTTAAATTTAATTTTTTTTCATTTTATAAAGATCAAATTATTACATTATATGTTTTCTAAATTGTAAATATTTTGAGCTAAATTAATAGAAAATAATATCAATTAGACTAAAATTAAGAAAGATAGTGTTTTCTAAGAAAGGTTCTGAATCGAAAGCTTTATAAAAACCAGCAAAACTTTAAATTTATTAGAGCCACAAATATGATAATGGAGAAAATGAAATAAGTTATTTCTATAAAATTAAATTTGAGATTAGATGTATATTTGTCATTTGTTATGTTCGTATCGCCAATATTTCAATCAAGCTTGTCCAATAACAAAAAATTGAATTGCGGGGTCCATTGAATCAACTAAAACAAGTAAGAAAGTATAGTTGGTCAAGCCCGACCACATAATACTCTACACCCAGTATATGTATAAAACAGTTTTTCAGAAATGGGCGTTATATGGGATATATAACCTATTGTGGACCGATATATATAAATATTACGTATGTTAAACTTTATCGCGATATAAATACTTTTAAAAGATTTATGGAGCTTAAAGTGAATTTCGAAAGTGCGCCTTATATGGGAGCTACGACTAATTATGGGCCGATCATAATATAATTGTACCGTATAATTTGTATACATATTAAACATATTTGCGTTTAAGATTATTTGAATATCAGCATTTTTGAGAGAGTTATGCTCTATAAAGTGATTATGGCAGGGAGCTACGAGTAATTATTGACCGATCTGCACAAAATTTGTAGATGTGATTTGGCTTCGTTTACCACTCATTTGTGATGAAATTTGTTTGGATACTTGCATAATTAAAACATTTTTGATCGGTAAACCCTAATTTCGAGAGGACATTTGTATGGGGGCCAGGTGAAATAATGGACCGATTTCTACCAGTTTCAATCTCATCCATCCTTGGGCCAAAAAAATTGCACGTACCAAGTTTTAAAATATCTTCAAAATTGCGGCCTGTACTCTGCGCACAAGCTTTACATGGACAGCCAGCCAGACGGACGGACGGACGGACGGACGGACATCGTGAAATCGACTCAGAAAGTGATTCTAAGTCGATCGGTAAGATGGGTGTTGGACCAGTATTTCTGGGCGTTACAAACATCAGCACAAATCCAATATACCCTCCCCACTATGGTGATGTAGGGTTTAAAAATTCTTGACTCTAAATTGATTTATTTATTATGTACGAGTATGTTCAACATTGTGCATTATTTTAATTTATTACACTAAAAATAGAAATCTTATAAAAAAAAAACAAAACAAAAATAAATAAATTTCAAAACACCTTAAGTATCATTTTATTTAAAGTTGTGTTAATTTTTAATGGCCATCATTTAGCAACTTAAATTTGACAATTAGTTACTTAAATGGTTCATATTATAATTAGTTAAGGATATAATAGTAAGGTCGTACCTACATAAGTGAATTGAAATGATACGAGAGTCCCAATTTCTGCAAACTTGTTTTATTCATACGTGTATTGGGCCATATTTCTTAAAAAAAAACAAATCTTGTTGAAACAAATACAAGTTAATTAAACAATTTTAATGTCTACAACATAAATACTAATGGAAAGAAAAAAGTTTAAAAAAAACAAGAACAACACAATTATTATTAATTTCTGCAAATCAGCAACTACCATACTACCATAAACAAACATAAAAAACTATGTTACAGTACTCCAAACAAAATAATAAACTTAACAAGAAAAAAAAACCATACGAGTAATTATTTACCGACCCATTCTGCGGATAAAGTATTATACCCTACACCATAATTGTAGAGCTGGTGTAATGTGTTTATGTTGATGTTTGCTACACTGCACTAACCATGTCTAACTAGGAAGTCTTAATTAAGTATTGATTGCTTAGTTTGCAATTAAAAATCCTCTAACTCCCCTACACTTTAAAGCAATCGTCAGTATTAATCGAAATCACAATTTCATTTCCTTGTATAATGTTATGCCTAAAATGATCAATTAGGATTGAAATTTATCTAGCATTTTAATTTTTTAGCAATTTTTCTATCCCAATCTTAAAGGTTTCAGATACATATAATTCAATATAAAGACTTAAATCAAATTCTACGTGAGTAGGGTAGTCTATGGTTGGGTCTGCGCGCTCATTTATGCTGTGTGTTTTTGTAAGCATTTGAACAACTTTTTGTGATTTGATAATTAAATTGTTGGTCATTTGGAATGGTGTGCACTGCAATGCCTTGGTGTATAGCTTGATACATATAGTTTGGTATGGTAATTTAACAATTTAACAATTTAACAAGACGAGTACAACAATTGTCTTAAGTAGTTCAATTGTACAGTGGTTCAAAGTTGTCCGTTGCTTGTTAAATAGCATGTTTGTATTTAAAAGATTTCATAGTTGCATACGAGTACGTACTCGTACATGTATTGACTTGTTTTTAATTGAGGTTTTCATTATTTTATGTAATTATTTCTCTATTGTAGTTGTCTGGATGCCAAAAAGAAACTGAATTTATTTTGAGGCGTTTACATTTCATTTACAGTGTTTCTCATGATTTATTACAAACAAACAGCTAAATTATCAATCAATCTAAATATTAAACAATTTAATTCATCTTACAAAAGAAATCAAACCACGTTTCAACAAATTTAATTATTTTTAGGTTTTATTATTACAATGTTAATATTAATACAATTCGTTGTATTTCTTGCCACAAAACCTTGACTTGTAACCGATAATCACTTGTTGAGTTTGTGCCGAAAAAGGGTTCTTTTTCCATTGAATTAAACTCTAAAAATTAAATTGGTTTGACTACTCTTATTCGTAGATTATAATAGTATTGTTAATCAAATTTTGGTTTTAATCATTTGTTTCATTTTCAAAGTATTTTTGGTTTTCTTTTCATATTTACCGTGAGCAAGGTCGTTTAGAGGTTTTCTTTTTTAATTAAATTTTATTTTTGTTGTTTGTTCTTTTAAGTTTTTTTTTTATTGTTTCGATTTGACAAGTAGGAGTTACCACAATTACAATGGATGTTGCTATGAAATAAATAATCTTTGACTTTGTTAACGAAAAACAATAATTTTAAATTCTTATTTATCACGTTGAAAACAAAAGAATAAACAGAATTAAAAATAGTATTTTTTTAAGTTAAAAAAAAAAAACATTATTATATGATTATTTAAAAAAACTTGTGATTTATTTTTAAATTCTATATAAATACATTTCGGTATTTTAAAGTATTTATCCCAATTTCCAGCTGACAAATCCTTTTACAATTGGCAAGTTAAAGCAAATAATTTATTTAAATTTTTTTTCTGAAAATTCCTTTGATATCGAATTTGGTTGGGTGTGTTTATATTTATTGAATTTTTTTGGGTGCATTATAAAATTGTGTGTTAACAAATGAACCATTTTCCATTGTTGTACAATAATTGTTTTGCATATCAATTGTTTTATTTTGGCTGCATTTATTGTTTGGTTTTGACGTAATTATGATTTATTGCAATAAAAAAAATTGTTTAAAAACAATAACTAAATGTATTCAACAACAGGCAAAGAGCCAAAGTCTACATATTGAGAATGCCCTAATTTTTAATTGTAACAAACAAATTTTTAAATTTGAAAAAGTTTTTATGTGTTTTTTAAATTTACATTTTTTAATTAGATTTAAATATAATTCATAGAAGATAATAAGTTGTAGAAGTTGTCAGTTAATAAAATGTCTATGTAATCTCCACCGCAATGACAAAGTTACATGGTTGTGGTAATCATACTACATAAATGTATTTTATGTCATTTTAGTTTTTATATGCTGATTTATGTGTTGCAATGTTTAAAATGTATTTTATTTTTATTTCAAATATAATTTGAAAGCTAAATAATTTGCTCCAATTGTGAACATTATAAAAAAACCAGAGCAAAACCGTAGATACAAATATTCTAAATTACATACAGAAAATTATGTACGTCAACAAATTCATTCATTTGATGTACTATATGAAACTGCATTTTCTATAAGAGTAATTAATTCTACACGCATATACATATGTAGTGGTAATCGTTTACGTTTTGTAAAAGTTTGCATTTAGGAATTAATAAAATGTTGCGACTTTTATAAGTAAAAATATCCAGTTCCAAATTAACTTTTTATTGCATTAGCAGTAGAATTTGTATCTTTATAAATATATTGATATTATATGATGAGACTAAATGAATTTAGATATTTAAAATTCCATCAACAGATGTTCAGAAATAAATTTTAAATTATTTCTGCATTTGAAATTACTTGCAATTTACTCATTAAGATTGCTTTTAAATAGAATACTTCCTGAATGCTTCATTGCTTAAGAACAGTTGTCTGTGTAAAAATGTCGTATTTACTGTAATTTGCAATGAATCATTTAAAGTTTAAAATGACGTTTTTATAAACCAGAAATTTGCACGCATACAGGCAGTTAGTTACATTTTTCAAATTCAAAAGCACGCAATCAGTTATATATTTTTGGAAATTTTTATCTAAAGAGTTTTCAAGGTTATTTTATTTATAAATAACTTGAAATTTTAAACAAAATTATAGCATATTAAAAAATAATCAAATATTTGGCAAAAACACTCATAATGCTAGACACAATATTTATTTAATTATTGCTAAATTATAATTAACCACAAATCAAACAACTAAAACCAACTGCGTGTTTTGAGAAATCAGGAAGACGACAATATGGCAGTATGCAAGCAAACGTCACATGAAACATATCAAAAATCAAAGAAAATTGCTAGTGTGGTAGATGGTGAAGACTCTCGATGATGAAGACATTCGAGACAAGATGTATTAGATACATAAAAATAAATAAATATTAAATATCATTTGTGAAATACCATGTAGGGTGAAGTTAAAATTTATGCAGTTTAAAACAAATAAATTATTCAAAAAGGAGAATTTAACAAGATTGACAGATATTAAAGACGGAAATGTTTATTTAAGTTTATTTAAAAAAAAAAACTAACAAAAAAAACTGTCATTTGACTGAATTTAAATACAAAACAAAAAATTTACAAATTCATGTCAAGTTCAAAAATGTTATAAAATAATATTAAATATTTGTTATATTATTTACAGTTTCGCTCCGCTTGTAGCATTTACAAATACATCTATGCACATATGTATGTTGCAACTTTGTAAAAATGTCGCACATTAACAAAAGACTTAAAACAACAAACCTGTTTAATAAGAATTTTTTTTTTTTGTTAAAATTTTGTTTACTTCATGTTTGCTCAAAAATAATTGTTTACGATTTGTTTTTATCACTCAAAGCCCAGATACTGGTATCTTGTTATTGTTTAATTGTAACTACAAGACTTTTTCTCTTTATGCGTTAACAAACATTTGGTCAACATGTTTTACCAGTTTTTTTTTTTGTTGTAACTGAATTTTACGCATTTTACGGTTATAACACTTGAGTTGTCTGGTGTGCCTGTGAATATGTTGATTTTTTTTTTGCAGGAATTGAATGTGTTTTTGATTCATGATTTAAGACTGAGAAAAAAACGCAACTTAATGTCATGTGCGTAGTTCATGTTTAACATAATGAAAACACAAAACATTGTCGTGATAAATGTTGACATAAGAGACAACAGAAATGCAACAATAAAAGACAATTAATTAATTTCGCAGAAAAACAAACAGATGTGTGGAAGTTTTAGGCAAAAAATTTAATAGCAACTGTGCCGAAAACTGACATTAGACGAGTACAAAGGAACTGTTTATGAATTATGAATTAATTGAAATAAATCTTAACAATAAAATTTATTGTCAACAAGAATTTTTTTTTATGTACATATAAATTTTTTAAACTACTTTTCAGGAGAGATATTTTTTTTCAATTTATTTATTTACAATCTATTTATTCAATAATAAGTAAATTAGATAATATAAGAACTTACTTAATGTACGTTATTAAACTTCATCAAGCTTAATAAACTAAGTTTAGTATTAAATATTAATATTATTTATTGGGCATATACATATAAAATTAAAGTAATATGAACATATATATATGTATGTATATATGGATACTACATATTTCCTGTAGGGTAAGTCTAATATGTGAAACCTTTTTAATCTTCTAACTTCATCTGTTTCATCTAAAAGAGTAATTGCGAAAATATTGCAATGATTGCTAAGGCGATCCAAGTATCTTGAACTAAATTTATTTATTTCATTATTTATAAATGGAATTCTGAGATCATCATGAATTTGTTTATTCGTTACAAACCATGGGGCATTTACTATCACCCTGAATAGCTGAATACCACAAGTCCACACAGGTTTCAATATAGTCTTGTATATCATGATTTTGTTTTCGAGACTTAGCTCTGACTTAGCTCCTAACAGCCAATGTAATTTCTTAGTTTTTAAGTTTAAGTGCAGGAGAGATATAAAACATATTATTCCGAGATAACTTGAATGATCTTTCGTATAACATTTCGTGTAACATTTCTTAACAAAGGCTAAGTTGATTTAAAGAAAATCCATCATCAAAATATCTAAATAGATACATTTTGAAAGAAAAAAAACCATCCTTACTACTTTGAAACATCGTTTCGATTTAAATGTTTCTTTCGATTTATTTATTGTACCGATTTAATCACATGCTGCTTAATCCATTCAATCCAACTTCTCATATAATTTCATGGTATTAAGAAATAACAATAACAAATTACTTTAAACCCTTTAATCGCCTTAATTTTACACTAATTGGAATCATGTAATTACTTTATACCCGCACTTACTTACATTATACATAATTTACTGTTCAATAACTTTTTTCCTACATTTTGCCTCTTTTCATCTAAAATGTTGTAACATATTTTGGAAAAGTGCCAATTTCATACCTGGATCTATGACTATGACTGACTAGTTGTACGAGTGGCTTAGTTTTGAAAAAGGAAAAGTTCATACATTTTTCTGCATTTAAAGATTATTATTCATTGATAACATGACTCCATTCATCTAAGGCAACATAAGCCCAGCTGTTGTTATAAATATTTAAGTCGGTTTTTTGTTTTAGTTATTTTTTTTCTGTTGTGGTCTTTTGTAAATAGTCAATAAAATTAAAAGAAATGAGGAAAATAATATTAGAGCAAAAACGTGCTTTATGCAAATACACATATATATGTATGTATGTATATGTATATATGTACAATGGATTTTTATGTTTTGTAAGTTGCCTTGTGGGAGATAATGATATAAAGCACGTATTCAAGGGGTTGAAATAGGGTTAGATAAACTGCTTTATACGAGGCCTATTAATGTCGAAAGATTGAATGCATTGTTTTAATATTGCACTCTAAACTCAATTTAAAATTTTGTTATAATTAATTTCATACTTTTAGTGTAGGTCACTTGCAGTCTATGCTGTTATCTTTTCCATTATAATAAATTATAATTAAAATAAATTGTAGTTACTTTACTAGTACATACTACCAAATCAAACAAAGTTTGTGCATCACTGAACTAATGGCATAATACGACCACCGTCTTACCAAATATATGTTTGTATGTTTGAGTTTAATAAGCCAATGGATAAGTGTCACAATGGGTTATCGTTACTGAAGTCATGTTTTGCTTAAAATAAAAATAAAAATAAAAATGATTTATAAGAAACCAGCGACAATAACGTAATGACATATTCTTTTTTTTTTTAATTAAATGCATGCAGGCATATTTTCTTTAGCAGGTATTAATAAGCTTTATATTAATAAATTGCATTTCTATATAAACTAAATATTTTCCAAAAACTATACAAATTCATTTAAGCTTTAACTTACTCTAGTTTCTTCATAACTCTTAAGGCTATACCAGTGACATGAATTGGTTACAAGCATAAATCGAATGAAAGACCTAATAACATAAAGAAAAATATAATATTAAATGACATAAAATTATTATCTTTCAGCGAAGACAATAATAAATTATAGAAAACAAAAACACACACACACATACAGACTCTTAAAAATTCATACAACAATTGGATTTTTTAAGTACAAAAGCACCTTGTGGTTTCATTGTTGTACGAATGCAAGTATTTACTCGCATTAGACCATTTTTTCGTTGCATCGTCGATGGCAACAAATTATTACCAAATGTTGTTGTTGTTGCAAAAGGTGTGGTGTGATATAAACTATGGTTTGTATTTTAAGCTTTTTTCTTCTGCCGCAACAAAAACATATTGAACAATTTATACACAGTCATGCAGCAGCAAATTGCAATTGTATCAATTTTATATGTATGCGATTTCTGCAAATATGTATCGAGGTGTGAGTTACTGAGAGAAATACAATACAATAAATACAACACAACACAGCACAACACAGCACAGCAGAGCTTACATAAATATGTGTGTTTGGTTGCTTTAGACGTTTTTAACGACATTGACAAGGCCATTTGCTGCCTGTCTGCCTGCCTGCCTGCTTCTGTATTCTGTATTTGCTCAATGTGCATTAGATAAATACCATTCATAGTTTTACAACCAATCAGCAAACATACTTACATACATTCATTTAAATACTCATGTGTGGATATAAGATGCATTATGCTTATTCATACAATAATACATAAATTCATTCGCGCCATTACTTTAATTAAGGTCTCTTTTAAATCTTTTAATATTCTATTCTTTAATCATGCGATTTTTTGAGCAAAAGATATATAAATCTTTGAAATATGTTTGCTTTTAGTAATTTAACACTTACTACCCAAATAAAATAATAAAATTTTAACGATTATAACGATAAGTAAGTGTTAAGACTTTAAATTTTCCACATAAAACCAACGAAAGACTTAAGATACATGTGAATAATTACCTATATGTACTTGGTGGCAATTGACATTGTTCATACATACATCATCATCGAGTAATAGTGATTTTTTGTCAGCTTGTACCCTTGAACTACATATTTGTTAAGCTCACCAACAAACTTTTTTTTTTTTCTTGAATGTTGACAAATTTCAAACACTTTTAAAAATCACATCTTGTTAGCAGTGACCTTGGTTTGTGGTAGAATATTTTTTTTGAAGTGCAAAAATGTATGTCTGTATGGTAAGTACTTCAGAAAAAGAGTTCTTTGAAGTTTAAATAAATCCATAAATTTTTCATAGTTACAAAAAAAACAGATATCTACCATAAAGGAGCAATGACAACAACAACATACTTCGCTGATATTGTCAACCAACGGTAGACGCAGCAAAAAAGTAACAACAAATTTGTAGTAATACAAAAATTTGTAATAATAATAAAAAAGAATACACACACATTATAAACGTAAGTAAATTTCGTTCTAACTCACAACACGTAAAAATGGAAATATGATAATTCTCGAATACTATTTCTAAAAAAACGGCGAGTTTAATAGATGATGTTTAGAGATTGATCATGGACAATGAAAAGTGCTGATGACGCCCTTGGCAGGGTAGAAAATGCATTCCAGTTTGAAAATTGTCTAGAAAAATATAACTTTACAATGGTATTCTTTGAGTTATTAATTAAAAAATGAACTCAAGCCAAAATAATAAGAAGTTTTCTCTAATAAACCCATAAATTAAAAAGAAAGACTACAAACCTTCGAAGACATTAACTTAAAAGTATTTGAAAGTATCATGTAACGATAATTAGATCATGTAACGATCAGTATAAAACTTGGAATATCAATAGAATAAGGATTCCAAAATATGTTTTGCTATAATTTTATGCAACATAAACAAGATGTAGGCTGCATATCAATCATTTTATATTCTATTAGTAAATGTTAAAAAAATAGTTAAGTATTTAAGAAACTTTAAAAAATTCTACAATATAAAATTACATTTGTATTAGACCAATTTGAAAATAATTAATTTAGGATTTCTTGCGACTCATTGTCTAGAGTTAATTAAAATAATATTTTTAAAAATTTCAAGGTATTTTTTAAAGCAATAGAATAAGGATTCCAAAAAAGCGATAATTTAGTGCCGCACCTAAGTCCTTCTTAGTAAACTTGAAAACTTTTAGAAATTCAGAAATCTCTCAAATTGGTTTATATTTGTCCTTTATATTGGCCCACAAGGCCTGGAAGTTGCAAATTTATCATAATTTATTTTGCAATAGATCTATAATATTCAAATACAGACCTTAAAAAATAGTTTTCGGGTTATTAGACAAAACCGTTTCTCTTAAAAAATCCGGTAAGCGGTAATAAAATAAAATCAAATTTTAAATTAAAAATTCAACTGCTCTCTAGCGATCTGCAGAATGTTTTCAAAATATTTTCAAATATAAAATATTATCAAAATCAGGTTTTTTTGGAGACCGTGAAGGATATCTATTTTTTTTTTCTTTCCATTGAGAGTTTTTTACGAGAAGATAGAAACTAAAGTATAATATTAATTTGCTAATAACTTTTGAACTATTAGTTAGAGTTTTAAGTCTTGAAGTAAATGCAAATTCAGTCAAAATGCCACTTATATGCAAATCTAATTGCTACTTAGATGCATTCGTTGTTTAGACAACGCCTTCTCTTAAAGAAAAGTGTCTTTTAATTTATAGTTTCAATATGTTAAAATTGCATTCATTGGAAATTATTGCATTCAGTGTATTTTTGTCCAGCTGCATTTTTGCCAATTTTTTTGAATATTAAATGTGGTGATTTCAAAATATTTGTTTGGGGGGTTCATGTTGTATACAAATTTCTTTATTTAGTTTTTATTGCCAATGTTTGAAACTGTTTGACAATGTCTTGTCTGCCACCAACAAAGTAGACTGGGTAACTGGGTTATTATGTAAGATTAAAGACATAAAAAAGAATGGCAAACGTTTAATGAAATTAAATGAGATGTGAGCATGAATATAAAAAAAAATAAACATGAAAAAGTTTTAATACAACAATTTGTTTATCATTAATGCTGAACAATTAATGTTGAACATTAAACTTCAGTTATGAATTCAGTTTTAATATCGCCAAATTAAACCCAAGGCCCCCAAAATTTTTACAGAAGTAGACAAAAATGCCACAACAAAAACATTTATTGCAAGCTTTTGTAGTTACATTTGTGAACATTTTTTGTAACAATGTTTAAATACTCTTTAACTGCATGAAATACTTTTCTTGTAAATGGGTCAGGTCATTTTGCATTTTAGGTGACGACATACGACTCCATAAATAACCATAACCATAATAACCATGCGTCTTTATGTGTGTTTTTCCAGTAACATAATCCACATTTCATAAGACTCATTTTTGTTTTTTTTTTTTTATTTGGCTGTCGATTTACTTGCAAGATTATTTCATTGGCTACTCCTTAATCATGTTAAAGCCCCCTAACGAAAAATTTACAGCATGTAATACAGAAAAACCCCTCAATTATTTATAGTTCTTTTTCGTTTTTCTTTTCTGCTGTTGAGTAACTAAACAAATATCCAATCTCTAAACAAAATGCAATTATTGTGGTACTTTTTATGAAAGGAAAACTAAACTGAAGAAATATTATTAAGTATTAAATTTTGACACCTCAAATGACACCCACTCTACACACCACCAAAGTCATACAATGGCAATATGCAAAATATTTAATTTTACATATGAAAATATAAACTTAATTTTAATTTTATAATTTAATTAGTTTAGGTTTTGGTCGGTTATTAAAAACTTTTGAAATATTAATACACATTTTGGAGTCAAATAATTTAAACCATTCATTCATAATTCATTTCATTATTAAGAAATAAACTTTTCTATAAACATTTTACACAATTTATTTTTTTCATAAACAATTAACTCCACTTCTGGACAGTTTATTTCATTGCATGTAATTGCAATTGTTCAAGCAAGATCGTATGTATTTAAATGCAAACTACATACTCATGTAAATTATTTTAAAATCTCATACAAACATATTAATTTATCTAACAATATTCGTGGGAAATTCACCTTTTAATCAAACATATTCATATTAGAATTGTAATTCATAATTAATGATGGCGTGTTTAACAACTACAATTACAACAACACAAATAAGTATGCATGTAAGTGGCACAAAAAAACAAAACAAAACAAAACAAAATAAAACAACTCCCAACTTGCCACATACAATCGAAAATAATGCACAACTTATTTGAATATTCTAGTAGACGCTTATGATTTCAATCACACTCTACTCGTTTAACAAAATAACGAAATTCTACTATTTCAAACAACATTAAATCGCATATTATACGATAATTGTCGAATAGTAGTTGAACAAGATATCGAAAAATAAATAAACAAAAATCTATTTAAATTGCACACACATACATAAATATGCAGTTAAACTTACATTCGATTTAATAAAATAAAGTAATTTTCAATTGAATTTACTACTACATAAGTCGATTTTTATAAATGATTACCGAAAATCAATATTATTTACTGCCAAACAAAAAAAAATATTCTCAAATGCTTTGGATTCATGTGAAAGAACATTGAAACAATTTGTCGTCTTGGATTTTAAACATGAATCATGTTCATTCAAATTGCTGTTACCGCTGCTGCTGTTTATAGTTACAATTACAATCTATTTTTTATTGGTTTTTTTTTGTTTTTTTGTTTTAAAGGTGGAGCATTCATAGAGACAATGGTCAGCCGTCATTGTTGTAGTTGTTGTAAATTCATAGATATAGTAATTCTAAAGAAATCATTCTGAATTTAAATTACACAGTGAATGTGAATGACTGATTGTATGAATGATCTTTGGGTTTCTGTACTATTTGTTTGTGTTTAAGTACAAGGTTACTGGTGGTCATTTTGAAGTACCTTAAAAAGTCTTAACAGTGGTGTGAGTCAAGTAATTTTTTGATAAATTAACAAAATTCTTTTTTCAAGTTAAATGCATTAACTGAACTTTCTTCGACACTGTTCTTTTGAAAATGCCAATATAGCTGTACAATAGATATTTAGATTGTTTTATAATACATACTTAGAAATAGTATTGAAGTTTTAATTTAAACATTGGTGAACGTATCTGTTTTTCAAACTCTTCACATTTGTTTTTTGAAAGCTGAATTGAGCGGCTTAAAACAAACTCTTTTTTCAATTTTTCAAAATTTATAATTTCCATATTTTTCTAATACGTTGATATTTCTAATATATTGTTTTATTTTAATATCCATTCGACTATAATATTAAATTGATTTAATAAAAGTTAACATTATATACATATTTAAACGAATAAATCCAATTGTATTATTTCATTTTTAATATATTCATAAAAATCGAAATTATAAATAATTGTTATTTAACAACTCAATCTGTATTTTTATTAAAATAATTAATCATTTCGTTCATTTAAAAAAAAACATCACCTTAGTTTAAATGATTATGATTAAATTAAACCACTGTAACTTCCCTCTAATCATTAATATATTACGAATATCTCGTATCCACTACCAATGTGTATATTACACAGCAGCTGTGGTTTTAGATTTTTATAATTTTATTACTTTTAAGACTATTAATAACCAAGAAATTACTGAAAAATACTAGTACATATTCGACTAAACAATGAATTTTACGATTTTACTAAAACACATTTTCTCATTTTGTTTCAGTTGATTTGTTCGCATGTTGATTCATTTGTGATTTTATTTAATAAAAAAAAAACAATTGAATATTTCCCACAACCGTCAACACTTTTATACCTTTATTTTATATACACATTTGAACGTTTCTAAATTTTTTTCAGAAAAGGCGGACATTATATGTATTTGCACAATAGTTGTTGTAATCTCCACGTACAAACTTATATTTCAACTTAAATTTTAAATCACTTTCGTAGTCAAGTTTGTGCACTCGCCATATATTCATATTATACTTGTGACAATATCAAATAACATGTTAAAACGACTTGGTTAGTTTTTGTTTAAAAAAAAATTAACTAAAGGTATGAGTACTACGAAATAACAGCGATGTTCCAATTATCGTCTCCAAATATTTTTTAAGAAGTTTTCAATGTAAAAAAATCACATTAGAAAGACAATACTCGTATACATAAAGGGTGATTTTTAAGCTATTATCCTTTTGACAACACTGGTTTAAACAGCTGACGCACGTTTCGTGTTTTGTTTCACTGTCTTCAGTTTGGTCTATATTTTAACCATGAATCGTCTTATAAACGAACAACGCTTGCAAATTATTGAATTTTATTATTAAAATACGTGCTCTGTTAAGAAGGTTTATCGCGCGATGAATTACCGAAAAATTGTGTTCAGCAACGAAGCTTATTTTTGGCTCAATGGGTACGTAAAGAAGCAGAATTGTCAATTTTGGAGTAAACATCAGCTAGAGGCATTGCAAGAGCTACGAATGCATCCAAAAAAAGTCACAGTTTTGTGCGGTTTATGGGCTGTTGGCATCATTGGACCGTACTTCTTCAAAGATGATGCGAATCGTAACGTAACTGTGAATGGTGAGCGCTACCGTGAGATGATATCCAACTTTTCTTTTGCCCAAAATTCAAGAGCTTGACTTGCATGACATGTGGTTTCAACAAGACGGTGCCACATGCCACACAGCACGCTCAACAATGGACTTATTGAGAGGCGAGTTCGGTGAACATTTTATTTCACGTTCGGGAGCCGCTAGATCGTGCGATTTAACGCCTTTAGGCTATTTTTGTGGGGATATGTTAAAGCTCATGTCTATACAGACAAGTCCGCTTCAATTGACGCATTGGAAGACAACATTGACAACATTTATTCGTGAGATACCGGCCGAAATGTTGGAAAGAGTGTGCCAAAATTGGTCTAAGCTGATGGACCAAGGTCAACATTTGCATGAAATAATCTTCAAACATTAAATTATATGGACCGTACTATCGATTCAAATAAAAATTTCATGCATATTTCTGAATTTTATGTGTTTTTTTTTTTAACTTTCCTATAGCTTTTAAACAATCACCCTTTATATTTTCTGTTTCATGCGCATACAAAAGTCATGAAATATTTATTTCATCAAATATTTTGACAATGTGATGAACATATTTTGAAAAATAAAATTGATTGATGTGCACTTCATTTACATTTAATGTCATCGACGTTTTTGTATTCGAATGAAGAATATATTTGAGAAAGAAATTTTTCACTTATAGTGTTAATATTTTTGAAATGGTAACAAGTTTTTTAAATCAATTAATATCTAAAGCCGTTAAATACTTATGTCATTTTGGACTTAAGTTGATTAAATGTATTGCCACAGAATGTCTATCCAAATTAAATTACATGTCTATATCTGAATGTATGTAAGTATATTCTTTTGTTAATTCATGAGGATCACAGGATCAAAAATCTTTCAAATTTTCTTTAAATATTGTCAAAAATATATTTCCGGATTGCTTACAAATCTAATACTATATGAAAGATATCAAAAGTTATATTTTTTTGCCTGTAGTTAAAAGATATTGCTTTAAATATGTACATGCATATGTATATAATATGATAGGTTCACTCTTTTATATTTGAAATAAAATGAATTTTTCTCTTATTGAAATCTGCACTCCGTTTCTCTAATAATTTAATGTTAATATCGTAATTCGGAATGAATTCTTAAATTATTATTGTTTAATTTCAGAAAATTTAGACACGAAAATAATGTACATAAATTTAGCTTATATTGAATTCGGCTTTGCTGGAGAAAATATATTTGCTAACGTATTGCACTACAAAATATGTAGTTTAGGATTTAGCGAAAAATAAAAATGAAACTAAAACATTGCTTAGAACTTTTTTCGTTGTGTTTGCAATGAATAAAATTGTTTATGACTAATATTTTTAGTGACTTAACATGGATTTCGGTTTCTTGTAAGTATTTGTTAAAAGTTTGTAAAGGTTTTGTAGCTTTTTAACGTTTATGCCTAGATTATAATCCATTTATTATTTGCGGTGGTGGTAATTGTAGAGCTAGAGACTTTTTCACACTCATGTTGTTTGTCATGTCATGATATTTTGTATCCTGTAATGACTACTTACCGCTGCTGATTGTGCTCTTGTTGTTATTATTGTTGAAAAAAAAAATACAAACAATTTCGCAAATTGTTAAGGCGTTAGAAACAACACCCACTAATTTTCTTATTGTAAATTAAAATTACTTATTCGGTGCAATTTTCCAAATGTCAATAGGCTATTGGCTATTTGCCGTGTATTAGTAACTTTTTGAATTGCTTGAGTATTATTTCATTTGGGTAATTGTAATGTGAGTAATACCAAGTAATTCATTAATTTCATTATAGACACGAGGACATATGAGTAACCTTTCTAAATTCATTAATGTTTCATTTCAATCAAAGAAAAACTTAAGATCAATAATCAAGACTTAATTATAGATTTTAGAAAGAAGAGTTGAACAAATAACAACAAGTTATTTGTTATATTGACATTGAGACATCGTCTGTTATTATTTGTTATTAATAATGTTTATGTTCATTCATGTAATTGTAAGATTTTAAACAATATTTTGACAAATTGTCTACACGCCCTCTTAAATGTTGTGTTGACTGATTTGTTGGGCCTGTATGTTAGTGTATAAGCATTTATGAGGAAAACATATGTTCGTAGTGTTTTTATTATAAATATGACACAAACTGAATTCAGACTTACTTGTCAAATCAACAATTTTTCTTAGGATTAAAAAGATTTTCAGTGTAATCAATTACAATAAAAACGGATTCAAATGTATTCTTAACTTGAAATTAGTTATTCCATATCTGAATAGTTGCATAAGTTGTTAAGAGTGTTGGACTTGTTTGTTTGCTTGTTAGTTCTTACTAATGAATGCATGCATGTATTCATTAAAACTTTCAGATGAACAAATAAAAAATAAAATAAAAATTTCACAATTTATTGTATAGACAATTTTATCATCAACTCAGAAGCAGAACATCATTCATTAATATTTAATATTGCTTAATTGATTAATTATAAATTATTTTTTGTTTCTTAATTTCCTACTGGCATTTTACATTTAATTCGCTTGCGAATCACAAATAGCACAACATATCTTTAGTGACTACAAAACTATGAATTTTTAACAAAACTATGTAACATAACTTAAGGCTCTCGAAACAAATAAACGTTTCGTACTAAAGACATTTGCTTTGTATACCAATAACTACTAACGATCTATGCCAGCTACACAGAAATAAATATGATGAAGTTTAAAACGAAAACATTTGTACGATAATTAAAACAAAATCCACCACACATGCCATACATTTCGTCTTGGCTTCAAAATATAAAAAATATTTTTGTGTATTTATTTCCGGAGTTGTGTATTTGTTTACGTTTTATTGCTTGATTTTTTGTAAATATTTTTTTGTATTAAATGGATATAAAATAATATCAAGTATCTTTTCTAAATATATTTAGTATATGTGTTTGTATGGGCAAGTCTTGCAACAAGTTTTAAATTTTGTATGCGTGTATTTTGTTGTGGTTGTTAAAGTTTTTTGATTACAATCGTCAGCCTGCTTTTGTGTGAACGTGTATTATATGAGCGTTTTAGGTAATATTATTGTTTCAATGCTTTTAAGTTTAAGTTCAATAACCATTTTGCAAAACTTAGCCAAGTAAATGTTTTTGGTAATTTATTGAACAACTTGGCTTTGGTTCAATGGAAAAAATACTTGTTACAAAAATAAAAAAAAGATTAAGTGTGAAATTTCAAATAAGTAATATTTTAAAACTTGAACGTGCGTTTCATTAAGGTTTTTCCAAAAATTTAAAGATTTCCAGGTTATTCTAGTTTTTGGTTCATATTTTAATGAACTAGAAAATTATTTTATTTTAATATTTTTTTTGGCACTTAATCAAACTAAATGAATATTCTTATAAAAAACAAAATGTATTTAAGAGATAATGAAGTTATTTTGTATTTTATCAATTTCATATAATTGATTTCTATCTCTTATTTACATACTTACCAATAATCTTAAAATCTAAGTAGTACCAAAAGAATTTAAAGTTATAAAAAATGTATTTGCTAAATATTTTATATATTTATATATATATTAAACCCGTTATATCTTCCGATATGAAAGCGTTATGCCATATCATTATACATATCACAATTGATTAACATTTTGATAATACCTCAAGAAACGAATGGACCGTAACTTATCTGGGCAGACCATTACCCATTACAATAGTTGCTTCGCTCATAAAAATTCATATTGGACTAATAAGAAAAATTAGCCATATTTCATTCATAATTAATTAGACTCTGCACAGTCAGCCGATCGCAAGTGCCCAGATTTTCTTGAATAAAGGGTCTTCCTTCGTAAAATATTGGAATATTTTGATTTGAAATCTTCCTTCACTATCTGTGACTATCTAGGAATATTTTAAATTTAAGTAAAAGGACCCAAAGCAAAATCAATGATTTTATTTAAATCCAAAGAAAACAAGATTTTATAATTTAACCTATATTCTATTAAAAACTAACTTTTATATGCCAGTGTTCTATATCTGTCTATAAATATTACACCGATTGAATTAATTGTTACAAAAATTTGTTTTGTAACCAATCAATTTAAATCCCTTTAATCATTAGCTAAATTACACTTTGACTCATGTAATATCTAGTGTATTAACTCTACATTTAACTTGTTGTATTGCCAGTACCGCAATTTATGCTAAAATGAAGTAACAAAAAAGGACTTTTAGTTAAGCTTAACAAATAAATATCAATAAATAACATTTATTTTCGATCTTAAATACAACTTTTGTTTTTGTTTAAAAAAAGTCAAACATCAATTAAACTAGTTCTCTCGTGTTTGCATCATAGAAATAAAAGCAATTAATTTTATTACTCAATATTCAGACTGAAGTTTTTGAATCAGTTCTTATTATTTCAGCCTCATTTGTCAATGAATGAATAGAATTTACTTAGCTATGATAATATTGTTAATAATATATCTGGTTACTGAATTAATATAAATATATATATATATTAATTATTATATATTTATTTATTATATTTTTTTTACTTTATATAAATTTGTTGCAAATCTCAAACGTTTGTGTCTTAAGTCTTTTGTTTGATTTTTTAAATGTGTTTATAATTTTTTTTTAAATTTATTTTACTTATTCCCATCGCTGTTTCATCTTTAACCACATCAATCGAATATCAAAACACAATTCATCATTTATATTTGTTTATAAATTCTTTTTTACACATTTATTATAATAGGAAAATATCAATTTCAATTTCAATTTCAATTGCAATGCTTTTGAATGAATAAACGAAAAAAATTACACAATAGATTGCTTTTTGCCGTAACAACTCGAAAATTGGGTTAGTAAAAGTTATGAGTGCGATAAATAAAAACAATATGTAATTAGCTACAACGTACATAATACATATTACACAGTTTTAAACAAAATCAAAAACTGAAATAAAAAACAAGTATTAAGGAATATAGTTGAAATTCATTTTTTTTTTTTAATTTTTCATCATTCATTATTTACTTCAACTAGTATATAGTATATCATACATTCGTCTACAGTCTATTAAACACAAAAAGTGAAAGAAAATTAAGTAGTTATTGGTTAGTTGTAAAATTATTAAATTAAATTCATTCGGTTGCTCGCACTACAAGTTACACATGAATGAGTATTAGTATTAGTTATAGTTATAGTTTTAGTGTTAAAGACTTACTAAGTATGTATGTAAATGTACATATGTATGTGGTAAAGTAATTTAATAGAATAGATTAGTATAATTAGCCAGTTTAATGCTATCACAGAAGTAAATAAAAAAATCAAAACGTTAAAATATAAATTAATAGACATACGTTAAAACAAAACAAAAGTTTACAAAATTATATTTAAAAGACAAGTTTAAGTTGACATATGAAGAAAGAGCATTGCATTTTTTTTTTGTTGCACATTAAAATTGATTTTCTATTTGGCCTTGAAGTTTTTTTACATTCTTTTTTCTAAATTTTAAAATTATTAACAATTTGGCTAAATATTCATTGCAATGTATATACACCATTAGCAATTTAAATTACTTTCTTTTTTCGTTTTTCTTCTTATAAAACAGGGCAAAATCAGGTTGTACAGACAATTGTTGGGGTTAAGGTTTTTCTCTTCTTGTTTTTAAATATTAATTCTTAAGTAATTTAAATTTAGTAATGATGTTCCTGATGTTCTTCGTGATGGTGGACGGGAGCAGTCTTGTGTACAACAGCATTAAAACCATTGTGTTTATCGGCTGTATAATCAACGGTACGAATGGAGCCATCAGGTTCAACCAAAGAGTATTGGCCTATAAAGAAAATATTTATACAAAATTATATTCATTATGGCATTACTTATTTGGCTAAAATATAATAATAGTATTAAAAATATAATTTGTTATTGCAAACATTATTAACAATAATAACTGTAATAATAGCAAATGTTTACAAAAGAAATCTGATTATTACCAAACAAGTTGTACAAATTAGCAACAAAATAATTGCTTTTAAAATAAATGAAGAAATATTGTTTTGTTTGCTGGATTTGAATTTGGATTACTTGTATATCTTGTACATAAGGTATGGACGAGTTCGTTAATTATTGTTTTACTACAAAGAAAGTTTACGTTTGCATGGACTTTTCAATGAAAATAACTTTAGTTTTATTTAGATATTAAAATTCCTCAAATGTATGTATGTATACATTCACCAGATGCTTTTAAGTAATTTGAAATTATATTTAGTAATATAACATGACCTTTGACATATAATAGCACCTCATTTATCTTAAATTTCTTAGCGATTTTATATGATTTGTATTTTTAGGACTTTTTTAAGATATTTTGTTTTATTCTATTTAAATTCATAATATTTGGTAATAGTTACGTAATTGTAAAATTTTTTTCATAATATTTCAATTCAAATGTTGTAAATTATTCCCCGTGATTCTTCTGCTTATTATTGAATTTTATCATTTACAATTTATGGCAATTCAATATTAATAGAGATAGGCTTGTTTTTTCATGACAATAAATTCAGTTTAATTTGATATATTTGGTTGTTTCGAAACTTTAATAATTTTTAGACTTATTTTAAACGAGTTTTGTAACAAACATTGCACAGACGAACTGACGAACTAAACTAAACTAACTGATCACTAAATATGTATATATAGGCATATACTAATAAAGCATTCTAAGACAGCAAATGAATATTGTAGAAATTACAAATTACTTGCCTCTCATGGTGAAGGGTATTTCTCAAAATCTATGTTTCCCTGAAAAATAATTTAGAGACTGGGAAAATTTCCAAAACACATTTGTTGAACGTATTAAAACTAATCATAGAAGTTATGAGTTATCAATATTAATTTGGCATAAATAAACATTTCGGTGATTTGCATATTGTTTAGTGTAGTATAATCAATTTTAAACTAAAACTTTTTTTAGCAATTAAGCAGCTGATCTCAAATAAGAACTGTTTCGTATTAATTGCTGACTATACTGAGTGAGGATCCAATTTGGAAAGAACTATTATCTAAAAGGGATCAATATGGTTTTTTTTTAATTTTTAGCAAATTTAATCTTACGAAGGTGAACATGTTCTTTATTTGTATTTCAACCAGAAGAATGGTTGCTACATAATCTAATATTTTGAAAATATTGGAACAGAATTAATTTCTTTTCAAGGCATTTACATTATAATCCACTATTTAGTAAACGGTAATCACAGTTTTACGGAAAACTAAAATAAAAAAGTTTAATTTAAATGTCGTAGTCATTATGAAAATATATTTACAGATTTAAATATATACAATAAATAACAACAGACTACTTAAAAATTTGATTGTTAAATGAAATTACAGTATAAATTAAACGAATTATTAAGTTGTTTATATGTAAATAGGGGATGTCACATAAGTTTTAAAACATTTTGATGAAAATATTCGAATATGCATATATACAAAGTATATAAATAATTATATAGTTATAAATCTAAGATTGTGGTATTTAATGGGCAATTTAACACGCTTAGATGTGGTTTATATTTAAGCAAATGATTTCTTTTCCTATCTCTTATAATCTTCCTCATTTCCAAGACTTACCCTTTACGCTATCACCATCACGAGTTTCATGTTGTGATTTCACATCACCGGTATGGAAATCGTTGACACCATATTTGAAAGCATATTTTGGAGGAGCCTATAAATAAGACAAACACAACAAAAATGCACACAAATTTAATATCATCAATAACAGTTATAGGAACTCTCAAGATGGAGAATGTGATTTTGAAAGATCTTTTTCGAAAAGCCATTCACTCACATAATAGTCAACATGTTCATCTTCATGGTGTTCTTCATGGCCGTAGCTGCTGTGTTCTTCGCCCAACGACACACGTTCGAGTTGATGGCCTTGGCCATAATCATGCGCTAATTCCGTTTCGTAGCCATGACCATGGCCTTCACTTTCATAATATTGATGATCCAAAGGATAAGCCAATGTTAAACACAAAGCCGAGGCGAAAATAACAAACTAAACGAAACGATAGAAATGATAATGGTTTTAAAACGAGTCTTAGCTGTTTTGATGATGATAATATGAAAAAAGAATAGTTTAAATTTCTCACTATCATTTAAATATTATTAATTGTCTTTGCATATAAGAAATTAATTTTTAATTTATCTTAAATATTTTTCGTTTTTTTTTTCTTTTTCTCTTTTAAGTTTCTGTCTTAAGTCTTTTGTTTCATAAATTATTTACACCTTTTTCTTGATTTTGTTCTTAATTTTTTATTTATTGTAAGCACTTTGTTTTATTATTAGTTCCTTTCTCTTTATATTATTTATTTATTTTTCTGTTTTATTTGTTTTTTGTTTTTTTTTTTTGTTTTCTTTTCTTTGGTTTATACATATATCCTTTTTGCCAACATAACCAAGGCTCACCTTAAGGGCCATTTTAATTATATAAATTGGTTTATTTTATTTCTATATGAAAATAATACAAATTAACTTCACAAATTTTTGAAACGTATTAAAAGAAACGTTGTTAACCAAATGAATTTCCACCACGGAATAATATAGTTGCAATGGAAATATGTTGCTTTTATATATTTAGGAAGAAATTGTTCGGTTTATCCATAAAGCCAGCAAACATCATAAAGTAGTCAGCCAGCAGACGAACGGACGGACGCAGAAATAGACAGACAGGCATGCATACGGGCAACAGTATTTACAGCAGCAGAAGCAACAGCACAACAAAAGCACTAGTATACATTTATACATACATTTTTATGTATGTACGTATACAGTTATATTAAAAGCAAAAAGAGTAAAAAACAGCAACAATATTTTTGTTTTACAACATTCACAAATGAAGCGCTGCAAACACAAAAAACAACAACTACACAAATTCCAAAAACAAAATACATTCAAAAATAAATGAACTATTTTAAAATCTTTTTTTTCGCTGCTTTAAACTAAACTAACATTCGCACTCTATTTATTTCTTTATTGTTTTGTGTAGTTTCAGTTTTAGTTTTTGTAAAATAGTGCAAAAAGAAACATATGAGAAGTCTATAGTTTTGAGAAGGGGGTTGTTGCATATATTGTTTTGTAAAAATATAAAAACTAACCTCCTTACATACATATGTATGTACATGTTAAATAAAATATATTGATAAAAAGAAAAGCATTATCAATATATTGCATATTGACCATATTTCTATATACTATGTACAATATGTGTTTATATGTATGTATATCTATATATAGGTAGAGTAGTAAGTATATGTTTTAGGGAATTTTATTCGACTATCTTGGCCATAAAGAAATAGTTTCTTGTACTCAAGTTGTGTGCAACAGTTAGAGTCAATGGTCTACACTCAGATGTGAATGGTGGTGGTGTAATTAATTTATAAGTGATTGGTTTTTATGCAAGAACGGTCATTTCTATATTGTATAGTAATTCATATGTAAATACATAAATAAATATATTTTTAATGCAATATCTTGGCAGGTATAACAAGCAATTTTTAAAGAAGAAAAAGTTGAAAACATTTCATTAAGGAGTTTTTATTTGTCACTGTAATCATTTTCAGTTTTTAAGGAGAATTGTTATATAATTTTATTAATTTATATTACGTTTCATTTTTTTATTGAAAACTAGCTGATACCGGTCTGAAATAATAAGAATTATTGTTTTTTATTGTACATAGTTTGAAGATATTTATTTTCTAGTTCAAAAATTATTATTTATATTAACACGTAATCGGTGGGCCCGAAAAAACATCAGATGATAACAAAACCACAAGCCAAGGATAACAAACCTTCCTATTCTTGAGTTAAAAAATAATTTATTTAATAGATATCCCACTCGCATCCCATTAAGCGACTATAAAGGCCTTAAATGAAATTGTATAAGCTTTCTTTTGAGGGAAAAAAGGGCCCAAATGGAAAAAAAACTAAAAAAAATTTTTAAAAATTAAAAAAAATATCTAAATCTAAATATCTAAAGTCCTTTTGACAATTTTTTCTAGGACCAATAGTTGAAAAGTTACACTCATTTTAAGAAAACCCTGTATGACCAAATGTCCAAGTTTGACCCCCTCTAACTCCAGCAGTTCTGGCCTGATAGAGCTGAAAATTTGTTTCTGGGCTACTATCCAATAGTACTAACCTTGGTGCAAATTTCGTTCAAATCGGAAGACATCGATTTTTAAAATTGGGTCACTTGACGTGAAATTACCCGTGTTTTAATTATTGAAGTTTCGTCTGGGTTTTATATATTTCATCTTTTGTGAATAAAATCAAAAGTTGTAGACAGACTTTAATTATTTAATTATTTTAATTATTTGTTTGGAACTTTGTTTGCTCTACGTGCAGAAAAAATTAGAAGCACAGCTGCGTTTTCCAATTTTTTATGCCGTTTAAAAAAAAAACAAAATTTTCGAAATTTTGCTAAAAAAAAACAACGACTGCGCATATTAGAGAAAGTTTAACCTTACTTACATTGCGGAATTTCGGGTTTTTTAGTTTATTCAATAAACTAAACCGTTTTTGAGTTACGCGAATATATGTTGTGCAACCTCCTCCATTTTCGAAATATCGGTATATTTCGAAAACAAGAGCTAACCTAAAAAACGTTTAGCACCACTGGATTCAGCGTATCCGAATTAGGTTAACCCGCCAGGTGCCCCGCTTGTCACTTTTTCCAACTAGCACAGTGTAATTATTTGTTACATGTATTTTATGCCCATATGTTAAATAATGTTTTGTAAACTGTCTGTAAGGAATTCATATCCATAGAAAAGACTCATGGAACACACTTGATATACACAGAACTATAGATACAAAAAAAAATATGTAATTACTCGGTTGCCATTAACTAATACTTTGCAAACACTATATTATGAAAAACAGTTCAAGCTTCTGTGTGTGATGCTAACAATGAGACAACTTTTAGATTGTTAATACAATTTAAGCCATTTAATTACATCGTTCAAATAGTCTCAATAACCAAAACAATTCTAAGGTAAATAATCCAGTAATGTCTATTTCGAAAAGATTACAATTATTTATTGTAAAATTTAAGCCTTGAGGCATCTGCAGTTTGAGTAACAAAAAAGAACAACAACAAAATTGCGTCTTGACCAAATTATTGTGACAATGTGGACACGATTTTCAAAACAAACCAATAATAATACCTAAAAATGTTTACTATTACAAGACACAACAACAAAGGATGTCTTTTCTGAAAACCCATATTCGGCTTAAGTTTTGCGTGGGAATTAAAGCCACATTATTTATAACGAAAACCACCACCACAATCACAATGTAACGATAATGTTGATGCTTTAAAGCTTGACAAACTTGCAACAGAAAACTAAAATCGAAATTAATTTTATGTTAAACATTTAGATGAGAAACGCTCAACAACAAAATTGATTCGCTAAGTGAAGTTAAACTGTAATTATCTTAATTTTTATTTGCTGTTATTTCACTGAAGCAACTCTATTTGTAGTCAAGGTCTTATTTATTTCAAATTCAAATAATTTCTTGTACAATAATAAAATTAAGAGATTACAGCAACAAAATTACTGAAACAACGAAAATTGGTAAAATAATTAAATAAAACGTTTCTCTATGTAGATATAAAATGCACTACTTAACTGACAAACTAATTAATCATTAATTTTTTTTCTTTGTTTTTTTTACAACACAATGATTTTGATATGTGTGCGTGAAATAAATGCATACATATATGTATGTGTTATACATACATATGTACTGTATTAAACTTAAAATTGTTTATATAAATATACGAGTATGTATGTGTGATAGTATAGACATTAATGTACTAAAGGGTTTTCCAATAAGGACTTGACAACTTTTTTTTTAAATAAAACGCAAACCGTTTGAGATATTTCCAAAACTTTATTACCGACTTGAAATACATTCAAAACATTTATGAATGGAACTCGACTTCGTTCATATGGGCACCGCGGCCACGTCGACAGTGGTCGATTCGTTGGACCCAATTTTGGATGACTCGGTCACACATTTCGGCCGGAATGGCCGCTATTTCGCGTTCAATGTTGGCTCTAAGTTCTTCCAACGTTGTCGGCTTGTTGGCATAGACCAATGATTTGACGTAGCCCCAAAGAAAAAAATCTAGAGGCGTTAAATCGCAAGAACGAGGCGGCCAATTGACTGGTCCATTTCTTGAGATAACACGCTCGTCAAACTTACTCTTCAGTAAATCGATTGTAACGTGTGCTGTGTGGCTTGTGGCACCGTCTTGTTGAAACCACATGTCATCCAAGTCCATGTGTTCCAATTCGGGCCAAAAATAATCGCTAATCATTGCGCGATAACGATCGCCATTCACAGTAACGTGACGATCGTTATTGTCGACGAAAAAATATGGCCCAATGACGCCGCCGGCATGCAAAGCGCACCAAACAGTAATTTTTTGTGGATGAAGTGGTGATTCGTGAAGCACATGTGGATTTTCAGCAGACCAATAACGCATATTTTGCTTATTGACGAACCCATTGAGCCAAAAATGAGCTTCGTCACTGAAGATGATTTTGCGATGAAATTCATCATCTTGGTGCATCTTCTCCAGAGCCCAATCGGAGAACGTACGTCGACTCAAATGGTCCATCGGCTTCAATTCTTGAGTCAGCTTAATCTTGTATGGGTGTAAACCCAGATCCTTACGCAAAATTCGCCATAAAGTGGTCTTGGGGATGCCCAGTTCTTGAGAACGCCGCGGAATCGACTGATTTGAATCGTTTGCTACGGACGCCTGAACGGCAGCGATATTTTCGGAACTTCGACCAGGCCGTTGTCTCACTGGCACGACAGCATCACACAATGAATATGTAGACTCAAATTTTTGCACTAAACTTGTTATTGCTTGTCTACTAGGGCGATAATTACGACCGAAAATTGGAGTTAACGCTCTTAAAGTTGCGGTCACCGACTCCGAATTTCGGTAGTACATTTTTATAATTTCCAAACGTTGTTCCTTCGTGTACTTTACCATAACGAAAATGTTAAGTTTACTGAAAAAAAAGAAAGCAACAATTAGATGATCAGTGAAATAGTGCGTTCACAATTTAAATTCAGAGTTGTCAAGTAGCTATTGGAAAACCCGATATTTATGTGTGTACTTCAGTTTGTTAACGAACATTTTTAATATCTTAGTAATTATTGCCGAATTTAATACAAAAAATAATAACAAAAATAAAAAAAAAACATAACTAAAATGCAATAAGTATTTAAACTTTAGACTACAGAAAAAAAATAATAATAAATAAACTTAGACAACAATAAAATACACATCAGTAAATTATGTATGCTCAATTGCAGAGGCTCTTAACATTTACATATGTTTCATAAAGAAAAATTGATTCTGTGTAAATACAAACCAAAATGCTTTATCAGAAATAGTTTATTTATATTTCCTGTTTTAGATTTCCTCTTTTCTTTCATGAAAATAAAAAAAAAATTATTTGTGGCACAAATATTAAGAACCACATCTACTCTACACTCATTCATTCACTCATTCACTGTCTGGAATAGATGAATATATAGATGGTCTTATGTAACAGCCATAAAAGAAACCAAATGAATATATTATATATTTACATATGTGTAAATCAGCATGTAAGTATAAATCTGTATTAGTGCACATAGATGGCCCAGCTGTTCTGAATTGACTACTAAAGAAAAACAGTAATTTTTCAATAATGTTTAATTTCTTTACTTTATACATCCCAGGTAATCTAAAGTAAAGCCATTTGCCACATTACTGTGTTGTTTTGTACAACTCTATAGACATTATTTTAGGCAACAGTATCACGTGAAAGCTTTGCCTTCTGTAACATTTTTCAGATTCTTCGTATTATTTTGAAATTGGTAAAAATTGCTTCGAATTTTCATCTCTATATGATTTAATCGAATATGTACTTTTTATCTTTTAAATATTCGCGTTTGTTAAAATTTTAGTCGATTTTACAAGTGTCCAAAATTATGGGTATCAAACATTTTAAAGTTTTGTCTTGTGATAAATTAAAAAAAAATTAAATAGACTTTAACAATAAAAACATGACTTTGTTTAAAAATTACTTATGTCAAAAGTAATACTTATTCAAGTGTTTTTGGCAGTAGTAGATTATTTTACACATACAAAATGCCTGTTGTGTCTGTATTGTGTTGTATTTGTTGCCGATTTGCACTCACCTTGTATAGTTACACCATGATTCAAAAGTAGAGTAATTTTTATATTCGTTATATTACTTTAAAATTGTATAAACGTTTTAAAAAATAATTTATTTATATTGTTTGTATTTAAGTACTTGACATTTTTATCTAGCATTTGCTTCTTTTATTTTTCTTCAAAAAAATCAAAACCAAAGAAACAAATTTAAATGCTTAATTACGTTTACAGTAGCCAATTTTCTGTGGCTAACAAATGAAAAATCATAACGCAATCTTTTAAATAGTTTTACAGCAAAAACAATTTGATCGTTATGTTGTTAGATATTTTACATGCCATAGTACGACCGACAAGTTGTATAAATATAGGTAAGTAGCAGTTTGCTTTGATGGTGCCTATCCAAAAAGTCAAACAATTTAAAATCCTTAATAATATAGATGCTTGTCTCTCTGTCTGCCTTTCAGTTCGTCCATCTAAATAATGTTAGACAACAGCAGGTGCAAAGACTTTTTATTTAACAATAGTTTGTGTGTAGCTACAACAAGCTTTTTACATATTCTTATAGATATTTGTAAAAAAAATGTTTGCTTGATCAAATGTTGTACTTTTTGTTAGTTTTTGTGGCCCACACAATTACCCGCTTACCTATATATTTTTTATTCCTTTATTTAGACTACACATCTGTTGGCTGGTGGTTTTCTTTGGCAATAAATGACACACACAAGAAACGAAACGTTAAAGTCACCGCAAATTTTAAAAGACATTAAGTTTGCATTCACAGAAATACACGGTAAAAAGAATTGGTTTCAAAATTTCAATTCGATTTCTTAAGCTTTTAAAAAGTTTTATTTAAATAATTCGCCTCTAATTTCACTTTTCTGCAGTTAAAAAATACTTTCTCACAATATTCATGAAATCTTCTTAAGGTCATCTTAAGGTCATTCATACCAGTTTCCGGTATACACATATGCCTATTTTGGTTTGTTTTTGCACTCTAAAGGAAGAGTTTTCCTCCAAAGAAAGAAAGTAGTAACCTCAATAGAAATTATTGAAAAATACAAAAAGATAATTGTTCAATTAACGAGTGATGTTATATGTTGTACATTGTATGATGCAACTGATTGTAAACACAATTTTGAGCAAAGTCGTATGTTTATGTTGTCAAACCTTCAAAAAAAAACAAAAGAAAAATAAAACAATTTTATTTTTCGAGATTAAGGTCAGTTTTTATTTTTATTTTTTTATTTTTTCCGATATTTAGCTACACAATGTGTAGCATCCTCAGGGAAACAATAACAAAATTTAAAATTAAATTTTTCAACAACAGGCATTTTGTTTGTGTAAAATAATGTACTACTGTCAAAAATACTTGAAAAAGTATTACTTTTGACATAAGTAAATTGTAAACAAAGTCAGTCAGCTGGGCTACTGCACTCACCTTGTATAGTTGCACCATGATTAAAACATACAACAATATCTATCATTAAAATTTTTTGTTTATTGATTTAATTTTTTGTTTTAAATTTGTCAATTAGTTTATGATTTGAGTGTTACCGTTTGGTTATTATTTTAAACTATTTAATGTTGAGATATGAACATTCTTTAACTTTTGGCAACACCTTAACTTTTATACAACAATGGAAAAACATATGTAAAAATGTCGTAGGTGTTGTACAAAATATTTATATCGAACTTACCAACAACACTTGTACAACTGTTGTAAATTCAGACGACGTACAACTCCTACAACACTACAACATCAGTTGTGAATTGAAAAAATATTTAAGCTGTGTTCACATTATGTGTATTTGTCATGTCGACTGTCACTTTTTCGCATGTCAAATTTGTACATATAGTCTGAACACCTGCAAACAAAAATTAATTAAAATTTTAATAAACATAATTTATACCTAATAGTAAAACTAAAATGCAAAAAAAAACCACACAAATTTACTATTGAAAATGGAGGGAACAATTGAAAAGGAGTTAACAAAAGTAAGTACATACATATGCATTTTTTTATTTTTATGTTGTTCCAGTTTGACTGGTGCAAAGAAGCGGTTGATCGAAATGTGGCAGGAGAAGGATTGCTTGTATAACCCGCGGAACAAGTTTTACCATTAATGATATGGCTGACAGATTAAAAGTTTTCAATTCATCTTTTGGCCCTAATGAAGTTAAGGTAAAGCAGTTAATTTAAAGCATTTGGCAATTGTTATTTGTAATAAATGTAACGCAATATATTTCCAGAATAAAATAACATACTTTCGCGGTCAATATAGCCGGGAAATTGCAAAATCAAAAGAAAAAAGAAGCGGGGCCGGTGCAAGTGGTGTGCATGTGCCATGTGTGTTTTGGTTCAACGAAATAGGTTTCCTGGAAGAATTTATTAAACTTAAAAAATGTGCACTTTTTAATCTATATGCAAGTATTTTATCAACCTCTCGTTCCATTTTTAAATAAAATGTTAATTAATTACAAATTTAATTTTTATATATACATACAGTAATTAGCTGTTTTAAGATTTTTTTATAGGTTATGTCAAATGTATTTCACATACCAGCATATGAACATGTAAATTATAAACCGTATGTAAAACTCAAATTTTGACACACACATGAAATTATTACATATGGGTAGAAAAGTGACATTCCACATGACAAATACATATAATATGAACACAGCTTTAGATTGTACGAAAGTGTTTATTTGTTTAGTAAAATCAAAAATACTAAATTTAGGCACTAAATGTTACACAAGTTTCCTTGCAGTGCATTTATGCTTCTGTTTTTTTTTTGTGAAATTTTCAAAATAAACCAAAATGAGCTGAAACATAAAAATGTATGTATTCACCCGATGACATGTACATATGTATGTATGTACTGTCGGCATACATGCCATGTTATTATGTTCTCATTACACACACTGTACATAAATAAGTATTTTACTTTAGTCCAAACAAGTGCTCGCTCCAACGCTTTACTTGCCTGCCTCATAAAGAAACATAAAAGGGTCTTTATATGCTTCAATGCATCATGATATGCAACATTCAAGCTCCAAAGACACTAACAATGGCAATAGCATTAGGTGCATATGTGGGAAACTACTGCAACAAGTGCATCCACTCTCACACTATTTAGTAGTCCACAGAAACACACACGATTTAACAACTGTAATTGTATCCTTATATGCTTATTAAATAAAGTTAATGTTGAAAATAGCTAAAAACTGAAACACGTTAAGAAATGTAAAAATATCTTGATTTATGTTTGACAATCATCAAATGAAAATTGCAGATGTAAAATTTTGGTGTTGATTTTTTTCATTCTTAATTTTCAAAACAAAAAATTGTTGCTGAAAATTTGCATTGTTTGGCAATCAGTTTTTATTTTGTCTTATGAATTTCAAATATTTGAAATTTATTTCTTATTTTAACAATTAAAAGAATTTATTTTAAAAATAACCATTTAATGAAAAATATTTGAAATAGAAACAGACACAGGAATTAAATGTTTTACGAGTATGTATTTACATCGCGTATACGTAATACTTGTAAACCTTAATTTTCTTTTTTCATTTTCATTAGAGTTTGTTTATCACATTAAAAGAAAATGTTGCTTAAAGTTATCATACTACGTTCAATGTGGTCACGGGCTTTAGTTTGTCATGCGTTTACAGTCGGAGTTTAGTTTTTTTGCGTTTAAATTCCATAAAACTTGACATTAAGTCAATAAACATTTTAGCTGTTTAATTAAGACCAGTTTAAGATGTTGTAAACCAGCTTAAATAAAAAAAAAATCGCATGTAAACACGGATATGAGAAGGTATTCTTAGGGAAAACATAAAACAATCTTATTTGCAAAGCTCTATTATGTTGCAGTAATTAAAAAAAAACAAGTGTTGCGCAAATAATTTCTACTTTCTTGCCAGTTAATTAATTTGATGAGATTTTCTCATAAAAAACTGTCATAATAGCCGTGAATGTTTTCGAAGCACTCAAATAAAAAACATAATTTACGATTTGATAAGAGTTTTAAGCATTAAAATAATGTGCATGTATTTGTAACTCTTTGATCAGACTTATCGGTTTTAAACTCTGCTAAATATCGAGCGTCTTGTTTTTGCAATTGTAAGTCAATATCATAAATTATTTTGATTTATAATCAAACATTGCAGCAACTTATCTTATTATTATCTCCAGTTTAAGGCAACTTCCCCTAACAATTGACAGAGACCGAAAAAGGTGTTTTTGTTATCCTCATTATTACGCATTCAAGACAACAGAAAACAACACTTTGTATCCGATTTTGGCATTATCAATTAAAATGATAAAGATTGCGTAAATTCATTCAATCACACTTGAAACTCAATTCAAAAAGTTTTGAATTTCTCTACAAATCCAAAAAGGTGTTAAACATCATATTATCATTTTGAAATTCGAGCGGACATTAAACTTCTTTTGAAAAGAAAATAAATTGCAACTGTAAAAATCAAGCCTTCAATATTTATTGAATTGTTCCAATTTCAGATAACTTGCTGCACAAATCACAAATACTGGTTATAGTCAGTGATCTAATATTTAAAAGGTTTAAATGAAATGAATGGGTATTTTTAAGTAAATGTGTATCTATAGTTAAGTATTTATATCAGTGTGTATCTGTATCTGTATCTGTATCTGTATCTAAGTTTATTTGTGGTTAGAAATCTAAACAACACAATTAATTTATAATTATTTAATGTCTCTGTAAAAGAGTCTTTGTCGTTTGTCGCCCAACTGAATTTCCACCTCTTTTGTAAGTGGATTTTGATTTTTTTGACATATATTTCTTTTTTTTACGTTTTTCATACGCTGCTGTTGTTTGGTGTTATTTTTCTATCTACCAATTTACTTCCTAGCCGCCACGGCAGTTTAAGATGTGGTTTTTTCTTCTTCTTCTTCTTCTTGCTAACTTATTGCAACGCTGCGGCTTTTTGTTGTGGCTGCTGGTTTTTCTCTTGGAGATTTTGCGAGTCCGCACATGTTAGTCGGTCGGTGTGTGATTATTTAAGTAAAATACTTGTTTATTTGCCTGATTAATTAACGTTAACATATGGTGAATGTGAATGAGATATCATGCCACATAATATTATTTTAGTTTTAATTTTATTTGTGTGTATTTGTGTGTATTGTATTGATATTGCTATGCTGCTATTATACTCGTATGTAGCTGCTTATTTATATTTTTCTATTTTTTTTTTCTAAACAAAAAATATCACAACTACTTCCTTGGTATTAACAAACAATGGCAAACAAATATCTTGTTATGAATATTTTAAATATTGTTAAAAAAATAAAATAAACTCAGACACACAGACAAACTCTTTATGTGATTAATGAAAGTATAACTAATTAATTGGACTGCTATAAACAAATAAAAAACTTGTAATACTCGTAATAGAAATAGATAAATTAGAGTTAAGCAATATTTCCTCTAAAGAGACAATCTCAAATACATAAATACATTTAGAATTAGCAAGACTGCAAGAGGACTGCTATCACAGCTATAAAATTATATAGCTGAAATCCCGCTGCATTCATGTCAATTTGAGGAGCAAATTAGAAATGGCTGTAAAAATAATTTTATCTTGCCGCACAGTGTAAAAGTTGAGTTTGACACGATGCTTGATTTTTGTAACCTTTTATTCATTTTGTTTTTTTTTACACAGAATTCTAATTTAATTTATTTCATAACTATCACTCTTTTTCAGGTCTTGTGAAATGTAACGAAAAAAAGTAAAAACATATATTTCGTATATTTTATCAACAGAATTTGGTTTTCAGTTTCCCATTTAATTTTTTTTTTTTTAATTTATTCAACGTTTTTGTTGAAAATTAAAAAAAAAACTATGTATTTAGAGGTAGTTATGTACTTTATATTCTATCAATTCAGTAGCCACATATGCTGATGATACTGCATTCCTGGCAACGAGCACATCAGCAGCAGAAGCATCCAATTTAATTCAACGACAGACTGATAAACTTCAAACATGGTTACACTGTTGGAATATACCAGTTAACAAAGTGATTGTCCACCAATAAATATGAATGGGTCACAAATCCCCATAAGTAACACTGTGAAATATTTAGGCATGTACCTAGACCGACGATTAACATGGAAAGCTCACATAAAAGCAAAAAGACAACAAATTTAAAAAAATGTATTGATTACTTGGTGGAAAGCCTGAATTAAGTTTCGAAAATAAGATCCGCCTCTATAAGAGACAAGCCAATATGCACTTATGGCATTGAACTTTGGGGTACAACCAGTAACTCAAATATTGAAATTTTCCAGAGATTTCAGCGATAGTTAACGCATCATAATATTCCACAAGTAAAAGAAAAAATAAATAAAGTCAATACCCTCAAAGGTTATGTGACCACATTAACCCATTGGCCATTTCATTGTTGGATGAAAGTGAGAATATTCGAAGATTGAAATAAGTTCATATTTTAGATCTGCCATTTAGATCATGAATTATTACTAAATTTTATTTCCCTGTTTCTTTATAATTTTTATTTTTTCTCTAATTTTTGTTTTACTTTATATGTATATAAGAAGAGAATTAAATAGTTGCATAAATTATATATTGTTATACTTTTGACCATAAAGTGAACAAAAAAACATTGTAAAATGTATAAAGATAACATTATTGATTTTTATGAAAATCAATATGTATGTGATAGTAATAAATTTTTACAACATTTGCTTAATATTTTAAGATAGATTGCAAATAAAGAATACATTAAAAAAAATATTTTATCAATTGAAATTGTTTTTGAGTTTTTGAATTTAGGTCTTTTTATATGTCTTTTACATCGGCGTAGCAGGGAGTGGTTTTCAATTAAATAAACATTTTTTAACTGTTTCCGAATTGAGTATTTTATGTTTTGTCAATATTATCTTCAATAAGATCGTCACTCTGTAATTTATTTAAACGGAACGAGCAAGAAACAATTCAAAATGTTAAATAAATAAAGAAAACTGTATGTATGTATGTATGTATGTGTATGTACGTGGTATTAATAAATCTATATTTTCCCCATAAACCGGATATTATGAAATTATCCGGTTTTTTTATTTTTGGTTTTTTTTGCTGGCTGATTTTTCTTTCCATCAATTCAATTGCATGTTGAATGTGTGTGCTAAATTTTATTAAGCCAGTTTTCATTCAACTATTTTTTACTACTCCAATAAAGAAAATATTTTTAGCAGCGTTTTAAATAATTTTATTTTCTTCAATGAAATCAATAAAACTGAAACCAGCTTCACCTGATATTAGAAAAACAAAAAATCAAAAGTACAACGAGGAGGAGAATGTTTATTTTTCGACTGAAAATTATTATGTAATTGTAAAGTGAAAAAGCTAAATATTTTTTAAGGTTTCGGTCAAGGCTATTAAAACTTTTCATTACATTCATTTAAAACAATTTTGCAGAAAGAACCTATAAAGAAAATATTTTCACCAAAAGGAAGGTTCAATAATAATAATGTTGCACAACTGTCATTAAATGAGGTTATTGATAGTGCATAAGTAATAATAATGAAGTTCATTATCATAATGTCTAGATCAAAGTTGGCTGGTGTTTTTAACTTCCACCTACGCCCAGCTCTTAAATACACTGTCTCTGGGTTTTCTTAACGATCCTATCCAAAACTATTGGGAAATTAGCCAATATTTATTAAGTATTCAAGTATTTTATATGAGGTAACCATGGAAATCACAATATCACAAGTATGCATTCGTGCAACAGAGGAAACTTTATTTTGTTTTTCAATTTAAAATTTTAACCATGTCTAACAGCTTTAGTTTTATGTATAATTTTTTAAGAAAGTTGCTATTCATTTATTTCTGTTTATTTTTTACATTTCATCACAATTAATAGAAATTAATTATAACACTATTTTTAAATTCATTTAACATTTGTATGCCTGAATGTTCATGTGCATACATATATTTGTTTATACATTTGTTTATACATATGTACAACTTATTCATTGTAAGTGAGTTAGTTAGTTAATCAGTGAATAAATGTCTGAATAGTGAGTGTGTATTTTCTTTAAAAACTTTAAAATAAATAAGAAAAAACACTTGAGTTTGTAATTTATTTAATTTGATGTTTAAAAAAGCGTTAAATTGAAAATCAAACCAGCAAAGCTATAAAAAAAAAAAACTTTAAAAGAATTTATGAAATAGTTGCAAATTATGAAAAATTACTAAATTACATCATTATTTATTAAACATTCATTTATATGTATGTATGTACGCATTGTATATTAATTTTCAAAATATTTATCCATTTATGAATATATCATATGCCAAAACGATTAACTAAACAAACAAATTATGGTTTTTTAGGTGAAAACTTCTTTATTTTATTATTTTTTCTTTTAATTTGGAACAAATCACAATCAAAATAATCAATTTCAAACTCTTTACAAAATAAATTTTCCTACTTACAAGAAGCAAAAATAAGCCAAAAACACTGAACTAAAATTATTTAAAATTTTTCTACAACGCTTTAGAACTATCTCATTTGGATTGCCTATTTATCTGTTTCAAAGTGTTTTCACTAATGTTTTTAATTTTAAATATAAATCATTTATTATTTTATTTTATATTTATATTTACCATTACCGAAATCAAATCTAATAATATTAACTCTGAAACACAATTACAAAAATAAACAAAAAACCGTTTAAGAAAAAAAACGAAATAATTCAAAATAAAGTTACAGTTCTCTTTGGCATTTTTATTCAATAAGAGCCGATGTTCAAATATAACAAAATAAGATAACTTACCTCATATACCTCACATACCGTAAAGGATTTAATATTTTTATTTGAAAGGCAATTTTCAGTGCTCCAACTGAAGTAGTAGATGAACTGCATTCTGCTGATGGTGCTGAGTTAAAAAAAAATCTTGACAAAATTATATTCTTAAAAAAAAAACACGAACCAAATAGTAAAATGTTGTGCCTGTGATTACTTACAATTTCCAAAACAAACTAGAATTTTTACAAAATATGTATAAATAAAAATAACCAACCAACCATTAAATTCTCAAAAACATCTTTTTCCTAAAAAAGTTTAAAAAATTCCGAATTTTTCATAAGAAATATATTTGAAAAAAAAAACTGTAGACATCAAACCTCATTTAAACATGCAGCAAAATAAGTGTAGAAAATTACAGAAAATTGCATTCAACATTAATGTTACAAATAACTACTGCAACACCTACAATTTATTTCACTTTTAGTTTCTTTGTTTAACCACCACAAAAATCAGTTCACTGAAATTTATATAGGCTATGAAAACCAAAAACAAAATCTGTATTAACAAAAAAAAAAAAAAAAGAAATATTATATTTTGACTTTGGTAGACAGCAAAGATTTTGAAAGCAAAAAAAAAAACAATAAATACACTTACGTATACAAGTATGTGTATATACATTAAATAGATAATAACTATGTGGGTATTTAACCCCTGCAAACATTTTTGAGATTTTCTGGCGATGGTTTTTTTGGCGATGATTACGCGATCCTTACGAATCGCTAACTATCACCAAGCGATGAATACGCGAGCGTGACAAGTAAGTCAATTTTTTTTTGAAAAACACTTTATGCTGACAACAATTTTGATGACTTTTACGATGTGAATCGCGCGCCATCGCCTACGCCTTACAACTAAGCGATGAATACGCGAGCGCACACAAGTAACGGGAAATATCCTCACAACAATCAAAATATTTTTGTATTCTTGATGATTCGCTGGCGAATCGCGACAGGCACACAGGCGATCATTTTGGCGAATCGCCTGAACATAGTTTAATGATCACACGCGATTAATCGCCGCGACTATACACAACTCAACGGCGATTCGCGGGTGATCATTAGGCGCTTGAAAATGTTTATTAAATTCGTATGTATTTGTATAGAGCAGTGGTAGCAATCCCAGTCACAAACGAATGTCAATGAAATTAATACAAATTGTCAAATAAGAAGCCTGAATCATAGGGTAAGTTACATCAGAGATATAAAGTGCATAACAGATTATTATAATCCATATTCCATGTTCTCATTATGCCTACCACTGATATAAAGAAAGAGTTATAATCTCATATGAACATGGTTTACTATACAAGTGCATTATATTGATACACTTTACTTTGCAATAAAACAGTTTAAATAGCGTGGAGATTGTACACGGTAAAAAATCATTATATGTACTTAGATAAAATGACTGCAAATAGGTTCTATTTATCTTCCATCAATCAGTAGTTTGACTTACTAAATATTTTTGCATTTAATGAATGTAGTTTTAGTGAACTCAAGAACGTATTGGCAAATTAACTTTGTAAATTAAACTGCGTTTTTTATAATTGGGCGATTCCCAGGACAGTCTAATGAATGAAAAATTTAGAAATTCTAAATTACTGCAAAATACATATCTAAGTATTAATTTGTTTGAAATATAATCAAATTTTCCGTTTCAAAAATTATTGTGATAGATATATGATAGAACCCGAAAGAACATTTTAGAGTTAATTGAGGTGTTCATGGTTTATGGAGTAATGGTTAATCTAGCAAGTATAATTTGATTTCCTTTCACTAGTTAATGTCTCTGTGGAATATCAGCCTCTTCATTTTCTATGACTAACCAACTAACAGCTTGTCTTGATTTATTTCATCGACTTCATTGAGTGGTCATCCTAAAACAGTATCATTTCGATTTTGCTGGCAGCGAGCCAAAAATTACTAGAATAGAAATCTCTAAAGTACAATTACTCGTATAAGTTTTTGAAATACACTTTCTTTAATTTAATTGATAAGTTATGAAATAAGAGATGAAGTTTAAAGTATTTCGCTAAAAAATACCTTTCATGTTTAATTTTAAATATATGTACATATTTCGATTTAAAAGTAATTAAATTAAAAAAATAACATTCAAAGTAAATCAGAATAGAAGTACTTAAAATTTTGTTTAAAATTATATTCAAATTGTATTTCCCCAAAAAGTGGTTATTGGAAAGTGTTCGCGATATGTTTGTAAGCTGTCTAATGCCAACAATTTTCAATTGAAAGTGTCTATTAAAATCATAACTAACATTGGAAGCTTTTTCCTTAAATTTTTATTATCATTTAGTATCATTTCTCCGAGGAATGACATTATTCGTACGGCGAAATTGGAAAAAAATGCAAAATTATTTTTTAAAATACATTTATACATTTAATGAAAAGCAATATTGGTCGAAGTAAATCAATCGCTTTGAATATTCTGAACGAACCATTTTTTTTTGAGTGTATTAACCACAATTTATTTAACTATAATTTTCTGCATATATATATATGTATATGCAGTATAAATAAATATGTCTAAATTTGCATAATAAAACAAAAGAATTTCGATCTGAAATATTACTATTTTTAAGGCAAAATTAAAAAAAAGTAGAAAACAAAAACAACATATTGGAAATTTGTTTGTTATAAATTTACTAGAAACATAAACAAACAACAGCAACAACAAATTGTACAATTTTTTTTAACTTATACTTAATACACTCAAACATTAAAAGGCAATATTACTTTTATATTATTATTACTCTTTTTCTTTCAATTCAACACATTTGCAATAAATATTTCGGTATGTTTGTATGTGTGTGTGTGTATATGTGTATGGATATGTGTATGTGTATCTATACACATATAAAGGAATCCAAACAAAACACTTTGAATATTAAAGAAAATAAGAAAATACATATGTAAAACTGAGATACTCGCAGATAGAAAGATACACACAGATTGCTTGGAGAAAAAAGAAATACAGGTGAATTATTTCAAATATCTTCCGGGTGATTTAAAGTGACTTTATGATTGATATTCAAATCAAAAATGTAACAGTTTACAATGTAGAAAAATAAAAAATGCCTTAGAAAATTTAGAGCAAATATATATGAAGATAAAAACTAGGATTAATTTATTTAATTTTTTATCTTGTATTCATAATGTGCATGAAGTTTTTGAAATAACTCTTTAAAGTAGGACAGTGAATTAAGTGAATGTATCACTAATTTAAAATAAAACTGTAATATTTTTAATACAATAAGACGAATAAAATGAACATAATGTTGGTAATTATTTCATTTAACATTAAATTTCATATATTTAAAATCTTAAATAACAAAAAGTTGTGAATAAAAAAGTCTTGTAAGAAACACATTAGTGATTTATAATATGTATAATAAATTAGCTTATCAACATTTCAGGTTTTTTTTACAATTACATTTACGTTAAAGTGTGTCATTCTGAATTATTACATATAGTGAATCGCTTTAAAATGTTCACTTGTATTTTTTTTTTTTTTGCTAACAACTCTTTCTTTGTACCATGGTGGAGGTGATGGAGGTGGTGGAGGGTACATAAGTTTAGACACAGTTTATTACATATGTAATAACATTTTTCAACATTTTTCAAAATTCCACATGAAATTTGTTCCCTTTTATTTTTTTAACATTGAATTTTAATAAGAAAAATGTGAAAAGGGAACAAATTTCATTTGGAATTTTTATTCACGATAGGGTTGAATATTTAATAAGTTTATAACTAAAATTTTTATAAATCAATGCTTCACTAGTCAAATCCATTAACTCTACTTTTCTAATGTTACTCTTAATAAGTTGAATATATTGCTTGCATTTATTTTATTACCAACAACATATTAAAAACTTTAATTATTTATTGCACAGTTTCCAAATACTCCTGGCGTGTTTGCTTAATGACTTTATCATACCAGTCAGTGGAAATCGATTTAGCCTGAGGATAACTTGTAAAATTGTCGTCATTACTTGCTCCGGATTTAATGGCTGTAGTGGGTAGAGCTTTTTCAGCATTATTTCCTTGAGATTTGACATATTTATCGTTGGATGAGGCATCATTATCAGGTAGAGTTAAAGTGTTTTCCGAATTATTCAGTTTTTGTTGATCGTATTTATTTTCCGAATCACTCTCATTGGTTTTCTTAACCACAGGAACAGGTGTTTCACTTAAACCTCCATTTAGGTTTATTTTAACATCGTCTTTAGGGAATTGAAATTGTACAATGGGAAATTTAGGTGGTATAAATTGATGAATGGTTTCAAATCCCAATGAATTATCCTTTTTCTTTGCATCAGTTAGCAAAGGAGCTTCACCGTTGATTACTTCTAACACAGCGGGGTTAACTAGTTCCTTCTCTAATGCAGGAGGATTTAAATCAATACCATGCTCCTCTTTTATAGTCCCTACTGGCAACAGAATTGAAGTTAAATTTAATTTCTCCTTATCATCATAGACAACTGTGGGTTGAATAGACTCTAAAGGCTTTTCCACCAAGATATTTGGTTTCTTAGTGGGCCAATTTTCCTTCCATTTCGGCTCATCTCCGGGCTCAAAATTTTGCGATTGACTTAAGTAACCCCGATCACTATCAGCCAAAAAATGTGTCACCATAACTCTGCCATCGGGACGAACGTAACCGTGTGAGCCTTCTATGGTGCCATTAGCATAACGACGTTCATCACGAAACTGTATGTTGCCAGAGACTTTATCATTTACTTCAAAGCCAAAAGCATACGTATTGGGACCTGTTTTAATGACAGCGAATATATAAAAAAGTGGATGGTAAGTTAAAGCTTTTGTTGGCTTCATTTAAAACATACCAAAAATGTTGTGGCGGTAATAAGTTGTTGTCGGACTTTTGCGTTCGCCATCATCGTCTTTGATTGCGGTTGGCAATGTTTTGCAGCATGTCTGGCATATTAATTGGCTTACTAAGAGACACTATAACAAAAAAAGAAAAGTATAGTTTAAGGAGTTTTATTTATGAAACCTGAAACAACTAAAGTTTATAACTATTACGTATTATTATATGTATTTTGTGCGAAGTTTATATAATTAATTGTAGCAGCAAAGTTGTCAAATTTGGATTGTTTATAAAAAAAAAACTTTCTTAAACCTCTTTTCTCAACGAATTTTGCAAGTGTTTACATAAAAATTATGAACGATTAATTATGAATCATACTTGACAATATATTTTTTGATTATAAATATACATTTTGTATCTATACAAAATAAAACTGTGTGTTATTAAAAGTATTATATATAATAAGGGTTCAAACTCGATTTGGGACTGCTTCTTGGGATATACTAATACAATAAATATACTATAAAAGACTGAAGTCACACATACGTTGAAAATCGTTATTTTCAAGCAGGGGATTATTTTAAGCAAATGGGTATATTATTTTCGGTTTGTGGATCCACCAAGTCGGTGGGGATGAAAAAATATTATTGAGTAATTTTTAGGGATAAAAGTATTTTTATTTTGCATAGCAGTTTTAAACCTTTGGATGAAAGAAACATACAATTGTTCATGAAATTGAATTTAATTAATACTTACCATTCATTTTTGTGTGATCTTTATTCCTACAAAGATGCCGTGAATTCACCAACAAGTAATGCTTGCGTTGAACGCGTATTTCAACATCACAACTCGTACACATTACTAAAATAATAATTTGGAATCTTCTCGGATTGAATATACCCACCAAAAACACAAAAACTAGTTACAAGTATTGACATAAATAACACATTGGTAGTTAGGTCTCACAAAAGCCGTTATCAGTACAAGTAGAATGAGATTATGCAAATGATTAGAAAGTAAGCAGTTACAGTCACTTCTAAAGCTGTGTTCACATTATGTGTATTTGTCATGTGGAATGTCACTTTTCTATCCATATATGATTTCATGTGTATGTCAAAATTTGAGTTTTACATACGGTTTATAAATTACATGTTCATATGTTGGTTATGTCACATACATATGTACTTACTTTTGTTAACTCCTTTTCAATTTTTCCTTCCATTTTCAACAATAAATTTGTGTGTGTTTTTTTTTTTTTTGTATTTTTGTTTTACTATTAGGTATAAATTATATTTATTAAAATTTTAATTAATTTTTGAGGCCACAAAATTTTGGTTATAAAAAACAGCTGATGTCAGATGGTTTGTCACTTAAAAATAGAACTCGTTCTAAATACAAAAATGTCATATGTTTTGCACACAGAGAAATAACACATGATATTGTTTAAAGGTCTTCAGACTATATGTACAAATTTGACATGCAAAAAAGTGACAGTCCACATGACAAATACACATAATGTGAACACAACTTTAGTAATGCAGTTGGTAGTAGTTATTGTAAAGGAAGTTATTGAGTAATTGTAGGTGAAAATTTCAGCAATAATATGTTAATTGAGGATTTTTGGGGATATAAAAACGAAAATTGGGAAGGAGTGTTGGAAAACGCTGTTTTCACGCAAAACTCTAAATAGTACAAGGGAGCATTCTTGGTCATCTATTTCTTTTATCTGTAAGTGAGCTCCAAAACACATACTACATCATCATAAAAATTTCTGCCGAACTTACTGATGTATTTGCCATTGAATTGCATATACCAAAGAAGCAACCAGCTAATATTATTATTATTTTCTTCTTTGACCTTTTAAAAACAGAATAAAAGTCAACGTACCCATATAATATACTTTATACTTCCGCAATTCATGCATCGATGTTCTGAATGTTCGAAAGTCAATTTCAAGAAACAGATGGTCAGATGGACATCGGACTTATAAATAACTATTTATTCTAGTTATTATAATTTTTTTAACTCTATGAATCCAAATTGATCATTTTTATTTGATCCATGTATTTATGATTATGGTGCTATTTATATTCAAGTTTGGTTCAAGTAATAGAGCACTAGATATTTTAATTTTAATCAAATTAATTCTAAAAACAGTCTTTGAAGTAAAAATGTTATTGAATACGATAAATCACTATTCATACAAAACGCATGGAAATTGAATGATAAAGAGTCTATTTTCTATTTACTTTGTATTGTGAAATAATCAGTTAGAAAGAAAGGTGTCCTTAGTTATTTCTTTGAAGTTTCGATACAGCTTAATGTGAATAACTTTTCAAAGTCTTAATCTTGCTTATAGATTTCTTATAAAAAATTGCAAAACAGTTTGTTACGATTTATCTTTCTTAAAGTTACGCAGTTGCTACAGTTTCACTTTCAAATAATATATTATTTGTTTAATTCTATAACTATAGTATCAAAATATTATCTTTTAATCTTACTTCACCAATTCAATAAACTTACAATAAGAACACGCGCTTTGTTTAACATTATCTGAATATTTATTTTTTTTTTAATTATTTTTAGTTTTGTTTTTTTTTATATAAATTCAATTGGTAATTATTTTTGGCATATTGAAAGTTAAGCGAGTCCAATGAGTTATACACTCTATTACTTATCAAAGTATACTGAATGATAATTAAGATATACTAATAGAACTTTGTGCATTATTAATGAACGAATTGCTGTCATGTTTCTGTTGCTTCTTGTTCGCTGGTTACTTTATTTGAAAAGGCGTCAATTGAGTATAATTTGTCGTAATTGTTTTTGCGAAAATAGGAAAAGTCAAAGAGTAATCAATTATGAATTCAATATAAATTAATGGTCAGGGTAAATGTGGTTTCAACAAATAATGTTTACAATAATACGTGAGGAGACTTTTAAAACGAAACTGTGAAATAGCAATAATACAGCTCAGAGTCATGTTTATTGCTTAAATCTTTTGTTTTGATGACACTATGGAGCTGTTAGAATACTGGAAATAATGTTTGTAAGCAAAATAATTGTTATAGTATCGATTAGAATGAAATAAATGAAACACTTAAAAAATTTATTTAATTTTTTTATTTATTTTTTATTATCTTTTTATATTTACATAAACATTTCGTTTCGTTGCAAATGATATGTGAAAATTAATCGTAAAAACATATACACACATAAGTATAATAGAATAATTATAAAATATCAAATATAAGAACAAAAAATAGTACAAGATTTATACACGTAGAGAGAAAGAGCAAACTATTATTTAGTATTAGTATAACAAATCACTCATAAAGATTTTTTTTATTAAAAATTTATTTACAATAAGAGAATTTCTTGTAAACACTTAGTAATAGAAATAGAGAGACATTGAGAGTATATACAGAAATTGAGAGACGTTCTAATTGAATTAGAATCATAATATTTATTTACATTTAGCATATAAAGACTGAGTATGCGTTTTAAAATTGAATTAGAGCTAGTATTATATGAGATGTGAGAATTTCTAGAAATAAAATATAAATGCACATGAAACTAGTTTTAAAAGTAAGTTTATTTACACCAGAGAAGAGCAAACATTAAGTAATAGCCAAAGAAAGAGAGTAAGAGCTGGTGAAAATGAGGAAATAAAATTCAGTAATAGAAAATACTATTAATGCACAGTGACCGGCTCTATTGAAATTGAAATCTCTTTACGTTTACTTTGAAAGGATTTATATATTTAATAGTTATACACAAACAATGATAAAGTTATTAAGTATCACAATATCACAAGTTTCCAAAAGAGAATTTAATTATTTATAAAACATATATAAAGAGTTAGGTTGTTGTTTTTAAGAGTAGTCAAAGGGTCTATACTCATAAAATGGCACCTTGAACTTTACCAGCATAAATATTATGCATAAAACCAAAAATGTTCCAAAAAACTTTCTTTAAAGCAATAAACCCATATTTAAAGCTTTTCGAAGCCAGACATAGAGAGACTTTTATTCAGCAAAGGTGTGTTTATTTCTATAAAGAGCAATAAAGTTCACTAGATAGTAAGAGATATATAAATAAATATTTACAAAAGTGAAATATAATTAAAGTTAAGAATAGACTATGAGTATTTAGAATATAAAATTAATAGACGGTGGTTTTCTTCAATGCTCTTCATAGTTGTTAAAACCCCTTTGCTTACAACGTCACTCTTATAATTATTTTTCAATGTAAAAAGCTCCAACTACTCTTAAGCACAACTGTTGAAAAGTCTCTTATTTAATGTCTTTTATTCGAAAGGAAGTATAGAGAGAACCAGCAAGAGTATAAAGGAAAGTTTAATGAAATTTTTGTTGTTTTGCTGAAGAATTGAAAAATTAGCTTATGAAATTATTATAAAACAAAATTACAAAATAAAATCATTTGTTTCCTTTAATACAAAACCAGAAAAGGAAAAAACTTTTTAAATGCATTGAATTAATTGAAGTCACAGTTAAACTAAGAACTTCGATTGATACTTCAGTTTGTTTTTTCCATTCCTGTTATTACCATCTTCATCATCGTCGTTTCTTTCGCTTCATATCGATAACTTTGTAACTTAAATACTTAGTTTTTTTATTCAATTGTATTGATTAAAAAAATATTATTAAAATTCTAGACCATTTAATTAAAAAAACCATACCGTAATCCAGTTCGTAGCAAATTTGTCCTTACTTTCTTTATTCGTCCCTCCCAGCTTGTCGTTCATTTCAGTTTCGTTTCATTACATTACATCCCTGACATTCCTTTTTTGTCTTCTTTAATTAGAATTTAATATTATTATCTTTGTGGAGAATTTAATAATGATGTAACAATGGTGCTGGAGCATGAGCGTAAATAGGAGCATGCACAGGTGCAGCAATGACTTTGGGTGCGGTCTTGTGAACAACGGCATTGAAACCATTGTGGTCATCGGCTGTGTAGTCGACGGTACGTACGGAACCATCGGGTTCAACTAAAGAGTATTGACCCTTGACTACATCACCATCACGTTCCTCAGCTTGTGATTTAATGTCACCGGTATGAGGATCTTTAATGCCATAGTTGAAGGAGTATTTGGGATAGGCCTAAATAGAAAATCCAAAAAGGTAATTACAAAGAAAAGCCATTAGATATTTTGTTTTTGAATTTGTATACATACCACAGGTTCTGCATGAGCATGTGCTAAGACGGGACCATGGGCTAATATGGGGGCAGCATGCAACAGTGGTCCATGGCCATAGTGACCCAACTCAATTGGAATGGCTTGGGCGGCAGCAACTAGTAAAGCGATAGCAATGAAGTACTGTGTTGGAAAAAATAGTAAAAATTATGAAATCGTAAACGTTTTGTATGTAATCTTTGGTGATAGAATATTAAAAATGGCACATAGCCCATTTTGCAGACACAACAACGATATGTAATCAAATAATATAATATTCAAATATTTCCAAGTTCCAAAAATTATTTTTAAGTTAACCTGGCCTAAAAATAAAAACAAGTCTGTTAAAATGTTTGATCTATGTATAATATTTTTAATTTGGTCTTAAAACTGATTTGTCAATGTGGTTTGAGAAAAGGAAATGTTATAATTATTTGATCTATAGAGTAGAATAATTCTATTAATTTATTGACTGACAAAAAAAGAATAGAAATAGATTGGGTGAAAAATGTTTAATATTTACTGCAATAGTATCTACTTAACCTTGTATAGATTTTATAATAACTTCATATTGATTCAATCTGTAATTTCATTTTGAACCTGGCTAATTTGGCTATTATGATGAAAATTTAATTTTAACAGATCTTTTACCAGTCTTTGATTTTACTACAGGTTATTGTAAGAAATAGGTCTTCCTTAGTTGGTTTACCTTATTTATCACTAGAATTATTATAATAAAATTTTAAATTTATCCATGAAAACTAAATCGTTTATATAAATTATGGTAAACTAGCTGATAATTACAGTTGTGTGGAAAACAATTTTTTAAATTTCACTCAAAAACTCTGTTATTTTCATACAAATGGGACTAAGATATTCTTCAACAAAAAAAAAACAAACCAAGGTTTATATCAGTTTAAAAACGAACATGACAGGAATAAATATTCTATAACTTTATAATTTCTAAGAAACAACTGTATTCTCGCAGGACATTTATTAAACAATCTTTTATTCCACATTATTTCAAATCAAAGCAAACACAGATTTTATTTAAGCAATATACAGTAAACGCATTTATATTAATTTTAAAATCCTTGTCAAGTATTTTAGTTCTTATTTTCCTCCAATGTTCTTTAAATAATCCGTATTTCTGTTTTTCTGCTTTTCCATTAAGTAGATTAAAAATTAAAGTATTTTTTATTGTTTCAATATATGTATGTACCTTCATTTTTATACTTTGATTATTTTCTTTTGTTTAATTCACAAAAAAGGACACGCACACACACGAGATCTTTGCGAAAGATATAATTGAAATCAATTCTCTAGAAAAAATTTATAAATAAAAATTAACAAATGCACCAACTCATTAAATCAAATGACAAATTTTATTAATTTTTCTTTTTATATAAAGTTTATTATAAGTTAAAGTTAAATAGTTAGATTTTTTTAATTTTGATAATTGTTGTAGTACACACCGTTTGCAAGAAAACGTTGAACTGATGACTATTTCAAATGACCAAAACTATTTATATACGTTACAATTGCCATTGCATATACGGCAAATAGCGACTGCAACTCCAAAGCCTTTAAATGAGACAAACAACGACAACAACATCGACTATGAAAGCGGCTGCTAAACCCAACAACAACAAAAACCACAAAAACCCAAAGAAACCAAATCCAAACATTAGTTAAAAGATGCAAACAGATATGAGCTCTCTAACAATGCAACAAAACATACAAATACACACTCACTACATATGCACCTAAACTTAAATATCTATGAGTACGAGTGCTGCATGCCAGCATAAGTGCTTACTAAGTGCATTACTTAGCATGTGTGTGATTGTTATTCTTATACAAGATGGTAAAAATTTCAAAAACTATTTTTTGTCTCTAACATTTACCATTTCATACACTCCACAAACACATGTAAAAACTTGAAAAATCTTTATTTTTTTTGAGAGTTTTCTGTTTATGGTACTTTTGGGCCCAAAAAAAACCACGCATGTGCAGCAGCTTCAATTCAGTATGCACAAAAACCACAACAAAATACTTCACACAATGTTTGTATTCTGTTTGTGTTTTTTTTTTTTACACATGAAAAACACTATTTAAACTAGTGACAGTGGTACACAATGTGGAACAATGCATAAGTAATTTTAGCTGAATAGAATTATAAAGACAGTGTTGTATGATATGGAAAATTGGGGTTTCATACATTTTGAAATGATAATATTAACCGTATGTGACCAACATCGAACGTATGTAACCATGCTCGCGGCACGGTTAAATTACTTGGTTGATATAGAAATTTATATAACGAAGTCCTTCAAAGTGAAGAACATATAATTTACTTATATTGCCGTTCAAGAGAACAAAATCACGACTGTTGATATGAATATATGTATGAATATGTATTTAAATCAGACTCTTAAGAAAGCAGCGATGGCTTTTAAACTAAAACTAGATATACACGATTGAAATTTTCTTCGAAATTGCTCTTCCAAATGCTTCAAACTCGTGTAAACAGCGAAATTTATATATTTAATAACTATTAATAACTATTAAATACATAAATTTTGAAGAAATTTTGCTGTTTACACGAGTTTGAAGCATTTTGAAGAGCAATTTTGAAGAAAATTTCAATCGTGTAAATCTAGCTTAAGACTATATAATTTACTTATGATTATAATATTTGCCACTGTGCAGTGCACTCGTGCATATAACTTAAAAACGAAATAATCTATGTCTTTTTCGTTTTTCAAAGTCTTAAGGTGCGCCTTTAAGAGATTTTGTGTTGCATTCGTACATTGCGAGCTGAGATTTTTTTTTTTTTTTTGTTGTATTTAGGATTTGCAATTTAACGTTACATTTGAAGGTGGAGGTAAAGTTGATATGCATACAAAAACGAATAGAATAAACAACAAGCTAACAAAAACAAAAATAAAAATAAGCCACCTTCTCAACTACGGGTACATTAGCGAATCCACTAAACAGCCTATGGTTTCAGTTTTTTGAATTTTTTTCTTCAGGTTGCCAAGAAAAAAAAAGTGAAAAAATTAGGTTACTAAGTCTTAAAGGTGGAGTTGTTTGAAAAGTTTTTTTTTTAGTTTTGTCTACCATTATGTGGTTGTATTTTTGTGTGGATATGTATACATTTTTCAGTAACACTAAACTAAACAAACATTATTACAAACCAGGCTTATGGTTTTCTTTAAACTGGCCTGGCTAACTCTCGGTGTGAGTGTCTATCGGCCTGCATAATATCAAATAGTAATTTATCCATGTAGTAAATTAGTAAGTGTGTTACATATGTGGCGTTTACAGAACGTTGCGTTCATTGCCTTTCGTTTTCAGTTTATTTTAGAGAGAATTTTTGTGTGTGTCTGAGCCTGAGTTTCGGATTTTTTGCACCAGTAAATTTATTTTTAGTTTGTCAAATGCTTTTTGTTTGTTGCGCATTTGACACTTGCATGTATTATAAATTAGACTGAAGTGAATGTAAATGATATGATAAATATCTTTGTCAGTTTTTGTTGAGGGCTAAAGGTTATTTAATTAAAACTCTGTAGAAAAACGAAATACCAGAACATGATCAAGAGGTTTTATGTTTTTTGTTGTTAGTTTTCTTTGTTTATTGACTTTTGTATATCATTAATTAATTAAGTATGTATATAAAAAATACCGTGATAAAGTAAAAATGCTTTTTTCATTAAACACATAATATGGTTTTAACAAACAATTTAAGAAATATACCTCTAAATATTTTTTCTTTCATTTAAAACATCTTTTTTTGAATTATAATCGGAAAATTTTGACACAAATTGGAGTATAATATTCAATTATTATAAGATTAAGAACATTATTGACAGCCACTAAATTTATATCAGTTATTGACTTATAATTTGCAAAAAATATTTAAAATAAATTCGAAAATTTAAAAAGAACACATTCCGAAAAATTATTAATAAACAAAAAAAAACTAAAATTTTACTACTATAAAGGTGCTATCAGACGGGATGTATTTTACATATGTACTGTCAAATTTTCCATATGTAAAAGTTGTACACATCGTGTGATACATATGAGACTTTGCATTTGTAAAATACATGTGGAAATACATATGTAATTTTTACGATTAGAAAACGCTCTATTTTCCTGTGATAAACATAAACAAAACAGCTGGTTTGTTTTGAAACAAAATTGTTTGAAAAATATATTGTAAAGAAAATGGATAATGAATATGGAAAAGTAAGTCTTTTTCGATTTTTCAAAAATTAAATTATGTTTATTATATTTATTGTAGTTAGATTGGCCAAAAGAAGCAATTCTTTCTTCTACATTTATAGGTTATGTCATACGAAAAAACATATGCAGGTGTTATAGCAAAAATGATAAAGTGTAAAATGAAAATTTTGACATACATACGGAATTACATATGGGTAAGAAAAGTGACAGTACATGTGTAAAATACATCCCGTCTGATAGCACCTTAATAATTATGTATTTTTATAAAACAATAAAACATATTTTGTTAAACGAGCAGAATTCAAATAAATTGTCAGTCTGCTTGACTCTCTATTAGTTTTTTTTTTACTTCTATTTGTTTATTGTATCTTCATTAAAAAAACGAATAACAACAAGTTTTTCAAATATTATATTTAATTATTTAGTTTTTATTTCTGTGTTGAAAATGCTATATCTTAGCGAGGGCGTACTGTACTACAAATTTGCATCAACATGACAAAATTTAGATCAAAATTTCTAAAAGGGGTTTTAATAACAATCACAATTTCAAACACCTACAATATTTTATATGGAGGTTAAAACGCCTCTTTCGCCTAAAAATTCAAATTGTAATCGAAAGCTAACCGAAATTAACATACTAAAATGATTTGAAAAAAGTCAAGGTTTTAATTAAAAAAGTTTGAATTTAAAAAAAAAAAAAAAAAAGTATTCCTTTAAATCAAACATTCCAACTCAGTTTCAATTAATTTTCTTAGTAATTTTATTTTTTCTTCAGCATTACAAGAAAATGTTAATTTAGCATGCAACATATTTCATAATTTTTTTTCGGTTAAGATATGCAAACATGCAACACCGAAATATACACACTTTAATACACGCTCGTACATGTTCATAGATACCGAGATAGAAAAACACACATTTGTAATAATGACAAAATAGCACAAATATTTTAAACCCACTCTTTATATAAAGAGTGATAAATGCAATATTTAGTTGTATGCAATTGAGGCCTATAGATATAAATTAAAGTGTTTTCGTACATAAATTATTAGAAAATGGCAAAAACAAAACCATTAAAATAAAAAATAATATCAAAATATATGATAAATATACATACAGATATTTGCACAATTTTTCTTTAGAGTAATATTTAGACACAATATTTATTTGTGAAGAAATTTAAAAAAAGAAAAAAAATTCAATCCCAAAAATGTTTAAATATAATTGTAATAAATAAAGACTTTACTCTTTTTTCGTTTTTTTTTGTTTTCCGTTTTTGTAATCACTATGATTCATTGGTAGATAACAATGTTTTATTCTTCCTATGACACATTTAAACAAATATTGCTGCTATTAATTGTCATATTTTACAACAACTTTATCATGTTTCAGAGCCCACGTGCATTAATATTTTCCTATTTTTTTTCTTAATATTTAATATGTTTATGCGACAAGACACCAAGTGCATAAATCATCATTATCATCATGATCATTGTATTGTTTTAGCATACAAATAACTATTCATTCTTTTCCACCCCCTCTTTAAAACAATATAAATGTATGTTTGCCAAATAAGTACTGTATGTTTATTGTACAATTAAATAGAATTTGTTATCTGGAAATCTGTAATAAATGCAAATACACGCATTTATTCGTGCCATTGTTCTGTAGTCATGTCAATGTTGGCTGACTGGCGGACTTGCAAAGTTGAGTGAGTGTAGCAGCAACAACAAACAATTCATTGTAATTTAATTTATATTTTGTTTCTTGTGAATTGATATAAAATAGACATTAAAGAATCACGATATTTATCGTTAAATATTCGATTAAACATACTTTTCAAATAAAGACATATTTGAAAAATAATGGCAAATAAAACTTATTTATTAATTAATTAGTGTATAGCACCACGGTGGGTAAATGAATATGAAAATTAAAATTTAGCTTGATGATAAAAAGTCTTGAGACAAATACCTTAAAGAATTACAACTCTTAATTCCAACTCCAATCGACTCGGAATCATTTTCAGTGATGAACAGTAAATTTCACTATTCTCGCATAAAAATTGTTACATACAAGCAAATTTATATTAATATCTAAAATATTTATGGAATAGTTTCAATTTATATTAAACTTATTTATGTGGAATGACATGAATGGTACGAAATAAATGGCATTATATTGATTTTCGGGAGGAGAACTTATATCGAAGCTCTGATCAATTTGAATTCATTTGAATTTTATGAAGAATCTTATGTATTTGTTATTTATTTAAAAAAGTTGTACCTTAATTAATTTATATTATAAATATTTTCCAGACTATCCTCACAGAGTTAACTCTTAATTTCATCACTTTACCGATTTGAATAATAATAGATCGTATTTTATAATGACTCCAAGATTTATAAAAAAAAACTTATGAATTTTAAAGTGATTTCCTCGATATGGGAGCTCCCGTCAATTACATACCGAACGATATTTTAATAAACCTTTTTTTTTAATTTTATCTTGATATCAATATTTATATTATGAGTGTTAAACCGATTATTTAAGACTTTTCTGAAAATAAATAATTTGTTTTATTTATTAAAAAAAATTACACCTACATTATATAAAAGTCTTCCATGGTCATATAAATATTATAAATGTTTAATTTAACATTCATAATTAACCCGCCATTTACACATGCCAGTGCAAGTTTGAAAAACTCAATACACTCACATTTTTTTACTAATACACTCACATTTTTTTCACTTGCAGAGCTACTCGAGTTTTTCTGTTCTTTTTTCTCTATAATTTTTTGTAAAACCCCGAAAATCTATTATAAACATAACTTTTATTTTATCACTGGTAGCTCTGTTTATTCATTTGTCTGTCATTCTACTTACGGCAAGTGCCAAAAATTTACTTCCAAGCAAATTCGCTTGCAAGTTGAGCTGTAAATGCGAAAAATATGATTGTGTTAGTAAAGAAAAACTGTAAGTGTATTGAGTTTTTCGAACTTGCACTTGCATGTGGCAACGGGGGGTTACCCTGCCTTTACACGGGCATTTACACATGCAAGTGCACGAATAAGTTTTCGTATATAATACGTGCACAGCACTCGCATGCAAGTACTTGCATGTGTAAAGGCAGGGTTAGCAAAATCATTTCAGATAGGTCTGTAAAGTTTCACATTTCCCATAACCAGACCACTGTTAATTGTGCTTATAATATAAATCTTAATTCACATTTCTTTGTTGCTGTTTCAAAAGCAAATTAGTTGTGAAGTTTATGTATAAACATGCGGAGGAGATGACTAAGATTTTAATGAGGTTCAAGAAGCTGAATGTATGCGCCATTTGTACATGTTGTTAATTTGTTAATGATCGGTATAAGCTCGCAACAACCGCAAGCAACCACAACCAGACAAGAAACAAATTCGAGTGCTATATTCGGCTGTGCTGAATCTTAAATACCCTCCGCCTAAACATAATAAGAAATAGAAAAACTACACTGGTTATAGAACTAGAATATTCTTATTCTGTGTTTTCTATTCAGTGTTAGTGCAAATTTTATTATGTAGATTTTTTTATATTGTTTGAAAAACAATTTTACGACCAACATAATTTATGTTAAATATTTTGAAATTTTATCTAATTTCGACAATTTATAATTGATGTAATTATCGATTCTTACTGTAATTTACAGAGTTTGTCTGACTTTCATAATAATCTTGATTGTAATTTAACAATTTATAAAATGAAAAGAACATTTTTCCACATTCACAACAAGTTAAGAAACAAAGTATAAAAAAGGATAAGATGTAAGATGAGGCTTTTTTGTTTGAATTTTATCTCAATAACATTATTTACAAAAGATTTATGGATGGAATAGAAGAAATGGACCAATTATGGACTGATAGCTTCTAAATCCAGTATCCACTAATATAATTTCTATGTATTTTAGGATTATATTGATTGAATTTCATCTCAATAGCGTTATTTACAAGAGTTGTATGGTTGGTTGTTATGCTCAGAAGTGGACATAATTCAGGAGCTATTATTGACTGGCAGAAACAAAATCCAGTAACTTAATTGCCGTATAACCGATGCTAATATGATTTCTGGATTAAAATTTCTGATCCATATAAAAGTTGGTTCGATATCGATATTTATTAGACATTTTTGTCGGTTTATTTGGTTTTTGGAAATGGTTCTTATATGGCAGCTATGACAAATTATGAGCCGATCTTCTTAAATTTTGGAACAGTTATTTTCATGCATATGAGGATATTTCACGTTGAATTTCAACATAATAACGGTATATATAAGATATATATTAGTAATAACGTGGATTTCGAGAGTGGACCTTATGTGGGGGATATTATCAAATATGGACCGATATTCTCAAAATCCAGCAGTTTGATTTAGGCATGTATGTAAATGATCCGTGTAAAATTTTGGATCGGTACCGTTATTTATAAGAGATTTATGAGTATTAAAGTGATTTTCGGAGGAGGGCTTTAAATGAGGCATACAGACATACAGACATACAAAATAGACTGAAATTCACAAAATTTTGTGGGATGATTTTTGTATATATGTTAATGATCTGTGCAAAGTTTTGAGTCGGTACCGATATTTATACAATATAAGTATATAGGGATAAATATCATTTTCAGATGTGGTCCTTGTATGGGAGCTATGACCAATTCTGGACCGACCACCATAAAATTAAGTACAACCATGTATTTGCCTATGAAGATTATTCATGTCAAATTTTAGCCGTTTAAAATTATTTATATCTGTTTTATACGTATTTAAGTGAATTTTGGAAGTGGACTTTATATGGGGTCTATGGTCAAACATGGACCGAACTAAAAAAAAAATTCGTTTGGCGATTTCTTTTTGCATAAAACTTATTTTTGCTGAATTTTGTCTTGATATTCCAATTTTATAGGCATTTATGTATAATTGAGCAATATTTCGGGAAGATTTTTACATGGGGGCTATGAGAAATCATGGACCGATTCTTACTATTTTCTGCACACTTTCTTCTTTTATCATAAAAACAACGTATGCATAATTGCATGTTATTATCTGCAATATATTTCAAAATACTGCAATAAAATGGACAAAAAATATCAAATTTGTATATAGGTTGTCTCACATGTTGGTCCATAACTCTGGTTGACCTAAATCAATTTTGCTGATTTTCAATACCAAAGTCACCTGCAAAATAAGAACTATTTTTCTGGAAATTTCATTTGGTTAAGTTGTATAGTTTACACAGACGGACATGGCTCAATCGACTTAGGATTTCATAAGAATCAAGAAAATATATTGTTGGGTCTCAGATGAATATTAAAAAAGTTTCACACGGAATGACAAACGTAATATACCCTCATTCACCACTCTTGGTGGTGGAGGATATAAAAATAAATAAAGTTAAATTAAATAAATGTTTATAAAGAATAGCATTAAACGCCCACACACATCAATAATTAAATAAACGATGGGAACTTTAAATGTTGGTTACTTGGTAAAAATAAAAATAAAAACTAAAATTTTTGTTAACAACTTTTAATGTTTTCAGTTGTGTTTTCAGATTTTTTTTTCTTTTTTGCTTAAGCTAGTTTGCAACAATGCAATGAATTGTCACCAGCTCAATGTAAAAAGAACAAACTGAACAGATTTGCTGAAAAAACTAAGAAAAACTAAACAACATCACGATTTTTTGTTTTCAATATTGTACCTTTACTCTAATGGCTCTTGTCCAGACTACTATTGGTTTTTCATTTTGTCTATGACTGTCACAGAGCATTTTTACGGTCCGGTCCAGACTCTAAGAGCTGTTAGTGTTTGATGCTTAAGTCGGTTTATTTTTACTCTTTCAATGAAGTTTAACAAAAACATGCCGCTTATGGTTTTGTTACCTATTTTTTCTCTAGTTTTTCATATTGTACTCGTATGTGTCCAACTAATACAACAAATAATACTGTGTTTTTTTTTTTTATTCAGTTTTTCTTGATATTTGAGTTGTTTTTTTTTCTTCTTTCGTGGTATTATGCAATTGTTGCCTTCTTGTTATTGTTGCTGCTGCTGCCTCAGTTTGGCAGTTATTGCAGTTGTTGATTTTATAGCTATAGAAAATTATTGGAAAATTATGTTTAATTTTTTTCTTATTTTTTTTTTTTTGCTTTTTTTGGTCAGAGTTTTGTTGTATTTGGGTTACAAATGCCAATGGTGTCTCTTAAATGTGATTTTCATTGTATGATTTTAAAGTTTTATTTTAAGACATGCAAATACGAAGGTGTTCGTAATGGTTGTTTTAATTAAAAATCTAACAAATTTAAATAAATGACTTGAACGAAACGGAATACATATTTAATAGAAGGATGGAGACGTTGTTGCGAGTACCTTAAACTAAAGAATCAGACCAGGCACATACAATACAGTTGCAGAAACAAACATTTTAATGTCACTAATAATATTAAATATATTCATACTTTTTAACAGCAAATTAAGTTCTGTTTCAAAATTGCTGTTTGAATTAACAACTGGTTTTATAACCAAGAATATATATATATATTAAAATAACAATTCTATAATTAGAGTATGTCATGTGATTTCATTTTATCAAAAATATAAAAATTTAAGAATATTTGTTTGAACCGTGTTCAGAAATGTCTAAATAAAAGCTTTAGTATTTCATTAGGTTTATTGAAACTCATATTTCATAGTTAAAATAACTTGTATGAGGCTTTGGTTTTTACCTCCAATACATATAATTGAGTTTAAATTTTTTCTTGACTGCCTGCCCACTTGAAATACATATTTGAGAAAGATAAATGTGTTGCATTCTTTTTTTAGTGGTCGATATCCGTTTCACTTGTCCATTCAATTGTCACAATAATCACGTTCCACCATGCATCATGTTGTTTGTTCTAGTGGCAATAAAAAAAATAAATTAGACAGACACACACAAACCAAACATTACCAATCAATATTTTACGCATGGAAATATGGTGGAATCCATAAGAATTTGTAAGTTATTAATGGAAATATTTTAAAAAGTAAAAATTATTATTTTGTAATATAGAAAAGCGTTATTATGTTAGTTAAATTGAAGTAAAATTTCAGTAACGATTATTTTATTTCCACAGTTCTCATAAACATGTGGAATGGCCCATTCCCACCACCATCAGCCACCGTAAGTAGAGCACTTTAAACAAAAAGTTATTTATTATTTGACACAACAATCGAAAAGATTTAAAGATAATTATTATACATACATACAGCTTTTCGAGTTAAGATTTGTTTCTTTGATGTCAAATGTTTGCAAAAAGCTCTTGAGAAAAAGAATTTACGTTAAAAACTTCAATACAAATAGCTGTAGAAAAACGCAAATTTAAAATAAAAATAAAGATAACAAGTAGCAAATACAGTAGACTAGAACATTTAAAAAAATATGATTTTGAGAAAAATATTTAAAATTTTTGAATAACAAGACTTGTATGATTTATATTTTTAAACTACTCGAACTTGTCCGTAACTGATGTTGTAGTGTCATAGGAGTTGTACGTCGTCTGAGTTTACAATATTTAGTTGTACAAATGTTGTTGCTAATTTATATACATATATGTAAACATTTTGTACAACACCTATGACATTTGTTTTTCGAATTTTTTAAGAAAGTTTAAGTGTTGCCAAAAGTTCAAATATGTAGCTCATTTTAGTTTAAAAAATAACCAAACGATAACACTCAAGTCATACACTGATTGACAAATTTGAAACAAGAAAATATACATATGTAATTAATAAACAATAAATATAAATAATGAAAATTGCTGTATTTCATTTATGAAAAACTATCATTAATTTTAACTTACTCAACTCAATTGTATCTGATCAATTGTACTTGAAAGTTTTGTATTATACAATATTCTTCATACAACATCACTTGTGAGTTGAGGAAATGTCTTATAATTAATTCTAGTCAAATCATAAAAAATATATGTAATTATCAATAACTAAATGTAAGAATTTTTTATAGGCAGAGCTCAGTTAACCTTTAATTGTTAATCGTTAATTTCTCTGTAAATAAACATTTTATTAAGAAAAGCTACTCGACCTCTAAACATTCTCAACCAAAATCGATTTTTTAAGCGTCGAGATATTGATTAAATAAGCACTTAAATTAGAAAAGCAGGTTATATTCCTGCAACAAAAATCAATTTTTTAAATGAACAAATTAAATCAATCAATAATAAAGAAAATCAGCTCGATCTGTGGTCACTTATAATTCTCAACATGAATCGGTTTACACTAAAAGTTAGCGTATGTTAGCTGCTTGATGAATTTGTTGTTCATTAATATTTTTATCACTTTTATGTAAAATGTATTTCGATGGTCAAAAACATGAATAAACATTGCAGTTTAAGATCATAATTGAATTTTATTTGTAAATTATTCCTGGTTTATATAAAATTTTGTGTAGTAAATAATGTTATTTACTGCAATCTTTATTAAACATCCACCAAAGTTTAAGTGCAAAACTGGTAATTTGAATGTTTTCGCCGTTTGCCTTAACATATTTCGTTTTGGTATTTTAATGATTTAATAAAATTAATAAAAAATAAAAACAAAGTTAGGGAGGAATTTGATTACATAATTTGTGCTCATTTCCTAAGTCTTACGTTTTAGAAAATTCATATGCGTTTAGTGTTAATTTTAATACGAGTATGTGTGTGTGTGCCTTGTGTTCGTATATGCAGAGTGATATAACTCGCGTTTGTTTTTGAAAATAAAATTGTTGTCAAAAACCAAATTACTTGCTTACTTAGTAACACTACATATTATATTTTATACTAACAACAAATATTTCTTAATATGACATGTGCTAAAACTAGATTAAATAAGAGAGATCGCAGTACACATGTCTATGAAATACTTCTATTTCGCTGCATGAGCATGTACTCGTATGCAAGAAGAATTTGTAAGTGAAAGGTTTTTATGTAAATCAGACAGCACATGAAGTGTTGAATATGAGCGGTGTTATAGATACATTGCAGTACATACAGTTTTATATGCAAATTTTCAATTAAATAAAAATTGGTTGGGTTGCAGCATAAACGTTGTATTTCTTATAGAGAAATGTCGTAATCGACAGCACTAGCATGACCAATTACAGAACATATTTTTCATGGTATAGAAAAAAACTAACATTAAATTATTGCTAGTAATTTCTCAGTGTTTCTAATTTCATCTTAATTCTTAGTATATTGGACAGTAACTAACTCATGATTTTTCTGATTAGGTTTTCACTAAGGAACTCGATATCAATAGAGTTAAAATCATTTTTTAAGTGTGACTTAGATTTTAATTATGTGTATATAGGGTTGAAAATATATGTATGATTTGGTAATGTTATATACATTTTGGTTATACAACATTGCCAAATTTCACACGGTTGTATTGAAAAACACAATGACTTTATTAAATTACTTTGCACAGTGTTACATATTTTATTATTTTGACAAATACAAAATATATTGTTACGAAATTGTATTTTAATGTAACATACAGCATTTTGATCAACATATAACTTGCTTACCAACATTTGCATTTGTAGAAGTTTCAATTTATAAACATTATTGATAACACCCTGTTTTAAACATAGCTAAGCAATATGACAACATTAGATTTTAACGGCTTTGGCTGAATATTCTAGACACGAACATTCTAGTATCTTAGCTCCGAATCATCTAGAAATTACGATTGATATATAAATAGACTAACAGGGCAACTCAAGTTATACAGTTTGTTGTGAGTCATTGTTGTGTGAACATCATACTTTCATATGTTATATCGAAATTAATGAATTTTGCCAATTCTATTCTATAAAAATCATACAATATCCATCTAACTCGAACCTTAATAGTTGAATACGAGTTTGAAAACTCCAAAATTTCACTCGATATATGAGAGGAACTTTTTCAAAATACTTTTAAAAACTTCTCATATATGTAATGCGTTATTTCATCTGAAAACAATGGCAAAAATTCATCCTACAAATATTTAATGTTATACAAATTTTAAATTAAATAATAAACAAAATTAAAAACTAAACCTTATCTACAATTATACCTCTTATACGCATAATAAGATGAGATTTTTTTACAGTGCTCTACGCTACTGTGAAATAATTTTTTTTATAAAAACTTAAAATAGAGAAATTCCTCCATAGTCTACAAACTTCAGAGTCTAATTACTTTTATTACTAGATATAAAAAAAACCTAATTGGAAAATATTCAAGTTATTAAAAACTAATTAGACAATTATATGCTGCAGGCGACATGAATAATTGTTTTAAACCTTGAACCATTTTTTAATGTAAGTCTATTTTTATATAAATAGTTTGTTATTATTTTCTACCCAAGATCATACACTTGATCCTATTTCTTAATAACTCGAAGAATGTCTGAATTCAAACACCATCTTCACTTTAATTTTTATATAAATTTCAAATGAAATCCACAAAAAAAGAAAAAGGCAATTAAATAAAACTATATTCACCAATTGTAATTGTGTATAAATTTCATTAAAACATGTAGTAAATACTTTAAAAAAGTGTTACGCTAGAAATTCAAAACGAAAGACTTAAGACACATGTATAGTTATATATTTTCCTTTTTGTTTGCACTCTCCCTGTTTCTCTTGGTGGTTACTCATATCAATCTTATGTAACCAAGAAAAGCGAAAACTAGGCCATTTACTCCCAAACTTATTTGCCACATACTGGTTACTTTACTTTCAGTGAAAAAAGAAAAACAAACTAAATGAACAACAACAGTTTTATGTAGACACGAAAGTAGATCAAAACTAAATCAACAACAAGTGGCTGCCTGCCTGCCTGTCTGTCCGTCTATATCTACGAGTATGTCTACACAGTGTGACATGGTCAGGCACTATTGAGTGAGAGGAGTACAAATATTTACAATCCGTTTGTTATGTGAAAGTGTCCGTCCTTTCATTCATTTACACAGACGTCTGTCTGTCTTTCTATTTGTTTCTGATTCATATTATGGACAAATTTTTGCCTGCAATCTTAGCAATTGTAGGTAGTTGCCCGTAGTGGATGTGTGCTGTGCACAAACAAATATTAAAAGCATTAAAGCCATTTTTTAAAATGGGTCAATAAATTAAAAAAAAACACATGCAAAACAAAACCACATTTACTAAAGTATTTATAGACCAAGTCTGAAAAATCTACAACAAATACATTTTATGCAATAGTTAAATTAAATTCCTAAGCAACAATTGCTGCAAGTATTTGCTCGGCCTAAAATATTTATTTTTTATGTTTTCATTAAGTATAACAATAATTTTAAGTAAATACATTCATACATACACACGTGTGTATATATTCAATGAAAGCTTATGGACCGCGAGTATGTGGGATATTTCTGCTGCAGTCAAAAACAAATACATACATACATTCACTTTTAAGATACTCTACTAAGGGTAAGAGAATTTTTAACACAGTTTTAGTTAATATTTATGCATAATTTAGTTTAGAACTACTTAAAATATTTAAGAGTTTATAGAATAATAATAATTTTTTTATCAATATTTTAGTAATTGTTCAAGCTTGAGGTATTTTTTTTAATAAAAATTTATTTTTTTATTTTTTAGTATTTCGCTACGTCTTTGTGTAAATTTTAAATTTAAAATAAAATTTTTTTCCTGAAGATACTACACAAAGACGTAGCGAAATATAAATATAAATAAAAATTAAATTTTTATAAAAATACCTTAAGCTTGAACAATTACTAAAATAATAATAAAAACTAGAAATAGTTTATGGAATAATATTTATCATTTACAATTATGGCTGATTTTTAACGTAATAGAAGCTCTCAATAGAAATAGATTGTGGAAGCATTACCACATCGCTTACGAGGTTTGAGAACAGTTGTTGTTGTTATCTTCCAACAGAAATAGGCATAAAATAAATTTTCTAATAATAATATAAAAAACAATAAGTCCCAAACATGTGCAATAATTTTATTTCATTTAAGGCAGTTTTATAGATTTCTAAGATAACATTATACATATTTCCATTTCCACACAAGGTCAAAATAAATATATTAATTCTTTATAACACATAATTTTGAGATATAAAACATTTGTTTAGAAACATTCCAAAACATTAGTTTTCCTTTTCCAATTTGAATTATACGAGTTTGAAATTGATTTAGAGATTTGTTTATCGCTCTGGACAATATTTTAATAGTTTTTATTATTTTTCCTAAAAGTTGCAAATACCACGGAACCATTGTAAATTTACACTTGTCGCTCGCTTATGGCAAAATGTTTAACAATATTTGAAATTATTTAATTGAAATTAAACAATTGACATCCAATAAAAGAAACTGTTTTCTGTGCTATTCTAAATGGTAGGCAATATTTGAAAGTCGTATTCAACCTATTCAATTCCTTATTTTCAATAATAATATGCCCATTACAATCAATTGTTCGTCTGTCTGTCTATCCAACCATCCACCCACCTATTTATTATTTTTTTTTTATTTTATTTACAACCAATTTAATTTATAGCACATTTTTTTAAATGGCCAAACATTATTAAATCGCACAATATTTTTGGTTAAACAGTAATTATTTGTATGGATTATACGAATTTTACATTTAAACTTACATAGATTACATAATCCTTTTTCTTTTCGTTGAAAAAAAGCAAAAAAAAATAAAACTAAGTATATAAATACTTAAATACAAAAGTAGAAGTGTAAATGCTTTAGGCTATTTATCATTCAAATAAATACTACAGATACGACTATAACTTTTCTTCACTCTCGTCTGCTTACACTACTCGTAACACAAAAAAAATGAAAACCTAAATGTAGACTTTTGACTTGACTTGACTTAAATGTGGTTAAAACATACTGTAACTTTGAAAGTTGATTACGATTTGAATTGAACTGAACTGTGCTGGACTGTACTGTGCTCAACTGAAAAAAATGCATAGAAGTAAACAAGATTTATAATAAATTTAAATGAATTTCTTTTGTAAGTTGTGTGAATGGTTTCCCGCGTAAAGCCAAAGTAAATTAAATAAATATTATTGGCTCTTAACTTGTAATGTTAGTATACACATAAATTTATCACATGATTGGCATAAATAATTTTCAATTTTGACAGTTGAAATTTTTGCAATGTAACATTTTTAATGGCAGGGCCGTAGTTAATTAACCATTACTAAATTATCAATGACTTAATTTGGATAATGAATGAATAATAAACCATAATATATATATGTATTACAAATGGTCCTTTAATGGAAAAACTTAACAACTTCTAGATAAAACATATTTGTAATTTCAACATAAAATAAAATATTTGAATGCATTCTTCTTATCCCATTTTTGAGAATTTAAAGATATAATAAAATTTCTTGATCATACAATTATAACAATTTAGCCACACTTAAGCCACTGTGAAATTCAATAAGGTGTTTGTTCTTTAAACAACTTTTCGCCATACAAATTACTTTCCCAGGCTTCGTAGCGAAAAAAAAATGAAAACTCCAAGAAGTTGTAAACATTTTCTCAACCAAGAAAAATTGTAAAACTAAAAATTTTTGCTACTATTGCATAACATTGGTAATAAATATTCCTAACTACATACTTACATCCAAATCTTCTTAAAGTGAATGCGATACAAGCTCATCAACAAACATAAAATACTCCTAAAGACTAGGGAGATGCATAAGGTATTTCCAAAACAAAACAAAAAACACAAACAAATACTTCCTTAACCACCAAATATACGTACTTGCAACATTTTAAAAACGCCTAAACTACCAAAAACTGCGGCAACTATTATCATACATACATACACATGTTACGTGCGAGTATCTACAATACTACATTAGCAAAACAATGCTAAGTAATAAGAATGCAACAAAAACATATAAAAGCAAAAACAACAACTGAAATAATATGTTGCCAATATTACCAAGAGCCTGTTAAAGGTTAAAGAGTCAAGAAAACTTCATACTCATGAATATTCAAATATGTTATAAATACTTTTTACACTTAAACGGCTACATACCCTGCAGCCCATGAAACTAATTTAGTTTTGACGAGTGTTTTGGCCGCTAAAGTCTTTCGAACGACTGCTTCAACTTGTGCATATTATTGTGAAGAGTTCTCTTTTTACTTTTTTATGACAACTCTTTAAAGTTACTTTAAATTTACTTATAGAACCAGAATACTTTGACTACTTTAAAGGTATAACATAAGATTAGAGAAGTATAGAAGTTTTCAATTGTACTCTTGAAAACTGTCGGGTAATAATAGATACATAAATTAATAGACATCAGTCTTTTATTTGGGGATACTTCATTCTTAAGTACAAACTTGAAAAAAGATAAATAAAAACATAAAGTATGCAACTAATGCGAGCCAATTGCATGTAAAGATTTTAAATTGCAAAGTATGTTGTACAGTAATGTGAAAATTCCTAGCAATCCTTTTTAATTGATAAAATAATTAAATCAATTTAGAATTACAATTCATTCGCCATGGCTGGATCTTGTCTATAGCCCCTAGAGTCAATTATAAATCGATACTTACCATATTTCGTAGCATATTGCATGTTGATACACGATTGACTGGAATTTAAGGATCTTTGCAATATTTTGTACAACAGCTTGTGAGTGGATAAAAGTTATTTGTAGAGAGTTGATTGACGCATTAATATAGTTCAATTGGAAAATATAAATCTTTGAATGTCGAAACTAAATGTATTATACTCGTATGTGTGATATTAGTTAGTAGAATTTTCCACATAACTTAATAACTTATCCACCGACGCCATCAACCAGCGCTATAAATAAAACGTAATAATTGAAACAGCTGCAATAAGAATACAACTTATAATAATAGCAATTGGTTACATATGTGTACAACACATAGTTACTTAGATATGAACATAATAGTATGAGAGTGTATAATACATACATGCTTTTAACATTGTTAGATGGTTCTGATCTTTTTGGCCTGCAACGTCGCCATCATTTCCAATTGATAGTATCTATTCTTAAAAAAAAATTAATATATTATTTTTATACAAATAATTTAGTTGTTTTAAATAGTTTTATGGCATTTTCCATTTGATTATTGTGCAATAACTCTATAAATATTCCAAACGACAAATAATTACACCCTACATCACCATAGTGGATGGGGTATTATGCGTTTCCAGCAATAATTTTTAAACCACAGGAGCATGTGCGTTTTTTATCCAAGATTAATGTTACTTTCCAAAATACACTTTCAGCTCGACTGTCGTTACCAAAATTGTCGAAAATTATTTTATAAAAAATTCTAAACTATGAAACAACCCAGTTTTGTTTTCCATTCAAATCTAAAAACGTTTAAATATTTAATAATTGAAGACATTTAAATGTCATTTACCAAAACAACAGAAAATACCGTTTACACTTAACACCGTTACCGATTATAGGGTATCAAAAATCAAACTAAAGACTTCTTCTCTTCATCACTTGCTAACTATGACTTGTCTTTTCTACATGATAAAATTAAAATCAAAATGCAATCAATTCTACTTTTAAAAGGATCAATGATCGATAAAATTTACTAACTAATCAAAAATACAGTGGCAAATTGATGTGGACTGGATGAAATTCATTGCGAACACACGAACAACAAAATGCAGGTAGTCCTATTGTGGTTAAAAGCACTCGTATAAATCATTTTCAAACATATTCTTAGTTATTTATAAAATACAACTGTAATTGTAATAAATATTTAAATTAATATTTACATGTCATAACAGTACTAAAACCCATTAAATTGTAATCAATGCTGATTTGTTAGAATATCTTTGAAAGAATTTTTTACACTTTCTAAGAAAAACTCATCATTAACAGGAAATGATGTTGATATTTTCTGATTAAAATTGTGGTCAGTATGACCGTTGCTTTCTAAGTTATTCTGTGGTATATACACAAATATATATATATATATATATATGTACATACATGTGTATGTATATTTTTATGCCAATGTCTTTCATTTAACTGTTTTGTATGACAAATAAAAAGCAACAATGTGAACATCATCATCATTCGAGTGTAAAATTGTTTTGCAATTATCCATGATACATATTTTATTTATTTATGTAGGTATTTATTATTATTTTTTTCAATGCGGTTTCCGTGAATTTATGAAATTATGTTTTCAACATGTAAATAAATCTTATAAATAAACGAGAAGTGTCGCAAATGATATTTAGTTTAACAATTGTTTAACTAACAAAGTCAACACCGGTATTACGATATTGAATTCCGAATTACTCATTGTACGAGTATTGTTTTCTTTTTGTACAATTAATGCAAACTGAAATTTTTCATTTCCTAAACAAAACATAAACATCATCTCATCTTAATAAAAAACGCATGTAAGCTCCAAATAAAAAATAGAAATAGAAATACAAATACAAATAAATAAAGTGGAAGAAAAATGTTATTAAAAACATATAAACACTTTAATAAAATAGTAAACAACCATCATGATCAAACACATATTTTGTTTAGTCAGCTCTTCATGAAATATTGCCTGCATCAACAACAACTTCAACAGCCTAATCTGCGGCATCGTGGTTCAACGTATTCATTCATAGCGATCTTAGGTGTCATGTCGATGATGCTGCTGTTGTTACCATTAGGTGTCGTCGATGCCGTCGGTTATTCATACACACGTTTCGTCGGACCCGTTGCTGGTCCCGAACACAAAATCTATGTGAATGATGCCAACGCTGTCACAGATGGTAAAACTCATCAGCTTGGCAGTGGTGGTACTCCACGCTTGGATTATGTTGCTAAAGCGGAATATCAATTTGCGTATGGTGTTGAAGATGCGGACGCTCATATTTTGCACAATCGTAATGAAGTGCGTGATGGTGATGTTGTTAAAGGAGTTTATAGGTGAGTTATGAGTGTATATTAGTGTTTGTTGCAGTTCAACCAGTGAGAAAAACGGAAGCTCCAAATGATTGATTGCCATTTGTGGAATGTTTTTGTGTTAAAAAAAAAACTGAAAAGTTTAAGCAGATGTGTGATTAAATTAAATATATGTTATACAAATACGACCTCAAAAGTATCAGTTAGATAGCTTTAAAAAAACATTTAAAAGACAATTTATGAAATAAAGTAAATACAGTGCACTCGGGAAAACGTCAACGCTCGTTTACGTCAACATCCCAAAACGTCAGCCCTTTTTTTACATTGCTTCCTCTAAAACATCAACCCAACCACAAAGCTCTAAAACGTCAACTCTGAATAAAACAAAATTTTGAATATAGCAGCAGTTAAAATACACACATTTGTACACACACACATTTACTTTATGAAATAATTTCAGAAATTGGGGATTCCCCTTATAAGTAGAGCAGAAAAGAAGTTACAACTGTATACCTACATATATTGTCTTTTCATTTATGTACTATGCATGCATATTCAGTTGTTTTATTGTTCTCGTAAGTATCACATTACTAAAATGAGCTCAAAACAAGCGAAAGTGTTTAAATTACAAGAAAAGGCAAATATTTTGGATTTATTAGAAAAGGGTACAAGTGCGGTAGCTTTAGCGAAGCAATATGGTGTAATAAAGTCAACAATTAGCAAGATAAAAATGTATTAAGACGTTTAAGAGAGAAGGCTCTCTTCCAAGTGTTGGAAAGAAAAAAAACAGCAGAAAAAAGTAATTGATTTTCTTTAAATGCATATGATATAAAAATATGATCTCATTTAAAATGTATTCTTTTGGTTCTAGTTGTCTTCTATGGTTCTAGTCAGGTTGAATTCCTTTTTGTTTCCTTTTTGAATTTGTTTATGTTTAGTTTTAGTTTATAAGCAATAAAAACTTTTAAAAGCACATTATCGATATGTTTTTATTTATAAATTTTACATTCGTAAACGTCAACACCCGCGGTTTTAATTAGTTGACATTTTCCCGAGTGCACTGTAGTATTATTGTATATGGCTTAAGAGCGCAGCTATCGAATCATTAAACATTAATGCAAAATAGAAGAACATTCATCTATTAATCTGCTTGCGTTAAACATATTGCTTCACATCCAATCTTTCACCACTTGCGAATAACTTTTTGGAAGTACTTTTTTGCTCAAATATTAATAATCGTACATATCACAGAGTATTATACACTTAGTCAAATAACTATGTCTCCTATTATATTCTAAATTACACACACCCTGACTTTTTATTAAATTATTCGTATTACCGTCGTAAAAACTATTAAAGTAAAATGTTTACACTTGCCAAAAAAAAACACACTATTTATCACATGAAAATATAATATAATTGTTTTTTTTTTTATATTTTATGGCATTGTGATGCCATTTCTATCTTCCAAGCAAATAAACAATGGAACACCATTTAACGTCTAATTTAATCTAATCAAATCAGAAATTAATTTTATGCTTTTCACTTTAAAAATTAACTTACAGAGTGCTATTTTACATTCGAACATTAAAGATTAACCCTCTTATTCAAAAACGATTATTAAATTTAACAAACGTTTATTAAGCAAATTCTTATATGCAAATCTGTCTTAATAAACGTTTGTTAAATTTAATAATCGTTTTTGAATAAGAATAAGCAAATTCTTATATGCAAATCTGTCTTAATAAACGTTTGTTAAATTTAATAATCGTTTTTGATTAAGGGGGTAAAAGTGAAAACTCGTTTAAAAACATTTTGGTACTTCTTTTAATGGTTATTTTTGTGGCAAAACTAAGTTAATAAGTGTGTCATAAACAACAATATGTATCTATATTTCTCAAAATCTGTATTTACCATTTAACAGCCTAATTGACCCTGATGGTGCATTGCGTGTGGTCAAATATACAGCCGATGACATTAATGGTTTTCAAGCTGAAGTCATACGTAATGGAGTGTCTTCATTACATGGTCAACTACAAAATGATTACACACGTGCACCACCTTTAGATATCAGCCACAACTATGACAACCCAGATTATGAACAACATCATTATCCTCAATCTCAAACGCATTTGAAAGTAGACACCAACAAGTATTATCCATCTTCCAATATATATGGCCCAAATTTGGAACAACTGCAGCAAATAAATCATCAGCTTTATAATCCGCCCAATTATTATCAAACTCCTCCACATCCTTCCATAATTTCTCATTACAACAACAACAATAATAACAACAACGATGCAGATATAGATGATAGTAATAGTGACAGTGATTATCGTGACGATCAGCAATCACAATATGAAGTTCATGAAAAACCCAATAATGATGATCATGAGAATCAGAAAGGTGATGATTGTGAAGGAGATGACAGTGACAGTAACCACAAATCAAACAATGACGACAATGTTGTTGATTATAAAAAGAAAAAACATCATCCAGGGGAATATGATGATGATGATGATGATTACGATGACGAGGATGATTCTGAGGAATTGGTGGATTATGATGAAGCAGTTCATAATGCTAAAAACAGTGAGGAAAGTGATGAATATTATTAAGATTTATTATTATACATTTACTGCCGTATTTATAAAAAATTAAAGTAGACTTCAAGTGTACTTTAAGAAAATTTTGTATGAAAATTTTGTCTTAAAGCACACTTCAAGTCTACTTTATTTTTTATAAATACGGCAGTTAATATTAATTAAGCAATCATTAATTATTTTCAATTATTTACGGTTAAATTAGGTAAAAATTAAATAAAAACAACTTTTTTACAGAAAAAAAATCAGACAAATTAAATAATATTTATGAAACCAGTTTAATTTCATTCACGCTCAACTCTGCTCCACTCAGTCTGTTACAAGTTTTTTCTGGAAATAAAATGAAAAATATGTCGTTATTTACGTTTTTCCAAGTGAAAAGTTAAACGTGAAGCTGTAAAACTTTTTACATTAGCCAGGCACAAATTCAGTCACATTTTAAAGTCTCCATTCATTCATCTATTTGCTTCGGCCACTTGGCCTGAATGCAGCCTTTATATCAGTCAGACAGCCTGTTTTTTATTCGAACAGTCAGTCAGTCAGTTGTTTTTTTTTTTTTTTTTTTTTTGTTACTTTTTAGTAACACAGTTTGTCTATCATTGATTACATGAATTCCTTTGACTGGCTACTCTTGCTGTTGAAATAATAATTGTATTCATTGCTGCCGTATTATTTTTATTATGATTTTTAATTTTGTACCCTATGCGGGGTAATATGCACTACAATATTTTATTTGTCAATCCATAGATAAATCCCATGTAAATGTTAAAGACACGTCTTTGGTTTTAATTTTTACTAAAATTTTCATTTCATTCCATCTGTTAGCCATATAAAACCATCACTAGCTACCCGAACCAACTTTCTAGGTTTCTAAGAGATGACTTTACCACGTACAGCCTCTACATATAAATTTACAAGAACAAATTAAAGTTTTTCATATTTCTTTTATGTTTTTCATTAATTAATGTTACAGGTTATGTCGTAAAATACGCCAAAATAATAAGACAATTAGACATTTATTTTCCATTGCCAACCATTAAAAATGACAAACTAATATTTTTGTTGTTAAGGATAATGTAAATATTGTATAATTCTGTACCACAGGATCAACTAGTAAAAACAATATTTGTAAGTTTGACAATAATCGATCAAGGTATTCAATTTTAATCATGGAAGCAACATTTCTAGAGTAAAGTTGCAAAACAAAAAGTTTCCAATAAACGAATTTAATTAAAAGTTTTTTTTTTAACATTTATTATCTGATCGGAACTAAATTAATGACAATCCTAATAACTAATGATGGTTTTATTGGCAAACAAATGTGTGAAAACAAAACTACATACTACATTAATAATAAAAATAAATCAAGCCAGACCATTTAAACAAAAGACTTGAGATACGAACTTGTTTTTTCGAGTACATTAGAATCCACTTTTTGGAAATTGAAAACTGATTTTTTATGTGTTTAAAAAAAGATCCATATTATATCAGGAGTCTTAGAGATTAAGGAGTTCTAACAATAACAATAACAAAATATCATATATGCCGACTATCATAAATCCAATAATATTCATACACACATGGAAAAAATGTATATATTATATGTAGGTATCTGGCGTTTGTATTTTATATATTGCCGCTGCAGTTTTTTCTATATCTTCTAGTTGCATGCAACAACAGCAACGGAATACTATTATTAGTATTTATATCTGTTTTAAGTTTAACTACGATTAAAAGCGTAAAGAAAATTGTTAAGTATTTAAAAGTACAGAAAAAAAATTATACAAAAATTCACATAAATAAATATAAAAATCAAAATAAAACAAAAACAAAAAAATCGAAAATATAAAATCAAAACAAAATTAGGTCAGTAGAAAAAACAGTCAATAACCAGACTAGACCATTGAAACAGACAACTTTTTATTAATTGACAATTTAATCTAGTTTTAGTTTTTTTCCTTCTACGTTTCTTTTTTTCTGCTGGTGCAACTAAGCATTTATTATTTGATCGATAGTTTGTTATGCGATTTTAATAATAACAGACTTGAAAACACTCTAAGTATGTGTGAATTATAAACATAATAATATAGTCAGCTAAAATGATTTAATAGTTTTACGAAAGAAGATAAAGAATTACTTAAATAAATAATATACATACATATGTATGTACTTAAAGTGAAATTTATTGAAAGTTTTATTGACAAATGTATCGACAGAAATTGAGAAATTTATACTTAATGACCACGTATCTATGTATATCTACATATGTATATCTTTTAATTGAACTCATTTTGTGCTGCTCCTGTAAAACTGTTGCAGTCTTATTTATGGCTTTTTGCATTTTGGGTGACGGCATGTAAGTTTTACATTTATGTATTATTTGTATGTAATTGTTGTCATACAATTTTAGATGATAATGATGATGATGATGATGATGAAAATGTAGATGTTGTAACCATCTTTCAACAGCAACGATAACAAGTTGAAGATATAATAAATTCACATTAAATGAGTTCTGGTTACGTGGTGGTATTTCAATCAATAAGTTTGCTATTTTTATTTTATTGTGTTTTTATATCTTGACACCAGGTATGTACAATATTATGATTATTAAGATTACGATTATGGTGGGTATATTTTAATAAAATGCGAGTAAGTATTATTAATACAACAGAAAAACCAAAACTTAGGTAGGTCAAGTCATGAGCTACTATATAGTCAATCTAGTAACGAACAGATTGATTGTTTGTCATAGAAGTATCTGGTACTGGGTTTAGTCCCTGTTCAGAAGTAAATCCAAGAAAACGCTATTTCTTTAAAAGGAAGAGCTTACGGAATTAATTAATTGTTTACTATATAAACGCCATCAGCTGGGGTAATTTTAGGTTATAAGGTTTAATTACTTAAATATTCTATATATTCTATACATTACGTACCAAATATTGCACTTCCCTGATAAGCTTTACAAAAAAAATATTTTTTTAAAATAATTGTTGTTTAATTTTGTTTTAAAAGACTTAAATAATTGAAATTGTTGAAAAAATTTAATCAAGAAACAATTTAAAATCAATTAGCGCATCAAATACACAATTTATATTGTTTGTGTTGATTTAAAAGTAACATTTTCGAATAGCCCAGCAAACATTATTAGAATGCATGTAACTAAAATGAAAAACGTAATAAGTGCACAAAAAATATTATTATAAAAGCTTTGGCAAATAAAATAAAAAACTAAATTCGCCTTGAAATTGCAACATGCTGCGCCATGATTTAAACCATTTACCCCATTTTGAAACTACATCATTTGTTTTTCTTTTTTTTTCTCAGCATTAAATTTATTAATTATACCAAACCTACCACCCGCTATCCGAATGCATTGACACGTTGTATCTTGTAACCGTAAACAAAAATTCGGTACATGTTGCATGCCATTAATTACATTACACCAAAACTAAAAAATAAAAACTTATATCGACAATTTATTTTGGTAAATATTGTTTTAATTTTTGTTGTTGAATTTTTTTTTTCATCACATGGCATTTTTGCTACCAAGTGTTCAAGAGTTTTCCACTTAAAGTTCTTTTTTCTGTGTAAAATGTATAACTGCTCCAATGAGAAGCAGTTAAATAGAAATACATACAATGAAAAAAAATCTAATTAAAAATCAGTATTTGGACAAGTTGAAATATGATGTTGTTCGTGCTCGAGCATAAAGTGTTGAAAATATTGCAAACAACATTATAAAAATTGACATGTGAATAGTTTAGGAAAATTTATGAGAACAATTTAACAATAAATTAAGAATTTTATAGATGTTTTAAATAAATATGTATGTAAAAAATCTTATTCAAAAAAACGTCGAGATGTTAATATTTTAAATTTATGAAGATCATATGGAAATCATCAAGTTGTAATTGTTAAATTTCAAACATTAAAACTAGAATTTACAAACTAGAAACAAAGTTAAAAAACGATTTTCTTGTTTTGTATTTTAATTTAAATCACTAAATTTCTAGAAAAAAACACAATTTAGAATAATTACACAGTACAAAATTTTTTCAGGTGATTGATTCGGGACTCAATTCTGATAATTGTTTATGAAAGTAGCCCCAAAAAGAAGAACTTCTGCATCAGTCGTTTGGTTATGGTACATCAAATAATAATTTAAAAACTAATTTGAAGTTAGTAAGTATCGTTAGGGGAATTTGTCACGTTTTTGGTTCTTTTGTTTGTCATAACTCGAGAACCACTAGTCCGAATAAGCTGAAACAAATTAAGAATTACAATTCCCTTAATCTGTTCATACAACGTTTCGCTACATAGGCAACAGTTTCGCAGTTATAAATAAATGTATGAAGAAAAACCAATTTTTTGCCTAAACAATTAATTTTTTTTATTTTTAATTCATAATTTATTTATAACTACGAAACTGTTGCTTATGTAGCGAAACAGATTAAAGGAATTGTAATTCTTAATTCTTTTTAAATTTGTTTCAGCTTATTCGAAGTTATGACAAACAAAAAAGCCTAAAACGTGACAAATTCCGTGTTATATATGTATGTAATGTTATTTACACATACATACGAGTACATATGTATTTAAGTGGATTTTGATAAAACGTTCGGAAGCGAAATTTGTGAAAATTAACTACTCATTTATTCCCTCGGTAACACAGTGGACTGGAAAATGTTGTTAACAATAAAAAAGACTTAGGCAACAAAATCTTTAGAATTTTAAGAAATATCTGTGAAAGTCTTTTATAAAAACATAAAATCTGATGAAATGTTATTATTATGTTATTACAATTATGACAACAAAAATCTACCGCCCAATAAAAAAATAAAAGTCAATAAAGTAAATTGCATCAAATATAAATTAAGTTGCGAATAAGTATGTTTAATTTGTCAAAAATAAATTTAAACATTAGACAACAAATACGGTCGGCTAAGAAACACTGACCAAACCCAAAAGAGGGTATGACTATTTTTTCCACCAATTCATGTCTATTTCTTGTTAACAACTTTAATTAAGACATTATCTAATTTATTTCTTTATGTTGCTTAGGAATGTCTAAAAGAAAACAATCAAATAAAATAAAATAAAATAAAATAAAACAAAAAAAAACTCAAGTACCAAAAATTCTCTAACAATTAACGATGCCTGCAATATTTTACTTTGGCTAAAAGTCAGCCAACTAACATGGCCACATTTATTTATTGCATGCAGCATGTTCTGATTTTGGTCATGAGACACTACAGTTGCAAAAGAAGTTGTTCATTTTCGTCTGTCTTTTATTTCGTTTTTTTTTACCAATTCCTAAAATAGCTTTTAGATTTTTTTTCTTCCCACACAACAGATGGTTTAAGAGAAGTCGTTAGAGGCAGGAATATATATTATCGATTTTAATTTGAAACGAAAAAAAATATTGTTACAATTCCAAAAATGTTTAACAAATTAATTATATTTTACACCAATTATGGGTTATTGGTTTCAATTCAAACATAAGTATCCGTTTTTTTTTTTTATTTAAATGTGACTTAAAGTGACATACAATTTTTTATTAATTAATAATTTAATTAAAATGGACATTTGAACTGAATAATTTTGTTGATCAACACCACATTACAATTAATACTCACGCAGATAGGCATTTTTTCATATAAATGACTTTCAATTATTTCAAAACATTTTCATACAAATTACAAACAAACCTGAACTGCACTGAATGCAACTGAAGCCAATATCGATCAAAAACCAATGAATTATTATTAATTCTAAAAAAAATTAAAAAACATTTAAATAAAATAAATTCAAAGTTAACGCATGCTGAAAACATGTTTGCATGCGAAATGCAAACATAATATTTTCTAAGTCAACTATCTCAGGCACCTCCATCCTGCCGATGCAACACTTTGAAATTAAGTAAAAAAAAATTCAGTAAGATTTTTATAAAAAAAAAGTTGTCAAAACTCTTAGTTATAAAGCCTGGGAACCATTGATTTTTAACTAAATATAGAATGCATAACAAACAATCAACTTAGAAAAGGGAAAGTACACCAACAGTCGAAGTTTACTACTTACTATACATTTAAAATATATGTATATGTATACTGAATTTTTTAATCAAGGTTGGCTATCGATTGGAAAAGGGGAAAAGGTAAAACTGTAACGCTAATTTCGATTACTTCGGTAACGGTAATTATAAGGAATGGTATTTACGATTATATCGGTGAGAGCATTATATATACTTATGCATATTTATTATAAACTACATATTATGTTGCACATTTTATTTTTAAGAGCATATTTTATATAGTTTGTAATGATTAAATGTTTAACTTTTATTTACATAGTTATTTGGTGCTTGTGGACCAATAATTTGTATAGTATTATTTATTTTATAGTATTTTAAATAAATTTAAAATTATAGAACTTGTTGTAGGATACTTTCCTTTTTTATGTTAGTTATCAAAGAAATGAGCTTTAAATGTATTAAATCTGAAGTTTTTAATATCTATTCTATATATATAAAAATGAAATGGTCCATGTATGTAATGGCATCACGTCAGAACGGCTGGAGCGATTTGGCTGATTTTTTTATTCTATTCAAAATTTTCAGGAGATGGTTTGTAAAAAAAAATAAAAACTTCCTGGTAAAACTCGGAAATTTTAAGTTTTTAATATATTGCTTCCTTTTCACTTCTCATTTTTCTTAATAAGTGACATTTTTTGAAGAACTGACACCAAATCCTCCTTTATTCACTTCTCATATTTTTAAGTATGAGACAATTTTATGAAAACTCAAAGAACTAAATTTTACCGCCTCATTTTTACTTCTCATTTTTCTTAATAAGAGACATTTTTGCAAAATTTACATTTTTAGGCCGTTAAGAATACATGTAAGTTCAATTTTAACGACTGTTTTATCTGTTCAAAAGTAACTGCGTAAGTGCATTTATTTTTTCTGAACCGAAAAAAATAATGACATTGTTTCACAAAAAATTTAGCTTCGACCCAAAATGGATGCAAATATACATACATACATACGTATGTACATATGTATGTATGTCCTTTTTTGAGATATATTTTTTCTTTTATTGAAATTTTTGTGTCTTAATTTTTAATTCTATATGAAATACAAATTATTAGTAAATACCGAGCGAAGCCGTCCCGGTCAGCTAGTTTAAAATAAATATTAATAACTTGTATGAATAAATGTTTTATAACTACGGGATTAAGAAAAGAAACTTTTTCAAATCCATATTAAATTTTAAATAACTTTTTAGATGTTTCGAAATAATCAAATGCATATAGTGAAAATTTCAAAAAGAAAAAAAATTAAATTGTCTCGAATTAAATTATTAAATTTAACTAAAAACATGATAAGTCCAATTAATTAAAATTTTAAACCAGAATTGTGAAAATGAAAATTTGTATTTTGTAATTCCAGTAGATTATTCTCATTTAAATTAACAATGAAATGACGCCTTTAAATAATCTTAATTTAGTCAATTCGTATTGTTTTTCTGGGGCCAAATTACCGCATTCGTGATCGAATGAGCTATCGTATCGAAAAATGATTTCGATATCGAAATTATGATAAAATGTACTAAATTTCTTGCTCGATAACGAATGCCAAAATCTGAAATAAGAAAATTACGATCAATTTTACTCTATATATTATAATGCGGTAATTTGGCCCCTGGTGCTTTAAATTAAATATCTTGGCTTGTTATTTTTGACATCCTTAAGTTATGCTGTATAAATTTTCTTTAAAAAAAAAGCACATTTTATTAGGATGACCAATTTTCAATGATCTTGAAAAATTCGGAATAACGGAATGGGTGGTGAATTTTTAAAGACTCACCACGATTTTTTATACTCACAACGAGTATTTTCACCACATTTTCACTACACTAATAAAGTACTATTAAAAGTAATAAAAAAAACCTCATTTTACAACTATGGACGTGCAAAAGATAGTTCAGCCAGGGCTGCCAGACGATTTTCGGAAAAAATCGTCAAAATCCCAATAAAAAAACAAAAAATCGTCATTTCGAATTTTAGAAGTATCGTCAAAAAAATCGGAAGAAAAAGAAATCACTATTTTAATAGTATTTTAAATTTTTATTAAAACGAGAGCATAAAAATTCAAGTTTATTGTACAATACATATCAAAATACATAAATTTTAACTTTTTAAATAAGAAATCACAAAAAATATAATGTTTAAACACAACTTTAAACAAAGTTTTTATAATCAGGCATGTGATGGTAATCGATATCGAAAACGCTTTGTTTTCAGATTCTCTTTAGTAGCCCAATATCTTTATATTTTATGTGATAAAAGTTTTTCAATACAGAAATATTACGAAAAAAATTGACTTCTAAAACTCATTCATTCGTTTTCGATATCAATTTCCATCACATGCCTGAATATCTTAGTCCGCTTTCTCCCTCTTCAATTCTGACTCGTCAAAGCAAGTATTTTCGAATGGAAATGGAAAAGATAACAAAAGGGGTACAAACTTGACGATACTAGTCAATTTTCTTAAATGAAATGGCAAGTTCAAAACAGAATTGAACAAAAACTGATCAGCTAAAACTGAAGAGTGTTTACCAATAAATAAGTAATACCTACTATCCTGATTCAATATTATATGCAATTATTATACTTAAACTTAACAATTGTGAATAATTAAGATAAAAAAAAAATATGTCATGTTCTTCCCCAGTGGACATGCCAAAAATGCAATGTGCCTTTATGCTTAAATTCAAAAAATAAATGTTTTTTAAAATTCCATAAATAAAATAAATTTTCATAACTTATTTTAAATTTTTTTTAACACGTATTGCTAGGTTATTATAAAAACTCAAGGAATGATTGTGCATGATGATGTATATCTACATCAGTATTTTTTTTTCAAAAATAAAAAGAAAATACTAATTTGATGGTTATTATATTTTTTCCTTCAATTACATTAATTTTTTAGATGATTAAAATTTTTTTTAATCAAAAATAATATTTATAATATGAAATGAGCAAAATAGTTATGCTGTCAAAAAAAGATATAATTTGGTAACAAAATCATTGATAAAACAAACAAATGATAAAAAATTTTAATAATTCAGAAAACCGTCACTTTCAATGAAAAAATCGTCAAATCGTCACTTTGCTATTTTTGAAACAAAAAATCGTCAAAATGACAATAAATCGTCATATCTGGCAGCTATGAGTTCAGCAATCAAAATTGATTGCATGGTGTAACTATTCAAGGTGAATGGAAATCGGTAACAAATGCAACACAATACAGAAACAACAGAAATTTTGTTTGTGTAAAATAATGTACTACTGTCAAAAACACTTGAAAAAGTATTATTTTTGACATAAGTAAATTGTAAACAAAGTCATTCAGCTGTGCTACTGCACTCACCTAGTTTATTTACACCAGGATTGATTGTTTAATTTTTCTTGTTTCTGAAAACTTAATAAATAACAAATAAAACACAAAACTAATTTAAAAATAAACTATTATGCACAGTTTTAGATCTACAAGATCGCGTAAATTTCAGTCAGAAAATATTGAACTTAAGGAAAACTTAAATACGAAAAAAGACGAAAAGGTCACCAAATCAGCATCAAATAAAACAACGCGCGCTGGTCGTGCTTCTAAAGAAACTGGAAGAGAATTAAAAGAAATAAGTTGTGTAAAACAAAACAGAAACAAACGTAGCAACAATAGAATAAACAAAACTAAAATGTTGCATGATGAGGGCAGTCCGAAACCTACCGAAAATGAAGCTGAAATATTAGAAAATGATAAAATTTCACTAATTGCAGAAAAGGAGATAGAGCAACCTATAATAAATGTGCCGATGGACGTATCGAAAGCTATTGATAACAATGAAGATTGTTTACCAAGCAAGAAACAAAAAATGAATGAAAATAAACAGGATGAAGATGAAAATGTTGAATCAAATATTGCACAGGATGAGCAGCAACTAGTTGCAACAACTGAAAAAGAAAGTGAGACAGATATAGAAAAAGATAAAACTTCGAGAAATAATGCTACAAAAAACAAAAGCATTTCTTTGAAATCACAAAATAATATCACTAAGGAGTCGGAAGAAGCCGCATCCTCGGGCAGTAATTTACCTAAACAATTGCTGACAGTAATTTCCAACTTGTACTTGAATGTGGGAGAACGCTTGCATTTAGATTTCCCTCCAAGATGTCTTGATGATTTGGCTTTTTGCCATCGTCACCATTATCGTTCGGAGCTACCAGAAGCTCCAGCTCATTCACAGGCACACAGCTTACGTAGTGCACTGCAACAATATCGTTATGTGCTTTTTATTAATACTACCACAGATATGTGCCATCGTGGTGAATTTCCCGGCAAAGGAATTTTCACTAAAATCATAGAATTAGTTCTGGTAGGTAATTAAAATTGTTTAAAGCTTAATTAGATTTAAATAAATAAATTGTCTTCCTTAGAGCATAAACTATGCAACCAAACAGAACAAAGTTAATATTCCCATTTATCAACATTCATATCACAAGTCTATAGCTCTATTTTCTATGGTTGTACGAACATTTCCGCCTTGTTGGCATAAAATGCGTCCTTATTATGTGGGCTTTTTAGAATATGGTCTTGATTCAACAAAACTCAAATCTAATAAAGAAGAATCTCTTTCAAAATCAGCAAAAATCTTTGATATATTATTAGATTTGTTGGAGGAGACATTAAAGAACTCCAAACATGACGATATAACAACTTCAAAAAGTGAAACATTACAATTTCCACAAAATTTCAATTCGGATGCCACATCACCACCGTCCAACACAGAGCTAAGTATGTGTAGTGAATATTGGAATCATAATGAATATGAGCAAAACGAAAGAAAAAAGCAAACATTTGATGCCTTACCCATGGATCAAAAGCTGGAAAGAATTTTTATGGCTCTAAGATTATTACTGCAGATATTGGAAAATGACTTGGCCATGTGGATGTTGCATCACAATAAGAAAACCAAAGAATGGATATTTTGCCCAGAAAATAGACCATTAATAGTAGTGCTTTGTGAGTTGACGCAATATACCAGAATGACCCGAGTGGCAAGAAGAATCTTTAGTATTTACAGTGAGTCTGCTGCTAAGGGTTTGTGTAAGAAACGTTTAAAAGTTCTAGAGGTAAATTGTTATATTTTATACATAAATACATTTTTTTAACATAATATATTTTTAAAGCGATTTATATCGTTGTTAATGGTGGCCAGCAATACAGCGGATATGGAAAATACTGCCATTGGTGTCAAATATCCGTTCTTAGGAGAACAAACTAAAACATTAATACAAGAGTTCTTTAAAATCTTTAAAGGTACACATATTATTTATCTAAAATATTAATTTCTTAAAACTACTTTACTACTTATTTTCAGCCCACAATCGCGAAGAAATTTCCAAGTATATGGAAACCATAGAACTTTTACGTATACCCTATGTTCGATATGAATTTATCGATAACGTTTTAATCATGTTTCAATTCACAAATACCGAGCCCTTAACTCCTCAAAAGATAGCTTTGGATATAGCCAAAAAACGTTGGGTTAAATATAAACCAGCTGCCGAACTTGCCAAAGGAGCTGATGATATATCGCGTGAACAGTACTTACATTTGCTGCTGGATGCCTTACGCATGTATTGCGAATTTCATGGCTCGAAAACGTTTTTGCATGTCATCACAGATATCAAGAAAATTTCACCTCTAACTACCACCAATGATTCGGTTCATCGCTGGCCAACTCATGGCAGTGGTGTGTTCGTTTTAAGCAAAATGGCCAAAGATATAGATGTGTTGAATTCTAAACTGAAGATGACCGTAAGAATGTCAAAACCCAAAGTAGATTTACCTTTGGCCGATATATGCATTGATGAGGCTATTATTTTAAAATATCGCACCGATTTGAAATTTATTGTAAGTTTGCAAAATGTTTTGTTTAAACAAAAAGAAACATATACCGATGTCGACTTCACCGCATGGTTGGAATTTCTTAATGAGTTTTCTCCCAAAAATCTGACGAAAGAAGAAACCAACTGAAAATATTTTATAACATAACTAGCCCTATGATTAATTAAATATATTTAGTGTTGTTTCATTTAATTTTTATCATTACTAGTTTAGAATATGTACTACTTACATTCTTGAAATTATATTTATGTGTAGTCTGTTTATGTATCAGCTATTTTGGTTTCCCCCTTTTTTTAATAATAAAATTAATGCATATTTATACTTATAACTAATAATTTTTGCATTTTTTCATAATTTAAAAAATTTTTAGGTATTATTAATGTTTTCATTACTTTTGTTAATTGTGTCCAATTTTATTCAAAAGTATCTTAAGTAATAAGTATAAAGTACACAATTCCCTGGACCACATACCTATACAATGGTCCAAATTGTATAGTTTTTGTGGAAATTTTAATGACATAAAAACAAGTGTGGCCGATTTTTTATATAATCACGTTTTTTTTTAGAATAAATAAAACTCCAATTATGCATTTTTTTTTATAATTGCCATCATCACTATAGAATTTTATTCAACAATTTGTTTTATTTTCTTATTAATTTCATTATTCATAATATTCGTTTGATATTTTTTAGTTTTGATACCTTCCTAAAAAGGTACAGTTTCTTTAATTATATTTGTTTACTTTTTATCATCACTAACAAAATATAATCATTATACATACCATACATTAAATAAATATATATACTTATACAATTTCATACATACATATGTATTTTATTACAATAATATATACTCGTAATAATCTATATATCATTATCGTTAAGAATAATTTTGTTTTTTTTTTATATATATTTATTGTATTTACTTCTCAATCATACATACAGACATATACGAGTGTAGTTTACATATAAACATTTGCTTTATTGTTGTGTATATAGTATGTATATGTATAGTATATATGTAGTATGCATATATAGTATATAATTTAATTGTGTTTTAAATTTACTTTTAATCCTGCTTATATTAAGTGATTATTATTTAAATTTATTATTTTTTTGTTTTGTTTTACCTGTTTTTTTCACATTTATACAGCAAAAACTACATTTACGTATGGTTTTTGTAGGTGTTTAAAAGTACACACTGTTGTTTTTGTTGTTGTAGTTTTACATTTCATTTTTGTAATTTTTAAATAATATTTTTTATTTATTTTGTAAATGCTTAATTACTAATCTCACTACGTGTTTTTTGTATTTTTTAAACCTCTTTTTTTAATACAAAAAAAATCTATAGAAAATGTTGATTTTTCTTTTTTGTCTTTAACTACAAAAATAAATACATTCATAACAATTTTTGTTTTCTTAGTTAGGTTTTTGTATAAAAAATCAAGGGAAATCTAAAAAAAATGCCAAAAGCAGTTTCAACATTTAAATGGCCCTGTAATATTTTTTTTTATTTTTATATTTAAATGTGCTTAATTTTCTGTTTAGATGTGAAAATAATTATTTAACTTTTTTTTATTGCACTAAATTTTGATCTGGATTTTTAAACTGTAGCAGTTCAATTTAAATTAATAAAATATTTGTTTAGTTTTGGGAACATATTGAATTTCTCTAAAAAAAAATATTTATTTTTAAAGTTTAAAGTATGGACTTTGTTAAGATATAAATTTAAGATTATGCAAAATTGCAAATGTAGGTACTAATAAAACTGGAATTATTTCAAGTTTTGAAACCATCATCAACCATCAAAAAACGAAAAATGTGTATACAGGTAGAAAATTATTTGGCATAATACTATGTGCACACAAATTTAACATTCAGTTAACAAACGAATTCTTTTACATCAATTTTTCTTAGATGAATGATGAAAAAGCTATTTTAAATATGTATAAACCTCTTGTTGAACACAGGCGTTTACTTTGTCTGTAATTAAAATGAGTTCAGTTATCATTAACATTATTTAAATCATTCGGTTAAAAACTGAATTCAATTAATAAAAAATATTTTAAAAATCGTAGTAAATTCACAAATTGCGAAAAGCCATGATGAGGAAATATTGGACAGGTAGAATTGCCTGCCAAATGTCATTTGAATGTTTAACTACTTTTTAAGTTAGACAAACAAAAATCTTCATTATATGAAATCAAATTTGCACAGGATACACCTGTGTTTGTACCTTTTTGTAGGCAATACGAAGATACAAGTGTTGATACCTTTAGAAAGTACTTCGTTACATCATTTACTAAAAAAACGGGATGGAAATTTTAGGCGTGCTCATTCTTTAAAAAGCCGAATAATTATTCACAAATGTGTTTGTATGTTGTCAAATTATTTCAGTTTTCATCTCACCAAATCCAGATCAATATACTCAATGCCTTCAAAACTAATTGTATTTCTTTTTATAAAATAAGCTTTTTTCTTTAATATTTCTTTTAAATGTTACTAAGATATTGAATATGTTTTCTTTAGTTCATTTTTTTTAGTTTAAATTGTTTTAAATATTCCTGTAGATTTTATTTGTTATTATTATTTTTATATTTATGTATGTATGTACATATATATATTTTACTGAACAACACTTATATTTTGGTTTTATATAATTAATATATAATTTTTTCCTATAATTCGTATACGTTGAGTTAGAATTTTAGATATTTTTCATTCTAAAACTCAAAGTAAATAAAAATTGTCTCAAAATTTTATAAATAATTATATGTAGTTACTACTAATATCTATTAAAGTTATTTAAAAGAAAAGTTAATAAGTAATATTAAAAACAGGAAATCAAACACCTAAATTTGTTTTAGGAACTATTTTCAATGATATTTGTGGCACATGATAAAATAAAACGAAATAAAATAAATAAATAAATAATCAGCCAAAATTTACTCAGGAGTAAATTCAAGATATAATAATTTAAAAAATTTCTTTAAAGAAAGAAATTCTAGAAAATAATACTAAAAAAATTACTTTTCATAATTGTTTATTACTTTTAATAACAGATCACCAAACATTTTTCAAACGCCAGAAACTTTAATTAGTTTCTTTAATGAAATAGTATATTTTAGTGTCCGATCGATTATTATTCTGCGGATTCGGTCAAAATAATTGGTATTTGGCTTTAATTAGCTAATTTTTTACGAATACCAAATGATTTTTTAACTTTGAGTCCCACTGCAATAACTCGAGAAGATGACTCGTGATTTATGGTGACTTGGAACATGAAAAGGCACATTCTAGCCAATTGTATTTTATTATCTTTCACTCTACAATTTCAATTATTCCATATACGAGTACATACATAAATATTTTCAATAGCTGTTATTTTATTTAGTTTTAATAAAATTTTAAGCCAATTTATTAACAAATACAATAAGCCGAAAAGTCAGTTTACAATTGTTGTTACAACATAAATTTTCAGTTTTACTTAAAATGTTAAAACAAATATTGGTTAAATATTATAAATAACATTCTTATGTATAATAAAATATTCATATGTACAATACATTGTACATAATTCTTTATTCGAATTTCAAGCAATAATAAAATTACCAAAATCTTTAAATTCAAAAGAGTAAAAGTATTATAAACACAATTGAAACTGCATAGTTTTAATAGAATAAAAGATCTCCTAATTATAAGAACATTTTGGCTGCTAAAAATTAAAATGATAAAAGGATTCGTAATTTTTAAATCAATAAATCAATAGTGAATAACTTAAGTATCTTATGAAATTTGTCTAACAATTATTTTACAGTATTATTTTTCGTTTTTGTTTTTTCTTTTAGATATAAAATAAACTCTTACATTATTATCTGTTTTTTTTTTTAATTTGAGTATTTTTGAATTAAGCTTTTAAATATTCTATAACAATTTAAAACTAATTAATTCATAAATACATATAAAGTAAAATAATAAATCAAGGAGCGATATTATTTATACTTTAAGTCGGTTGCATTTCGGTTAGCAAAATATTTCATTGAATGTTTCAGAGAACTTATTTTATGAGTCTGGCTTAAATCAATTATTTGAATAAACCTTGCTCTGAAACATAATTTAAACTAAATTAAAAGTAACTGTTTTCAATAATTCTTTATTGTTTGTATATTATGAAATGATAATAAATGAAGATTAAATATACATATATTATTTGTTTTATTTTACAATAAATGTTTTAAACCCAAAGCAGAACATAATTTACAATTGCAATTGGGCAATAACTCTGTGTTTTTATTATTTATAGCTGATTATTAATTCACATTTAGTTTCTGTTATTACAAATTAAACAAAAACTAAAAATGTATATATGTGTGTGTGTGTGTGTGTGGGAGAATGTGTGTATGTTTAAATTACATAAACCTAAATTACAAATCTGACTATATAGTATTTGTCTATAAGAGTTTCTGTTCAAAAACCCAAAATATTTATTTATTAACTTCTTCATGTGTTGGATTCGTTTTCTTAAATTATTAACAATTAATAGTTATTTTGCTCTTAATGCACAAATAAGGATAAAAAATTAAACAATTAGTATTAAATATCTTAAACTTTAAACAATAGTTTCATAATTATTATTTTGTGTGTGTGTTTAGCGCAAAATTCGATTAAAAGAAAAATTAATAATGAATTGGAAAATAAAACGATAAAATGTTTTTAAAGATTTGTCAGAATATATTTTTTATCGATGGTCTATTTATTATTATTGATATTCCAATTAATAATAATGTTTATCAATGGAAGGAAAATCACTTGAAAGTTGAATTTTTAATTGTTAGTTACCTATACAATAATGACTCAACATCTGACGATTGCTATATACTTTTCATATTGAAATATGTATGATACATATTTTCCTTGAAATCGAATAGTACGTTAACAAATTTTGTTTATGTAATCTACAAGTAAAAAATCAAGTGATTCCAAAAACTGAGTTTTTTGCATTAATTTTTTAGACGAATTTTATAAAAATAGGTCCCTCTTAATAACAAATAAATAACTTCTGCAAATTAAAAATTATTATTAAACTCTGTGTGGATCGATTCTAGAAATGAGATTTGAATTTTTTATTATATGTTTAAACATGAAGTGTGTTTGAATTAGTTTCATCGTTAAACTCATGAAAACAGTGATGTTCAATGAATTTCAGAATTTTGTGAAATTCTAATATTTTAAAGTTTTTTTTTGATAATTTTTATTTATGAAATATTTTAATACTGAGTTTATAAATTTGACGGAAGAAATACTTCAAAGAAGAAGCTTAAAGTGATTCAAATGCCTGCTTTTATAAAGTTCAAAATAAATTCGGTTCGTTGTTATTAATAAATAGTATTCAGCATGGCCCTGAGCGATGTCATAGCAGATAACGTTTCAGTCTTTCCTGTCACCTATGATTCAATAATGCCCGCCCATCTCTTTGCTTCTGCAAATAATACTATCTACTATTAAATTTGTCATATAAAATACGTAAAATAAATTGTGATTACAATGTAACGTACTATGAGCTTCAAAAGTGAGTAAACACAACAAATTATTTGATTTTTTTAAGATAATGAAAATCCTAAAATCTATCCATCGATTGAAATTTAAAAGTTTCGTTTTGTTGGATATTTGGTTGAATAATAGATTTGGTTCTGAAAAAAAAAATTTAAGTTGAACTATAATGCTTTTCATAATCTTAAAAAATCAAAAAATTCACTGGTGCTTACACACTTTTGAAGCTGTGTGTATTTTATATGGCAAATTTAATATATGTACATATATATATAAAATATATAAATATAATATATATATATACAGCAATTTCAATTGAATATTATTTCTTTCCGACCTTTATTAAAAAGCTTATTTGATTTCTTCAATCCTTCCATTTATGTTTTTCAGTGCGATTTAAAATTAAATATCAGTCATCACAAAATTCAATTACATTGGAAAATAGAATTAAAAATATGAATGAAGGCTAATTTTTTAACACAATACAATTCGATTAACTGGCAGTATATCATCATGACGAAAAAGTCCCAAATAATTAATAATAAATTTGTAGATAGGTAGAGGGAATTTTTAGAATTTTCTTTAAATGTACATACATATGTATGTATATTTAATAATAAATTAGTTTTTGCAATAAAACTATTTAACATTTCAAATATATGAAAAATATACTTAAGTTTTATTTAAAGATTTAATAAAAAATTTCCAACCAATTCTACTTTCAAACGGAATGGAATTTTGAGACATCACACCAGTATTTTCAATTTATTTTCTATACAATTTTATTTCTTCTTTTTTTAAGAAAATCGATTAAATACAATTCTTAATTGAAAATTCTAAACATTTTATAATTTGGAAAATGTTTGTAGATTTATTCTTTTTATATTATTATAAAAAATTATAGAAAAATAAAAATTTAAAACAACTATTTTAAAAGAATGAGAAAAAGTAACACGGAGAAAAAAAATAATAAAATGGAATAGACATATATGTACATATTTAAATCCATAACAAATTATAATTTTGTTTGTTTATTTTTTTACAAGCTTTTATAATATTTAACTAAAAACAAATTGATTAAGTGGTTTCAACAGTTAAAAGTTAAAAGAAACTAAGTCAGATTGTTTTAAGAAGCTGAATTTTTAAGAAGAAATCGTAAATAAAGAAGAATAAATATTTAAAGTCTATTTGTAAATATTTTTTCTTTTCAATAATATTTTATCAGTTTTTTGTTTTTCTCTCTTTCGTTTTCTTTTTTGTAAAAATAAAATACAAATTTTTTAAATTTGTTTAACAAACATAATTATTTTTAAAATAATAGTAGTTTCTTGTTTTGTTTTGCTTTGTTTTCAAATTTGACTAAAATAAGTAATTATTAATAAACTAAAATATTAGAATTAAACAACTTTATTGCCTAAAAGAAAAAAGTATTATTTAAAAAAAAATGTTGTTTTGTGGTTGATTTGTTTTGTTTTATAGTTAGTTAGCACTAGAGTTGTTTTGTAGTATTTAGCAGTAGTTTGTAGTTTTGTTGTGTTTCTGTTTAATAGGATTCATGTTTTTATTTTTATATTTATTTTTGTTATCATTATTATTTATTGAGTTTTCTATGAATTATATTTTGTTTAAATTAAAATTATTATTAGAGGAGATGGTTGGTTGGCCTGGTTTCCGGGGTTATTATTAACAAACAGTAGCAGTTTATTCATCATTTTATTTATTTTATTTCTTATAGTATTTCAATGCAAAAAAAATAACAATTATACACACATTGCCTTTTTCCGTTTCCTCTGCATCTATTCAACAGTGTTTCAGTAGTTTTATTTTTAATTTTTATTTATTTTTGTATATTCTTTAACAACAAACATCAAGTACATAAATTGTTTTTCTTTTATGTATAATATTCTGATGATCATATAACAACAACTAACAATTTTTCTTATTTTTTAATTTTCGTTTGATTTTGTGACAACAATATTGAAAACAATAATAGTTTAAATTCTCCTTCCTTTTTAATATTCTAAAAATAGTTAATTTTTATAGATTTTTCCTTTTTAGTTTATAAGTACATACATTTATACGGAGATTTATATTTTTGTGTCTTAAGATGAGTCCTCAGTTTCTTTTGGTAGATGTGTGTGCAAAAAAGTAGTTTTGTAAAGGACATATTATAATATAATGAAATGGTAGAGTGTTTGGAAATAGATGTAGATGTAATGTTCTTTTTTTTTGTAATTTTAAGTTCATTTGAAAAAGCATCACTCACTCACTCATTCACTTTTCATTTCAAGATATGATATGATATGATAATAAGCTCTAATTTTTGTGAAAGAAAAAGATTCTATAAAAAAAAATCTTGAAAGAAAATCCTTTCAACTATCATCCTATCAACTATCTAATATCAACAATCTGCTTGAGATGAGTTTTGCGAAAATTTAACAAATAATTTCACAAAAAGTTTAGATTTTAAAATAAGGTTATGGATGGATGTGTACAAAAAAAACGTATTTTGCTATTAATGGCGTTTTCTTTTCTGGCAAAAATGTTACATATATGTTACACTTTTTACCCATTTCCCATATAAAAAAGGAAAAAAGTGTAACATTTTTGACAGAAAAGAAAACCGCATACATTTTTTCGAAAAATCGTTTAAGGTTTTTATATCAACTATTTGTATTTTTTACAAAATAATATTTGTAAAACAATACTTACAAGAAATATTTTAGTTTTTGCAAAAAAGTTGCAATGCAAATAAATCTCGCATAGAAATACTTTCGCATAGAAACGTGAACCTCTTATTCAAAGTGTAAGAAAAATTCCTTAACATTGAATGTGATTGAAAGAAATTTATTCACATATAACAGCGTGCAGCTTTATTAAAGATTTATCTTAATTGATTTCTGGGAAATATAATGAGGTGGGGCAAACTGCTCACATTTCATTATAACTGCTTAATTGCAGAAGAAAATCTTATAGAAGTAAAATTATAGAAATTTTTCATTATTAGGACATTTGATTGGAAAGAAAATAATATCTTTTTATTAACATCCGCTCTGAGATATCATTAAACTCTCAACAGTTTGACAATATTCTACTCTACATCTATTTAAGTCAAAAATAATTAATTAGTTAATTACAAAGTCTATTCCAAAATTTCATGGGATTATATGACTATTTTTGCTTACACACACGTACACATGCATATGTTCTGTTTTCAGTTGCGTATCTGTTTATTCTCTCGTAGTTTAAGTTTCAATCATTGAGCACATATTCCAATAGTGTCTCATAGTCGGGGACTCATCCTTCGTTCGCATTGTTTGTGTGCGTCGTTGAGTTATTGTTGCTGTTGTTGTTGTTATTTGCATTATTGTTGTTATTGTATTCATTAGCATTGGGCGACGGTTCCATTTTGATAACGCCCAAATGTGGGGTATGTATTCGCAATTGATGTTGAAGGAAATGTGTATTGCCCGCAGTACCTGGAGCGGGATGTATACGTCCGACAACAACACCGCCCATGGTAACGAAATTGCCATCGGCAGTCAAATGGCCACCCACCAGTTGGGCGGCATTCAATGAACTTAATTCGAGTGTTTGAGCTGCAGTTGCAATGTTGGAAAAAGCTTCAAGATTGGACGGTGTTGTTGCGGCTGAGCCATTAGTGGTTTGTTGTTGTTGTTGCTGTTGTTGTTGTTGCTGTTGTTGATTTTGCTGCTGTTGTTGTTGTTGCTGTTGTGTAGTTGCTATTATTGTTGTATTGTTATTTTGTAATTGTTGTTGATGTTGTGCTAGCGTGGAGGTAATAATTTGACGATGCTGTGGTTGGTGCTGCTGTTGTTGTTGGTGTTGAGCGAGTAGTTGTTGTTGTTGTTGCTGCTGTTGTTGTTGTGAATGATGTTGCTGATGATGTTGTTGTTGTTGCTGCTGAAGTCCATTATTTAGGCCCCCAGTTGCAACCACCATCATGTCCTCTAGTCACCCTTCCTCCTCCTCAGTTTTAATCTTTACGGGCACGTAAACTTTGTCCATAACATGGATTTTTATGTGATTATTCAGAGTACTAGATTGACGGAATTGTTTTTTACAAACGGCACATTCAAAGGGTTTTTCACCTGAAAAAATACAATTTTAGTAAAATTCATTATCAAACATATGCATACAAAATGAAGTATAGACTAATCTACTACTAATGATCGGAATATGTTTAAACACAGTTTATTTTAACTCCTCTAACTAAAAGGTTCCAAAAATATATACATATATCCAATAACATATGTATCCTTTATAAGGTCGCAAATATGTAATGTTAAAAATTAACAAACGTAATGAGAAAGTATTATGTTTTCTACCTATGGTAAATGATATTGAGTTTTCATTAAAACAGATTTTAATTAACGATATAAAATTCCATAGAATACTAAGCTAAACTGAAATACTCAATTTAATAAAAAAACAGAAAAGAAAAGAAACCCGATTTATAAAAGCCACATAAAGTTAACTTTATACCGTATTTTAGAGGAACTCTTTTCTGGCACATTTGTGCTTAGTATTTTATTTAAATCATTTCAGATATTAAGTTTCATTGTTTCATTTAATTATACAGATTTATCGTTAGCATGGACCAAATATTTAATTAATTCATTCAGTGCTTTATATTCTGCCTTTTTATGAGTGTCGTTTTCTTTTTACGACAACGACACTCATAATAAGGCTGATTAAATGACAACTTTTCATTTCTTTTTTCGAATTACAAATTCTAAATTATTTTCTGTTTTAAAATACTGAAATAAATAGATAAGCTTTCACATATGGCAAGGCTATTACTATAAGTAGAATATATAAAGTAAATATAATATACATATAATGGGATATAAGACTCACCTGTATGAATTTTCAAATGATTTGTTAATGTACTCAATTGGCGAAAATGTTTTGGACAATAGGTACAATTAAATGGCTTCTCACCGGTATGTATTTTCAAGTGATTAGTCAAAGTGGACGATTGACGAAAGGTTTTATCACAAACATTACATTTGTACGGCTTTTCTCCAGTATGGATTTTTACATGATTTGTGAGAGTACTCAATTGGCGGAAGCGTCGTTCGCAGACATTACACTGAAATGGTTTTTCGGGGGCGGGTCCACCCGACACCGACGTTGAGTTGCCATTATGGCCATTAGTCAAGACGGTAGCATCGCGGGCTATAAAGTGTTGTTCGGATAAAGCAGGACTGTGCGCAGCCGTGGCCACCAGATGTGCTAGGGGATGTTGCTGCAATATGGCATGATGGTGGGCCAGAGCACTGCCCGGTGGTGGTGCACCGCCTCCTTGTTCAGCAGCAGCTGCTTGAGCGGCCGCCGCTTGTGCTGCTGCCATAGCAGCCGCTTGGGCGGCAGCATGAGCCTCTGCTGTCACTCCTGCCAAATGCATAAACGGTATTGGAATCTCAGTGGGTGTTGGGGCTGAGGAACCATGTTGCTGTTGTTGGTGCTGGTGACCGTTGTTAGCGCCACCACCACCGCCTCCACTGCCATTACTCGATCCCCCATTTGTACTATCATTATTGTTATTATTGTTGTTGTTATTATGATTAGGCGAAGATGATACGATTACAATTTCACAGTTTGGCATGGCTGCCGCTGCTGCAGCAGCATGAGCATGTTGCAGACTTTTTATATGCATTCTAGGAATGCCTTAAAGTGTATATTTAATATTTGTTTTCAAACGTATGTTTAGCGAAATTAGAACTTTAAAAATTCCAAAATAAACAAATTCTCTTGTCTTATGATAATAATTGAGTATAAACTTTAGAAGTATGATCTTGTTAAATTATTGAATTAAATGTTATTATTTTTCTTTTTTTTTATTTTATTAAAAAAATTAATTTTTTTGATATCACGTATTAGGAAAGTTTTGCCATTTAGTAGGTAGGAGGAGCAGTATCGTTGATGTTGCTTATTTCACACCTGCAATTATATAATAATAAACAAATAAATTAAACAATTTTATATAAAGTAGACATAATTTTTCATACAAAAAATAAATTTTATTTTTATATATTCTATAAATTGTTTTTTCAATATTAAAAAAAAGGTCGAATAAAAGAACTAAATAATTTTTATATATTTTTTTTTTTTTTGAGAAAAATACTTAATTGTTTTATTCATCACTAAAATTGTAGAAATTTTAATTTGTTTACATAAATTGTTTGTTGGGTATTTCTAATATCATTTACTACCCTATAAAAGCAACTGTGTAAGAAAAAAAAACACGTTTTTTGTTGTTGGTTCCACTCTTTCTGTTGTAAAAAGAGCATACATATTTTTGACATAAGATTTTCACTATAACTACGCTCTATCACTCTTTCCCGCTCATTACCTTTTTACACACACTTTTCTTTTTGGAATTTATGCAAAAACTTCAAAAAAAAAAAATTCAAAGAAATTAAAGGAAAATAATCATAAAATGCAATATTACTAAAATAATTTATAGACAGTATACACTTTAGAAACACAACGACCTTTTTTGACCAAACATCTTGCTTAATGAAAGGTTATTTTTGCTATATTTGTATGTTCTCATTGCAATTTCAAGGCAAACTTTTTTTTTAAATCAGCTGGCGCGACCATGTGTCTGGCTAAACATTATAATAAATAACTGATAACAATTTAAAGCAACATCTTAACAAAAATAAATTAATTTTAAATATTAAGGGTTAGTAAAAGTTTTCCTGTTGATTTACCAATATGTTATTTAAATAACAATTATGCCAACGTGTTTGTTTCTTTTTTGTCTTGTTTTCTTACAGCCACCAGTTGTGTGTTGAATATGAAAACTGACTTTCTCCCTCCCTGTTTACCCCCTCAAGAGTTGACAACAACCACTTGACAAAGTATTTTAGAGTTAAACACGAGCCGATCGAGACGATTTTTTTTTTACTTTTTCATACTGTTTCTTACGTGCGTTACATGCAAGGTTGCCAATTTCATGATATTCAAAAACAGCCAGTTTCAAAAATTAAAATAAAAAAACGCTAATACTGCAAATTTTGTCTAACGAGAAATATATTTGAGGGAAATATTGATATATTTTATCTAATATACAGTAACTGTAAAATTCCAAAAAATTGTGCGTGTTTGTCCTATTAAATTTTTCTATGTTGCGCTTATTAAAAGTTTAAAGGCGCCAAAATATTTAGCTATGTACATATTGCAATTAAAAAGTTTTTGAAAAAGACAAAAATGTTTAAATTAATACAACGATCATATCTAATACCTACTTAACACATGTCCCACAGTAGAAAGTGTCAAGTATCAAATTATTAAAATAAATGTTATAATAGGGATCTGACCAAAAATAAAGCAAACTGAAACAAACCACTTTTTGTATATTAATTCAAAATAGTTAGTCTGTTCAAACAAATTATATTATATAAATAATCGCCAAGTCTGTTTAATAAAAGTAGCTAAATTGACAGCCTTGGTTACATGTGTTCGTTCAAATACATTTTTCATAAGGGGGTTTAAACTTGTCAATAATAAAAATACTACCAAAAACCAAAGTGGAACAGTCAGCCGACTCTCTCTACAAATGTGATTGTATAAAAAGAAAATAGAGAGAGACTTCCACATTGTTGGCCTGTTTCGATGATGATTTTAAACATTTATTCAATATTTAAAACAGCAAAAGTTTGTTATAGTGGTTTGACTCGGAAAAAAAACCAGCACATCATGAAGGGTTAAAATAAAACTTTGGAAAATATAATTTTTCTTTTTTTTTTATATGAGAAACTAGATTTTCCACTTTTTTAAGTCTACAACTTATTTTTTTTTTAATATTTCAGCAATTTTTTGAACACAATAACAAACGCTACCAACCAACCGACAGTCAGAGACACCGCAATGCTTGTTTCGTTCGTTCTTCCTTGTTTTTTAGTACAAACTTAAAAAAATTACTTGAATTTTTCCATAACAGAAACAAGACACATATCAGATTTTGAGGTTAGGCTTTTGCTTCGTGCTTTTATACTTAAACAATTGATAATTTTGGGTATAATTACGTTTTTCTAATATGGAAATTTATAAGGAATTTTGATTTTTTCCATAACTTCTTAATCATCTTCTTTTTCTGTCAACGATTACGAAAAAATGTCACGTCACACCCGTTGCAAATATTTTCACTTTTTGTAATTCTTTCACACAGCAGACACATTCGCTTACACACACGGAGACACAACAAACACACACATTTTTCACATTTCATTCATTTGCACGTTTGTTTCAACTTTGACCTACCTTACCACCTTTTTTGCGAGGCCGTTCCACTAGTTTTTCTTTTTTATATCAACTCAATATTAAGAAAATCTTGCTGTTTACGTCCCACTCTTTTTTTTTTGTAGATTTAGTCAAGAGTTATTGGATTATTTTGTAGCATATCTATGCATTTTTGTTTTAAATTCGTCTTTAACACCTTTTCTTTCTTTTTTACAGTGATTACATTCCTTTGGCAATCTTTTCTCTCAGCGCTTATCCTGTAGCGCGTTGTTTTCTTTAACTTTCCATTTAGTAATTGTTACAAACTGTATGTTTTATTTTATAAAAAATATAAATTATTTTTCAATTGTTGAGGTCGGTTAAGAAAAAAGTGTATTTGCTTTTTTGGTTGTAGCAAAAATAAAAAGAAGAAAAATTTACAAAAAATATTTTTTGTCGTATTTCTCTCGCGAACACACAATTCTTTTTTGACAGTTGTCTGCCTTGTATGCTTCATTCCATACGCATGGTTGCACGACAAGGTAGCATTTGCAAAAGGAAATAAGCAAATAAGAGTTGCCAAATAGTAGAGCAGCATATAGCAACGTTGTATTTGTAAAACGAACTATACACTGAAAAATCTGATTTACAGCACTATTAATTAATTATATATGTACATATATTCTGACAATTTTTACCTCATTGAATATTTAAACCTTTGTGAATTTTAAATTGTATTATAAATAAGCATATACATTGTTTGTTATACTCATAAACATGAGTGGTTAATTTTCTGGTCTGTTTGTTACTTACTCATTTTTGTGCGACTCAAAAAATATATGCAGCGGATTGTTTTTTTTTGGTTTATATACCAAAATTTATGCTTAAGTAGCATACAGATCCAAAAATTCTTTGTGTTTAAAAAATCATCCGATATGAAACAAAAAAAAACCTCCCTTTTTTACAAATGTCAATTGTTCTGTAATACTAAAGTTTTTGTCGATGCATTCCTTACCTTTAAAAAATCTATAGGTGTGAATTAAAAAAACAATAATTACATATTTATTAGCGACGTCTAATTACGAGTGTGCATGGGTTTAAATTTAGAAATATATATCTACATAATGTTTACTAACATCGGTACATAGACATTTAAAAGCAATATATATAAATGAAAAATAATGTGATTAACTTTGATATAATATGAGAGAACGCCGGTGGAATGAAATAACTAATTTAATACAACTTAAAAATCTATTGCAAAATGTTTTATTGGCAAATTTTATACAACAAGGAAAATTTGTTATTTTTATTGCTTGTTTTCTACTTTTTGACTTCTGCTTTTAGTTAAAATCTTTAAAACCTCCAGCCCTTTTATGCCATTAATTTGCTCACTCTGCGAACAATTTCTTGTTCGCACATGAATTTGTGTTGTTCGAACAACGTTGTGAAAACATATGTATGTTTGCACAACTATGTCTGCCATCAAATGTAATTTTTACACAAAAAGACCGTCATTTTAGAAAATTACAAAGAAAAGTTCTATATCTACACGATTACCCCACACAAATTTGTGTGCGTAATTCTGCCAATGTTTTGTGAGAACATGGGTTAATGAGGACAAACACGAGTAAACAAAAACTTTGACATTAAAAACCGTCAAAATAATAATAAATCTGGCAATAATGTTATGATTAAATTCAGTTTTGTTTATTTTCCCCCCAAAATCAGCTGTAACAAACCCTAAAATAAAATTGTTTAGTGCATTTAAAGTGATATGTAAATGTTTTTGTTTAGTGAATTAAAAATAAATAAAAGTGAAAACAATCTAATATCGTCAAGAAAAAACGCGAACGCATTAAACATTATCGTATTAAAGTAAGTTTAAACTTATTATTTTTATTTAATTTTTTTATATAAATAAACAAATGCAACATTACTTTGGTAAATGTTTGATTTTTTTTTGTCGTGGTTTTATAAACTTTTAAGAAAATATAAATTTATAATATTGTGCACACTTTTGAGCCATTAGCCTGACCATTAACTGGTTGCAAAGCTAATTCGTCTTCAACGCTATAACGTGGTGGCTGATCTGAAAAAAATATAAAAGCATTGGTAGTAAAAATATTCTATTGGAAATGGCTTCTGCGAGTATATTTTTCTACCTTCAATAATTTTGACTGATTTTTCATTACGACATGATATACCCTTAGATTTTTCCTTCATATCATCTAAGAATTTGGACAATTTGCTCTTCTCTTCTACCACATTATCGACTATATGTGTTGTTCTAGTCTGCGCTGCTACACTGGCTGCTTGTAATTCATTTCGCAGAGCTTGCTTGCCCCTTTCCACCATAGCATCTAATTCTGGGTCAAATGGATCTGCGCTCTCAAATGGGTTCGTACCCTCAAAGGGATTGCCAACGGATGAGTTGTGATTTGAATTTGCGGATGCTGTGGTACGCTCATCATCTTCTTGTATGCCTGTGGTTGTATTGCTGGATTGTGTTGTGATATTTGATGTGCCACCTCCGATTTCCTTAGAAATATTCTTCGAATGCTGGCAATCTTCAAATGCATGCTCTTCTATAGGCTTCTGTATATCAACTTTGTTTTTCTTGCCTGGCAACATGGAACTAAGACTATTTTTTGCATCTAGCACTTCAGTGGAAATTTTTGAGGTCACAGCGTCCGCCGCAAGTTTTGTATCACCTGCCATTTTACGAAGGGTACTTCCTACGGCATCTTTAACTCCTCCGGTAGCTTTAGCCATATTGTTACCAATTTGACCTACTGTGTGACGAGCATCAGTGCTGGCACTAGCCATTGAGTTGCCCATATTTTCCATTGACTGTTTCGCGCCTTTTGCTGCTTTTTTTGTATTTTCACTTATACTTTGTACAGCTCCTCGTGCTCCTGTAGCAGCTCTGATAGCAGCAGACTCTAGAGTTTCCTTAGCTCCTGTGAGTTTAGAATCTACGCTATCTCCCACATCCTTAGCTGTTTGTTCCATAGAACCTTTTGTTTCTATGAATTTAGCTTCGAGTTTGTCGGCAAAACTCTGGGATTTAGCTTCAACTAAATGTTCTACCTCCTGCTTGCTAGCCTTGACGTTTTTGACTTTTTTGTCAATTTCATCTTCCAATTCTTCTACTAAGTTTTCGGCTTGTTTTCTTATGTGCGATTTGTTTTTGCTGTCGTCATATTTCTTCTTTTCTTCGTTTTCTTCGTCATCTGGTTCGTCTAGAGATTCTTCGGAACCAGCAGATTTAATTTTTTTTACATTAGCAGTGACATCTATGCCATTATTAATGAAACGTATTTCATTGACGGTGACTGTATGATCTAAAGGATCTGTTGTTTCACTAATTTCCAATCTTAACTCCTCATCGTCTTCAGTAGGTGGCGTAGACATAGATACGGTCAAACCCGGTAAAACACCTACAATATATGTAAATGTATGCATTTAGAGAAAAATGTTTTAAAGATTTATTAAAACTTACCATTATTTTCCGTTAAAGCATGTTCTGGTATATTTTCCAAACTTTCTATCAATGCCGGAGATGTGTGCTCTATGAAATCGTTATTCATGGCAGCTTCATAAGAAAAATTTCGCATTGCTGTTTTTTTTAAAGTTGATTGTGGTGAATTATTGGGATTGCTTTCGGGGTAGGGTGTTTTGGGCCGTAACGATTGTACACTTGATGTTGCCGTTTCAATTTCTTTTTTTAGGGAACTTGCGCTGCTTGTTTGTGATTTTAGCGATTGAATGGGAGATTTTGTGTTGTCGGTATTAATTGAAGAGTTTTCATTGTTTGTTAAAACCGTTTCAAATGATTCTATTGATTCTGCAGATTTATTTGGGCTTTCGGTATGCGTCGAGACTAATGTTTTCTTTTCAATTGTATCTCTGGTGGGAAGTTCTTTCTCGTTGTTGTTATATTGGTATTGTTTTTCTGTGCCTTGGAGCTCTTCCTTTTCTTCTTTTAGACTTTCATTATTCTCATGAACTGGAGTGTTATTTTTAGGATTTTCCTCGTTTTTGTCTTCTATATTAGCATTTTGAGTTTCATCCAGTTTCATGGTTTTGCCATTTTTTCCATTTCGTATTCTATTCAATATGCCGCCCGTAGTATTTGCCATTATCATACTTTGTGACATGTACCTATGCTCACCTCCCGGCCCTATGGTGGCAGCCAGTGTTGATGACCTTGGTATACCATGTACCAAAATGTGACGATCTCCCAAAGCCATGTCCAATAAGCGAAGATTTTTAAATTTCGATATTTCTCTAAATGTCTTCAAATGATGACCACTTTCCGAGAATGTAGTATAAAATTTATTTGCCTTTGTGAGTACGGCATAAAAAGAGGTACCCTTGAGCAGTTTCCAAATGGGGCCATTTTCCTCACTATCGTAATCATAAAATCTCTGAAATATTAGGCTTTTATTTCGCACCGACTCGTAGCTGCGATATATGCTGCCCGTATTGGTGACTATAAATATTTCGCTGGCTTTTGAAATGTGCATGAATATTATTTGTTCATTGGACGAAAGATTCTTTTGAAGTTCCGTAAAGTCGGGAAATACAAATTCATTTAAACGACCCGTTAAATAAAGTTTTCCATTTTCGGTCAAGACCAGTGTGCTCTCTGGACCACATGTATATTGTTGTATGGGAGAATCCAAAATAATTTCATGCGGTTTTACAATGACATCTTCCACAGATCTACCCAATTGATGCGACTGATTAGAACCCCAACCAATGAGACGACCAAAGGCTAACATTTAAAATAATAGAGTAGATTGGCATACATAGGTTTAAATTGTTTTGTTATTCGCTTAGTAAAACTTTTCTTCATATGCCTTTTTAATTTCTTAAAGTTTTCCTCAAGAAATTAATAATTTTTTTCATTTATAAACTAAAGGGTGATTTTTTAAAAGCTATAGGAAAGTTTTCCAAAAAAAAAAACACATAAAATTCAGAAAAATGCATGAAATCTTTATTTGAATCGATAGTACGTACGGTCCATATAATTTAATGTTTGAAGATTATTTCATGCAAAGATTGACCTTGATTGCGCCTCAAATGGTCCATCCGCTTAGTCCAATTTTGGCATACTCTTTCCAAGATTTCGGCCGGTATCTCACGAATAAATGCTTCAATGTTGACTTCCAATGCGTCAATTGACGCTCATGTCTGTATAGACATGAGCTTTAACATAGCCCCACAAAAAATTGTCTAAAGTCGTTAAATCACACGATCTAGGCGGCCAATTGACCGGTCCCGAACGTGGAATAAAATGTTTACCGAACTCGCCTCTCAATAAGTCCATTGTTGCCAGTGTTGCCATTTTAGCACTTTCAGTGCTAGATTTAGCATTTTGTTTCTCGAAAATGCATTGAAATTTTTAAAAATTATGCTAAATGCTTTTTAGCATAATTTGTTTGGTAAAAAAATTTTTTTCTCGAACAAATTTTTACTATTTTAAAAATAACTTTTACCAATATTTTAACAAAATTTCTTTCGGTGTGATAAGTAAATGAACACGGAAATTTTTCAATTTCAATGAAATGTAATCTATTAAATCAAGTCAACAATTGTTATGAACAAAATTAGAAAAAAATATAATTTATATTTGTAACATTTGGAATAAAAATTGTATTGTTACATTGAAAAAATTTAGCACTTATTTTTTCTTCTGTAGAACATTTTAGCACTTAGTTTTTTAAGTTTTAGCATATTTTCAAATTCATTTTCTGACAACACTGATTGTTGCGCGTGCTGTGTGGCATGTGGCACCGTCTTGTTGAAACCACATGCCATGCAAGTCAAACTCTTGCATTTTGGACAAAAAAAAAAGTTGGATATCATCTCACGTTGTTGAGTCACAGAGGCCCAATTGCTGCGAACGGCGACGAACCGATAATTGATGGTCATCATTAACACTGGCCGATAAAGCTGCGATATTTTCTTCAATTCGCACTCTACGTAAGCGTGTTGGTGGTTTAATGTCCAACAATGTAAATTTGGTGAGATACTTAGTCACAATAGCCCGAATAACCGCTTCAGTGGGTCGATTAAACTGGCCATAAAATGGAAGAAGCGCGCGATGAACTTTCTTAACAGAGCACGCATAATAAAATTCAATAATTTGCAAGCGTTGTTCGTTTGTAAGACGATTCATGGTTAAATTATAGACCAAACTGAAGATGATTGACAGTGAAACAAAACACGAAACGTGCGTCAGCTGTTTAAACCAGTTTTGCCAAAAAGATAATAGCTAAAAAATCACCCTTTATATTAGTACTTGAATGCCGTTTCGAAGTATTTTCCTATTCGTTTTCTATTCTCTTAAATGCTAATAGATATCCTGTTTATGTATTTTTTCTTTCTGCAAAAATTTACACTTTACTCCCTCTTTTTTGATGTTATTGTTATGACTAGATGTACTTTAGAGTAATCAGAATTATTATTATATTAGTTTTATTCAAACCATGTGTGTACATTGCCAAATGTAAGAGTCTTCGGCATAGGTGGCGAAGGGTATAAAGTGTCGTTCCGTTTGTTTTTCTACAATATCCATTTGTTACCTTAAAAAGCCTATATATTCTGGATCCTTGTAGATAACACTATAAATTTATCGATATCCGACTGCTAGTGTTTTGATAGAATTAACTTTTTCGAAGCCCCAAAAACCTACGAACCGACATATGGTATATGGTATATCGTATATATACATATATTGAGAATGGCTGAGATACAATTCTTTACACCAAATAAATAAGAGAGTTTTTAGTTGTGAGTACATACAATTAAAATCATTTATTCGCATAGTTTACGTTTGGCTATGAATTTCTTTTAATTTGATTTTATTTAATTTAATATTTTTGCATATATCTCGGTTACTAATGCTCTGCAATCGTAAATATCCATATTTAAAGCAACTCATAAATTTGGTGTTGAGGAGTTCCGAGTTAAAAAAATGAAATGAGGCTGCGAGAAAAGCAAACTAAGACCACATGCAAAGATTGATGGATCGAATTTGTCAAAAAGATATCATTAAATTTCAAAGTAATATTTATTCGTATTTAAATTGAGGAAGACATGAGATGATTTTTGAAATTTTTCATTGTTTTTGTTTTCATTACTCCATGGTCAGTTATATATTTTAATAAAATTATGAGATGTTTCAATAGAAATAGTTTTATGTCACCATAGTGGGGAGGGTTTATTGATCGGTCCGTAATAGGTTCACATATGTTGGTCATTTCTGAAAAACAGTAATTGTAGGGTATTTTATGCTCGGATTTGATCGACTTTACTTTCATACTTATTTTTAATAATGTTAAACTTTAAAGTTTAATAGTTTTGTGCTAAATTTTCAAAACAATACCGTAGTCCATCTAGGTTGTAAGTATATACATTAGGGTGGCCCCAAAACCCCGTTTGGGTTAAATTGCATGTTGTTTATAATCAAGAAATTCCAACTATTTATTTAAGTATATTCTATGAAAAATAAAAAAAAATAAAATTTTGTATGAAATTTTGAAAATTTTTGAATTTAAAAATTTTTTTTTTTAATTTTTGATAACCCATTGAATACGCCTCTCCAAGACCTTTCATATGATACCAAATTTACGTATAGTTCCTTTGAAACAAATGTGAAAAAAAATCAAAAAATCTCTAAAAAGGACATATTTATCCTTTGATCCAGCTCACCAAATATTGACCCCAAGACAAAAAAATGGAGTAACGTAGTCTTAAAATGAATCAAATTTTCATATTAGTCGGGAACATCGATACCTTATTTTTTCTCCATACAAACGGGGCCACCCTAATATACATACATATTTCTAAACTCTCAAATTGAATCTAAGCTGCTTTTGCATGTCATAGATAATCAATATTGCTAAAAACCTGTTGTTGATTTTATGCAATTTGCATGTTTATAAATTTCTAACAAAACATTAGATAGCATAAAAAAAACAGCAAACATTAACACAGTTAGTACGTCTAACTATCTAACTAAGTTAAGTAGAGAGACAGGCAGGCAGACTTACATGTCAATAAAACAAAATGTTTATTTCCTGCTAAAACATTTATAAAGTTTTCGGCTTCCTCGTTGTTCGACAAACAGTCATCGAACTCTTCCAAACGAAAGGGTTTTCGTATAATTTCACATAATTCCTCGTTGACTGTTGCTTCTGTAAAATTCGTTGATACAGTGCTGCCACTGGCAAATATATTACGACCCGTAAAAAATAGTTCATTTGATACTAGAGTAAAACAAAATAAATAAATTAAACAAATAAATACTGTAGAAATGACAATAAACAATAAAATTTATTACAATCTCTTAACTTACATGTTAAAATAATAGACCAATCATTACCAAATGATATATCGGCTATTTTCAGGCCCAAAGATTTCAATGATTTGACGCATGTAGGTTTTATAATTATGTCTCCATTACTGTTATTATTATTATTATTGTTGTTGTTGTTATTTGCGTTTGATGAATGTTGTCCTCCAATACCCAGCTGGCCATGGTGATTTTCACCCCAAACAAATAAGCGTCCTGATTCTATTTGTATGTTAAAATGAAATAATGTATACATAGGTATAATACAAATTACATTTACAACTTTTGTCAATTTACATTCATGTATCTATTGTTATATTAAGACAAATCCATATTTATTTGTATGTGTTTGTATTTGTTGACTGATTAGGGTTTTTTCGATGACTCTTTTGTTGTGTGTTTGTGTTTATTTAACATTATTTCTTATTTGGGTTATTAACTTAAGTCTGTTTTTTATTCATTATTTGTGAGTTTAATTTTGTCCTTGTTTCATTAGCTTGCTTATTGATTAATGAAATCATTATTCTGATATTGACTATTGACAAAGTGGTTTGTATTGGCAAAAGTTACTTTTGCAATTGAATTTGCATATTTGAGATTAAACTGAATTATAAAAATGTAATAATGTTATTCGAATATGTAGAACAATTTCAAGTAGTTTTCAAAAAATGAATTTCAGTGCACAATATACTCGTATATAAGTTTGTCATCATTACCAAGGCAACCAAAAATATGCAAATAAAAAAATGAAAAAAGTGCGCTTAAAATATAAAAAATAGTTTGTTATTTTTTTTAGCAATTTTTATTAATTTTTTTTAAAATACTGGGTTAAATAATTATATATGTAGATGTGATGTTAAAAAATAAAAATAATAATGTATTGGTGACAGATTTTGTCCAGCAAACATAATGTCAAACGCTTTAAATATGAAAAAGACAGTTTTTGCCAGATTAAATCAATGTAAATTAAATTTTAAGAAAAAGAAAAAATATCAGAGACCGTAAATAACAGTTAACAATACCAAAAAAAAAAAATTCAGAACAGTGATTTTGAGACTTTATTATACCCTCCACCACCACAAGTGGCGAATGGTATATATAAGTTTGACATTCCGTGTGCAACGTTGAGACCCAGCTAAATATATATATTCTTAATCCTTATGGAATTCCAAGTCTATTGAGTTATGCCCGTCTGTCTGTCTGTGTAAAACTTTCTAAGCAAAATCGGTATAGTAGAACGCAAATTATGGATAAAATATGTGACAGCCTCCATCAAAATATGTTATTTTTATGTTGTTTTTTGCTTTTTTGTTTAAATATATTGCAGATAATAACATGCAATTTTGTACACGTTATTTATACGACAGAAAAACAAACTATGTATTATGAAAATAGGAAGATTGGACCTGTCCATAATTTCTCATAGCCCCCATACAAACTCCTTCGCGAAATACGGCTCAGTAGTAGATAAATGGCTATAACAATACAAAATTCAGCAAAAATAAGTTTCATGTAACAAGAAATCGCTAAACGAAAATTTTTTCAGTTCGACCCATATTTGACCATAGACCAATATAAAGTCTGCTTCCAAAATTCACTTAAATACAAACGTAGAAATCTAGTATAAATATTGTTACCATAACTCTAAAATTCACGTTAATACTAATATTTGAAATTCGACGCCTGAAATCCTCATATGCATAAAATTCCCTTCTCCGAAATTTAAGAATATCGGCCCATAATTGGTCATAGCTGCCATATAAGGACCACTTCCGAAAAACCAAAAATGTCTAATACATATCGAAACCGAATTAATTTTATACAGATCAAAAATTATAATCCAGAACTCATACTAATAGGTTGTCCTGTCAGTCCATAATTAGCAATATATATGTATGTATGTATATGGTATAAAAACCAACCACTAAACTCTTGTAGATAACGTTATTGAGATGAATTTCAAACAAAATAAGCCTCGAATACCACTCATATAACTCTTGTAAATAAAGTTATTAAGACTACATTAAACCAAAATAAGCCTCATCTTATAACTTAACCCTTTTTATACTCTAAATAACATTAAAGATTGTTATGATCATCAGTAGTAAATGATGGTAACTGATTGGTAATTACACAAGTGGTCAAAATTAGATAAAATTTCAAAGCATTTCAAATAAATTATGTTGCTCGTAAAATTTGCGCTAAATAAAAAACACTGAATAAGGATATTCTAGTCGTATTTAATTTACAATAGAGAAAAAATATACATAATAAAAATTAAATAAAATATAAAACATTCATATTTAGATACCTTATTGATAAGAAGAGGAAATAATTTAACAATAGATTCGTATCAGGAACGAATGGCTTCAGGGTGAATAATTAATTATTTTTCTAAACATAGTAAACATATTATTATTAATACGGCTAAGAATTTAATGGAAAGAATATTAAATATAAGTGACAACGAAGAATAAGGAGAAAATAAGGAATATAGTAGAATACAATAATTTCCCAGTTCAGCTAATTTATAAATTAATAAGACAATATAAGGGAAAAAATTAAAACAATGCAAGAAACACAATATTACCGAAAATTTATAAATCGATAACTTATGTAACGGGTCCGCCATCTAGCGTTTTTTTTTCAACTAGTGCTTATTTCGTGAATGGTAACACGTAGCTCATGTCTGATTTGACAGATAATTTGTTGTATCCTTCCACTGCACGAATATGGTTGTGTATACGCTTGAACAACGCTGGGAAATATTGCGACATTACTTTGAAAATCATGGTAATGTTGCAGAATGTGTGCGAAAATTGCGTACAGATTTTGGAAGAAGAGAAGCACCGTCAGCTCCGTATGTTCTATATCTTGTGAAAAAAGTGAAAGAAACTGGCATCCTCATCGATAAACCAAAGCGTGAAAAGCCAAAAACAGTGTATACACCCGAGAATATTGCTGTTCCGGCAAAAAGTGTGCGTGAAGCGTCATCAACATCAATTCACCGTCATTCTCAACAATTGAACATTTCGGAGACATCATTGAGACGAATTTTGCATAAATACCTTGGTATGACGCCATACAAAGTCCAATTGGTTCAGGAGTTGAAGCCAACTGACCATCCAATGCGTTTTCACTTCGTTAAGTGGGCCTGCGATCGACTTACAGAAGATACCGATTTTGCCAAAAAAAAATCATATTTTCAGATGAAGCTCATTTTGATCTTGGCGGGTATGTAAAGATGCAAAATTGTCGCATTTGGGGCACAGAAAACCCGCACGCATATATTGAAAAGCCGATGCACCCAAAACGAGTCAATGTTTGGTGCGGATTTTGGTCCAGAGCCATAATTGGGCCATTTTTCTTCGAAAATTAGCAAGGAGAGGCCGTTACAGTCAATGGCGATCGTTATCGGGTCATGTTGAACGAATTTTTGTTCACAAAAATTAAAGAGGAGGATAGTGGCAACATTTGGTTTCAACAGGACGGCGCTACGTGCCACACAGCCGAAGCTACACTCGATGTTTTGCGCCCTGTTTTTGAAGATCGCAATTTCAGTCGTAGAGCTGATGTCGTTTGGCCACCTCGGAGCTGCGATTTGACACCGTTGGACTATTATTTGTGGGGTGCCGTCAAAGATAAGTGTTACGCCGACAAGCCAGAGACAATTGACGCTTTAAAGGACAATATTCGTGAAGCCATTGGTAAAATACAGCTGCACACAATCGATAATGTGCTTAAAAATTGAACCGATCGTTTAGGCTACTGCATGACAAGTCGAGACAGCCATTTGAATGAAATTATTTTCCATTATTAACCGGAAGGATTGTACTTTCAAATAAAAAAAGAAATTTGAGAAAATATTCAGTAGTTTTTTTTTTATAGCATTTTCAAACAAAAAAAAATATTTGGCGGACCCTTTATATCCCGGAAATATCAGAACGATTAAAGAGATCAAAAAAATTCGATACTGACAAATAAAGCATGGCTTACAAGACTCAATACACATTAGATAAATTATTTAGTAAAACAAAGAAAAAATAGGAAAATGGAACATGTCAAATGTTGTATTTAAAATTCCTTGTGACGGAAATGATAAAGAAAATTGTAATAGAGTATAAGGTATAGGCACCACGAAAAATAAACTAAAAACCAGAATTGCTGGATATAATTCAGACCAAACCAACTGCGTCATCTTCTCATCGTAATAAATTAAATTACTATCCAAACTTTGAAAATGTATCAGTATTAAACACTGAAAATAACTGCAAACGTTCTTATATGTTAGAGATGTTACAGATAATTAATGTACCTACAACTAAAAGAATCAACTACAAAGCAGATACTGAAAATGTAGCACAAATTTACAGACATTAAATACATAAAAAATAAAACATCTTACAAATATTGTATGTATAATTAGTAATATGGTCTACTTGTTATAAATTATTTTATAATTTTGTTATGTTAACAAATTTTCATATACATACTTTTTTCTATGGCAAAAAATTTGAAATTTATAAAAAAAATAAAAAAAAATTCCTGAAGATGCTACATAAAGACGTAGTGAATTATTGAAAATAAAATTTTATCAAAAAAGACCTTTAAGCTTGAATAATTTCTAAAATATTAATAAAAAATAAATAAATATAAAATTAAATTTAATTTTCATTAAATTATTTTTACTGAAGTAGGAATTGTTTGACAACTTGACAAATTTTTATTATTAAAATTTTTTTTGATAATTTTCTTGTAAAGTTGTAAAGCAGTTCCTACTTCAGTAAAAATAATTTAATAATAATTTTTCCTAAATATAAAATAAATAAAAAACTGATACTTTTCAAGATCGCAAGAGAGAGAGAGAGAGAGCAAATTAAAGAGAGTGTCAAATTTACCACCGTTTTTAGTAACTTTGGCACTTCAGGAGAATAGTTTGATCCAATTAATTTTATTGTTGCACATTTTAATTGCAAGTAAATTATATATATTCATTCTTTGGCTCAGAACTTTAACTACTTTTAAAGAAATTTTAATGTAAAATTAAATAAGATTTTGATAAGATTTATCTCACAGTTTATTAGCAAATACAAATACAGCAAAGTGAAGTCCTTTATAATTTGCATTAAACAAAATTTCGTGTACTCCTCTGTTAGTAATAATTTTAATATGATTAGATTTTCTTGCACGGAATTAGTTCTGTTCCAAATTGCATTTAAACTTTCACCTATGAACTCTTTGTATTTGTATGTAAGTATATTGGAATTCGAATGTAAGAACGTCTTTCAGTGTGCCATTAATGTCAACAGCATTTCCTTTGTTCAACAACAAAAGAAAGAAAATAAACAATAATAACTGCAACAGTGTAAAACGATAATTGTAATAATAATGTCAGCAACGTGGTACTCGTATGATTAATCGAAAGAGAAAGTTTTTTAAATTTTACCTGACTAAATAATTACCAACAACATGCAACTAGATTTGAATTCTTTTCTACTAGAAATCACTAAAGCAATTTCCACTGTAGAATTTTCAAAATGAAAACAAGTTTAAACAAAAACTCAATAAGTGTTTAAAAATTCAGAAGCAATACATTGAATTAAAAAGAGAGGCCGCCATCTTAATACTTTTAGAAAACCTTTTCTCTCATACTCAAAACAATAAGGAATAAGGACATAGACATACACACACTCTTACAGATAGTACATCTGAATGAAAATAATTGTTGTGCTCAAAACCATATAAATTCTAGATATGTAATAAATTTCCTAAATCAGACACACACACACACACACAAACGGTACTGGGACATTTTTTTTTAGTAAAAATTGTAAATTAAGGTAAATTGGTAAAAAAAAAGTATATTCATTTTATTATTGTATTAAAAGATTACATTATATTTTGTGTAAACCTATTTGGGGCCTGGTTAAAATATTTCAAATCTATAATACAGAATTGGCTGAAGTGTTACATTGCTTTACTTGTTATACGAGTCTATGCCAAAATATAGGAACAATCTTCAGTGATAATAAACTACAGTTTAAATAATATAATGCCTTGTTCGACCGCAGAGTTAAAGCTTAAGAATATTATATAAAAATATTTTATTCGAATTTTAGAAATATGAGTTAAAAATTAAGGATGAAGTAAAAAAAGTTCTGAACAGGAATGTGAAAAGCAGTCATGTTCAAAAAATATCACGTTTAAATATATAAATTTAAATATTATGAATGCGCAAGGTGAAGTTTATTGCTGATATTTTCTTATAATTCTTGAGATACTGCTGTAATTAACCAAATCGGGTGATCTAGATAAAGGCTTTTATTCAAAATAAACAAATATCTGTTGCTGTCGGGTGTATTCGATTTCGGCAATAAAGTTGAATTGAAATGTTTTAAAACCATTTTGGTTGCACTTATATTTCTCAATTTTCTTTAAATTTCTTTTAATAAATTTTGAAATTCTTTTCTGTTTGAAACTTATTTATATTTTGTTGTTATGTACTCCTCAATTATATTTCAAATAATACAGGTCAAACTCCCCGAGGAGTTGAACAAAGTTAAATGAAAACTATTGAATGTAGGTTAAGAAAATACACACTCGCAGTCACAAGTTAAAGTAAAAACACCACCATCCAACCCAATTCAATTTACTTTTCAAATACTAAATACTACATATGTACATATATCCATATAAAGACATGTATATTAACAGGTAGATACTCGTAGAAAATGTATAGTCAGTGTAATAATTGATAATGTAAATAAAGTATAAAGAAATTACCACAAATCACAGCACTTTGATAAGGACCGGCTATTAGACGTTTAATTGGATCGTTTTTTATATAAAAATAACTTTGTGTATTTTCGGCCAAATGAGATTTTCCCAAAGTAAAAATGGCACCAGTATTGGGTATATCCATGATGGCGATGATGATGTTATAAATGTAAATTTTTTTTTTATTATTATTAATGTTATTATTATTATTGTTATTGTTATTGTTATTATTATTGTATTGTATTGTAAATTCATTTGTTTTATTTCCGTTTGGTGATAAAATATTTAACCTTTGGCATTTTACGCAATAAGTTAAGTTTATTTAATTGCTCTCTGAATTATTAAAGCAATAACGAAATTATTGAAATGTTAACTCTCGGGACAAAAAGCAAAAACAAAACCAATTTTTTCTATCATTTCTTTATTTATTTATTATTTTTTTTTTTATTTATAATTTTTTTTTTTATTTATAATTTTTTTTTTTATTTATAATTTTTTTTTTTATTTATAATTTTTTTTTTTATTGATTTTGGCTTTCTTTTAAATAACGCAATATTTTAATTTAATTTCTGTTACTTTATTTAAAATTGAATTTAATTTTCCATACTTTTTGATTTATATGTATGTAACTATGTGTACATATTAGCTTAGTAGTAGTGTTTTGTATATTTTAGTTTTGCATAAAAAAAAACTGTATAAATGAATCCTGTATTATTTTGACGCGTTTAACGCGTTCTCCGTGTGCGGTCAATACAACGTTTATACTGCAACTGGACACTAAATTTGTTTGAACTGTTAGTTTTTGTTCTCTCGCTGTTTAGTTGTAGTGGTTAGCTATATTATTATTTTTGTTGCTGAGTCTAGTCCTTTTTAGTACTATTTAACTGACTAACTGTTGGCTAAGTCTCTAGTTCTTTTAGTTTAAGTGTAAGTGTTAGTATTTACTTGACCGTTTTACAGGCTTGTACTAAAACGGTTCATTTAACCTCTCTCTCTTTATTTTGCCAGTGGCCAGTACTAATTTATTTATTTTTCTTGTTGTTATTTAAATTAAAAGCAAAAGCAGAGCAAAATAACTGTGTGAGTTAAACAATTCTGGGTTTTCTTTTATATTTTTTCATTTCTCATTACAAGTGTTTTTGTGATTGTTTTTCGGTTTTTATTGTTTATTCTGAAATCGTGGGAACAAAAATAAATTAACGGTGAAAGTGCCACCTTGTTCCGTTCAAATTAAATTGTTGTTATTGAATTATAAAATAGAAAAACTCAGTTTTCTTAAACTTGGAAATTTATAGTCCTTTAACCTTGTCAAAGTTGTCGGTTATATTCAGAAAATAAAATATGGAAATAGCTTATCTTAAAGGTATGAGTAGACAATATTGCATGTGTCTAATTTCTGTTTGAAAAAATTATTTATTTTTATTAATATAGGTATAGAGACATTCATTAAATCGATTTGTTTAATGTAAAAAAAAGAGTTCAATATGAGTTTCCTGCATTGGGCCAGTATTCCCATTTTTGTCTAATTTAATTTAGCCACTTAAATGTATTTTAAAGTTACCGTAATTGACATAATGATGTCACTAGGCATGTGTGATTTATCGATTATTCCACATTAATTAATCTAATATTTCTAGTATTTGAGTTGTCATTATTCATATTTGAATTGGGTAACTGAGGAATCGCAATACATATTTCTGATAGTCGGGTTGTAAATTCATCTAAACGTAAATGTTTCATTAGTCTAATTATAAATTCATTATCGCAGTTTCCGTGCTGCCTAATAGTTTAGTCTACATAAATCGCACATAATTAGCAAGTGTGTAAGGAACGGAACGTAGATTAATTGTGATACCCTGACAAATTTCTAGACAACTTCTCTAATAGTTGCCATTTGTGTTCGGACATTTAACAACCAAACGGTGCATAGTAAGTACTATGAGTGTAAACGATTTTCTATGAAGAGTAAAAAGTGTCCTGGTCCTCTTCCATATTAGAGCATAATCGTAGACTACTGTAGACGCCAATTCATCAATCATATTCGATACCGCAATCTAGGGTTGCACAAGAATGACATTCACCATTCTTGTGCAACAGTTCCGTCTAATTAAGAATAGAATTAAATTTCTATGTTTATTTCTCTATGCACTTAACTAACAACCAAACTAACAACTAACAACTTAAAAATCGTAAATAGTTTATCATAGCTAAAAAACTCTGAAAAATATCTATACAAAATTTATCTAGCGATTAATGACAACTGTTCAATGACAGGCATAAATAAATTATTTTTGTTCTATTGCAAAAAAAAAAAATTTATCCACACAGAAAAAAATAAAAATGAGTTTCAATTAAAATATTTGTGGAATCAATTAAAAATTTAATTGAAATCGGACCTGTAAACAAAATGATAGTATCAATTAAAAAAAATGTGAGATTTAATTGAAAATATCAGAAAAAGTAATTGAATCAATTAAAATTTTAATTGAAAATTATTTTAAAATCAATTAAAGGTTTAATTGAAAAAGAAACATGATTTTTTTTCTGTGCACTTTTCTTTAACTGTTGTTCTTTGAATTTCTTAAGTTCTCAATATAAATTAGAGATTACCAGTTACTCATATATGTATATGACCTCAATAAATGTCTAGGTTTCTATGTAAATTTATTTATTTATTAGTTTTTGTTGGCTTGTGATAATACTAGTCCGTCCAATAATACAATCCCCTAACAAAAAATCTCGTCTCAAATGTGTATATTTTAATTAACTTCTAGGTTTCTTATGCTCGTTTGGTAAAATCCCCCCCAAAAAACAAAATCAAATTCTAATTCTTAAAACGAAAAATAAAGTAAAATAAAATAAAACAAAATGATAAGAAACGCACAATTTTTACTTGGCACGATTTTCTTTGAAATTAGCATATTAAATATATGCCGCCAACTAACAATTAAAAACATTCATTTTCTATGACTTAATGCCACCATAACCAAACACACAGATCCGCACGCAGTTCAAAGAATTCAAAAAACAAACCTAAAGAAAAGAAACAAATTAATTAGAAAAACTACAAACTACTAAATGAGTTAATAATATGAATAATACAAAAGTACTCGTAAGTATCTACCTACTACTTAGTACTTCATATCAATATTAACAAACTGTTAGTAGTATGTAAGAAGTAGTGTGCGGTTTCTACATTAAAAAAAAAATGAAATGGATTTCATTGAGTGTTTTGAGAAAATATGTACCTACATATACTCGTATTAAAAATTGATTCCTTTAAATTTCAAATTTAAATGAGTAGCATCATAATATGATCTTGCTTTAGCTTGTTTTGATGCCTTGTTATAATTATTTATTTATTAGTAAACATAATATGATCATGTTCAACAATATTATGGTTCAACAATCATAATATGATTCCATCTCATCCATACTATGGTTAGTAAATATATATGGTGCTACTATTGTTTATGTTGTTTATGATTGTTTAGCCATACATAATCTAATACTCGTACTTGATAATTTTATGTTCATATTAGATGATATTATGTTTGTAATCATATAGGAATCATAGAAAAGGATACAATTGCTTTAGTAAAATATCTAACATGAAATTTTGCGAAATTTTATATATATGTATAAATATAGTACAATTAACCCTCCGGTGAGTGACAGTTCTGAACTTCACGGCCGTGTGAAAAGGTCCCTACGGACCTTTTTTGTAAATCATGTTTTTTTCATATAACAAATTTTTTTTTATTGTTTATAACTAAATTCTACATACAAAAATAATTTTTTCAATTTTTTTTAACTCAAATACATTAGGGATGATGATAAAAACAAAAAATTCTAAGAACTGGTTTATTGCTAGTGGTATAAAATTAGAATATTGTGCCTTTCCTTGAAAGCAATAAAGTTCATGTCTTCGAATTTTTCTTAGAATTTTTTGTTTTTATCATCATCCCTAATGTCTTTGAGTTTAGGTCTTTGTGTTCAGAACAAGTTTGGAGGGGGGGTTGTAGTGGCCGAAGTAGGAGTAATTTCAGTTTGAAAAGACAAAAAGGTTCCTAGGGACCTTCTCACTCATCGGAGGGTTAAAGGTAGACAATTTTGCCTTGGATATTGTCTATGCACATTCGTGAATTTACAAAACATCAGCAGTTTCTACTAAAGTGTTATAGGTTTATGAAGCAGCAAATGTAAAACTCAAAATTCATGTTTTATTTATCCATATCAAACATTTATTCATCTATGCAAATATTCACACTTTGTGCCGAAAGTAAGAAAATCTTCTTAAAATTTTTAACTTTGACTTTGTGTATGTGTGTGTATATATGGCTATATGTGCTCCTTTGTGGTCTCATAAATTTGTGAGCTAAAATAAAAACATTTTTTGTCGTATTTACAGGACAATGTCCCACAAATGTATGAATTCTTGTTGTTGTTTTAGACTATTACAACTAGTACTACAAACAGAACTATGTTCATGGTTTTTGTTTTTGTGGTGTCTTTAATTTTTCTCTGACTGTCTACATATATTTAACCCATATTTGACCAGTACAACAAACACTGCATTTAACTCCTGATGTTTTTAGGTTTATACCATGGTTGGTAAGGAGGGAGGTTTTCATACTTTACTCCTTTCGGTTATAACAATCATATAAAATGGAAATTTTCATAAACAAACTTATTTCTCTTTTACACTTTATGTACATTTGTATGAATGTTATGAATGTTTTTTTTTCTTCATTCCGTATAAATAGAAAATTATTTGTTTCTATTTAAAGTGTTGCTGAGTTTTGCTTTACGAGTCTACTAACCCAGTATGAGGCCTTTTGTTTAATGTTTGTTGTTGTTATACTGTGCTAAGTTGACATTATTCTTCTTGTGCTGGTTTTTTATTTAACATTCTTGTTTTAGCATTTTTTTTATTTTGGTCTCGATGCCAACGTCACACAAATATCCGGCATATTTTTAAAGTTTAAACTTATAAAAAGATTATTTACATTTTTCTATAGGCTTTAAGGAGCTTTCTGAAATAGAAGCAGAGTTTCACAATTCGTTTGTTTTTATAAATACAGTCGACTCTTGATAATTTGAAATTCAAGGGACCAGAGAAAAAGTTCAAATAATCGAGATTTCATATTAAAGAGAGTTTAAATTAACAAGAGTTTAATTAAAATTTAAGATCTAGAACATTTGGCATTTGCACTTTCGCAAAACCATTTGCACCAAGCACTAAATTCCGCAAATGAGCAAAGAAATTTTATTTTTTTATTTTACATAGGAACTGTTGATGTGTTGTGTATGCTAAAAGCAAACGATTTTAATTTTTGTTTTAAAAACAGAAACAAAATCACATTACGAATTCAAATTATAGAGTGTAAAAAAACTAAACTTGAAATTATAGAACGTTGTCGGGCAAGATGTCATTTCTATAAAGCAGCGCATATTAACTAAAATAAATCATTGTTTTATTTATTTTATATTTTGCATAAAACACAGCACATTAAAATAATTCACATTATAGAGCGCAGAGCCAAAAAATTTAAATTATAACGTTAAATATGCCATTCAATTAAATTCAAATTACCGAGGGGATCAAATAACTAAGATTGTTTTCTAATTTATTAAATGTTTTTCAAGGGACCTGGAAAACAGTTCAAATTATCGCGAGATTCAAATTAACGAATTTCAAATTATCAAGAGTCAACTGTAGAAAAAAAGAAAACTAACAAATATTTTGGCTTTTACAAAATGCAATTTGAACTGATCACCACTTGTCATGGCTTTGGACATTACAGTAATATTAAAATCATGACCATAAGATGCAAAAAGTCTACCGAAATATGTTTCATATACCGGTATTATGAACTCTATCCGATTTAAAGTAGTTATAAAGCTTTTGATTTGCAAGTATCAAAAGTAAACGCTTACTTTCATCTGTTTCATCTATATAAGTCCCAATTTACACGAAGCAATTCTATAAGCTTAGCTGATTACCTTTTAGACATCGGGGTGAGGGGAATATAAGACGAGTACACACTTGATTGCACTAGAAATTCGGTGAAATTTCAAGGAAAAAAATTGTATCAATATTTTTAACAAAAATTGCTTCATGTAAATTGGGACTAACTACAGTTTGTCCCCACATGACGTATGCAAAATTTTAAAACTCAAATCATTACTCATACGTATCCAAGTTTTCATTTTTATTGATTACTTTGATTTTTCCTTTCTTTAAAGTTTATTGACCATCTAACAAATTTAATTTAACTTAACAATTGTTACTTGATAATCGTGTGTTGGTTTTGTTGTATGTTGATTTAAAACATTTGTTTTAGTTCAGTATTAATCACATATGTATGTGTAGGTAGGTAATGTTTAAAAAAACGAAATAGACTACGTCAATTCAATTGGAATAATATAAATTATGACAAAATGAAGAGTTCGATGTAAAAAGTTCATCGAACTACTTTTTATAATTTATAATTTATCGTAAACTCCTTTGTCCAAGTAATCAATATAATACGAAGAAATTACTTCAAACCTTTTACTTTGCCAGCTCAAATAACTACAAGCATGTACTTAATTTCTTAAGCTATCAAAATTACTTTAAGAAACTAAAAGTAGGTGAGTCAGAAAGTAAGTTAAAAAAATTTTGGGTTTAAACGAATTTCATATTTTATTTTAATAAAACACTGCAACTCTGTTTAAATCTAAGCCTTTTTATACGAAATATCTTTTTAATAGAAAATATGTTAAGCAAAATACATAATTATTCTTTAAAAAAATTTTTTTAATCTATATTTGGAAAATGTTCTCGAGTTTTACATTTTGTAATTGCGAAGTTAAAAATTGTATTTATAGGTATTCTCCAAACTGTTTAACTTCTTTTATCCTCCAAATACAGTGTAGCATCAAATAACTATTAATATGCATCAAATAACCATTTATATCGACAAATAGTCGATTGAATTGTCTAAAACAACTGGTAGTTTTCTTATAAAGAAATCACGTAGAAGTAGAATACTCCAAACGTGTGATAGCATTTTTTATGCATTCCTTATTTCTCGTCTTTAAAATATGTAACATTTGTTTAATTATTCTAATTTGCAAACGAACTACTTTGGAAGCTTGAAAAATAAGTTTAAGTAACCAAGAGTTTAGCCATGTGCTGGTGGTGTGTAAGAAGTTGGCTTCTAATGACCTTCAACATCTACAGTTGTTATTTGTTTGTTAGTTTGTTTCTTTGTCCATAATTGACTTTCATTTCTGCGTCCAAACCCAAATAAACTCCATAAATGTTACAAGAGAATTGTTCGCTACTACTATTTCTTTATGGCAGTTTGTTAGTTTTTGTTTATCGAATTTCTTTTTTTTTTGCTGCTGGCTTATTGGGAAAGTTAGCTCGCTGTTGCTGTTGGCTTAACTTCCTTTATTTATTTACTTGTTCTGTTCTACATATATAATTTCTTTTCATGCTAAATAAATAAACCGTCATACAAGGGGAAATAAGAATAATAGTTGCTTTTCTTAAGTATAATAAAGAAAAATTTTTGATTTCCGTTCGCTAACACCATGACCAAGTGTCAAATTCATAAAATACACTTTATTTTTCTTTATTTTCTTTCAACACATGCAATTTTTACGTTTTATTTTTGTACTTGTATGTATACACCTATAGGCATATAAAAATCACTGTTTATAATATGATTTCATGGTTTATATGCCTTAGAAATGAGCGCACTAATGGTAGACACTTGCCGGAATTTAATTGCTTGAAACTACTTATATTTCCTTTCTATAGTGCGAATACGATTTTTATGATTGAAGTATATATTCTTTATATATTTTTTTTGAATTTACCTTTAAGATTTTACATATTTTGCAGATACTGTTTTTGAAAATGAGTGGGTGCTCGGCGGAGGGGTTGAAAACCGTTGAACAGCTAGTAGTTGCAAATAATTTAGAAGGTGAAAATGTACCGATCAAGGAGAAGATAAATGATATAAAAAATTCTCCCCATGCCGCGGATATAAGAAAATTTGAAGACAAATCACCGGCGCAGTTAGAAGGCTCAGATGAAGTGAAAATTCTAGAAAATACTCCACCTTTAGAACAGTCACAAAAAAAGCATTCTACACTTCCAACTCTGGTTACTGCAACAGATGTAGAAACAGAAAATATTGTTCAAACAGAAACGTGTAAAATCTCCTTCCATGAACAAGAAGAAATCGTAAAACCGGAAATTCCTAACACGCATGAAGTGGAATCAGAGGAGACAGATTTACCTTTAGACACTCAAATTGAAGAGCCACAAGGAAAAGTAAATTTCTTAAATGAAATAAAACATACTTTAGATTCTACAGCTGAAATAGAGAAAAACGACAGTAAAACCCCCTCCCTGGAACAAATATCAAACGCAAAACAAGAAATTTCCAATACAAATCCAACCACATTGAACATTGATAGCAAAGCTGAGGGAGAAGAGAGTAAAAAAAGTTCTAAGGATGAATATGCAGAGCATGTCACCTATACCGACGATGGAACAGCTATTTATACCGATCCAGAAACTAACTATCGTTACAAATGGTGTACCAAAGAAAATAACTGGATACCAAGTGAATCAACAACCACCTCAACAAATCCATATGAAAATGAACACTACAAATGGTGCAATGAAAACCAGAAATGGATACCCAAACAGACACAAGTAACTGAAACTGAGCATTACAAATGGGATGCAGAAAAAAATCAATGGGTGGCAAAAGTTAAAGAAACGCCCAGTGCGGACCAAACAAAATCCACAGATATTGTGTATGATACTGATGAAGATGGTCAGCGTACTTACGCCGACAAAGATGGCACGATCTTCTTTTGGGATGCCGAAAAGAGTGCTTGGTTTCCCAAAATCGATGAAGATTTTATGGCTCGTTATCAAATGAGTTATGGTTTCATAGACAATACTAGTGAAAGTGAAAGGGAGAAAGAAAAACGTGAGCAAGAAGCGGCCGAGCAGAAAGAAAAAGAATTGGCCCAAATGGTGGAGGAGGCTAAAGCAAATGATGAAGCCTCAAAAGAGGCTGTCAAACAAGGAGTCAAACGTAAACAACCCCAACAGCCACCCAGTAAGACAGAAATAATATTCGATCATTTTACCTCAACTTTAACATGTTTTAAAATCAATATTGCATGTTCTTTTCAGAATGGTTTGAAATGGATCCTGCGCACAATACAAAAGTCTATGTATCGAACTTACCTTTGGACATAACATTAGATGAATTTGCTGATATCATGGGTAAATGTGGCATGATAATGCGCGATCCTCAAACTCAGAAATACAAACTAAAATTGTACACCGAATCAGATGGCCAAATTAAAGGCGACGGTTTATGTGATTACATTAAGGTAAGTTCGGATTTTGTTCATAAATATGTATAATTTTTTGTTTGTTATTACTGTTGCATTATTATCCGATTAGTTTAATCATTAATATGTATATTTTAATTACATGTCTGTGCTTTATTAATATATGTACACATTCATATTTATTTCTAAATTGATTAAAACTCAATGAAACAAGATGTTTAAATTATACACCAAATTCATCTATTTAACATTAAACTTATTAACCTAATAAATTAAACATGAAATTTTATCTATTTACGTATATTTAACATCAAACTTAACATTTGGCACTAACTTATCATTGCAAATTTATGAATCTGACACACAACGCAATTGACGGATGCGAAATAATAAATACGAACTACAAGATAAAGATAAGGTTAAAATTCGAAATAAATTTTAAAAAAATTGTAAAAATATTTGAAAAATATTTCGTAAAAACAATAACTTACTTTTTGATTTTGTAGTAGTTCTGAATAACTTGAAGGGAAATCGTAAAATAACATTTTAAAGTACTTCTTTTGGATTGGAAAGAACAAACTTTAGAATTTTTTAACAAAAAATTTATAATTTTTAATAAATTTCGAAAAGTATTTTCTATCATTATTACGGTAATAATGAACTCAAGCCAGAATTTTATTACGTTTTCAAAGAATCTTACATCATTTTGAAAATTCGCAATATGTATGTAGCAATAAATACAATTCAAAACTTCAAAAACATGTTTAATCAGTTTATACGGCTTTCAGACCCACAGTTTAGGAATACAGTTTACAGTTACTTACATTACATTGAAATATTAGATTGACAAAAATAATATGTTATTTCACCCTTAATTTGTGTGTATGTATGTATATTAATTTAAAAGCAATAGAATATTATTGTTTGTTCTTAAAAAAAGCTTCTTAAAATATTAAGGCATCTAAATTTAATTTTGTTATCAATACACCAATACCTACCTCACTTTGCGTCGGGGTTACGTTCCAAAAAAAAAAAAACGCAAAGTGAATTAACTTATGTAACACAAATCGCGAAATATTATTCACCCAGATGTGTTTATGGTGGACACTGAACAAGTAATGGTCCACTAAATTACATTTTTCCTAGATTGATAGAACGATATTATTATAAATTTTAAAAATTGTAAGTTATTTCAATAAATTTAGAAAATCAATTGATTTGGAAAAACATTTCAAATGTGGTGTGAAGACGAATTTAATAATTTTGATATGTTTTTGACATTGATATGAATTATAACTGATTTTGCATTGTTCAACTCACATGAGAACTCAAATAGTTTAAAGAAAATTTTATTAATTTGGGTCCCACTGACCTAGTCTAAGAATAACTCATTGAAAATAAAACAACTTTCTGAGACTTAAAGTTTTTTTTCTTTGCTTTTATTTATTTGTTTGTTACTTAACTATATATAGTACTTAAAAAGTATGTAGTTTTATTTTGACTATTTCGATATTATTTTAAAGTTAGTGTAGATTTTTTTCATTATTTTTTCTTTCTGTATAGTTTGTTTTATATTTATATTTAAAAAATATTTATTAATATTATTTTTAATACATACATAATAAAAATTTCGTAGATTTTTCATAAAAAAGGTCCAAAATATATTTTAGAATAACAATAAGAAATAACTTACATTTTGAGGTAATAAAAAAATTTAACTCACATATTTAAAATATTTAAAGCTTAAAGTGTAACAGTAATTTGTTTTTTTTTTCATTTCATTAAAATTAAACAATAAAAAATGACGGTGGCGTCAATTAAAAATAAAAACATAATATGAAGTAGAAAGAATAAAATGAATGGGCATTTAATATTTCTTACGAATTATTTCTTTGTTTTGAATGTTTTAAATGTTTGTGCAAATTTTATTTATATGGTTTTACACTTATTTTTTTAAAATATGTTTTATATATGGCTACTTTAGAGTTTTTTCAAGACGAGCTTTTAAAAAACTTAAGTGTTAATTAGAGGTTTAAATATTCGTTTTATTTGATATTTTTGATACTGCAGTTGTATTTGAATTCTTTAAGTGTTTTGCGTTTGTTGTTTATTTAGGAAATTTTAATTATTTATTAAAATAATTGTGCATTTTTGTCTATTTGTTTTAATAATAAAAAAGGATATGTTTATTTACAGTTCATGTGTGTTTTGTGAAATATTTGACATATTTTTACACATTATTTTGGCATTTTTGTTTTTGATTGTTTCCTCTGTAAATTGGTTTCCAGTTAAAATGAATAATTTGTTTTCAATTATTTAATATAAACTTAATATTTTAATTTAGTTTGTTATAAAAAATGCTAAGTGCTAAAATGTTTCATATTTTCATTGTGTTGTTGTTGTTTTGGGAGTTTTAATACTAGTGCACTTGAGAGAAGAATTCTTTAGAAAATTTCTTAAAAATTTTAAACAATGAGTATATAATTTTGTGTTTAATGCCTCTTTAAAGGCGTTTGCTTTTATTTTATCTTCATAAATTAATAAATTATTTGTGTTTGAAGCTCTCTTAAATGTTGGTTAATTAAGAGAGTAAACAAATGCATAAATTTGCTTTTAAAATTGCTCTTCTTTACAGCTGTCGTGGCAGCTGGTTCAGCTGCTGCTGCAGCTTTTCGTGTAAGCGAGAGATTTTTAAATTAGAGAGATAGTATAAATGGAAGGATTAGTAAGTGCTTTAATAAGTTAGGCTTCGTTATTCGTACTTTCTGCTTGTTGTTGGCTTAACATTTTTTCTCTTAGCAATTTTTCCCTTTTCCTTTGTTTGCGTTTTTCCAAAAATTCTGAACGCAACTTTGGTGACAGAGAGAAAAATCTGTTTTTAAGATTCGTTGATACATTTTCTTTGTTTTGGACCTTTCTGGATTCTTCAATCAGTTTAGCTTGTCTCAATTTGTCCTGTCGTTCGCGTTCTTCTTGTTCTTCGGCACGTTTTCGTTCTTCCTCTTTGATGCGTGCTTCTTCCTCCGCTTTTTTGATTTCAGCCTCGTGCTGCAGTTTAGTCTGACGTTCGGATTCTTCTAATTCTTCCTTAATTCGTGCCTCTTCCTCTTCGATACGCTTTTGTTCGGCTTCCAGGCGAGCTATTTCTTCTTCTCGTTTACGTTGTATTACGGCTCGTTTTCTTTGCTCTTCTCTTAGACGCGACAATTCTTTTTCCTCGGCTATTCTTTCCTCTTCTAAACGTTTCAGCCTTAAACGTTCTTCTTCCTCGTCCAATTGTTTCTTGAGGTCGGCCTGTCTTTGTTTTTCCTCTTCTTCTAGACGTCTGTGATTTTCTTCATCTTGTAAACGTTTTCGTTCCTGCTCTTCGGCCAGCTGTCTAGCTCTTTCGTTTTCAGCCTGCTTTAATTTCTCTTCGTATTCTTTCCGTTTTCTCTCCTCTAAAACTTTACGTTCCTCTTTTAAACGTTGTTCTTCTTCATGTTGTCGTTCCCTATCAAGCCTTTGTATTTCCTCCTTTCTGGCTCTTTCCTGTTCTTCTTTTTCTTTAAGGTTTTGTAAATACGCCTGTCTTCTGCGCTCTTCTTCTTGGTCTTCCAAATGTTTTCTTTCCTCAGATTCTTTCTGGCGACGTAAATTCTCGATTTCTTGTCTATGTATTTCCTGTCTGTCCTGTTGAAGTTGTCTCTCCCTCTGTTGTCTATCTACTGTTTGATCATTTTCTTTTTGGCGCAATTCTTCCAATTCTTTTTGTTGTTGGCGTTGTCTTTGCTTCTCCTCCTTCATTTTACGTCTCTGCTGTTCTCTTTCTAAACGTAGTTTCCTATTACGTTCTTCCTTTTCTCGTCTCATCTTCTCTTGTCTTTCCTTTTTACGTTGCAAACGCTTCAATTCCTTTTCTCTTTGTCTTTGCAATTTACGATCAAGCATGGTGCGTTTACGGGACTTTTTTTCCCCATTATCTGGCACGGGAGTGATGACTTCTTTAGGTGCGGCAATTTCATTGTCATTGTTGTTGGTCGACGAGGCGGGCATAAGAGTTGTGGTACGGAATCTTGGATGTGCTGTAGGAGTGAAGTGCGGTTGAATGTCGTTGGAATGGGCGCTTGGTTGGGGCTGATAGTTGACATCGTTTTCGTGTGGTAAACTAGCCGAGGTGGGACGTGGGCGACGACGGCCATTTTGACGGTTACGTGTTCTTGTAGGTACTACCATTTCTTCATTACTACCTTCGGCAATAACACGACGGTTATATCTAAAATAAAAGGAAAGTGAAAGTATCTTAATTAAAAAGAAAAATTAAATGCAAATACAAGAATGAAATGACTTGCAAGTGAGGGAGTAAAGATAATAAAATGGTCCAGGAGGAATTTTTGATGGCCTTTGTAAAGGAATTAAAAAACAATAAAACAATTAAAGTGCTAAAAAATGTTAAGATATTGAATAAAGAAATGTATAGCAAAGAAAATAAAATAATTTCAGAAACTCCCAACAAGAATTAAAAGGGGTTTTAGGGGAATTTATTGTAATTTAAATTGAATTGGATTAAGACAAATGCATATTGAGAAATAAGAAATTTAGAAGAAGATCAAAGTTTAGATTAGTAAATGAAATATGGCAGTTGCCAAAAGACTGCTCTTAAAATGAAACATTAAATAAGAGAGCAAGTAAATTTACCTTAAAGTGAGTGCAAAAATGGTATGCCTAAAGCAAAGAGAGTGACTCAAAATGAGATGTTTTTACGCGGGAAATAGAAATGAAAAAATAAATGAATATAATTCTGAGTACAACAGTTATGCATTTAGAGATTTTGTTCCAAAATAAAGTTCAGAGAAACAAATATTTAAGAGAAGGACGTATAAGAGCAAAGAGAGTGAAATAACGAATCGGACAAAATATAATAAAATAATAAATAAAGTGACGACAAGATACTCGTAATTATGTAGACTCGACAAAAGTGGAGAGTAAAGTTCTAAACTAGTTCAGTTATAAAATGTGTATAAATTCAAGGTGTTACAGCAAAATATCAAGAAACTACATGAGTGTAAATACTGACTGGATGTGTAAATAGTGTATTTTACTAAAACTAATCAAACATTTTCCAAATTATCACTTTCATCAACACTTTACTGTTCATTATGCCTGCACTATTGCTCTTATTTTTGGTTTTTGCTGCATGTTTGTGTTTTAAATTGAAACAAGTTCTGTATAGAATATTTAATTGAAAAAAAAAAATAATTTTTAAGGTCGAATCAGTGGACTTGGCTTTGAATATTCTAGACGAATATGATCTTAGAGGCAATAAGATCCGAGTGCAAAGAGCACAATTTCAGATGAGAGGCGAATACAACCCGACTTTAAAACCCAAACGAAAAAAGAAGGACAAAGAGAAACTGGCTAAAATCAAGGAAAAGTAAGTACATTGTCTTAATGTCATGGAAACACTGCTAAAATGGGATATTTACAGACTTTTTGATTGGCGACCGGAGAAAATGCGCGGTGAAAGATCGAAGCATGAAAAAACGGTCATCATAAAAAATCTGTTTCATCCTGATCTATTCGAAAAAGAAGTGCAATTGATACTGGATTATCAAAATGATTTGAGAGAGGAGTGTAGCAAATGTGGCACAGTTCGAAAAGTTGTAATCTTTGATGTGAGTATAACAGATTTTATTTATGTTTTTTTTATCATATGTACAAAAATGCTGATATATTTGTCCCTGCCACCACACAGCGTCATTTGGAGGGTGTAGCTCAAATTAATATGTCTTCCCCAGAAGAAGCCGATTTAGTGATACAAATGATGCAAGGGCGGTTTTTCGGCAAACGCCAATTAACCGCCGAACATTGGGATGGCAAAACGAAATACAAGTAAGATAAGGTTTTTAATTATTTTCAAACAACCTATTGGAATTCTATTTATTTTGTTTTATTTTTGCAGAATCGATGAAACAGAAGAGGAAATAAAGAAACGTTTAAACAAATGGGATCAATATTTAGAAACAGAAGAAAATAAAAAATCTAATTTGCAGCAGGAAGAAACAGAAATAGAAAAAACTATTCATTTTGAACCACAAGACATTACAAGACAGCCTCTTACGGACACACTAAAAGTTGAAAAATTACTAGAAGAAGCTGAAAATAAAAACGTTGCTCTGACACAAATTGATAAAGAAGGCACTGTTGAGACCTTAATGACAATCTAAACAGACTTTTGATAGTTAAATAACTTGTGTACAGGGTTTTGGAGAAACATGAAATTTGAATTTGAATAAACTGCAAGAAACCTCTGAAAATTTTGTTTTTTATTAAAGAAATAATTAGATTTTAATTTCTAGAAAACAAACAAAAAACTTCTATTTTCTGAAATCGTTACAGCCAAAGAATTTGCAAAATTAGCAAGGATGCTAAACTTGTTTGTTACAAAGCTTTGTTGGTGGTCTTACAAAATGTAGCATTTGCTTAATACGTTTACAAGTACTATGAAGAGTGAATTCTGCTATAATTAGAATAAAACTAGAATAACTTTTAGGTATTGTGGGGCTTTTGTAACCCAAAATCATAAATAAATATAATTCGATATTTTCGAATAGTCAAGTCAACACATTTGATGTTGCAAATAATTGGGTAGTTTATGAATTCGGTTCCAAATTTTATAACGATTTTTTTCTGGAAAAATCATTAGGTACTTTATGATTTTGTAGGTCTTAATGGTGAATGGTTTCAGAGAATTAAAACCAAAATAGAAAAATTGACACATTAGTTGGTATTGTATTCCCAACACTTACCTTCCTTTTCCTCTGTGATCAATGACTTCCAAAATCACTTCATTGGCGTATTGATTGGGATAGGTGGCATTCCAACGATGATAGACCTTATGACGATTATTTTCACTAACCTTAGGCATTTTGTGTTGGCATATAAAACGATGTTTATCCACGCAAGTACGTGACGACCATCTTAATTGTTTAAAAAATAGAGAAAAAAAATAATAATAATAAAATTAGTAATTAATTGCATTCACTTGTATTCATTTGATTTTGCAATTGTTATATCAAGATTGCAGCAGTATATACAAAAACGTACGATGATTATAATATAATTGAATTTTTTCTCTTTTAATAATTTGTATGTAAGAAAATAAATTATTAAATTAACATGTAATAATTGTCTCGTTAACTTTCCATTTATATAAATAATTAATAAAAACTTATTGTGTATTTTGTATTGTTTACGCTGTCAATTAATACGTACACCTTAATTTTAGCATAAATTGTTATCAGTTGACATTATCACGTACGAAATATACTTAATGCTTAATATGCGAAATTTTTATTTTTATTATTGCTTTTTTTTTTTTTTGTTATTGCAAATATTTTCTACGTTACGCAACTTATTTAAATTTTGCAAAATAGTTTATATTAAATTTCAAACATATTTTATATATTTTATACATAGATGCATTTGTTTTTAACATAAATTAAATTGATTTACCTGTATCGCAATTGAGGATCATATACGGCACATTGATTATCCATATTTGTATTTTTTCTGTGAAGAAACCAAATTGTAGAGGGTAAAGTAGTTTTAATTTTAAATATGTAATGGTCTATAATTTAAAATCTAAAATTTTATTTTAATTAAAATTTAATCTTTATTATAAATTAGATTGCTGAGGATAATTTGGGTGATCTGATTGGTTCTTTTTAAAAACAATTTCTAAAATCTATGTTCATGAAGAAAAGGGGAAATTAGGAATTTTCTATATGTATATGTAAAAAAGAGGTACTTTTCATTTTTTCTAACTCTGAAATCCATTACTACTTACTCGTAATATTTTTTACTAAAAGCATTATACGTCAAATTACGTCCACTGATACTCCATTGCCAAATATTGTTCATGTAATCGTAAGTGGCACCAATCCAAATAGGATCTTTATCTAAAATAAAAAAAATTTAACAAAATTAATAAAAAAGTTTAATAAAAATTGCTTTTATTTTTTATGAAATAAACAAAACATACCTCCCGATTCCGCATCAAATTTTAGTAAAAATTCCCTTAACTTTCGATCTGAATACTTTTCCGGTTCCGCTAGTCGGGCATTTTTGTCTTTACAAAAGAAGTGAGCCTCCAGCCAACTGCTGTGTTGCTGGGGATATGTAAAACATTCTTGACCAATGCGTTGAAAGTTGGGCGGACACATGGCATACATGCGTCGTTGACGTGGTCTGTTATCGTTTTGAGATTGGGCCAAAGCACCACCCACTGCATGTGACGGCGATAAATTTTCGAAATTAACGCCTGCAGTGGCGCTGGAAGAATGATATTGACCGCATGCTAAGTGAAGAACTAAAGGAAGCAAAAGTAATAATATTGGAGGTCATTTGTTAAAATTAAATCTACTTACCTAAAGCTAAAAACGTAAATATTAAAAACCTCATATTGCTTTTGTTTTATTTGTTGTTTTGTTTAATTGTATAATGATTTTTGTTGTGGGATCTGCTGATTACTTTTTTCCTTAGAATCTGTTTATTCTTTTTGATTCCTTGTTGCGTTTGTTATTTCAAATTAACAATAATACAAATTTGATTGATGTGTGTTGTCTAAATTGAATATTTGTTGCATGATCACTTTGAAAAGATCACCGCGAATGAATTAATGTTCCTTGGAAACAACTGGAAATATAAAAAAAAACAGTTTTTTAATTAAACAGTTTAAACATTAAACAGTGCTGCTAAATGTACGGAAAATTCCCTTTTTGTAACAATTTTTTTTTGCAAAAATTTAAGCTGTGGGGCGAAGGGACAGTTTTAATTTTATGTCGATTTGTAGGGATTTTTTTAAAATTATCTTTTTATTACCATGGAAACAAAATTTTTTGAAAAATTAGAAAGTATTAATTGAATATTTTAAGATTGTGTCAAGTTAGAACAAATTAAAATCTTTCTCAAATAATTTTCTCAAATATTTGTAAATCTAAAGATTTTAATAATAAGTTATTGCAACCAATTTTTTCAAAATTAATACGAGTTATTTTTAGTCTGCCACATGCAAATGCATATGCTCAACAAATTATCTCGTTTTACTGATAATTTCATTATTTTTTTGGTGTAAGGGAAAACGGCAACACTGGTTATAATATATGGTTATACATATATATGAGCACGCGTAAAGAAGTTATTGTAGATGTAAAAAATCTTGTTATTCAAGAGAAAAAAAGTATTATCTTACCGCACAATCAGTAAACTTTTTAACAAACCTATTGCTGCAGTTCAGAGCATTATAAAAAGTTAAAAAAAAACCGGCCCTGTAGAAAATAAGCCAAGATCAGGACCCCCAAAGAAACTCTCCAGGCGAGATGTCAGTCCTTTTTAAGAGACGTGGCAAAAAATCCTAGAATTTCAAAAATTCTACGGATAAAAAATTAAATTTAAATAATTATAAAAATAAAAAATCAAGAACTATTTAAAGGCCATTATGGGATCAAGGGTATGCAAGCCGAATTCTCGTAGAAAACCCTTGATATCTGAAAATAATTGAAGTCTGGAATTTGCAAAAACACATTTAAATAAAGGTATTGATTTTTGGAAACGAGCTTTATTCACTGATTATTTGTGTAGTAATTAAAATAGAATTGCATTTTTGGATTAACTTTTTAGATATATATAAATATACATATGTATGAATATTTTATAATGTTTAGTGTGTTTGACTTGTCGAATTTACCATACCTTCTGTATGCAACTTAATATCGACACATTCTTGTTGATATTGTCCACACTACATAAATGCTACTGAAATTTATTCGTACTTTTTCGTTTTGACGTTTTGAATTCGTTTACTTTTCCTTTTAATTGTATTTTCTGAATTTTGTATAATAATGCATCTAGAACATGAAATTATGTCCAATGGACATATGAGCTTGAGAGTCCACAAAATAGACTACGGTATTTTTTCTTCTAATGGTACTTCAGTAATTATGAATCTCAGCAAATACATAAAATAAAATTATTTTATGTAATGATTCAGACAGAATCCACAAAGTCGAACTCATTGGAACTTTATCATCTAATAGTACTTCTAGAATTTTCTACATTCATGAACATAGAAACATAAAATTAGACCTATGACATTTCTTTCAAATGAAGTGCTAATACTAAAGCAGTTACAGATACTTTTAGATTGATTTCAGTGTTTACCAAAATCAGAACATATGTATATTCGACTTTGTCAAAACACTGTTGCTTGTTTAATATAATTTACATTTTGTTTGAATAAATTAAACTAAAATCCCGTGTTTCTCCTTTCACTTATAAAAATAACCTGATTTTTTATTGTTTATATCATTTTATGCATCAAGTTCTAAATGAAATGTATAAATGCTTGCAATTAAAATGTCATTTGGCTCAAAAAACCTGAAGGCCAAAAACTGCCATAAAATTATATTTAGAAACAAATTCTAAACCTAATTTGTTGGGCACAATTCTAATGATCATCAACATAAATTCTAGGAAATAATCAGCATCTAAAGTATTGTTTTTAAAAGCCATCAATCAATCTCTAAGTTAAAAAGTGAGTTTTTTAATGTTTGTTTTTTAAGAGGAATTTAAATATTCTTTTGAGCATCCTTCAAATAAATTGATATAATTTTGTTGGGGTTATTTTACTTTAATTTAAGAACAAAAGCCCACAAATAAATATGAAGATTCGCTGTGTTTAAATTAGAGCATCTTATTAGTGTGGTTTCTAAGAAATATTTATGTGCTGGCAACATCATAAATTTTAATTTGAAAAGTAAAAGAAATAAACAAATATAATTCTAATCTTATTAATAGCCAACAAGCCACTATACCTATAGTATAACCGCAGCACCGACATATTCTTAGCCTAAAACTTGGCTTAAAAATAACGAATTAAAAAAAAAAACAATGCATTCAAGTCAGAAAATAATCTCTGTAGACACGAAAATTATCATTTGATGTCATCTTATATGTTAGGCAAACAGCAAAAGCAAAGCACATCATCATTATGTTGCATATTCAAGGTTACAAATGCTTCAATGTTGCTTGCTGCCTGCCTGCCTGCCTGCCTGCGTGCTGCGTTCATGAATACAAAATATAATTGTATTTTTGGCATTTTTAAAATACATGCTCCCTTTTAAAGTACCTACATATGTACAATATATTTAATTTGAATTTTAGATTTGGTTTTATTCTACAAACCTAACAGAATAGGATTCTTTTGATTAATGATCATTAATGATTACCGATTAGGTTTTATTTTTATTTCTTAGTTGTTAAAAACTATAAACATTTTTAAATAACCATTTTTTTGGTACTCGTAGATTTTTGTTTAAGACTTTTTTTGCTTTATAAACAAAACAAATTATTTTAACTTTTGCTTTCATTTTAATTTCAATTGGTCGTTGAACTCACTGCACACAATTTATTTTGTATGTTAATTAAAAAGCAAAAGTTTAAATAATTTTTGGAAGAAGAAGCAAAAGCGTGTTTCTCTGACATTAATAACAAATAAAATAATATAAACAATTAATTAGTTTTAATCAAAACAAAATCAAAACAAAATTAAAAAAAAAGAACAGTTTTCAAAGTAGAAGTGGTACCTGTAGACAAATTGTGAACGAGTCTAGCAAGAAACTATAAAAAATATTTTGATTATTTGAGAAAACAAATACTGATTGTAATTAGCTTTTATCGAAAGAAACTTGGACATTTTAGAGATTGGTAGCGTTTTAAACATTCCCAATTTCAATATAATTTTGTTTTTGTATTATTTTAATAACAAACTAAATACAAACATTTTTAAATATTTTTACAAAAGTTCGGCAAGAAATTTCCTCTCTAAAATCTTTAATTTGAAAAAAAAACCTAAATACTCACTAAAAATCTTTGCAAGTTGAGGGAGTCTAACCGATATCTAACTATATAGCTTTTACTTTTAACTGTGACTGTTCATAAATCATTTACTTATGTATTTAACATTAAAGTCAAAGTATTTAGTATAAACATTTAGTTTTTTACTTATATCTTAAGTAAAACGAAAAAACTTTAATAAACTCCCAGATACTTGCCTAGTACACACAACAATTTCAACATTTTTACAAGTTTTTCAACAATGTTATGGTCACTATAATTTTTATATGATTGCGGTAACAATAACATGGTTAAGTTACGATTCAGATGATTACTACAATCATAAATATATGATTGTATGATATATTTATATGATTGTAGTAATTATGTATATATTTGTTGCAATTATGGTTATGATGAATTCATTTATCATAATTTGTTGCTTTTGATTATGATAGAGAATAGCATAATATGGTATAATCTTTCATCATAAAAGTGATCACCATAAGCAATACATAATTGCTATGATCATATAAATGATTGGTATAATTATGTGAATGTGTAACTTAACCATATCATGGGTTGCAGAAATCATATAAATAATTACAGTGACCATAATATTTTAAAATAACTGTTTAAAAATGTTGAAATAGTTGTAGTAAACATACACAACTATATTTTTTCTCTGCGTGTAGCAAGGGAATAAACGTATTTTAACATGACGTGACGGGCCACGGAACTAATATTTTTAGCAAATGCTTTAAAATTCATTCATAGATTGTCAACTGTTTGCAACATTTCGTAATTTAAAACAACATATTTTACAATATTTCACATATCACGAAAGTAGTACGTTTAAAACTATATAGTAGACTCAAATTATCTGAAAGTTCAAAACAGTTTCGTATTTTGAATGCTTAAAACTATGTACATATATTTTCTTATATCTTACCAAACGTCTTAAGGTAAGTTCAGATTGTATAAATATTTCACGGTTGCTGCTGTTTTTAGTAAATATTTAATTATGCTTACACGACTTTCGTTAGAGCAAACAACATCAAAATTGTAGTAATTTATTTTAAGATCTTGTTTAAGTTAAATAATTATTTGTTCACAATTGTTTTAAATTCTCTCTCAATTTTAGTTCGTCATTTATTAGTTTAGTTTATTATTTAATTTCTTAACAATAAATACAACAAACTACAATACAATACAAAATAATACATTTTCTCTATTCAGTATTCATTGATCAAAATTTCTCTAGTTTAATTTATTTAATTGTTTTTTTTTTTTGTTTTGTTGTTTACTCACCGTTTAGTTTCCTTCTATCCATTTTATTGAGTTTCTAATACATACTTATTTATTTCTTTTTCAAAATAAATCAAATCAAATAAATCTTGTACAATAAAGAAACAATCACAACATGCACTTGAAAAGTTTTATAATAAATTATATTGGCTGATTTAATTAGTTAATTAAACGAACGAATGATACTGGTTGATATCCATAGATAGATACAGATAAAGATACAATTTATTCAATCCAAATTAATATCATTTCGAATTTTATTTAATATAAAATGACTGAAAAGTATTTCAGCTTTTTTCGTATTTTTTTAATTATTTTCTAGTTTGTTGTGTTTAAAAGCAAAAAACAAAAGAAAAAAAAAGACGGACGGACGGATATAAATAAATACATAAAATTATATTGTCTCAACTATTTTAAATTTCTATCAGTCAAGTTTAAGTTCGATGTCAGTTAAGTATATGCACTTGGTATATAATATCAAGTGTATGTGTGTGCCAATTGTCTATTTATGTTTTCGTATACAATTTTTAAAATTTGACACCACAACCTCATCGGACGGTGTTCATTTCGGATTGACAAATAACCAAAAAAGATTTAGATTTTGAATTCTATTTCACGTGTGATTAAAGGTTTCAAGTATTTTGCATAGATAAGACCCCTAGAGGAAAGGGAAGTAACACTAAACTTTCCACGACACTAGTTAGAAAGTGATAGAGAAAAGTTCTAGTTATATGAAAGTGATCGGTCATCTCAACATGGCAATGTCCTAAAAAGTGGTAAATTGACTCCTTTCCGAAACTCTGTGACAACAAACAGTAAAAACCCAATTGGTTCTATTAGGTTGAAAGGTATTTTATTTGGATTAACAATAGGTCAATTTTACGAAAAAAAAAACGTTGAACATAAAAACTTATTTTGGAATAAATTTTTTCCCTAAGTTTTAAAACAAAATTTAAAAAATGAATTAAACGCCTTTTCAACATGAATGGGTAAAATTGGGCGGTTGTGTAGTATTGCTTTTTATTGTCTGTCTAAGCAGGCGCCATTAACGAATACACGTTGAAGAAAGAGTCACTATTGCAAACATATTTATTTCAATAAATATAAAATATTTCTGATTTAAGAAACTGCTAAAAAGAGGCGTGTCACTTTTGCGTGGCACAAAATTAAATACAATTGTTAATTTGTAAATTATAAAATTTACATTGTTGTCAAATATTATCACGAATTCGGCTTACTCCCGAAGTTGTCTAATATAACAGCCAACGCTTCCTATTCGAAAATGATGCGTCTCCGTATCAATTATTTGGAAAGACCATCTATTTGCCAATAATATCACTGCCTTTAAGTCATATTCTTACCGTACATAACAAGCAGACTATCCTTTGTTGTCACATGTCATAACATGTACAACTACTCTTACGTGTATATTAAATAAAATAAATAAATGGTGGTAGAAACGAGTTGATATTAGGCGTTGACTGACTGCAATAAATTCTGTTTTATTTTTATTGAGCGCTCTCAACTTTTAGAGTCAGCATGTTTTACTTTTCAAGGTGTCCATATATCGTACATGAGTATAATTTTCCTTATTTTCTTAAAGAGAGGAAATATGTAGTTAGTTTTAATAACTGCAACCCACTCTGTTTAAAAAATGCATGCAAAAACAGATATATGGATGTATGTAGTTGATTTCAGCAGATCTTTATTTGTAAAAATAAGAATTTCCTATAAACAAGTGTCGTGCATATACAAGGTGGATAATTTTGAATTGAATTTAAAATTATTTTTTCATTCATTTGCCAATATGTCTGGAGAAGTTGCCAAACATGATTCAATTTTGTTGTTATTTTTTGCGTTTCTTTTAATTTTGTTTTAAGTAACAAAACCTTTATTTACATGTTACGCTACATTTTAAGGAACTGATCAATTTATGGCTAAATTTTATATAAATATTTACAAAAAATTGGCAAAATAAAAAACTAAATAAATAATTGACATTGTTTGTTTAGCATTGAGTTCTAAATAGACGTTTTGTTTAAATGTTATTGGGTGTTTTGTAATTTATTGCAGTAGCACATGAGGAGGATTCTTTATTGAAGGAGAATCATCGAATGATATTTACGCCTTTCATCATTAAGTGTCTTGCATTTTCATTATTATTATTAATACAATAATATATATTTTCGTATCATGGTGTAACTATACAAGGTGAGTGCAGTAGCACAGCTGACTGACTTTGTTTACAATTTACTTACATATGTCAAAAGTAATACTTTTTCAAGTGTTTTTGACAGTAGTTTATTATTATTATTTAACACCAACAAAATGCCTGTTGTTTTTGTATGGTGTTGTATTTGTTGCCGATTTGCAATTACCTTGTATAATTACACCATGTTTTCGTATATAAAATATGACAATATAGAAGTTTTCTTTAACATTTAGGTTGTCTAAAACACTGCCTTTTGAGATGTCTAGTATGTATCTAATTTCTGCATTAAAACAATGTGAATAAATTAAATTTATTCACCCCTATTGTGAATAAAAATTCCACATAAAATTTGTTCCCTTTTATTCTTTCAAAATCGAATTTTAATAGGAAAAATGTGAAAAGGGAACAAATTTCATGTGGAATTTTTATTCACGATAGGGGTGATTATTTCGTTTGCTGTATTTCCAATATTCACCCTATAAAGTACATAACTCGATATATTATATATTCGAAAGTTGTTTGGGGTCTTGAGAAATATTACAGGAACATTATATCGACTGCGCTACGTAACAGAAAAAAACATAAATGCCTAGAGAAATTGCAAATGTAAGTTGTGGAAATTACAAACAGAATGATAAACTAATATGCATATACATCATATGTACATACTTTTACTTTTGTATTATATGTAATGTATTTTATGTTTATAAAAATAAAAAGATTTTGTAATAATTTGTTTCTCCTATACGAATGTGAACTACACGAATGTGATCTTTTTAGTTTGAAACCAGTTATCGTGCGTTTGACTCTCTGAGATTTTATAGGCCCATTAACTCAAGTTATCTATTTTTTCAAAAATTTTATAAAATGCAAAAAACATGAAATAATTTACAAATATTTGTAAACATTAATTTGTTTGTAATTGATATCTTTAAAAAACTACATACATATTCATTAATTAACATTTCCACTTCATTTAGAACTAAGAATATGAAACAACATCTTTGTATACATATTTATTTAAAAGTCATTTGGTGTTTAGTAAATATGAATATTTCACATTCAATGTCATTTGAAAATACAAAACAAAAAAGTTATAATAATTTTATAATCCATTAGATGTAACCAGAGCATGTCAGAGAGACACGTCAAAATAAGCAGCAGAATGACAAAATAAAAAATGAAATATATAAATTTTCTTTAAAATATATTTTTAGTCAAACATTTTATTACTTACACACACAGACACACACACATGCATACATAAAACGAGAAGCTCTTGTATTTGTAATTAATTAAACAAAAATAAAAAAGAGAAATGTTTGATATAAAAATAATTTCTTCTTATTGTTCTGACAATATGACACATAAAATACTAAAACCAGATGCTGTCACCAATTACGTCATTAGTGCTGTCTAGATGACATTGCCGGTATGTGGTTTTTAAATAAACCTTTTTGTTGTTACAGCACACTTTTCATTGTTTATCTACATACATACATACATGTATTTGTTAATGCAGCTAGAAAATGTTTAAATATTTTTTATATGTATATTTTTGCATAAAAAATATTTTTTATGTCAGCGTGTTTTTTCTCACCCCGTGTTCGGTCTATCTGCAACTAGACATTTATAATACATATGTATGTAGTAGTTATTTTGTTGTTGCTCTTGCTGGATTTAGATTTATCTCAGTGATGTCATATACAACAAATTTGCTGGTTTTTTTCGTGTCTCTTTGTAAAATAAAGTTATTTACTATTTATGAATTGTTTAGTAGAAACAAACAAATAACTAAATAACTAAATATGTTTGACTGTATTTATGAATAGAAAACAACAAGAAATTCAAGTACAAGTACTTTATGACTATTTTATTCTCATTTTTATTGCTATTTTTATTTATAGTTTGTGTAGTTTATACAAAGAAATATGTACAAATAGGTATTATGTATGAATTTGAACAACACCCTTGATAAATTTATATTTTTCTCCGTTTTAAATTATGTACATAAGTTTGTTTATTTTATATTGTTTCTCTGTATGTAAAAATTTAACATTTAATTTGTATACTGACATTACAGTATTAAAATGTTATTTACACATTTAAAAATATGTATGTATACACGTACTCGTAGAAGAATGAAATATGCTTTAAATTGTTTTAATTAATTAATTAACACCAAATGGCATTTTCAACTTGACTACCGTTACCTCTGACGTGTACATACCGTTATCAAAGTAACTGTAATTTATTAATAACATTTTAAGAAAAATTTCAACTTTTGAAATGAAATGAACGATGAAATTATGTTTATTTGATATTAACTTGTTCCTGAAACCTGTACGTTGTACGTGACACTTGTTACTCAAGAAAAGTCCATCCTTTCGTAGTACCTGTACACTGCATGAAAACGGAGTTTTCCCCTGAGTGCTGAATCAACCTACATATGTACATATATGAATGAAAGGTTTTGATTGAATAGGTAATTTTTCGTATCAAGATTTGTCTTTTTTTACAAGAATTATTTTTATGGAAAAACTAATTTTATTTTGAAAATATTCTTCTGTTTAAAAACTATTTGGGAATAAAACCTATCGGTAAACGAAATTGGCATCGTGTATGTGCAGAACTTAGTAACTGATATTAGTGTTATAAAACTTGGGTACATTTGTTTTGTTCAATACTTTTTATATGTATCTGCTTTTGTACTTTACAATTTTAATAAAAATATATGTATGTATATACATACATATGTATATGAGGAAAGATTATTTTTATAGAATAATTATTAATTTCATAATCGAACTGTTAATTTTTACTTCTTGATAAATTTTCAAGAAAAATTATCAAAAATTTTTAATAATAAATTTTTCAAGTTGTAATTCCTAACTTCAGTAAAAATAATTTAATGAAAATTAAATTTAATGAACTCGAGCCTAACTAAAATTTATCAAGAAGGAAAGATTATTCATATTTATTAAATCTAAACTTTGCATTAGTATCCTTAATATTTTATTTGACATAGTCAAGTAATTTATTTTTTATTTTTGTCAGAATTTGATTTTAAAGTTTAAAACATGAAAAAAATGTGATAGTTTTCATAATTTTTTTAAAGCATGTTTGAAAACCAAACTAGACCAATAATTTTCTAAACCAAATTATTAATTATACCCTACACCACCATAGTGGGGAGGGGAGGGTATATTGGATTTGTGCTGATGTTTGTAACGCCCAGAAATATTGGTCAAACACCCACCTTGAAGTATACCGATCGACTCAGAATCACTTTCTGAGTCGATTTAACGATATCCGTCCGTCCGCCTGGCTGGCTGGCTGGTTGGCTATCCATGTAAAGCTTGTGCGCAGAGTACAGGTCGCAATTTTGAAGATATTTAGATAAAATTTGGTACGTGAAATTTTTTCGGCCCAAGGAAGGATGGGATTGAAACTGGTAGAAATCGGTCCATTATTTCACCTGGCCTCCATACAAATGTCCTCCCGAAATTGGGGTTTACTGATCATAAATGTTTGAATAATGCAAGTATCCAAACAAATTTCACCATAAATGAGTAGTAAATAGAGCCAAATCAGATCTACAAATTTTGTGCAGATCGGTCCATAATTACTATTATATTGCTATCCAAATAATATTTAACGCAAATATATTTCATATGTATACAAATAATACGTTACAATTTTGCTATGATCAGTCCATATAAGGCCCACTTTCGAAATTCACTTTATTGATCATAAATTTCTTAAAAATGTTGGTATCCAAATAAAATTTGACACAAATAAGTTTCTTATATACAGAAATAATGACACCTAATTTTATAATGGTTGGTCCATAATTAGTCGAAACTCCCATATAAGACCCTCTCCGTAATTTACTTTAACCTCCATCAATCTTTTAAAAGTATTTATATCGAGATAAAGTTTAGCACATATAATACTTATATTCACAGACATCAAGACACTAATTTTTGGATGATCGGGCCACAATAGGTTATATCTCCCATATAACGCCTATTTCTGAAAAACTGTTTTATACATATACTGGGTGTAGGGTATTATATGGTCGGGCTTGACCGACTATACTTTCTTACTTGTTCTAATAAGTAGATGATGTTGCTGCAGTGAAAACTGTTCGTATACAAGGTCTATTTTTGCAACAAAATTTCGAAAAGAAGATGTATGCATGTACCTTAGAAATATGCATGTACCTTAGCACTCCATGCTTTCTTCAGATACATGTTTTACTGTATTCAATTTTAAATTTTCAAACACATACATATGTAGAATATTTAATATACATATGTATGTGGTATATTGTATATGTATTGAATAAGTATGTAGTAGAAATCACTATTTATATTATAATCAAATATTGTGTGTATTTCTTCAATTTATTTATTTTTCTTTCGAACAAACTCGTATGTATGTATTTTAATAATTTTTAAAACTAACATAAAAATGTCTAAACATTTTGTAAAATGTGCGTACATTACCAGCACAGATTATTATTGTTCGTGTTGTTGTTTTTGTTTTATATTTGTATTGTTTATTTTACGCATCCATAAACCCACTGACATGCTTATTGGGGTGGTGTTAAATTAATTTATGATCATTACATTCGCCTTTGCTCTTCCTCCCTCCATAGGCCACGTCTGCACTTGAACGCCAACAATTGAAACAATTTTTATTAAAATATGACTGCTTACAAAAATATTGTTTGCCCCTCTGTGCGGCCTAACCTGTGTTTGTGTGTGCGTGTAAATGTCTGCTTTTAAAATATTTTCTTAACGATTCGCGTTTAATTTTGTTATGCATGTTTTTATTTTTCGATTAATTAATATTGAAGGTTTGCAATTATTCATGTTCTTAAATTTATTAGTTGCAAGTAGATTTTAATGTTTTGCTCTTGCTCTCTATATCTATTTTTCTCATTCCATTCTATGTTTGGCATTCAACAATGCTGCTGCAGTTGTAGTGGGCAGATAACAACGGCAAAATATTTAAATGTTGCTTATTTACATTGTTATAGACGTTATAGATGTTTTAGTGGCTTGAGCTATAATGAGTTTAGTTTAGTGTTCTATTTAAATTAGTGAAAAGCGTAGTTAGTTGGAGTTGCTAAGATGATGCCCTATAGTAAATTTAGTAGTTATCAATAAACAATAATTAAGAAGTAACGATTAAACGTTCTTCTATCGTAAAGTAATAATTTTTAAATGTTTGATTATTGTTTTTAAAAAAACATTATTCGAGTTACTTTTAAATCCCAATAGAGTCATTTACTCTGATAAATAACTTAAATTATTCAATTTGTTGCAAGTATATGACTTAAAGAGTTACTTGTTCTTTCTACAATGTCATAATTAATTATCATTTTCTAGAATTCACTCTTGTACAGTTGTGTACATTTATAATTTGTTGGTTGTTAACACTGTGGTACATAACGATAGTGTTAAATAAATTTATTTGCAGTAAAACAAGGCAATAAATCACATTTTTTGAAAAAAACGTATAAATAACAATTCTATGCAGTCATTATTGTCTTACTTTACTATTTTATCTTGTAGCACACAATTTAAATTTCAAAAATAATGACTCATTTTCATAGGCCTTTACTAAATACTCCAAGTAATTATAATATTTCATATTGTTAAACTGAATTTATTTTATAGTGCAAAGTAAGAAACATACGAATAATATTATTTGTAACTCGTAATATTAAGTGAGTCGTCATTTATTATTATTATTTAAGGCTTCATTTCAATAATAAATTACTACATGAAAATAGTTAATGAATTTTTATGCGAATAGGAGGACATTGATAAATTTGGATTTGAAATAACATTGTTTTGCAACACTATGTTCTTATTTTCAAATATCTTTCAGTTGACCAATTTGTTGGTCCTTTGTAGGGTATTAATAAGGCTAATTACAACACCTTTCTGTTTCATTTTTCTCCTTGCTCCAAAGAATACAACAGTAATGAGTACTTAACAATTTTGACCACGTAAAACAGCAGCGCCTTTAATTAACATATTCTTCATACTCTTTAAATACTTTTGTATAATTGTAAAAAACTGCAAAAATATGACATAAAAATCATAATTTATGAAGTTGTAAGAAAAAACTCCTTTTAATTTGTTAAGCATTTAATTACACAAATTACAACACAGAATAAAAACACAAAAATAAAACTACAGACTTAAAAAAGTACTTAAAGTCAAGGAGCGAGCTCAAGTAAATAAATGAAAAAAAAACACCAGAATAATTAAGAGAATTAAATAAAAAAAATATAGCAAAGAAAAACTATATTATTAAAACATTTTATATGCACATTGTATGTTAAATGAAAGAATGTGTCAAAACAAAAACCATACTAAATGTCATCAGCGAAATTGTCATGGCATATTTATGAGTTTTTTTGTAAGATTTTGTTTGTTCTTCAACCACTATGAAAATATAATTTCAAAATCATAGTACATACTTAGGTATTTTTGAATCGTCTTTTGTAATATTATTCTTACATTTAAACCGCATCATGGTACCCTATAATTCTATGGCTCTTCAGCCTCAACGATTGCTGATACCGAAACATACCAGAATTTAAAATATCTACAAAAAACCCAAAATTAAAAATCAGTTACTGAAATAATCGAAAATACAATTGCGTATAAAATACAATTATAAATAATAAACAATTTAAAATTTTGCTAACCCCGCACAATGGGGCAAAATTAAAATATTTTAGAAATAAAACTTGCATTTGAAATCATTTCAAGGTGTAGCGAAGGAGTGGCTCTGTGGGTCTCAAATTAGGCCACCTCAGGCATCAGAGAACGGTTTGAATGCAGAATTTCATGCTTTCGAATGTAATCACAAAATGTGAGCATGTTGTTCTCAATTCACATCATTTGAAAAAAGCAATACATGACACCATTCAAAAAAATGAAGTATGATGAATACCATGCATTGCATTGCATGTCTTCCATTAATGTCACCTAATACTCGCAAAAGCAACGAATACACAACGAATGGTACGAATGTTTGTAATGCTTATTGAATGAAAAGTTGAAATTTAAATTTTATTTTTTAATGGTATGAAAAACACCGTTATTTACTTTTTCCAAAATTTCTGCGTGCTGCATTATTTGAAGTACTAAAAAACATATCAGTAGGCCAAAACTATACACAAATACATTAATTACTCCAACAAGTTAACGAATACTGAACGAATGGTTCGAATGTTTTTAGTTTTTTAATGTATCATCACTTCATTTCGTTGCTTGATATATAAAGGCATTATAAAAAAAAAACAAATACAAAAAAGGCAATAGGCAGATATATTTTTATATCTAATAGTTATTGAGTTATAAGCTTTTGACAATTTTATTATACATATTTTGATCCACTATTTTTTTAAATTTCCAACACAATTTATAACTGTTCGATTTAAATTATTTACTGTCAGATTATTTCAGATAAACGATATTGAATTAGATAAAAGTATTTTATGAAACTTATGATTTGTTTATATTTTTCACGACAGATTTTACTACAGAGATTAAATATTTGGATTAAAAAATTTAAATTTGTATATTTTTATTGGTTTTCAAAAGCTCTAATTGCCAAAATTCTTATAAGACCTCATATAAAACTTTGAATGGAAAAGATTTTATGTATATACACATTTTCATTTCAATATTTATTTGAAAATAAAGAACAAACTGATTGATCTCTTCTTTTGCAATAAAAAAAAACTTCTTTTGTTATTAATTTTTTTTTAGTCCCTTTTTCTAGCATTTTAAGTTTTGGCAATGATGCTGGCAATAGCGTGTAATATTAAGAACTCATAAGTCTTCAACTGATTTTTTTTCATAGCCCTCTGGGATTTCCCTGTGGACTGTTGCAAAACTACTCGAATGCATGAGAAACGATTTAAAAGAGAGAAAGCGAAAAAAAGAAACGTAGTTGTCATACATGAATTTTCATTTTTATTAAATTAAATTTACATTTTTGTTTTTGTGAATTTAGCAAAAAATGGAAAAGAAAAGGGAAAAAAGAAATCCTAAATGTTACAGTTTAAAATGTCTAGCTGCAAATGTAGAGACATGTTTGTTTTACAAAAGATTTTCCTGGTTTCAAATACACATTAGACAAACACATACAAAAGGGAGACAAGGACAAAAATAAGTACAAAGGATATATTATAGGATTTATGCAGGAAATATTACACTTATCCAGGGTGTGTGTATCTCTAAATTTTTGTTTTAACAGTTACTGCCAAAAGCTGTTGTTGCTGGTAACGTGGCTTTTGTATGCAGGAAATATTTATGTTCCTTTTTTTGTGTTTTAGCATCACAAATTGCGAGAGTTTTATTTTAAATACTATATTTTCTTACAAACACATATGTATGTACATATGTATTTACTATTACGTTTATTATTATGTTTACAAAGTATTTAAATTTTATTCTTGAGCCGATTTATTTCAACTGTAAATATTTTAATTGAAATGAATGGAAAGCAAAACTAATTGTTAATATTTATGAAAGTTATGTATGTATGTACATTAGGGTGGCCCCAAAATAAAGTTGCGGATGTTCCCGACTAATATGAAAATTTGATTCATTTTAAGAATATGTTTCTCAATTTTTTTGTCCTGGAGTCAATATTTGGTGAGATGGATCAAAGGATTAAAAGGTCCTTTTTAGAGGTTTTTTTGATTTTTTTTTCACATTTCTTCCAAAGGAACTACAGTAGAATCTCGAAAAAGTTAACTCGCGAAAAAGTTAAACGCTCGCTTTCAGCATCAACGTGCCGCTCTAAAAAGTTAACCTTTCAGTTCAAGTAACTTTTCCGAGCTTATAATATATTTTTAAAACAACGGCTTTTTCAGTAATAATAGTGGCAAATTGGTCGCTTTTAAAATATTCTCACTGGCAGCGCTAAGCTTTAAATTTGTTTGTTGGATTATGGTATTCCCCGAACTTCTTTTTTATTTTGAGTTGCAAAAAACTATGACCATCTTCAACAACAAACAACATTGTATTAGTAGTTGGTGTTAAGCTTGTGAGTTGGGGATAATGTTAACATTAGCATTGATTAAATTGAGAATCGGAACAATGATCAAATTTCAGAAGATAATGATGATTTCGAAGTATCCGATAGTGAAAATGACGGGCCAATTATCGAGGAAGATGCTCAACAATCTAAAGTGACTTTCTCGAAAGCAGTTGAAAGCATCAATACCGTGATAAGATGGTTTAAAAACAATAATGATGCAAATCAGGTGGAAGAGCTTGTCAATATGCGCACGAAAATGGTGAAGACGTATTACACAAAGGAAAAAAAACAAACAAGCCTTGACTGCTTCTTTAAGTCACTCCATAAAAATTAATATCTTTGGCGCACGAACTTTTATTTTTTTATTTATTTATTTCCTCTTTCAAAAAAACGCTTAAAAAAGTTAATAGTTCGAAAAAGTTAACAGCCCTTGGAACATCTGGTTAACTTTTTCGAGATTCTACTGTATATGTAAATTTGGTATCATATGAAAGGCCTTAAAGAGGCACATTGAATGGGTATCAAAAATTAATTTTTTTTTAAATTCAAAAATTTGCAATATTTCAGACAAAATTTTGTTTTTTTTTATTTTTTCATAGAATTTACTTAAAGAAATAGTTGAAATTTCTTGATTATAAACATCATGCAATTTAATCCAAATGGTCATTTAAAAAGGCCATTTTTATCCCTTGATCCAGCTCACCAAATATTGACCCCAGGACAAAAAAATTTAGAAACGTAGTCTTAAAATGAATCAAATTTTCATATTAGTCGGGAACATCGATACCTTATTTTTTCTCCATATAAACGGGGCCACCCTAATGTACATATGTACATACATATATAGTTGTTAATACTAATTTTTGAATAATATTTACCTTTTTAATTATGTTTTAATAGTATCTACATACATTCTTAAGAAATTAATTTGTTTTGTTTTTTACTTAATTCATTATATTTACTGAATTTATAATACTTACTCGTGTAGGTATGAAGTTGTATAAACTTTATTGCGTATTTGAATGAATAGAAATGTTTTTAAATTGCGTCTAAAGTAAAATTTTAATATATGTATCTGCAAACAATATTATGAAGTCGAAACTTCTATCACCATTACTGCAGAAGCCCAGCATATGGCAAATATTTAAGATACGGTCACATTTGGCAAATATTTGCCGAAAAAGACGTAACCATTAAATAACATATATTTGAACTCGTTTATTTATTTGAAAATTTAGTTTTAATTTATTTGATGCTTTTTGATCTTGCAAAACTCTTGTAAGCGTAAACAACGTCAAACAAATTTGTGCTAAAACAAGTGGTTACGCTTTTTTTAATAAATATTTGCCAAATGTGACCGTACCTTTAGGAATATCAGAAATAGAAACAGTTACTTCATTAATTGTATTAATTTTTAAATTCTATAATTTTTAACAAAGTAATTCGTGTTCCTCAACATCATCATCATCATTATGCCTGTCTGTCGTAATAAAATTAGAAGAAAAAAATATAAATATGTAAATGGTCGGATAGCTAAATGTCTTCGAGTATCTTTTCTAAGTAATTTTTTATAGATTAGTAAATGTCTATATTTAGCCGCGTTGTGTGCTTTTCTACGTAATTTTAATTTTTAATGGTAAATTTGTTTAAATTTTTATTTGTCAATAATGTGTCGTCTAACAAGAAGTTTTATGCCATTTATGGTCTGTTTATTTTGTCAATAACAATTTTTAAAAATTGATTTTTTATACCATTTTGGTTAATCTTTTGAATACAAATACAAAAATGTCTGTCAGTTTGCTGAGTGCATGCAAATGATTTTTAAGAATTGTTCTCAAACAAAAATAGTCAAAAATATTTTTGAAAAATGATTCATTCTCAACATGAGAAGAAAAAAAAACAAATAATTTCTATAACGCAATTTTTTTCATTTAAATAAGATTAATGTCGACATTAAAATGACAAAATACATACATATTGATGATGTCTGTATAAATATTTACTGTTTGGGTTATGAGGGAAAGGTAAACAACAAAAATAATGTAAATTTAGAATTATGAGCAAAAAATTGTCATAAATTTAATTAATTTATTATACGCTTTGTACGCAAATATCATAAATTATAAATGAGTTTCTTTAAGAACACACAACTTAATAAATTAAATCACTCTTTGATTTTAACTCTGAAGAAACAGTAAAATATTCTGATATCTCAACTTGAGTGACAGTAACATTCCAATTGTTTTTGCTGCGAATGGAAATAATGACAAGATCATAAAATAATTGTTAAAACATTTTTAACAATTAACAGATTGGCATGTAACTGAATATAGAATTCATAACCCAATTTGTTATGACTACTCCATGCATTGAAATAATAAAAATAATTCTTAACGTCAGTCATCTTCCAGACATTTAAGAATTTTTTTTTGATGAAGACATAATTATTTATTTATATGTATAGTTTTTTTTATTTTATATGGCTCTTTTCCATCTTTATTCTCTAGCAATTTAATAGTTAAATGCTGGCACTCAAATTAGGGCTTAAATATTTTAATTTTATGATTTAAATAATATAAATTTTAGGATAAAAATTATCTCTTATTCCACCATTTGTTGAACGCATATTTACCTATACCGTCTAATACAAATTGTTGTGGCTGTTAGTTCCCAGCAAAAGTAATAAAAGAACACAAAACCTTTTTTATAACATGCAACAAACGCATTGCATTTGTCGTATTTTATGTAAATAGTTGGTTTCTTTTTTCGTTTTTTTTTTTTTTTTTATTCAGTCATATTTACTTTGGTGTTTTTTTTTTATATTGTTTGTCTTTGAATGCTCCTGCTAAAGGACCCTGGTGGATTTCCGTTTATTTAAATTTTTAGTTAGAATTATTTGAACCGTTAAAAATAACTTTTAGTTGTACCCTACAGTATAAAGTTGGGTGATAAGTGGGTAGGGGTTGTGTTAAATACAGGGACCGTAACTGTTATGACTTTTATCAAAAAAAATCAAGAAATAAGGGTTATTTTTGATTTTTATCTTTTTAGATAGAAAATAAGAGTTATTTTTGATTTTATTATTTTAAATCAAGAAATAAAAGTTATTTTTGATTTTTATATTTTTAAATGAAAAATGAAAGTTATTTTTGATTTTTATATTTTTATATCAATAATAAAAATCAATTCAAAATTCGTGACATAGGTAATATGTTTATTAATCTTTGTTGCGTATTAAAGTAAAAATAAAGTACACAGTTCTAATAACAATCTGCAAATAATCTCATCCAATACTCTTCAAATATTCACACTGGCCATGCTTGAATTGAAGCAGAAACATACTCCACAATATTTAACGACTCATGTTGATATAAAAATATAAAAATCAAAAATAACTTTTATTTTTCATTTAAAATAAGAAATATCAAAAATGACTCTTATTTTTGATTGTTAAAATAAAAATCAAAAATTAAAAAATCATGCAATATCTTGGATGCATTTCGCCTAAGAATCATGATGGTGTAATTAAAAGTTTTCTACGATGTTCATTTATGTATGATTTATTTCTTAAAAAATTGAAAAATAACTCCTATTTCCGGTCCCTGGTTAAATGATATTTAGAAGTACATACTTATAAATTCGTCAGTAGATTTTAAAAAAGTTACTTGTGTTAGCATGATGAGTACTTGCCCGTGTGGTCTGCAGCAGAAATTTAACTAATTTGGAAATTTGATATCTTTAATTTAAACTTTTAAAGATTTTAGCTTTTTGGCAAATTTCTTTTTCCTTTGGAATAAGTGACTTTGGAATAGAGTATTCCAAAGTCTATATATTTTTTAAAATCCCTGCACACTGTTTCATTCTTGTATACTTTCATTTCCGTTTAGCTGCAGCTATTCGAAACTAAAACTTTATATGTAAAATTGTCAGATGCATACTACTCCTACATAATTCGTATACATGTGTACAGCTGGGGGCTTTGTTTTGGTAGTTTTTTTTTTGTGATGTTGTCGCAAATATAAATAAATTTACATAAAAAACTATTGCTTTGGTACGAGTGTTGAATTGAAACTGAAATTTAAATTGTTTATAATTTGCAAGAGTTTTTATTTGAAATTTTGTATCGCACTTCTGTTTAGGCACACAATTGAATTTTCAAATTTAAATTAAATTGATGGGTTGTTTAGTTGGATTACAACAGAGAAAGAAAGGCTTAAAAAAACATGATAATCCATATTCTCTTTATGAGATCTAAGCACTGTTATTCGGCTTTTTCTATATACCCTCATTGATATTCCATTGGAAAAGGAACTGACACACAACTAATTAGTTCTTTGGTTAGAGCATTAAAAAAATGTATTTTTCTTTAGACTACTTAAATCGTTTAACAAATCAATTTCAAATAAGAAAAACTTCATCATTATTATCTCTTCTTTCCGTTAAGTAAAACTTCTCAAATACCAAACACTTCAAGTATTTATTTAGTTTCTATGTTTAAAATGTAAAAAATAGGAAACTTATCAGTATCCAAAGGACTCTTTGCTGAGCATGTCTATCTCAATGTTTGCCTCATTAAAATTATTTACATCGACTTGTAAACAATTGCAGCTTCATTTACATTTGTAAATTGACTCTTCTATTACGTAGAAAATGTGTTTGTAGAAAACAAATGAAAACAAAATGAAATGTAAAACATTAAATACAATTTAAGTAGTTTTCTATTTACCATCAAAGTAAATAGATTTAATGAAGTGTAGATACATTTTCAAGCAAGGAATGGTAAATCATGGCACGGTAGTGTAGGAAATATGTATTCGAATTGTGACTGAATAAAAATCAAACTATATACGAGTACATAAATATCTGAAGGTTTTTAATATTCATTGTAAAAAGTCATAATGAAATATTTAAAGCCTTATTCATAATTCAATTTCTTAAGGTTTTTAAAACAAATTTTTTATAGAAATTTTGTTGTTTAAACCTTCAATAAATTTTAAAATTTATTGTGATAGTGACACTTATCAGGCAGTTGAAAATGTTTTTTAAAAAACATTCTCACTGATATGACCATATACTACTTGATATGAAGTTGAAACAATTGTATTGCTACTCACTGTATTTTTGTTTTAATTATCCTTTACACTTATTAACATTTTTATTATGTTTTTTATTACTTTTAAATTATTTATTTACCCTCTTAAAACAACAATCCGTGTGTGTGCATTCATTTTAACAAACTAAATATCAATTTTAGGATTTAATACATTTAAAGGTTTTGTTTGTGTTTCAGACTTCCTGTATTTAAATCGCAAATTAACATTCAAAACTCACCTTTTCTCTCTTTTCTGTTTTAGTATTGAGTCCAATATCTGTTCATATGAAAATCTGCAAAACAAATAAATAAATAATAATAATAAAAGATTTGTTTTATTATCTCCAGCTACATGAAATAAATTATTCATTTAATATTTTGTTGCAAATATAAAGCAAAAAAAAACCCAAAAAAGTCCCAAACGGCTACGCCTTAAATATCCAAAAAAAAAAGCTATAAATAACTAATGACCATTATTATGATGGCGTTTAATAATTGTCGTTATGTTTCTGACACCCCTCCCACCAAATCATGATACCGCAAATCAAATGTGACAACTTTCGAACCACTGTATGTAACAAATACACAAAATTATGTATTTGTTTACTTTGAATATTAGTTACAAAAATGTCAATTCTATGTTAAGCTTTCAGTATAATAACAATTGAAAAACTTTATCACCCTTAAAAGTGTTTAATGGCGTCAATAGCGCCACAATAATGTCAAAACTATAATAAATAGTATTAAAAAAAGAATAGAATTCCGTTGGCGCTAGTTAGTACTCTGTCATAAATATTCTGCTCATAGAAAAATCCAAAAATTTGAATGAAAACTATTCATTAATTTTTAGGTGTACACTTACATACATATAATAAACAATTTATTTATGAATGCTAAAATTGTTTAAACAATGAGTGAATAAATGTTCCTAATTAATTTGATTTTTGTTTGAAATTCAGACAAAAAAGAGGTGTGAATTCAAGTCAATAGTTCTATCTACGAGTACTATGATAAAAACCAATGTATACTGCTAAATTTGAAATGATCATTAGAGTCGTTTAATAAATATTAATATATTTTTTTTTGGAAATATGGAATCGTAATTTCGAAACTTACTTTTGTGTAAATATCTGGAGATTGTTATAAATTGTTGGTAAGCAAAGGTGACTAATAAAATTGTCTTAAAAGTTTCCTTTTATGATTTCTACTTATTTTACGCTTGTTTTTTTTTATTTATATGTATAAGCGATCTCAAAAGCTGAATTGAAAAATGAAAATATTTTTATCACATAATTCCAAAAGCCCTAAAAAGCCCCATTTTCTTTTTAAGAACAGTCATGTCTAAAGAAATATTAAATTTTGTTAATCAAATTTAAATGCAGTTAAATTTTTTATCTTTTCAGGTTTAAGACACAAAATCTGTTTGTAATTTAACAGAGAATTCATGGCTAAATTGTTTGAAATCGTTAAGAAATGATGAAATATTTGAAATTTTAAAACTTTCTTGTAAAACAATGTCTGTAGAGTTTTGTGAAAATCGAAAATAGTTCGCATTTGTCGCAGAGCTTTTAAACATGTGTGAAAACATGCTGGTTTTTATATTTCGGTTTTAAGTTATGCTGCAAAAATGTTTTTGTTGCGGAACTATTAAACTCGTTTTTTTTTTATTTTGGAATAGAAAGTTCCAGTTCGGTAATTTTAAACTGGCTTTTTGCTATTTAATTTTAAAAAGCTGTTTTAAATAAAAACACTAAACAATAAATTGAAAATGCAATCACCCCTATCATGAATAAAAATTTCACATGCAATTTGTTCTCTTTTCACATTTCTCCTATTAAAATTCAATGTTAAAAAAATAAAAGGGAACAAATTTCATGTGGAATTTTTATTCACGATAGGGGTGAATAAACATCTCTGATAAACGATTATGAATTTAAATTTAGGTAAGAGAACAAGTTTGTTGAAAAAAATTTTGTTTCTTTTTTATTAAAGAATTTAAAATATTTTTAAATAAGTTTTATCAGATTCGTGTCAGTACTTAAATCGAAATTTAAATCATGAAATATTGCAATCTTAATTTAAACAATTAGATTCCATTTATTTTCAAAAATGTTTGTATCTTCTAAACCAAACTAGGTTACATGTCAGAAAATATCTGACATCGCATTTTAATATTGCACATATTTTTTTTGCTGCTGTTCTTGTGTGTTCTTCTCCACACAAAAATACCGCCATTTCAATATTCGTTTGTATCCATTTGAAAAAAGTTTTCACAAAATTTTAACAAAAACAAAAAATAAATATAAACTAAAAACAAAAAAAAAAGAAAAGAAGAATATAAAAGATGTATAGATGTATTTTATGATAATTATGATTTGTTTTCATCTCTTAAGTAGTTTCATTTCAAGCGCAAGAGAATAGTGCAAAAAATGTAAATAAAATCTAAAATATAAAATAAAGCTGCAAATATAAAATAAATACTCATATAACAACGAAATATTTATACATTTTGAAGTTTATGTTGTTTTTTTTTTTTGGCTTTTAGAATATACCAAACGAAAATAACTCAAACACATTATTACCCACCAGATCAAACAATAAATTTGAAAAATTCCGTAGAGCTAAATCGAAAAAATTATGAATTTCTAACATACTGAATAGTTCTCAAAATGTAAGCAAGAGAAATTGTAGAGAATTCTTTAAATGATTTGATCGTTATTAGTGATTGATGGCTTGTTATTGTTATCGTTCTCGAAACTTTGAGAATAAAGATGTGCTGCTATAAACTGAGAGATAGAGGTAGGCGCTGTAGAATGTTTTTAAGATTTTGAATGCTCTGGTCAGGTGGGTAACTTGTGCATACACATACATAAAAAACATCAATAGAAATGCGATTTCTGACACTACAGGCAGCTTTAAAGATGCTTATTTATGCATCTTTACGTTTTATTTTAAATTGTGCATCTTTAGAATAGAAATGAGTTAAATACAAAGATGAATTGTTAAAAAACATACAAAAACATACATCAGCAGTTTGCTTGTGATATGATTTTGACGTTTAACATTGTTTTAAAGACGGAAATTGTTCGTAAACTCGTACATAAGCTTGTACTGTGACTGACTGAATGCTTTAAGGTTTTTCTATTAATCGATTATGTCTTATTTGTATAAAAGTTTGCTTCACAAAATTGTGTAGCTTGTAAAATAATGTTTTTTACAGACATATTAGGCGTATAACTGATGATGAAATAATCAAAAGTACCTTCGTGGTCGCCACTAAAAGCCACTATGGGCCGAATGTCAACAAATGTGAGGATCAAATTTTCAAGAAATTGCTTTAAACATGTTTTTGAATCGTAAGGAAAAGAGCTCACTATGTTTTTGTACTGATGATCTTAAATTCAATTAGAATTTATTTACTGTATACTGTCAGCTCACTACAATTGCTTTAGAGAATTTGTTTGTTTATTATAAGAAAGTCTGTCATAAAATGTCATAAACTAATGACTTCATACTAAATAACTTTTTTTTTTTTTTGCCATTTATTTGTATGCAAATTATACTACGTCGTCTTGCCTGCAAATATCTATTTATGTTTTATGTGAAAGTCATAGACATTTCAACATGATCTTTAGTGATAACGAAGAGATATTTGGTAATTGCGTAAAAGATGGATAGGGCTCTCAATTAAAAAAAAAAAAAACATATTATTTTGACACATACATATACGAGTGCTGCGTTTACAATTCTGTATTAAATAGTTATTTTACTATACTCTAAATTAAAGCCCAAGTAATAATGTTTATTGCTTTCTAAATAATATTTTTTTTTTTTGTAAATTTTTCAGATAATTCGGTCATTAACAATATACATATACATGCAGCTAAACTTTATCATTGAAGGTGAGTTTTTATTCAAATATTTATAATGTTTACATTGCAAAACAAACAAAAAATAATATTATTTTCTATGCAAATAGAAATTACAATTAAATCTCAATCTTAACGAGAATATATAACATTATTATTCTATTTTTTTTCAAAATTTTTCTTTGCAAATAGTAAAAACTGTATTGTTTACTCTTTGCAACATTATCATGATTTAGTATTAAAAAAAAAAGAAAAAAATCTTTATTGTGCTAAATTAACATCATTAATTAGATGTTGTTGACTTCAGTTTGCACTAGTTCGCTTTACTATTTGCAGTGCAATTTCCATCAATTTCTATCAATAATAAATAGTAATCCATGTAAATATTTACAAAATACAATTTCAAACTAAAACAAATAAACGAATTTATGGATTTCTGACTCGAATGGAGTGTGTGAGTTTTTATGTGGGTTTGATTTTGCAAAAGTATTTCATTTGAATACAATTTAATAAATTTAACATACAGAACAATTTGGTAAAGTTACGGTAAAAAGTTACGAAAAATGTTTTCATACCAAAAGTATGAAAAAAAAAACACACACAGCAAGAGCAAAAATATGCTAAACCTTTTTGCAAATACAATGATGCAACACCATTTGCACAAGACTGTGAATTGCGCTAATGTATTATTACAAAAAAGTACCTTTAATGCGAAATGGTACTAAACCTTTTTATTACTAAATATAATTTTTTGTAATAAGCAAATACTGATTATTTCATAATACAGTTCAACCTTGGTATAACGAATCTTAAGGGGATTCGAAAAAAAAACGTTATATCGAATAATTCGTTACAATGAGATTCGTTATATCGAGGTGAAGTTGCACTTCTATTCGTCATAACGAGGTAATAAAAAAATTTTGTATGTACATATATTAATTATCATCTGCTTACCATGTTATAGCGAACGATTTCCGCTTTAGAACACATTTGAAGGAAACACTGTATTTTGAAGTTTTAAAATTCATATTGTATTTAATTCAAAAATATTTTACATTAATAAAAAAATAAGTCTGAGCCAGTGATTAACTAGCTAGATTGCAACAACAATTGCTGCAACAAGCGTACAAGATCTTGGCAACAATGAATTTTTCTTCGAATATTTCAGTCGTTGCAAACACAATAATTTTGTGTGTATCTGTTTCATATAATTTGGATTAATAGATGGAAATCGTTATGAAAAGGTTGTAAGTTGACAAAATTCGTTAAATAAAGGCAAATAATTCTTTCTATTTCGTTAGTCTGCAGTGAATGAAAATTCGTTATAACGAGGCTATTGACAAATGTATTCATAATAGAAATGTTTATTTTGTATTAAATCTTATGGAGCGTTGTAGGGGATTTCAAAAAAATCGTTAAATCGAGGAATTCGTTATAGTGAGGGTCGTTATATCGAGGTTTGACTGTAGGTACTTTTGCTTACATCACTCTATACAAATTCCAGTGAAACATAATTACTTAACTGATTTATATATACATAAACCAAACAAATATTAAAATTACCCCCCAATAAATAAAGTAAAAAAAAAACATGTACGCAACAAAGTCATTACAATGTTCATAAATAAAAAGAAGAAAAAAAAAACATTTATTATATTAATGTTTTGTTTAACAAGAACAAATTAAAAGTGGGTGTATTTTACACATTTTCGCACATTCACACTGGTCCGTCCACTCTTTAGGTCACATGGCAAAAAAATTAAATACATATGCGAATTTTTCAATCAATTTTAATTTAAACTGCATTTTCCTTTAGTCATTTATTAAAGTAGAGATAGTGTATCTCTACTTTTTTTCCTCTGTACATATGTACATCGAAATATTTCTTTAGAGTGCAATAAATTATTTGAAAAAATGTTGCCCTGAATTTTTCTCCAGTCAATTAAGAGTTGAAAAAGAAAGAAAATATTTGATTTGATGCACTAGAGATTATAGTATTATATACATACAGGGCGCTAATTAGTTAAATTTAAATATTAAATTTCAATTATTTAAATAAGAAAGAAATTAAAATTAAAGTATTAATGAAGAGATTTAATTGAAGTTTGTTTCGTCCATCACAAAGTTATGTTTATTTGTTTATTCGTTACAGAACATTAAAAAAATATTTTGAGATCGATGGCAAGAGAACGAGTTAAAAATAGTGAATGAAAAAATCTTATTGACGTTCTCGTTTTTTGTTTCATTGGTCTTTCTGTAATTAAAAATAAATACTTTTTTGTCAGAAATATAACTTCAATGCCAAAAATTAAGTGTGGGTAAATTTACCAAGACCTGTTAAATTACTTATCCTTTGTTATAAAAGTTTAGTTTAATTGGCCTTTAATTCACTCGCCTATGAATTTAAATAAAAATATCCCCCCTAAATGTGCAGAAAAACTTAACTTTTGTATTTTATTTTTCATTTTTATTTTTGCTAAAACTAAATTTCACACTTTATTAAAGACACTGGGTTTTGGGGACACTCATGTATAAAAATTGTACATAAAGGGTGATTTTTTAGCTATTATCTTTATGGCAAAACTGGTTTAAACAGCTGACGCACGTTTCGTGTTTTGTTTCACTGTCAATCATTTTCAGTTTGGTCTATAATTTAATCATGAATCGTCTTACAAACGAACAACGCTTGCAAATTATTGAATTTTATTATTAAAATGCGTGCTCTGTTAAGAAGGTTCATCGCTTACTTTTTTACCAAAAAATTGTGTTCAGCAACGAAGCTTATTTTTGGCTCAATGGGTACGTAAATAAGCAGAATTGTCGATTTTGGAGTGAACATCAGCTAGAAGCATTGCAAGAGCTACGAATTCATCCAGAAAAAGTCACAGTTTTGTACGGTTTATGGGCTGTTGGCATCATTGGACCGTACTTCTTCAAAGATGATGCGAATCGTAACGTAACTGTGAATGGTGAGCGCTACCGTGAGATGATATCCAACATTTTTTTTGCCCAAAGTGATTTCAACAAGACGGTGCAACATGCCACACAGCACGCGCAACAATGGACTTATTGAGAGGCAAGTTAGGTTAACATTTTATTTCACGTTCGGGACCGGTCAATTGGCCGGCTAGATCGTGCGATTTAACGCCTTTAGACTATTTTTTGTGGGACTATGTTAAAGCTCATGTCTGTACAGACAAGCCCGCTTCAATTGACGCATTGGAAGACAACATTGAAGCATTTATACGTGAGATACCAGCCGAAATGTTGGAAAGAGTATGCCAAAATTGGACTAAGCGGATGGAACATTTGAGGCGCAGTCAAGGTCAACATTTGCATGAAATAATCTTTAAAAATTAAATTATATGGGCCGTACTATCGATTCAAATAAAGATTTCATGCATTTTTCTGAATTTTATTTGTTTTTTTTTAACTTTCCTATAGCTTTTAAAAAATCACCCTTTATTTACTTGATTTTACATATCAATTGGTATTTAACACTTTGGTGGTAATTTTCTAAAAGTATTTATAGATCGTGCGATTTAACGCCTTTAGACTATTTTTTGTGGGACTATGTTAAAGCTCATGTCTGTACAGACAAGCCCGCTTCAATTGACGCATTGGAAGACAACATTGAAGCATTTATACGTGAGATACCAGCCGAAATGTTGGAAAGAGTATGCCAAAATTGGACTAAGCGGATGGAACATTTGAGGCGCAGTCAAGGTCAACATTTGCATGAAATAATCTTTAAACATTAAATTATATGGACCGTACTATCGATTCAAATATAGATTTCATGCATTTTTCTGAATTTTATTTGTTTTTTTTAACTTTCCTATAGCTTTTAAAAAATCACCCTTTATTTACTTGATTTTACATATCAATTGGTATTTAACACGTTGGTGGTAATTTTCTAAAAGTATTTTTAAATAACCACAAATAAAAACAACTATAAATGTTGGTTTTTGTTTTCTAGAGAGACTTTAATTGAAGGTCAATAATATTTTTGGCATATTGCATACTCTGTGTGTGCAGAATAAAAGTGAATTCATTGCATTTTCTCAACTATTTTCCACACCATAATGATCATCATACACAAAAACATATACATAGTTTAATAAATGAAAGGATTTCAATGCATTAATAATAAAGAAAAAACTGTTTTATATCTAAAGCCTGCGCAGTAGATAGATCTGTGCAACGTATGAACCAGTAATTTATCTGCAAAATATTTCATAAAACCGAAAAATAAATATATTTTGTTTTTGTTTAGTTCATTTAGAGATCACTTATTATCAAGTAAAAATTCCGTTCCTGATGTGAACATATTATCACAAATATAGTCGACAAACTAAATACGCCTATTCCCACTCTATAGGGATTATAATGCTCCATACTCCATTACAATTACTACAATAAACAATAAAATTTGTTATTTATGCACAATTTTCCCGTATTGTTAGAGCACAACAAATTAAAAAAAAGGGGAAAAACAAACAACAAAATAAAAGATGAAAGGTTTATTTTTCCAACCACTTAACTTTTCCACTTTAGTTACTCGAAAATACAAAAATGCAAACCGACAGAGCAGAGAATTGAAGAATAAAGCGCCTACTTTGCAATTGAAAACTGGGTGCAGCCGACAGACAGACGGACAGACATGAAACCATGGTTGGTTTGGTGTATCAGTTCACAAATTAATAACATTTGGCCATAGATTTTCCAAAGAAAGCAACATAGAAAATGTAATAAGAAAAAATAAGAGGCAATTATTTTGTTAGCAACAAATGCTCATTCATAATCATAATAAATAGTGAATAGTTGCAAACAGCAACAACAGAAGCACATTGAGTAGAAAACAGCAACAGCTACAGCAGCAGCAACATCAATTCAAACCAACAAGACAACAATCAAGCTCATCGATGAACCACCAACCATCAATAGACAACCAATCATCTCGGTATTCATTTGGAGAGCCAGGCAAACAGGCAGCCAGTCCGTGATATAAACACACTGACAGACTGTTAATTGAAGCCGTAGTCAGCTGCATCCAAGTCAAATCATTCAGGCATTACTACTTGCTTTGCAGCGTATGAGCTTTGTGGTGATATCACGCCAAACAGACAAAAAATAAATAAAATAAAACCCAATCAGAACATCACAACATCAGAGATCAAAATAAAGGCGGAATATGGCTTATTAATTAAAAAAAACTTTAACAAAAAAAAAAAGCCACAGAAAAACATGAAAAAAAAACTGCATAGATTAGAGTTCAAACATTTGCACACTCCAGAGTTTTTAAAATCATCTGTATTTATGCAGCAGACAAACAGATGGACGGACAGTCGGACAGACAAACGAAAACAGTCATTCTTTTCAATTCAATTCATTTATTTATTGTTTAAATCTTGTTGCATTTCTATTCTGGAACAAAGATGTGAAAGATAGTCTATTTTTTTGTTTCTCCTGCATATATCATTTCTAAAGTGGTGAACAGAATACGAGAAACAAAAAATACGACAACAAAAGAAAAACATAATTGTAGACAGTGTGGCTGGTAGGAAGGCTGACTGGCTCTGCTTGTGCTCCGGCTGTAGTGACACACTTTTTTTTTAGTTTTTGTCCCAACAATGTTTTTCACTGATTCTCATTTGCAATCAGCAAAAACACAACTTGCATCTGATTGTAGACGATTTTGAGATTTTTTTTTTGTTATTTTAGAAAAAGAATGTAAACCACTGTTAACCTTTGTTTTCATTTCTGGTTCCTAAAGATTTTCTTTTAACTGTGAATCAGTCGGTAGTTCAAGTTGGTTAAACTTTTTCTTTTCATGACTACATGCTCATTAAGCAGAGATTTGTAGGGCTATTAACTAGTTGTATTAGTTTGAGATCTAGTTTAGTAATAAGAAAAAGTGGAAATATATTGATATTGATAATTATTAAGAGTATTTTATGTAAATAGGCTAAACTAGTTTTTTCTGGTTTAAATAGTACAAAAAAAAAACAAAAATACAAGCACTAATTACTTTCCGAATTCCCCTTTTGAAACAGATCTTAACTTATTCTCGCAAAAGTTATAAAAAAACTAAATACTCATATATACTAGACCGGATTTCCTTAATCCAAATTACATTTCTTGCGGCTTTTTGTTCGTTCAACGTTTGTAATTGGTTCAGTATTTGCCAATTTTTGCGAAAAAAGTTAAAGATGATAACGCTTGCACTAACGAACATTCTCTTCGCTAATACAGTTTTATCATTAGGATGCACGCACTACGCAATCGTGTAACTTGCAATAGTGAGCATCTGTGACTGAATAATAAACCACAATTTAATAGACACGAGACTCCAAAGGCGATATATCGATATGTCCTTATTGTAAAAACGTTTTCCTTTAAAAGGGAAATATTGTTTTACTTAAATCTTTTATTTATTATATCTACATATATTTATGCTCAGTTGAGTCTAATACAGTTTTATCATTAGGATGCACGCACTACGCAATCGTGTAACTTGCAATAGTGAGCATCTGTGACTGAATAATAAACAACAATTTGATAGACACGAGACTCCAAAAGCGATATATCGATATGTCCTTATTGTAAAAACGTTTTCCTTTAAAAGGGAAACATTGTTTTACTTAAATCTTTTATTTATTATATCTACATATATTTATGCTCAGTTGAGTCTAAGAAATGTTGGTGGTAAAGTTACTACCTAAATTTTAACAACTAACCCCGTTATTCAAAAACGATTATTAAATTTAACAAACGTTTATTAAGACAAATTTGCATATAAAAATTTGCTTAATTGACGTTTTAATAATCGTTTTTGAATAAGGGGGTCAATTTATTATAGCGAATCTAAAAGTCTATCTAAATCTTATAAAACTCTTTTTTATCCATTTCACTTTTTCCACAAAACCTTTAAACAGATATTTAGCACTTTTACAATATGTAAAAATAATCCAACCATTGGCGAGCATCACTCCATGCATCCAATGCACCATGTGAATCTGTTGTTATAAATGTGGTTGGTATGGACTGCAACCAACGCCTCCAACTGTTGTTGAATTTGCTGGTTGTTTGTTGCCAAATGGAAATAAATTGCTTCACTAACCAAATTATGGAAGACAAAGATGTATTAAATTAGTTTTTTTTTTATATTTTTGCTCTCTTTAGTCTAGGAATTTTCCTTGGCTTTTCGTTTAACAACAATTGTTGTGTTTGTTAAAGTTGTTGTTCTTGTTTGCTGTCGGTGTATTAAGGGCTTCCGCTTGCTGTGTATTGAGTTCTCTTTCTCAGCCGTTTAATGTGAAATTTTCTTAACTTGACACAGTAACCTAAACTCTTTAAAAGTTTTTCTTTGGTTTTTAGTTTTTAGTTTTAAGTTTTCGTGATTCGTTATTGCTGTTGTTTTCATTTCTTATTTTGAATTATGATGGGAATTTACTCGTATATTTTCTTGAACATGCCAAGTAGTATAAAGTCATTAAGATGAGTTTTATGCATAAAGTAGCAATTTTAGGAAAATAAACGAGTTAATAAGATTAAGTCTAGAATGAAAATAGTTTTGCTTGTTTTGTTCCTTTTTTCTAATGATTAATTTCGATGTGGTAAATGTAGAAGTTGGCGTTTTATACATTCTGTACTTTTAAAAATGCGTTTAAGGAGATATAAAAGTATGTATTGATTTTATCTGTATATATATGATTTTAAACAATATGTCGTGTCGTATGACTTGACAAAGATCAATTATTGTAAAACTTGGAAATTTAATAATCCATATTAAAACTACGCTTTTTCAGCTTTCTATTTAATGAATAAACATCACTTTAAACCAGCTTCAAATAGGTTTAAATTTTACTGGTCCGCATTTGTCATGACATAAACAACATTAAAAAATCATGACTCAAGCCAAGTCAGCAGCAATGTAAAATACAAATAATCAGTTTTTCATTTATCTTTTAATTTACTTTGTGTTTGTTTTTTTTTTTTTTTTACTAAAATTGGCAGACAATTGTCGACATGCAAGAAATCTACTGACTGGCTGTGTATCATTTTAATTAAATTGTTTGTAAAACTGTTTAAATCATTTTCTTGGTTTTTGATTGTTCAAAAGTGATTTTGGTTTTTAGTCCATTTTTTTTTTGTTTTCAATTTAAGAATTGTCACACCAAAGCACGCAACAATTTAAATTAGACTGTATTAACAGCAAAAAAGGCTTGAACAGTTTATTATAACAATATTATAAATACAATTTTGCCAGTGACTTAATAAAATTAAACATTTAATCATGTATTTTGTTACAGTTTTTTTGTTTTTTTGTCTCTTACATAATAAATTGATAAAAATCATGCTGCCATTATGTCAAAATAATGTTGTTTACAACAAAAACAAAACCGTTCATTGTTGTAACTAATAAAGTACGAGTACGAGCGTTAAGGAAATTGTACAAAAAGTACCCGAAACCAAATCTACCTGCTGATATTTATTTCTTACAAAAATATATTATTTATTCTTAAATGTTTTTCTGTTTTTTTTGCCTATTGCCTTGGCATGCGCTTACAGACATAAATTAGCTTGTAGTTACAGAAATTATTTAATAGATTTGTAGTAGCTATTACTGACAGCAAATGTTGTTGAAAATATTTAGTTAAAACAGCACGTTTTGACAATTAAAATTGTCACCTTTTGTTAAACTATTTCTAAATAATTTTGATTAAACATCTCTTAGTTTTGTAAATATTAAAATATTGATAAAAATGCCTTGCAGACTTGACCATTTTTGGCGAAATATTCTAGATAGTCGTTGGTTTCAATCCACACATTTTACCGCTGTAAGCATCCAGAATATATAAATTTTTCGAATGAATAATGCCAAAACTACAAAAATTAAATATGAAAGTCAATTAAAGGAACTCTATTTAATAAATGTGATGAATAAAAACGTTGATATATTTACGTAGTATGAATTTCGAAATAAAGCTTTGCAAAACAATCAAATAAAACATATTTCACAGTTTACACATGTTGTTGGTTTTCATTTCAATTCGTAATAAAAATGAAAAATTTCTACAAAATACTCAGACTCATTCTTTACAAAATGTACGAGTGTTTTTAAAATTGTAAAATATGAAGTATGTTCTATTTTATGGTTATGATTTGAATAAAAATATGAAAACAGAAGAATTTAGAACAAAAAGTGCTTAGTTTAAATTACTTCATGCTTGCATGATTACTTGCTTGCTGGCTGGCTGGCTGGCTGACTGATTGACTGCATGAAAGTATACACACACATTGTTGTCTCAATGTGGAAGTGTGCCTGTTACTATGCTTGCTTCTGTTTCTGTCTATTTTCTAATATTTAGATATTTTGTTGCAAAAAAAAAAAAATATATGAAAGAAATAAAAATAAAGATTATCTTGTTCATGCAAAGTGGAAGCAAAGTAGAGAAATGAAAGTCTTAAATGGCATTTTTCACACTTGACTACACACTTTCGGTTCAGTTCAGTGTGTTTTGTCTTTGTCTCTCCCTCGTTCGGTCTTTATTCTTTCGGTTTTTGTTCTGACCATAAAAGGATTAGACTTTATGACGGTAACTGACTGACTGTGTTACTTGGAAAATGTTGTAAATGTTGCCAATGAAAACATAATGCCTCATAAAGAGATGCTTTAAGCAAACAACAAATTGGTTTAAAAACAACATTTTGTCGAATGGGAATGGGAAACATTAAGAAAAGTCTTGTAGAAAATATTAAATCTAAAAGGAAAATCGTTTTAAAAATAAGGGTGAATTTCAAAAGAAAAGACTTTTATCGATAATTTATTTATTTATACTTTTAAAATAGAATTTTAATAAATTTAAATTCTTTATTTTAATTAATGAAATTTTCAAATTATTATTCTCTTAGTCAATCTATTAGAACAATAGATAACTTTCTTTACATTTTTTCCATAACTAATATTTCTATTGTTCTCTATAATTTGTTGGTTTTTCGATAGAAACTGTTCACAGCAATTGTTTCATTCCATTTATTATGGCCGTTTGTTTGATTTTTATTTCACCAGTAAGTGGTGGATAAAATAGAACAAAAAAAAAAAAAAAATAATAATCAAAACATAATATACTCAATGAATCTCAAGTAGTTTTGTGTTGTTTTTAATTTACAGCAATATTAGTTTGTTTTTAATTAATTAAATAAATAAACAAACGATTGTTTTTTGTGTTCAAGTAGCTGTATTGTTTTATGTGGGTTCTGACCAGACAATATAAACTCATGTTGATGATGACGATGATGAGGAGTTGGTCAAAGAATGCGTAACAACCATTATTGTATAAATACTTCATAAAATGCAATGAACTTTGAGAGAAATATGAATGAAATGATTATTAAGTTGCCATGAGTTTGAATGAAATTTAATTAGCAGAAAAGTTTAACAATTGTTGCTCAAAAGCTAGATAATTCCCCATGTTTTCAAGCCAGCTTCAAAGATTTTTACTTCAGTTGCTTTTTTAAAAGGATATTTTAAATTACAAAATATTCTATTGCTTTGAAATATATTTGTAAATATGATTTCAATATTTACCTGTTATTTAATACATTAGGTTTAGTCTAAAAGTAATATAATATTTTCATAAATAATTTAAGTAATTTTATAAAGTTGATTCATTGTATAATTAAATGTCTACTTTTCGAAATACTCGTATGTATACTAATGTATTCGGCTCATTTAACTAGCTAAAATGTGTCACCATTGATTGTCTAGTTCATTGTCTAGTCCTAAATGGTCAAAGGGTTGCGACATTCAAAATTTTATATTAATTTTATGTTTCTAAAATTATACTTTCATTCACAATAAGTTAGTTGTGCATAAGATTTCATGGAATTATTAATGCAATTATTAGAATGAACGCGGGTATCATACTGATATTTGTTCGTTCTCATTTTATAATTTCTATACTAATGTATAGATATAATGAGATTTAGAAACGTATGTATGTGTCTAATTGTAGTTCATTCTTTTTGAGTTTTTTTTTTTTTTTGTTAATAATTCACATTATTATAAATGGTGCTAGTTGAGGCACGAGTCACGCACAGGGAAACGCAGTGGCAGTATTGGATTTTTTTTTTTTGATTAATGAAATAAAAAAATAAGAAAAGACAGATATGCTCCTCAGTGTGTGTTAACCAAGTAAAGGGATACATTTTAGTTTAACTATAGGTTATTTTAAATACCAAAATTGTTTCCATAGTCTTTCAATTTTAAATTTATTTTAGACTGAGTTATGTAAAGCTCGAGTGGTTTCCAGAAAATGAATGTTGAAAGAATGCAAGTATGTAAAAGTATGTATTTGAAAACATTTTTAAATTTTCAATATTTTTATTTTTAATAAATGTGCTCAAAAATTCTCAATAGCACATTCATCCATCATCCTTGTCCAACTTGTTTGTGGCAAATGTGCCAAAAACAAAAATCAATAAAGTGAATGAGTAGGCAGGCAGTAGGATTAATATTAAAAAAATCATGTACAAAGCAAACAGGCGTATGATTAATATTTACACTTTCTGTCAAAATTTTGATTTAAATATTTATCATACGCTGTATTTATAAAAAGTTTTCTTGGTAATACGAGTATAATTTGCTTATATTTTAAATGTTTCTCTTGAAAATGTTGCAGTAGAGGAATACAAGGAATCATTTTAAAATTAAATATAATTGTTTTAAACGTTGTTTTAATTAACTTAAAAAATAAAAACAACGCCTACTGTATTTAAAGCACTTGCAATTTCAATTCCATATCAATCATACGCTTCGTTATCTAATACTCGTACTGTTTGTTAATTAAGTTTTCTTGTGGATGCATGACAACTCAATAATGTATTTAGTGTAATTTCTGTATATAATTCCTATTAGAATTCTTTGAATAAAATACACAGTGAATGAAAACTTTACCTTGTGTTGGTTTCAATTTTAATTTTCATTCCAATTACGTTTTTTTTATTTTTTTTATTTTTTAGTTTTTATTCCTTGTGTTTGTCTGCGAGTTTTACTCGTACTAATAATTTTCCATTTGAATAAGTTATTTCCGTTTCCTATTGCATCATGGTATTGTAAACTAATCGCAAGGTTTTAATTCATTTTTGCGTTTATTTTTTTTTAATTGAATTTGTAATTAATTTCAGTTAAAAAGTTAAAATGAGCTTAAGGGAACAATTACCAAGTCATGAAGAAAGTTTTTAGTTTTCCTTTCTATTTTATTTTCTGTTAAATAGTAATAGGGATAAAAAGAAAAAGTTTTATTTAGTTTTTTTTCTTTTCTTTGTATGACTTCTTAAACAATCATGGTTTTCTGATGGTTAATTTTCCTTCTAATGAATGAATGAATGTACGTTTGGTCAATACTATTTTAAATGTCAAATAACTTTAATTAAATAATGAACAAAAAATTCAATAACTGGATGAATTATTTATTTAATACTCCGTATATTCAGCCATGAAAATAAGTTTTTTAAAAGCAGAGGAAAGAACTTTTTTTAATTCGCTATTAGCTGCTCAAACAGATCAACATTTTTCATTTGTACTATAATGTTAAAATAACAATATTTCAATGCATAAACAAAGTACATTTTAAACGTTTAACAATAAAATCAATAAGTTAACTAGTAGTTTTTTCTTCTTTTTATTAACACCATATCAAGGTCATATTAAATCAAAATTAATTTCAACAACTCTAAGCAGTTTGAAGCAACTAAAAGTTTTTTTTTTAAATTAAATTTTACCAAAAAAATTCTCAATTCATATTTATTTGTTGTAATTATGACTTGTTGAAAAATTGTGTATTCATGTCAGGTTGAATATTGTCGTTTTCATTTGTCTTATTGTAGATGTAGTTAGTTGTATGTAACATCCAAAATGTTTTTATCATCAGTGCGTATGGGAGAAAGTGAGTTTTACAATTTGGGAATTTGTTTTAAAAATCATGAGCAAAGGAAACACATTTTTTTGTTTTTAAGTTGTTCATATCATTTTCTCATTACGTTGTTATTATTTGTTGTTGTTGCTGTTATTTGTTTTGTTATTTAATAATACATAAATTTCCTACATTTCACAGTGTTTTCTAAGAACAACAGCAAACAAAAGAACAATTTTTATTGTATAAAATATTTTAATGAAATTTTAAAGTTTTGGCTACCAAGTTGAAAGAATCTGTAATAATAAATTATATGACAAGCAGAGCTGGTGACTAAAACATGTTAAAAACGAACGTGTTTCAATCCAATTCGAGCGTGCAATTTTATTCTTTTATTTCTTGTTCATAAATTTCCTTTTTATAACAACACTAGCATGCAACCTGCTACTTCGTTAGCGAAAAAAATGTGGAAATAACAAAACAACTACATAAATTATTTTAAAATGTTTATTAAAGAACTTTAAATTATTGTGTAAAATAAATACACCTTACAGCATGATATAGGCTGTTTCCAACATTATTAAAATGTATATTAAAAATACTGAAATTTACAAATTATCTATTATTGTTGATCGTACATATTGCATTTGAAAACATTTGAGATCGTCCAGCGGATGCCCAATAGATAGTGCGTATCATAACTTGAATATCATTGATGTCCAATAGCCCTTAAAGTATTTTCTACATTATAAATATTAAATGCAAAATTGGTTTAGATAATTAAAAAAAATAGTTTTGCGAATGTATCTAACGTGAGCTGTAAGAAGCAAAGTTTTAAATCTACAAAATGATTTTTTAGAAATGAAACTTTTTACCAATATTTTTCTTGATTGATATTTATTGAGTTACATTATTTGTTGCACATAATGACAACAATGTTTTTAAGCCATGATGTCAGAGAACCACCGAAGAAGAATTTAGCTCAGGTTTAGTGGATTAAATTCTTTCGAAAGCGAGACCTTCTGCTTCCTTGACTGAAATATCATTTCAACCTCCCGCAGACATTCATATACCCTATCACACACATCATCAGATTAATCCAACGATTAATTAATGTGATACTATATAACAAAAACTAATGTTACAATTTTTAAAATGCCTGCAATGAGATCGTCAAGCGCAAGTCCCAAATATTAGATTTCTTTAATACACAGAAGATTCATCTAGTTAGAGTAGTCTATTTTGTATTAAATTTAAGTTTTTACCTATCTATTGATTATTTGTTTGAAAATATTTTTGTACCCTACGCGCGTTGCTACGCCACCAATTAAAATTAATTTGAAAGAAAGGCATTACACAAATATTCAATTCATTTTGAGTAATTTTATTGATTTTGTTCATTTTGAAAAAAAGTAGGCGGTCAAAAAAAGTATTTTTAGTCATGCGGAGTCTCAGTTATATCATGTCAGAGTTTTAGTAAGGTCGGTCCAGCGGTCTGGCCTTCCTGGCAGGCGTACCAACTCAGAAACCTTCCCAGGCTCATGCCTTCAGTAAGATGTGTATACAACTTGTTTGAAGTAAATCTGTAAAAAGCCATGCAGAAGCAATTAATCAATTTAAAAAAGTGCGCGTTAAAGTAGGCGTGGTCCTACCAACTCAGAAACCTTTTCGGGCTCATGCACAACAACTTTGCCGAAGATAATAACATGATCAGATGCATAGTTTGCGAGAATAGAATAGTAGAAATGAATTTCAAAAAAGTACCAATATAACTGTACTAAATTTGGCCCTTTTTACACCTTTATATTTCAGTCGTGAATAGCATGTTCTGGGTTCTTTTTTGTGTGGATGGAAGAATATTTTATATTTTTCTTTATTTTTAAATTGAATAAATAATATCAAATGTCCGTTTTTACTCCATTTTTGTCACCCGTAAAAAAATAATTTTCAAAAAAGTACCTATTAATTATCCGTAATACGTACTATTTGAAAATAATTGTTCATGGAGTTTTTAGGGAGAAAATACATTTTGATAAAAAAGTACCAAAAAAGAATACAATTTTTAGGTCATAGGAAATCGAATTTAAAAAAGTACCAAAAAAATTTCTAGTCTTTATTGATCTGAGCCAGATGCATTTAATATAGTATTTCTATGTTTATTTATGTAGGAGATATACATGTTAACGAAGCGTTCTACTAGGACTATTTTTACCCTATATGGTCACTTGAATTTCGAATTTCCAAAAAGTACCATACACCTGTCGGCTCTTTTTTTGATTATTGTATTTGTATTTTATTTGTACTGGTACTGGTTTTACCAGTTTTTGACCCATATGCCCCCCTTAACGACCGAATTTCCAAAAATCCCTTCTTAGTGGATCTACATGTTGTAAAAGGAACCCATTACCCGAATTTCTAGTTTCTAGCTTTAGCGGTTTGGGCTGTGCGATGATGAATGAATCAGTCAGTCAGTCACGTTACTCTTTAATATATATATAGATTTAGATATAGGAAAATCGATATATCAAAATGTTTGAAAGAGAACTTGTTAAATATTACGAACAAAAGCAACCTCTTCAAAAAACACCCTATAAATACTTGTAATATTAATAACAAGCATATAAATACACAAAAATGAAAATATAAAATATGTATTTATGAATTATATTTTTTCCAGAAGTGTGTGTGAGTCAAAATTTTTGGTATTATTTTATTTTGTATATTTATTTGTCATTCTTATAAAGCAAAAAAAAACAAAAAGGAAAAATACGGAATGTCATGAATAAAATGAATGAATGAATTTTGTTTTATAAGAAGTACATACATATGTATGTACGGATCTGTGTTGCTGTTTTTTATGTATGTTTTTCAAACTTGATGGTGTTTGACTTTTAAGAAGCAGTAATAAGAATTTTTATTCTCTTATATTTCATTCAGTTATTTTTTTGGGTTGTTTTATGAATGACATTAAATATTTAAGTTTAGGTACTTTTTGACAAAAAAAAAAAGACACAAAAAATGTTAAATGTTTAAGTAGTCTTATGTTTATAAACTAGAAAGAGTTTAATGGAGTAAAAATAAGAGGAAATGGATTTTTTTTAATAATCATACGCCAGCCAGCTGGCACAATTTATGTTTAAATTAAAATGTAAAATATAAGTCGAATAGTGTTCTCTAAATACATAAATAGCAACATGATTTAAATAAATTGTTTAAATTAATATTGGAAAAACCATAATAGTTAAGGAAATGTAGTATTTTTAATAATAACAATCATACGCCTCGTGAATTAATTTATTAAATATATATATATAGGTAAAGTATACGTCATGGTGTCTTTTTTGTTCTCTTCTAAGCAGAAGTTAGTATTTAATTTTTTTATTAAAACGGGGTCCCTTCGACTCTACTTAAGTGTTCGCACGTAGTGAACCACCACGTAAACCAACCAGTATTTAATTGAAGTTATGGTTATAAAGTTTACATTTTATTCCGATTTTTTTAAATTTATTTGAAAAGACTTAAGAAGAAAATCTTCTTATTTTATTTCCTTCTGTGTTGCTGTAACATTAAAGACCCATTTTATGTTACTTAATTTACCATAATTTACGATTTTAAATGCTGCCTGAATTGATATATAATCGTGTGTGTTACTTGCACAATTCCCTCTTCGGCACGGAAATTTATTTCAACTCAATTTCAATATAAATTCGTGTTCATATGTTGCATGCAACATTTAAAATTGTTAATATGGTACATTTGCTGCTTTTATTGTTGCATGGTTGCAGTATTTTCATACGAGTATATGTATGTTTTTGAACTTTTTTTATTTCCTTGATTTCTTATTTAAGGATGTAATTTGTATACTTCTTGGTTGTTTTGTGAGTGTCTGCCTTTTCTCTCTCTCTCTCTCTCTCTTATTTGATTTAACAGAAATTTATTAATTTGTTTCCTGCTGTTGTAGTGGCTGTAGTTATTTGGTAGAGGAGTTGATGCTGTTGTGCCCGATGATGGTGATGTCGGTGTCGGTATCGGTGCTGGTTGTGATGATGCAAAAAGTTTTACCAATTTTTACTAAAACTTTACGGTGTTTTACTGCTGACGTTTATTTGTTGCACTCGAGAAGAAAATATTGGTAAATTGTAGGTTTAAAATAAATGATCGAAATCAAATCAGATATAGTTCAATAACAGTTTTAAAATTGAATTTTATTGTAAATTGTGTTTGGTAAATCTCTGCCTTATAGTTTTTTTTAATACAACAGCACAGACAAAAACACACCAACACGGGAAAAATATAGAAAACGGATGAACACTGTCTAAGGAGTTATATTTACGAGTCTCTCGACAGCATTACAGATGGGAAATAGTAGAAGTATATTTGGTTCTAAATCATCATCCTTACAACATAATTTCAAATACCATAGGTCCAACAAATTGTGAATGATTTAAACTTCAGTTTTTAACAATTTCTAACTGTATTAGAGGGTCAACAACTTCTTAAAGTAATTGTCCGTGTTTTTGTGAGTGTATTTAACTCATATAAAATTCTGTTGTAGTATATTAAAGCATGTTTTAAAATGTTTTATATTATAACTTAATATAAATTGTATAGTCGACTGAAAAAGAAGATGATTGTGGGTAAAATGTAATAAATTATGGCTGGCTAAACACGATCCTACTTTACCCTACAATAAGGGCGAGATAATAGCACACTAGCCACATTATAAGTAACAAAACCCGTGTTTAGAAAAACAAGTGTTTCAATATGTTCTTTTAAAAAAAGTATGGAGTTCATCTGAGCTAATAATATAATCGAAATTTTATTTCTTTATGATTAAAATTATTAATTAGCTCAATTAATACTATACGATCACTAATGAATAAATAAATTTCAAGAAAGTTTCTCCTTAAAACTGTTCCTTTTTAAGAAAAAAAAGAAAAAAAAATACAGTACCAATATAATAAATAAATTTGATTTCTGCTGAAAGTATAAAAAATGTTATAAATTATTTTCAGACCCTGATTGTGCGCCTTAAACATTATTTACTCTTAAGGCATAAAGTTTTCCTTTTTATTATTCAAAATCTACAAGGAAGTAACAAAATAAGTAAACATTACTTTGCTTTTTCGTAATAAAAATTTGAAAAAAGTTAAGTTAAATTAAATGTAAACAATCTGTGTAATATTTTTCTCATTCTTTTAAAACTCACCAGTTATTTCACTACTTAGAATCCATGGAAACTGTTTGTTCATGACATACATACAGCCATACAGACATACTATGTACCTATACATACATTAAAAATAACTCAAAAATTACAATAGTCTTAAGAGAATTATTTATACTTAACAAGTTTCTTTTACATCTTTGTTGGCTGTTTTTTTTCAGACTTTTAAATGAACTTTAAGTTAAAACAGCAACAAAAGTTAAAATACAAGTAACTTTATTTTTCTTTGCGCAATACAAGTTGAAGTGAAATTAAAGGAAGACATAAATATTTGCTTTAAATTTTCCAATGTATTGCTTAAAAACCTGTTTAAACAATCACTTCTATAATTTGCAATTCAGATCTACTACCACCTACGCAAATGACATTTTCTAGTATCGATTTTAAAATTGACATTAAGTATTCGAAAAGAGGATGCTGTTATTCATTTCCTCATGGTGTTGTTTTTGCTATAACTATTGTTGTGGGTTTTGTTGAACATAGACCAAAAATAAAAATCCTTTGAGTCTTTATATTGAACAAACACAAGTTTAAAATTTTAGCATGAACGAGAATACATTAACATACTTTATAAAGCGGATCCGAGTGCACTTTAAGAAAAATTAATGAGGGCTTCAACTTAAATGCGACGTCTAATTTATATATTGAGAGAATAACTTTAAATAATTTCGATTAAACGTTTTTATTTTTAGCAGCTGTTTATGAGCATTCTTTTCTCATCAACCAGATAATTGCACTAAATTTTCTATATGCTTCATAGCACTGAATATACTTTTCAGTTAAAGTCTTTCTGCCGTATTCATACAAAATTTTTTTAAAGTACATTTGGAGTCTACTTTAATTTTTTATGAATAAGGGCGTTTATATTTTTATTTTATTTTAAATAATTTTTTTTATTATTATTTTTTTATGTTTTATTGTTCTAAAACACCTATTTATAAAAAATTACTGTTTTTACAGTGTATCCTTAAGCGAATGTATTTTAGAATGACACATACATAGTAAAACCGTATCATTATGATACGTGTATTGTACTTTCACTAACATACTTAATCATTCGCACTCACACTGACACTTAAACAATAATCGACATTTAGATCAGGCATGGAAAATTGAGATTACTAACCAAAATGTACTTTGTTAACTTAGTGTGCAAACGTGAAAAGTCCATTTCCGCAATTTTGAAGGAGGTACAAAATTACTTTCTAGAATAAATTTTTATTTATTTTGTATTTTTATGTGGACTTTGCACATTCTCTTGTACATTTTCTTTTTTAATTTTTATTTGCTCTCAAAAAGCAAAAAATGTAAAATGCCATATGAATAATGAGTAGGAGGATGTGTGAAAAGAAATCAAAGTTAGTTGACTAGAAATTTAAATCCATTTGGATTAATGTTTAGTTAGAATTTATTTTCAATTTGAATAAAGGTCCTGAATCCAGTTATGGATTCTAAGAATCTTGTAATAGATATTTTAAACAAAAATCAGACATATTTCAACTCTTTTTTGGGGCAAAGTGTCCAACACAAACTCTTTAAGCAACTACAATTAATACTTTCGATTTCTATACTAATCTTAACCCTCCGATTAGTGACAGTTCTGAACATCACGGCCGTGTAAAAAGATTCTTACGGACCTTTTTTAAATCATGTTTTTTTCATATAAAAATTTTTTTTTTTGATTTTTTTCTGTTTTTATTGTTTATAACTAAATTCTACATACAAAAATAATTTTTTGAATTTTTTTAACTCAAAGACATTAGGGATGATGATAAAAACAAAAAATTCTAAGAACTGGTTTATTGCTAGTAGTATAAAATTAGAATATGGTGCCTTTCATTGAAAGCGAACTTTATTGCTTTGTCTTCGAATTTTTCTTAGAATTTTTTGTTTTTATCATCATCCCTAATGTCTTTAAGTTTAGGTCTTTGTGTTCAGAACAAGTAAATTATGTGTTGAAACAATAAAAAAATTATAATGATGCCCAAAAACATGCATTTATTAGTGAAATTCGGTACAAGGTCCATACGGACCTATTCGCACGTCCGCGTACTATTCTCACTAAAACCTTAATAACTCCTAAAGTAATGATCCGATCGGCTTGATTTTTTCCAAAAGATGCGCAACAAAATACTCTTGGAATAACGAGTAACTTTGGGGGGGGGGGGGGTTGTAGTGGCCGAAGTAGGAGTAATTTCAGTTTGAAAAGGCAAAAAGTTCCCTAGGGACCTTCTCACTCATCGGAGGGTTAATAGAAATAGAAATAGTAAGCAAAATAAATATTGCAAAGTATTCAATAGTACTGTATTTCTATCCCTGAGTGCCACACAACGTTTTGTGATTAAAAGTTTTTATTTTTAACGATTTTTCGCACGCATATGTACGGTGGCCAGATTTACTTAAATAACATTTCAAGTTAAATAAAATGCTATTGGTGTTGGCTTAAATTGCCATTATTAAAATTAGTAAGAAATTTTTTTGATGAAAAATTAAAAGAAATAATTATAAAAACAAAATATAAATTTGAAATAATTTGGTTTAATAATATGTCATGCTACATAATTAACCAGGGAATCGCTCTGATGATGAGAGATAACTCGAAAATAACTCATCCACTAATCCGAGCGTTAGAAATTAACATTTTTTTTAATTCCTTGCTATACTTTTTGGAAATGTTGAATTTGTTTTTACATTTGCCATCTATTTGTACTTACAAATTAAAATCGTTAATAGACTAATTAAAATAAGAACCTGTTGCCGAAATTAATTTCCTTTTCTGTGTTTCTCTCAACCCTTTTCGAAAAAATAAAAAGAGATTGTGAAAGAAAATTTAACTTATTTATGTAATTATTCGATCATTTTAAATGAAGAACACGATTTTATTGTTTGCTTGTTATAAGGAAGAAAAAAAAAACACAATATATGGCCACCCCTTTTGTATCTCCTGCCGTTATTAATAGATTTCCATATGAGTATTGATATGAAAACCTCTAAAAGCTCTTAAAATTCTAACGAATGATATTTCAAATTACATATTTTGTTTGATGTCGTAATCAGTTCTTATTTATGAAAACCATTTTGAAAATGCAAAATTTGTTCAATTACTTGTATAGTTAGTGTAAATGTTTGTAGATGGTGGCGATGGTTTTAGCAAAATTATACGTTTAATTACAAGTTTACGGTTGAAATTATAAATTTGCATATAACTCACCTACTTTCTTAGGTAAAATATTTCCAAATTTAGCTCTTTCATCTACTTCATCTATTTCTCACAAAACCTCACACACTCTTAAGCTTCAATTATTTAAATTTATTCTTTTATTTTTGTTTTCTAGGGTGTATTTGAAAATAAATTTCTGTGTGTTTTCCTCCTTTACAGAAACGTTTATGGAAGGATGGTTGGTTGGTTGGTTGGTGAATAGGTAATGGTTAGTGGCTGGAGTAGTGTTTCCTTTAGTCAATCCCTCTTCTAATGTCCTTAAACGAATGAACGAACGTATGAATGTGTTAGCAGAAGGATGTTGTTCTTGTATTCCGTTCTGCTTGTTAAATTCTAATTATAAATGCGTTGTTGGTTAGTAGTGGCATATTTTACTATTAAAAGGTAAAGAGCTTTTAATAGCTCCTGCTGATATTCCAACGAGTGTCAACAAGATAAAAACGAAGATGAAGTAAAAAATAAAACGTTAACGTAAATATTGTTAATGTTAATGAAAAACGTGAACCTCCTCTTCTCTATTTGGAAATGTACTCGTAGTATTGATGTTTCTGAAAGAGAAGTAGAAATGGAAAATGAAAAGTGAGAATTTTTTGTAATATTCATAGTTCAGGTAAATTAAGTTTTTCTAATTTTTCCATTGCTTTCTCTACTTTTGTATACGCTATTATTAAATTACTTTTTAATTACAAAGTTAATGAAGATTTGTCTAGGCGTATTTTTTATTGTGGTTTTATGCTCTAGATAAATAGTTCAGCTAAACTAAAAGTGAAGAGATTTCAAGAAGGGTTGTATGATCTACAACCACTATTTTGTGTAATCTATATTGAAAATTCGCTGATGAGTCTTCATCAGTATTTCTTATACAAATGTTGTCAATGATGATGTTTGCACATATTGCCACACTCATGCTTATTTTCTATTGTGTATGCACAATTTGAATTCGAAAGTTAATTAATTTAAAATTTTTTAATTTTTAAGTTTTTCATATTTATCACCTTATAATTATTTACCAGACTTTTGTGTTAATTTATTTGTTTTCGTTTTTGTTCACACAACAAGAAAATACCTTCTCTCTAACCGTGTCTGTTTAACATCTGGGTTTAAAAACTAACTATTTAATTTACTGTTTATTGTTAAAAGTTTTGTCAATTGAAAAACAAAAACCTTTTTGTTATTATAAGCAACTCTTTAGATCAGTTCGAAAGCAACTTTTTAATGCCACAATTCTGAATAATTTCCTTTAACACAAAAGGAAGGAACTGGCATTATAACAAAGTAAATTGTGTGGGAATGGTCTTTGCGATTATTTAGGCGAATTGTGGAATATGCCTCACAGTAGAAAGATTGAATTCTGTTTTTATTTAATGTATTAAAGTCGTTGTTTAAAGATGTTTAAAATTCTACAATATATCTACATAATTTTACTATTTAAATGCAATAGCATCTAGCATAGTATACAGTGTTGCCAGAAAATGAATTTCAAAATATGCTAAAACTTGAAAAACTAAGTGCTAAAGTGTTCTACAGAAGAAAAAATAAGTGCTAAATTTTTTCAATGTAACAATGCTAAAAAGCATTTAGCATAATTTTTAAAAATTTCAATGCATTTTCGAGACACAAAATGCTAAATCTAGCACTGAAAGTGCTAAAATGGCAACACTGATAGTATATTACTTTGTCGTTTAAAGCATTACTTGTATCGGTTCAATAATAACTTCCTCGTAACGTGTGCTAAATTAGCGTTTTAAAAGAAACAACCTTAGAGTGTTTTCTTACACATTTTTATATTTCACATGGAGTGGAGGAGTATTTGTTAACTGCCTATTCATGGTATTGAAAATTTAGCCAAATCGGACTATCATACATATCAGAGAACTAAAGTTGCTGAGAAAGTCTATATCGGTTAAGAAAATGTTTTCTAGTCTCCTAAAGTATCAAAATTACTTAATTAATGTATTGCTTGAATCAATCCAATTGGAAGTTGAATTCAGAAATAAAAAAATTCGCCATCGGTTGCAAAAATCACCAATGTTTTTTTCAGTAATTTCTTAACATTACTCTATGAATTATTTGGAAAGTGAAGTTTTTCAATCTTACATAATTTCTGTCATTACTCATGCACAACCAAGTCAGCTGATATTTTACCGGATCTTCATTTAAATATGTACACACGCGGTAGTCTAAGAAATGTTTTTTTTTATAATTTTTTTAATATAAAATCCTTTTTTCCCCTCTACACTAAAAATGAGCAGCTACTTAAACAATTATTTAAGGGTCATTATTTTCTGGCAAAATACACTCTAAGATTATTTAAAAATAAAATAAAGTCATATATATATATATGTATATATATATATATATATATATATATATATATATATATGTATGTAAGTATATACAAGTATATACAAATAAGTAGTCTTATTCCGACAACTATCATAGATAAGTATCTATCAGATTGTATTACAAATATTACTGCGCCACATCAACTTAACATCCGTACACACACACACACACACCCAAGTAAACACTGACATACTTATATAAGTATGTGGATGCAACAACTTCTTGGCTACTTGTAGCGCTACTTACTACTTCTCGTGCTTGGCAGCCTGGTACTTATACTGCACAGCAACAACAATCAAAAATTTGCAACACTCTAAGCAGGCCTTAAAGTGTTTTAATACGGTATTGCGCCAATATTAACAAAAAACATAATGAATCTTTTTTTTTTTGCTTACAATTCGATTTTAAAGATAAAGAATATTTGTGAATAAAAATGTTAGTCAATTTGTCAATTGGTCAACGAAAAAAAATTTCTTTTTCAATTTTATATTTTCGCAAATCTTTTTGCTCACTGACTTCTATCTATGATCTAATTAAATAAATATTTATTAAAAGAAAGGGTTACACTTATTTTGTCAAATAAATATTTGAATAATGTAGCCGCACAAAATTACAAAAAACATTTCAAACATAATTTGCCTAAAATTTCTTTGTGTGTGTTTTAGTTTAATAGATTTTCTACTACTATGTATAACTATGCTGTTATCTAATTGTAAAATGCAATTAGTCTTGATGCCCTTGTTTAATTTTAAGTCTAGATTCATGCAAAAGAGCTTTAAAGAATTACTAACACACATTTTATGAGTGTTTTTGTCTTGTGCTTTTCACGGTACTTAAACTTTGCAATAATAAAAACTAACAAAAATATTATTTTTATTTAATACAAGACTTAAAAAAAAACTTTTTTCTCCACTTATTTTATTACTTGTGTTTAGACGATGTGTTGGCGTTGTTTGCCTTACTTTTGGGTTTTTTTTTATTCTACTCCTAAAGATCATTTCGTTTAGATACGAGTAAATACTTATACTCAAGCAACAGTTCATTTTTCCCTAATGTTTTTGCTACGCTTTTATTGTGTGTTCTTTGCAACAAGACCTTATCTATCACTCATACATGCATTCATTCATTCATTCATTCATGCACTCACTCATATACATACATACCTATTTATTTAGTCATGTTGCCTCAGCCATTCATATGTTTAAGAGGGTATGAAAAATAGGAACATTATTTTGTATTTTATAATATTTAAAATCAATATAGCTGCTAGAAAAAAATTAAAAAATATTTAAGATTAAATCTCATTTTGCAAATAAAAAATATGTCCACTAAATGGGCACAATAACTGCTGGTTTTACTTCGTATTGGAAATGTGTACAGAGTTTTTTTTATGGCTTTTTGATTTTGGGCTTTATTTCTGACTTAATATAAGTATAAGTACATAACTATGTATGTAACTCTTAGAATGCACTTTTTTATTTATACCAACTTGGCTACACTTTGCAACAGTGGTGCAAAACATTTCAAAATTGTACCAAATGTACCAAAATTGATTATTTGAACTCCTACACCAATAGATATATAATAGATCCTAATTCCATTGGTTATTTTTCAAATTTTCCCTATACCCTATAAATTAAGTTTATGTACTGTGGTTCTTTTTAGATAGCGAAAACGATTAGCGATGTCCGTCCGATGGTTTTGGTTTTTTAAATAGGTTTCCCAAAACTCCCAGATTACCTACGGACCCACATGATTTCTTCCTCATATGTATACAAAGATTTAAAAACAGTGACACATTATAAAAACCTTCTGAGTTGTGTATTTACACTGATGCCCATCACATATCCAAGGGAAGACTTCATTCTGTATAAAAAAAATACAAATACACAGTTTTACAAAGGACAACTAAACCAAACGATTTGTTTTACTTGGGGTAAAGGTATAATTTATGTTTTTAAAATTCAACCAATTATATTGAAATATTTGGTATTGTATTGATGCATTGTTATAGATTTTTTACAAGAGTATATTTCATAATACTTTCATCTCATCTTTTGCCTTTCCTAATTATTTCCAGCCTGTTGACTGTGTGTATAATATAATTTTGCTTGTTTTTTGTTTAGATCTTCAACTTAAGAAGCATAATAAATTGAAAATCATGTCTTTTATTTTTCAATGGTCGTTTAAAATTCTTTTCAAGTCAATTGTTTCACACTAGATTAGATATTTTTGTTTGTTTGCTTGCTGTATTTACTGCTCAAAGGTTTATCTATTTAAGCATGGTAAACCTTTAAATCTGTTTTTAAAAGTTAGAGTCTGTGATAGTAGACAAAACTAAACTAAAAAAGAGAAGAAAAAGTAATGTCAAATATACCTTCATTTGTTTCTTAGAGAAAATGTTTGTTTTTCAACTGAAATAAAAGACTTGACAGAACTCGAAGAAAACAACAAAATGGTTTGATTGTTAATGTTTTTTCCTGTTGTAGTTGTGGATGACCGCAATTTTTATTGTGGCCCGTCAGCCGGCTAAACAGTTAAGTCAAACAGTCAGTCAGGCATTGGTTGGGTCAAAAATGCAATAAAACTAACAAGGAAGAAAGTATAGTCGGTCAAGCCCGACCATATAATACCCTACACCCAGTATATGTATAAAAAAGTTTTTCAAAAATGTACGCTATATGGTAGATATGACCTATTATGGGCAGATCATCAAAAAATTTAGTGTCATGATTTTTGTTAATATAAATATTGTGTATGTTAAACTTTATCTCGATATAAATACTTTTAAACACCCAGTATATGTATAAAAAAGTTTTTCAAAAATGTACGCTATATGGTAGATATGACCTATTATGGGCAGATCATCAAAAAATTTAGTGTCATGATTTTTGTTAATATAAATATTGTGTATGTTAAACTTTATCTCGATATAAATACTTTTAAACGATTTATGGAGCTGAAATTGAATTACGGAGAGGGTCTTATATGGGATATTAGACTAATTATGGACCGATAACAATAAAATTGTGCCGTATTGTTTGTATACGTATGAGATATATTTGTGTTAAATATTATTGGGATACCAATATTTTTGAGTGAGTTATGCTCTTTAAAGTGATTTTCGGAAGTGGGCCTTATATGGGAGCTACGACTAATTATGAATCGATCTGCACAAAATTTGTAGTTGCGATTTGGTTTCATATACCACTCATTTGTGATGAAATTTGTTTGGTTCCTAGCATAATTCAAACATTTATGATCGGTAAACCCCAATTTCGGGAGGACTTTTATATGGGGGCCAGGTGAAATAATAGACCGATTTCCACCAGTTTCAATCCCATCCGTCCATCTTCAAAATTGCGACCTGTACTCTGCGCACAAGCTTTACATGGACAGCCAGCCAGTCAGCCAGACGGACGGACATCGTTAAATCGACTCAGAAAGTGATTCTGAGTCGATCGGTATACTTTAAGGTGGGTGTTGGACCAATATTTCTGGGCGTTACAAACATCAGCACAAATCCAATATACCCTACATGTTGGAGAAAAATAAAAAAATGTTTTTCAAAAACTAAATATAATTTTGTGGTTAATAATGGTTACTTGAATGGATATTTAAATAATAGTAAAAGTTTAATTGGAAAAAGGGAAAACAAATTACTTCAGTTATTCTGGTAGGCTGTGAGACTGGGAGACAGTCCTTTTATCTTTTCAAAGGAAATTATTTTAAACCTAAAATCAATTTATTTGTAACCAACCAAGCCTGTTTTAAATTCAAGCATCATCTGTTAAAGTTTTGTTCCTCCATCCCCAATACGCCATCAATACTTGATAATTTATTAGTTCGTTTGAAAAGAAATTCCTGGAAAATAATGATGGAAATACATCCAATCAATTTATAAGTTTGTTTTTCTCTGTTGTTGCTGTTCTATAATTACAGCCACCAATATTATTTGAGCCATTTATTTGCCATCCAGAAAAAATATAAAGTCATGGGTCAGGTCAAAACAGCTCAAAGATAAATTGCCATCAATGTTGTAAATAATGTTTATTTTTGTTTGCTTTCTTCTCTATAATCTTTAAAAGCACACGCTTTCCCTCATACACTGAGTCACTCACTTACAAGGAAGAATCCATTAACATTTATCAATTTGTTCCTGAACAGGGAATGATAACAAGTTGTGCTACAAGATGAGCAAGATTAAGAGAACTTATATTTCGTTTTGAGTGGGTCAAAAATTAAATAAATATATGTTTGTGTGCTAATGTACAACCTTCAATTATTGATAATAGGTAGGTTCACAGACACTTGGTTATTTTATGGGGTACTTGATATTTGATTAATATAGTAAATGTTTTAAATAAATTTTCCTCTCAGTTGCTCTTCTAGTTAAATTTAAAGTTTAATATAAAGTTATTTACGTATTAATTTAAACTACTACTATAAATAATTTTATGTCAAACTTTCAAAAATTTTAAATTTTAGTAAAAAATAGAAATGACATTTTTTACACACATACGAGTAAATACTCATTTCGACTTTTAAAGACTTTCATATAATATTAAAAAACATGGTGTAACTATACAAGGTGAGTGCAATAGCACTGCTGACTGACGTTGTTTACAATTAACTTATGTCAAAAGTAATACTTTTTCAAATGTTTTTGACAGCAGTGCATTATTTTACACAAACAAAATTTCTGTTGTTTCTGTATTTGTTGCCGATTTGTTTGCCGAAAGTTAAAGTTGGGAACATCAACACCTTATTTAATTTATGATCCAGTAAAAAGTAATATATAGGGGGGTCGATATAGCGAGATCCGTCTTTTCTTATGCTTTCTGAAACCCATGTCTAACCATTCAATGGTAACAATTAATCAGACATGTTTTTGATGTTGAAAATCAGCAAATACGATAATTAATAATAAACATATGAGTAAAGGCCACGAAATTATTTTTGGGGGAATGTTTGCATATATCGCGAAACATTATTTATTTAAAAAAAAATTCATCAAAATATTTTCATGCTAAAATGATTTTTCGCAAAAATATTGTTTTTTTTACTAAGATCTATAAGGAATAAGGAATTGCCGAATACATTTGTATTATTTCTCAATTATTGTATAAATCTGACTGGAGCAATCAATATATTAAAAAGTTTAAATGAATAGCTTAAAAATAGTTTTATATGTATATTTTTTTATTAAAACAAACAACTGTGTGCTGATTTTTGTACTCTCCTGGAAAATAATGTAACGCGCACAAATGTCTAAAACATGGTACTCTGTTCAAATTTGCGAAATTTGTTGAGCAACATCAATTATTTCGTTTGAAAATTCTGACAATTAGCAAGTGGTGACAATGCCGCGATTTAGAAGAAAATTGTTTCTTTTATGTAAGCAAAAACCATATGTTTTTGGCTGTTTTTTTTTCAATTTCGTGCGAAATAAGTGCCGCTTACATTATTTCATAGTTGGAAAAAAATGTTGCCAGAAACATTTCGTAATTTTTTACAATAAGAACAATTCGCATCAATTTTTTTTTATATGGGCTTTTGATAGTATTTCGCACGAAATGATGAACAGAGTACCATGCTTTACACGTATTGAATCCAAATGTAATACAACAAAAAAAAGTTCCACAAATCTGCTACCAAATTTGATGACTATCAATAAAATCGAAAAAGTTTTATTTTATATCCACTGAAATCTTTAGATTAAAAAGTCTGAATTAGAATTTTAATAATTTTGAAACTACAACTGGGAAGTGTGGTAGATGAAACTTAGTCATCAAGAATTAGTGGCTTGTTATAACATTTAATATCATATTATTTAATGTCTAACAAAAAGAGGCCATGGGCATAATGACACAACAAAATAATTAATACCTTAATATCTACAAGTATAGTTTCGCTTCCATGGTCGGATTCCATGAAATGCAAGGTTATTTTTGTCTGCAAAGCATAACAAATTTTTTCAATATCTTTCTTAAATGCAAATAGGACAATGTTCATGAAATTTATGTCATTCTCAGATGTGTCATAAGGTCCATAGATATTATGATATTGGACATTATCCACAAATTCCACTGTCACAACTGAACTTTAATCTCTGAGTACAATTTAATTTTCCTTAGCTTTCACTATAAATTTTGTATGCAAATTGAGGAGATTTTCCAACAAAATATAATTACAATTTATTTACAAACTGCTCGTTAATGCTCACAATCTTTAAGTACTTAAAATATAAAGCAATAAAAAACGTTAAACAGAAAAAACTGACAAAACAAGCAATATATTATTTTATTTTTTATATTTAAGGCTTGTCCCATAAATATAATAAAATAATGCAATCAAAAGTTGTAAATACAAAAGACACTAACTACCCTGCAGGAAATGTCAATAGTAAAATTATACTGATTACCTATTGACGATGTCACCATTACTATTGACGAATTATACCCTTACTAATGCTATCTACTATTGACATTTAGCACAGGCTTGTCCTACGAAATCTTCCAGTAGACTGCGTCAATACTGACTAATTAGTTCTTTTGGGACCACTTTTGTCTACACTTTTGGTACTTTTCTGAAAGTGAAAATGAAAATGTATTTTTTGCAAATTTTTGGAGTTTTATTAAAAAAAAATAAAATACTAAAAAATACCTAATTAAAAATAAATTCGAAAACACACCCAGAGTCTTTGGCGGGAATCGAACCCGCAACCCTCTGAATGATAGTCTAGGCGATACGACACACTGTATCGCATAGAGTATCGGGGCTCACAATTGAAATAAAAAATAATTGGATCCCAAATTTATTTTATTAAAAAATAATTGTATAATAATAACCATTGTGACAATGCTGTTGACAATGTCGTCAAACCGTCACCGTGGTGACTTGGAGAAACTTGTCCCTAGGTTTCCTTCAGGGTATGTATATAAATAATACATACATACATATGTACAATAACAATAAAAAGAAAATTTGTTTGCGGAAAATTGTATAACAAGGAAAACAACCGGCGAACATTGTTGTAATAAACCACACGTTAAATGACAGTGAAACGTTTTCAATGTTTATTTTTATCTAACTTTAGATGAGCACAGATACCAGTGAGTATTTAGGAAGAAACACAGGGGTGGCGGGCTCAAACTGAAAAAGGTTGAGGTATGAATGTAGTTTTAGTTTTCATTTATAAGTAGTTCCATAAAACACCATCATCTCCAACACAATTTGTCTGTGTGTGTCTGAATGTCTTTCTTCCTACAATTCTGTGGTGTTTGCCAAGTGTATGTGATACCACAACAATGAGTAGATTTTAAACTTATTATAACGACATTTCCAACATCATTATTATCATTGCCGTCGTCATCATCATCATGAAATTGTACGTGCCTCTGAGTTTGTTTTTATATACTGATTGGTTGGTTGGTTGGTTTGGCTCTGGCTCTGGCGCTTTTGATGAATAGTGTTGACGGCAAAGAAGGCAGTGGCGATGTGCTGGTGGCAGAGGTGGCGTACTAAATATTCGACACAATACCTAGCGATTAGTTGTGTGTTTTATTGTTACACACATTTTTTGTATTTTTGGCATTCCTATAAATACAACAACAGCATCTACAAAGGCAACAGCAACAAAAACAAGAGCACGAACATTGGTGACAACAACTACATCATTGAAAATAATAATAATAATGACGATGACGATGACAACATCACTTCATGATTTTCTAGGTTTATTGGTTAATACTAGCGTATGTGTATCATTCTAATTTAAACAATAGATACGAACAGAATTGACTCGATTAATGATATGGAGGACTAGACACACAACTACACTCAAAAATTAAGACTCACATATACATAAAGGTAAATGTTGTAATGTCATAAACTTTTTTAAAGGTTCCAATATGAGTAGACCCCTAATTAGAAGTATATTTATAATTTTGAACGTTCTTTTTCAAAAGAATCAAAGTACCGGAAAAAATGGTAATGGGTCTTGGCAATACTTCATTGCAACACTTTTATAATCTCAAATATTGTTAATGTAGAAATTCATGACTTCCGCGTAATTTGTTTAGTAATTAATTCAGATTTGTTGCATCGCTTAGTATCGGTTTTATTTCTTTGAGTGGAACGAAGCTGGGAATATGTTAAGAATTTGTGTTTTATATAAATTTATAGGGATTGTTTGTGTTTTCAGTTGTTGTTATTTTGTATTTCAGTTGCTGCTGCTGCTACTGCTGCAGTGTGTTTACAGTGTGTTTACTTTGTCTTTAGCTTTAAAGTGCAATAAATATTGATGGGTTTTTGTGGGTCTTCCTCTTAACATTGTATTTATCTAAAGAAATAAAACACTCGTCGTACACGTATGAAAACAATAACAATGAACTCCTCTAAACTTTACCACGGACAAGCAGTCAAATAGAATCTTTATAAAAAAAGACCTAGAAAAATACACACAGACATTATTCAGAGGGAATTGTTTCGGGTAAAAGTACAGCTAAGTGCAACTAATTAAGGACAATAGTATTCAATATTTAAAAAAACTCTAAAATTTAACACTTATTTTTATTATTTTGTTCTTTGTGGTGTTTTTTTTATAATTTGTGAAGCTCTAAATTAAGGACAGTGATAAATTTATTAACATTTTCAAATTCAGCTAATTTTTAAAAGTTAGATTAAATTAATTATGATTACACAAAGTGTTTTCCAGTGTAAGAAACGTTTTTAGTACTTGCTTAACATGGGTAAAAGCAAATCCTGTGATGTCAGTACTGAAAACATTATTGTACAAATGCATCATGATGGTAATATTTATCGGGAAATCGCAACAGCCTTGAATGATTCAAAAACAATGGTTTTTCAAGCGATGAAATATTTTACAAAGCATTCAACTATAGAAAAGGTGGCCCGTAAAAAAGAAAGCCATATTACGACAATTCGTGAAGTCCGCATAAATCAACAAATGAGATTCGGATTGCAATCTTTAACGAAAATGAGACAAAACCGTCCATAGATAAAGTGTTTGGAAGAATTTCACAAAAGAAGCCATTATTGTCTGAATTTAACTGAAAGAATAGGCTTGAATTCGTGAAGAAGTACCTCCATTATACGGAATGGAAAATAATATATAAATAATGTTGAAAAAGTCGACAAACAATCGACGAAACGTCGGGAAAATATTGTAATTAAAAATTGGATTTTTATTTACATTGAATAAATTTAGGCCATTATAACATGAAAAAATAACATTCTTAAATTCATCACTCTGGCCAAAGAAACAACTGCAAAAGGAAAATAATATTATTTTCGGACGAAACGAAAATGATAGGGTCTCTCCAGATTGAAAAAATATGTTCGCCGGCCAAAGTTGAAAGAATTTTATCCAAAGTACACCCGCGCCACATTGAAGCATGATGGAGGCTCTATAATGCTTTGGGGTGCTATGTCGTCAAGTGATGTTGGGCCGATGTACAAAATTGAGGGAAATATGGATAAGTTTCAGTATGCACGAATTCTAAGCGATACAATGATGCGGTATGCTGAATATGCCAGTAACATGGATATTTCAATAAGATATCGATCCGAAACATACGACTCATCACATCAAGCAATGGTTTTTTAACAATTCGGTTCTTGGCTGGTCTCCATGCAGTCCTGATCTCAACCCGATTGAGATCTTTTGGCAAGTTGTAAAAACCAAAGTAAGTTCTGTAAAAATAAGCTATTTTAATGATATAAAAGGTTAAGAAGTCATTCCAAGTAGTGTATGTAATAATTTTGTGATCTCAAAGCCTCGCAGATGTCAAGCTGTTATCGATAACAATGGATTTCTACAAAATATTGATTTATTTTGAAATAAATACTTTTTTTTTGAAATAAATACCTTTTTTTTGAAATAAATACTTTTTTTTTGTAAAATTTGTGGTATGTTCTTAATTGTTCTTAATAATGCACGACAGATATCAATCTTATTTGAAAATATGACTCACAGATTCATAAATAATAATAAATTTAACAAAATATGCAGTTATTTTCTAGGAATAAGAGTTAAATTGACTGAACTACGACAAATTTTGAGAATATCATAAAACCTTTCTTAATTTGTTGCACGTAGCTGTGTGTAAATATGTTCATGAAATATCTATATCAATAAACTTAATTTTTTTTTGTTGTTGTTTCAGTGTAAAATTCACATAAAAACAAACATACATTATAGGTAAGTTATCGGCCATAAAGCCGATACATACTAAATATAAATCAAACACACTCACTTTCTCATACATTTTAAAATACAATTCTGGCGTTCGTTGTTGTTGTTGTGTGTCGTACTTTAATATCGTGTAGTCTATGCGGTCGTTGTGTTGTAATGTTGGCGACCCAAGACCACGACCTGAGTAAATAAATTATTTAGCAAACTGTAGTTTTTTTTCGTGTTCGCCTTCCATTATTTTTGTTGTTGTGAAAAATTGAGAAATACATGTTTAAGGTAACAGAATGAAGAACAGAAAATGTATGTAAGTTCATAAATGTTAGAATATTACTTTTTATTTTTTACTTTTTAATATCAACTTGTTTACTTATAATTAGCAACATGTTGCTGGTAATTATAACGATACTTTAAGCCTAGTACTCTGTTCAAATTTGGGAAAAATGTTGAGCAACATTAATTATTTCATACGGAAAATTTGGCATGTAGCTAATGTACTTTTGTAAACAAAACACATATCTATGTTTTGCTGTTTTGTGAATTTAAATTGAAAATAAATAAAAGTTAAAGTATTAAAAAATCTGTGATGAATCGAAATCTTCAAATAAAAATGAATAGACAAATATTACTGGCCGCTTATGTAGCAGCACAACAAGTAATAGATATTCTTGTTGCGACAGAAGAGCTTTTGGATGAAAATTCCACGTGAAACAATTGCTACTTCAATTATTTCGCTGTGAAAAAATAATGTTGTCAGATACATTTCACATGTTTTTCACAAAATGAACAGACACACCTTCTGCAACAATTTTTCAAGAAAATTTCATGTGAATTTTTTTAACATGTATTTTGACAGCATTCCACTTGAAATTTTGAACAGAGTACTAGGCTTTATATGAGATGCTTCGTAGAACTATTTGAAAGAATATCTTCAAATTTTCGCATGAAATACTAATTTTATAAGAAACTATATTTTGGTAGTAATAATGGCAGCACTAGAGCCATAAGGGTAACAAGTCATTTGTCAGTATACATATCTTTAACACCTTAAAGGTCCAATCAGTGTGTCTGGAATATTTGCACTCCACAACAAGAAAAGTTGTGACTATAGGTGTCATGTGTAAGGAAGCCACTGGAAATAGAGGGGATCTCAAACCATATACATATTTAACAATGGAGGAACTTAGCGGTCATAAGAGATATGGTAATCTTGTCTAATCCAGAGCGAGGGCATTAAAACACACGTCACCATTCAGTGCAAGTTACAGACAACTGTCTTACTCTTAATGACACAAGACCTGTCTGCCTATACCTGTCTTTCCATTTATATCGAATGCACTGCAGTAGTTTTGGCGTTTATAAGATTTAATAAAGTTTCAGTCGGACGGCATTTAGTATTATGCGAGACGAAACTAAAGGTTCAAAAATTAAATAGGGCGAAGAGTACATATATTCTTTAATGAACTTGGACTCATGGTTTCTCTTACTACCAACATTTTTAAAATACATAATACGTTAATCAAGACCTTCATTAATTCTTTATACCAATTTTAACAAAATCTGTCGAGTTAGTATCGCAAGAAACGGGTTGTTGTTAAAGGATACTGTGCTGAAGGGACATATTTCTTGGTTGTGCTATCGAATATTATAGCTAAAAAGATTGGGAAATCATGTGGAGTATTGCTTATAGAATGTTGTGGCTCTCTAAAATAGCTGTCCAAAGATGTGTTGGTTCTCAAGGAAACCAAAACATTTACAAAATCCAGCCAAGGAAGAGTAATATTCAATTAATTATGTTAAAGTGTAGTTGTAAAGTTAAATCAGAAAGAACATTTTTATGAAGCTAAAATAATTAAAAAAAATTTGACCTCTGTGCCAAACCGAAATACCACTCTGCATAGTTAGTGTATCAAAACACTTCAATATTAATATCAATTACAATGACTTCAATTGCGAATACAACCACGAATATCAAAGTCCTTGAAGTAACATTAATTTAATTATATTTCAATGACTCATTTTGATTCTAAATTTAAATTAAGAAATTTAGAAATTTATTTCACTTTCTCCAATTGTCTGGATCTAATTTCAATTAAAATGCAATGCCCCATATGCTTTAGACTTTCTTTAAGGTTTTCATAACAATTTCAGTATAGTAAAGTTAGTATATAGTGCATATGTATGTACATTTGTATATACATTTTGTTTTTCGTTCTGCTTAAGCTACGGTCACACTTGGCACATATTTGAGAGGTAACCACTAAATAAAATATTTTTGAACTCGTTTATTTATTTAAAAAAAGCTTTTCTTATTTAGGCCAAAGCACAACAAATATTTAGTTTTAATTTATTTCATGCTGTTTGATCTTGCAAAACTCTTGTAAGAGTAAACAACGTCAAATAAATTTGTGGTAAAACAAGTGGTTACGCTTTTTTCAGTTAATGTTTGCCAAATGTGACCGTACCTTTAGTGTAGTTACTAATGTATGCAACTAAATTAATTCAAAAAGAAGGCAGGCATCTAAAAGACCAAAATAAAAAAAAACTAATTCAAGAGCACAGCGTCGCGTACTCATGGACTCAAACAACAGAATAAAAAACGCAGATAAAATGTTAAATATACAAAAAAAAAAAAAATAAAACTCAGTCGTCGTACAACATGTTATAAAATGGCACTTGTTTAAATATTAGAAAACAGCGAAAAAAACAAAACGGAAAGCAACAAACGAGGAAGAAAGCAAACTAAAATAAAGCAAGAAAAAGTTAAATACAATTGAAATTTGAAATAAATACGCACTTTGAAGTAAGTACACGTATGTATGTATGTATGTATTTCTGTCTATCTGTCTGACTGTCTTGTCAACAGCTACAATGACAACGTGTACTACAACAGTAAGTGTGACTGTGTGACAACGTGCGAGGTGTGCAATGACAACAACGACAACAAAAACTTTATTTAAAAACTTTTTAAGCTAAAGTAAAGTAATTTAAACCAGGGGAGAAGAAAAAGTACAAAAAAAAAGAAACATTAACTAAAAGCAAATCAGTCGTATTTGTATTCATGCACATTCATAGTAAAATCATCATAAACATCAACATCATCATGATCACCAACCATCATCGTCATACAAATATTTTATTTGCATTTAATACACATTATTTGACTTTTACTTTACATTTTTATTTAATTTTCCATTTTCAAAACTTACATTTAGTTTACTTAATTTTTTTTAATAACTATTAAATAAATAAATTTTGAAGAATTTTTGCTGTTTACACGAGTTTTAAGCATTTTGAAGAAAATTTCAATCGTGTAAATCTAGCTTTACTTTGAAATACTGAAAAGATATGGCCAGTTAAAAAAAGGAAATATTTATTTTGCTGCTTTTGGGAAACAATATTTTGCTTTTAAAAAAAGTCATTTACATATTATTATGATCATATATTTAAGTCTTTCTAGTTACTTTTTCCATAATGCTTCATAAAAAACGCAAAGCGCAGATTATAAATAAAAATATAATTTTGTTATAATTATTAAAATATTTCAGAAGTAAAAGTTAATGTTATCACAATAATGGCATGGAAATCGATATTGAAAACGAATCAGTTTTGGAAATACATTTTAATGCATTTATAATCTAATTTTTAAAAATTTTGTTTTAGGATTCTCTTTAGTAGCCCAATATCTTTATATTTTATGTGATAAAAGTTTTGCAATACAGAAATATTACGAAAAAATTGACTTCTAAAACTCATTCGTTTTCGTTTTCCATCACATGCTTGATAGTTTTTGAAAAAAAAAAAAAAAACTGCATTTGTGAACATACGAGTATTTGTCTCTTTTTAAGAATTTCGTTATTTAAATGTAATTATCAAGTCATGGCTTTGCCGATCTTTTGATCTAGGATGCTTTAATTCAAAATATAATTGGGAATAAATTATAATTAATTTTAATCCTTTTGGAGACCCTGTTGAATGAATTAAATAGATGATATTTACAAATTGATCGTGGACAATGAAGATTGCTGATGCTGCTCTTGGAAGGGTAGAAAATGAATTCCAATTTGCCAATTGTTCCAGTACTTTACAATAGTATTCTTTAAATATCGAACTATTAGCCTGAATAATAAAAAACTAAAAAAAAAAAAAACTTTTCTTGTCACTCTTGTCATGAATGAAGCAAATAAAAATTCACTTGCAAAATTTTATTTCATTTTTCTAAAAAACAAAACGTTAAAGGAAAAATAAAAATATTAATATTTCTTAAAGTTTTACCAAATAAAAAAATGCAGTTCTTGGAACTACAAATAAGTATACCTGCTAATGTTCTAGAAATTCAATCGAATATGCCAGAAATTCTGGTTTGTTCAGTAATCCTGCCAAATATTGATATTATATTAATAAAATGTAATAAAAATTAATAGCATCATCAATGACAACTAAATACTTAGAATTAGTTACACAGAAAAAATAAAACATGATTTTTTTTAATTAAACCTTTAATTGATTTTAAAATAATTTTCAATTAAAATTTTAATTGATTCAATTCAATTATAAATATAAACAAATATAAACAAAAACAAATGTATTCAAGTTTTCGAGACAAAGTCTTGACATGAATACGAAAAAACTGAAGAAAAGGAAAAAACAACTAGGTATGAATAGAAATTAATAAAGAATGATAATTACAGCAATAACTTCGAACTACCAGAACTAACACTGGTTAAAGGATTGATGTTTGTCTGTTGGCTGACCGGCACCGCAGTGGTGCAGGTGGTAGAACGCAATGAATTCTGATGAGAGAAAGTGGGATTTCTCGAAACATATGTAAATTCAACAACCCAGGTTCGATCCCCAGTCAAGAAAAATTATCAAACATTTTTTAATAATAAAAATTTTTCAAGTTGTAATTCCTAACTTCAGTAAAAATAATTTAATGAACTCGAGCCTAACTAAAATTATCAAAAAGTAAAATTAAAATAATAAAAATAAATTTCCACAATTGCCTTTCACTTATTTCAGAGTGTCCCACTGCGGTCCCCACATGCAGCAACACGTTCAGGTTGATGGTTGCTAGTGCATGAACAATTTTTGCATTATGGAGCAGTTTCAGCAAAAGTAATTTCAGCTTTTTTTTCAAATAAAGACTGATTTTTCACCAAATGACAAACAAATTTTTTCATAATTAAACAGTTGTTTACAAACAAACAGCTGTTTAAATGCAGAAACTGTCGTCTGTCACGGTAAAATCTTAATTCACATTAGTGAGATTTTAATGCAAATTAACGTTGTCGTCTGTCTATGCTATTAAATCTTAAATTATGTTTACGTATTGTATTAACTAGTGTACATTCCGTCATTACTGATAATTATTTTATTACAGTCGTAAAGGATTATTTACCTCTCATTTGTAAACATTTGTGGCAGCGTTGGCTCCAATAAAAATTACCTGAAGTAATAATGATTTCAAATCCCTATGTGTAAATATTGATTGACTGTAACTGATATCAGAAATGCTAACCATTTATTGAACCTTTTGTCACTATCCACTTAACCAGCTACAATATGCATTTCATCACAGCTAATAAATATTTCTCATCCTGTTTTAACAATTGTCTAACTATAAATATTTAACATTGTAACAAACTGTTTGTCCATTTAATTATAATTAAATTTTCTGTGTAGACAATTAATTACATATGTGAATTTTTTTGTTCATATTTGAAATTGCTGATCATATGAGAGAGACAGCTTTTGAAAATAAAAATCTTTCCAACCAAAACAACCCAAAACTGACGCCCATACAAGCAACACACATTAACTGGTGCTTGCAAACGGCAGACATAATTAATTATTTATTGTTATTGTTTTTGCTATTATATTCATTTAAATTTTTATTGTTTAAGCGCCTGTCAGACTGCCAGCCGCAGCTGAAGATAAAAAAAATTGGCTTCTAGAAAAGTGTCTGGTTAATTTGGTGAAACAACTAAATGAAAATAAACATTTTTGGCCAAATGCAATTGATGTTAAGCAAATAATTTTTAATGTTTTTTCTTTCTAGCTTTATAATAGTAGTTTGCCAAAAAGGAAATATGTACATGTAAACAAAATAATGAGCTTTATTTAATATTTGAAATTTTAATAATTTAAACCATTATTTGAAATTTGTACATATTTTAAAACGATTTAGTCATGTATATTTTGGCAACAATCTGAAGAGTCTACAACCACTTGTTTGTTTTTAGTTTTGTATTTTTTTTAACTATAAACAATTATTTGTATTTAGTGGAAAAAAAAGAAATTAAATATAAATCTCTGTCTATTAATAAAAAAAATGTCACCACCATATGCAAAATTATTTTAAAATTTAATTACAAAATTATTTATGGTTTCGAACATAAATTTTCGAATATAAAATCATTTGCACTTAAAAAAAAAAATATCTTAGAGTGTTTTAGTTATGACAGACCATTAAAAAACGATTTTCGATTTTCGGTCCATTTTTTTTTTGTCAAAATAAAAAAATAAGAAAAATGTTTTTAACAACTAATTTGACTTTGAAAAATGTTTACGATTTTGTGCCTTCTTTATGACTTTTCGTTTTTTTTTTAATTTTATTTATTTAAGATTATTATTTAATATTTAAAAATTAAAAAAAAAAAAAAAACGTTTGCCAACAGATACAAATTTTTCCCCCCCAAGAAATGACGTCATTTGCCTGCCTCTAATATTATATTGTATGTACTTGATTTCAACTAATACTTAATGAAAAGTGTGTCAATTTAAAAGAACACAAACTGACAAGAAATATTAAACTCAAAACAGCATGACTCAGAATTTTAAGTAAAATTTGTTTATTTTCTTAAACTCTTGGCGTTTAAATAAATATATTATGAGTATGTTTTAATTAGCCATATTACGAGGGGTATTTACAAAGTTTATGACAAATCGTGCAGAGTTAAGTTAAGCAGGAAAAAGTACTTATTAACCAAAATATTAGCCAAGTTTTTGTTGAATTAGTAATTATGAATTAATTTTCCAATACATTTTTTTTTTTACTTCTGTTTGTTTATTGTATCTTCATTAAAAAAAAAAACGAACTAACAATTCTTCTTCTTGTCTTCTGCTTAGATCCGCTGTATCTCTTCTTATTAGTCAAATATAGCCACTATTATTTAATCACCCCTATCGTGAATAAAAATTCCACATGAAATTTGTTCCCTTTTCACATTTTCCTATTAAAATTCAATGTTAAAAAAATAAAGCCGAACAAATTTCATGTGGAATTTTTATTCACGATAGGGGTGAATATGTTGAGGGCTGTTTTTCTGCATTTTTTTGGATCTCAGTTTTTACCAAATGAATATTCGAATTTTTTATATACCAGGGGGTAATTGTGATCATTCGTAGCAATTTGTTTTAGCGTTCTTAAATTCTGTCTACATTTGAAGCTGAGAACGTTCACCATAGCTGTATGCCATAATACCAATTAGGTTTTGTGATTGTATTTAAAAGTATGAGTTTACTATCTAAACTAAGCTTAGAGTTTCTGCAAATGAGCCAATTAATTTGGATTCATTTCAAATGCATTTGAGTCAATTTTGCATCTACATATATGGAATTTCCATGTAAGGTGACGATAGGGGTGTATATCGAGGTATAACTTCGGATTGTTGTATTATTGATTTTATCCTTCATTGCTTTAACCATTTTTCTAATTCAAATACATGATTTTGTAGGTAGCGAGATGCTTCTTTAGGGTTTTCATGAATGCTTAAAATTGCAGTATCATCAGCAAATGTAGATGTGTGAGTACGATTGTTTGTTGGCATATCAGATGTATATATCAAGTATAAGAAGGGTGCCAGGATACTTCCTTCAGGTACTTCTGCTTCAATAGGTTGTTCGTAGCTTAAAAAATCTCGTTCTTGAAACTTAAATGTTAGACCAGTTAAATAGCGACCAGCTTTCCAATTGTTTAATGTGTTTACGTGAAAGTTTAGTTTCAACTTGTATATTAGACCACCAGGCCATTATTTATCAAACGTTTAAGAAATGTCGATAAAAAGAGCAGAACAATATTTGTTTTTTCTCCAGTACATTTGAATTGAATATCTTACAACCCTCGTAGTATTGCTTGCATACTCGTATTGGCATATCAATGTTCATTTTATTTATAGAGTTTTTTTTCACCAATATGTTTCTTGCATTTAAATTTGAAACACATATCAAGTACTACATTGAAATGCATGTGCTAAACAATAATTAAACTTTGCATTGGACCTTGTAAGTCAATTATATATTGATAATGGGCTAAATATGGTCACATAGCCATTACTGAATAGTGCAAATATTAGTTACCTATTTATCAAATGTACACAAATTGTATTATTAATGCATTTTTAACTAAATAATTTGCAAAAACTGACAGCTACTGTGTCAAACAAACTAAATTGTTTCGAGCATATAGCAAAAAATTAACCGAATATGGAAATGAGTGTCAAAGAAGAACAAATATTAATGATGAGGTAACCAACCAATGGAAATTCAAATAAAGTACAATTTCTTGACAATAATATGACAGTTATGGGAAACTGAATGGTCATGGTATAAAAATGATGAATATAAAAATTTGGAGTATTTTTTAAATTAAATACATATTTAAACTAAAAGTTTTAAGCAAATCTAATTATCTAATTTCTAAGCTGCAAACAAATATGTGTAGTTTTCATATGTAGTACATATATTCTAAATTTGCTTTAAATTAAAACAAAAGTTTGCCTTTCTAATAATGTTTAGTATTTATTTGTTTTGTAAGCAAATTCTGTTTAATACAATTTGCAGGCATTTCTCATTTGCATATGTCATCCATTTATAAAGACACAATGCAAAAATTACAAAAATAATAATATAAAAACATTTTAAAATAAATATTTTACATTTTTTTTAATAATACATACATATGCATGTATATATGTATGTGTTCAACAAGCCAACAAATCATTGGCCATTTATGGCTAATATGTAGAACAATAATATTGGAATTCAATTGACAGTATTAATTAAACAAAAATAACAAAAAATAATAATAATTTCTCATATTATTGAAGAAGTTTTTTTTTGTTTATAATTTAACACATGTTGTTCTCCCTGTGTGTGTGTTTAGCGAATTTGTGAAAATAATTACATACATATGTATGTATTTATGTATGTATGTATGCATTTATGTATGTATATATTTATTACATATTGTATTTAAACTAATATACAATGGAATTTAAGTTTCCTTGAATTAATGTTAGAATGTATTATTATTGTCAATAGTCATTTATGAATTTATGACGTTTTATATTCAGCATTTTGGAATTTAAAATTTTGTTTAATTTATCCTAAATATTCTTATTTACAATTAACCGATTATGGAGCAGTTAGAGGCTTATTTTATGAACATGTTGGCATAATCTTTTTTAAAGTTTGTATTATAATATATTTTAAATATATTATTAGAGAAAAATTAGTAAGAAATTATAAAAACAAAACAAAAATAATTTAAATTACTGAACAGCTTATAATATTTTGCCAAAAATAAAACAAATTCAATAAAATTTATTTCGTAATTTGACTAAACTATCTTAAGGAAGAAAATTAAAATTATTATAATATATTGTTTAAATTTAATATTTATTAAAACACGTAAAAAAACATGCCACCCGATTGAGACATAAATACCAATGACATATGGGTTGTCATGTTCCACGTTAATGAAAAACAACACCAACCAACCTACTTGCAAAGTTTTCGAATTGGGAAATTTAATACATACAAGAAAAGTTTAAATGGCATCGTCTGCTCAACCTTTAACTAGTAAAATAACTGATTAAAGATGCTCGATATTTATTATTAGTTTTTAATCCTTGTTTTAACTTTTTTTAATTTTTACCACGAGAAAGAGTAATTGTCTTTCCAGTTTTGTAGGGTTTCATCAAGGAAGTACCGTAATATGTTTCTTCAGAATAAGAAGTAAGGGAATCGATGAGGAACCTATATGCCTAAGGTTCCAGTTATAACGTTTTATATAATTTTTTTAGTATTTCTAAATTATAGTTCTAACATTTTATATGAAAGGAACCTGTCCTTTCAACATAACCTTGGTCTGCTGTATAATTTGTAACTTATATTCTGCATCCCTGTTTTACATACATTACATTTACTAATATACTATTGCTACTATTTTTATACGGGTAATTTTGTTTGCGGCAGCGAAAGAAAAACAACAAAAATAAAGAACAATGTTTGAAAGGAGGATTAAGAGGGTGGGCAGTAGGGCGACAAAGAGTGATGGAGAGTTTAGGAAAACCAGCAACAAAAGAAATACGTAGAAGGCAAAATGGAAAGGAAAACATGACTAATATCTAAAGAGGTTAATAATGTCGATTTTTTACACGAAACACCAGCAAATCAATTACGCTTTTTTATTCGTATGTAGACGGGAGTATGTTTACATACAAATCTCTGTAAGTAAGTAGAGGAGTTTGTGTACATGTTAATAAATATACATATACGAGTATATATATACATATATATATAGATATATATGTATAGTTATGTATGTATATTAGGATATGCCCATTTTATTAGAGCTAACAAGATTTTGATATTCACAACATAGAAATAAAATGGCTTCGAGTATTTCGGATTTCAGATTAATCAGCACTTATTGCTCTTTCTCATTCCGAAGTAATAATACACAATTTTGATATTATATGAAAGATTTTTTTAATTTGTGTAGAGTATACATACATTACCTAAAAAAACTAAACTAATCTAAAAATTAATTGGTGATTAGATTCGCTCAGCAAATGTTTGTATGCCTTTCACATGGTATCAAAATTCTTTATCACTTAGAATCACAATCATCATCAATTATTATAAACAAAAAGAAATTATTTGTAAAATAAAATAAAAAATTATGCAAGTACATATCTAAGATGCAATAATTATTTTGTCTGTATGCAAATGGGGTCATCCCACTGTAAATATTTGTTAGTGTAATTGAGTGAGTATAATAATATGTAGTAATATTTATTTAGTTGTATATGAAGTTGTACACATTCAACGTAAACAGAAGAAAAGTTAATCAATATTCTACATTAAGTTTACTCTTAATGTATGTATGTATATAAATAAGAGTAAATAATGTAAACACATACTATACGCAGATAAAGCACAACCAAAAAGGGAGAATTTAGAATGTTAAAGAAAACTTTTTTCTGAATTTCAGAAATATACATGGGCGTCCAGAAAATGTTCGCCGAAGGCCAAATTAAATATGCCTGTAAATACATGCGTGAAAGTTACCACAAAACTTTTCATAAATTACCATGATGTTAAGATTACAGGAAAATAATCACAACCCCAGTAGTATAAATTAACAAATTTTCATTTCTTTGAATAATAATAACTAAAACTGTGCTGAATCTATCGTTTATTTACAATTTTGTAATTGTTTCCTCATGAATAACTTTTTCGTCTGTAGTTCACTAAAATTCCGAGAACAGACTCGTTTATATCCATTTTTGGAGAAACCTCTAACATAAACTTCTATATTTGTGTACATTATACAAGACTTCTTTCTGTATTATGTATATTTAACTGCCAAATGAAAAAAAAAAAACTAAAAAAAACTAAAAGACGTACATATAATTGTTAACATTAGAACTTCAGGATATTTGCCTTAAAAAATAAACACTCATTCATTCGTATTAATTTGTTTTTTTTTATCGATTTCTTTGACTTTATTTCCTTTCGTTTTCATTTGTTTCCGTTTCCACTTTCTCACATGTACAAGTACACGCACATGTATATATATTTATGATAATAATATTTTTATTGCCTAATAAAAAATACATGTTACACATTACGAGTATAATAAGTATACGAGGTCTGATCAAAAAAAAAAAAAAAAAACGTTATTTTAAATTTTTTCAAAAAGTATTTATTTATTCATCTTGTCCCCTTCAAAGTAATCCCCCTCAGATACAATGCACTTATGCCAGCGTTTTTTCCAATCTTCGAAACACGCGCTTTTTGGTATCGCCAACAGCTCCTGTTTCGATTTTTCTTTTATCTCCTCAATCGTAGCAAAACGCTTTCCTTTCATCAGTGTCTTCAGTTTTGGGAAGAAGAAAAAGTCAGCGGGGGCCAAGTCCGGTGAGTACGGTGGTTGAGGCATGATAACGGTTTTGTTTTTGGCCAAAAACTCACGCACAAGCATCGATGTGTGAGCTGGTGCGTTATCATCGTGTAAAATCCATAATTGGGTTTTCCACAATTTTATGCGTTTCTGACGAATTGCATTGCGCCAACGGCGCACAACTTCAAGGTAGTATTCCTTATTGACCGTACGACCTTGTGGCAAGAATTCATGATGCACCACGCCATTACAGTCGAATAAAACAGTGAGCAAAACCATCACATTTAACCGAACTTGACGTTCTTTTTTCGGTCTTGGCTCTTCTGGACTTTTCCATTGGGATGATTGGGCTTTGATTCGTCACCAGTTATGACCTTTTTGAGAAAATCTGGATCGTTGTTGATGATGTTCAACAGCTCCTGAGCGATGTCCATGCGATGTCATAGCAATTTTGGAACTATCTTCGCTGCCGCACGTTTCATGCCTAAAACATCCGTAAAAATTGCTTGGCATGAGCCGAACAATATACCAACATCATCAGCAACCTCTATGATAGTGATTCGGCGATTATCCAAAATCATTTTCTTCACTGCTTCAATGTTTTAGTCGGTTGTCATTGACATCTTCTCGGCTTTCCTTAAACCGGTTATACCACAATTGAACTTGTGTTTTGCTCATAGTAGACTCGCCAAACGCCACAGTCAACATTTCAAATGCCCTTGCGCATTTAATTTCATTTTAATACAGTTTCTTTGGTCCATTTTTTCGAATAGTAAAAAATCGTAGAGCAAACCATAACACGACTAACCTTTTTATCAGTCAAAAACAAACTGACAATCCAAAGTGGCTGATATTACCAACAGACATTTGAAAAAAAACGGTTATTTTTTGATCAGACCTCGTATGTGTTTATTTCTAATTCATTCGTGTATTGATTTGTTGCCCCCAACGAAATAGAAAGACAAACGTTTTACTGCCCCTTTTTTACGATTAAGTATTTATGTGGCAGGATAATGGAAATTTTATAACTGCGAACTTGGTATATTTGTAGTAGATTTATATGTGGGTTTAAACATTTAATGAGAAGTGATTTAGTAATATAATCTATTTTTTAAGGCAAAGGATTGTTCCCCTAAATTATTTACGAATTTATTTGTTTTATTAAGCGTATGATTCCCTACATGCGTTTTGTTGCTCAAATATAATTTTTAGATCTATAAAATACTCGGAGTGTTTGCTAACTTATTCATGTTTAAAACAACAAAAGTACACATACGAGTACATTAAAGTTGATTCCACTGTAATTTGTATAATTTTAGTTATTAATGGAGTATATTTAACTTTCGACATATACTGCTTTGTTCCCAAGTTGCTCCACCATTTGCAGTAGCTTTTAAATAAATAGCCAATGCTGTTCTAAATCTACCCTTGGCCATCATTCAAATTATAATTTTAACAGCTTAAATTTTGTATTTAACTTTCTTGCTAAGTTTCTTTCATAAAATTCCTTTTTGAATAGTACTTGTTTTTAATTAAATGCTTGATTATGTTATAATTAGCTCTGTGAGAAACGTATTTAATTTCAAAGGATTCAGTTTTTTTGAGGTTCTTTTTATTTGTTGGTTATTAATAAAAAATATTATGAAATTAATTTTATAATTATGTTTGCCTTTTGTAGTCGTATTGTGTTGCCAATTTTGTGGTTATTGCATTTTCTATTTCAACCTCAATTTAATCAGATTTTATTTCTCCATTTATTTACAAATCAAACACATGCACAGAAATAATACAAATACAATTTGGCCAAACAGTTCAAATAATGTAGAGATTTTAATTTATTAATTAAGTTTAAATGTCAATTGCATATCTCATAGATAAATAAATTCATAGTCATGCATTCTAGTCAATGTACATACTAGAACTAATAAATAGTGTAAGACTAAAGTCTGGATGCTGTAAGAGATTTACTTATTTCATATTTTGATAACTGCTCTACAACGCACAAGACACTATTTACCTTTGAATTTACTGGTAATCTATAAAGTAGTATGTATATGCAAATGTTTTCTTTTTTTTTTTGCAAATGCTACACTAGTGCTTACACTAATTAAAAAAAAAGTATGAAAATAAATTTAAATATAAAACAGTGCAGAAAATTGGAATTTTCGGATTGGTTATTTTCGATTTAAAACAAAATTGTCTCAGAAATTATCCACTCAAAGTGTTTAGAAATCCTCTTAAAATACGACTCTTCCAAATATTCTAAACTTCACCAAAAATCGCTACAATACTACACATAGAAACAACAATTCTGATAATTATTAGTTTTTCTATCCTATCATAACTAATATTTATCACAGCGCCCTCCTTCGGTGGTATAGCATTTAAACGCCACCGAAATAAAATAATTAAAATAATGGCTATAAATCAAGCTTTGATCAATGCGCCTACTCACCACCAGAGGCGCTGCAATATTGTACTATTAATAAACATAACGCGCAATTATAGTGTTGTCATATGAAAAAGCTTTTCCCTACTTGCACCTATTCCTATTCTTCTTCTACCTATCCCTTTCCAAAGAAAGTAACACAATTAATTAATTAATATATAGACTCATATTAATTGCCTGAGTGTTGCTTTTCTTAAAAAAAAAAAATTGCCTCAGCGTCATAAGACATTATTGAGGCGAGGTAGCATTTTACAATTCAATATAAAATAAACTTGTACTCGTGTTTTAAAACATATTTAAAATAATAAAACACTTAGTTAATTACATAAAAAAAAATTGTTGTATTTAAAAAAAAAATTGTATGTTAAATCATTTCTAAATTATGAAGCAAGTATTTTTTAAATTCGTCTTTAAAGTTGATATTGTATTAATAGCTTTCAATTCTCAAATTGAGGGTGGTAATAAAAACTGGAATAAATTCGCTATATGTTTCTGGCTCATATATACCACCCAACTCTGATTTCCAAATTTATGATATAATCATATTGTGGTTGTATAACAATTATATTATTGTTGAGTGCAACTATATGGTTGATTGCAACCATAATATGATTCCATCATAATCATAATGTGATTTTTTTTTTCACTTTTAAATGACTTGACCATAATACTGTGTAATTGTGATGATGTTATGTAAATTTAACAATCATACTTTTTATAAGATTGATCATATTTCCAACCATGTGGCACAATAAAGTAATTATACAATATGAACCGAATCATTATTGGTGAAACTAAGTAATTATTGACATAAAATTCTGTAAAACATGGCATATAACCATGCCATTTGTTTGCGTATGCTCGCCGTAGGCTTGACCCTTTACCTTCATCTTCAAAGATTCACGTCTTGGATTTTTTACTGCATCATCTATGTTTGGGATCATCATGGTTGAAAGTTCTATATTTTTTAACAATTTAAGATTTGGAAACGTAGTCAGATTTTTTTTTATTATTTCGAATATGACGAATTAACATAATGACGTGTTAATTTAATGCTTAGAAAATAAATAAAACATATAGTTTAATTAACAACAATGAAAATATACTTTTCATAGAAAAGAATTTATCTTAAATAGATTCATAAAAACAAGTTTTATTTATATGCTTGGTTATTATTAACAAAAATACTGTTTATAAATTTATAAACAAAACAAACAATTTTAAAATATATGTTATTGAATCATTAAGAGTTTTGACATGCATGTTTTGACTGAAGTGCGAGTAGGAAAAGGTTTTTTTTTGAAAAGAACTAAACTGACTTTGAACACCCACATAAAACGAAAAAAAAAAATAAATAAAAATAAAAACAAACGAAAAAAAATTAACTAGTGTTTTATGAGCTATTTAATACAATAACTATTTACAATCTAGTGTCTAAACATATGTGTTATTTTTATTAATAATAGAAATGAAAAATTACTAAAGAAGTATTTTCAAAACAATAATTGGTATTTTTCAGCAACATTTTCAACTAAAACTATAATAAATCTAAATGTTAGCACAATTGCCAACTAAATCTATGATAAATTACCGTGTGACTAAATATTATTTAAAAATTTTAAAAATATTGTTTATTAGATTTTAGATTTTTTTTTTTGCTAATTATGAAAGTTTTTTTTTAGTGACAAGAGGTTGTCTACTGTTCGAAATGTACTTTAAAAATAATAAAATGTTTTGACGAAAACAAAATGTAATGACGGTTATTATGTGAATTAAATTAAATTATTTTTTATAAAGACAAATAAGGTTTAAATCTACGAAATATCTTTTAAAAGAGCATTTATTTTATTATTATTAGTATTTTTGCGATTTTTAATTATATTTCTCCTATTTTAAATCAAACTACATACTAAGTTCTAAAAAATTATGCAAATTGTTATTTGTATAACAATTTAATATCTTAAACTGGTTTTAAATGTTTATTTAACTTATTTTTTTTATATTTTTTCATTAACGAAAATAATATGCAAATCTAAAATTTATAATGTCTTCCAAAGCAAAATAAAATCTTATAAATATTTAAATCGCCTTTTTTGGGCTTCAGAATTAGTGACGTCTAACTCTAAAGTATAATTGTTATTATTGTAAATGAATACCAACCTGTAAAAAAAAAAACAAAATATATATGTAGATTAGTATTCGTTAATAAAAAAGAAGTATAAAAGAATACATCTATAAGTTCTAGACCAAAATTTAAATATGACGGCAATAAAAAAAATACCACAGACAATAATAAAGAAATTTCTTTTAAAATTTAGTTCAATTGAAAGGTTGGCTTCTTTTCTTTTCATACTAGCTTTTCAAAAGTGAGACGAACGACAGTGACGTTTAAGTAATTCTTTTATTCTTTTTGACCATTTTCATTAACGACAACAAGTTTTTACGAGTCTTGGGGGAGATTTAAGTTTCGAGCACAATTAACATAAAGTTTGAAATCATTAGAATTAGTTGTTCTATTGTGGTTAAAAAATTGCTTCATTTGAAAGTATACAGACACCCACATTTAATGCACAATGGGACTACAATATTTAACTAAATTGAAATTAAATTTATACAAACAAAATATCTACTTATACTGTATATACATATGTATGTATATAAAATAGGTATATGTAATATATATGTATATACCTAATATGATTGAATGTTATGATTTCTGCTAAATCATATTATGTTTAGCATTATAAAATACCAAAATATGATCGTTTTTAACTACAACTAAATCCCTTGTTATAATTATATATTTTTGTCTATTGGTAATCATAACATCATCATGTCTAACCATATTATGGTTCATCGATCATAATATAATGACAGTACGATTGTATCCAACCATGTTATAATTTCTTCTCAACAATATATGTGGTTTTAAATAACATGACAATATTACGGAGTAACTGTCATATATTTGTTCAAATACATAATTTTGAACACAACTTTATTTATGTCATTAAGACTTAAATGGTTCCCTCGGTTTTAAATATTAACAATAAATAATATTCAATTTTCATACCACTCAAAACTGTATATTTATTTAAATAAAAAAAAAACTACAACTTTTCTATTAGGATTCTATATTTAATACTTTTAGCTGCTTTTTGTTCACTCTCATTGAGTTACTTTCGGCAGCAGCAAGGGATTTGTATTTAATGCGCCTGAATTACAGTTAAATCAATTTACTTCCATTCTGCCACATAGCTGCTCTTCCTCCTTTGATCTTTTTTATTCAATTGAGAGAGAAACAAATATAAGCCATTGCTGTTCAATTGATTTACAAATGAAAGAGTCAATGTTCAATTTTGTCCTTGTGATATTTTTAACATTTTTTATTGTAGTCAATGCTGTCATTTTAGTTATTCCTTTTATTTCTCATTTTGACAAAAATATAAATTTTATTTTCTAAGATTTAACAGGATTTATTATGTTTAATACTTTAAACATGTTTGTTCATGTTTGTGTATTTGTTTATGCTTTTAGTTTATTTGACATTTCTTTATTGTTTAAATCAATAAATTGTATGCAAATTAAATAAGACGTATGTATAATAAATAAATAAATAAATAAATACATAAATAGAAATCAAAAGACTTAGACTCAAATATAAAATTTACAACAATAAATTTCAACTGTGAGGAAATAAAACCGAAGATAAAAATTTAAAGAAAAGCCTGTTAAGTTGAAGGAAATATATCACATTAATAAATAACAAAACCATAAATTGATTTTAAATTAAATTAAAGTTTAAGATGCTTTCAAATCCTATAAATAAATTAAAGGAGCTGGCATAAATACAAATATGGCAAATGATTAAGACAAATTCCCCCTTAAAGTCATTCGATAAACATTTTCTATGTCATTTTATTTTTTACCACAATCATACCTACATATATAATATATATTATGTATGTATGTACATATGTATATTATTATTTATTATTCATTAAGTCATGAAATGTATGTATGTATGTACAGATGTTTAAAAATTATACATTTTTAAACAAATATTTGTGTGTGTGTGTGTGGTTGTGTTTTTGTTTGTGTGTTTTTGCCCTCAACATACAATGTTTAATGTAAACATTTTATATTTTTAATCTGACGCCTTTAAAAGATAAATATTTATTTGTTATTTTTTTTTCTTCCGCTTGCACTCATATGCAGAAATAATTTATTTATCTGTGTGTGAATGTGTGTATTTGAAATCATATTTTAAATCTGTATTATTGACACATCCGGGATTTATTTTAGCATCCATCTTAAACTGCCTGTGTGTGCATTTGAACGAACGCCTTCCAGCCTTCCAATGTTTCAAATATGTAAATTTTTTCATAATTTTATTTAAAAAAATGTATTTTAATTTAATTTTTTTGGTTTTGTGACAAACTAAATTATAAATATAAATATATACATACATAAATGCCAATTTCATATCAATGCTAAAATAATGCACATTATAAATGTTTTTCGATACCATTTATATTTAAAAATATTTTCCTGCTCATTTCCACTATTTTAATTATGATAATGATTGTTATTTCATTTTATTTGTGTTGAATTTTTGGAAATCAGTCAATTCAATAACGATTGTTAATTGAGGTTCCCAAATTGCAAATTATAACGCTAAGAACATAAAATATGGACAAATGTAAAAAAAACTATGTTTTTTATGAGGTTGTTTATTAAAAAATATTTGCATGTTCCTCAATTACCAAGTAGTATTAAAAGTCTTAGCTTAAACATAAACTAATTTGTAAATTTTGTGAAGAAGATTTGTCAAAGACAAAGTTTGTGTCAAATTTCTTAGTCCCGGTTTACATTATGAAATTTTTGTCGCTGCGATTCTTGCTTTGCAGGCGAGAGCGGTGAGTCGTATAAAAAGGGGTACACATATGCATGTACTCGTGAGACACTCTTTGTTCTCTCATTCGTTGTGTTTTATTTTCATACATGTATGTATGTTCTAGCTACAAAATATATAAAAACATGTATACATCCACAAAAAATCTCTGCAACAAAAATCTCACAATGTAGACGCAAATACAATTTTAAAGAAGATACTACAAGAATCGCAGCGACAAAAATTTCATAATGTAAACCGGAACTTAGTAAAAGTTAATAAATGGATGGGAAGCTATCACCTAATTAAAATCTAATTCATAATTATCTAATTATGAAACACCCATCAAGAACCATAAAATATTTTTTTCTAATGGCGGCTTAGCACTAATTGAAAATGTTTATAATAAAGAACATATAAAGGTCATGTATAAACCGGTCATTTGAATTGTAGAAAAATCCAATTTGTGCGAATTTTTAGGAAAATATATAGTAGAAGATTTATACAAAAAAATATCATTAAAAAAAATAAAGATTCACAACTAAAAACAAGAACTTAAGCTAGATTTACACGATGGAAATTTTCTTCAAAATTGCTCTTAAAAATGCTTCAAAATGCTTCAAACTCGTGTAAACAGTAAATTTATTTATTTAATAGTTATTAATAATATTGAAGAAAATTTCAATCGTGTAAATCTAGCTTTAGATTAAAAGAATCGATGTAAAGGGAATCCTGGAATCAATGGCTGAATTACGGAATAATATCGAAAGGCGAAGCATAATTCTATATATAATAAATAAAAAATCCAGATCAGAATTCTATGTTTAAATATTTTTCTTTTTTATTTAACGGTTTTCCATATTTTCCATATCCATAAAAAGGTTGAATAGCTGAGGAATCCTAAACAAATTTAGATGACACGAATATTGTTGGTATATTTTTTTAACTAAATAAATATTTAATTTACTCAATATTCTGTATTCTTGTTTGTTATTGTTTTTAATTCTTCCTATTTCCAATATCAACAATATTAAACAAAAAGGAAATAAAATTGGTAGTCAGTTGTAAAGCAACGGCTTGCTCCAGCAAACTCAGAGTATAAAAAACAGCAATTGATTTAACCAATTGACAAACAGTTTTCAGCTAAAAGACAACAATAAGCTATTGATCAGAAGTTGTTGTTTTATAAGCAAAGACGAAATGTAAGTGGCCTGCTATGACATTGTAGAAAAAACAATTTAAACCAGTGAATTTTCATAAATAATTTTACGTAATTACCAAACCAGCCACTCTAATTTGTTTTGACAAAATCAAGGAAAGCTAATTTCCCAAATTATGTTAATATTAATGTGTTCTTCGATTTAAATACTGATAGAAAGGAAGCCGTAATCAAAACGGAGTGAAAATACACTAAGAGAAAGTTTTTTAATGTTTGTATTTATATCTAGATTTTTTCTTTAAGATTTTGTAAAAAAAAAGTTGAAATAAAAATACCCAAAATAGAACGACTCTTGATTAAAAATATAGGTATTTTATGCCTGCTATATCCCCATTTCGAGACTTATTAATCATTCATTTAATTACTTATATATTTGCAAATATTTGTATTGATTGTTACATATGATCAGAAAGGATAATGTGCAAGGGAGGAAACTTCAAGTGAAAATAGGCACCGGTTATCACTATAGACTTCAAATGTAATAAATCTTGCAACTAGAGCCACAAATAAACCAAAAGTAAATTCGTAGGAAAAACATAAGTAAGAAATCCTTTAAGTGAGACAAAGTGTGCCTGCCTTTTTTCATTGCTTTTATTTCTAAATGCTGACATTAATCAACGTATTACATTACACTTCGAGAAAAGTATGTGATAAATAAATAGTCATTTATGGACTTTGTTCATAACTAGCAAAAATTACGATTGAGGCCAAAAATGCAATATGCTGACTTTTTTTCGGAGTAACAACTATAATTTGGAGCTATCATTTCGGTATTGGTGCAGCCCCAATTTCTCTCTCTTTCTAACTGTATTTATAAATACTCTGTGTGACAAACTGTTCTGAAAGGATGGTCCTCCTCGTTAAAAGCTGAGAAAACAAATTACAAAATGAATATTGGCTGTTTTAAAAGGGATTTGACAGACGTTTTTTACCCTTCTGCTGTTTTTTTTTTCGTCCTGTTTGAACAGTTACTGCTGCTGTCATTTGTGTTCACACCCACGTAAATAGATTGTGCCATTTTAGCCTGTGTGGGTATGTGTGTGAGTGCTTTTTTCTCTCTACTTTAATTTTAATTTAAGTCAACAAGCTCCTCTGTATCTCCGCTTCAATGACTGCCTTTAAAAAAATATCTTCTTTTTGCAGCTTTATTTTTGTTGAAACTTTTATAGAGAAACACAAATTTGGTTTTTTATTCATTTCATTTTCGTTCTTTTTTTCATATTTCTCTGCTTACGCCTTTTTGTGATACAAGGATATTTTTAGAAAGACAAATGTATTAATGAAAATAAAAGCTTTCGCAAAATATTCTCCTTTTTTTTGGGTTGGTGTGTTTTTAATGGAATTTTAAACAATTTGGTTAAAGTGAGTTTGTACAAATATCTATGGAGTTGAAGGGATATTGGGGTGAATTGAACGGAAGTGCGAGGAAATGTGTGACAATAAAAAATCTACTTATTTATTTTTAAATTAAAATATTAAACACAGTGTAAAGCAAAATACTATTACAATTAAATCTGTTTTATAAAGTTAATTAACGCATCAAATTATAACACAGATGATTTTCCATGTAATAACACATATTTTTAATTATACATATAAATAAATATTATAATATAGACAGCTAGCTACAACAATTAAAAAAAGAAACAATTAAATTGTTTTTAAAACAATGACTATTAATTCATTTAAAAGATAAAGACTGTTTAAATAAAGTTAAAATTTAAACAGAAAATTAAAGTTTGACAATAAACGTTTGATAATGATTCCTATAAAATGTCTTTTAAGTTTATAATTTATTTTAAAATCTTTAGAAACGAATTACTTATTTGATGTTGTAATTATTTTCAGAATAAGGAACTTAACGATATTAATTAAAATTATATCAATTCGTTTTAGCACTAAAAAAGTGTAGCTTAAAAGTCACAATGAATCGTACTTTACTTAATAACTTTTCATTGGGCTTCTAATAACTTCTTAACAAACCAATTTGTAAAGTGTTGCGCAATCTGAAACCGAATATTCGCTTGAACTCCGCAATGTTATAAATTACCTACGATGAAACAAATTAATTAAATAAATTTTGAAACATACAATATTGAAATACATTAATTTTATTATTTTCATATAAAGAAAAAATATGCAACACACTTATGTAAACTACTCTTCATATAGTTATTGAACAAATTAAACGTACAGCTATTTGTAAGATACTAAATACGGATATACAACCAGTGTAATGTATCGAATAGAATAGAACATGTAATTCTTTTAGAAAATATAAGCTTTTAAATTATTTATTTAAATGCTTATAGAGCAATACAAGCAAATACCTGAATGCAAGTACCATTACTTTTACATCGCAGTGTCACACTTTTTTGTGCCACCAAAAATAAAATATGTAATATGATTTATGTATCGTACGTACCTCATACTTTTTCAAAAGTAATTTTTAGCCAAGATTAACTTTTACCGAGTGTAAAAAATATACATATGTATGTATATTAAATTGCCTTGACTGCTGCATTGATAAAAACATAACGTCAAAAAAGGGATTTAATGAAAAATAAATACATCATTGTCATCATCAGTGGGATCATCATCATCATCTACATACATTCACTTACTGCTGCCTTACACAAATAAACACATGTTTTATATCAATAAGTTGGGGCTCTTCTGCCCTGTCCATATACATATTTTATTCAGCATTCAATGGTAATTGGTCGCTATTTTCAAGTTGATGTTTTTTGTTTTCCATGTAAGTTTAAGTGTGTGCGTCCGTGTAATATTGACCCATTTAATTTGGTTCGTATGGTTCATTTTTATGCTAATTGACCGTGTGCCGTAGATGGTTGTCGTTGTTCCAACATCCATTCAACTACGGAGTCACACACTCTTGTCTTCGTGTGCGGGTCTTTTGATGATTTTATTTATTTTTTTTAAAAAGTATTCCCTTCCCTCGTCCACTTGTCCATGGTAAACACGCAAACATACACCAAAATAATTCTTTACTAATTATATTACAATATTTTTGCTGCAATAATAATGTTATACCCGAAATGTGTCTGATACAATAGAAAAATGTTTTATATATACATACATACATATGTAGGTAGTAGAAACGTTTTGAGTGCTTAAGTCAATATTTTGCACTCCCTATTTAGTAACAGATTCAAAGATTTTCTTATAACAATTGGGAATTTGCATCCCTGATATGGTGGCTGTGTGAGTGTTTCTGCATGATTGAGGATTCTGTGTAGCCTGAGTGAACGAGTGAATGTGTGTGAGTGTTTCAGTGACTGCATAAAATATTTAAAGGCCCAGTTTGCCACTTAACATGACACATTTTATACGTACTCGTATTTCATAGACTAACTAACTGACTGACAGTTGATCAATATTAAATTTAATTCGGATTGTTTTCGCTTTTTTTTTTATTTGGTCGTTTCCTCAGTCGTACTTCAAAATATTATTTTGCTGTTGATTTTAATGGAAAGGCCATTAAAGGTGAGAGTTTTTTTTTTAATAATTATTTTAATTTTTTGTAGTGAGTACTTGTTGTTCTACTCTTATAGTTACTGTCACAGTCAATTGAATATTTATAATAGATAGCTTTTATAGTTTTTAATTGATATTTAATAAAATAAAATGAAATAAAAAAAATAATTTTAAATATTTATTTGCAAACGAATTGCTTTAAATTACATCAGATACAAAATTTTTTTTAGAAAAGTCTGCACAAATGTTGAATTAAAATACCCTTGAAAAATGACTTTTTTCATTTAGTTTTTATTATTCAATGCAAACTGAGGCCGACTGATGTTTGCATAATAAGGTCCGCCTCTTTCATTAGGTTACAATCACAATCACAAGTTGCAAGGTGTAATGGTTTTCATTAAAGCATCAGACCTTTTACACTTGTTATTTGAAATGATTGATTTTAAAATTTAAATATTGTTGATCAAAAATAACAACAAAATGCAAACTGCATTGTTTTGAATCTTTCATTTATTATTTTGAGATAGTTAAATGATTTTTATATACATACATATGTATGTAAGTATGTATATTAGATTGTAATATATCGCTGGCTTAACATGTAAAGGCTCTAAGTCCACTTTTTTTAGAAATTGAGATTTTGATGCAATTGTGTTCAATAAGTAAAAATACATCGATTACAAAAAAAAAATACAGTTATCTCATTTGTTGTTGTTGTTTTGTAGTGATGATTAAAGGCGCTAAGTCCAATTTATCACATCTTTGTGTAATATCTCACTTCTTCCAATGTTGACATATCAACTGTTTCGCGCGGAATAGTCTGAGAGTCCAACCAATTGGCATAATATTATTTCTCATTGGCTACACTCTCGTTGTTTTAAGTATCAACACCATTGACTTTAATCGTCATTTGGATCATTAATTTTTTAAAAAAATTAGCAATGTAAAATTTTGTAAAAATATTCGCCCTGGCCGTGGAAAAGGCGATTCCAAAGTGACTGGCATTCGAGGAATACAATACACACCAAATGTTGAAATTAATTTCAAACTTAGATTTCCTGATGAATTGAAAAATCTCCACCAAAAAATAAATGAAAATGTAGTCGCACTAGAGTGGTCGGATTTACACCAACTTCATCAAGAAAGAAGAAAAATAAAGACTAGAAAGTTCGAAGACTTACAATATCTAAAATCCACTTTGCCTACAAAACACCATAAATTGTATGACGATTTGCCATACGAATAAAAATAGTCGTCGCCAGTTATCTTACGTTTAAATCCATTTAAATTAATATTACTTTTTTTATAACAGCAATGAAATAAGACTGAAACATTTTTGTTTTAATTATGTACAAGTGCATACATACATACACAGAAAAAAATAAAAATGAGTTTCAATTAAAATATTTCTGGAATGAATTAAAAATTTAATTAAAATCGGACCTGTAAACAAAATGATAGTATCAATTAAAAAAAAATGTGAGATTTAATTAAAAATATCAGAAAAATCAGAAAAAGTAATTAAATCAATTGAAAATTATTTTCAAATCAATTAAAGGTTTAATTGAAAAAAAACATGATATTTTTTTCTGTGTATATGTATGTATATTAATATCGAAATTGAAATTACAATAATAATGTTATTAATATTTTTGAATAAATTCTGTTTATTTTTTTTACAATAATCAAAACAAACTTTAACTTTTTAGAAATTTTTAGCTTCTTAAATAACAACAATAAAAAAGCAACAAAGTACACTTTCATTGTTGTAAGTAAGAAATATAAGTAGAGACAAGTTTTAAGAAAAAGATCTAAGTCCATGAAAACATACAAACTAAGCAACAGAAAAAGCTCTAAGTCCAAAAAAGCTTTTATCTCGGCAAATACATATTTTTTCATTTTGCTTTTACGCAAATAAAAAAACAAAGAAAATACAAAATCAAATTGCATTTACAGATTTCAAAAATGTTTATTCAAAAAAAAGTTTGATTGTTTTTTGTCTCTCCTGTAATATTGTAAAATATGGACTTAGAGCCTTTACATGTTAAGCCAGCGATATAGTAATTAAGAACTTTGGAATTTGGTTGGAAAATGCTCTTAGAAGTTGTTACTCTTAAAAATATATTTAAGAAATTTTTAAAATCCATGAAACATTTTTTAGCACCTAAGTTTTGCTAAAAATTTTATGATTTTGACCGCTGCGTTATAAGCCAAAATAACATCTACAATTTGTTGTTGTTTATTTGTGCTTTTAACTGCATACGCTCGCAAACACTCATACTTCTAGCTGTCAAATCAAAACATATAGCCATATCACAGAATTTAAGCTGTGTTCACATTATGTGTATTTAACAAGTGTTCTATTTTCAAGCGACAACCATCTGATATCAGCTGTTTTTTATAACCAAAATTTTCTGGCGGCAAAAATTAATTGAAATTTTAATAAATATAATTTATACTTAATAGTACACAGAAAAAAATAAAAATGAGTTTCAATTAAAATATTTGTGGAATCAATTAAAAATTTAATTGAAATCGGACCTGTAAACAAAATAATAGTATCAATTAAAAAAAAATGTGAGATTTAATTGAAAATATCAGAAAAAGTAATTGAATTAATTAAAATTTTAATTGAAAATCAATTAAAGGTTTAATTGAAAAAAAAAACATGATTTTTTTTCTATGTAAGTACATATGATGTGACATAAGCAACATATGAAACCATGTGTAAAACTCAAATTTTGACATACACATGAAATCACATATGGATAGAAAAGTGACATTCCACATGACATATACACATAATGTGAACACAACTTTAATTCCGTTCGGAAGTGGAATTAATTCCTTATTTTACTTAAATAGAAAAAGTACAAGGAAATTTTTTTTCGGAATGAAACCACTTTTAATTTGCTATGTGGAATTTCAGTTTTAAGCATTTCTAGGTTTCATTCCGAGAATAGTTTTCGTTTTACTTTTTCTATAGAAGCAAATTACGGAGTTAAATTCACTTCCGAATGGAATTAAATTATGTGACATGGCTGATAATCATTATGTATTTTAAAAAAAATAAAGCAGTAACAACAAATCCATTGTAAATTTTGTGACTTAATTTGTAGTTGTTGCTGTTTTTAACTTTCAGTTTATATATTTTGTGCTTCTCTAATACTTTTTCAAGTGCTTTTCTGCATTTTCTTCCGTTCTTAAACATTATTAATGATTTTATTAATTTTTTTCCTTCTAATTTCTTGGAAATACTTTAAACGGCTGGCAGTGTTGTTGGGTTATTGTTTTCTTTAGTGTTTTGCCTCAGGAATAAAAAGGCATTTTCGTTGTCACTTTTACTTCACAGTTGGCAAAAGTTGTGGTTTTCTATTCCTGTGGATGTGTATGAGTTTGTGTTGTTTTTTACTTTTTCTAAATGAGTTTCAAATAAACTAAGAAAACATAAACTTACGCCCACACATAAACACTCTCTCACATATTGGAAAGATTAACAAAACACAAAGAATAACTTATGGTTATTTAAGGACAAAAATCATTTTCTTTCGTTGATTAGAAGAAAAGTGATGGAACATGAAGTATTCTTTAATGATTATTAATAATTGCTATAACAAATTACAACTGGCAAGAATGTTTGTTTTAAAAGTAATAAAATTTTATTAATTAACATTTTATGCTTTAAGTGATAATAAGGCAAATATAGGTATGTTTAGAATTTATGGAACTCCCTAATCATCTAGTTAAAATCACGTAATTGTTTTTGAAAGAAATTTAAGCAATTTATATGGAGACACATTCATATATTTATTAAAATAATGTTAAGCATTTTTTCTAAATTTAATTTTTACCAACCGGTAGCCAAAACTAAATATGAGAAAATAAAAATAAATATGAAAAAGAATTTAAAGCAAATTAAAATTTAAAAATAAAGTTTGTGTGTGTGTTTCACTGCCTTTAAAAATGCTAATTTCAAATTCAATTTAAACAAAAGTAAAGCAACAATTCAATTCACATTGATTGTCAATAAAAGATAAATGCAGATAGACGGACAGATAAACACATGGATTCTGTGTTCTTTTTTGTTTTGTTTCTTCAACACTAAAGTGTCTCTAAACGGCCAGTGATATCCTTGTATCAAAAAATAACAAATTGTTTTAAAATAGTTTGTTTGAATAAAATAAGATTATTTATGAGTTTTGATTTGAAATTCTTCAGTTTTTGCAAAGATTTTATTGATAATTGAAATTGTAACACATCGTACACGGGTGTCAAGCCTCAAAAATCAGTTATAAATATTCTTCATGTAAAAAATCGGTTAATATCTCCAGCTTTATATTTTGGCTAATATTTATTTAGTGGTACATATAAAAAAGTTGAGTTCAAAACATTTTTCTCGAAATTTTTTGCATTTCAAAATTTCCCGCTTCATGTTTGCAAAATTTACAACACCCACAACGTCGTATTGTAAATTGTACCTTAAACTCATAACAATAGTCTCAAAGTTTAACTCCTCATTTACTAACGTTCCTAGTTTCAAATTAATATAAATTGTAGTATTTATATAAGTTACATATTTGTTATAATTTATATTACGATCCTACCAGCTGCGTACCGCTGGACCTACGGCCACGTTGGAAGAATTATAAGAAGCATAATTAAAATTTAAAATAAAAATAAATTTTAATAAAATACCTCAATTAATCATTAAGTTATCGATTGAGTTTCTTACATATGTATATAAATTGTAAATTGTTTAAATCTACATTTTGTTGAAAGTAGTTGGTTGATGTTGAACAATTTACCTGTAAATAAAAAAAAATAAAAAAATTCATTAAAAATGTTTAACAATTTCAGGTTAGTTCTATTTTATTTTTTATTCAACAATTCCTTCAACTAATGTCTGTTTTTTGTGTTTTTTTTGTGATTTCTTTCGGTTTGCAATACTTTCATTTCAAAATGCTAAGCTTTTTTTCCGAAATATTCGAATTCAACGATTTTACAAAAGTTTGTTTTATTTTTTATTTTATTTCAAGGCGAACATAAAATATAGCGAACCGCATATGATGGTTAAAACAACCAGCAAGCGAGCATTTTTATGAAAGTTTTAATTTAACGCATAAACACATTTTTTTTTATTTCTCTGAATATCCTTTTAATAAATAACAGATGAAAACAAATAATATTCTTTATAGCCACAAGATGATTATGAAAAGAGAGGGATAAAATGACTTAACAAACAAAATTTTGCACACAATAGCATCGAATGCTTGACCCGATCGATCAGTAGAGGGAGGGAGCCACAGTATAAATAGAACCATAAACATGTCTTTAACCGCAACACCCAAAATGCGGCGTTTTTATAAAAAAAAAAAAAACATTTTGTTTTTGTTTTCAATATTATAAATCGTTAAAGAAGTAAAACGAAAACGTAATAAATACTTCACAAACATAAAATACAATAAAAGAAACTATAAAGTTTTGCTGGAGATTTTTGTTTAACAGAAATAAATACAAACTGACGACGCACACCGCAAACAACGCAATCCGTTCATGAATGATGATTTAAATTCGAAGCAACAACAATAAACCAGATGAAAACAAAAAACAAATTTTAAAGAAAAAAAAAAAAAAAAAACCGGGTTTAAAGTATTTATTTTAAACAGATTTAGTTTGTTTGTTGCTCTTCGATTCTTGTTTTGGTTTGAAAATAGCCCACAACGTTGGCGGAATTTGAAATTTGAGACATCAGCATTCAGAATTATAATCCAACAGAAAATTCAACAAAAAAAAATTGTTAAACATATTTCGAAATGCTTGCACACACTTGCAAAAAACAGAATACTAGTAGTGTGAAAAACAACGACAAAACATAGAAACTAAAAGGGCTGACAGAGACTTTATGTGGACCCTACGTGCGCACTGAGGAGCTGAAGAAGATGCCCCGAAATTTGTCGCACAGTCAAACATTTCCGTAATACAAAATCAGCTTTCTGTAATTGTTGAGGTGTAAATTTTTTAAACAATTCTGAATTAAAATAAGATGACAGACAGTATGACTACAATCATGCGTGATTTGTACAAATTGAAAAAATAAATTAAAAAGACTCTTAAAATCATTCTACATATATTAAATATTACAAATTAAATGAATAAAACAACAAATTTTTAAAAGCCTTCACATAACCTACTGATTTTTTTTCGAGATTTTTTTTATTCAATTTCAATATTTAAAAATAAATGTTTTTTATAAAACTCATTACACTCTAGGCTGTTGCAAAAGTACAAAAAACAAATACATACATAAATACATTTACTTTTTTCCGTTTACTTGCTTTATTCGATCTTCTCTTTATAAAGTAAAATGTTCTTTCTCTTATAAAATACAAACACAATAAATATTGTGTTTGTACTAAATAAATACAATAAGTGTTAAAGAATACGAATATGCACGTGCTTGAAATACTCGAGTATTTTGCAAGTTTTATTTTATTTGTATGAAATTGGAAAAATATTACCGGAGAAGAAAAAGACTAAAAACAAAAAGCATATCGTTAGTTCAAATGCAAAATATGTAATGTTGCATATTAAAATAGAATTATAGAATTAAATCACAATATTTTTATTAACAACTTTTTCATAGACATTTTTGTACTAAGCATTTTTGGCTTAAGTTAAGCATTTTGTTAAATCTTAGTTACTATAACTCACTTGAAAATTTTCCATTATTTCGTTTAATTTAAATCAAAGTTTCTTACATTTAGATATTTCTAAACCCTTCTCTGATCTTAATATAGTTGTTTCAACAATACTACATTAAAACTACAAAAGTTACCAAAATAGACAAAATATAAATAACTGTTAAACAAAGTAATATGTAGTTTTTACTTTAATAATAAGGAATCATCTGCAAAAAGACAAATTAAACAACCATAACCATTGCTTGCATTTAGATCTTAAAATACCCATATTGTAACATAAGAACCTTGCAAAATACTACAGTATATTAGCAAAAAAATGTTTACTTTACTTTACTTATAGTAAGCAAGAATGAGTAAATACAAATACTCAGAGAGTATAAAAAGAATAAAATTTTTCTTTGTGTTTTTTTTTTGTTTGGCATTTATTTGCTTTGCTTCTCTTTTGTACTTGGAATTAATATGAGAATGTTAAAAAAAGCAAATGTTTTTAAATTTAAATGTATTTAGTGCAACAGCCTATTACACTCTTTGAAGCATATTCATTCACTTACACAAAAATGTAAAAAAAAATCCTCCAGAGAAGACCCTTAAGAAGCCGAAAACTCGATATTTTCATAAACGATTTTCATTCGAAAACAAAAAAAAAATAAACAAAATATTAAAGAAACAAGCACTTAAATTTCAAGTGGATAATAAATCACAATATCATGCCTTAAATAATCTCCAGACATATTTTTTAGGCTTCATAACTTTTTGTACACGGAATTAGTTTTAACAAAACAATTTTTTATACAATTTGATTTGCGAATCTAAATGAATTTTTGTGCTGAATACTTTTACAGCCATAAAAAACTGGGTCTAAACTTAAAAAAAAAAAAATGACTTTACAGACTTGATGAAGTCATGCCTTGACTTATTGTCGTATGTTTTAAGTTTTATTTTTATTTCATATTAAAGATCAATCACCGTAAATTCCTAAAAATAAATCGTAAAATTGTTTATAGTTTTGTTTAGTATTTCAAACCCTTTAAGAATACATAAAATTTGTGGCAGAAAAAACCACAATGAAAATATGAATGCAAATAATGGCCTTTCAAAATATTTGAACTATTTTACATGAAAAGTATTCAATGTTTAAAGACTTAATTGAATACTTTTTAGTTTTTTTGCTCATTTGTTTTGTTTAATTGATTTTAAATTTTAATCACGGCTTTAGAATAATAAAAAATTGTTTAAAATAACTAAAGAACTGACATCTTTACAAATATTCATTTACATGTACTCGTACATACATACATACGTATGTTGATGGTGTAGTGATTTTTTGTCTGTTTGAAAACATATAAAATAAAAAATATTCATTTACATAAATTGGTTGGACAAAAAAGAAATACTTGACGGCGGCACCCTACCCTGATTTGGCAGAGATTTGCATACTTCTCCATAACTGAGACGATTAGTGTCGATAATAATGAGAGTATGTCAGACTCTATACAGTTTGTATTTGTAGCAAAAAAATGGGTTATTTGTTTTGGAATGCCCTTAGATCAGATCCATTAAAGTATATGTAGATGTAAAACAAATAATTTATTGAGAAAACAAATGCTAAAAATTTACCAATTTCTGGCGCCCATAAAGACGGCAAACCAAGCAACTTTACAAAAGTCTTCAGCGTCTAGCTTCTACTTTACTTTCATTTTACCTTTGAATCATCGAGGTTGAAGAACATGACCAGAATAGTATCATAAAATAATATCCAGATAAATTTAATCAAAACGTATTTCCATTTGTGTAATGTAAATAATTATTAGAATTTCCAATTCCCATTTAGAAAATACATAGTGTTTTATTTCTAATCAAGGGGTTTATGTCACACAAGGATAAAAATATAAAATTTGGGTCTACCTGCGCCTTTATAGCTACGTTTCATACGCCTTTATAGCTACGTAGACCCAAGCTTTATATTTTTATCCTTGGTTGCCATGAACTCCTTGAGGAGAAATAAAACAATTTAATAAAATGTTTCACATACATTTTTTATAAATTAAACAGGAGCTCGTGTAAACTACTCGTAGTTGTATAAATGTATGTGTTACCTTCAGTTGTTCTTCTTATTTATACACAATCACAAACCCAGTGCTAGCACACGTATTCATTTCAATTTCCGTTTCCTGTTATTACACTGTTGCCAGCAACTGCTGTTACCCTACCATTGTTGTTGTTTTGCTGCTGTTGCTTTAATACAATAAAAAGGCCAGAGAGCAGAGTTTTATAACATTAAACGTATTTAAATATTAATGAATGTTTATATACTATATTTACATACGAGTATATACATATACTTTTTTGTTTTAAATAAATATAATCACTGACCTAAAGGGATCTGAAATACCGAAAAAGGACAATGCACATACTTACAGCCGCATAATGGTTTTATTGCCGAAATGTAAAAAACAAAGAACAATAAACAACAACAATAACATCAATAATATAAATATATAAACAACATATAAACATATAAAATAAAATGTTGTTGATATTTGTTGCTAACAAATTGAAAATACACTTTTTACATTTGTACATACTGTTACGAAATTGTATTTCAATTTAAATTTAACGGTTTGTAAGGTCTGGTATCTACATACAGCATGTTTATTAACATGCATCATGATTATCAAAATTTGCATTAGTAAAAGTTTCTATTTGCAAGAATTGTTGATAACACAAAGTTGAGCAGTATGACAACAGAAAAAAAACAGAGTGTTAACCAAAATTATTTTGTACAGACTCGTTATATTTTCTTTAAACTGTTTGACACTTTTATTTTGCAATTAAAAGGAATACGGTTTATGTAAAGGAAATACGCCACCGTTTTTAAAAGGTAAAAACGTAACAATACGAGTACATTTCTACATGTAGCATTTCATTGAATGAAGAGTGTCGAAATCTGTGTATATTCCATTATAAATACAATTAAACAGAGACCGTGGTTATGTGAGTTTAAACATGATCCTGTAATCCATAAAACTGATTGCACCTTTCATATAGTTAATCACCCCTATCGTGAATAAAAATTCTACATGAAATTTGTTCCCTTTTATTTTTTTTAACATTGAATTTAAATAGGAAAAATGTGAAAAGGGAACAAATTTCATGTAGTATTTTTATTCACGATAGGGGTCAACATATTTTCCTTAATTTGGATTTGGCAGCAGCGTGGTCATTGCAAAACTTTCCATTGACTCTCTCTGTACAGCCGTTTACTAGTAATATCAATATTGTTGTAATTTTACATTCTGAAGATAAAGTAATTTAATATTTTATGTCAATTAATTTTGGAAGATTTTCCTATACTTGTTCGTCTTAAGTGCCAGATGACAGGATCTGGCACGAATTCAAGATAATAAATCTCCTGTTTTTTTCTTTTCTTACTTAAAAAAGCTAATTACCAATCTCCAAGCTACATTACTGAATTTGTTGTTCTTTTTTGTTTGATTTTTTTGACAATTTTTAAAAATGTAACTAGAAAATTTTTCGACAAAAGATACTTCAGTTGCGACTAGTATTGATTTCGATCACAATAGTAACAATAATTATTCAATAAAATTACGATTTAGGAATAACTACTAGTGGTCTTAAAGTGAACTAATGTGTTTTATAAGTGTCTTGTTATCCCAGTAGTTCTGCGTTATTTTTGACAATAAGTTTTACGAATGTTAAATTACTTGGTTGACTTCAATTTTTTTGAGTTCGAGGTAACCTAGCGTTAAGTCAATTATATCAATAAGTATCTGTCTCTAAGTAATCTAGAGTGTAGTCATTTATAATATGACTAATATACGAGTATATATATACTCGTATATAACAAATTGTGTAAAACAATTGTATAACAATTGTTAAATAAATATTTTTGTTAATTTGTTTCTGAATGGTATAACTCAATGGAAGCAAATAGTAAATCAGCTGCAAATGGGCAGATAATTACACAGAATATTTTAAAATAGTCGTGAGTTTGTATTTACAATGTTGTATTTCTAACATATTTCTGTTGTCATATTTGTAAATTTTTACCATTCATTCATTTTTTGTAATTCCTTTACATAAGTTTTATATTAATTTTTCTACTTTGGAAACTTGTACAGGCTACTGTTTATAATGTGGGATTTTTAAATTATTTTCTTTGCCTTAATATACATATTTAATTTTTTATTTTTTGGCAAGAACCTTGGTCAACACACTCTTATTTATGCATGTGTATTGCAGTATATTCTTGTTTGTGGGCATATATTTTAATATGCCCAAGGACTTAAACCAACAGGGATTAATATTTTTGTGTGACTCTTTAGTTTTATTTTATGTTTTTATTTACACACAGCTTTAGCAAAGCAGAGTTGAATCGAGACGTCAGATAAGAGTCCAAGGATTTTTCATAAACGTAGAAAAAAAAAAAATTACACAATAGAAGCTCAAAAATATAAAAGTGCTGAACTTGTGTGTGTGGTGATGTTGCTCAAAGAACTAAAAAACAATACAACTGTATAAATTTATTTGTACAACAAGTTGCACGTATATGAGTGGGTACTTGTATCCTGCTTTTTATGACCTTATTAAATATTTTCATTTGGTTATTTTTTTCCTCTGCTCCTAGTTGTTATTCAAACTAATTCTGTTTATATGTACGTATGTATGTATTTGTTATTGTTGTTTTTTCTCTTTTCAGTAGTGAAAATGTTTTGTTTAGTTGGAGAGGAAAGCACGAAGGAATGAATAAATGGTTGTATAGTTGAAATTAAAAAAGAACTCTTAAATAATTCGTGATGTACTAGAAAACAAGTTTATATTTTTCCCCAGCACATCTGTTTTTTTTTATTTTATTTGAGTTTGCTTGTATTTATTTAACCCGACAACTACAGCAAATATTACACCAATACTACCAAACCTTGGAACTAGTTCCCTGTTAGCGAATGTAATGATTATCCACCAGCCTACATTTTAAGCTGTTTAAGTGTTATATAATCATTATTAAATATTTTATTGTAGATATGTAATTGAGTGGTAGTCTAGAGAAAACATTTGACTTTGTCAACATAAATTTGTATCAGTTAGAATTTTTCAGCTAGTGGTAAGCTGCAATGTCCTTTAAATTCCTTTAGAACTGCTGGGTAAACGTAGGTGTGTTTGTACATGTATGAGTTTATATGAGAGTGTATTTATTTATTCAAGTAAAAGTTAAAGGAAAATTCTCCTTTTGTATGTTTTGCACTTTACTCTATTTGAAGGGGTCTTACAGGGGTGTTTTAATGTTTGCAAGGATTTTAGCTTTTCAATGATAAGAGAGAAATACTGACTGAGAACTTGTTAGCAAAGTTAACAAAATAATTGTAATCGTTAACTTTGTAACAACCTGCTAAAGTAATAACGATGATTTTGCTATAATGCGAAAAACAACTAGTTTGCTTAAGATCTGATTGCCAATTTCTGTCTTGGAACACGAGTTCGAAGGTAAAATTTGGCCTAATTTGGGTAAGAAGTTTGGAATTTTTTCAAGAATTATTTTTCTTGAAGAATTTAACGCAGTTTTGCATAATTTGAACAGACCTGTATGTGTCACACTAATTTCAATGGTATTTTTATACTATTTTAAATTATTGTTTGTGTCATCAATTTTTGTTATAATTTAATTATTACCTTAACTGCCAGTTAGTCAGTTTTCTTTTTCATCAAATTTTAGTTAAAATTTAACTCACAACTATTAGAGAAAATTTCCTATTATTTCGGCTTGAGTTCATTTTTTAATTAATAACTCAAAGAATACCATTGTAAAGTTATATTTTTCTAGACAATTGGCAAACTGGAATGCATTTTCTACCCTGACAAGGGAGTCATCAGCAATTTTCATTGTCCACGATCCATCTGTAAACATGATCTATTTAACTCACAGTTTTTTTTGAGAAATAGAATTCGAGAATTATCATATTTCCTTTTTTACGTGTTGTAAGTTAGAACGAAATTTACATACGTTTACAATGCGTGTGTGTGTATTCTTCTTTATTCAGCCTTATTATGAGTGTCGTTTTCTTTTTACGACAACGACTCTTTCGTTTTGTTCCTTTAATCTATTACGAACAGTCGTTGTCGTAAAAAGAAAACGACACTCATAATATGGCTGATTATTATTATTATTATTATTATTATTATTACAAATTTGTTGTTACTTTTTTTTTGCTGCATCTAACGTTGGTTGACAATATCTGCAAAGTATATTGTTGTTGTCATTTCTCCTTTATGGTAGATTTCTGTTTTTTTGTAACTATGAAAACACCGGAGCTGGGATGACAACTTTTTACACCGTGCCTTGTGTGTTTTGTTAATTTGTAGAGACTACTGTTTTTCATAATGAAAAATGGTTGAACTTTTTATATTAACTCACAATTTTAACTAAAGAGTTTTAGTTAAATTTAACGAAACAAATTTTTATAGTTAGGTCTTAACTGGAAGAAACAAATTAATATTTTAGACAGTTTTGATTTTTTTTTTATTTTTAGCGAAAGACAAGCTACTAAAGACCCAACCAACCTCCTGTAGAACAAATTAAAAAATACTAAACATGAATTTTGGAGAAGATCGAGGTTGCAAAATTTGTTTACATTTGAAACATATACATACGTGATTTTGTGTCCATCTCACAGCCAATGTGCGAACTATTGCAGCTATCAAATCCTTTGAAAATCTACATATATCAGTTATATACATATGAATATATGTAGGAATACATATATTGTTGGCAACAGTTTTTATACTGTTTTTATACTAACTCTATTATTATCAAAGATGAATTTTATTTCATCATACATACATACATAAATTTCATATGATCGAGGAGTCATATATGTCTGTATGTAATTAATATTCTGATGTACAAACTTTAGAACTGGAGCCTTACGTTGTAAACATTCAATATTTCGTATCCGCTGATAAACTACAGAACTATATTTATGCCAATAATTAATAATAGAGAACTATGTATTTACATACATTCCCAATATTCTGTCCCAGCTATTACCAATCGATATTGTGTTTTGGGTCTAATTGTTTGTTTTCTACTTCAGTTTAAATTATATATTTTAAGATTCAATAGGAAAAATAAACAGTCAGCTGTTCGAAACAGTGATGGTCATTGTAAAGTTACTTTTCGTACATGCTTGCTTGAGAAAGTATCAAAATGGCTTTAATAGGAGTAAAAATGTGTCTAATAATCTAGCACTTTGATAATTATTTATATTATTAACAATTTAATATATTTTACTATAATTTAATTCAATATTTATTCAATTTATATTGTACATAATTTTTTTTATTACAAACAATTTAACATACAAACAGCCCATCACTGCTGTACAAATGTCTTGTAAGAACGTTAGGAAATTCTACTTTATACAGGTTGTGACGTTCCGTTAACGTGATATTAATATTGGGTAAGCATTTGGATTGATTTCAAATAACAAAACGGGATCAGCTGTTTCGTTACGGGCGTTACGGGACGTAGACGTTCGGCTAATTCTACCTTTAGACTTGACTTACATACGTACGTATATAACTCACAGTCCAATTATGGAACAATTACAGATTCTACTTTTTTAGTATAAATATGTAAATTAGTATAAAGCAATATTTAATTGGAAATTAAAAAGTGGTCGTTAGCCAAACTGGCTGTTAGTAAACTTTTTAGTTGAACATAACATATTAATTTTGGTGAAAATGGCCGGTAATGTTTCTAGAAAATGTAAAAAAGTAACAACAACATTAGAATATAGAAAAGTACCGTAAAGCGTCCCTTTACTTTGGCACTCTTTTTATTGTAATTGTTCATTTTTAATTTTATAAATAAAAAATTTTATGATCCTGAAGTTATAAAATTAAAGTATAAAAGTGATTCTTTCCTTTATTCTAATGTTACATCACAACATACAAACATATCTATGTGAGTGAGAACCATTCTTTGTGGGACATTTCATTTATCTTATAGTAATACGTCTACATTCTAAATGCATTAACTTAGAAACATAAAATTAGACTAAAGTAGAAACCAGTAAAAGGGGAATTATTGGTACCTTATGTTTATTATTATTTATGAAATTTTATTTTGTGTTTTTCTTATGGAACGCTTTGCAGGTTTAAAATTAATAAACTACTTAAAAATTGAAAAATCGTTAAGTAAAAATAACTTACATATTGACAGTTGCAATAATCAGTTACAATGTCAGTTTGTTTTATTTAAAAAAGTGCAGAGAAAAATTGCCACGTATTACCCAGAAATTCAAAAGACAACAAGTTTCTTCCCGACCAGTTAAAATCCTTTTGCAACTCGAATACGGCCAATTTTTTAAACTTTTGTATTTTTGTATTGGGTTTTTTTGTTGTGGTATTAACAACAACAAAAACAAAAGAAAAAGGGACTAAGGTTGCTTTGATATTGTTTCGGTTGTTTTGATGGCATGTCCAAAACCGATATTCCAACACATTTGTATTGACTATTTTTCCGGGTTATTTTGTGGTCAAAGAATGTTGCCATTTATGTTTGAATCTGTGTTTGTGTATGTTATTTTCTTTTAGTGTAATGTGCGGTATAAGCGACAAAAAAACAAGTTAGAGTTTATATACCCACCACTATATCACCTATTATTAGGCGAACTTTATAAAATATTGTACCGTCATTTCTATTTATTTTAGGTTTATTTTAGTAGAATTTCATCTCAATGACGATATAAGAATTTTATGCATATTCCAGTTATAATCAAGAATTTACACTTTGTGTATATTTTTGCAGCGTGTAGCATAAAGCGATTTACTTTAACACACAATAATTTAAGTACCAACAAGCCCTTGGAAACTGATTTTGGCTTTGTGAAACGTCAAAATTGTTACCTTTGTATACTCTGTGGATTATAATGAAGTTTTCGGGAATAGTCCTCATGAGGGATTTTGACCTATTACGGGCCAATCATCCTGAAATTCTGGTCGACGATTTATATGTGTACGCGAATTATTTGTGTTGAATTTCAAAGTAATAATGTTTGGTAAAACTTTCATTGTTCTATGACTTGGCTCTATCATGCCAACAGCAAACGAACAGATGGACGGACATGGCTAGATCATCGTAGAATCTTATCAGGACCCAGAATGTATAGACTTTTTGGCTCTACGGCCATTATTTCGATGTGTTACAAACGGAAGGACAAACGCAAACGTATAAAAAGAAATGAATACAAAAATCCAATATATGTAAAATTGAGTGGTAAATGCTGATATAGCAAGCAAGCAAAAAAAAAACTGAAACAAATTTCATTTGGGAAAAATAATAACGTATAAAGATCAGCTATCAAAAGATTCATTAAAGAACACATCTAGTAAATGAATATATTTAAAACTGAATTAAAATTAAACTTCTCGTTTAATTTTCCTGCATCCTTTTATAATATAAAAAATACCCGTAAGAACAGGAAATCTATTTTAATGTTGGATCAAGTGTTCTTCCAGTGTTTTCTGTTAGTGAGAGTGTTTATATATATTATTTTCTTATTTTGTTTTCATGATAACAATATACTATACAGTATATATATATATAAATGTATAAAATAGCAGAATTTAAGTTTTTCTTTTTTAAGACCTGACCTGACCTTCACAGAACGTGCTGTGCAAAAATGTAAAAGTATGTACTATACAATATAATAGAGTTGTACAAATACACTTAAGAATGCAATACTTTACTCCTTTTCCTTTTTTATATTCATTTTAAGGAGGACGCGAAATTGAATCTTGCTGTGGTTGTTTCGAAAATGTCGCATTAATTCGATTTAATATTGTCTTTCTTTTCGTCCTTTCCCAATTTATTAAAAGCCTTTAGTGAAATTCTTTAATTTTAATAATTAATTGACTTACACAGAAATGAATGTTTATTTTTAACAGGGCGTTTTCATTATGAGAACTGACTTTTTCTTAATTGAATTGTCAATAAATAATTCAAGTAAAATTAAGAAAAAATAAAATTAAATGTATTTAAAAAAAAGGTTAAAGAAAAAGTTTAGTGCTATAAAACAAATTTAAAAAAAAGAGGCATGCATGCGCTTTTCAATAACATTTATCCGAGACTATATTTATAGAGGGTGGTCAAATTATGAAATGTCAACAATTAGTCCGCTGAAACTGAGCTGTTAAGTAAACACACTAATGTTTACATCAGTGAACTTTGGTTTCAGTTGGACGGTGCTACATGAGAATTTTTTGCAGTCGCGGTAATAATAATATGCCGAAATAAATCTTTATGTATTTCAAGTTTTATTTAATAATATGTAACTGTTATTACTTCATTCTTAACTTTAGTAGTTTATGGACGTTTTTATCTATATTTTATCCTCTCACCAAAGTTTTGTAATAAAATAAAGTAAAATAAATAAACATGAGGCGGCATATTTTCGTGGCAAACAAAAGGTTTAATAAGGTGACATCTATTGAAAGTTTTTTAAATTAAATTAATTACAATAAATAAATTTGTTTCTCTTTAAGAAGTTTTGTTAAAATATCAAATTTAGAGTAGACCTAAAATGGCATGTAACTTATTGCACAAATTTCTTTGTATTAAAAATAAACTTTACAAAATAATTTTTTTTGCTTATAGGGTGCCCCCTAATGTATGTAATGTTTAGAACATGTATGTATTACCGCATGTATCTATGTAGTACGTGTATACAATGCCCAGATTATTCTTGGTCAAGGTTAACGAAAGTGAGTGACATTATGTCCCAGTCATGTATTCTGTTGTTTGCCACATCTACATATACATCCATATCCACAGTTATCCACTGCCGCCTGCCTCTACTTCTGCTGCTGCCGTTTTATTTCTTTTTATATCCATTCACACACTGAAAATAGATTCTTTATGGTCTTTTGCAACTTTGATGTTATAAAAGGTTGTGGTTTATTTAAGCTTATTTTTACGTGTGTTTAAAAATGGAAGGAACAATATGCCATTCTTTTTCATACTTTTTTTTCTATTATTCCTAAGTTTCTTATTAATACTCACGCAGGACATAAAAAAATTAAATAATTAAATTAACTATAAAATGTTTGCGATAAATAGAAAGTTTAACGCAGTTGCCATTATACCTTCTGTTAATTTTATGAAATTGTTACATTTTTTTATCTTATTTTTTTTTTTTGAAGCAATTAACTTGTCGAAAATGAATTTCCTTTATATTATTTAGCTGATAGTGTAGTCCTTTACGTATTAAGGTTAAAAGTTCAATACCAAACAGTAAATATTAAGTAATTAACTAAATGACCTAGTTCGTGCATGACTTTTTTTATTTGCTTTGTTATTTAGTATTTATTTTAGTCTGTTTAAAGACCTTCGAAATGTTATTTGAGCATTGTTTGTCCATATTTAAATTAAGGTTCGCTGTCGTTACCCCTAAAATATCATTTCAGATCGATAACGTTATGAAAATACAAATTGTGTTGGAATCTAAGAAAAACGTCTACCGAAATAAGCCAAATTACTTTTAACAATAGTCCGTTTACTACGGACCATTATTTCCTTTAGAACTGTGGATGAGTTAGAAGTATACAATGCAATATGTTAGCATTAAAACTAATGTAATAGGATATGACGGGATACCTATTAAATATTTAAAATTAATTTTTCCTGCAATTTCACATCCATTGACTTTCATTTATAATAAGATTTCTTAAGATTTGGAAAATGTATAGAGTTGTACCCGTTCCAACTGATTTTCGACCAATAAACATACTTTTGTGTTGTTCTAAAATTTTGGAGATTTTATTAAGGAATCAAATTGAGGAGTATCTGTTAACAACTGAATTGTTAGAAAGAACTATAACACTACAGGTCTTACTTTGGCGATAGTGGAGACTTTGAGATATAATATGGATATGAAATTTGAAGCTGTTGCTATATTTTTAGATTACTATAAGGCCTTTGACTCCATAAGTCATATTAACTATGTTAATAAGGAAGTTATTGAGTCAATTTAATTTCAACAATAATTCTTGCAAACTAATTAGATCCTTTCTAAATCATTGTAGTCAGTTTACAGAGGCTCAAGGAAGAGTGTCTACGATCACAGAAACTTTTAAGAGTGTTAGGGCCATTACTTTTTATGATATACGTTAACCCTCCGATGAGTGAGAAGGTCCCTAGGGACCTTTTTGCCTTTTCAAACAGAATTTTGAAAATTACTCCTACTTCGGCCACATGTTGCGCATCTTTTGGAAAAAAAATCAAGCCGATCGGATCATTACTTTAGGAGTTATTGAGGTTTTAGTGAGAATAGTACGCGGACGTGCGAATAGGTCCGTATGGACCTTGTACCGAATTTCACTAATAAATGCATGTTTTTGGGCATCATTATAATTTTTTTATTGTTTCAACACATAATTTACATGTTCTGAACACAAAGACCTAAACTCAAAGACATTAGGGATGATGATAAAAACAAAAAATTCTAAGAAAAATTCAAAGACATGAACTTTATTGCTTTTAAAGAAAGGCACAATATTCTAATTTTATACTACTAGCAATAAGCCAGTTCTTAGAATTTTTTGTTTTTATCATCATCCCTAATGTATTTGAGTTAAAAAAAAATTGAAAAAAATTATTTTTGTATGTAGAATTTAGTTATAAACGACAAAAACAAAAAAAATCAAAAAACATGATTTACAAAAAAGGTCCGTAGGGACCTTTTCACACGGCCGTGAAGTTCAGAACTGTCACTCACCGGAGGGTTAATGACATTTTCTTACAGATAATATTGTGTACTTGTACGTGTATGCTGACGACATACAGCTGATTGCTTGTGATAATGGACACGGAGTTGATTATTTAACATTAAATGTTAATAAAAATATCATTTTTTTTTGTGAAAAGGACGTTTGCACTCTAAGCTGAATTATTTGCTAAATATTTCTTAGCAGAATGTCTATTTACCGCAAAAGATTACGTTGCACTACTGTTTGTCATTAACAAATAATATTGTATTCAAAAATAGTTTCTACATAGTTAATAACACTTAAATAAATATTTATTTTTTATTTTCTAGGGCAAATTCATTTTAGAAATTATCATTTTCTATTACCACTGTAAGCACCAATTTACACGATCTTTAAGCTAAGCTGATTAGCTTTTCGACATCGGGGTGAGCGGAAGATAAGACGAGTACACACTTCATACGTGTTACTCTCTTCTTTGTATTACATACATATGTGTATAAAATGTGTGTATACTCTCAAACAAAAATACAAGCGATTAGGGCAATAAAATTGTGTTGTGTGAACACCGAAGAAATTTCAAGGCAACAATTGTGTCAATCTTTCAATAAAAATTGTTTCGTGTAAATTGGGACTAAGATCAACATTTCAGAAATTTTAAGAAATGATCTAACCAAGTTAAAAAGCAGCCGAATGTTGAAATAAACCTCTATCGATATCAATGTTGTGCTGGTTTTAGACGGTATGTATTTTGCAGTGTACTTGTCAGTTGTACGATACATATGTAATTGTGCATGTCTGTCAAAATTGGCAATTTACAAGCTTTCACATGTCGGTTTTTAATTTCATCTGACATAATCTATCATAGAACACAACTGCTGTCTTTTTTATGATTATTTTCGCAGGAGTTTTGTGTACTTGCAAATATAGTTTGAAAAAATGGATTAAAAAATTAAATAATTTTTACTTGCAGCTTTATTGCCATAACAGCTGGTTGCAGGTGCTTTGTTCTAATTGAAAATTTTACACTGTAAATGCAGGTTGACATTTGCAGAAGCAATTTTTTTGTTTTGCTTTTAAACGACGTGTATGCATTTTGCAGTGAAAAATTTGACAAGCACACTGCAAAATACATACCGTCTAAAGGGAGCTTTAGCTTGGTCAAACCTATGTTTATTTTCAATGATTTAAAGTTTTTTTTTTTGATATAGTTTTGGTTATCTTATCAAAATTGTATAAAATAACGTAATAAGCCGAAAACTTCTCATATTTCAATATTAATGTTTTATCTTCTTTTTTCATTTCTTTTAAACACTCGATCATTATTTACTGGTAATAAACAAATTTATGTTGTATTTTGTTTGCAAAAATCTTTGCAATTTTTTTTTGCTTTTCCTCTATTAAATTTGACGATAAGATAAAAATTAAAAAAAAAACTATATCGAAACATATTGTTTATGAAAATAAATTATTAAATTGTTCAACTTTTTTCAATTAAAAAAAGATTAGTATTTTTTTTTTGTTAGAAAACATATGCTCGCTAATCATTTAATGTTCTTATGATAACTTTATAATTATATTTTGTTGTTAATGAATTTGAAATTTTATTTTATTAATTTGTTCTAATTTAATCAAAGTTACATGCAAAAACTTTTTGGTAATGAGATACATATTAGAGAACTAACAAAAAACTTTTTTGACAAACTTTTTTCTAAAGCTAAAAAATATCAGTCTATAGCTGAAACTATTTGATAACATAGACAGTTGGACAAATGAACTTTTTCATTAATAAGATTTTGTGCAAAAATACAATATGTGGCAAAAATATTTATGTATGTGAGCGATACTATTAACACTTTTTAATTAACTAACTGGCCAACACTTTTTAATTAAATATGTCTGTATGTATGTATATGCACATTGTGCAGTTTATACATAAACACATTTGTACATATATTGTAACCCGGTTTTAAATATTATTAATAAGTAAAAAATTAATAGACTTGTGAGTGGACTAAATATAATACAAATTGTCATATTTAGCCTTATTACTGTGCTGTGATTAAAAGTCTGACAGCAGAGACTACAATGATTTTTTGTTTCAATTATTTTAAACATATTTTAAAAAATGATTTGTCATTGTTAAGAATTTCCAAATCTCTTTTTGCAAAAAAAAAAAAGTTCTTTGCTGTCACAAAAAATGACTGAGGAAAATAAGTTAAAAATCTCGTTTTTCGTATTTTGCGGTCACATTTTGCTGAAAATATGAATGTACATAAATTTGTACATAGAAAGTATCGAATGTTTTAAACAATAAGAAAAAACAAGCTAGAAAGTATTGTCGGTCCAGCCCGACCTTAGAATACTCTACAACCAGTATATGTGTAAAAACAGTTTTTCAGAAATGGACTCTATGACCTAGTATTATGTAGTGGCATGACTTCTGTGTACATATATACACCCACGGTACACGGTAAAAAAAGAGGTAAAATGGAGGATATGTTCCATGTCATCTGAAAACCGCGTAAGATGAAATAAGGAAAGTATATTTACTTCGAAAAACCGTTTAAAAAATGTTGAAAACTATAAAATTTCAGATATGCATACAAATTGTATGTTCATATGGCATTTTATTGATCATTAAAACTTAAAATGCATAATTCATACAGGTGAAAAATTGGTAGAGCAAGCAAAAAACAAAAGAAATCTGTTAATCCAGAATTAAGAACAGAAAAATTAGAACAGAATAAAACATGCGAACAAAATGTGTAGGTAAGAGTTATTGAATAAGGGTATTTCCCAGTTACTACCATGTATGTTCATTTCAGTCATGGTGCCAAGTGTGATAAAACAAACATAATTACAAGACAGTGATTTTGAAATCGTACTAGATTAAACATTTTTTACAAAAATGTTTTTTTTCAACCGTGTAACTTCAAATCCGTGTAAAAAGAAACGTTGTAAAAAAACGGTTGGGTGTACATATATATATTCTTTTATATATAATCTTTTATCTCGATATAAATACTTATAAAGTATTTAAAGATGTGATTTTTAAAGGGGATATTATATGGCAGCTATGACTAATTATGGACCGACCGTTATAGATATATGTATATATAGATATATGTATATATACATATATTGTATTTAAATACAGAATTAAAGTTAAAATTATATTTTTAGTTGCAGTATTTAGTCATAATTCCTAATATTGCCGAAAATGTCTTAATAATTAAAATTAAAATTAAGAATTAAAATTTATGTATAAATAAAGTCACAATATATGTGCTTTAAATGGTTAGTAAAGGGTTAATATTGCATAGTTTTTACATTAATTATATTGTTTTTAATTTGTTAATTTTTTCAGAGATTTTTTTAAAAATTTGAACTTTGTATTCTTCTGTAATTCGAGACATAACGAAAAAAGTTTTTAACTCTTGTTTAATAAAAATATGTTTAGGGTGTCCCAAGAATAATTGTTACTGATTTTTGCAACTAAATTAAAAACATTTATTTTAATCATTATTAATGAGATGTTTTATGGTAACAATTCAAAAATCCAAAAATATTGAAAAATAGTCCCTATATGAATTTATATACTTTTTTTTTACAGAATTTCTTAAAAAAATTTTGGTTTCTGGTCTATTGTTCTTCCAAACTGTTATTATGCCTTTAAAATTCATTTTATTTAATATATGTACATATATACATATGTATGTAGTTTATGTACAGACTTAAAATCGTAGATATATACATAAATATTTCCTAACCCCCTCCAAATTAAATAAAAATCTATTTTTACACCCTTTACCTTCATGAGAAGGGTATATATAAGTTTGTCATTCCGTTTGTAATTTCCACAATATAATTTTCCGACCCTATAAAGTACATATATTCTGGATCCTTATAGATAGGGGAGTCGATTAAGCCATGTACGTCTGTCTGTCTGTTGAAATCAATTTTCTAAAGTCCTCAGATATCTTCGGGATCCAAATCTTCAACAATTCTGTCAGACATGCTTCCGAGAAGTTTGCTATTTAAAATCAGCAAAATCCATCCACAAATAACGGAGATATGAGCAAAAATCCGAGACAACCTCTGAAGATTTCATCAAAAAAAAAAAACTAATAAACTCATCAACAGATGTCGTTGATCACACAAAGTGAATGAATATTGTTACAAATAATTTCATAAACAGATGGCGCTGATCAAACAAAGTGTTTAAGTGTGTTCTTAAACCATAATATAAGTGTGTAAAAAGTGTTCGAAAACTTTAAGTGTGTTCTTAAGCCGTAATATAAGTGTGTAAAAAGACAGTGTGTTCATTTTTTAATTGTGTTTGTGTACATTTAAATAAATAAAGACTCGTTATATTTTCTTCAAACTACATGACGCTTTTATTTTGCAATTAAAAAGAATCCGGTTTATTTAAAGGAAATAAACCACCGTTTTTAGAAGGTAAAAACGTAACAATATAATATATATATATATATATGTATATGTATGTATATAATATAATTATGCATCCACAACAAAGGTGAAGGGTATATAAGATTCGGCATAGCCGAATATAGCACTCTTACTTGTTTAAATATATATAATTCTTTTTGTATATATCTCGGCCCATATATGGAGCAATTTGGATCATTTTATCAAGACAGCCAATTCAGGAAGTTCCTTAAAGATTTCACTGTTAGATCTGGGATCGTATATATAAATATTTAATATATCTTTAATACGTGATCGTCTATTAATAAATGCAATTACCTGAAAATAAAGAAAAATGTATGAGAATAATTACTTGAACTCGGTATTTCTTTAAAAATTAGATTTAGGAAATATATGAAGTAATATACATATGTATATAATATATATAAAAGATTTACTTAATATTGTTCTGTAAATAGATCGCAAATAAAAGAAAAAAATCTTAACTGATGACTTAAATGTATCTTGAAATGAAAAACATCAGTATGATTCTTGAAGTTTTTTCCCGTCTTCAAATATTTAGTCAAAAACTCAAATATTCTAATTTAGTACAATTGATTTCTTTAAGAGGTTATATGCTTTTAAAAATAGATCCTTGTTAACCGAGCAAGTTATTTAATTACTTTTGTATTCAAAATAATTCACATAAATTATTATTTAAATTACACTTCGAGGTTCATCCTATAGCCGTCCCTTGACCACTTTAGTTTAATTTTACTTTATTTTTTTACCTTTTATTTTTTGTTTATTGCTAAGTTTGTAAAATATTCTTTTCTGCCAAAGTTCAACACAATTAAATATATGTATTATATTACTATAAATTGACTCTACTCCGTAATAACAAAACATAAAAGAGAAACAGTGAAAAAACTTAAATTAAATTAATTTAATATTCTTAAAGAAAACATTTCGACCAATACAAGCAGACATATGAAGAAAAAGAGCTACACATTATGCAAAAGAGGTCAGCTTGAATTTCAAATAAATTAATAATTAATGCACTTTGAAAGGGGCAAAAAGAAATAATTGTAGGAGTTTTTTATTTCAAAAAAAAAAAAAAATATTCAAGAAAAAAGCAAATTGCAAAGAAAGAAGATTAATAAAATATGAGATATAAAAAAAGGCTTCAGTTTAAGTAATAAAAATATGTATAAAGAAATAAATTATGTATTTGTAACAAATGATTCCCCAAAGGACTAAATATAAAATACAAAAACTAGAGATGAAGTCAGCCTGGCATTTAGATATTCAGATTTTGTGCAGATAAACAAAACTAATCACTAGATACTCAGATATTATCTACGAGTAATAATTACAAATATATTTGCATTCAACAGAATTATTTTCTTTTTTTATCTAACTTTATGTTAAACAAACAAACAAATATAAAATTTATTTGGGTCATGCACCATTCCAAATCCAGACCACATTCTCCATATTGTCTCTTCTCATAATGTCTCTCGACAAACACTTTGTGTGTGCAAGTGTTTGTCGTTAGTAGTTTGCATTGTTTTTAATAATAATTTTACAAGCGCCAAGATAAAATTCTAACTAAATTTGAATGTTTATCAAGAGATTGTACACATTTGTTATGAAAACAACAACCGGTGAAGAGAGAAAAAATAAACAAAATAGTGCAAATTTGCAAATAAAAAATTTGAAAACTATTCGTAAAACAAATAGATAACAGCCACATAACAATGACTGAGTAATGCTGTTTAAATACATAGATAATAACAAGTACGTATATTGCGTTGGAAAACTGTGCACAGTGGGGCCAAAAGATGTGATATATATAATTGAAACCGTATTGCAGAAAGATCTAGAATTTACAATTTTAATACTTTCGGAAGTGAGTTTTTCGGTCGCTTTCAACAGTCAATTTCAATAGACAAACTGACATCGACTCAGCTACTCGTAGATACTCGTATGCACATACATACATATGTATATGTATAAGTTAAATATTTTTTCCATTTAGCATTGAACTTTAAGAATCTTTTTCCGTTGTTTCCAGCAACAAAAATCTACAATTCGTATTTAAAGGACCAGCCATTAATATTTCATCCAGTCATAAGCTGTCATTAAAGTTATATGTAATTGCATGATTGTCGATTGCTATATTTATAATCATGATGATCAGAAATACTACTACTAATATGATATGATATCATGTTTTTAATATGATCTCTGAATCATAAATTACGATTAAATAGTATCATATTATGATATTTTCCAATTCTAAATATTAAAGAAATATATGTAATTGCCATAAAATCAAATCGTAATATTTATGACGCTGTTCGATTACGTTTACTATGAACTTATTTTTTGCTTTTAGTGTAGATCTGCAGCGACAATTTCTTTGAGATTTAACGCAATTTTTCAATGGAGTCAAAATTACTGGAGTTTTTTTTTGTTACTGCTATTTAAACTAAATATAAACGTACCTACTGTTAAAGTATAATGGAACTATTGGGAAATGTCTGAAATTTAAAAAACTAAAGTTATTCATTTAATTACAAAAAAAAAAAAAAAGCTTTTCTCGCTCCAATTTTGTTAATTTAATATTTTAAAAATGTTCCAATCTCTCTCTCTCTCCCTCCATCTTTTACCAAGTTGTTTTTTAGTCAACGACAGCGTTGTCAGTTTAGGGGATTTATCCCCAAATTGATGATTTTTTTTTTGTGATTTGGGATAAAAATTTCCTCTTCGGGATCCGGGGATTTGTTGGGGATGACATCAATTTTAGGGGATTTTTTGGGGATTTTATTTATAACTGGCAAGTCTAAAAATGTGTGTTATTATTTATAGTGGATGGTTTCTAATAAAGAAGAAGTATGTAAATATTAAAAAAAAATATATTTTTTACTGTTTAAAATGGCTGCAAATACTAATTTTATTAAAAAAAAGCATACACCCCTATCGTGTAATTTGTTCCCTTTTATTTTTTTAACATAGAATTTTAATTATTTAACTGATTGTTCGAAATATCGGAAAAAATAAAAAATAAAAATAAAAACTGACCTTAATCTCGAAAAATAAAATTGTTTAAGTGAATTTTAATAGGAAAATGTGAAAAGGGAACAAATTTCATGTGGAATTTTTATTCACGATATTTCTTGGGAACGTGAAGATTCGGCAAAAGGTTTGAAATGTATATAATGTATACGTGTATATTTTTAAAGTGTAACGCTTGCGTTGAACGCGTTTTTTCAATAATGAATACTACCAAAACAAAGATACATAACAAAATGCAATATGAATTATTGAAAGCATTTCTCAGAATAAACACATACTTTAAAAATATTTCAATTTGTTGTGAGAAATTTAATCCATCTGCTGAAATGATAAAGCTTTTTAATACAAGCAATATGTACAACAACATTTCTGAGGTTGATGAATCAGAAGATTTTTATTCTGAAGTTTTGGAAATGCTAAACTCTGGTATAATTTTTTCTTTACAAGATTTATAATTACAAATCGACTTAGTTTGAACATTAATATATGTAGCTATTGATAAAAATGAATTTTATTAAATAAATATGTTATTTTTTACATAAAATATAAATTTAAAAAAAAAAAAAAAAAAATTAAATCAAAAAAAATCAGTTTAGGGATTTTTGGGGATGACAAATCCAAAATTGGGATAAGCTCTAAAAAAATATTGGCAGCACTGGTCAACGACATTATGATTGGATATTTAAACTTACATCTTTGTTACTCCTGCAATTTAATCTAAGTTTAAACGTCCACATCATAACAAACGAAAACCTACTCTATTCCAGTTTTTTAACTTTTTAAGATTCCCGTTCAAACTATTTCGCCAACAAATATTATTATTTTTTTTGTGCCATCTTTGTTTTTTTTTTTTTTGTATAAATGTTTGACCTTTTTGTTCGTGCTGAACAATATTCTGTTGCTGCTGCTAACGATAATGGGCGATGATGATGATGTGGAGTGGAGTGGTAGTACACAGAAACCCTCATTCCTTATAGTATTTTATTTTTTATGGTCGCTTTCATGACTTACATATATAGAACATCAAATGTGGTTTAAATACATATGTATATATTTTTTCGTGTATATTTTCATTCTTTCTTCTTTTTTACATTTGTGTCTATTGAAAATATCCTTGGCATGCATTTTATTTTGTGGTTACTTTTACTTTTTTTTTAGGTATAATCATTTTGTTGTTTTTTCATTCTTTTTTTTTCATTTTCTGTGTTTTATGTTTTGTGTGTAGTTTTCGTTTTGTTCATCTTGTTGCTTCATTTATTTATTTATTTATTTTTTGCTTCATTTCTGTGCTCTAAAAAAAAATTTTAAGGAAAATGTGTGTTTTGTGCAGTTTTGGCCTTTTTTATTTTATTTCATTAAATTTTTATTTTTTTGCTACCAAATATAATTTTATGTTCCGTCCTTTTGTTATTGTTGTAAACATTTGTTGGTGTATATTTTTACACTGTTGATACATCATCCTCACCATCGTCATGGTAATCACTAGCGTCATCATTCTAGTCAGTACAATGTGTATTTTAAATTGACTGTAATTTTTGCTGTGTCTTTGAAATATGTAATGTTAAAAAAGCATTAGCAGTCAGAGGTAAATAGAGGTATATGGAACAAGACATTGCGAAAAAATCACTCAGTTTTCAAGTGATTGGGGCAAAACTAGCTTAAACTAGTCTGTTCGATATTTTGTTCTACAGGAGAAAAAAAGTGCTAAATTTGTTCAATGCAACAATACAATTTTTATTTCAAATGTTACAAATATAAATTATAGTTTTTCCTAATTGTGTCAACTAGACTTGTTTTAATAGATTACATTTCATATATTAATTTTTGTGTTCATTTACTTACCACACCGAAAGAAATTTAGTTGAAATATTAATAAAAGTTATTTTTTATTTCTCCAAGAGTATTTTATAGAGTAAAATAGTAAAAAATTTTTCGAGAAAAAAATTGTTTTTTATCAAGCAAAATATGCTAAAAAGCATTTAGTATAATTTTAAAAATTTCAATGCATTTTCGAGAAACAAAATGCTAAATCTAGCACTGAAAGTGCTAAAATGGCAACACTGGCACTAAGAGTTGTCTAAACTCTCTTTGAACTTAAGCACATCCTTGTTAGCCCCATTATTATATAAATCCGTTTATTATTTTTATATACATATATGTAGATAACTTCAAAACAATTATAAACGAAACTCAAACTATTAATGGTTATAGTGTTTTCTTCAGCCGATCTTGACCGTAAATTTGTTTTCACATTTTTTTTTCATTTACATTTTTTTTTTCTTAGTGCAAAAAGCAATCGTATATTTGTTTAATGTCTAAAACTTCTAAATATAAAATGAGTACACATTTGTTGTTTGTAAATTAAAAAAAAATGCAAAAAATCAAGCTGATATATTTTGTTTGTTTCTGTAAATTTTATGTTTTTTTTCAAAATTTCTTTTGGTGTTTGTGTTTTTTTGTAGTACATTAATGTATATTTTTGTGTTGTAGATATTTTGTAGTGCAAACAGAAAATATTTTAAAACGTAATGAGTTATTTTGTAATATTTTTGGAGCATTACATTGCAGCCACTGCTTACAGAGTGTTTACACTAGTTTCGAACTACTTAAAAAATGTTATTTAATAAAATGTATAATCGAATGAATTTAATAATTAAATTAAATTTATTGAGACTTAAAGTCCACACAGTATAACTGTATAACTGCAGATTGTTAAATTTGATAATCTTGTTATTAATAATTTGTATGCAAGGGTTTCGTGAATGTTATAAAGAGCTTTCAGTCAATTGTACACTAACTCAGACAATTCTTTGATAGTTTAAAATGATTCATGCATATTTGAATTGCTAATATGTAAATGATTACGCCCTACCGTAAATTACAAATAATTCATTAATTTAATTTCGAAAATACTTTTAATATTCTTCAAGGGTTGTAATGTTCTAGCATTGATAAGCAGAAGTGTCAAAATTACTAATGCTTAAAAAAAGTATTGACGATTTGAAAAAAATCTCGAGACTCACCCCCTTATTCATAAAAACTTACAGCATACAAAATTTGCTTTATAAATCTCTGATAAACCTGTTGTAAGTTTTATGAATAAGGCATCAATTTATATATGTAGCATATCACCCCACCCTGCCCCACACATTCCCAGCTCTTTTTCAACTGCAACTGATAAGATAAAGAAATCTTTATTTACAGTTAATGTGAGAGTAGTATTTTGTTCCACATCTCAATGACTGACAGCTGTTGTTCTACCTTGCATGACGTTTATTTGTTTTTGTTTGTTGTTTTCATTGCTGTTGTTGGTTTCTTTAGTTTTCCATTGAAAATGCAAATGTCTGTTTTATTTTCAAGAGTACATACCTACATACATGATTCAAATTCAAGGAAAAAACATTTTATTTTAAGTCAAAACACTTCAACTAAGAACTTAACTGTTAACTTAATGAGAGTTATTGTCGGTAATGTGAGAAAATGATTATGATTGTATGTGTGGATGTCACCATGTTACGGAAGTGTAAGAAAATTAAGGTGACATTTATTAATATTTAATATTTACCCATGTTCTCATTCATTCTCATTCTCATTAATGTTTGACGAGTATTAAATTCGAACTACCTATATTCATAAATAAATATGTTCTTAATGTAATCAAAAAGAATATGTCATATGAATATAAGAATATATGTATATGTACATACATACATATTTTCAATTGACGCCAAAAGGAAGTAAAAATGTATGTACACACAGCTTCAAAAGTGTGTATACACCAGTGAATTTTTTGATTTTTTTAAGATTATGAAAAGCATTATAGTTCAACTTAAATTTTTTTTTTTCATAACCGAATCTATTATTCAAGCAAATATCCAACAAAACGAAACTTTTAAATTTCAATCGATGGATAGATTTTAGGATTTTCATTATCTTAAAAAAATCAAATAATTTGTTGTGTTTACTCACTTTTGAGGCTCATAGTATATCAGCCTATTTGGCATTAGGTGTATGTTTAATGGTTCAATATTTCGTTTTCAAAAATGTGTTAAAGTTAATTTTTCAAACATTGGATTTATTTTGATGCCAGGCGGTTAATTTAAAGTAAAATTTAAACTTCAAACTTCATGAAATATTTAATAAAAAATCGAAAATATTCAAAATGTTGACCTTTGACTCCGATATCAGTAAAATTTTCGGTATAAAATAAGTAAGTAAATTAAATTATTGCCAAATTCTTGTAACTCAATTTTAAAAACTTAAAAAATAAGTTTTAAGAATAGTAAACGTTATCCTAGTTAGATAAAAAGTTAATATTAACAAATACAATATCCGAGTATGTACTTAATGTGGTTCTTTGGTGCTAAATACCCAATGAAATAAAATTAATATTTTTAACATTTTTTTTAATTAATTTTTATAATGTTTAACACATTTACCCTTACACAAGGTCAAAAATACCTAACCAGCATTTGTTTAAATTAATAATAACAATCTATTACATAAATAAGAAATAAGATAAAATGTATTGCCAAAAAATCAGTAGGGAAAATCTATAAAAATTTTTAATTATTAAAAATTAAATAACACTGACATTAACAACAAAAATACCCCAGAGTACAAAAAAAATATATTAAAACTGCCTCAATATACCACAAAATTTTCGCAGTCGTCATAGCAATAATTTTTGTACAATTTTTTATGTTATTTTAATTTTAATGATAAAAACACACTGAAATACTTATTAACAAGAACAAACAATTGTTGTATGTGGTATTAAAAATTGTACGACCACGTTTTTTTAAATTTATTATTAAAAATATGTAGCAAGATAGTAAAGCTATACCAGTTATCCAACTCGTAATTTCGTTCGATGATAATCCGTTTTTAGCGTTTTCTGATTTATTGTTGTTAAACGAAATGAAAATTTTAATTGTTAAAAATAATCATAAATCATAAAAGGCATAAAACATATAAATATGTGATAGATTCGGAGTTGTGCGTAAGAAAATGTTATGGTTGGTCAAGCAAAACGTAACATCAGGTTTAGCTTACTTTGTTATAAATGTGTACATACATACATATGTACATATGTATGTTTATGAGATTTGTGAAGTGTCATAGAACAGAGACCTAAATTTACATTTAATTATATTGGGACCAGCTTATCCCTCACAACAATTCATTTCAATGAATTTCTTTAAATAATAAACCTGGCGTCTCAGCACATTAAATAAACCATAAATCGAATTTACAAATTTAATAATTAAAAACAATAAAATGTCATTTCCCCTGTTCTGGGAATTGAATTCGAAAAACGATTCAAATATTTTGGTGTTCTGTAAATCGAAATCACATGATTTACTCGATTTACTTTCGATTAAACAAACCTAATTTTTTCACGAGATTTACCAGCAGGTTCAATTGTCTTACACAGTTGTTTCAATCAAAAACAAACTTGTACTTAATGGAAAGGCGTAAGCTCTTTCATATTATCAAACTAAATAGTTGAATAAATTAGCGAGATCGCTACGGAATTGATTGTCTGTCAATCAGTCTGTAGAAATCAACTTTCCGAAAGTCCTTTTGCTTTGGGAATTTTAACAAATTATGTTTTAGTTAATTCAAGTTATTTTGAATCTTAACTTTAAGAAATAGTTTCTTCAAACAAATGGCAAGTGAAATCGAAATATATATACAAATTTATAAAAAATATAGTTGTAGTAAAAAATTCAATCTCAAAGGCAGTCCACTTTTCGAAATATGTATAAAAGTCAAGAATGTCGAAGGGAATAAAAAATAACCTTCATAGAAGGTAAAAATTGTTTCATATTTTATATTCAGGAATGCTGAACAACCACATAGAAATAAATGAATTGCATACAGAGTTGTAATGAAGGGAAGCCATTTGATATTCTCATTCTTTGTTGGGATCACATTTATATTGTCTTCTTTGAAGGTTGTAAAAAATAACTTCCAAAGAACCGTGAAATATGCACTGATTAAATTACTGAAATGGAATTTGCTAAAAAGTTTGACAACTAGATTTATAAAAATAATAAGGAAAACTTTAAAATTCGTATATAATACACAAATTGCGCTATTAGTAGTGAATATTTTTAGGACCCCATTACCGTTCACAACACTAGGTATTTTGATGTTGTATATTGTAAACTGCGATTACGATTTACAATACTTATCGACTTAATCTTAAATAAATGCATGTTGTGTTGTAGTCGCGACAACACAACATTTTAGTTTTGTGAACGATAATCGGGGCCTTAATTTACACAGTGTAATTAAAGTTGCTGAATTAGCGAATTAAGCATTTTATAAAGAATCTAGGTACTTGACGTTTTTTATTTCATCTTGAAATGTATTTAGTTAAGTGCTTGACAAAATATATTTTTCTTATGGCCGAATTCACAGTCTTTAGTTAGCTAATGACAAAGGCTTAACTAATGATTCTTTATTCGCAATGCTTAGTTTGCTATAAGAATAACAAGTACTAGTTAAACAATAGTTAGTATTTTAGTTTACCAATGGTTAACTAATGACTGAGAATTCGGCCATTAGATTTGATAAATAAATATTGGCACGAGTTTTTCAATAACATATTTTTGTCATTGTCAAGAAATGTTTAAAGGATGAAATGTTGCTAAAAAAAAAAAAAAACATTGAGTTAAAAGTTTAAAAATTGCACGATTTGTCCACAAACTCAACATACATATTTTTTAATATTGTCTTAGTTTAAAATATGTAAAAACACGCACCTTTTAATTTAAAACAGAATTTCAGGATTTTGATTTCCTTTAACAGTGACTAGTAGATGTTAACAATTTAACACTTTCTTTAATTAAAATTTCATATATTTTTGTTTTAACACAATTCACTTGGAATTTAATTTGATTATTTCAATTTGTAAGCAATTTTATGTGTTTAGTGATTCCTTTTGTAAATTTTTAAAAAACAAAACAATAGTTTATATTTTTTATATAAAAAAACACTAGTTAAAAAACACTGTCAAAAAATTGGTCAATTTCCAAAATAGATTTAAAATTTTTACAGAATCACACACCGGGTGAGTCTCGTTTTGAAACAATAATTTTTATTTGGTTTTTCTGTATATTATTTGAATAATATCCAAAAGCAAAAATATTCGCGTTACAACAACAAGCACGTTTTATCAAATCGAATGTTAAATCGCAACTGAATAAAAATACGAAAAATAGTTTGCCATCGTAAACGCCGCAAAACCTTTTAGACAAAACAACGGCAACAAGAAAAAAGTTTCATTCTCGCACTCACTACCAGAAACTCACACTTACTTATTTGCTACAAGCATAATATTAGCAAAACACCAACAACAACATCCACAGACACACATAGTCACACACATGCACCGCAAACATACCCACGAACATGTATGTAAACAACACTGAAATAAATACATGTTCGCTCTGTTAACAGAACAATAAATATGTTGAGAGATAAATGTTGTTTAACAAAAATGTTGCCATGATTTTGTTTAGATTTAAATGTGAACATGTTGTCAGTGGTTAAAATAACTTGTTTATAGAACAGAGACTTGCTAAGTGTTTCACAAATGTTGCTAGGATTTGTTAATTAAAAATTTTAATACATAACATTCGTCAGCCTAGTTTTTTCGACTTTTTTTACCCACCACCAAAAAGATGGGGGAATATTAAGTTTGTCATAACGTTTGTAACACATCGAAATATTGGTCGTGGAAACTTTATATATCCTGGACGATCTAGTAATGTCCGTTCAATCTGTCGGAAATATGTATTGGAAAAAAGAAAACAAAATATAAAAACTTTTTAAATCTTATCTTATATTTAAAACTAATTTGAATATTTGCATATTTTTCTAGAATTACATACATATGTATGTATTTCAAATGGACACAAAGCTGTGCTTTTTAACATGAAGAACTATCTGGCACATTCATGCACTTAATGAGTCTATGTAATTCAGAATTATTCAACTACTAAGAACATACTATTGGCCTCTCTGTTTGTAGATGGTATCTGTTTGGGTTGAGTACTGGACTGACTATTAGGAAACGTAAATATTAAAATAGCTAGTTGTATAGGAAGAGGGGTACATATGTATGTATATAGTAAGATAACTAAGATATTCTCTTTGTAATCTATGCAGTGCCATTGATACCCGCCTAGGATACGTACATGTTAATATATATATATATGTATATAAAAAAAATTAACAAGTTCTGTTGGGAAAGACCGCACACAGTTATATACAAAAGGCAGGATACAATTTTCTAAAATCACACTCATTAATTTATAAAATTATTTAAATAATGAATCCATTAAAAACATATTTTTTGTTGCTTTTCTAAGCTAAGATCATTTCGTAATTTATTGTTGAATGCTTTTTTGTTATTAAACGTTTTAATTTTAAGCTGTTTTCTAAATAAATTTTACAGATTTTATGCGCATTGTCGAGGAGTGTCTGAATGAATTTATGGCTTTAAATAAGATCTTTTCAATCGAGATACTAAATAATTTGTTTTGTCACATACATACATACAACATGTGTGTTCAAGGAAAAAATTTCATTTTTTAATATAAAATTTATAGATTATCATGTTTAAAAGCGTAAAATTATTAGCAAAAAAAAAATAAATAAATGAATGAATTAAATTGTAAGCAGTAAAATTTTAATGATACTATAAGTAGTACTAATGATAGTAAGGTCACATAAGTAATAAATTACAAAAACTATTAAATTATGAAAATATAAAAACAATTTGCAATATTAACAATGTAGTTCTGGTAAATACATAAACATATATGTACATATATGTATGTACATACAAATCTATAACAATCTTACCTGTAATAAAAACATATAACCTGCAGTGATGAACATTGATGTAATTGCGTGAAAACAATTCATGCCATGTCCTTTACATATACTTTGCAAAATATACGGAATAGTAGCCAATGACAAACAGAACCAATGCAATTACATGCAGATCCGCATGAAGAATCGTGTGCGAGAACCATTCAAAAAGGCGATAAATAACAACAGCTGTAAATGAGAATGCACTCAATACTCACTCTTCTCTCAAACACAAGCGGACCGAGATCAATATGCAACCAAACTTATTTACCATGACCTAAAACAAACGTGGAGAAACTACATATTAAAAAATCCATGAAGAATAGCAGCACAATAACGATCATGGTGCAAATATACAAGGTGAGTGCAGTAGCCCAGCTGACTGACTTTGTTTACAATTTACTTATGTCAAAAGTAATACTTTTTCAAGTATTTTTGACAGTAGTACATTATTTTACACAAACAAAATGCCTGTTGTTTCTGTTTTGTGTTGTATTTGTTGTCGATTTGTATAGTTGCACCATGATAACGATCGTCAACATAAAAGAGCTTGTGGTAGCTTAATCACCGTGAAATTTATTCATCTTTCTTCAATGTATTGACGGAAGGAATTTTAATGGGTGTAGTAAAAAAAACCCTTGCAATGCATACGAGTGTAGACCAGATTTATGCAGATGTATCCAAAAACTTGAGTCGGTTCAAATTCGGTTTTCTTTTAAATTGCAGATATTGATACTTTGTTATTGATTTTTTATTTAGGTTTTTAATATGTTTGACAGGAAACTATTTTGAATAAAATTTGATGAAGTATGCTTATCAAACTTACCTATACATATGTATATGTATGAATCAATTGCGATCATTAGAAAGAAAACTTAAATCGAAATTATTCTAAAAAACGTCCGGATGCTTTGAATTTTATATCTTTCGTCTAGCGCAATTTTATTAATTTATTTATTGATAATGTTACCATTTTATCTAACAATTTTTTAATATGTACCTAATAAATACATTTGCTTCCTGATTATAAATTTATTAAACATTGTGGTTGTTTTAAGAAGAAAGTTTTATTCTTTCAGGCTAATACATAGTTCGAATTTTCAAATAATTTATAATATTTTGCTTTTTATGTTGTATATAAATTGTTATTTTAAATTTTATTTCTAAATCATCATAAATCAATAAAATGCAATTTAAGCGCCTCTGATATGCAAGTTTCTGTTTGAAAGTAAGTAATTGAACAAAAAAAAAATGTAAAGATATAACGAGGCCAAAAACACTGTGTTACATTATTACAAATAAGGTAAACGTGCATGTGTAATAATTATAATTATAATTATAAAATGGAAAATAATTTAAATTTGAAAAAAAATATAGCTCATCAATTTTAAATTAGATTGAATAGTTTTATGTGTATTTATTCAATAAATAATAAAATAAAATGCAAATAAAACAAATTAATATTAATAAATAAATATTATTGAAAATTTCGCATGACTATATTGTTATTCAGTTAAATTCACAACCAATTTTTTAATTAGTTTTTAGTTTAGTAAAAAGGTACTATGATCAGTACTATTTTTAAAAAGTAATTTTTTGTTTAAAGAAGGTTATATTCTTAGTTAGTTAGTTTAGTAGTTTTTTAAAAAGTTATTAGTACTTTTTCTTAACATGTACTAAAAATATACTTTTTTAGAATTTATTTGTAAAAGGGTGCTTTTGTTTTTAAAAAGGTATCATATTTTAAACAATTTTTCTGCTGCAATTTAGAACTGTAGGTTATTTTACTCACCGTATGAATAGTCAGTTGTCACTGTGTGAAATATTGTAATGAAATTTTAATCTTTGTTCATGATTTATTATTTAAAATCACTAGTTCTAGTTTTATTTTAATTTTTATTACTATATATCAATCAAGTATACAAATGTATACTAGGGGGCTTTAAATTTCGAGGAGTACTCGTCTGTCAAATCGGATAATATGTGCCGCAAAAAGTTTTACAAACAAGATTTTTTTCAGAGTTTCAGAGTTATTCAAAATTTCTTCGACACTATGCCTCAGGCCATATGTGAAGAAGAATACAAGATAAAATGTCAATTATTTTGGAAAATTTTATAAAAGTTCTTATTAATGCATTATCATTTTAACATTTTATCAGTACGAATTGGAAATTATTAAGATGAAAATGTTTATTTTAAAAAAGCCAACACAAAGTTAACTTTTGAAACTTTTAAATACTTCAAATAATAAGACATAAAAAAGTTAAAATTGACCGTAATTAGGTCTTCAAGTTCACTAAAGTTTCATTTAAATTTGCTAATATATGAATAATATTTCGATACCTTTTTATAACAAAATCCACAATATTCTTTGAGCCTGGTGTTGAAAAAATCTTAGGGTTTTTCTATTACAATAAAATCTTCAGGGCATATTTTAATGTTTTATGAAAACTTAACAACATTATATAATAATGTCATTTGTTGAAAATACTAGAAAATACTTATTAATTGTATTATGATCATCGTTGTCAGTTAATTTTAATTCCACCCTCGTAATATGTCCCTTACAAATATATTAAAATGTAAAATTTCACCTATATGCATATGTATGTGTATCATATAAATGTTTGCAAAAAAAAAACGAACTTGAATTAAGCTCTTTGTATAATATTTCTTTAGCTGATTATTTAGATGTGGTGAGAAAGCAACAGTTATATTTGGCAACATTGTTTCCCTCTTCATTGGTTTATTGGGGAGTGTTGGTAAGAAAAATTTTATTTTACATTTAAAAAACAAAAAAAAAATAATAAATGGTTAATTGAGTATAAAACAAAATTTTACTCTTTGTTGTTAAATTAATTACAACAAGTTTTATTGAAAATAACAACAACAGAAAACACTTGTTTAATTGTAGATTTTGGCGCCATATTTTAAAAGTTGACAGTTCTTAAAATGCGTATGAGCGAGTGAGTCCATTTAATACACTTACACAGACGTTCATTTACAATGTAAATGTATGCATGTAAATTTTACATGCATACAAAAAACACCGGTAAATTTGTGTCTCATTAGATTTATTTTGTAAACAGAGATGTAAGTTGATTGTTTTCTTTCACTGGATTTGCACTTTCAATTCATAGACATTATATAAAAGCTTTTTTATGCAGGCCTGTGCTCTTTTTCGTTTGTATTTTTGGTCTCAGTTGCTGTTGCCTCTCGAGCAGCGTTGCCGTTTTGGTTATTTTTAACCAAAAATGGTTATTTTTTTCTTCAATGTGGGGATGTGAACTTTTTTTCATATTGGTAACTAAATATAAATGTTTTGTTGTCTATTTAATTTGATAAATTTGCTTTTTTTTTTGCTTTTCAATATTATTTTAAAATAAACGTTGTTATAAACGCGTTTTTTACGTTGCTTGGATAACACTATTTAATCTTGCGAAAGTATGTACATTAGGGTGGCCCCGTTTGTATGGAGAAAAAATAAGGTATCGATGTTCCCGACTAATATGAAAATTTGATTAATTTTAAGACTACGTTTCTCAATTTTTTTTTGTCCTGGGGTCAATATTTGGTGAGCGGTATCAAATAATAAAAAGGTCCTTTTTAGAGGTTTTTTCACATTTCTTCCAAAGGAACTATAAGTAAATTTGGTATCATATGAAAGGTCTTTGAGAGGAGCATTCAATGGATTATCAAAAATTAAAAAAAAAAATTTTAAATTCAAAAATTTTGAAAATTTTAGACAAAATTTCAGTTTTTTTTAATTTTTTCATAGAATTTACTTAAATAAATAGTTGAAATTTCTTGATTATAAACATCACGCAGTTTAACCCAAATGGTTTTTCCCGTTTTTAGCTTATAAAATTTACGTTATTTTAATACCCATTACATTAACGAATTGAGTTAACAGAGATTGTCAGATAGTGAAAAATTTAGGTTAAAAAAAAAAAATAAATAAAAATTGAACTAGATAGAATTTTAAAAAACGGGATAGCGAGATATCGGATAAAAAATGTACAAATAAATATTTTTATATAAAAATATATGGACTCCATTGTTTAAGAAAATCATTATAAATTACCAAAAAAAAAAAAGGTCAAAAAAAACAAACAAATATTTATAAAAAAATTTGGGTTATTTTTTTCTCATTTGGTAACTTTTTGGTTACAAAATTTTTTTGTAGTGGCAACACTGCTCTCGAGTAAAAGAATTGAGTTAATAATATTTTTAGTAGATGTTTCAGAACATTGTTTGTACAAACGTAAGAGTTAACAACATGTTTAGACAGAAAAAAGCTTTTGTAGCTGAAAAGTAAACAAACTGTTTTAGTCAACAGTGGAGTAGTAAGTTGGTAGAGAAAGAAGTTTTTATTTATACATATTTGTCAAAGAAAACTGAATAAACAAAAAACATTAAAAATAAGTTGAATGTTACTAAGTTTTGTTTAAATTTACAATGATTTTTATTGTTTATGTCGACCAAGTATACAATTTCACTTAAAACAAACAGATTTCGTTTTCTTTTCTGTACAAAATAAAATTTGGATTGTTATTTTGACCATTTTACAGCTTAATTCGTCTTTAAATTACTTTCCATGTTTAGCAAAACTTTTTAAAGTGTTAATTTTACTACGGTTGGCGTTCTTAAATGACTGATTAGTAGGTATTATTAAATGATATAAGTATGTATGTGTATGTTAGTCTAACCGAATTGTGTAATTTGTCTTTGAAATTTCGGTCCACGCAAATCAATTGCCATTAATATTGAACGCAATTTGTCATTCACTAGTATTAAACGTTTGACACGTCTCCTGCCGTTAAAATTTAAGATATTTTGTACATAATTCCTTTGTAATATATATAAAAATACAATGATTTGAAAATCTATTCAATGAACCTAGTACGATATCATTAACTATCAACATTATTAAAATAATTTTCTATTATAATTTGACATGAAACTGTTATTACATTTATTTAGCATAACTTTTAACTACACATACATACATACTTTCATAAATAGAAACAAAAGAAACAAAATATACATACATACATACATATATTTAATTGAACATTTTTGTTCAAGCCCATTCATTATGGTCAACATCCCACCATCTTCCAAACATGAAGAAACAAACAAAAATCGTTTTACATTTAAATAAAACTTCCTCGTGAGCATTTCAGATACACTCTTCAAAATAAGTATAAGGTACAAAGACAACAAGTCAAGTTTTATTATTTATGTATGTACCTATACGAGTACCTTGCATATATTCATATAAATTCTATTATTTCAATTGATATTTATTCAATAAGTTTTCTGGCAAATATCCCAATTAAGTCTCTGCAAATGTCCTGGCCCAGATGATATTTGCCCATATCCTCTACAACAGGGATGAGTTATTATTGCTATAAAGCTATTCAAATCAAGTCTTTTTCACCGTCGTCAAAATCATCTTTGTACCGAAGACAAAACTAAGCAATTGACAAATTTATATCGACAGAATGAAATAGCCAGTCTTGCGCCATAAATAGTGTGACCAACTGGCCCGGAAAATCCAGGACATGGCGCGGTTTTGGAACCAATGCCCGGTGTCCCGGTGACATCCCCCGGATGGCCCGGATTTTCATTTTAAATTTAATTAAATAAAAAAATATATGGACTTGAACAATAAAACAGTCTATTTCATTGAAATTTGCCACAATCGCCTCATATTTTAATGGAGATTAATTCTTTTGAATGATTCATTTTCCAACCATGTGTCTATGCATATATCTAGCAAGCCATATGAGTCCGGAAAGAGTCTTTTCTGACACCTTTTCCGGAGAGTTCATGCTCTTTATGAGCCCAAAAAACAATCATTATTGCTCCGAAAAAGAGGGTCATTACATTCGAAAATGGCCCGTCAGAAAGAGCTCTTAGATAATGTCAGAAAAGAGTCTTTTATGAGGTTTTTTGGGCTCAGAAAGAGCTCTTACATCATGTCAAAAAAGAGTCATTGCAATTTTAAATACAACAAATTTAAAGGTCGCATTTATTATTTTTTTTTTATTTTGTTTTTACTTAAACAAAAAGTGACTCGGTGCTGCACCGAATTGGAAAGATGTAGAAACAACGATCAAATTTATGGTTGAAAAGAATTGGTTAAAACCTGAAGACAACAATGTAGAATTGTTTGACGAGTTTGGTTACATATTTAAATGCATTACCCCAGAGAAAATCAGCGAATGGAGTAAAAATAATCCTCCTACTAAGCCACGTTCTACTAAACCACATGAACGTTGGGTGGACTGTTTCAAAAATTTTCAAAGTAACAATGTTCCGTATGTTATGTTTTGTTTCCCAGCAACATCTGCAAGTGTAGAGCGTATATTTTCGTTGATTGCAAAATTATGGACAAAAGTAAAATTGCAACTCAAGCTAGATACTTTGAAACATATGATATTTCTCAACTATAATTTAAAGTACGAATGCGTTGAATTTTACAATTTTTTGAAAGAATCCCCAACATTGCTGAAGCAAATTTCATCACAGGATAAATACGATTTTAAACAAAAAGCGACAGAAAATTAGATTCAAATTACTTATAACATTATAATTGTCTAAATTTAACTTGAATAATAAAGTTTTTTTCCCATAAAAAATGGCCCGCTTTTAAATTTGAATGTTCCGGATTTTAGTACTTTTTTCGAAAAATGTCCCTGTTTCGCTCAAAATTGAGGTGGGTCACACTAACCATAAACTTATTTCGATGGGTGTGCAAATAACAAGTGAAATAAATGTATATTTGTAATACATGTAAATATAATACATAATAATACATGCATGAACGTATGAACGTATTTATATCTATGTATATTATGCAAATTTCATATAAATGTCAATATACTAAAACAAACATTAAGCTGTCTCTTTTTGTTTCTCATTTAATTTTGTCTTAAAAAAAAGAAAAGAAAAATTTATCATATTTTGTGTCTGTTGTTTTATGGTTTCTAACATAAATAGTGATAATGCAATTTTTTGTTATTTAAAAATTATATGAATGTTGTGTGTATTTGAAGAAGGAGATGAGAATGAAAATGAGATGAGTTGTATATATTTGTATGTAATCTTTGAGTTTGCAATTACAAGCAAAAACACAAAATAATGATCGACATATTTGTGTATCTTAAAGTGAGAATGAAATGAATATGAATGACGAGAGGATGAAATAACAACAATTAATGAAATACAAACAAGTTGAATTTTATTCTGGAATTAAAAGAATTTTAATTAATCGACAAACGTTGCTTTATGTCAGTCTGTTTAACGGTAAATTTTGAAGGAATTATTGGGATTCATAATAGACCATTTCCATGCGGAAAATGTATGTCACTCACTCCAGTGGACATATCACTTTACCTGTCCAGACAATAGTTTTGGTACCGATATTGGAAGAAAAACTTGGTTTTTTTTTTTGTTCTATTAGACTACGTAACGTAACAAATTACGTTGCGCACAAATGAGATTCAACTCAATTTAATTCAGCTGGGAAATATTTTTTTTTTTAAAGAAACAGAGTTATGCTTGGTTTTCACTATGTCATTTTTGTTGTCAAATTTTCCAAATTGTTGGCAATTCTATGTAAACGGGTTATCATACAATTGCCAGCAATTTGGACAATTTGACAACAAAAATGACATAGTAAAAACATAGTGAAAACGCGGCTTTACTAGTTGCGTTATCCCATCTTATAATTCATTTTAAGTTCACAAACATCAAGTAATCGCCACAGAGTTTTTTGACTTTTTTTGATTTTCATTCTTTTACATTAAATACAATTTTACACTCTGTTAAAGAGACCTAGAATTTTTCTATATTTTGCTACAATTAAAGAAATATTATTTTGTTCTTTAATTTTCATTAGCTGATTTCATATGTTTAATGTGTTCTTTATATCATAAATAAAATTTGTAAATGATTTTAATTTTGTTTTGAAAATTTATTTAATTTGTTCTTACTGGCCAGCATTAATCACGTTCCAGTATTTTGTGTATTTGTGCCTTTTTAAAAATTTATAGTGTTTTTAATAAAACCATTTTGATTTTGATCTGAGCAACCGTCAACAGAGCAACAATAATAGGCTTTTTGTGGAAAGTATACATAAATAGATTTTGTATCAAATATTTTCCATAATTTAAAAAAGAGCTAAAAAATTGTTTAAAGTAGCAGCACTCGTTTGAATCTTTTAAGACTATTCCAAGTGTGACTCTTAAATAAAACTGCATTTTTCATTAGAATGCATTAGAGTATTCCAAGATTTAAAAAAAAAATAGTGGTACAGAAAAACTATCCTCAAAAAATTTCAAAGAGATGTTCTAAAATTACTAAACTTTGTTTAACTAAATTTAAAAAAAAAAATTAAAATAGAATTTCGTAACGCTCCTTAAAAAATCAACCATTTTTCAACATACAAGTTAATAGGTTAATAGGTTTGCTACGAAGATAAAAACGGCACCAGTTAACGTTATCTATCATCCTCATGTTCTGATGATTTCAGAACACGTTTCTACAATCGATATTCTTAATAAATATGTATAAATGTAATATTATTTTAGCATATTTGCAATAAAAAAAATTCATTTAAGACATTTTTGAATTAAGCGAATCATTAGAACGATATTTTGGGCCCACAAGAAGCCATAAAGTATCAGTGCTGATAATCAAAAATCTCATCAATTTATACAATTATGTATGTATGTATTTGAAAATAATATTATACAACACAAATCAAATTTATTATATGAGTTATATTATTATTAATGCGTATATATGTATATATAAAATCCATGAAGCGTTATAAACTTGGAAAACATTTGTTACGTCTTGCAATTGAACATTTGGCTACAAAAATCTCAGCACGTTTAATGGACATTGTTCATGTTCAGTTACTTACAATTTAAGCAATTTTTAAAAATAACTTCAATATTTATACACTTAAAGAATGATTAGTTATAAATAAGAATATTGTAGTATATTTTTAATCAATCAGTACCAAAAATATTACACAAGAAAATGATTTATTTTTGAAACATAACACAGACTTGTTCATTTCTACGATTTGCAAATTTGCAGTATTTTTTGTCTACCGATCGTCTGTTTTCTACATTGTGCTGTGTAAACAATTCAGCCTACAATCATGTTTAATGATGATTGTCATAATTAACATGGAAATTCCGAATTACCTACATACTCGTACACAATCATTATCAGTTCAATTCAGTGTAGCTCACATCATCATTATTATTTTTTAGCCATCTGTAAGACGTTTTTATGTTGAACTCTTCCTACAGCAACAAACTTTTATTGCTGTTTGATAGAAAATAAACAAAAAACATCTAAGAAAATCAAGCGTATTTATTAGTCATGATTTTCACTATTTTTACTTTAAACAAAAATATTGCCGAATCAAACGGTTTCTTGTGTAAATATATGTTTATTGACATCAGGTAAATTCTGTTTTATATGTAAATACAAGAGTCAAATGTGTTTCAAATGTTTCATATGGTGACATAAGCAATTGAAATATTTTTTAATTAACAAAATTAGTAGTGTGACACTTGGTATAAAAATGCAATGTTGAAAAGTTGCATCTCATCGGCTTTGAAGTTTGGAAAACTTTTACAGGAATAAATAAGCATTTTATTTTAACGGAATTATATTTCAAAAACTATATAAAAGTAAACACTTTTTTCAACATGTCTCAAAGAAAAAAAATTTATATAAAATGATATTTTCATTTCAGATGTCAGAAGATTAAATTTTATTCAATATTACCTCTAAATAGGTCTAGTTTAAACAAACTCTTATGAACTTCGGTTTCAAAATTGTCCAATATTAATTTTTTTGATAATTTTAGTCTCATTTCCGTATAAGAGGCAAGTTCCATATTTTAGGCTTAAACATTTGAAATTCTTTGCAGAAGTTTCATCTAAAGAAAAACACAACATTTTGCCGTATTTCACTTTCAAATATATTTCAAAATAATTCTCATACTCGTAAAGAAGCATGGGTTGACATTTATTAAAAAATGTGTTGCCGTTTTTGTACCCTTCACCTTCATGAGAAGGGTACATAAAGTTTGTCATTCCATTTCTAATTTCCACAATATAATTTTCCGACTCTATATATTCTGGATCCTTATAGATAGCGGAGTCTATTAAGCCATGTCCGTCTTTCTGTCTGTCTTTTGAAATCAATTTTCTAAAGTCCCCAGATATCTTTGGGATCCAAATCTTCAATAATTCTGTCAGACATGCTTTCGAGAAGTTTGCTATTTAAAATCAGCAAAATCCGTCCATAAATAACGGTGATATGAGCAAAAATCCGAAAAAACCTTTGAAAATTTCATCAACAAACCTAAGTGTTTTAATAGTGTTACGAATAATTTCATCAACAGATGGCGTTGATCAAACAAAATGTTTAAGTGTATTCTTAAACCGTAATATAAGTGTGTAAAAAGACAGTGTGTTCATTTTTTTTAATTGTCTTTGTGTACATTTAAATAAATAAAGACTCGTTATATTTTCTTCAAACTATTTGACGCTTTTATTTTGCAATTAAAAAGAATCCGGTTTATTTAAAGGAAATAAACCACCGTTTTTAAAACATAAAAACGTAACAATATAATATATATATATATGTATATGTATGTATGTATATAATATAATTATGCACCCACAACAAAGGTAAAGGGTATATAAGATTCGACATTGCCGAATATAGCACTCTTACTTGTTGTGTATATATTAGAAACTTCCTCGAATTCGAAGCAATTAGTTATAAGACAGAAAACTGGAATAATAACAAAATAACATTTATTTCCTAGAATGCAATAAAATTGTGTTGGGTCTTGTAGCTGGCTTAGCACAATGTATCTAGGAGTACATACATATGTATGTATGTATATGTATGTAGGTACATACACACAGCTTCAAAAGTGTGTAAGCACCAGATTAGTTCATTATAGTTCAACTTAATTTTTTTTCATAACCGAATCTATTATTCTACCAAATATCCAACAAAACGAAACTTTTAAATTTCAATTTAGGATTTTTATTATCTTAAAAAAAATCAAATAATTTGTTGTGTTTACTCACTTTTGAGGATCATAGTACATAAAGACGTCAATATTCTATAATTTAAAAACAAATTAGATTTTATTGATATTAAATCGCAGTTATTAAATTAAATTGTAAAGAAATGTAACTAATAGAAAGCAGCTGAAATTAAACAACGAAGACACTACAAGTTTTTACAGTCGCTTGCAAATAATTTACATTGGAATCATTATAACATTAATTAATATTTAGATATTATTTACGAGAGGATTATTGGTAATTTATAGGAAAATATTTAACAAATCAGAAGCTCATACAAAGTATATATGTATGTATGTATGTATATCTTTTGATTCCGCTGTTATGCCTATTAAATCGTTTAGAATTTATTAGTAATCCTTTGTTTCTTTTGAAAGATTATAAACAAATTAATAAAATTTTGTTTGTTTTTAGTTCTACAGAGTTACTTTTTGTAAATTTATCTCAGGTTTTCAATTATGAAATGAAATTATTTAGAAATCTTTTTGACACAGCCTTGTAACACACTGACACACTCTTGTTTATTGTTGATTTATTTTCAATTCAAATTCATTTATGTAGTTTGTAAAGTATTTAAATTTCCACACTCTTCAAGTGATGAATGACAATCCACAATTGAGGTGTAAATTACAAAGATATTACAAACATTATTGTGTATTATTAAGAATATATATAATAACATTTATAAGTTTGTTATTGTAAATATTTTATCTGAAACGTGAAATAATTAAATTAATCTGGTTCTGCATAAAGTAATAAACGATGAAAGCTTTTTTATTTAAATTTGTTCGCAATATTAAAAGAACAACAAATGATATCATTTTATGTACATACGAGTATGTGTGTGTATTTTCTAAAATTTGTTTAACTTATTTTAGTTACAAGTTGTTTGATTAAGATCATCTTGTTGGAAACAATTTAATTTATAAAGTTCAACATCAAACAGCAGGTGGGGTGGCCGACAGAAAAACTTAATGATGGCAGGCAGCATGGCATCACCACAAATGCCGACACAACTGGCAACAAACGCACTGTAGGCGGGTGGTTGTAGTTACAGCGCCAGGCATCACGTCACTAGTTGATTGCTGCACGAGCAAAAATCCAATTGCAACTACAAGTTGTAATAAAAATATTAATACATTTATAAAACTTAAAAATAAATAATAAATAAGATATTGTGAATGATTGAACACTTACGAGGTTCGGTGTGGCTGGGTGTTAGTTTGATGTATTGAGTTCCAGAACTGACGTTATTTAGTAGACTTATTTATTATGATGTAAAATCAATTGGCAGTGGTAGTAACAAAAGTTTCGTATTAAATTAATCATTCACCATCAAAATACTGGCATTTCAACAATATTCAGTAATTTAGTCATTGATAATTCACTTACGAGTACTCTCTTATTTCTCATTCATTTATTTGTGTATGTATTCAATATATGTACATACATACATACATACATATGTACATATATTCACACATTTAACTTGACTAAAATTCTATCAATGCCAATTCTTATAAATGTATTTATTTATAATTTGTTTCAGTAACTTGTGGCTGTTGTAAATGTTAATTATAGATTTCAGTTTCATTTTTATTATGAAATGATGTCATAACAGTCGCTTCATGTTTTAATAACAGTACTTGTGTGAACTTAATGTAAGTAATTTAAATGTATGCAATCTTTGCAGTTCCCGATAATAAATAATTGTGTCATCTACCACTAAATACAAGATGAATTACATGTTTAAACTGTAATAGGTAAATTAATAATGTGAACTTAATTGTCTAATTTGTCAATTTTAGCCAAATCTAATTTTATTTGTAGATCGTAGAAACTTTGAAAACATTTTTGCATTTGACGTGGATATAATATAAATTTTCTGCAATATTTCATTAAAATCTTGCAACCATTTACCATATACATACCTACATGCTATCAAATCTGCAAAACTTTCTTAGATTAGCATTTTAAAAAAAGTCTTAAAAACATGGTTAAATATTAATAATTATATTTTAATTAACGGTATTTGGTTTATAAACCCTTAATAAAATAAAAATTGCTTTATGAATAAGAGCTTTTAAAAAGTAAGTGCATTTTTATTTTGAATGCTAAAATTAATTCCTTGTAAATGTGTTCCAATGTGTTGTCTTATTTCATGTAATTGAAGTATCAATAAAATATTTTGATTAAACGATTTGAATAATTTGTTTAACATACCTATTTATTTACATTAATTTATAGACATACATACTTGTCAATTTATGCATGTGTGCACACTGTAACATGTATGTATGTATGTACAGTCAAGCCTCGATTATCCGTAATGGTCGTGACCAGATGCATAACGGATAATCGATTTTCACAGTTAATCAAATAACAATTTGTTATACCCTACACTACCATAGTGAGGAGGGTATATTGGATTTGCGCGTATGTTTGTAACGCCCAGAAATATTGGTCCAACACCCACCTTAAAGTATACCGATCGACTCTGAATCACTTTCTGAGTCGATTTAACGATGTCCGTCCATCTGGCTGGCTGTCCATGTAAAGCTTGTGCGCAGAGTACAGGTCGCAATTTTAAAGATATTTCGATAAAATTTGGTACGTGATATTTTTTCGGCCCAAGGATGGTTGGGATTAAAACTGGTGAAAATCGGTCCATTATTTCACCTGGCCCCCATATAAATGTCCTCCCGAAATTGAGGTTTTCCGATCATTAATGTTTTAATTATGCAAGTATCCAAACAAATTTCAAAACAAATGAGTGGTAATTGAAGCCAAATCACATCTAAAAATTTTGTGCAGATCGGTCCATAGTTAGTCGTAGCTCCCATATAAGGCCCACTTCCGAAAATCACTTTAAAGACCATAACTCCCTCAAAATGTTTGTCTCCAAATAATATGTAATAAAAATATATTTCATATGTATACAAACAATACAATACAATTTTATTGTGATCGGTCCATAGTTAGTCGTACTCCCATATAAGGCCCACTTCCGAAAATCACTTTAAAGAGCATAACTCACTCAAAAATGTTGGTATCCAAATAATATTAAACGCAAATATATTTCATATGTATACAAACAATACAATACAATTTTATTGTGATCGGTCCATAGTTAGTCGTACTCCCATATAAGGCCCACTTCCGAAAATCACTTTAAAGAGCATAACTCACTCAAAAATGTTGGTATCCAAATAATATTAAACGCAAATATATTTCATATGTATACAAACAATACAATACAATTTTATTGTGATCGGTCCATAGTTAGTCGTACTCCCATATAAGGCCCACTTCCGAAAATCACTTTAAAGAGCATAACTCACTCAAAAATGTTGGTATCCAAATAATATTAAACGCAAATATATTTCATATGTATACAAACAATACAATACAATTTTATTGTGATCGGTCCATAGTTAGTCGTACTCCCATATAAGGCCCACTTCCGAAAATCACTTTAAAGAGCATAACTCACTCAAAAATGTTGGTATCCAAATAATATTAAACGCAAATATATTTCATATGTATACAAACAATACAATACAATTTTATTGTGATCGGTCCATAGTTAGTCGTACTCCCATATAAGGCCCACTTCCGAAAATCACTTTAAAGAGCATAACTCACTCAAAAATGTTGGTATCCAAATAATATTAAACGCAAATATATTTCATATGCATATAAACAATACGGTAGAATTTTATTGTGATCGGTCCATAGTAAGATATTTTTCCATTCCATTTTCAATCGGGGTTACCGGTTAACCGAATGACGTATAATCGAGGCCCAACTGTACATATATTTCTTGCATTAACAAAATCGAAAATTTTTGTTAAAATACCGCCAGTTATTTAACAAATTTGTATATCATAGATTTATGCCAAATTCCTTAATGTCAAAACACATAAACAAACAAAAACAAAAAAACAAAAACATCATGAACGAAACGTGCAAGCATCAAATGATTTCCAAATTATATGTTTTTCAAAAATAAAGTGTAAAACGAAAGAAAAGCCGAAGCCATTTTTAAGAATTTATTTATTTTCATTTTGAAATGCCAGTCGAGTATTTTTTTTTTTGTGTGTAATGACTTCTGCGAAACTTGAGGTTTTTTTTCAGATTGTTATCGTTGTGTTGTTGTCTTTTTCGTTTACATTTTCCTTTTGGCCAGATAATCCAACACCTAATGCCTCGATGGCATTTTGAAATTCTTTTAGGCCACTTGACTAGAACACAACAGCGTCCATGCCATTCAATGAAATGTAGTAAAAACCAAAAAAAGCACTATTTTTGACTGTGAGTCTGTGTAAGAATAATACAAAAAAAAAATGCAACAAAATAGCGATAATAAGGAGCCATAACAAACACCAAACGATTGTCGGTCGGTCATTGTCCAAAATAGACAACAAAAACTGAATTTGTTTTCCGGGTGTTGCAGACACAAATTTTGAAGATCTTTTTAGTTTGTTTGTAGTCTATGACTTGTCTCAATGGGGATAATCACTTAAAAATAAAATATATCAAATTTTTATAAGATAAAACATCCAGCAGTGTTTTGTTTGTAATTTAAATTTGAGTTTTTTTTATAAAAATTATACTGGTATTGGTAAATTAATATTGTAGTATCATCACATACAGACAGATTACAAACTTGTGAGTAACAAAAGTGAAAGGAATCTGACTTACAAGTTTCTGTCAATGCTGAAAACACGTTTACTTAATAAATATGAATACCCTTACTATCTAAAAATAGCTTCGATGCATTCATGAGTATTTAAAACAAGTGCTACGTTTTCAGACAATATAACGACAAAAGCTTATATCCATTTCAATTTAAACAAATCTGTTATACTTTCTTTAATGCAAGTAAACTGTTGACTCAGTATGATGTAACATAATGGAGGCCCGCAAACATGAACGCAAAGTTTTTTTTAAATTTTCAGATTTTTTTATTTAGTGAAAAACTAAATAAAACTTGAATAAACCTTTAATAGATAAGGATGTTAAACACCATATCAAATAATCGTTTGGCATTAATGATGCAAATGAAAATGATTAATGTGATTTTTGTTTTTTAAATGTTTCTACGAGTAATATAAGTTTTTTCGGAGTTGACCTCTAATATACCTGATGTTTTGTAATATTTGTGTATCTTCCACAAAGTGTTTCTCATTCCGTTTATAACTCATACAATTCTAATTTGCGACCCCACAAAGTGTATTAATATATTTATTCTGGTTACTATGTATAAATAGAGGTGATGTCCGTATGTCATGTCCATTGGTTGAAATAGGTGTTCCGAAAATTTAGGAAAAATATCACAAACAATTTTGACGTTTAATAACTGGCCGCCACTGTATACATACATCGAAAAAATTTAAATTACTAAAGATACAATTTTGTTTTTTTTTCGAACGAAATATAGTTTGTGAAATTTTCATTTGATTTAAATACATATATTCATTCCTTTCCCCAAAAATCTTTTACACTCGATTTTTCTCAAAATGTTTACAAAGAAATTAGTATTAATTTTACATCTGGCATTATGATTCACAAATAAACAGAAAACTATAATGTTTTTGCAAAATAATTTATTAGTTTTTTTTTTTTTAATGGAGTGTGACTTGATTCGATAATGACATATAATTTTAAATAGTTTAAAAATAATTAATAGAACCCTCCTCCAAAGTGTGTGTATGACCTTTGCTGTTGTCTGTAATATTAGGGTGGTATTAAATGCATAAGAAATTATTCTGTGTGCCACAAAAAAGAAAATAATCATTTAACATTTCATTTGAAATTTTTAAATACAAAAGTAACATTTTCATATTCTGTAGAATAACTTTTGTAGTTTTATATCAGCCCGTTTTGCTGAATAAAATAAGTTTAATAATTTAATAAAAGTTTCTAACGAAATTTCAGCAATGGATTTATAGTTGTTATGCTTGGTTTTCACTATGTCATTTTTGTTGTCAAATTGTCGAAATTAATGACAATTGTATGAAAACGGGTTGTCATATGTTTGCAATCATGATTGGAAACATAGATAACGCCATATGACAATTCGTTTTTATACAATTGCCAACAATTTGACAACAAAAATGACATAGTGAAAACGCGGCCTTAGCTGAGGTTTGATTTAATTTAGGTAGCTGTACCGCCCTAATTAACACTTGTACGTATGTATGCTTTTTTACGTTATTTTATAAATGCCACTGAAAAGGTTGTCATTATATTTTTTCTTTTGTATTTTAAATGATTTTTTGTTGTTGTTTTTGTAATTGAGGTGTTACAAATTGATTTATGTATTAACAGTGGGCAAATTGAGCTGACATATTCAAATGATCGTTTTGTAAATTAATTACAAATAATATTTAAATAATTGTTTTTTTACTGTTTGTTTTTTTATTTTTTAATTCTGTATTCGGTTACACATTCGGTTAAGTACGTATTTTCAATTCTATGATTGATACTTGAGTTTACCCAAAGATTCTAAAAATACATAAAGTAATACCTATTCCAAAAGTAAATAAAGCATCGAATGTTGATGATTACCGTCCCATATCGATACTTTCCGTTATAAATCAAATTTTTGAACGTTTATTATATGACCAAATCTTTATCTTTTTTATGCAAAACAATCTATTGAATGAAAATCAGTATGGCTTCCGGAAGGGTTGTGGTACTGAGGAGGCTACTGTCAATATGCAAAATTATATGTATTTGTAAGGGTTTAGATGAAGGTTTTAGTGCTGTTGCAGGAATATTTTATGATCTGACCAAAACATTTGGTTTGATACATCATAACATATTGTTACAAAAGCTGAAATACTATGGTTTCTGCGGAAATGAGCTTTTGCTTATGCAGAGCTATTAAAATGATAGAAGACAATTTGTTCTGGTTAATGACAAATGTAGTACTTTAGAAACTGTCGTTCATGAAGTTCCTCAGGGAAGTGTTTTAGGTTCGTTGTTGTTTTCAATTTACATAAATGACTTGAAAAATCTGGAGTTAACGGGTAAAATGTTAATTTATGCTGATGACATTAGTGTTTTTTTTTTAACATAATAAGCATGAAATTGCATTAAAACCTTATATAGAAAAGGATGCTGCTTTAATTTCCGAATATATTCGATTAAATAAACTTTTTTTAAATCATAATAAATCAAGACTTATAAGATTCAAAACACACTCTGGTTTTAATAATGAATTTAGCATTTTTGTGAATGGCAAAGAAATTCAAGAAGCTTTATCTGTTGAATATCTGGGTATTTGTTTTCAGAGAAACCTTATTTGGGATCAACATATTAAGAATCTTAAATCAAAAATTATTCCTGCACTGGGCCTTTTATACAAATTTAAAAATAGGTTTGAGAAAAATACAAAGTTTTTAATTTTTCAATCTCTAGTTCAAAGTCACTGCAATTATCTTACTATGCTATATGGTTTCAAAAAAAAAAAAAAACTTCAGAATTTAAATCGCTGCAAAGATTACAAAACGAAGCTTTAAAGATTGTAGCAAATTTACCTATACGATTTTCAACTATTACTTTGTACAGAGATGTATTCCCTACTGTTTCAGCAATTTACGGGCTTTACAAATTACAATTGCTAATTTACGTATTTAAATGTCTTAATAGCATTGACCACCATACAATACAATTTTCACAGAATCAAAACAATTTTAACACAAGGAATAGTAACAACTTAAGAATAGCCTTTTGCTTAAGTGAAACAACAAAGTAACGTGTCGAACACTCTGGTTGTAGGGAATATAATAACTTGCCTACTAGTATTAAATGCCTATCAAGACTTTTACAATTTAAATCTACTTTAAAAAACTTTTTACTTCAAACTGTTGATGAACTTCTGATATAATATAATTGCTCAAATTTATTTTGATTCTAAATTATATTTTATTTACATAAATTAAATTTATTTTTTATTGTACATATATTATTATTTAATTTAATTTTTATATTGTAATTTTTTTTTTTTGCCAACAAGCCTCTATAAAGCCAATCTGGCACTGAGGCGAAACATGTATATTCGTTTTATCATAATTTATAATAAAAATTTAATTAAAAAACAAAACAAACAAAAAATTAGTTTTAATTTACATTAAAAGTTAAATAAATCTTTTTCAATTGATTCATATTAAACAAAAAAAAAACCAGTTTGAAATTATATACTTACTCTTATTAAACTAAAGAATTTTCCCTTTAAAAACCATTTTTATATGTAAAAAAAAACTGTTCTAGCACCCTTAACCATCGAATTTTTCTTAATATTTGCACAGTTTTTATTTTCTATTTTTTTTTTACATTTTCCTACATTTTTATTGAATGTTTTTCTTTTTTTTTCATAAATATGAACATATATTTTTTTTACCAACAACCACATTTTATGCTTCCATTGTAGCTTGACCCAAAAATTTTCACATTTAGACAATATTTTTCTTGTTGTTTCTGCTGTTGTTTGCTTATATTTATTTTGGTGTTTTTTTTTTGCGAAAAAAAAAATACTAGAAAAAACACGAAAAAATCATATTAAAAAAATATTTACATTCTAACACAAAATTCCAAATTCATTTTGTTGACTTTTTTGTTGCTCTCTTTCTGTATTTGAATTTTTCTGCTTCTGCATACTAAATATACAAGACTCGGAATAGAATTGAAAACCGTTATAAAATAAACAATCGAGAAAATGTATACAAAAATTATATCAGCAGTAGGTATAAAATATCACCAAACTGGCTAATAGGCACCCTACTCTCAGAGTAGATGAAATCAATAATACATTCTAATTAATTAGAAATGAAACTTTTAGAACATACAGTTTTTATGTGAATAAAAGAGAGATTATACTCTTTCTTTCCAATTTTTAAACACAAAAAACAATATTTTGTTTTGTATTTTATAATAACATGATACCCGATGTATATATTTTATGTTTATATGTGGCTACAACCATAATATTGTTATGTCATCGAATACCTTCAGCAAATAATGAGCTCAGCCATTATATGATTGTTGTACATCCATAGTATGATAATATGTTTTACATAATCATATTATGTTTGAGATAGAATCCTAATATGGTTTAACATAATCATATTATGATTGTGCTAGTATTATAGTTTAACCACAATAACATTAATGTATACAATTCGATTATATATGTACATACAAATATTATAAGATTTAATAATAGTATAATATTATCATAATAATATTATGGTCCCTACAACCATGTATTTTCTATGAGTGTAGTATAACTATACATTTCGAGTGGATCAGAATTAATTTCTTCTTTCCAGATTATATTAATTTGAATTTGTTCGCTTGATATTTTGTTAGAAATATTATTCAGTGTTAAGTTATGATTCTCTTTATAACGAAGTATAATGTTACACATGGTATGACAAACTTTCATTACTCATGATAACCTTTATAAAATCTAAAATCTTTAATAAAGAGAGAGGCAATTTATAAACATTTAAGAAACTAAGCAAACACATGTTACTCATGTGTGTACTTGTACCGAATCTAAACTGAACTCTAATAGAAAACTTGTGCATATTTTATGTTGATTATCAGCAAAAACAATATATAAACTACTACAACAAGTAAAACTAAATTTACTTCAAAATGTCTGGAAGCTTCTCAGTTTCCTGTTGTCCATGATTTAATATTTAAAAATGTATTTAATGATTTTCTTATTTTTGAATACTTTTGAACACAATCATTTTGTTTAGATATTTTCTGTTAATTTTTTTTTTCACTTTTTGGAAGAAAAAACTTAAACTTTTGAACTGAAATACAATGTTTTAGAATTCTAATTAATTTCATTGCAAAAGAAATTATAGAAAATGTCTTAAAATGTTGAAACTGTGTTAAATGTTCATAAATTAATTAAAAAATAAAAAAGTTTTATGAGTATTTCATTCAAAAAAAAGGTTGTCTGCTTTTATTCTTGTCCTTTAGAAATATTATTTTTAATTAATTTATGATGTTCATTAAAAAAATTCTAAAATAAGTGGATAATAAATGTATATCAATAATGTTTTAGTAGTTTAGTCACTACGTTAACAAAAGTGGTCAAAGTGATAACTATAAGTTATTCCGTGATTAAGTAGTGCTTATAATCTCATGGATTTTAATAGTTTTTATTTTAAAATCGATTTCTAAATTTTAAATTCAAAAGAAATTCAATTAAGTTAACTTCAATGCGTTTTACAGGAATTGTTATCAAAACATTCATGGAATTTTTGATGGCCGTTTTCTTTCATTTAATTTCTTTGTTAAAATGGAAACAGTATTTCTGAAATTGATGTTCTTTAAATCTACTAACATGTAACGTAGGGGTACAGAAAATGAATTTAAAAATATGCTAAAACTGAAAGTGCTAAAATGGCAACACTGTATTGATATCATATTTATTTTTTTATTAATTTGTGCGTTTTCTTCATATTCATGGCACTAGGTCACTTTGCATTCTGAATTCTTTTTTCTTTCTTAAGTGGATGTCAAAATAAATGACAAGGCGTGCGCATGATTTGTTTAACAACAATTTATTATTTTATTAAATACTAATATTTTTGAACAAAAAAAAAAAAAAAACACATACATATTTATACGTATGTATTATATTATAAACAGTGTCATCTATTTATTTATTAATGAGTAACATTAAAATAATTAACACATTTCGTGCTAAAGCACTTGTTTCAACAAGCTCTGTCTGTATGGCAAAGAATTTCCGTTGTCAATGCGTTTGTTACTTATTCAAATAAATTCTATAAAACTACAACAATTGTTGTAATGTCAGAACTCTGGGTATTTTTCAAAATTTATTAAACAAATTCAAGGAATTTAACAAAATAGTTTTGGGGATTAACGTCACTAGTTCTTACTCAAAATTTAATTTTCCACTTCGCCGTGTTTAACCTTTACGATTGAGTTATTTATAATCCTTGTCACATGCCACGTTACATGTAAAAACTAGTTACATATTTTAGTTACCGTGCCTGGGATGTATTAACATTTGTTATATTTGTAGACGAAACGGTTTTTTGAAAAATTTTCTGGGGCGACTTTTACCATTAATGTTTTAAAATATTTCAATATTTTTTTTTGGTATACCCTAGTGGGGAGGGTATATTGGATTTGTGCTAATGTTTGTAACTCCCAGAAATATTGGTCCAACACCCACCTTAAAGTATACCGATCGACTCAGAATCACTTTCTGAGTCGATTTAACGATGTCCGTCCGTCCGTCTGGCTGGCTGGCTGACCATGTAAAGCTTGTGCGCAGAGTACAGGTCGCAATTTTAAAGATATTTCGATAAAATTTGGTACGTGATATTTTTTCGGCTTAAGAATGGTTGGAATTGAAACTCGTGGAAATCGGTCCATTATTTCCCATGGGCCCCATACAAATGTCCTCATGAAATTGGGATTTACCGATCATAAATGTTTGAATTATGCAACACTAATGGGATTTGTGGTACAATTGTACCAAATTTGGTACAAACAAAACTTTATTGGTACGCTGGTACAGTTCATCCCTTTTTGGTACAATTTTTTTTAAGGCGAATTCACTTTTCAGGTGTCGTTGAGAGCACAGCTGTTCTACTTTTTTTTTTCTTCCTTAGAGAGAGAAATGTCAAAAGTTGCTTGTGTTTTTGACATATCCCAACGAAAGCAACAAACAAAATTTGAAAAATTGTTTTACGTTTTTTAGTTTTCTTTCGGTTATTTTGTTTTTATTGAATAAAAAGTTTTATGAATTCTTACTATATGCTTTTTTATTTAATAGCGAAATTTAGGTACAATTTATGGCAATTTGGTACAATTTTGCCATTGAGACGGTACAATTTAAGAATTGTAAGATCCCAACAGTGTTATGCAAGTATCCAAACAAATTTCAAAACAAAGGAGTGGTAAATGAATCCAAATCACATTTACAAATTTTGTGCAGATCGATTCATAATTAGTGTAGGTCCCATATAGGGCCCACTTCCGAAAATCACTTTAAAGAACATAACTCTCTCAAAAATGTTTGTATCTAAATAATATTGAGCACAAATATATTTTATGTGTATAAAAATGATACGGTACAATTTTATTATTGTCCACTTTCGAAATTCACTTTAACGATCATAAATTTCTTAAAAACATTGGTATCTAAATAAAATTTGACACAAAAAAGTTTCTTATATACATAAATAATGACACCTAATTTTATAATGGTCGGTTCATAATTAGTCGTAGCTCCCATATAAGGTCCACTTTCGAAATTCACTTTGACGATCATTAATTTCTTAAAAATATTGGTATCCAAATAAAATTTGACACAAAAAAGTTTCTTATATACAGAAATAATGACACCTAATTTTCTCCCATATAAGACCCTCTCCGTAATTCAATTTAAGCTTCATAAATCTTTTAAAAGTATTTATATCGAGAAAAAGTTTAGCACATATAATACTTATATACACAGACATCAAGACATTAAATTTTTGGATGTTCGGTCCACAGTATGTTATATCTCCCAATATAACGCCCATTTCTGAAAACCCATTTTATACATATACTGGGTTTAGGGTATTATATGGTCCGGCTTGACCGACTATACTTTCTTACTTGTTTTTAATTGTAAAAATTTATTTTAACATAAATTTTTGGAATCATTTACACATTTACTATTTTCACAAAAAACTATACGTTCATGTGTTTTGTTTCATAAATTAAATTTAAAAAAAAAAACCATTTTAGCAAAAATGCATTATTTAGCAAAAATAACATTAATATTTGCATTAAATTATGGTTTGGCATGGAAATTTGCCACACAATTTTAATATTTTTTTAGGAATTAATTTTGAAACAAATTATGATTTTTTTCAATTAATTTTTCATGTTCTATAATTGTAGTATTTTTCTCTCTTTAATTGTATGCAAATACTAATATTTGCCATAAATAAATACGAAAAAGAAACCATTGACATTTTTAATTGGCAACAAGTGTTTTATCATACATATTATTTTTCCCCGTCTCTCTGGCTCCCTTTTTTGCATTTGTCATTCAAAGACTCAGACTAAATTTGCAAATGACGCCACCTAATCTAATGAAACAAACACCAAAACTCGGTGACTAAATGAAACATTAATAAAATAAAACAAGAAAAGAAAACTCATGCTAAATGAAAATAAACAAAAATTTTCTGCGACAAAAAATAAACAGCTAAAGACAAATTATGTTGAGAAAATTCACGGAAAAACGGCTGCTGTGCAGTACAGTGTGCTCACTCACTCAGTCACTGTGCTGTAGCGGAACGTTGAAATGTAAACGATAGAAAATGAGAGGAAATTAAATTAATTTGTCATTTTATAGACAAGATAGATACATAGATGATGGTTGGTGTTGATAATGGTAATGTTTTGCCGTTTATGAAGCCAAAAATAGAATTTACGTGTTTACAAGCACTAGGCTGGCACCTAAACTAAATTTATTTGAAAGACTTTTCAAGTCTCTATCAATTGTTTTCCTACAAGGTCCCATTATCAGATTGATTTAAAATTCTACGTCAATTATTACCAAACAATAAGATAGAATCAGTGTACGACCCTATTTTTAGGAGCTGGTCTAATGCACCCTATTTATCATGCCTTATCACTTACATACTTGCATAAAAAAAGCAGCCAATAATATGTTATCAATCAAATTGAATTGAATTGAATGAAAGGAAAGTGAATTGAAGAGTTAGTGGTAGTGGTAATGCTATCATAATAAACAAGAAGTTTGAGTGTGTGTTAATGTCTATTGTCATCATGGTAATAATGATCAAATTAAGTTTGTTCTTAACAAATCATTAGCCATCACAAACTATAAACATGAAAGTATGAAAAACATTTGAGAATACTTTAATATGCCAAGTTACAGTAATATTATTTATTTTATTTATTTATTTATGATTACATATTTAAAACATGATTTTAATACAAGGGTTTATAATAAACTAATATTAAAAGTGTTTAATTATTCAAATTATATTTACTTCTATTTCTAAGCACGAATAAGTCATAATAAAAAAATTATTATCTAATAAAATTTAGTATCAACAACGACAATTTCATATATCAGTTCATGAGACCAATAAACATTCTTACAAAGCTTTCAATAGATTTTGAAAAATGTCAATCATTTAGTTATTCCATAAACGAATTACACGTACAACGAAGGATTTTTGCATAATAGTCGTATTAAATCTTGGACAAATAAGGGAGCAAGTTCGCAAAGAATTCGATAAATTGAATCTAGCAACTAGATATGACGGAGTATTAAGATTAAATGCCTTATCAAAAAAACAGTAAGCAACCTTACATTAATAAAATCTTCAAAAGTGCAATCCACAAAGTCAAAAAAAAAATATTTTTTTATTGCTTCTTTATTAACTGAGAATAGTTTATGTTTAATGTTAATCTTTCTTTCTTTCTTTTATTTCTTTTGATCATTTCTAATATGAAAAATTAAATTTTCAGCCAGAGTTTATCACTCAATTTTATGCTCTGTTTATACAAATTAACACAGAAAGAAGATTTCAATCTTTTTGATGATCATAAAATACAACAATAAAATATTTTTTTCACCTGAAAAGTTTATGAAAACGAATTAGAATGCTACATTTGGCGGTATTCTCCATCTGAAACATGCGTTAAAAACAGACTCGACCCTCTTGGTTTTTGTAGATTTTTCTTAAACAATATCAAATTTAAATAACAAGCTAAAATAAAGCAACATGCACCCATATTCGGCGTTCAAACTATCCAGGAATAGAACGCAGATGCTGCCATCGCTCGATAGTTTCAGGGCATAAATTTAGAGCCCCAAGTCATAACATTCACTTGATAACAATAATCTTAGAGCATCATAATACAATATACATAACCATATACATAATTACAGTGAACATAATATTGTTAAATAACCTGTGATCATGTTGGCATATTTGTGGTGATCATGTAAATCTATATACATATTTTCTCTGCTGTTGTAGTTTTAAAATTGTGGCGTTTTCAATCTCTGACCACTGAGGTTTTCCATTTATGTATGGATTCTCTGTAGAGCTACGAATGATACGATTTATTTGTGCTTACGCTCTCTTTAATATAATCTAACAGCCATATCTACCTAAATACCGACGGAAAGCGGAACGTATTTTTACGCTGAACATTAGCGCTGATACTCCATCCCTAAACAAATGCGGCAACGTTATGTCAAAACGATAAAAACAGGGTTATCAAACAAATAAATAAAACGACCCTGTTTATTGTAACTGCTGGGCATTGTTGTTTTATTTCTCTTTTGCAACTAACTTCACTGTGAAATGCCCTTTCAAAATCGGAAAAGCGTTGTTTCGGTATGCTCCATACAAAATGTATGAGCATGCCAGTTTTTGACAGTTAAAAAATGCTTTCCGTCGGTATTTAGGTATGCCTGTAATTTTGTCACTAAGAGTTAGTGAAGAGTGTTCACATGTTCGGTTGTGATCTGTTCTGATATGCTATTATTTATATTTAATTACACCATAATATTTATTTTTTGATTTTGAGAATCATGTGTGTACAAATTAATACAAATACATTTCTGGCTCTTTAATAGTTTTCTCATTTAGTTTAATTAGACATGATGTCAACATTTTGCATCTACTCAATGTGCAAAAATAAATTAAGACAGAAAAACAAACGCGAATGAAATAAAGAATAAATAAATTCATTAATAAAAAAATTCATTGCAATTTATTTTTTGGCGCATTGCAAATGATATAAAAACCAATAAAACTATAAAAACGACCCATTAAACATTCATGCGATCAAAATGATCACTGTTATTGATGACTGAGTGAGTTCAAACTCTTCCTACAACAAACTACAATGAGTACGTGACGGTCACATGGATGATCTTAGTGGATGATAGTAATTCGATCGATGGAACTTGTCTACTCTCATACATAATGTTTTAAATAAATTCCATTTATAAAAAATTTAAGAGAAATTAATTTTAACAATGATCTCATCCCTTTTTCATCATCCTGTTTATTTCTTTCAACTGTGAAAAAATTTGAAAAATTGCTACAATTTTTCTTGTCTAATGTTGGCTACATTAATTTTGAGTGTTTTGTTAATTTGTTAAACTATATTTCTCGATTTTTATTAATCAACTAAAAAATTGTTTGTGAAAACCTCATGCTGAAATAAAGTAAATATTTTTAACAAACAGTTCTCCAATTGTTATTACCAGTATTAAATGAGAGATTAATATTAATTATTGTGATTAAGAAAGAAAAAGTCGATTAGTTTTTCAGATAAAATTTTTTAAACAAAGTCTTTTCACAGCCACTTAGAGAATCTATTGTTAGTGTTAAAGAAATCAGCCTTCGAATTTTAGATGGCTTTGAAAAAATTCCTAAACAGCAGATACCTTTTTTTTGTCCATTTAGAATTAATTTAAATAGTTGAATTTAATAATGTTTGTATGTATTCAAAAACTAAAGCTCACAAATTTAACATACTCATGTCACCTCATGTGCGAGTAAATAGTTCATTATAAGATACCAAAGGAAAATTCAAATATCAAAAGGAACTGACACAGAACTAGTTATATGAGTGGTTTATCCCCCGATAACCGATACGTAGCAGTTCCAATTCTAACTCTATCTATTTTATACTAATATGTAAATGGAACAAACATCTTTTTAAACAAAGCAACATTCTGGCGACAAAAACCAATATTGTATTGTATCTTTATTTGCAGATGAAACTGTAGAGTGCATACAATAATTCGATTCATAGCAATTTGTTTGCGTTTGTTTCAATTAAAACAATTTATTTTCGATTTCAAAAACGAAATACTTGATGTTTACCGCAACATCAAGAATTGCAATTGCAAAATAAAACATTAAACGATTTTTGGAATTTATAGTGCAGCAATTGTCAATTCAGAATTCTAATAAAAGAAACGAGACATACATATGTATCTTTATTTACGCCGATCAAAACTGTTCGAGCAGTAGAGCCTGTTGGACTTTTCTACATTTAATGAAATCGTGTTTAATTAATTTGAATGTGTCATTTCAAAAATATCGAGGGTTCATATCGCGGGAAAACAAATTAATAGTTTTAGTACATAACAAGACAGTACGACAAATATGAACCCGGCGCAGAGCTTCCAATTAATTCAGAGTTAATTCTTAAAACAATGAATTCAGTATGTTTGGAGTAATAAGGAATTATGTTAATTTTCCTTCTCACCTCGATTCTCACAGACGCAAAATCTAAGAAATGTATTTTTGAATTTCAAAAACTTTTTATGTTGCCGCAAACTTGTTGCAATAAGTTTTCCGAAGCTCCCATATATTCTGCATATTGTTATTAAAAAAAAACATGGCTACCCAAAGTTTCACATACATGTTGCATATATACATACATCTCTGTTCAGTATGTATTAATATGTATATTCATCGAAAGGTATTTCGAAGGTCTTTCTAACGATATATATCACGTCAATTTTAGGAAACATATATTATAACCTAATTTTTGTATTTTGACAAACAGTTCTTTTCGCCTTTAATCTGCCTCTCAGATTTTACTTTTGGCTGCCTCTTAAAAATAAAAAATCAGTACCTACTTACAAACCGAATTATACGACTATTTTCTAATGATATTTTTGTTATTTGAAATGCTTGGCGCCTCAAGCGTTTCAAATTTCAAACGTCTATCAATTGACGACCGGCTTGTCACATTATGGCAACATGTTCTATTTTCTTACATTTCAAATCGATCACTTAAAATTCTCTACAGCGAAGAATTCACTCATTCATTAATTCATATTACGAAATTTGTGTATGTTTTAGAATAATTCATTCATACATTCATTCCTTCAATCCAATTCAGTTTAGTTTAGTTGGACAGAAGATAGAAAAGCAATAAATGTCTTTCTCTTGAAACTTATAGAACAAAATATGTATGTTTGTATGTAATTCTTTCAACAGCTATTTTCTCTTTATTTAATTCAAAATACTCGTATCAAATGTCTATTCGGTCATTATGTCAATTGTTAAAATTAAAAGAAATAAACAAACTTCACTCCTTCAATTGTTATTAATTTTATTTTTGCTTTTGTTTTTTTTTTATTTATTATTTTATTTAATCAAAGAAAAGAAATAGATCATCATAATGGAGCTACATAATTTGATTTTATATGGACAGATGGATGGTACACTGACAACCTAGAACACTCTTGATAGATACATTGTTGATAGATTGTTATTTTTTAACATAAAAGTTCAGGGTTTTAGTGTTTTTATAGATTTCAATAAAACTGTTAATACATTTTGCGAAAAAGTTCAAGTTTGTTAAAAAAAAAAAGTTCAAGTTAAATATGTAGAGTAATTACGTATTTCAACAACAATAAAAATTACACACACATATGCACTTTTAATTAGGGAATTTTTCTCTTTTACAACTACAAAACCAATAAACAATGAAACTACATACATGTGTATATGTACATGTTGCTATTACTTTAGCAACATGTTGAATTATAAATATTGAAAACGTATTTTAAATTTTGTTTTGGTAAAACAAATTTCAACAGCATTTAGTACATATCTTGCTATTTATATGTTTTCCTTTTTTAATATTTTTAAGATAATAATGATTCGTGACACATGTTTTTTTTTGTTTCAAATTTATAGCACTGATGGTGCATTTAAATATAGAAAAGCAAATAACCATTATTATTATGAATATGTATGTACATATGTACATACCTACATACATATATATACATCCCAGCAAGCCATATGAGTCCGAAAAGAGTCTTTTCTAACACTTTTTTCGGAGCGTTAACGCTCTTTATGAGACCAAAAAACAATCATAATTGCTCCGAAAACCTTCAGAAAAGAGGGTCATTACATTCGAAAATGGTCCGTCAGAAAGAGCTATGTTTTTTTGTTTTTGCTCAAAGCACAAATAACAGGACAACAACGCTTTGGTACACACATAACTAAGTGGAATTTCTGAGTCAAGGCAGAATTAGTCTTTACTTTCTGTTCCGTTCTGAATCAGCTGACTTGATTCTGTTAAATAGAAAATGTGTAGTAGTCGTTAGTTGTTTTGTTACTTTCCGTGCCATTGCGGACCAACCTGTTGAAAACAAAAAATTGCTAAGTAATTGTAAGTGACAGCACAAAACAGCTGACATCTGCACAACAAAAAATTGTTGGTTTATTACAAAAATTTTCAATTTCTTTGCATTTAATTAATTTTTTGTATAAAAGTTATAAAAATATAAAAAATAAACGATGGATGACGAAAAACTCATTACTTTAGCCGAAAGTAATGACATATTGTACAATAAAAAAATCAAAGTGATTTGTATTTTTTGATTTATTTTCGCGGTGTGTTGTCTGTTTACCTAAAATAGCTGATACGATTATACGAAAAAACTAACTACAAAAATTTAACAACAGAACGACACGGAACAGAAAAGCAACAAAAAGTAAAGATTAATGAAGTCTTCATACTGCGTGCCGACTCAGGACAGTAACAAGCAAATTTTTCTTTCGCTCCGAAAATGCTCTTTTGTTGGACTCTTTTCTGACTCCGTTTTCGGGGCGCTCCTAGAATGGTATGCTGGGATATAAAATAAAAATATTATTTCAAATTGCATAAATACAAATACACACACATTCTCATAAATATTTAATAGTCAACAAATATACGATACGACTAAAATAAACAAATCTTAATATGCACTAAAAAATGCTTGTGTATTCACTCCAAAACCCAAAAAAAGAAATTAAAAAACAAATAATTTACATATGTATATTAACAGCAAAAAATATTTATCTAACTTTTAAAAGAACTAAATCATTTTAGAAATATTAAAATATTTAAACTCTTCACCATAGGAGTTTGCCATTCCGTTTCTAATTTCTATAATATTAATTTGCGAAATCTAAAACTGTGTTTAACAAAATCAAGAAATTGCATGAAAGTTGCATGATTACATTTCATTAGAGTACTGGTCGAACAAACAACATGCAATGTAAACAATGTGGCTGCTAATGGACCACCAAAATATTGTTATTGTTATTGCTTTGGTTGTTATTGGCATTTATTATATTTTTAATTTAATACTTTTACATAAACACATGAACATGAATGAAGAACACTCTCTAGACCCAAGACCACGACCAGTCATCCAACAATTAAAGTGTTACATACAACAATGTTGGGAAAATAAACAAACAGAAAAGAATCAAATCAAATCGAATTGAATTGAATTGAATTGAATGAATCAATAGCCATAAAATAGTTAATTTACGTTTTTATCAATGAAACATGCTTAATAATCAAAAGAATAAAAAAAAAAAGTTTACTGGAAAAGCGATAGTAAGAAGTAAATGTGTTAAGTTGTTAATAGTAGAATTACTAAAGCTGTAAAAGTGTCAGATATACAGACATACATGCAGTGTTGCTATTTTAGCACTTTTAATGCTAGATTTAGCATTTTGTTTCTCGAAAATGCATTGAAATTTTTAAAAATTATGCTAAATGCTTTTTAGCAGAATTTGCTTGATAAAAAAAAGTTTTTTCTCGAACAAATTTTTACTATTTTACTCCAAAAAATACTTTTGGAGAAATAAAAAATAACTTTTACTAATATTTCAACTAAGTAAGTGTGGTAAGTAAATGAACACAGAAATTTTTGAATTAATATATGAAATGTAAACTATTAATTTGAAATAAAAATTATATTGTTACATTGAAAAAATTTAGCACTTATTTGTTCTTCTGTAGAACATTTTAGCACTTAGTTTTTCAAGTTTTAGTGTATTTTGAAATTCATTTTCTAGCAACACTGCATACATGCATACGTTAATTTTCAAATGTTCATGGTAAAATAACTCTACAAGGTGGTGTTGAAACGCCAGCTTTATATACATATGTATGTATGTATATATGCTCAAGTTGTGTTAAAAAAATAGCAAACGTATCAAGTTATACAAAAGAAGTGAAAAAAACAATTGGCAATAAATTAAATGTTTCATAAATTAACAAATTTATAAATTATTTTTATTTTCATCTTGAAATTAAAAAAATTGTATGTATGTATGTATGTATGTATTTATTTTTCCTGCAAAAATTTTTGTAAACAATAACCAGTTGTTTTTGACATTACAAACATGAAAGCAAAAACAAAAATACCATGTTGTTTCTGTTGCTTTTGTATTGTTGTAATATTGCCATCACCTTGTAGAGTTATTTCACCATGGTTATGTTAAATTTCTCAGTTTATAGAAAATACATTTGCTAAATTGTAACACTTTCTAATTTCCTATAATAGCTATATTTTAGGTTTTTTTTTTAAATAAGAGTTTATTATAAGCAAGTTGTCTTTACAGAATTCTTCTCATATTTTTTGTCAATGGCCAATTATGGTTAAAATTATAGCTTTCAAATTTATCATCTGAGTCTTTTGAATAGTTACAGCAAAATCAGAAATTACTCTTATTAATAATTTGTTTGTTCTTATTGGATTTGTAATTTCACACTAAAAAGTACACATTGCGTACGAAAATAACAAAATACAAATTATATACAAATTATTTGAATAGAATGGATTACACAACACCGGGGATGGGCAATCACAATTTTGTTCGTCATCAAAATAACAATTTATGTAATTGCATTTTAGTATGTTATTAAATATGTATAGTATGTGGTGAAAATCATCTGTAGAAAATATTGTTATTCTAACTACAAACTAATAAATAAATAGTAATAAAATCTTCACACTATTGCGTCCATAATCATAATCCACGACCATAATCGAGCAGCATCATACTGTGATTAGATTTTCTAGTTTCTGTCAAATTATTTTACGGTCGTACATGATTATATTATGATTATAAAATACCATATTAATCATAATTTGATTCTTTGTTACAATTATTTATATATTGGAAATTATATTACAATCATGTTTAATAATATTATAGTTATACAGTCGTATTGGTTATAATCATATTGTGGTTATATAAGAACATGGTGGTGATAAGATAATAATAATAATATATTATATTATTTTTATTAATTTCTATGTATCTTTGTATGTATTTGATGAGAGTTATACTGTAGATGTTTATACCATTATTCTAAATATAATAATAGTTCATTGTAGTTAGAATTTTTCAAGTACAACATGGTTTAACATCTGTCACCAATCTTATAGCGCCAACCATGCGATTCTAAAATATGAACCAAAACATTACCATTGCAATCAAGTTACTTTTAAAATACAAATTGTTTTTAGGGCTAAAATGGTTTGAGACTTATGGCGTTACATATATGTTACACTTTTTACCCATTTCCCATATAAAAAAGCAAAAAAAGTGTAACATTTTTGCCAGAAAAGAAAACGCCATTACATTTATTTTCTTAGCGTGTAAACTTAAATGGACAGTAAAAAAGTAAGAAAAGAAATCGAATGAAAATAAATATGAACAATCTAGATTACTCGGAACAGCTAAGCAGTGGATAAGAATGTTGAAAGTACCAAAAATTGTGTCAAAAAATACGAAAGTATAAACTTTACCATTCCTGAACTGCAGGCATCATGCGAATAATTTTTCGTCATTATTTTTTAACCGAATATGGGCGATGATCATGATGATTAATAAAATCATATTCAAATTCATACATACATACATACATATTTATAGAAACAATTGAATATGTAGAATTGAATGAAACGATATGAAGAAATACATATGTAACGTATGATTTCATTTGCTAAATTTGTATTTGTATGCAGTATTTCTGTTGCAGTTTTCTGTTTAAAAATTTGACTGTTTAACTGTAAATAAAAATAATCATGTTTTAGTTTGTTTTGGTATGATTACACTAGAACGAATACTATTGCCATTTTACTTGTAACGTTATAAACAATTAGCAATTAGCCTTGTAGATGTGCAGGAGTTGTGATGGAGTGAATTCATTAGTTTTTAAAAATGTTTCATAATAGCATATTATGCCTTTTTGTTATTTCAATAATTGTTTGATAATTATTACAGGTAATAGTTTTAACCATAAACTAATGAAATGCGTTTCCTGATAATGTGTTCTTAATAATGTCACTTAAACACATACATACATACATACATATGTATCTATATCTTACTGTTAAATGTTTGATATTCCGTTGCTATTTTTCACAATACAAATTACAAAGTGTATATGTATATAGTATACGTAGTATTAAGGTAGTCGAATTAACGATGTTCGTCTGATTTTCCGAACCACCAAATAACTTAGGGTGGATTCACCCATTCGTTCTGAATAAAGTATTTGTTCGGATAAAGTTTTCTTCATATGAATGCTTTCTCTCTCTTAAAAAGAGAGACATCAAATTTCATATGAAAAAAAAAAACTTTGTCCGAACAAATATTTTGTTCAGAACGAATGAGTAAAAATCGGGTATGGAGCCGAAGATTCAGCATGTATGACTCAAAAATCAACCAAATATTGTAAAAACATTATAAGTATTAATTATTTTAAACTTCTGGCTCCCACTTTTATAGCCGTTTGAATTGGCAACAACAAGTGCAATTGCAATAAAACATTATTAATAACGGAAATAACATTAAACACAAATCATGTTCATGCAAATTTAAATTCAAACAGTTTTTCTATTACACGTTTGCAGAATGATTAGGATCTTTTCTATCAAAGTGTGAATATGTATATATGTATGTGTGTGTGTGTTTGTTTTTAGTGGTATGTTTTATTGTTAAGATTATAATCTTTCAATTAAAAAATAATAACAATAATTTCGCAAAATAGCAAAATGTTAAATTAAAATACAATCAAATCAGATAACTGAATAAATTTCAAATGAATATTAAAGAAAAAATAAACAAAAAAAAAACAAATTTAAATTGCGTAACGCATTTGCACTTGCCGTTGTTGTTTTACATGAACCAACAAACAAAATTGTAAATGCATAAATAAAATAAAAACACAACACAACACAAAATAGTATTTTTATCGTAGTTTAATTGAATTTTGTTGTAAAACCATTTTCTTTAATTTTGCCAGCCTGATCCACCTCGGTCTTTTGTTTGTTTGTTATCACATAATCAAAAAAAAAAAAAATTACCAAAATACAATTTAAAAGAAGCCACAAATTGTTGGTGATTTATAAAAATCAATGTATTAATTAATATTTAACTAACTGGTATTTAATGGGGTGTCAAATTACTTGCATATCGTTTGCTTATGCTACAAAGATGGTACTAAAAGTTATTAGATTGCAGATTGTTTTAAATTATTTATTAATCTGTCAATGCAGTCTTTATCTTTCTCTGATAAGTTTGCTAATTACAAAAGATGTCGTTGTCATTTTTTGTCACCTAGTTCATTTCCATATTTGTTGGCGGTCAAGAAAGAATCAAGAAAATACAAAAATCTGCAATTACTTTTTATGCAAAAGATGTACATATGTATGTATCTTTATTTACTTTATTGATTTGATACTTTAAAAAATGTTGATACTATCTGCAAAAATAAAACTATCTATGTACATCAAAAAAAAAAAAACATTTTTCATTTCAATATGAACTTAGCGTTTTTGTAATCTAAGCCAACAACTTTATCTAAAAATTCCCTGGTATGACATTTTTAAATATTTGTATTCTAAATCTCAAATATTACACATATAAATCTCGAATGTAGATTAGTTTTCAATGTAAAACCAATTAGCGATAAAAAATATCACTTGTTAAAATCACTTCCCACATAAATAATTATAAGACATTATAGCAGCAGTTCTAGCAGTAGTTCTAGACACAGCCACACAAGAAATGACAGCACAACAATTTTAATATGATGGCAACTACGAGTGTGATACGAGTACGATTGATGAATTTTAAAATTCTGCTATTTATTTATTAACTTTAAAGGAATTTTCTTTTTTTTTATTCACTTTGTCACTACTGATTCATATTCTATTAAATAAACATCTGAGTTTATCGGTCGTGTTAATATGTGTTTTTATAGAAAATGTTGTAAATATTCATACACAAAATTCTTCCTACTCTTAGCTTGAATCATCTTTCAAAAAACCTAAGAAATATTTGCATTTCCAAATGAATTAGATGATAAAGATGATGAGTGAAAAATGGTTGTCAGTGGCATGTCAATAAACTGAAGAAATTTTATGAATACACAACTAACATTCTGGCTATAAACAATTTTCAGTTTTTAAACACACACGTATAGATATTAACACTAACACCGTCACAATCTGCGTTTACCTCCGGAGTCCGGCCAATTTGTTCATTAATGGCAAAAGTCAATATTTATTTGAATTATTATAAATGATTTTTCTTTGTGCAAAATTGTCCAATGAGTATTAGAATATGATTTCCATGGCTGTTTAAATATGTGCTTGCCACCCATGACGTCAAGGGGGGAGTCTCTTCTAAAGTAAATTTTGTCTTAAATGTCAACTTGAACATTCAACTGGATATTTTTTTCTACTTTGATCTATTGCGTTGGTTACGTATTTCAAAATAATTTAAAATTTTGTTTTTGAAACGAAATGGAAAATGTCTTTACATAATTTATTTAATTTTTTAGAAGAAGATACATACATATGCATAAATTACTTAATTTTTGCTTACTTGGTTTTTGCTTTAAATAATCGTTAGGAAATGTGCTATTGATATATTGATATGCGTGCAAAACCGAGTGCATGTCCAATATTATTTTACTTAAAGGGTCATAACATATAAGAAATAAATAACGAAAGTAGTTTTGTCAAATGTTTACCAAAAATATAATATTGAAAGTGATAAAAACGTAACAAAAAAAAAATCAATATAAAAAGATAAGACAACTCAATTAACTCAGTTTTGCACGTTTCCCAGAATCCATTAAAAAGTGTTTTTCTTAGTATGGCATCCATAACCCCTTTTTTTTAATAACGCTTTTCCTGCGCCTGGGTATACTTTTAACCAAGTTTTCCTTAAATTCACTTGGAATATTTTCACATTCGATCTTAACATGGTTCCAAATCTCCTCTATACTGGTTGGCGCTCGATTGTGTTGCCCAACACAATGGTCTTTTCAATAGAGACCACGAATTCTCTATAGGGTTGTGATCTGTGAGCACATAAACAATTTCGCCGTAAGTTCGGAGTGTTTGTCTTGTTGGAAAATAACTTCGTTTTCAGAATATGCGCTGCGGTCCACAAAATGGGTTAAATGAGTTTGGATAATATAAATTCCATTTATTCTAAAAAAGGCCTAAATGCCTCCAAGTGTAACAAGCTCAAACCATCAAACTACCTTTGTTTGATTGTTTTTTTTTTTTTTTACATGATGTCTTTGAATAGTTTCGTGAGGTCTGCTCCAGAAGTATTCCTTTCCATCAGATTAGTCTCGGCTGACCAAATGTCTCGTTTTCAATCTTCTACTGTCCAATGTTCAAGCTTTTTGCAGAACTCAGACGAGCTTTTACATTTTTCTCAGATAAAGCTGGCTTTTTCTTATTAACTGCTGCCACATATCCTATTCTTTGAAGTGCTCTTCTTGCTGTCCATTCACTTAGGGTTTTATTTACAGCATGAGCAGCTTGTTTCGGTGTTTTCGAACCATTCTTTTTCATCTCGCGTCTCTTAATAGTCTGTGATGACCTCCAGTATTCGGCACAGAAGCTATATTTCGTTGACTTATTTTTAACTTCTTCGCAATTTCTCTGGATGAGTGCCCTTTTTTGGTGAAATCTATTTTACCATTTTCTGTTTCTTTGTCAATTTTCTTCATTTTTATTTTAAATTTATTTTAAGATGTTAATTCTTGTAATAAAAATTAAAGAAAATTGCACAAAAGAAAACTCAAAACTAACACGAGATGAGAATTTTTAAGTGCCATATGTATAATGGTCAATTTTAAATTGCTGAAACATTCATTCTGAAATGTCTGATCTACATACATATATCTGATAATAATGTCAAACGACATCATGTTCAACCATTGATTATTTAACATACATACATACATATGTATGAATTTGCAATTGAGCTTGACTGACAGCTGGTATAATTGATTAGATTTTTATTAACTTTATTGTTAATAGTTTGTAAATGTAGAATATGTTATCATCATCTTTATTTCTGTCCAGGAATTATGTAAGCAAATCCCTGTTTTAATACGATGACACACAGTCAAAGCTTTTCTTTAAACTAATTATTAATTTGTGACACACACTCTAATTTGTATTAAATTTGCTTTTTCGCATTTTTTTATTCTAGTAAACTGACCACAAAATAACAATTAACTACATCATCAGTCATGGCATCACACTCATCATCACCATGTAAGTAAAGACTATTATTATTGTTGTAGCTTGTTGTAGATTGTTGTATGTATGTATGTAGATGGAATCTAATATATTTATTATATTGTTGATTTTAATTACTCATACGCCACATTCGCCTTGTTTGCCGTATCTGTTATTTTATTCTCTATGTTTTTTATTGGTAACACTTCGTGGTGGTTTTTCTAATGCGCTGTTGTCAATATTTAAATTTGTTTTATGATTTGCACAATTCATTAAATTGCTATTAATTTATTTCATTCTTATTTATTTATAAGATTGTGTTTGTATTTATTGTTCATCTATTTATGTCTGTGTTTTCTAAACCATTTACAAGAACATACAATTGTGTACATTAGTCGCAGTGACCAGTGTTAAAACGCCTGCCTCAATTTCATAGAAATTGTTCTAAATTTATGTAAGCAAATAAAAAAAAAAAAAACTCTTAATTATTAATTAAACAAATGGTGCCATAAATTCGTAATACATATTTTGTTTTGAATAAAAATGATTTTTTTGGATTTTACAGTCGACCCTCGGTTAACGAACGCCTCGCTTAATGAACATTTCGCACAACGAACACATTTAAAAACAAAACAAAAATGTTTCGCTTAACGAACAAAGTTTCGTATAACGACCAACGAAAAATGGAAAATATTTACTGAATTGCGCGACAAACTTCTGTCGGTGTTCAGGGGCCAAATTACCGCATTCGATATCGAGTAAAATTGATCGTAATTTTCTTATTTGAGATTATGGCTATCGATATCGAGCAAGAAATTTAAATCATTTTATCATAATTTCGATATCGAAATCATTTTTCGATACGATAGCTCATTCGATCACGAATGCGGTAATATCGCCCAGCTTTCGCATCACTTGTGTTCGTACAATTAAAAAGACGTGTTGAGACATACAAACATATCGTACATATTCATTACATATTTGATTTTGTTAAAAAAAAAATGGTAACTACCGAATTACGCATAAAACTTCACTGTTTGTGTTTAGCTTTAGCATCACTTGTGTTCATTCAATTAACAAGACGTTAACCGAGAAGGTTACAGAAGTGCAATTAAAGAAATGCTTAAGGCATGGGAGTCTGTGACATCATACACATGTATGATCATCACCCCAATCAGACAGTGGCTAAACGCGCAACAGATTTATTCAATGTTAATGCTGTGTCGCATTTTCAACAAATTTTGAAGCGTCGCCAAAATCAAACGACTATAGACAGTTTTTTGTTAAAGAAGAATTAGGTATGCGTTCAGGTATCATACAAAATTATTTTTTTTTTGTAATTTTTTCGTTTTTTCCATTGCAGATTGTCTCATTTTGTCCTATATTTAGTTTCTTAAAAATGTTGATATGTAACGGGTGGTTAAATTTCAAGGGCCGATGTTGAATGTGAACCACACCTAAATGCCAAGCTTTTTTCCGAATTTTATTTGACATTTCTCTATTTCAGACTTACTCAATTTGAACCATGGAGAGATACACAATCCAACAACGTTGGATTGATGTTGAAATATGTTAGTATGTACTTTTTCCGACTTGGAAGGCATTATTTTATTTTTCACTGATAATGGGTTTGCTTCACGAACGTTTCGCATAACGACCACGCTTCTTGAACGAATTGTGTTCGTTAGCCGAGGGCCAACTGTATTATGAAAGTTTTTACTTTAGAAAAGAATGTTAGTTTATTCAATAATTAGAATAAACTTTACAGTGGCATTGTAAGAATTTAGCTCAGAATAACAATTATGTTTGATGGTTACTTATCTGCAGTAACTTTTTATATCAGATGCCAGATGTGTTCTAGAAAACATGCAATTTTGGCATTGGCATTTAATTGTTTATTTAATTTTCACGTTATCACGTTATATTTCACGTTATAATTTATTTAATTTTCACATGAGCTATCGGTTGTTGTTTTTTAGGAACATTTCTAAAACTAGTTCTTTCATTAGTGTTTTTTGTTAAAAATTATTATGCTTGAAACTAGAAAATATAATTTTGAATTCTGAGAAAAGATTAGTTTTCAAATTTCGATTTATGTTTTAAGAAATGTTTCTGCTAGAACTCTGTATGCGTATTTTAAAGGCTTATATTTTAATACTTTGACAACCCTATGAAAGTTTTGACTAAATAAAATAAATACAGAAAACATTTAATTGAAAACAAATCCACATTTCAAAGATAGCAAACGGATAATGGATTTAGATTTTATGAAAAAATGGAGGTTAATATTACATACATATGTACATATATTGCTATTGATCTTAATTCTCTCACTTTTAGAAAATCGTTCAACTCCCTCGAATTAAAATTCCCACAATTTCCTTTGAAACCTAAGAAAGCATTTCGTTTGGGTTTCTTTAAAAGAAGTTTTTTGAAGCTTATAGTACTATATGGGACTGCCTCGGTGGTGTCTAAAGTATCATCCAGAGATACCGATTGATTATTTTACATAATAGTATTAATATTTATTTACATAGATTTTAAATACATATGTATGTATGTAGTTAATTGAATGCCAAAAATGTTAGTTTCTTCAATGAATTTGAATTTATCACCCGATAAACCTTTTCTTTTCATCATCATAACTCTTGGGACCCACATATAAAACAGACCAAGATTTCTCAGGATGATCAATCTTTTTGTGGACATTTAAAGACTGCGTTTTCCTTAGAGTGAAATAATGCAATTATTAATATGTCAGAAATGTAAGCATGACGATAATTTACCTCAATTCATTTAAAAATCTTGTACAGTTCTGGGGAATACATATTAATTTTGGTTTCGGTTGCAATTCAAACAAATGACTACTTGAATTTTGTGTATTCAAATGTTCGCGCAATGATGAACAGGATGGTTTTTGTTTGTGCAAACTTCCGTTTGACATTTTCGAAAAATTTCAAGATTAATTTATATAAAAATTTGTATTTGTATATACATATGTATAATTGTAGAAAAAATTATTATTTGTGTTCTTAAACACTGTAAGAAAAATTTTAAATTTTAGCTCAATTTGTATTTCTGAGAAATTATTTTTAAAATAAAAAGTTTTAAGGTATTTTTGTGATGGAAATATGCATGGTGTAACTATTTATACAAGGCGAATGCAATAGCACAGCTGATTGACTTTGTATACAATTTACTTATGTTAAAAGTAATATTTTATTTTTGACAGTATTTTAAAAACGTTTTTTGGGTTGTTTAAAATTCCAATTTAATACTCTTTTACAAATTTGGATCACATTTGTTGCTTAACTTTCTTAAGTTACTTTGTTATTTATCATCTGGTATGTATTTTGAAAGCAAATAATAGCACACTAGTTAAAATTCATATTGGAAATCGAAATCGAGTGATGAAATTAATCACACTCTGGCAAATTAATCGTTTTGAAAGCGATCGATTTCCATCACACACCTGATAATCGGTTTACATGTGTGCACGTGTCCTATAAACGACTGTATACATATTTAACTTGAACGAAATTGTAAAATATTAGTAGGTGTCATAGAGACGAGACAATTGTGAAAAAGAAGAGACATTGCATTATTGTGGAAAGATCAAAACTAAATGTAAAATATCAAGTGATATCCATTTGATGTTTCTGCCTGATGCTTATTCTATCGATATTCTTTTATAACTACATACTTCATTATTCATGCATACTTTTAGGCATGACTATAAAACAAAGTTCACCATACAGTGTTAGCAGAGTTGAAAATAATAAACCAATGCAAAAACAAACTAATTCCTCTTGATATGACCATAAAGACATAAGCATATAGGTGTACATGCATACATACTTTAAAAATCAGACATACGTTGTTGTTTTTGTTTTTATATGAACTTTTTTATACGTACGAAAATAAAGCTTAAATTTTGACCTTTTTAAAGACTTGTATGTACATACATAATACATCAATACAGACGAATACAGAAGTATGTACATTAGGGTGGCCCCGTTTGTATGGAGAAAAAATAAAGTATCGATGTTCCCGACTAATATGAAAATTTGATTCATTTTAAGACTACGTTTCTCAATTTTTTTGTCCTGGGGTCAATATTTGGTGAGCTGGATCAAAGGATAAAAATGTCCTTTTTAGAGGTTTTTTGATTTTTATCACATTTCTTCCAAAGGAACTATATGTAAATTTGGTATCATATGAAAGGTCTTTGCGAGGCGCATTCAATGGGTTATCAAAAATTAAAAAACAATTTTTTTTAATTCAAAAATTTTGAAAATTTCAGACAAACTTTTAGTGTTTTTTTAGTGTAATTTTATTTTAATATGAAAATTTGATTAATATCAAGACTATATTAATCAAATTTTCATATTAGTCGGGAACATCCGCTTTATTTATTTTGGGGTTACTAATGTACATATGTACTTGTAGTTCAAATTGAAATAAATTAAAATAGTCATTTATTTGTGAACAAAGGCCTCGAATGATAAATTTCTCACATATCATATAGAAATGTGATGTTGGTTAAAAAGTATATTTTCTTTTTTTCTAATCCAAACTAACGTGAAAAAAGCTATTTAGTTTCAATTGAAAAACTTTTAAATGAAACCAATTATAAATATATTTGCGTATACATATACATATGTATGTATGTATGTACATATTAATAAAACCCATTAACAAGTCACACAATTAAAATGCTTTTAATTTGTTCTTAAATTATAATGTACCCCCAACTGCTATGCCTCTGCTCAGTGCACGCTTAATTGAAAATTCAACATCTCCTTGCCATTACAAGTCAGAGTTTCAATTTCTTGGGCCGACAACAAAAGCATACGACCACTTTGCCAAACATCTAAAGCACGCTGAGATTTTCGTATGGAGTACATTTGGCCCGAGTAGACAACATGACACGATGGTATCCTGCCTGATCTGGACCAAACGGTTAATGAGACCGATATCGGAAATTCTTCAGGCGCAATACCAGTTACCCAAATAAGAAAAAACTCCAAGGCTGATTTTTGATCTCTTAGGCCACACATTTCATTGATGGAAATACGAGTGGTCATGACCAGTATGGGAAGAAAATCTTTATATTCACTGCTTCCCAAATCGGTAATTTTATCGCTCATTAAATACAACATGTGGCATTTGTTAATGCCATTGTAGGCCAAATGTGCATCCAGAAAGAAATTTTTGCTCTGGTTTGGAGTAATGCGTTCCATGGGCAGGTGGCTGTGGTCAACCACCAAATGTTTATTGAAATCCGAAACAAATATCATGCGCTGACAAGTAGATTCAGGACATTGTATGGGTGAGCGGGTTATGTTCAGCAGACAGGCTGGAACCGGTTTAAGATTTATAACGTTACTTTGATTTAGAAGAAGTTCTTGAGCCAAGACGTAAGAGCAAGGCACTAATTGAAACTGTGGCAAAGGAGGTTCCTGCTGAGCATGTTGAGGTTGCGGCAAAAGATGTAAATTATTTGATGGATTATAAAAGGCTCGATGTGTATTTAATAATTTAGTAATTAAAAAAGAGTTTTTATCTTCTTTTTTAAAATTTCGTGTCTCATTATGTTCCTTGTCGTGTTGTTGTTTCGCTGGAACTTGTACAGGTAATTTAATTAAAGTTGGCATTTCAGTAAATTTTGTTGTTTTAAGATCCTCTTTTAAAGTTTCCAAAATTTTCTGCATACGAATGTCCATACTTGGTTTACCATCTTTGTCTAAGGGTTTATTAACAGAACACTGCACCGGAGAGGAAACTTCAACTGCTTGCATTATAAAATAATCATTGGGTTTAAATTTTGCGGCCAAATTTCCATCTGCTGTATCTAAACAGATTGATTTCAGACTTGGATCTGAATCGGTCGAAACACTAACGGTTTTTATGGTCGTTTCCATTTCGAGCTTTCTTGGTCGCCATCCATAGTCACACTGACAATTACTGGCAGGTGAGTGCAAACATGTCGTTGGACTATAACTCTCTAAATAACTCTTCACAACTTCTGTTCTATCGGCAGAGTTTTGAGTTTCAAAATCTCTTAGAACTTTTGCCGATAGTGAATTCATCTGTTCGTCATTATTACTTGTTTTAGTATATAAATTTTGGAAACTATCTGTTGAATCTATAAAACGAATTTCAGATGTGTGTATATAATAGGAATCATTGGGATCCTGAAAATAAAAATTAAATATTTATATATTTTATATTTTATTATTTGTCTATTTTTTTATATTTTATATATTAAATTTTAAAACACAAAGAGTTTATATTAGGCTGTGCCGCATCTTATATACCCACCCCCAGTATCAGTACCCACTATACCCATATCAGTAGTGTGATTTAATCATACTTGAAGCAAATTTTTGTTACATATTGTATCGTTGGCGATGTTTATAAAGGTATGGTCACACATGGCAAATATTTACTCAAAAATCATTAATACATGTTTTAGCACAATTTTGTTTGACGTTGTTTACTCTTGCAAGAGTTTTGCAAGATCAAACAAATTATTCTGGTTCTAATATGGGAGCTATTATCAATTATGGGCCGATCACCATAAAGTTCGTTTGTGACTTATTTGTTGCGAGTTGCAACTTAATAATGATCTTGAAGAAATTCTAAGAAATTTAAGTGATTTTCGGAAGTGGACTTTATATGGGAAATATGGGCAAATATGGAATGATGCAAACAAAATATCGTTTTATGATTTCCCTTTGCATGAAACTTATTTTTGCGGAATTTTATAGGCATTTATGCTTTTCTGTACCATAGAGCCACATTACCGAAAAACATTTGTATGAAGGCTATGAAAAATCGTGGACCGATTCTTACCATTTTCAACAGGACTTGTCCTTTTATAATAAAAATTTAATGTGCAAAATTTCATGATATTATATGTATGACATTTGAAAAAAAATAACACAAAATAATTTTGGAAGCTATTGGCCCGATATTGGCTATTTTCAATACTAAACATTTTGTTGAAACAAATAATATTTGGAAAAAATTTCATTGTTTTACATCTTTTTTTTAAGAGAAATGTTGAAGGCACGATTCAACATACGGACGGACGTACGGACGTGGCTACTTTTTGGTTCTACAAGCAATATTTCCATGTGTTACAAACAGAATGACAAACTTAATATACTTTTCTTTTTGGTCTTTTTGGCGGTAGCTATAAAAATAGTTAACTAAAATTTCTACTATACTATTTGAAATACAAAGACTAACTATATATAGGTAAGTATATATGATTTTAAATAGCTAATACTCGTATTTACGCTTCCCCATCTGCGGACAAATTTCTTGTTTTCAAAACATATTCTAAGAGTTACTCTTTAGAATTTTGTAAAGAATTTTAGTGAAAAGTCGAAAGTAAATTTTTTGAATATTTCTTTTAGAGCCCTATAATTATAATTCACGTTTTTTACACTTACCCCATCAAATAAAAACTCATTTGATTTGAAACTCTTTCCGACATCTTGATGAACGGAATTGCCAATGCAGGCGACTGAATTTTCTGCTATTTTTGTATGTTTGTCACAATGTTTTTCTATTGTTGCCACATCACTTACACTACCAAATGCATCGGTTTCTTTTGTTTTCTGGTCAATAGATTTTCTAGAATCCTTCATACTTAAGTGTTCCTTGGATAGTCTAGATTGTGTCTCCATTTCTTCAAAGATTTGTTTTGAAAATGCAGTACATATGGGTAGATCCTTAAAAAACATACTTGAATGTGGTAGAGAGGGTAATGGCTGCTCAACTAAGGACTTGAGTGAATTGAAATTCATTTGTATAAATTTTGTGCTGGCATAACAAATACCACAATGACCTTTTTTTGAGATATTACATTCACTGCACTGAAGATGCTCATTGCTGCAAAAGTAGCCACCAAAGGGATCTATTTCAGGACCAATTTTATTTACTTCACAAGTTGAACACTTCATGGTTTTTTAATTCACTTCTTTCAAATTTTTAATATTTACTAACAAATTATATTAAAAATAAAAAAAAAAAAATTCCACAAAAATATATGGTGTTAAAAATTTGTCCTTTTGTGTTTAAATGGAGAAATGTTAGAAATTTTGTTTTGCCAAAATTGCTTGAAAAAATATGTATGTAAATTTGTTTTATATTGATTGAAACAATTTGTGATATTGAAAAAAGTTGCTTTGATGTTTTTACACATTTGTTTAAAAATTTTGACGTTTCGCTTTAAGTTTCTATTGATTTTCCGCAGGGCCATGGTTTAATTATACAAGGTGAGTGCAAATTAACAACACAATACAGAAACAATGGGCAATTTGTTTGTGTAAAATAATATACTTCTGTCGAAAACACTTGAAAAAGTATTCAGTCAGCTGTGCTACTGCACTCACCTTATATAGTTACGCCATGTAACTTATGAAACGCCTTGATTTTTAGGGTTTCAGATTAAATTCGTTCTGAATTCAATGAAATGTCACATGATTTACAGTGAAAAAATCAAACTCTGCCCTATTAAAATTGCAAAAAAGATTTAAAAGCAAATAATGCAAATAACTCGATCTAAATATTTAAATTGTTCTTATACATTTTCTTAATATGTAGTAAATTTGGTTCGGAAACTATAAGTAAAATCTATTGAATACTATGAACCTGGTTTTTTTTTATTAATTTAAACTAAGCTAATCGGAAAACCCTTTAATCGAACATTATAAACATACATACATAGATACAAACATACATGCATACATACATATAAAATTACAATTACAATATGCATTGCAAATTATTTTGAAAAAAAAAACCTCCACTATTAAACAAAACCTATTGATCAGTACATATGTATGTATATCTTCTGTCTTGTTTGATTTAAACAGTCTTTAACACTAGACATTTTGTCACCAACTTACGCTTTTTGCTAAAGTGTTTCTCTCTTTTGTACAGATTTAATTCAATTAGGAGTATTTTGTTATTTTTTTCCCCCCAAATAACGAATTAAAACTATTTAATGAATTTAATGGTTTTTTAAACAAAATATACCTTGAAGTGTACTTAAGCACTCACAAACAAACCAAATGTGTAGCCTTCATTATTATTTTATTTTTTGACAAATATTTGCTAAAATTAAATTAAAAAATCATACATACATATACATATATATATATACATACATACATACGCATGCTTTTGATTCTGTAACTTTAAGCGATATCAATTGAAAACAGCCTTGCCTTAAGCATACTCTAGTTTTAACAAGTTCAGTATTCAATAATTCACCCCAGATCAACGCAGAGCCTACCAACTTGAAATCTGTTTGTACCTTGTCAATTAAGAAGAGTGATGCTTGAAGGTGTGATTAAAGTATAATTAAAAATTTACATGTAAGTGTGATTTACATGTCTGCGACGAATTGCATATACCCTTCATTTTATTATGTAATAAAATATTGGAAAATGTTAAAAGTCACAGCCATAATAACATACGGAGACAGATGCCATTTCGTCAGTTTGACGAATACTAAACATTAGGAAAGCAACTCGGAACATAGTCCCTCGGGTAGAGACACAAAGTCTGCAAACTTTTGCCAAACACCTGAGTAACGTATTTAGTTTTATAAAAAAAATATATTTTTGAATATCTCCCACGATACGTAATTTGTTAACTATCTCAGTCGCGTGGAGACATGGTTAAATAATTAAAGAATACAAGTCAATTAAATCAAACGTAAACACACTCACCCCTATCGTGAATAAAAATTCCACATGAAATTTGTTCCCTTTTATTTTTTTAACATTGAATTTTATTAGGAAAAATGTGAAAAGGGAACAAATTTCATGTGGAATTTTTATTCGCAATAGGGGTGATTATATACGAGTGGATATACCTATACTGGTAATTTTTCTTTTCAAAAACCAATTGGATGAAAAATAATTGTAAATTGTGAAAACTAAAGATCTTTCCATCTGGCCCATCAATACTAAGTTATTTTGCAACGTTTTCTTTAATCGTTATTTTTTAATGAATTAATTTTCAAATAGTAGTTTCTTTTCGAATTTTGGGCGCTAAAGTGCATGTTCTTGATGTTATTCAGGTAAATTTTTCTCAGAAATCATTTTCGTCTCAAGAATTCAAATACCGCTCTGAGAGTTGCAAAAATTTGGGATTTCGCCAAAACGCCCTATTACACAGTAGTTAAAAATATGTACGCAAAGCTATTTTTAAATTTTTAACACAAGATAAAACTTATAACAGGGTTACAAACTGCAAAAAAAACAAGTAAGAGTGCTATATTCGGCTATGCCGAATCTAATATACCCTTCATATTTGTTGTGGATGCATAATTATATTATATACATACATATATATACATATATATATATATATATATATATATATATTATATTGTTACGTTTTTACCTTTTAAAAACGGTGGTTTATTTCTGATTCTTTTTAATTGCAAAATAAAAGCGTCAAGTAGTTTGAAGAAAATATAACGAGTCTTTATTTATTTAAACACAATTAAAAATGAACACACTGTCTTTTTACACACTTATATTACGGTTTAAGAACACACTTACTGCCGTATTTATAAAAAATTAAAGTAGACTTCAAGTGTACTTTAAGAAAATTTTGTATGAAAATTTTGTCTTAAAGCACACTTCAAGCCTATGTTATTTTTTATAAATACGGCAGTTAAAGTTTTCGAACACTTTGTTTGACCAACGCCATCTGTTGGTGAACAATATTAATACACTAACCCCCTTATTCAAAAACGATTATTAAATTTAACAAACGTTTATTAAGCAAATTTTTATATGCAAATCTGTCTTAATAAACGTTTGTTAAATTTAATAATCGTTTTTGAATAAGGGGGTAAGTTTTTTTTTAATGAAATTTTCAGAGGTTGTCTCTAGTTTTTGTTCATATCTCCGTTATTTATGGGCGGATTTTGCTAATTTTAAATAGCAAACTTTTCGAAAGTATGTCTGACAGAATTATTGAAGATTTGGTACCCGAAGATATCTGGGGACTTCAGAAAATTGATTTCAACATCCAGACAGACAGACAGACGGACATGGCTTAATAGACTCCGCAATCTAAAAGGATCCAGAATATATGTACTTTATAGAGTCGGAAAATTATATTGTGGAAATTACAAACGGAATGACAAACTTATACATATATACCCTTCTCATGAAGGTGAAGGGTATAATATTGGTCACAGAAACAAATTGCAGATGCCACAAGCCATTAATACCACAAAACAAAGTGAGCGTGTAATTAACGCATCATTTAAAATGTTTAAAATTTAGATCTACTCGTATTAATGAAGATAAAAAAACTAATTGACAAAAGATTTCTGTATGTAGATAAAATGAAACAAAGTTACACACTATTGTATCATATATGCACATACATACATATCGCTCATTTGCTGCAATAACGTCATAACTCAAAATCCATGAGTAATACAAAATATGCGCCGTTATAAGTCTTTCATATAGTTTTATCAGTTTTCAAAAAAGTCAATTATTCTTTGTGTGAGAGTGTTTTTTGTTGTAACCATCAAAATAAAAATGCATGTTTTCTCGTACATATATTTGACAAGTAAAAATTTGGTAAATACAGATTCGAAAGATATTAACATCTACTATTTAAATCAGGTTTTATTTCTGAAATCGCATGATTTGTTAAAAATTTATTTAAGAAATAGTAAAATGTCGTTTTTCTCGAAACGACTTATTTTGAATTACTACGTTGTTGCAGCAAATGAGCGATATGTAGCTCAACAAAATCAGTAGTGTTGTTTCATACAGTGAACCGAATTGAATTACGATCATGATAGTTCGTTATAAAGATGATACAGCACTTTATTCAAATAAACAGTGGAGGAGATTTGGCCCAAACGTCATAATACAACTTGACATTAAAAGTAATGGTGCTACAATTATTGCTATTTACCACTATTATTTAATACTATTTTTTATTAAACAATATGTAAATATGTGCATAGTATTTGAATTTGTAAGGCAAAGTTTTGTTCTTTTAGATTTGGATATGCATACAAGTGTATTCGTATTGTAACTTTAAGAAGTTCAAGTAGATTTTTTTTTTAAGATCGATTTCTTCTTCAAATGGACTTGATGTTTAAACATTGAAGGTCTTTATTTTATCTAATTGTATGGCGACTTACTGTATATTGTTTCTCTTTCTCTGTCTCTCTCTATTCATTAATTTATATGATTGATTTACTTTTATATTTAAATAAATATTAAACTATTTACTGGTATAAATACGGTTAGAGGTTCTTGGTCATTTAACAGTTTCTTTTTTTAATTCATAGTCATAAGTAGTCAATTCATATTAAACACGCACAATTCATCTATTTATCATTGTACTGTATTTATATATTTATTCAATAAAATATGGTAAGTGTAGAGGATGTAGAGGATGATTTAAAATTTCGCTTGGCAATATTGCAATAAATTCTTATTTCTTTAAAGAAATCTTCTCTAGTAACATTAGCCATTTTGGTGGCTGTTGTATCAGCAGATGTTTCCCACTTGGCCAGTCACTATTTACCGCCAAACTATCAGTTGCTAAATCAACGGCATCAACATCATAACCAACATCCTGATAGCATTCAGGTGCCAATGCATCATAATCAAAGATTAACTAATAAACGTGTTGAAACGACTATTGAAAAACATGAAGTAGTTGAGTTACCGACACAAATTGAAATCATTAAAGAGGGACAACCCATCTATGGTATTCATCCACAATCCATTGAAATGGTTAAAGTATCTTCTAACAACAACAACAACGAATATGTGCCCGAAATAAAATCTCGTTATTTGCCACCAGCACAAGAAATCGAAAACTTACAGCCACTGCAAATACCATACGAAATGCCCATGAGAACATATTTACCACCTGTTGCATCAGACACTACCACCACAGATGTGCCTCCAACAACAACATCTTTACCACCCACCACTACCAACATCTCTTCTATGGAAGAAGACACCACCACTGAACAACAGTTCACCACCCAACAGGATATAAATAATTATGCCACGTCCACCACTGAGATACCAACCGAGGAAGAACAGTCTTACGATTCAACCACATCACCACTCGAGTCCGTAACAATGCCTGCTGCGAATCGCTATCTCCCGCCCATGTCTATGATGCCACAAAATCAATATCTTCCTCCTGTGGGCATGATGTTGCCTCCACCTGCACCCATTCCCCAGCTTTCATATCAACAATATCAGGAGCAATTGATGCGTGAACAGCACATGCAACAGATGTACCACGAACAAGAAATGCAAGAAGTGATGCATGCCATTGCCAAAATGGAACAACAGCAATTGATTGCTCTAGAACTACAAGAACAGCCTATTGCTCCGGTAGAGCCTAGCCATGTTTTACGTGATGATGGTTATCATTATAAAACCGCTGAAGATGATTTTAGACGTTATCGCTATCGTCATCAGGAGAGGTTGGAAGAGTAAGTCTTCTTATATAAATATATGTATCTGTTATTTTCTCTTGTTAAAAAAAATTATGTGTTCAATTAAACATTAAACAATTTAATAGGGTTCATATATTTTGAGTTTTTATATTGAAAATCCTAATATTTGGGAATACCAACTTGGGAAGGATATGCCAAATATCGGTATATCACATTATAGATATAAGACAATCAAAAGTGTATTGAATTTATTGAATTAATTCCTATTCCACAATGAGTGGTAATACATATACAGTGGCTCACAGCTTATTTTATGCAGTTTTTTTTTTTGTTTTCAAAGCTGCATAAAAAGAAAACCAACAGGAAGTTAAAACAGAAATTGGTGTCATTTAAAAGAAAAAAATGTAATAGTCCACCAAACTAAAAACATTTATTGCAAAAATGCACGTTTTTTACGTCACAGCTTATTTTATGCAGTTAATTTCTACTGTACCAACAATGCAGCGTTGTTGGTTTTGCTTTTGAATTGATTTTGTAACGTCGTGTACAACGCGAATTGGTTTTAAAACATTTTCAAAATGGCTACTCACATCGCAAAATAGCAGAAATGGTCAACATTAAAGCTTTCATATTCGAAAAAATCATTGAGCTCTTCATCCATGAAAATCGAGTCCGTAACAAAGGCAGTAAAGCACCAAAGAAGGCTAAATCCAAGGCTTTTTGCTTTAGCCGAGTTGCACCCAAGAAACCATTTAAAAACCCGAAAACAGACTGTGCAAGCTAAATTTCTCCAAAGAACATGTTTGCAATAAATCTGCATTTTGGAATTCGGTCATTTTCGCCGATGAATCTAAGTTTTAACATATTCGGTTCAGATGGAATGTCGAATGTTTGGCGAAAACCAAATACAAACCTTAATAAATGAAGCCTAAAGGCAACAGTGATTCATGCTTAGGGTACTAAAAATTTAATATTTGTTGCAACAACCATATACAAGTTTAAGTATGTGAAGGCAACTTGTTGGAAAGCGGAGAGAACCTGGCTATAAGATCAGATCTTCGATTTTACCAGGATAACGATCCAAAGCACAATTAGGGAATTGTGCAAACTACCCACATTTGATGATGCCGCGACCATAGTCGCCAGACCTTAACTTTATCGAAAATTAATGGTCAATTTTAAAAATCAGCATAAGGAAACACAAATATTCTAATTTTAAACCGTGTAATTGCCAGTTTTAATTTCAAGTTTTCGAAACATATACGTGCTTGCATAAAATAAGCTGTGGCGTGAAAAACGAGCATTTTTTGTTTTTTAGTTTTAATGTATTAAAATGTACATTTTTGCAATAATTTAATTTTGTTTGTTAGACTATAACATTTTTTCTTTTAAATGACATAAATTTCTTTTTTAAGTTCCTGTTAGTTTTCTATTTATGAAGCTTTGAAAACAAAAAATGCACTGCATAAAATAAGCTTAATTTGTATTTTTTAAAAAAAATTTATAGATTAAGTTATATTCAGATGTGTCTAAAAAATAAAAAAAAACTTCTACTTACATATGGGAAATTAAATAATAATGCTTTCGACTAATTAAATGTTAAGTTTATTTGTAAAATCTTTTAAATACATACGAACATTAGCCGAATTTATATTTACAAGTGATTTATTACAAAAAAAAAAAACTGACTCACTTACAATTTTGAAGGCGTTAAATAGTTTTCAAAACTCATAACATTGGTCATTTTGAAGGTTTCTCAACAGCTTGATCCTCTTCGTAGTCTTGGTGATCCTTGGCCAACAAGTCCACTTTGTGCAAAGTGAATGGAACATTATAGTAATGAATATTGAGAGTAACCACGATGCAATACAAAAGAATTTGCAGATATTTAGTGCGTAAAATGTACGAGGCACCTTGACCCTTGGCAAATAATGGATGATTATGACTTTGACAATCGAACATAAAGTAACCACCATCACGACCGGGCATAAAACCAATAGCTATGCATTTTTGAAAAGATTGCAATATGCCAAATTGGAAATAGTTAAAGAAATACATTAGAGCTTCGGCCAAATTCATGCGATTGCAATAAGGACGACTGTACAGTTTGCCAAAGCCGACCATTTCAATATGAACATAAAATTCCACATTGTCCAGCTGACATTCGACTTCGAGATTTTCCAAATCGAATTGATAATCTTCGCATTTAATACCCTGCATACTCTTTTGCATATAACGATCACCATTGACAATTATTGAGTCTAAAAGTTGGGGACTCCAATCGATAAGTCTGTAAAGACGGGCGGCACACAAGGACATGACACAGCAAGCCATATATTGTTTGCCTCTAGTAGAACCATCGAAAACTGGAGCCTGCGGATGTAGGTTTCCCCATAAGGACCACAAACGTTGATCAATTTCGATGTCATAATTTTTCAATTTCGTTACGACCATACCGCGATATCGGCCAGCTGCATTTCTTCTGTTCAGCCTACTCCAAATGGGAAGGCATTGCTCTAGCCAAGCAATGGACTCATTATGGGCACATATGGATGTCTCATGTTCATCTTGCACATTACATGATTGCATGCCTGTGAGCAATTGTAGAACAAATGTGCTTAGTGGGGCCTTTTTAAATGATATTATTTCCATTATTATAATTTTATATTCCCGATCTTCCTTCCATGTTTGGTTGCAGGCTCTTTGGTTCATATACTTTATCATAGACTTAATATCGGCAAATAGAATCCAAGAAGCGGTATTTCGTTCTCCAAAAGATTTTATCGATTTGGGATATTTGTGTTGCCGTTTCCGATCATCTATATCTTCTTCCTCCCCTAGATCTTCCTCCCAACTGTCCATTAGTTCCATGCTTGGATAAGAATCAAATAAATGATAATATTCATCCTTGCATAGTGCATAAGAAGCGTTCGCAGTCTGGAAAATTAAATATTTGTTCTGAAACAAAACTCGTTCCAGTTGATTTTCCAGATTACTGGTTAAACCAAGAGGTTCATAAACTCTTAACCAAATATCAAAAATATAGTCATCCGCGGATACATTTTTAATAATGCGTTCTTTGGCATTGGACATATCTTTTATTGTATCGCTTAGTAGTAATGTGGAATCGATAACCTGGTCAATGCGATGAGAAGTCCATTCATTAAGAGGTTTTAAGATGGCATACAAAATGGCGAAAGCACTGGCAAACAAGCAGGGTTTAATTTCTTCATAAATACACTTCGTTCTACCCTCTAAGGCTTTACTGCCTTGTATTTTATAGAGCATGTCTTTCTCGCGCATTCTGTAACCATAGAGTATGGGTTGGGGTTTTGGATACGCTTCATCTCTAGTTGTGCCTAGTTTTGTGCCAAAATCATGTTTGACTTCAACTGTGCATTCTTCCTCAGCTTCATCTTCGTCGATGAATTCTTCATCTTCGAAGTCAATATTGTCTTCACTTCTCAATTTGGCTACTGCTGTTATTTCTGAGCTCTTGCGTTTTCTGTTTCTTGTTGCTTGTGCTATCACGAATTCTTTTATACGACGATTTTCTTTGGCCAACTCCTCACTAAGGAAACGCATTTTTGACTTTTTGCTTTCTTCAAACCGAGATTTCTCCTCTAATGCTTCATTATACATTTGTTGTTCTATATTTTGGGGGCATGTTCTATAGCGTCTCATAGGTTCTGGAGTTACATCACACACCTTTAATGGAGTGACAACATAATTAGAAATGTCACAGCCCTGAGGATTGCAACCGAATTCAATGCGTCTAATTAAAGAATCCAACTCAACGAAGCGCATCAAGCAGCTAGGTCCTGTGTATTGTTGTCTATAACCCACGGTATTTACGGGAAAACCACAAAACATATAGAGGAAATTGTATCTCTTGACTATCAGACAACAGAATCTTTGACATATCACTAATAAACGATTGAAATCTATCAACGTTTCTATCAACACCTGCCTCAAGGTTTTTTGTATTTTAGATCTTAAGATTTTTTGCACATTTACTTCATAGGTTCTATCGCCAAGCAATATTTTAGGTAGGCTTCTATGTAACAAAGCCCCTAATGCATATTGGTATGTTAGAAAATCCTCTTCAAAGTTATCAACTGATTCCATTGCGTAGTCAATTAGTTTGCTTGACCATGTTGATATTTTAAATTTGGCTGTTAGAACGGCGCTTACGATGCTGGATAGTAGACCCTTAAGTTTAAATTGTTCTTCATCAAGTTGAGGCACTAGTTGGGAACCGAAAATAATCCATGTTCCATCTGATAAAGAGTGGAAATTGCTGGGAAGCTGTAGTTCTTCTCTCAATGAAATAATAGAATTTGGTTCTGGTTCAGTTCTGAAGGACATTTCCACATTATCGTAATCCTTTTCGTGTTCAACCAAATACTTCAGATTTTTCAAGTATTCTTTATCAGAGCGTAATAGAACACGGCCCGCTGATTTGTATAATTCAGGACGACCTATTTTGGTTTCAGGAAATTTCTCAATAATATCGCATATTATTTCTTCTATCATGGGTTCCACTATTTCGGAATTTCTGAAAATTATAACACGCTCCTTTTCATCCAAAGTTTCAATACTACACACTTTGTCTACTTTTTTTGTCTTGTCTTTAGATTTTTTATCTTGTTTATTCTTCATCTTATCTTTCTTAGTTTGAGCACCTTCTTCTGGTATATCGTCTTGTCCCACTTCGGACAGCTTTTCAGTTGGTTGCACATATGTTTCTGGGGTTAACTTCAACTTCGGATATCTCAGCTTCCTTTGCTTACCATCCATAATGGGTTTAATGCAGCCTACATTGATGGCGTGTATGAAAAATGTACCTCCTCTACGCATTTTCAAGGACTTTTCATATACTATCCTTAGCAGAGACTCAATACTGGCATGTATTTGTAATATAGCAGCACCCTGTGTTCTATAGTCGTCTGGATCTAACACTTGACCAGCCTTGCCTCTCCTAAATGGATCGTAGATATAAAACAATTCACTATCCCGCCATATACCTAAAACAGAATTATCGATTTGCAGTAGGGCCGCTTCCCACTTATTATTAAACAGTTCCTGCACGCCACTGGTTAACAGAGAATCCATAAATTTCTTGCAAAAATCTGTCACGGTCCCTGTGTACATAAATGGGGACTTTTTCAGAGAAGCTTTAAAAGTTCCCAAGACGTATTTATCTGGTAAATCAGCTATGTTAACGTGCTGGGTATCCTTCAGTTTCAATTTTCTCCTTAGACTTTTATAATATGCGGTACCCAGACGTATAAGTTCGTCCACTTGATCTGGTTTCCAGCTGTTACCACATTCAATATGGGCATAAAGGATGGCCATTACCGATATCAGCATGGAAGGATTAGCAATGGCCGACGAAGTCGGCTGCCATAAACCATTATTGCAGCCCGGTATAACTGCGTACGACTCATTTACTACAGCCCATTGCTTACGAATAGTTTTAGGAAATGGTTTATTGGTCAAAGAATCAACAATTTTGCCATAACTGGTTAGGAAAATCTCATATAGTCTAAATTCATCATCCAAATTTGTCTGGCTTATATTCACTATAAAGTGTACTAAATGCTCAACAAAATTTGTCGACATTAAAGCACACTTGCCGTTCTCGAAATCCCGAGTACCACTTTCAGTTCTACCATTAGGATCATAGACGTAAAAGAAATTCTTACATCTCTTCCATATCAGTAAATATAATTTGTTCGAACACAAAATACAGGCGTTATATTTGGAGAAGTATATACTCAGGGCTTTGTAGATATTGGGTTCGCTTTTTAAAGGGCCCGCAAAATGTGCTTTTATATTAAGCTCAGCTTGTCTTTCGTTTATTTGAGGAATTATATCGTAGTCATTATCTGGCGACTTATAATTCAATTTAACACACTTCTCAACAAGCTTTTCCGCCATTTTAATGATATTGTCCATAGTTTCGGCCGTCCAAAAATCAGGATTTAAACGAAAGCCCTCAACGAATGCAATGTACAGACAGGCCATTTCGAGGGGCCTCTTATAATGTCTGAAATTAATGAGAATTGTTATTTATTTGTTTCATAAAATGTTCGCGTAAAGTCATACTAATGTATACTTACGAGTTTTTTCTCGGTATCGGCTGCGGTTGAACAGTTTTCGTACCAAATGTTATAACAGCAGAAAATGTTTTTTCTAAATCCTTAGGTATACTATAAACGCTCAATTCCAGATTGGTACATTCTATACGAAAAAAATCGTAATAAATAAATAAATAGATTTGCAATTAATTAATCTACGTCAATTTGATGACTTACGAAATTTTGGCGCAGCTGCCTCAATGAAAATACGATCCAGTTCGCTTTCTTTCTTTTGTAAGCCCACATTCCATGTCCAGAGATCTTTGTTATTCCTACCTTGTATCAAATCAATTTTCTTAAGACATTGAGCATCGAAAAGCTCCTGCAAAACTCGCGGATTGTAAGTGCTGTACGGTATATCATCACTGGGATAAAATTTTGGTTGTTCACTTTCATTGACGTATAAACCACTTTTTGGACGTTTTATTTCGAGCTTTAAAAAAGAGAAAATAAAAATAATAATAACTTAGTTCAAGTCCCAGACAAAAATAGTGTTTTTGTTACATACACAAAATCCACCTCATTCCTGTTCTAAATCGTTTTATAAAAACGTTTTTTTTTATATTTTGGCCCAAAGCAATAAAAATCCTAAAACAATTGAACATTTATTTAGACCGACCTAACAAAAACATTATTTTTTACAAAGTGTGTCCAAAAGTGTAAAACTGTTGTCCGTCATCTTAAACCAAATGCGGAACATTTACAATAGTTGTAAAAATGTTGCAGGTAATTTCTATATGAAAAATGTCGTAGGTTTTGTTTTGTACACATGATTTTTAAATGTTGTATGAATGTTTAAGTCTTGATTACATATTAATGAATTTAAATTCCAATCCTGAACGACAAATTTAAAACAAGTTAATTAATTGGGCCTATAACTTAAAAATTCGGGATTTCCGAAGCAAAAACAAACCTTGTTGTTTACACAATATTAAATCAATGTCCCTTCAAAATGGCATGTAAGTTACTAAAGACAAAAACCGCGCTCAAGAGATACGACATCTGTTATACTTGTAAATCCAAAAAATTGTTTCAAATTTTTTTTACATTTTACTTTTGGCATTTGGAAGGCTTGTTCACAATCAGGTAGTTGTAACATACAATGTACAACATACAACATGAACATATGTATTTATGTGTATGTGTAAATGAAATAGAAAAACAATGTTTATTAAACTTTTTGGAAATTATAACTATTTCCAGCAAAAAAAAAGTGAAATTGTTCAATAAGAAGGCATATTTCATGATATCTTTAGAACTTGTTTGCTAAAACTAATTTTAAATGCCTTCATAAATTCTAATAAATTTATCATAGGTGAACGCATAAAAAAATACATCCAATTTTTATATTTACTGCAACAGGCCCAAAAACTTAAAAATTTTTTCTATCGCACAACGGCCAACTTATATTCTCATATTTAGTTTACATGTGTATTTGTGAATGAATAAAGACCTATTTTTGCTTTATTTACTCATTTACTTGCCACAAACAGTAGAACATTAATGAATGCTATATTGTGTTAACATTGTTGTATGTATGTATAGGGTATTGTATTGTATTGTATTGTATTGTATTGTATACAAATATGGCATGTGTATGAAAAAACGCTGCTGGTATTTTGGTCTTAAATTTTAAACACAGTAACACGACAAGATAAAAAAGGTTACTAAACCCGCTCATTTTTATATTTTTTTAATATCAACAACATTTTATTTGGTTACATACAGACAGTCGCTCTCAGTTAAACAAAGTATAAATGTCTTGTTACGAGTGCTATAACATAATCATACAAATTTTAAGTACCAACTGACGTACATAGAATCATTAGGATGCTCGGCCTCATTTGTATGCCAGCAAAAAACTTAAAAAGTTTTTTTGTTTTAGGATACAGCCAGACGAAACATCAACGTTTCTATTTATTTTTACATTTTTAGTTATACAAGTTTTAAACATTTTTTAATATGTAGTATACATATTATGAATAATTTCAGTCCGTCTGACAAGGGGCCATCCTAATGCTCATATGCAAATATGATATACGAATGTGTACACACTCATACATTCACCAAGCAAAAATAACAAAAACAAAATGAAACTAGATGTAGACATGCCATTCGAGTGCATGTGTACAAAGTACAACTGAAAAGAATTTTGTTGTTTCGATGCGAGTTTGTGTGTGTATCAAAAAGATACACTATTCAAAGGTGGTGGATTCACAGTGGCTTTTGGGACAAAGCAAATAAGAACAAATATTGATGTAGTAACATCGTATATGGATTCGTTTATCATAATTAGCTCCAGTTTTCGAGTTCTCGGCTCTTCGCTGTACTGCATTTTGGGATAAATGGAAAATAAAAACAAATATGTATGTGTTTTTCTTTTTCAATTTCTTTAAATAAATAAATATCGACTTTCTCCACTTTTAAATAAAAATGTTTCGTTAGTAAAATCTTAATTAAAACATTAACACCAAAATTAATTCTTTCGCTTAGCTCAAAAGATTTTCTTTGAATATAAATTATTTGTTATTGAATGGTATTTATTTAACTCAATAATTATACATATTTGTTATTATTTCATATCGACTCTAAAATTACCAAAACTATTTACCATGATCGGCAGTGGTGTACAATTTCTTCAATATTCACATATATACATAGATGACCATAGAGTACCAGTTATCAAAGACCAGCACAAAATGGCCTGGCTATAAATAAAATACAACGAATATCTCAATTTGTTTAAATATTGTTGCCTATATCTCGTATGTATGTTCGGTATATATGGGTATTTCCAGAAATGGTCCACCGTGACTTAAAAAATCACAACGCTCGCATAAGTTTTTTTAAGGAAAAAATTAAATTAGATTAATTGTAGTATATTTTTATTTTTCATTTTTGAATAAAAGTTTAATTTTTTGATAAATAAATATAATAAATAAAAATATATGTATATAAAATTACTAAAATATGTATAAAAGTAAAAAGTGTCACGTGCGTAATGTAACGTGCGTAATCAACAAATTATTTTTTTCTTAGCAAATTTATGCATAGTTGTTTTTGAACAAAGCATGATTATAAAGGTCCATTATTAACCTTTATAAAAACATTTTTTCCGAAATAAAAATTTCCTACAATTCGCTTAATTTCGCACTTTTTCTTACGGCTCTAAAAGGCACTTCCATTTTTTCTCACGTGCGTACGTCAACTTTGATTGCATGGAACTTGGGTACCTAGTGCTCAATTTTCCAATATATATACTTTTTGAAAAGTCTCATCACATACAATGGACGATTCTATAATTCCATTCTAAAATTCCAATCCATTTCCATTTTCACAATATTCAAAGACAATTAAACGTGTACAAATGTCGCGTGCATAACCATTGAAACACCCATATTTTTATGTATTTTTTTTTGTCGACAGTCAGGCGGCACTCCTCTCACTGAATGCCTACACAATTTCATCTTTCCTAGTTAGGCTATGTAGAAATTCTCTGTCAAGGCTAGGTCGTCTATCTGATATTACTACGCACAGGGACCACTATGGCAATGAACGGGCAGACGAACTAGCCAGAGTGAGATCTGCTTAGATATCTCCGATGCGGTCTCCGTAGCAATTCCACTGGGGACTATCAAAGGCATCATCTTCAGACATTTTCTTACAAAGGCTGAGTATAGATGGCGTAATTTAGACACATATAGGGTAGCCAAGTTGATGTGGCCATCTTTTAACGGGAAACGTACTATGCAACTGATAACTGATTAACGGGGCACTGGACGTTAGGCAAGCACACTAATCGCCTGGGACTCCCTTTTAACGACAACCTTGGTAAGGTAGCCGGGTCAAAACTCAATGACCTATTGAGATATCTCACAGTTGGGTCTAACAAGCACGACTTTTTGTACACATTTTAGTTACATTATGATGTAAACGACATTAAATCTGACGAGTGGTGTGGTCTTATTAAAACGGGGTCCCTTCGACTCTACTTAAGTGTTCGCACGTAGTGAACTACCACGCAAATCAACCATTCTTTTTTTTTAATATAATATATTAAGATTAATGATATGTTAAATTCGGCTCAGTTGAATATAGCTATGACTTGAGGTTCTTAAGTTTTTTTATTTGATATAAATGAAGAAAAATGTTCTAAAGAAAATTATACCATACACCACAATAGTAACCCACTACATCAATGTTCGTTGAAAAAAGCTTGTGTTCAAAGCACAGGCCTCAAAGTATGGAAAGTATTTCGATAATATTTAATGTAAATGTTTTCTCGGCCTTTTTAATGTGATTTATTTTTATCTTTTTTGCGGATCGGTCCATAATCGAAATAAAATTCAATACAAATTCATCTAATATACATATGTATATATACATACATTCATACATACATAACTTATACACATATCATGCACTATTATACCAACTGATTTTAAATTTCATTCTTTAAATTCTGTATTCAATAGTCTTAATTTTTTTAATAAACGGTCCACTGTGCAATGATACAATTGCACGACACAGAACAACAAAAGGTATATACAACAACATACAGCTAAGAATGAGAATGATTGTATGTATGTTTGTATGCATGTGTGCATGTCTTTATGTTTGTATGTTTCACTTTTCATTCTACAATCTTATCAATCGCTTGTGTTTAGCAAACGTACTCGTATTGTTTGCTCTTCTATCTATAGTACGTCCGAATGATTGTACTCTTATGAATACGTGTATCATACACATACATACAGATATGTACATATATATTTGTGGATGTATCTAGCTTTTTCGTGTACTCGTATCGTATGCACACTATATTCGTTAAAGATACTTTGTACAATTACTTAGGTGGAGAGAATAGTTATTTCGTATAAGCGATCTACGATGCCTACTCCTGAAAAACTTATATGTGCATATGTATGTACATATGTACATACTGCCATATTTTTACCATACATAATTTCAGAATTTCATGATAGTTTTAACAAGGCAATGGAACCATTCCTAAATGACTTGACGAATCTGTGTTCGCTTAATTTAAATAAAATCAATTATTTAGTTCACATGTTCAAAATTCTAACATAAATAAATTAATATTTTGAGTGTACAAAGTTACTCCGTGAAAGCTTTACTAGCTTAACAACTTAATTAGAGGATCTTTTGGAAATGCTACAATGAACTAATTTTCTATTTCGTAGCAGAGCGCGAAACAGCGTTTTACCCAACTCCATCCCATGTGGGTGCAGGTTGTGGAGGGAGTTTATTCTTCGTATTAATAATAAGGTCAGCCAACAAGTGTAACTACATATGAACGGGTACTAGACATGCCTTCATACATTCAAAAATCCATACATATGCATATGACTGAGTAGTGTATGGGCGAACGCAAATGCTCATGTATCACAATATATGTGTGTTTGTATGTGTGTGTATGTAAACGTGAAATATAAATGATTCTTTGCATGTATGGTTATGAACCAAGTTGTATAAATAACCAGCACTCATTTGTATATGCCAGAGCTTAGTGGAATAGTCATCGTATTACTCATATACAAAATACAAAATAAGTAAAATAATGAAATATTCAAACATACAAACACACACAATATGTTCTGGACTGACTGCTAAACAAACCAACAAGCTGACAGACAAATTTACTATGAATAACTTGTATTTGTTGTTGCACGACACTCGTTAGTACAAAGATACATACATTTTTATTTTCAGCTGGCTGGTTTGTTTTTAGCTGGGTTTTTTTATTTTATTTTATTTTTTATGAATTTTTTTTTGTGGCGTATTATAAACATACATACATATGTATGTACGTGTACGTACCCAGCAAACCATATGAGTCTGAAAAGAGTCTTTTCTGACACCTTTTTCGAAGCGTTAACACTCTTTATGAGCCCAAAAAACAATCATAATTGCTCCGAAAACCTTCAGAAAAGGGGTCATTACGTTCGAAAATGTTCCGTCAGAAAGAGCTCTTAGATAATGTCAGAAAAAGAGTCTTTTTGGGCGCTGTGTAATCTTGTTTTTATCATTCTTGTGTGTTACAGCTATGTTTTTTTTGTTCAAAGCACAAATAACAGGACAACAACGCTTTGGTACACACATAATTAAGTGGAATTTCTGAGTCATACTGCGTGCCGACTCAGAACAGTAACAAGCAAATTTTTCTTTCGCTCCGAAAATGCTCTTTTGTTGGACTCTTTTCTGACACCTTTTTCGTTGCGCTCCTAGAATGGTATGCTGGGATAATTAAGTGGAATTTATGAGTCATACTGCGCGCCGACTCAGGACAGTAACAAGCAAATTTTTCTTTCGCTCCGAAAATACTCCTAGTTGGACTCTTTTCTGACTCCTTTTTCGGAGCGCTCCGAAAATGCTCCTTAGTTGGACTCTTTTCTGACTCCTTTTTCGGAGCGCTCCTAGAATGGTATGCTGGGATGTACTTACATATATTTAGGTACATACATATGTACAGTTTGTATGGATTTTGAATAAGATCCATAGAATATATCGGCATATGTAGCTGATAGTTCTATACCAGTATATTTCTATATTAGCAATATTCTTCTACTTGCTGTAGTTGTTGGTTTTGTAGCTTTATTTATCATTTATTTATTTATTTACATATTTATTTATTTATTTTGAATGGGTCTTTTGTTTATAAGACAAGTGTCATAATACGAGTATCTTGTGGTAAATGATTGTAAATGTATTCGTGTCTACAAATTGTTTATAACTCATATCGAGAACACAATATATGTATAACTATGTTAATATATGTATGTATGTATGTATATCTGAATATATGTATGTACATACTCGTATTTATATACATATGTATGTATATGTTAGTGTACATTTATAATTTTAAAATTAATTTTATTCGTCATATTATCAATTTATTATTTAGCTGTTAAAAGTTTATTTAAATTTCTTTATTATATTATATACATACATACATACGTACATATGTACAATATACAAATAAATGTATGTATTTAAATATGAATAACAAAGAGTATGCATGTGTTCGTAAAATAACTCAATTTCCTCTAAGTCATATTAAACTATGTACGAGTATATCAACTTTGACATTTTAACTTAAAAACGACAGCAAAAAAGGCACCAGTAACATCCATTTAATGCACAGTAGATAACTATGTAAAATAATAATTAAGGTTATGTAAAAATACCATTTTAGTTCTAAGAAATGATTAATGTTTCAAAATGTCCACAAATTTTAATATTAGACATACATACATACATAGTACATACATATATATGTATCTTAAAAATGAATAAAATTAGTTAAATATGTATCAACATCATTCGTGACATTTTCTTTTATATAAATGTAATAATATGCGATACATATTTGTAAAATAAAATGTTCCCCATCTTGCGATTTACTGTGTATTTAAAGATAATCAGAAATTTGTAAAATTATAAATTATAATTTACGAGTATATCAGACAGATGTTCACCACGACCACGCATACACCTTTCAGTCGTTACCTTAATTAAAATCTTCAGTTACATTTTTTCAAAATAGTAATCGATTCGAGCACCTCTGTAGAGACTATCCCCCTTATTCATAAAAACTTACAACAGGGATTCATCTATATCATCAATAATAGTTGTTAACATCTCTCTATAGTGTTATCAATTCAGTTTAAACGATTTTTTGAAAAAAAAAAATAAAAAATTATCCCAATCATTTATAGCATCATCACTATATTACTATATCATGCAAAGGCTGAAAAACTTATACAGATATGTACTGACATATTTTTAACATACATACATAATTTCAGAAATTCAAAATAGTTTTAACAAGGCAATGGAACCATTCTTAAGTGACTTGACGAATCTGTGTTCGCTTAATTTGAATAAAATCAATTATTTAGTTCACATGTTCAAAATTCTAACATAAATAAATTAATATTTTGAGTGTACAAAGTTACTCCGTGAAAGCTTTACTAGCTTAACAACTTAATTAGAGGATCTTTTGGAAATGCTACAATGAACTAATTTTCTATTTCGTAGCAGAGCGCGAAACAGCGTTTTACCCAACTCCATCACATGTGGGTGCAGGTTGTGGAGGGAGTTTATTCTTCGTTTTAATAATAAGGCCATATGAACGGGTACTAGACATAGAAAACTTTAGAAAGCTTTATAATTTAAAAACATTTTATAAAGAAAAAAATTAAAGTAAAATATTAAAGTAATATTTTTTAATTCAAAGTATTGCTAGTTATTATCAGTCTTATTCAGAAAAATTCAAACTAGACTTCAAATGTACTTTAAGAAAATTTTGTATGAAAATTTTGTCTAAAAGCTTGAAGTGTGCTACTTGATTTTTTATGAATACGGCAGTATATCTTCTGACCCACTGTACTCCTCCACATTTTTGTTTTCCTACATAGAACTGCACGAAACTTAAGAACCTACGATTTTAATGTTCATAATATAAAAAGCTAAACCGATACAACTAAACATAACACACCAACACACACTCAATCACATTACCTAAAATCTGCAGCCATTGCCTTTTACATACAGATATATATGTACGAGTATACATGTATGTATACTTAATCCGTTTGCATGCAAATGTTTTTGTATAAATGTAAGTACAAATGTGTGTATTAGGAGGGCACCATTTGTATGGAACCAAAAAATTTTATCATCGAATCAATGACAAATGCTAGAAAAGAATATACAGAAATACTACCTGGTAGCATCTGGAAGAATTTTCTTTAAAACTTTCCTAATATGCATATATACATACAAACATACATATGTATGTACTTACATATGTACGTGTATCGTTGCATAGATATGCATATGGTTTGTATGTACGTAAACAATTTGATATTATGCTTAGTTACCACCAACTACATACATACATACCTACATTTGTACATACTTAATATATCCATACATGCAACATGCATTCACAATAAAGCATGTTGTATTTCTTGTATGCACTTCATGCGGCATATGTTTCTCATTCGTTTCATTTTTATTTTTATTTATTTTTCAATGTTCGTAAAAAGTACACACACAAAATAGATAGAAGGAGTGGAAATAAAAAATACATAAAATAAGAAATTGTATTTAGAAAATGTTATAATATGTATACATGTATGTATGTATGTATGTACCTATACATGCATGTAGCATAAGAGCTGTACGTTATTTTATACATTGGCTGTGTATTGGAGATGTGTTTGTAAAAATATAAATCAATTTGCAGTTATGTGTATTGTAGTGTTTTTCAAATTACTATAGTAACCCAAAAATCATAATTTATGTATGTATGCATGTATGTTCTGTTCTCATACCTACTCGTAAACTCACACATGCAATCCATAGTACCTTGAGACTGTTAAATTTGTACAACTTTTCCTATGTATAGTATACGAAATTGTAGGTATCTATGAGTGTTAATAAAGGTACGGTTACACTTGGCAAATATTTACTGAAAAAAGCGTAACCACTTGTTTTAGCACAAATTTGTTTGACGTTGTTTACTCTTACAAGAGTTTTGCAAGATCAGACAGCATCAAATAAAATAAAAGTAAATATTTGTTGTTTCTTGTCCTAAACAGACAAAGTTTTTGTTAATAAATAAACGAGTTCAAATATATTTTATTTAATGGTTACGTCTTTTTCGGCAAATATTTGCCAAGTGTGACCGTACCTTAACACCCCTCTATTCAAGTTTTTAGAATTGTTAATGTGTCTATGTGTATTGGTGTTTCTACGTAGATACATTTTCATGCATATTTATATACATACAATTATATGCTTTAAAATGTATTCCATAGTTAATTAATTTTGTGTATGTGTTTTTTTAGTCAAGCTGGAATTAGAATAAATATAGACAGTATAAATTAAACCTGGGCCAAATTACCGCATTCGTGATCGAATGAGCTATCGTATCGAAAAATGATTTCGATATCGAAATTATGATAAAATGTATTAAATTTCTTGCTCGATATCGATAGCCATAATCTGAAATAAGAAAATTACGATCAATTTTACTCGATATCGAATGCGGTAATTTGGCCCCTGTAGAATCTAGACAAAACCCGATTTATCACCTAATTTGTAACGCAATTATTCGGTAAAATTTTACTGATATTAGCTTCATAGAAGTTCGAAATAATCTACGATTCAATTGTATATCGCTTATTTTAATTTAAAAATTACAATTTCTTATCCATCATATCCCGATTTTTGATAAAATCCTTCTGGTCACGTTCAATATATAAAATGTTATCGAATTTTCAATTTATCGAAAATTTGTCTGCGTATAGAATTAATTATTGTTTTTGAAAAGTAAACTTTAATATTATTAATAAATTCTCTTTAGGTATACTGTAAAGAATTTATATATTTATAACGGGATTTTCAACAGGAACTTTGTTTTTCAACAGGTGCATATTGGAATAACCTGAAAGTTTTGTCATTTTTCAGTTACAGTATATTAATCACTCTATTGAGTGATGTTAACAACTATATTTTGTTATGCTGAATAAAAATCTATACAGAATCGATTCGATTACAGCTCAATTAAAATTCAAAATCTGTGAAGTGATTAACGAAATAGAGCCGTCATATTGCCAAATATGTGAAATTTTATAAAATAAATTTTTTATTTATAATAAACATTTGATGAGTTTCATATTTTCTTGTTGAAAAATCCTGTATTTTAGACAGGTACAAATTGTAAGATGAACATCAGTCATCATCAAGGGTGATTCTAATCTAATTATGAACATAAATTAGGCCTATTCAATAAATTATTGTCAAAAATTAAGTTTTTTAGATGTATCAAACTAATTTTTTATATTTTTATTCTCTAAGATTTCTTAAAAAAATATTTCAATATTTCGCTACGTCTTTGTGTAACTTCTTCAGGAAAAAATTTTTAATTTTAATTTATTAATTATTAAAATCTAGCCTGTCTGTTCTTAAATTGTATTTTTGAAGATATCATTGTATGTCACAGATTTGAAAATTGAGACACGCATTACAAATTAAGCAAGCATTATAATACTGCATTACATATGTAGGTACATTAGGTTGTCCAAAAAAAAAATTTCTTTGGGGTTCAAGCATAATTTGAAAGCTTATAGGGTAAAGATTTTTCAGAAATGGTTTTAAGGTCGCACAAGTCCAAACCACGATATTCTTTACTTTTGAGAAACATTTAAAAAAAAAATGTCCAAGCTTTATTTTTGTCCTACATTAGAATTTTTCATAATTTTTCCATAAATTTCGAAAATAACGCTTTGTAACTTTTCAAATTTATATGAAATCGAAAAAATAAAACTAATGTTGCAGTTTGAAAAATCTATTAATTATAAATCATTTTATTTTATGGTTTGTTTGTACCCGATGAATATTAAAAGTTCAAATTTAAAATTTTTTGCTTTGTAATCTTCGTGCACGATATGAAGAGCTTGTTCGAAAAAAAGCTCTACCTTCCGGAAAATCTAAAAAATCAAACAGAGTTCTCAAAACCAAATCGGAATTAAAAAATTTGTTTATAGAGAAACTAAACCAACTTGCTTAAAAAAGCACCAGCTTTGTGCAAGTTTTGACAGAACCGGAATTAGTTGCCGTAAAGCTTCGCTTATAGTGAATTCCTCCTTTTAATAAATGCCAGCTTGAAGACGGGCAATTGCTTCATCTGAGCCCTATCGTTTTGGGTGATTGCTCTAAACCCTATCCAACAGTAAAAGCTGCAAGGACTATTATTTGGGCTCGCTGGATGCTGAAAATTATATCCGATTCTTTTGAAATTTGGTATATAAATAGATCCATACTTGGAAGTGTCATTAGGCTTTATATTTTTTCAAGACTTGGATTAGGAAGGAATAAAAAGAGGGAAAACTGGAAAATTTTGAATATTTTGTTCTTAAATAACGATTAACTTTGCTAAGAAGCAACTGTATTTTTATTTTAGCTTTCTGTAGTCACAAAGTTGTGTATTACAAAAGTAGTTCTTTGTAAGTCTATCTTCAAGGGAATAAAAACGGATAAAAAAAGACTTTTGAGTTTATTGTTAATAAATACTCGTAAGTGACAGACTCGCAACTTTAAATATCAATATATTAAAAGACAAAAAAAACTTCCCAAATTAAAGGGCCAAAAAGAGAAAAATTGTATAGCTGGTACTATTTGTAACATTAAATATGGAATATTTATATTATTTTTAAATAATTGTGCTGACCTAACAAAATTTGTGTTGTCGCTCTCCGCAATCTCTATTCTTTTCCGATAGTTATCCCTCAAGAGAGAACTTGCATTTTTAGTATTTCAAAATAGGGTGAATTATTTATGGCCGAATTCTCGGTCATTAGTTAACCATTGGTAAAATAAAATACTAACTATTGTTTAACTATTAAGCCTCAGTTAGCCGACTGTAACGGAATGTAACTGCAACAGTAAGAAATAGCTGATGGATATTGTTATGCGTAAAGTAATGCAAATGGTTATGGAGATGTAAAGGTAACGCAACACCGTAATGTATGAATCTGTAAGAAATAGAATTTCCTTACATTTTACGTTATTACATAACATTCCGTTACAGTCGGCTAACTGAGGCTTTACTTTGTATTCTCGTGGCAAACTAAGCATTGCGAATAAGGAATCATTAGTAAAGCCTTTGCCATTAGCTAACTAAAGATTGTGAATTTAGCCATTAAACTTGTAAATTAAACCCTTAAAATAAAACTGAATGTCGGAATCTTCCTTATTATATTTCCAAGTCTTGGAAACGATGAAAACTGGATGTGATCTATTCGGGCGCGTCTCTTCCAATTACGATTACTCAAACTTAAATTAAAGAATATTATCTGAAAGTCGATCACTTAAACCATGTATGTGTTGGTAGAACTGCGCGAGAACACAATACTAATCTTGATTTTTCATAACACTGTGCAACATTTTTTAGGTGCTTGATTCGGGACTCAATTTTGATAATTGTTTATGAAAGTAGCCCCAAAAAGAAGAACTTCTGCATCATTCGTTTGGTCATGTTACATCAAATAATAATTTAAAAACTAATTTGAAGTTAGTAAATATCGTATTGGGAATTTGTCACTTTTTAGGCTCTTTTGTTGATCATAATCCGAGAACCACTAGTCCGAATAAGCTGAAACAAATTTAAAAAAATTAAGAATTACAATTCCTTTAATCGGTTTATACAACGTTTCGCTACATAAGCAACAGTTTCGCAGTTATAAATAAATGTCTGAAGAAAAAAACTATTTTTTGCCTAAAAAATTGCTTTTTTTATTTTTTATTCATAAAAATTCCAAAACGGTAAAAAAAAGTATCAAGTCCTATTACTTTCACGTAAAGTCGCATAACCTATGAACAAAATGAGACATAAATCATGAAAATCGATGAAGGCGTTTCGCTTTTATTCACAAATAAATAAAAATAGCTCGAAAAAACTTTATTTTATTAAAAGAAAAAAAGGTCGAAGAAATCAAGATTTAATTTAATACTTTTAAAAGATTTATACATATGTATTAAAGTGACTTTCGAAGGGATCTTTGACTAACTATAGACCTGTATTTGTGTTGAATATTATTTGGATACCAACATTTTGAAGAGAGTTATACTCTTTAAAGTAATTTTCGGCAGAGCGCCTTATATGGGAGAAATGACCGATTTGTACAAAAAGATGGACGGACGGACATCATTAATTCGACTCAGTAAGTGATTCTGAGTCGATTGAAATACTTTATGCCGGGTGATAGACTAATATATATGTATGAGCATTAGAAACATAGGCGCAAATCCATTATACCCTCCCCACTATGTTGGTGTAGGATACAAACATAAAAATAATTTATGTTGATTATTTATTGCGAATAATAATTGCAAAAATGATAATTTTAACAAATTCATAATAATAGAACTCAAATCAAAACAAAAAGGGAAGAATAAACAAAAAAGAATTTGTTCAATACAATCAACATAATGCATAGTGTTGCCATAAATTATTTTGAAAAATCTTTTTCTTTTATTTAAAAAATCAAATGCAAAAAAAAATCATTTTTTTAAACGTAATTATTAAATTTAAAAATTTTGATTTTCTTATGAAATACATACAAAATAGTTTCAAAAGGATTTGTTAAAACCACAAACAGTTTGACATTAGTTCCTCTTATACATACATACATACATATGTACGTATATATGTATATATGTATGCACGTATTTATGGGTAAATCCCAGAAACAGTCCAACAACCAAAAATTTTTGAAATTGATCCAACTGTATTTTTCTTTAATGGATATCTAATTTTGTAAATATACACAAAAAAATTATTATCATTATCATTAATACAAAAACACTTGCCAAATCCTACGCTCCCTCAGATATCATAATGTTATACAAAAAATTTAAAATTTTTAGGTGTTCATATCATTACTTTAGTGTTGATTTGAAAGCCATATTTTTATTCATTCTATTCTCTTGAGTTTTAGTAAAAAAAAACATTTATTTACTATTTTGAAAATATTGAAATTAGGTATGAAATGACAAGTCCATGCGTTATAACGTGCGTCACGGAAAAAAAGGTTCTTTTTATATTGTGAGTAGAATGACATTTTTTTGCTAGTCGTCTATAATTTTAAATCAAGTTCATGTGCTGCTTTTAATTAAATAAAAAATTAAAATTTTAAAATTAAAAGAAAAAAAATGTAGCGTATTAATTTCTGTAACGTGCGCCACGGTTTGAGTTATCCAACAATTACATTAAAAACATTTGCTTTAATTTTTTTTGAAACTCTTCGCGGACCCCCTGGAATACCCGTACAGACCCCTGGGCATCCGCGGACCACCATTTTAGAATCGTTGATCTAGCGCTAGAGTTGGCATCACTGTTTCTTATTAATAAAAAAAAAATCACCTTTTTAAGTAATATGTATTTTTGGCGCTTTTTAGCGCTGTCTGAATTATTTTTGCAATTGTAATATTGTTTTCTTATCTCTTTGCTTCTTATCTCTATTCTTAGCCTATAGGCGAAAGTGTTGTTGCATTGATCTTTGTTATAGATACCAAAGAGCAAATCAAATGCGACCGTTATTTTAATTTGATGTTGCCTAGCTCTTAATTTCGTTTCAATTATTGCCTTTGATTTATAATTAACAATATTATTAAGCTGAAGACGTCTGCTGAGCGTGCTCGAATTTATCGGAAAAAATATGCCACTGGAAAAAAATGTAACGTGCGTCACGTAACGTGCGTAACGATGGCTTTTGATAAAAAACGAGCAAATTTTTTGGGTTCAAATAATCAATTATTTCGCAACGAATACATATTAAAAAATTATGTTTTTTTTTTTTTTTAATTTTTATTCTATCATCATCAATTAAAATTTTTGCTTATAATTACATTATTTGAGATTTTACTTAAAGGTATTTTAACAAATATAAACTTATGTTTTAAAAATAAATATACTAGTTAAAAAATATATATTTACAGTGCCATTTGAAAGTACACTTATGGGTTTTTAAAGACCAAAAAATGGGTATATTTTAGTCCGAAAACGCGTACGAATGTAACGTTCGTCACGCAGGATTTGCCCATATGTACCTACATATTTTATTAAATTAAACCAGTATTTCTGTTTCAGAATCTACAATTAACAAAGCCAAAATTACAATGTATTAACTAAAAATCTTATAATGTTTTCAACCCTTTCAAACTCAAAAATCTTCACAAATAAGATAAACCTTCACTTATGGCAACACTAATCATACATCAACAGCAATTTTGTGTTGTTGCATTGCAATTCACTGTAAAAAATTCAATAGCAGTATTGCTAGAAAACATGAAATAACAAGAACACGCATATTAATTATTCATATTATTTTTATCCCAATCCCGAAATTCCGAATCCCGGCATTTTACGGGAATAATAAATCCCGAGAATTAGTATATACATATTTGTGTAACAGATTCAGGGAAGTATAATTGTTTTTAGCTGCATTTTTTACATACACAAATACAAAACATCTACTCTTCACATATATCAATGCTTCTTTAGCATTTTTAATAAGAGAAAATCTATTGACAGATTCTACATTAACTCACTAATTGAAAAGGTCAGAAATATTTCAGCAGTCTTTAACAAAAATTAAAATTTTACAAAAGTATGTCGAAAAAATAAGGGTGAAAGAATTAAAAAAATTTGGATTAACAAACTCGAACGCATTTTTTGATGTGTATACGATTCTAGGAATTGGAAAAGCTAATTGATATAAGAGCGCTCAACAGATGACAGTTAAAGAATAGGTTTTGCTTAAACAAATAGTTGCCATTTTAAATCCGGTTAAAGTTGCAGATGAAGCCCTTTGTCGAAGTGATATGAATCTCTGCCGATTTGCACTTTTATTAATGCTCAATGAGATATGATAGATAAACACATGTTAGTGATTGTATATTAAACGATGAATTGGTAAAGTTTTGCTTAAAAGAAACCAAGAAAATTTTTGAAAAAATCCAAAATTAAATAGTGAATTTGATAATGAGATATGTACCTATGTGTAAATATTACACATATTACCCACAACACCTAATAATGTCTATAATAATATGAAATCAAATATTGAATAAGAAATAGAATTATTTCTTACGGAGGGTGAGATTGATTGTGAACGATGTTTTTCAGCGTTATACATACATACATATATTGGTAACAAATTTAAATTAAGAACGAACATAAATATAAACACAATATGTAGTATGTACCTATTTGTCCATCTCTGCTTGAGATGCCTTAATATTTTTAAGAAGTTTTTTTAAGATCATTCTATTGCTTTTAAATATTAATGAACCAATTTGCTTTAATATCAAACAAAAATCCCAGAAAATCCCGGGATATGCAAAACCAGTCTCTTTTTTTGGCTTGCCTAATTTTAAAACAATGCATAACAACAACAGCAATATAACTGAGTGGAGATTGTCACCAGCAAAGAATAAAAACGAAGTGCAAAAATAACACAAAACAAAACATACAACGATTTTAATAATAAAATTTAAAAAAGCACACACACTAAATAAATATGTATAGGTATGTATGTATATATGTATATGTAAATAAAAATTATTTACTCACATTAAGCAGTAGAAGTCGTCATAAAAATAGAAGTACCGACTACAATACCAGTATTTCAAAAATTTAATACACACGTTCATATGTGAATGATTATTTTGACGACAGCAGGGCAAAATAATCATTCACATATAAACGTGTGTATTTTATTTTTGACTTATTGTAGTTGGTAGCCTGCTGTGGCGAATGCTTTAAATAGTCAGTGAGTAAAAAAAACTACATAATATTTAAAAAAAATTACCTATTAAGAAGTAGGTAGGTATTACATACTCGTAGCGTGCTGTCATTTTGGTAAATTTACTAATAACATACACAGAAAAATAACTCATGTTTTTTTTTTCAATTAAACCTTTAATTGATTTTAAAATAATTTTTAATTAAAATTTTAATTGATTCAATTACTTTTTCTGGTTTTTCTGATATTTTCAATTAAATATAAAATTTTTTTTAATTGATACTATCATTTTGTTTACAGGTCCGATTTCAATTAAATTTTTAATTGATTCCACAAATATTTTAATTGAAACTCATTTTTATGTTTTTCTGTGTAGGTATGTAGTAGATTTGTTGCAACTAAAACGGAACGAATGTGAGTAATTTACAAACCATGTTTTTCTTAGATTTAATGATATGTTTTTGCGAATTTTGCAGCATATAAAAATCAAATGATTCCTGGCAACACTGTCATTTAGCATTTTACCTCCTTATTCAAAAACGATTATTAAATTTAACAAACGTTTATTAAGACAGATTTGCATATAAAAATTTGCTTAATAAACGTTTGTTAAATTTAATAATCGTTTTTGAATAAGGGGGTTAGTATTTTCCTATTTTACTGTTTGCAGTATTTGTTTCCCTGAGGGGTTGGGAGTTTTCAACATACTTAATTGTTTTTAAACATTAAACATTTTGAATTACAATTAAAATATTTGGTTGAAACTGTTGAATAAATTTCATATATTATTATTAATACAGTGATAAACTAAAACGGTTTCATCTCTAATAAAAATGTTTAAGGAATTGTTTTTGTAAGCAGAATTCTCAAATTAGAAGTTTCTTCGCATCCGTCAAATTTGATCAGTGCTGGGGTCTGGTACATTACCAAGCAAAAAATTAACCTACTAAATAAAATACAAAGTCAAAGCTTAGAATAAGAATAAGAACTTATTGGAAAGACTAGGGCATGCTGAAAAAATACCTAAATTTTCTAAATTTAACTTTGTTTTTCTAAATAAGAAAAGTTGTGATTCTTTTAAAGTTAGTGCACAATTTCCTTAAATTACAAATGAAATATTTTGAAAAATACAATATCAGTTCAACACTGTATTGTAAATTCTATGCAGTCTTCTCCGAAGTCTTTCAGATAGATACATATAGGTATGTACCTAACAATAAAAATATAAAATAAAACAAAATTTATACCTAGATTTTTGTTTTTTTTTTTTGTAGGAAAAATCGCGAAAATTCCATTATCTTCGGTGACATAATATGGTTTAATTATTGTACAAACAAATTATGTATATTAGACGAAACAACTTATATTTAGTAACAATAAATATAATTTTTATTGTAACCATAATCATGGTAGTAGATCTGATGATAATAAAAATAAGCACTCACACACGAGTACACTACATAAGAATGTACTTATTCATAATCTATAGTCTGTATTTAATACTTCAAGAACAACATCGCATACGAGAACATTTCATAATTTTATCGAGTAAGCAAGGTGGATGTGAACGGATGAAAAAAAAACAAAAACAACAAAAATAACAAACTGGATGTAGTATAATGAGACAAACAACAATAATACAATACTCAATAAAAGCAGTGGCAACAGTAAAAAAGCACACGTATGAACAAAGTCTTTTATACGAGGATATTCTGAAAAGTCCCTTAAATATACAAATAGTAAATACGTTTTTCATAAATAGGTATAAAAATGAAATAGTCCATGTATGTAATGGCATCACGTGAAAACAGCTGGAGCGATTTGGCAGGTTTTTTTTATTTTATTTAAAATTTTTAGGAGATGGTTTGTAAAAAAGAATTAAACAATTCCGATAGAAGCCGGGGCGGTCAGCTAGTTCAGAATATAAATGATAAACTTAAATGAAGAAGAAATGCTTTTTATAGAAAATACTCTTAATTAAAATTTATTTATTTCTCAATATATTTTTAATTCTTTGCACTTTCGCGGTTATAAATGTCTGATTTATGTATTTACAGTGTTGGAAAAAATAATAAGATCGTCTTCGCATCTTATTACATAAAAAGTAATAACTTTGTTAATTCTTATTGTCAACTACTGATGGTCGTATGGTTACTGATAAGCTTTCTATGAATCCCTTGATTGGCATAAATTGTATGGAAAATGTTAATGTGTTCGGAAAACGCAATAACAATAATATTTACAATGGTTGTAACAGAAGAAAATGGTTGTAACTATTGAAAGGTTCCTAAAGCAAAAACGTCTCAAAATTATTCAGGTGAATTACGAAAATCAGCGTTTTGTGCGAAATCTTTTTATGCACAAAGTCTTTATAAAGAAATCAGTTTGTGCTCCGATCATTTGATATTACACCTCTACGTTTTTTCTTTTGTGTTATGTGCAGTCAAAGTCGTAATTTATAAGATACCGGTAGCAGTGCTGGAAAGAGAGATCTAAAACTAGACCTTCCGAATGGATAAGCAACAGCGTAGTCGCTGCCAACCTTTAAATGAAATTATTTTTTAAAATATCGATTTTTTGAGCAATAAATATTGCAACATCCTGTTATATTTTAAGTGTTTTATTGAAAATTAACAAATAAATTCGGCTATGCCGAATCTTATATACATACTCAGGAAATCGAAAACGAATGAGTTTTAGAAGTCAATTTTTTCGTACTATTTCTGTATTGAAAAACTTTTATCACATAAAATATAAAGATATTGGGCTACTAAAGAGAATCTTAAAACAAAAATTTTAAAAATTTCGATTTCCATCACATGCCCGACTATCTAAGTATACATATGTATATCAGTAGCGTGATCTATGCATACTTTAAACAAATTTGTGTTACATTTTGTATCGTTATTTTATTTTTCGAATTCCTTATACATATGTGAATATTTTACTGCGATTCTATGTACATATTTGAGTCTTATGGTGAATTTGATCTCAATAACGTTATATTTTAGATTTTTTTAGGTATTCCAGTTATTCTGGAAAATGGATCCTGGATGGCTAATTATGGACTGACCTTCACAAAATCCAATAGCAAAATTTTTACTTATGTACATATAACTGATCTGTGTAAAATTTAGGTTCAATATTAATATTTATAAGATATTTACGTGGTTAATGTGTTTTTCGGAAGTAGTCATAATATGAGAGCTATGACCAATTTCGATGCGATGATTTATATACATATATGTATGATTTATATATATATATATATATATAGCTGTGTGCAACTAATTAAGGACAGTAGTATTCAATATTTAAATTGTTTTGTTTAAATAAAATTCAGGTAATTTTTAAAAGTTATCAGCCATGTCACATGGCTGTATATTAAATGAATTATGATTACACAGAGTGTTTTTCGGTATATGAAAAGTTCTTAATACTTAACATGAGTAACAGCAAATCCTGTGATGTCAGTACTCAAAAGATTATTGTACAAATTCATCAGGATGAAAACAATTATCAAGAAATCGCAATAGCCTTGAATGTTTAAAAAACAAGTTTTTCAAGCGGTGAAATTTTCAGAAAGCATTCGACTCCGCATAAATCAGCAAATGAAATTCGAATTGCATTCTTTAGATAAGATAAGGCAAAGATTTTAACGAGAGAAATCATTATTGTCTGAACGTAACCGAAGAAGAGACTCGAATTCGCAAAGAAGTACCTCCATTGGACGGATGTAGAATGGAAAAGAATATTATTTTTTTCGGACGAAACAAAAATTAATAGGGTCTCTCCAAAGGAAAAAATGTGTTCGCAGGTCAGAGTTGAAATAATTTGATCCAAAGTGCAATCGCGCCACTTTGAAGCATGAAGGAAGTTCTATAATGCTTTGGGGTGCTATGTCGTCACATGGTCTTGGGCTGCTGCACAAAATTGAGGGAAATATGGATAAATTTCAGTATACAATGATGCCGTATGCTGATAAGAACATGCCAGTAACATGGATATCGATCTGAAACATACGACTCATCACGTCAAGCAATGGTTTTTTAACAATTCCGTTCTTGACTGGCCTCCATGCAGTCCTGATCTCAACCCGATTAAGATCTTTTGGCAAGTTGTAAAAACCAAAGTAAGTTCTGTAAAAATAAGCTATTTTAATGATATAAAAGGTTAAGAAGTCATTCCAAGTAGTGTATGTAATAATTTGGTGGCCTCAAAGCCTCGCAGATGTCAAGCTGAACAATGAATTTCTACAAAATATTGATTTATTTTGAAATAAATACTTTTTTTTGTAAAATTTGTGGTATGTTCTTAATTATATGCACGACGTATTTGAACATATGACTCACAGATTCATAAATAATAATAAATTTAACAAAATATGCAGTTATTTTCGATGAGTAAGAGTTATATTGACTAAACTATCACAAATTTTAAGAATATCATAAAACCTTTCGTATTATTTACTTCAAACTCACATTTTAGTATCGTGTCCTTAATTAGTTGCACGTAGCTGTATGTGGAACATTTGTGTCTTATTTCGACTTGATAATGATGTTTATACTAGATTTATGTGATTTTCCTTAAACCAAATTTTAAAAATTGCTCAATGTCAAAAAAAATTATATATCTAGATATAGGTTTCGAAAAAATAAACCTTTTATAAAGTACTAGCTAAACCCGGTGTGCTTCGCTACTCCTCCCCTCGTTATAAAGTAAAACGTATTTACAAACATTTATTTATTTAATTTTAATGTATTTATTACAATGCTTTAGGTTTAGTTTTCGCATCAGGAGCATACACATATATACGGGATATTAACCTTGAGCTTTGTTAACAGTCATCGCAAACGCTAACCGAACAGGAAAACATTGTTTAAAATCTAATGGTAAATTTGTTGGTAGCATTGGAATGCGTAGCAAAAGTACATCTGTACCTTTATATTTTCCTGTTATAATGGTCGCTTCTACTAAATTATTTCTCAGTTTTTTTACTGCAAGTCGAGTGCCATTGCAAAGCCGTGGTGATCGATATTACGCAGTAAAATAATTGGCACTCCAATTTTAAGTTGTAGCACATGTGGTGGAAAGCCTGGCACATCGAGTGAATTTAAGAAATCAACAGGATAATTAACGGCCTTATGGGTTGCTTGATTGATTTGACGCATATCCATCTTCTCCATATGGAAAATAATAAGATACTGATGAGCGATGTATTTCAGTGGGCGAGGCCATGCCCCTTTGTCCACTTACATAGTTAAGAACTTATTATTTCGTAATAATATCCTATTGTGAAAATTTAATGACGATCGGTCCTGTAGTTAAGACTATATTACGATTTTTAATTTTCCTAAAAAGGGGCCATTTTTCTTCTGGTACGTATTCCTAATTATGCCAATACCATATGTATCATTGACGTAGGTCAAAAAATGTCCAAAATATGGCGATTTAATTATTGATTTAAATTTTTAGGTTTTATGGGCGGTGCAATCAAAATTTCATATAGCCTATTATTCCTTCCAGAGTCACAGTAACAAGCTGTGAAAATTTCAGGCAGATCAGTCCAAGGGTTTGGCCTCCTATTAAGCACAAACATACAGACCCACATTCATATTAATTAATTAATTAATTATATTTTAAGGCAAAATGGGGCGAAAAAGGGGGAGTTGGTAATAAAAAAATGTATAAGGTAGTCTGTAGATAAAAAGTAGATAAAACTTTGGTAAATACATTTTACAAAAAAAGTATTTTGTATAGCAAACATTGTTAGTGGTATAAGTATCTGAATTAAAAAAAGGGCGGTGAAGTGGGTGTGGTTCATAGTTATATGACGACGTTAACAGTATTAAGAGCAATATACTACCAAATAAAAAAAATACGTTGGAAGGAGCAAATTTGTATAGAGAACAAAAAGTTTAAAACTTTCAAACAAAATTTGGCGTGAAAAGGGGCGTGGCTTAATAAATATACTCCTCGCCTGGAGTATATAATGTGCATACAATTTGAAGTAAATCTGTTAAAAACTATATGGGTGTGGTCAAAAAAAAAGTACCCTATTAATCATACCAGAGTCCCAGTTACATGAAAATTTCAAAAATATCGGTCCAAAGGTTTGATCTCCAATTACAATATTTTAAAAAATTGGGTGTAAAAGTGAGCGTGGTAAAAAAAGTACCCTATTAATCATACTAGAGTCCCAGTTAAACGCTGTGAAAATTTCAAAAATATCGGTCCAGAGGTTTGGTCTCCTATAAGGTACATACAAACAAAATAAACACACATTCAATTTTATATACTATATAGATATTATGTTTTGAAAGAACTTTATAATAAACCCTCGTACTCTACTCATGAAATGTACTTCGGATGATGATTGTATAATTATTGTGTTTGTTGTTGATGTTGCTTGAGTCTATGTCGATTTAAATGTATTAGTATATGTACTAGCTATTAGTGCATAGCATTATGGCAAGTATAGAACAAACAACGGCTGTAGCAACCACATACATACACATTATGTTCTAACTATTAGCCACAGCACAATATAGCTAGCAACTACCCAGCATACCATTCTAGGGGCGCTCCGAAAAAGAAGTCAGGAAAGAGTCCAACAAAAGAGCATTTTCGGAGCGAAAGAAAAATTTGCTTGTTACTGTCCTGAGTCGGCACGCAGTATGACTCAGAAATTCCACTTAATTATGTGTATACCAAAGCGTTGTTGTCCTGTTATTTGTGCTTTGAACAAAAACAAAACATAGCTGTACCGCACAAGAATGATCAAAACAAGATTACACAGAGCCCAAAAAAACCTCATAAAAGACTCTTTTTTGACATTATCTAAGAGCTCTTTAAGAGCCCAAAAACCCCCTCATAAAATACTCTTTTTTGACATTATCTAAGAGCTCTTTCTGACGGACCATTTTCGAACGTAATTACCCTCTTTTCTGAAGGTTTTCGGAGCAATTATGATTGTTTTTCGGGCTCAAAAAGAGCGTTAGCGCTCCGAAAAAGGTGTCAGAAAAGACTCTTTTCGGACTCATATGGCTTGCTGGGTAATAGTTGTTGTGTGTAGTAGTAGTGGCAGCCTTAGTATTAATATTAGTTAGTGCAGTGATAGATGCCGTCTACATGGATGGCTGGATAGATAGACTGTTGACTAGCCAAACAGTATGACTGACTGAATGAATACCAAACCAGCAAGTAAGAAAAATTAAATAAAAACAAACAGAGAAATAAAAAATCAAAATAATACACACCTATACAGGCACAGAATTATTTACGTTTGGATAGAATACAATTGATACCTTGTGCTGTGTTCTTTTCGTGTACATGTGAGAATAAATAAATATATTTTTGGATGGGTTGTTTGATATTGTATCAAGAACAACAACATCAGACACTGTATATGTATAGAGGAGTGTATGTTTGCATGTATGTATGTACACACAGTCGCACGCAAATTGTATAGTCTTACAATAACAACAAGGCGAAATGAAATGAAAATAAAAACAACAACGATGACGACGAATGCTACTACAGCAACAACACACTCTTACAAATACTCGTATTATACCGTTTTTATTTCATATGCCAAACGTGTATGTACGTACTAGCGAACGAAGCATTAGTATTAAAGTGTTACTCAGCACATAAACACCACACACGAGAAATATACAAAGAAAGGAAAGAAAGACTAAAAAAATAAATAAAACAAGTAAATTCGATAAAAAAGAAAAGCAGTGAGAACGTTTTACTAAATAAAAACTATTGTGTTCACTCAATCACTCACTATCTTCATTGCAAAGTGGAATTTTGTTAAAATTCATACCTAAGTACATATTTTACTTAGTTAAAGAAAATAATGATTATTTTTTAAAAGTAGAAACAATTTGTCATTAAATAAAGCTGAATAAGAACCAAACAAAAACAACATTTAATGTGCAAGAAAGGCAAAACAAACAACGTAATAACACAAACAATACATATTTCAAACCAATTGTTTTGTTGTTATGGCATCAACACATCTCCTTACTAACAACACATAACCTCAAATTATTTTATTTTATTGCACTAATACATTCACTCTCACACCACTAATACACTCGAACATCAGTTATTACCTATATTAAATGTGTGTGTGTGTGTGTAAATTTTTGACATTTTCAGTTCAATAAATAAATAAGCTTAGGTACATAGGTACCTATTTTACAATACAAAGTTTGCATATACTCGTAAATGCTGAGAGTGTGTGTTTACCATTTCTGAAAAGCAGAAGATTAATTTTATCACATCTCTTATTTTTAACATTTTACTCATATCGGCGATTTGTATTTACATACATATGTACTTAAGTAGGTACTTACTTAGTACTTAGATGTTTAACTGGAAGAGAAAGACTTGATTTTAAATATTATGAAAATGGCTACATTATCAAGACGTTCATCAGGTGCAAATTCGATTGGATCAACAGATGCAACAGGATTATCGCCCACAAAAAAGGTAAGAACTAATTCAAGTTGCAAAAATAGTTACAGGACACATACATATGTATGTATGTACATACATATGTATGCACGCACTTCATATTTTTTAATAACATCTTTATTGGATTTTGTTTTTTTTAACGGTTAAATGATTATTCAAATTTACAAAAATACGAATAAGCTGACATGGATGGTACCTATTATATTACATTTTGAATTATGAAGATTTCAATAAACTCAATTATTTAAATCTTAAATTTGTATTTTTATAATTTAAAATTTCATATTCAAATGACATTTGGAGGTTATGGATGGCATTTGCGATTATATTTGTAACGGGGATTGCAATTAGTTTAGTAATAGTAGCTTAGCGTTAACGGCAGTCAACCATGTTTACCTCCCATTAGTTTTCTAATTTTCAATTTATACCTTAGTATGTATACTTTTAAATTTTTTCTATTTGATAGTCTCATCGTTTTTTAAGAGTTTTTTTTATTTGATGCATTTTATGTTCTACTGAAATCGAAAACTTTTCAACACATTTGAATTTGGTGTAATTATAACTACAAGGTGAGTGCAAATCGGCAAATTTTGTTTGCGTAAAATAATGTACTATTGTCAAAAACACTTGAAAAAGTATTGCTTTTGACATAATTAAATTGTAAACAAAGTCAGTCAGCTGTGCTACTGCACTTGTTTAGTTATACCATGGCATGAATGATGCCCTTGCAATGTCAAATTTATATCTTGAATTTTGAAAAGAATTTAATATCAAATTTTTCACAGAAACTTTGCATTAATATAGGAGGATATACATAAGTTAATTAGAATTTGTTTTAAATAAACAAATCGCAATTTAACTACATACCTACATACATATGTATGTATTATTAAGGAATTTACAAAAATAGCCCTTATGCTTATTCGGAAAAGTCAGTCGAAGCACAACAACTTGCTATCTAAAACATTCAAACAATGTTGTAATTATGTACATATGTATGTAAGTATGTATAATTATTAACCCTTAGACTGAAGAAACAAACAAATCAATATAAGCGTATAAAGCAGCCATAATGGCATATTCGTTGTTGGCTCAGTTAAATACAGTCATATAAACGCATGTTTATAAACAAACTCAAATACATACATGTACAAAACAAACAAAATGTATAAAATAATATTGGAAACTAAAAATACGATATTGTAATAAACACAACGTCAAGTTAATCTATGAATAAGTAAACGGAACAAGAAGAAAACTAAGACTATTTTATACCTACAATGAGTTAATTTTCTAGGAGCTTGCTTCAAACTGAGGGGAAGTAAAGAAAAAATAAAGTCACAGGATGGGCATCTATGAAGTAAAACTTGACTACTACTACATAATATGTAAACATGTAAAAAATATACGAGTGCAATTCATAAAGTCCTTTTGAAAATATTTTTTAAAGGCATCAAAACAAGTTTAATATAATATTTTTTCTTAGTATTTATGTATGTATAGGCATATAGTAGTAAAAGGGCTTGTTAGTCCTACACCACATATCATTAATACACGCATACCTTAATATACATAGTACGTACGTACATACGTACTAACACCATATTACCAACAAGAACTAGTACAGAGCAAAACACGGAAGCATACATACGAGGACAAAAAAGCTTCTTTTATTTTAAAAGATTACAAAAGAATTAAAGTTAATACACATTTGTCAATATTGCAAATACAATATAAAAATAGAGGTGGCAAATAGTGGGCATGTGTACAATGAAAACACACATACGTCCCTTTACATTCATATGAATTTACGTACAACATAAGTCCATGAGTCTTCATAGCAGAAATTTATTCATGTTACTAGTTGGCATTACTACGTAAGATCAATAGTATTTAATACATACTAATAAAAATACGAGTACATATACAAGAATGCGAAATAATATCAAGCTGTTCTGGGTGACTTTCCCGAACTAGTGGTTTACCTATTATCATTTAGGGTTTCTATTGATTAAGTAATTAGCTACGTGTCCAGTTACTTAATTTATATTGCGTGTCCAAGACACAGGGTCTATTGACCCTACATAAATTACAAAGAGACTGTCTGATAGATGGTTCAAAGTAGTCTATGCATAGTATTCACATACCAGTTACATAGAAACAGTTACACTACTACGTACATAACTGGTTACTTGACTAGCTCCATAACTATTTGTTTTAACATGTCTGTCCTAGAAGCTAATTAACCGAAAAGAAACATAACTAACTTAAAAATAAAATATAAATTTAATAAAACACAAAAAGACAATAAAGTAACATTTTATCATATACGATTGACCGACTCTAGATTACTTGGTAATCTAATATGACAGGAATATGTAATTGACATTGCCTGATTATATAAGTGGCAGTACCTAGTCCTTAAATACAAATATAATTGGGCTTTAATTATAATTATATACATATTTTATGAAAACAAAAAAAATAAACATACTACACTTCAGACAATAGACTCTCCAATACATCACTAATAGCGGGTAAAATAAATACTTTCTACACCAGTAAAAGGGACATATCGACAATTTGTAAAACTGCTGGATAGTGCACCAAATATTCAACATTGCACAGAAACAATAACAAAAACAAGCACATGCATACTGATACATGTATTAATTTATGTATACATTTATAGTGACTGGCATGATGTATTTGTTGTAAGGTAACGCTTGGCAGAACACGAAAGCTAATAAAGCTCTTAAGTTACAATATACATCGTACATATATACATACGTAGTTAGTACAATACATATGTACAAATGAACACTGTCAATAATAACAACAATAACAACTGTGTACTGTACAGTACACAATGAACAATACAGGTAGTAGTATGGCGAATCCCTTTATATATCAAAACTAAGGGATTTTTTTGTCGGTATTCGAAATGTAAATACATACATATATGTAGTTATTTAATGAATTCTCGAGTTCATTAAATTTAATTTTCATTAAATTATTATATTAAAATTTTAAAATTTTATTGATAATTTTTCTGGCTGAGCTGGGGATTGAACTTGGGTTGAATTTACATGTTTCGAGAATCACCAAAACTTTTTACCGGTTCAAGCTGTTTTTTTTTAATTTTTGAAAAATTTTGGTCTTTCTATGTCTCTTCTTCTATGCACTAATTAATTTATTAATAGATTTTAAACGTCAGCAAGACTAATTGTTTTAATTATTTCGTTGGGTAGACCTATTTCTGATCAACAGAGAATATTTAACGAAAATGTCATCCCCCCAAGTCCTTACACCTAAAAACAGACGGACGGACAGAGTTAAATCGTCTTTAAATTTTACAACGTGTATATTTTTGTGGGTCTATGAGCAATATTTCGATGAGTAACAAACTATATAAATAAATTAATTAATCAATTGGTTATCGATATAAAAACCAAAATTCTGAATTCTTTTATATCAAAATTAAAACATTGCTTTATTAATTTGCAAAAGCAACACGTTTAAAAATGAAGCAAGTTAAAGTATGAATAACAACAAGTAATCTTTTTTTTTTTTTTTTTTGAAATTTTGCATACATATATGCTTATATTTTACCCATTTATGGAGAATAAACTTTATATGGATTACATATCCAAACAGATATTTTAAATTTCACCCATTTATTGATCCGATTTTGCTGATTTTATAAACTAACAAAACTTTTCAGAAATATATGCGTATACATGCATATGATTGCGTTTATCTAAAAGTTTGAACAACCTATTTCAACTACTACACGGACGTCTACCTACATATCGACAGTTCAATTCCAAACCATGCTATGTCGACTTAGCATGTTTTTAATATTTTTGCGTTTTTGAATTTAGATTTTTTCAACTTAAATTCTGTCAAATTTTGGTTGTGATTGGCTAGTCCAATTAATAGTTATAATCAACAAAGTTCTACCTCATATGGTTTTTTAGATATCGCCTGTAAACTTTAGGAGCTTTTCCTGCAAAACTCACTTTTTCGACTTAGCATGTTTTGGAATTGAGCTGTCGATATAATGATGATATACTCGTACATACGATTATGTACGTATGTTCATATGTAACTTGAAATATATATTGTAATACAGTCGGTTCGCGGTTAATCGAATAACAATTTTGATTATAAAGTTTTTAAATACAAGTGAACATTGGTGTACATAAATATTTATATTAAAAACAAGTAAGAAAGTATATGTATATAAAACAGTTTTTCAGACATGGTTGCTTTATGGGAGATTGATCTATTATGGTCCGATTATCCAAAAATGTTGTGCCTTGACTTCTGTGAATATAAGTATTATGTGTGTTAAACTTTATCTCGATATAAATACTTTACACTATGGTGGTGTAGGGTATAACAAATAATTCTATTTAAAACTTCGTATTTTTGAGCTAGCATTTGAACACTCACAATGCTCATTAATTATTTTAACTTTATCTTCAATATTTAAAACGTTTTTTTGTGTTTTTACCACTGGTACTTAGAGCTGTGTCGTTCATGAACGAACGGGTTAAAATGAACGGATCACTTTATTGAACGGAATGAGCCGGTCATTTAACTGAACGGTTTTTGTTTAATAGTGTACGGATCAATTTCGTTCAGCTGCTGTTTATCAAAAGACAAGAAGAAAATCACATTCAATAAGGGTTGTATTCATTCGTTCAAAGTGAACGAATCAGTCTTGGATAAATGAACGAAAATGACCGGGCACAACTCTACTCGTAACGATGCCATACTAAATATATTCAGATCTAATCAGCCGTACTTCCCAAATTTCAAAATTACTCTAATCACTTTTAAATGCTTCTGAGTGATCGTATACAAACAAGGGAATTCCCCGTTTTCATGTTTATTATATTATATGTATGAGTTTGAAGTTACATAATAAAAAATTCTGCCATCACGGGTAATAGAGGTAATCACGGTTAAGGTTATGTTAGGTTAGAAGGCCGGTGTGAGGTTGTCCCCACACCATCACCCAGAGACCAATACGGTCCATTGTGATGCCTTTCGGATGTATCTACTGCGGTTAATCGAAGCAAACAATTTGAAAACAAAAAACAATAGACTGATATTTTTCCATCACGGTTAATCGGGGTTACCGGTTAACCGAATGACGGATAATCGAGGCCCGACTGTAATTAATTAATATCTAGTTTGTCGGATTGAAGAGTAACAAATAAAATAAAAAATTTCGAAATATCTTTTAAGAATGAAAAAAGCATATAGAAAAATTTTCGAATTTGCAGAAATTTCAGCAAAAAGTTCTAATGGACTATTATAACCTTTAAAAATATTGTATAGAAACAGTTTTTTCATATACATACTAGAATGTAAGTATGTACATATTTCCTGTGTTATCTTGCCATTATTTTAATACCGTCATACACTTGTTTATCTATTATTTTTATTTTCTGCACTCTGAAAACATAGAAAACAAATATGGGAGAATGATTATTAGGTGTTATAATTACAATATAATGATGACGTCGTAAATTTGGTAAACATTGTGTTTTAGTAATGATGATCAACATCACAAAGATGTTGATTTTGTTTCTGGGGCCATTTAATGGTAAACTATCAAAAAATTAAGTTATCGACTTTTTTATATTTTTTGTGAAAATGTGTTGCTTAAATGCGACACAAGCAACATTTAACCATGTTATTTTTTAGCAATTATTTTTGTCTTTTAGTTCACTTGGTGCATAGGTATTTGTACAGCCATACACAAATAAATACATACATATGTATGTATGTACTTGCTTCAACATCATTTAAATACTCGTTCATATTCTGTTACTTTGGCTAAAACATGGCAATAATACAATGTTAAGAAGCTATAATCGTGTGGGAGTGTTGGGTGTATTGCAATAAAGTATCATTGCTACATGTGCTTGTTTTACTCCAAAATCAATATATTTATTATTGTAATGGAAATGGCATGTACATATGCACGTTTTTGGTATTACTATGATATCTAGTCTGGGCCACTCTACTTTATAACGCAAAAGTAACCCTAAACAACATATCTCGTGTTGTGCCACACTGGTAGCAATTTACACACCTGTACAATAAAATTACATAGAAATTAGAACAAGGAATTATGAATGAATACGTATTCGGATATGTATGTATGAGTTCGAGCATAATGAATACGAGTATTTATTGAGAACTGTTATTTTAAACCCGTTAATGCGAGTTGATTTTTTTTTTGTCTCGTCTAATAACTAATGACCATAAAAATATCTCTCCACGCCTCTCCCTGTTCGAGTAATATATTATACATACATACATATGTACATAGTTACCCAATAAGCACAAATTTTTTGTGAATTCCAATGTTGGAATTCGAGTGTGAATCCAAGCATGAATTACATTTGAAATCCAGTCTGTTTGAATTTTGTTCAAAAACAACAACAAATTTGTTTGGATCACACTGTTATTCATGGCTGGAAAAGTACTGTTTTGTTCGACTGTAATTCAATGGTTAATTTTGGGGGATTCGCTATTGAATTCAACTGTGTTACAACTGTAATTCAACACTGGAAATTGGAAATTGTGACTGGATTTCAAATGTAATTCCACTTGAATTTCAGCCAAAATGCTTATTGGGTAGTTAGTTATTTGAAGAGCATATTATTGAAAAATATTTTATATTCTTTCTCTTACTAATTGCTCTCTCTCCTTCTAATTGCAGCCAAAAAGACGCAACGAACGTAATATCCTTACATTTTATGAGAAAATTGCCGTTATACGTTATTACGATGAGACAAATATATCACGCAACAGTTTGGCCAAAATGTTTCACTGTTGCGCCACACAAATTCGACGCATTTTGGAGCGTAAACAGGAGCTCCTGCAACAGTTGGCCACTCTTAGTGAAGCAGATGCTTCGATTATAATCGAAGAAATGACACGGAAGAGACGTAAATTTGAAATGAGTGCCATTAGTTTCATATTGCATCAATGGGTGGAGAGATGTCGTCTAATGCGTCTGCGCAAAAGTATTACAAATGAGACACTTAAAGACACGGCTGTAAAAATGGCTGCCATTCTTAATCTGCCCGCCTTTCGTCCATCGTATCGTTGGCTTAATCGTTTTCGCGGTAAATACAAGTATAACGATGAAGATTTGGGATCTGGCAGCGGACCAAATACCGTTGAAGGTGAATTGGCTGTTGAGGACATTATTATTGAATTTAAAGACTCTTTGCCAAGTTTTATGCAAAAGGAAATCTCCGCCATTACTTCGTCGGCCAAGGTGGATGATGTTGCAGCGGCAGTTGTTAGTGAAGTGAAACGAACTGAAGTTCCAGTCATCATAAACGATGACTTTGAAATATCGGATGATGATGATGATGATGATGACGATATAAATGACAGTAAAGAGAACAATAAGAATCCGGTTAACAATGACGCCAGGGACAATGATGTTGAATTAATCGAAATTAAAACCAAAGAAGTAATTCTACCAATACCTGCAAAATTTACTCATACAGCTGAAGCTGAGGATTTGAAAAAAACTGATCTCACTATCGCTCAAGATTATCGTATGAATGCTGGTTCGGCTGCCTTGCTTCACAGCATATTTCCACATTTAGCTGTCATACACCAATTTGCCCTACTTAATTCGGATGTCAAAGCTTTGGAATTAATCTCCCAACTGGGTGTTCATATGAAAACTCAAGCAGACGAAGGTGCCTACAAGCAATTGTCGCTGGCGACATCTGTTAACAATGATGTAAACGCGGCAGATTTAGACACAAATGGTGATAATATATATCCCGACATTGATGATATCGTTTTGATTGAATAACTTCAATAACACGCTTTAAATTTAAGGTTCTATTTTCAATTTGAAGAAAACGTACTTAAGCGTTATTATAAATATGTATTTATTTCAATAGTTTTAAGTTGTATTTATGAAATCAGTTATTAGTTTGAATATGTTTAAGTGTCACATACATTGTTCAGTATATTATTGAAATCAATTTAATTCACTCTAAGAATAAATCTATGAAAAAGAATAATAAATTTAATTTTTATCTACCTATACAACATACAAAATGATTCAATTATTTTTTTAAATCTAATAAAATCGCTTCTAATTCTTGTATACTAGCCATGATTTTATGAATGTACTTTGCGCAATTTTGTTTAATGTTTAAAGGCTGTTTAATATTAATTTTTAGAAACAAATATTTGATAAACCCCTTATTAAAATTTACCGTCCTGAACGTAAACTTACAAACAGAAAATAAATATATATATATATATATTTTAATTTTAATTCATTTTAATTTATTGGTGAAAAACAATTTAAAGTTACTTTAATCAAATAATAATTTCAATAAATTTCCAACGTGAATGTATTTGATAAAACATTTTTTTAACTCTTTGTCCCGGTTTACATTATGAAATTTTTGTCGCTGCGATTCTTGTTGTATCTTCTTTAAAATTGTATTTGCGTCTACATTGTGAGATTTTTGTTGCAGAGATTTTTTGTGGATGTATACATGTTTTTATATATTTTGTAGCTAGAACATACCATACATGTATGAAAATAAAAAACAACGAATGAGGGAACAAAGCATGTCTCACGAGTACATGCATATGTGTACCCCTTTTTATACGACTCACCGCTCTCGCCTACAAAGCAAGAATCGCAGCGACAAAAATTTCATAATGTAAACCGGGACTTTATAATTTTGATATAAGTATGTACATATAATAGCATGAGTGCATATTTGTTTCTCGACCTATTTTGAAAAGCAAATTAAAATCAGCTACTCAATACATTCCAATCACCCCTATCGTGAATAAAAATTCCACATGAAATTTAATAGGAAAAATGTGAAAAGGGAACAAATTTCATGTGGAATTTTTATTCACGATAGGGGTGAATATATTCTAAATATACATACATTGGAATTTGGTATTTAAATCGATATCGATAATTATAATAATAGCAATTTAATAAAAACGTACTTTCGTAAATGGCTTTGTTTGAGGAATGCATCTTGGTAATGAGTCTTAACTGTTTCTATTTATTTATTTTTATTACATTTTACTGTTTTATCAATATTTCTTATGTAATATTTGTAATTTTTGCCCTTAATTTTTCATACATAAAATTTCAATCAGTAAAAAATAAAAGTAACCACACTTAAACTCCAGTTCTTGATATATTTAACATTCACTGAGTTATTAACTATTGGGTGTATAACTTTAAAATGTTGGCTTTTCTCAAATGTTAAGTTTTTATTTCGAAGCATTCAAAGTATTGGCCATTGTTAACTATAACCTTTTCCCCATATTTCTAGCAACATATGGATTCCTCGCCACAATAACTGATTATCGTTTAAGGCCAAAAACGCATCAATCCAACTTCAGATACACTGTTCTGAAATGATTTTTATCCCAGAGCAAAAAAGCGTTTTGCATAGATCGAAACAGATATTATTCGGATGGGGCAAGGACTGGGGGCTACTTTCTAACTTGTTTCGAACAGATAATAGTTCGAATTTGTATACTTTATACATTGTATTTCGAAAAAGTTTGCTTTCGAATAGATCTACAACATGTGACCGAGAGTTGTCATGTTGGGATATTACGTTTTCATGCCTGGCGGCATTTTCTGGACGTCTTTTATCTAATGCTCGCTTCTAACGCACCAGTTGCATTCGGTACTGTTCCCTGACTTGTTCTGAAGTTAACAGCTTGCAGTTGTCAGTTGCCATCTGTAATATGTTTTTGGCAACTGTCAACTCCACTGAGGTTCGGTTGACATCCGTAAGTGAGAATAAATGACAGATGTTTAGTATAAATTACTAAAGACATTAACTGTGTGTGCAAAGGATACGCCATATGAATCCCTCATTTTTATGTTATACATCCTATATTAATTATGTGTTTGCCATATTTCAGAGTTATTTACAATAAATGGTTTGTTAGTTAAAATTTAAAATAACTAAATAAAATTACACCGATATCAGGTACAGATTAAAAAAGATTTTTCCATCTTTTTAATATTTGTATAAAGAAGAAGTTAGAGTGAAATATTCGGCTGTGCCGAATCTTTAATACCCTCCACCTAAATACAAATATTTATGGAAAAAGCTATTAATTATTAAATATGATTTTCAATATGAAAATGTTTTATTAGAAAATATGTATGTATGTATGTTATTTACAGTACAAAATACAATTAAAATACTAACCCCCTTATTCAAAAACGATTATTAAATTTAACAAACGTTTATTAAGACAGATTTGCATGTAAAAATTTGCTTAATAAACGTTTGTTAAATTTAATAATCGTTTTTAAATATGGGGGTATAAGTGCCGAAACTTTTTAATGTATTGATTGTTCAGAATTAATTAAATTCGGAGGGATATTTTGGATGATGTACCAAACAAATCATTCATTTATGGATTTTATAAACATATTAAAATTTTGGAATTAAATTAAAAAGACAATAAAGATGTATTCCAATATTTATAATTTAATTATGAATAATTAATAATTAATTTCTAGTTTTAAGCAATACATTTTCTATATTATTTGGCTTCTTCAGTTTACAACACCGAAACTTACCAAATTTTTTTGTGGTACATAAATATAATCTCGGCTACACTCCGGGCTAGCTAGCTGAGGATTAATGTCTTCGCGTACTTCAGACTCAACCATTTCTTCGTCGTTTTGTTCTTGTTCCTTTGGATCCTTCAATCGAATTAATCTTTTATAGTCGGAATATAAATTGCCCACTTCACGAGCACGTTCGTTCATTTCGTGTTTAACTTTAAGACAATTTTCACACATTATGGCATGCTGTCTTAATTGTTCGGGGGTTCTCTGAGGTACTACACATGTCGTGAAACAATCTTCGTATTTGCATTTCTTACAGAATGGCTTTAAGAAAATATTTTGTTTAGTTTTTTTGTGAATTTTAAGAATTTCATCTTGTAGCGTTAAAACTTTGGCTAGATTCGAGTTCTGTGGAACATCACAATCACTCTGATAAGCACAATTACCAGTACGCCATTCCGGTTGTGGTGAATTTAGGGATTCCCTCATATATGTGCGTATCTCATATGGATTTTTTGAAGGGCTTTGATTCGACGTAAGTAGTACAAATTGTTTATTCATTTTGTTTTTTTTTTAATTTTTTATATTTTTTACAAAATCGGTATTTAAAATAATCTTTCAAATATGTAACTTTTATAATTTTTTGTGTTGAAAAAATTTTATGCAAATTTATGTTTTTTAATGTTTTTGTTTAAGTTTGATTAATGTAAAAAAAAATTCAAATAAATTCAAAGAGAGTATGATTTCAGACAAAAATTTTATGAAGTAAAATTTTAAAAAGGATTTACTAAATTTCCAGTAACCGTAATGTTTATTGTGAGTGCGAAAAAATTTGATACCATAGCACAATATACGAGGTAGGAACATTTCGTAGAGTTTATTCCCAAAACGAATTTTGGAATTAAATATAATTCTTCTTCCACAATTAATTAAGAAATTTATATAATAATTTTATACCAATAACAGAAATAGAAAATTTAATAGTTTCTTTTTACAAGCAATAATATTTATAAAATATATATAAATAAATTAAATATTTTTATATAAAATTCAAGTGACCTTATTGCTTGTAAAAAGAAACTATTAAATATTAAAAAAAGGTCAAATAAACGAACTAAATATTAGAAATAGAAAATATTTTATTGTTCTCGTTATTCGATTGGCCATCAACGTAGTCATCAGTAGTTTTTTATGACAATGACAAAATTATAACAAAAATGTTAATTAACAATTTCCATACTAAAGTTGTGAAATTTTCGATTTTGGTAGATAAAGAACAAAATAAGGTTCACACAAAGCAATTCAAGTTTTAAGGACAAGTCTTATTTACATATGTATGTACATATATGTATGTATGTAGGTATGTACAATGATTCTGATGGTATTCTTGATGATTAAGTATTTTTGATGAAAATAATATACATACATACATATGTACATACATATAAACATATACATATGTATTATTATTTTGTTAAATAAAGTTAAATTAATATCTAGATTCTTAAATGTTAAATTTTAAATGAAAATGTAGAATTTTTATTCCAAAAATTAATAATATAGGTATGTATGTATATATGTAGGCATTAACATTTTTCTCATCACATATGTATGTATGTACATATTTTTACATTAGTCGAAAAGTGTACTAATTAAAATCAAAGAAAGTTAACTTTTGGTTTCAATTATTCATAGAACGCTGGTTGTTAGTGAGGTTTTCTGGTTTCGTTTGTTGTGCATTTTTGTAATAATATGTATTTGACAACGCAAGTACGTCCTGACGCAGGTATGTAAGTATGTCATTGATACAAATGTTCATCAATACATTTAAAGTGTGTGATTATCTACTTTATATTCATTTTTATTAGACAAATATAATATCCGAAACATTTCATTTTGTATAAATCTATATACCTACATACATATGTATATAAAAATGAATGTCTGTCTGTCTGTCTATATGTTTGTGCTTAATAGGAGGCCAAACCTTTGGACCGATCTTCCTAAAATTTTCACAGCATGTGACTCTGGAAGGAATATGAATATGAAGTTTTGACATCCCTTATTGCACGTACTGAAAAATCATTGAAAATGAAATCCAATAGAACAAACGAAACGCATGAAGAACGTTATTTCCCAATATTGAACGCAATTTTAAAAACAAGGAATGGCGTGTGAACGAGCATTACTTGCTGCTAAAAACATTGATGTTAATTCCATAAACAGTGCTATTTTGTACAAAATCGGTAAAACTGCAGCAACGTACAAGTCCATCGATACTGTAACGAGAGAAGGAAATGCCATTAATTATCCTGTTGAGTTCTTAAATTCACTCGATGTGCCAGGCTTTCCTACACATGTGCTATAACTTAAAATTATAGTGCCCATTATTTTACTGCGTAATATCGATCCACCATGGCTTTGCAATGGCACTCGACATGCAGTAAAAAAAAAATAAAATAAAAAGGGACAGATCTACTTTTTCCACGCATTCCAATAATACCAACAGATTTATAACTCGATTTTAAACGATTGCAGTTTCCTGTTCGTTTAGCGTTTTCGATTACTGTTAACAAAACTCAAGGTCAATATCTGCAAGTTTGCGGCTTAAATTTAGCAAATCCATGTTTCTTGCATGGACAGCTTTATGTAATAAATAAATTTTTGTAAATATTTTAAATACTTTTTATTTTATAACGAGGGGTTTCATTAATTTGAAACTTGAAAATTAATAAAATTTGGCAACTCTGTCGATTTGATATCCACAAATCATTCACACATCAAGTTGACATTCCTCATCAGCTGTTTTCATTAGTTATCTGCCATCTCTGTTGCTCCCATGCAGCTAAACGTCAAACAAAAGAAGATAAAACGTAAACAAAATACTGTAAATAAAACAAAGAAAAGCGAAAAGAAAGAAAATGTATAAATAAAATTAAAGAATTTTATGACTGTTTTTTTTGTGCTATTCTTTTCAATATTTTCGATTTACATACATACATATGTATATTTTCGCTGACATTTACTTGTAAGCGGTGGAGTTGAAAGTAGAAATAAAGTACATATTTTCACTTTATAAATACGCAATAAAAATTAAAACTAAACGATAAACAAAAGTTCAAATCTTGAAAAGTTGAAGTATTATACAATAAATATGAAAAAACACGGAATATTTACAAAAAAATGGCAATAAAAACTGACAATTGAGTTTTTTTTTAATAACAATCATACGGCTGCTGTATTTTTTCCATTTTTATCGCAAAAGAAAGAATCGAAAATTGAAAGCATTGCAACATATTTTCCCGAGTGCATAATAAAGTTAAAACTGTCACAAAGATAGCAGAAAATAAATAAAAGCCAATTATTGTTAATTGAAGATAATTAAAAATAATTTTCAATTTATCAACTTTTAATATAACTTTTTTGAAGAAGAACAATTAAGCAAAATGTGGATAGAACCTAAAGAAATTCTTTTACCATCGGCATTTTGGTAAGTTATTGTCGTCTACAATTGGCTAATCATTATACATATTATTTCCAATAATAGCATTGAGATTTTTTTTAATAAACATTGAATTTTTGAGTGTTTTAACTTTGCTTGTAGAGTAATTTTAAATGTTAGTATCATCATATGGGACAAAACATAAATACTACAGAGACCTATTGAAATACAAGTGTTATTATATTCGCACGGCATTTATAGTTTCATTATTACATATATGTATCAGTATGATTACAAAAGTTTCAAAGTCAAAATGATTGGTATATTGTTCAAAGTTTTTATTTAAGTATCGGGATATCACAGGATACACCGCTATCATTAGTACTATTTCATAAATGTAGATTTAATGTGCCTTTGCTACTTGTCAACGAAGGTTAGGTTCAATTAAAAACAACCTGTTTTGTACCTACTACTTATTTCCAAAAATAAGATTTTTTCTTAAAAAATAAGACTTTTTTGGTGAAATTAAGATTTTAAGCTGAAAATTTCTGGCAGCCCTGCTTCTCAGTATTAAAAGCAAAATTTAAGAATTTAAATCAACGAATTTGGCAAAATTTCAAATCAATTTGAATTTAGTAACAAAAATATTTTACCGTCATTATTGCAAAACTAACACTTCTCTAATATAATTCCTCAAAATAAAGAACAAACAAAATAAAAACCAGAACACACCATTGGTCATCAGCTTGAAGAAAACCTGCGTCAAAACCTTAAAAAAGGAGTATATCGAAAAGGCTTTCGACCGGGTAATATCGTCTTACATCATAGTTGAACTTAATGAATGGGGAATACCAACAGAAATATTAAAACTCTTGAAATCAATTTTACACAACCATAAGATAACCGTTAGATTTGGAAGTAATTTTTCTGCCACGTACCCTATGGACAACGGTATTCCCCAAGGCTCTCTCCCTCTCTGCAGTCCTATATTCCGTATATGCTAACTCTTTAGCAAGAGCTCTTGAAAATATACCCGGAATTGACTATGTTGGCATCTACGCCGATAATATATTCGCGGTAGCTTCAGGAGACCCAGTAACAGTTGCTTCCAATTTTGAATATTTAGACACTAAAGTTCACCAATGGGCCAAGAGCAGGGGAGCGGTTATTCCTGCCAACGAAGCTGAAATCTTTACACGTATGCAGAAAAATTAGTTGTACAGAAACTAATTGTTATATTAGAAACGTCCAACTAGATATTTCTGATGAAATGAAAATTCTGGGTATATACCTCACCAAAAATTTATTATGAAACTACCATTATCAATTAAACTTAATTAAATGAACAACCTCCTTAAACTAATTTGTTGTAGAGGTAAAGGCCATACATGGAAACGGCATTATAATATTTGTCGCTCTTTAACAATAGGGACCCTCCTACATGCTATCAGAATTTTCGGTTGGACGTCAAAAAGGAATATTAACAAATTTAACACCTCCATCAATACCTGTTTCAGAACTGCATCCGGTCTGCTTCGAACGACTCGGTTGGACAATTTGAGATATTCATCGGTATTCAGGGAAACGAAGTTGCATACCTTGGTGCTAAAAGGGCCTTAGAATTAGCAAAAAAACAGAAATTTCATGTTTTCCAAAAATCATAAGTAACCCCTTTAAAATGTTTCAAAAACAACAAAATACTGTTACAGAAAATAGACCGAAATATAACATAAATTTAACACGGCCATAATGTATTATGGGAAAATGCATTTTTAATTCGAAACATTTTTACGAAAAAAAAAACGGATCCAACTATATGTAGCAATTGGAATGAAAAATTTGACGGTATCACATATTCTAACTAGTTGCCCGATATCAAAGATGGACGAACCAGTGGAGGAAATACTAGACTGCAGTATATCAAATAATATTTACAAAATAATCAAAAGTCTACAGCAGCACAATATATGTACAAGATATTTAGTTTTTACGTTTATTCTTATTTTAATATTTAATGTAAATATTTTATTATTCTCAACAAGCGCTTATGGTCTGGTTACTGGCGCCTATTTTAGTATATATTTTTTAAATTTATTTATAAAGTATATTATATATAAATAAATAAATAAAAACCAGAACATTCTCTAACCTGCGATTAAGCAACACAAACAAAAAACTCTTCAAAAAACTGATATCTACACGAAGTTTTATGTTATATGTTATTGTACTTTAACTGTTTATATACTTCTTAAAGAACCATCAAATCAGAAGATTTTTCAATTATATATTATTATTATTAAACAAAGTTTAAAGTTTACCATAATATATGTATGTGCCTACATATAACACTATTCATCTACACACCTACTACACAATAGAGTCGGCCGAACACGAATGAAATAAGTTAAGAATTTATCGATATGTAACAAAGAAATATAATAGCTATCATTCATTTTTACTTTAATAAATTGTTTTGTTTATCTATCAAAATTTTGTGGAATATTGAGCGAACGAAACTTTTTTCCAGGGACAGAAATTAATGATTGTTATTAAAATTTAAAATAAAAAATCATATATGTACAAGGTACAAGTCCCTAATAGATTGGAGTATACCAATAATCATCTAAGCAGATGTACTCAGATCAGAAAACGAAATGATTTTAATTTCTGATTTTTTTAACCTAATTTTAATAATTATTGGTGAGTTTTATTTTTAAAATCTATATATATAAAAATAACTGTACATTTTGATTGTCACTCCATAACTCGAGAACGGCTAGACGATTTGCCTGGAATTTTTTTTTGTTAGTTTTGAAATTTTCAATAGATGGTTTATATGAAAAAAAAATCAAAAAGAGGACCACGAGGGGTACAATTTTTGCCTCTCTGAAACTCTGCTCAATTTTAATAAATTTTTAAACATAGATAGATCTGAGTTTGGAAGGACACAAAGGTTATATATTTTTTCAAAAATAGGGGGTAAAGGGCAATTTTTTCCTCTCTGAAACTATCTGCCTAATTCTAATCAAATTTAAAACATAGATAGTTCTGAGTCTCGAAGGGCGCAAAGGCCATGTATGGTATGGTACTTTTGGTACTTTTTATTTATTTTTATTAAGGGATAAAAACAGACTTTGTAACGGAACCAGACTTTCAATGAAAATAATATTTGAAGGCAAAACAACGTTTGTCGGGTCAGCTAGTTCCAAATAAAACTTATGTCTTGAGTTTTACTTTTTGTGCTTAGAAAATAAAAATTATTTCTGAGTTTTAGAAATTTTGTTAATTATAAAACATAATATGAAAATATATATCTTTTAAACACTGATTTGTTTGTGAAATAAACGTCTTTTAAAATTTTTAAAACTCTTGAAATATTACTAATAAGACAAAACTCACAACTTGGATGTTTTATATAGAAGCCAAATATTTCTACAAAATTGTATATTGATCTGTTCATTTTAACATTTAGATAATTTACCAAAAAACATATACATAAATGTTTTATCCATTTTAATTATTGCAATTTAAGGGAAACATAAGAATTTTCATATAAAAGTCGTTTATATTTATTATTTATAAACTTTATACATTAGTTTTATATTTATATAAAAAAATAAAACTCAAATCGTTAGTTACTGTGTCTGACTTTTTCTCGAACCTCGCTACAGCTAGGTCTTTATAATTTTCATAGGCATTGAATTAAATATTATAATAAATATTTTATTTAAATTATATGCAGGGTGGTGGAAAAACGTTCGAATTATTTTGTTTTGCATAAACGTCGAGGTCATGGCGAATCACGAGGTTTTGGTTCATTATTGGTGGGGACATTTGACAGTGTATTTGATACGAAACCAGCTCCATATCGGATATTACATCAAACTCCAAATTCAGAAGTTTCCTACGGTAAGTAGCTTTTTGGAAATATATATATGTAAATAATACACGTATTTCTGCATAAAATCCTACTGTTTAATAATAAATCAGTTTGCTTAACGGTGTGAGTAATGAACAGGCACAATGCAACCAGAATAAAAAATGATGCATTTTATTAAAAAAGGACGAATTTAAACATTGACATTGATGTTAATTATTGATAAAGAAAATTCTGCAATTGATTTAGCAATAAGTCACTATTTCGTCATTAATATTAAAACAAATAATTATACAATTGTTTTATAATAAGTTCTGTGTGAAATGTAATGCATACTAAAAAAAATTATTTGTTCATACATGTATGTATTTTCATTCTCCCTTTCAAATGTTCCAATTTGATAAGATTCAAGCAATTGCATTAAATTTTATTAAAAAAAACAAATAGTTTTGTAAAAATTTGAAACAAAGAATCGTTTACACTTTTCTTCATTATAACAATATTAGATTTGCAAAAATAATGAGCGAGTTTTTCAAAACTGCCTTTGTCTATGTTTTACGTTTGATCACAAGTTTGCATTTTGTTTTGTTGTCAAGGTTTCGTTATTATTTTTAGTTTAAAAATAATATGAAGAATTTTTTTTATCTAAAAATCTTTAAGTAGGTAATACATATTTAAAATATTTTAAATAAATTTAAATATTAAAAACTGTACTATATAGAATATGTTATTGTACCAACAAAAATATCTACGTACTTGTATATACTATTATTAAATATCTCTATTCGATCAGAAGTTTTTCACCACCTTAGAAAAGGTTATCAAAGTAATATTTTGTATTTTCATTATTTTATTACTTCTGCGAAATGAAATTTAAAATGTTATTTTTATTTTCCTGATATCATTTTGGCGATATCTTTATACAAATTATGATATTTTAAATTTATCGCCTAAAAAAATCCGTTTCGTAAATGTTGACCATTTTTCAACTGCTCAAGGATGGCATTTTATTTATATGTATTATGAATAATATATACATGTATATAGTATGTACATACATTTATAACTATATACTTATGTATATCACTATATTTAATTTAACAGAAATTGCTATTGGAATAACGGAAGAAGAAATATACAAAGATTGGGAGTGGTTATCCCAAAATCTATTTAGAGTATTAAATGAAATGGAAAGTGAAGATGAGATTACAAATTTCACAATATGTAAAATAAAATCTTTGTATACACAAAATAATCAAGATGAATCTGGAGATTCGGCAGATTTCAAAGTGATGCAATCCAAATTTCGACAATATTTCAATATGCCCGAAGAGGAACAATTAGTAAATTACTATTCATGCACGTAAGTTTAATTTATGATTATAGTTAACAAGTGCTGGTATTAAGTACATATAAGCATATTACAGATATATTAAAAATAAAATACCACGACAAGGACATCTTTATATATCACTTAATCATGTTAGTTTTTATTCGTATATGCTGGGTCAGGAGACAAAGAGAAGTATACGGTTCACAGAACTCGAAGAGCTATCTAAACATGCCAATATCATATATTTGAAAACCAATAATAAAATGCAATATAATTTTACAATATTATTCGATTATGTAGAGGCTTATGAATTAATAGAACAACTAAATAAAATGGCTATACAACGAATAATACAGGTACATAGTATAAAACCATTTGTCTCACGCACTTTAAAAAGTAATTGGTATATTAAATATATATTTTTAAGGATCCCGATAGTCCCATTATAGATCATGATTCCTCTTTATTGTTGCGTTTTGGCCGTAAGTCATCTAAAAAACCAGGATTGTGTCGAGATTTAACGGCTCGTCAAAAATCGGAAGAATATCGTGTATATTTCCGTTTACCACAATCAGAAATTATTGACGGCACTATTAAGGGTGAGTTTAAAAAATGACTACTACTTTTAAATATAAAAACAATTAAATGTCTATATTCCCCTAAACTTTCTAGCTAATTTATGGACATCGTATTCAAAACGTTATACCGGAGGAAATATTTATTTATCTACGAATTTCTTTTGTTTTACTAGTGAAATCAAAGATTTCGTTAGTGTGGTTATTCCTTTAAAAGTAATTAAAAGCGTGGAAAAAAAAGATGATGGCAATCATCGTTATGAAAATCAAATTGTTATTATAACTTCAGAAAATGTTCCATTTGTATTTGCTCAAATAGTCGATCGTGATATTTTAATAACAAAAATTACTGATTTACTTTCAAAATTTCATGTGTAAGTATAAACTCTTTAAAAAATCAATCTCCCCTCAAGTGATTTACAATGGTGAGACGATCATAAATAATTTTTAGTTAAATAAAGTTAAATAAATGTTTTACCTCTGATTTCAATGAAAATTACTACATATGATATATTTGCAAAGTATTCATATAATCATAGGCATTTTATGAAGACATTCCAAAATAAAAATGTTTTAAAGAGAATTTTCGTAATTAACTTTCAGTCCCATCAGCCGTGAACGTCCAAAATATGATATATCATGGAGTAAACAATCAGCTTTGATCAATACGTTTAAAACAAAATTTACTCCGGAAATGCAACGTATACAGGATGAAAAACTATCTCGTTGGGAGTCACATTTTCGTGATTACGGTCGCGGTGTATCAATGTTCCGTACCACAGCTGTTATAAATCTCATTGTCGAAGGAATTCCCGAAAAGTTGAGACAAGAAATATGGATGATATTTTCTGGTGCTATACATGAAAAAGAAATGCATCCTGGTTTATATGAGGATTTAGTAGAAAAGGCGGCGTGTATCAAACATTCGTCAACGCACGATGAAATCGAACGAGATTTACATCGATCGTTGCCGGAACATCCAGCTTTTCAAAATGATGACGGTTTGTTCGCTCTAAAGCGCGTATTGCAAGCATATGCATTAAGAAATCCCCAAGTTGGATATACACAAGCCATGAATATAGTAACTTCAGTATTTCTATTATTTTGTGATGAGGAAAATGCCTTTTGGTTATTGGCTAGTTTGTGTGAAAGTCTTTTACCCGATTATTACAAAGATAAAGTCGTTGGAGCCCAGGTATGTTATGGAAAATTATTTACAGCTTGATATAATTTATAAAATTATTTTTGATTTCCTGTTTAGATTGATCAGGGTGTTTTAAATGAGTTAGTTAAACATTATTTGCCAGATCTGCACAATCATTTAGATGAATTGGGTACCATTAAGATGATATCCCTGTCCTGGTTCTTAACTATTTTCATCAGTGTTATATCCTACGAAAGTTCTTTGCAAATAATCGATTGTTTCTTCTATGATGGAGCCAAAATAATATTTGTTGTGGCTTTACAAATTTTAGAATGGAACAAAGAGAAATTATTACGTTGCAGCGATGATGGAGAGGCCATGTTGGTACTTTCCAAATTCTTAGAAGGTATTTACAATCCCGACTACGATCTGCCAGTTGCAAATGACAAACGCAAACGTACACAGTCTGTGCAAACGTTAATACACGAAGCCTACACAAAGTTCGGTGATATATCTTTACAAAAAATAGAGGAGCTGCGTAATAAACATCGTCGATTAACCATGCGAAAATTCGATTTAGACAATGAAGAAACCATAGTTAAATTCCATTCGGACAATATGTATTTTAGCAATGAAGAGTTACGATTACTATTGGGTATTATTCGCGAGGAGAAGATGGCTTTTCGCAAAGCACATCTTCAGAAGTTGCAGGCCCATATTGGAGAATCTCCCATTTTAGTGCCATCGCCTTCACCTACACACCCTCGATTCGGTTTTCCCGATAACAACTGCAGCCGCTCTGAGGCATATAGTATTGATTTTGATACATTCCGTGTGTTGTTCTATGAGCTAACACCATGGCGCCCATGTGAAACGATTGATTTATCTGAAAAGTTATTCCGGGTAAGTAAACCAAAGAAAAAATCTTAAAATAAAATATTAATACATACTAAAATTTGCTTTCTTATTTTCAGCTTACCGACAAAAAGAGTACTGGCATGTTAGATTTCTCCCAAATCCTGAATGCTTTAGGTCTAGTATGTTCCAGTAAATATACTGAAAAACTTAAGCTTTTGTATATTTTGCATTTACCGCCTCTACTATCTAAAGTTGAGATCGAACAAGTAAGAAATCCGAAAAAGAAAACTAAAGATGATGCTGAAGAAGCCATCGAAGCTGAAGATTTCTTTGGTGATGAGCCCTCCGAATCGATCGAGGCGCTACCATCACCTACCGACAATAATTTCGATGAAAATGATTATGCTTTAATAACGGCTACACAAAAGCTACATTCACTAGCAGGCATAACAGGTAATACTTTTATGGACATCTTAAGGACACCCAATTTATCTAGCGCCTCAAATGCTTCATCAATGGCGGTCAATGCTAGAACATCAACATTTTATATAGATCTATCAGAAGACGAGAATAGCACTCCTGGGGGTGGCGGTGCCACAGCCATGATGGACGGTGTAGCACGTTCACAAAATGGTTCGTCCACCATAGCACAGCTGAAGCAGCAAGGTCGTTTTGAATCTATCGATACATTTTCCGATATATCAGATTTGGGCGCTGTCAAAGTTACACCGCCACAATTAAATGTCGAAACAATATCAAACTTTTCACAAATCAGCGATCTAGTAGTAAATACAAATGCCAAAAGGGATGGGACTGATTCGAATACCGATACGAAAAGTTTGGGCAGTTTACGTTATCTTCTGGATCAGCCAGATGATACCAGTTCGCCTAATAAGAATATACCGAATATGAAGAAGACTAATTTTCAAATATTATGGAGAAGTTTAGCAGAAATTCTAGGCAAAACTGATGCAGACATGAATCAAGCTTGTAAGTACTTAAAATTACTATAAAGATTTTAACCGCTGCCCAAATATTAAGTACGTTTTCTAAAGTAAAATTTAAAATTAACGTAGTTTTAAATTTTTTTTCAACAAATTAGAGTTTTTTTTAGTTTTGAATTATAAAATTTTTTAAGAAATTTTATTTCTTCAAAATAAATAGAAATAATTTAATTTATTCGGCAGAAAGCTGTCGCAACTAACGTTTTGTTTTATATAATAAAAAGTTTTATATTTTTTTTAAATTTAAACTTGAATGTTATAAATGTTTCAATAAAAATAAATTTATTTATTTATTTATAAGTTTTATAAACATAATTAATTATGTATATAAAAAAGTAAATATAGAACAACTTGTATCTAGTGCAGCAAGGAATTCTGTTTCAAGGGAATTATTTATGATTGCAAATGAGGTAGAATATGTTGTTTTGAAGCCATCCGTATATGGAATTTTCCAGTTGCGATTTTTGTAAACTGAAGATATTTCATTGAATAGTTAAATATACTCAGTATTAGACGTTCAATCTTTGGGTAAGTGGAATGAAACTATGTAGTATTTTTTTTTTAATTTCCATGGGGGTTCTATGGCTGTATATATTTTATCGGGTTTTAGTTTAATACCCATTTCAGAAGCAAGATTAATCGTCAAGAATATAGAGGAGGGATAGCGTGGGATCTTTGCGATAACAGGTTACTTACTTTACATAGAAGGCTCCGTTCCGAAGGGAATATAATTTTTGTAATTAGATTAGTGGTTAATATTTTGAAGCGTTGTTTTAGCGATGGTAAACCTGATTACGCCTTTAAATTTGCTATTGGTGTTGTTTTAAGAGCTCCAATTGCTAGTCTGATAGCTTGATTGTAGAGAGGGTATATTTTTTTAGTTGGTACATATTTAGGATAAGATTATACTTCGTACAACATTCAAAGATTTAATTGGATGGGTGTTACCGCGCCTTGTTGTTATGCATTTTATAAGGTTTAATCTTTTGAATATATTGTTTTTTTAGCTGTTCAATGTGAGTGTTCCAGGAATAAGTGCTGTTAAATATTATACCCAGTATTTTTAGTGACTCGACTTCTTTTATTAAAAGATATTTTTGCACCGGTCTTATCACAACAAGTATTTAATGTTGTAAATGTTTTTGTTAGATATTATGGTATTTACTTTGTTTGTGGTAATTTGGAATAATATTACAGATAACGGGGAACCTTGTGGGATTCCATTGTGTAAAGGGTTGATAAATGAAAAGCAGTTATTTACTTTCTTTTGGTTAGAAATGCGTATATATAATTGATTATATTTTTTCCAAGTTTCCATTCTTTCACAAGAGAGTAACCCCCCAGATTGGCAATTATTGCAGAGTTTAAAGTTGTTGAGTTGTTTTGCTCTATATAACCTATTTTATTTGAAGTTGATCCCATTAATTTTATGTACATTTTGCCAAATTTTTTGATTGGTGTGTGGGGGTTTATTTGTTGAGTAAATTGGAAAAATATTCCCTTTTGGCAAGTTTGCTTTTAAATTTGAATATTGCATATGCTTTTAAATTTTCTGGAGTAGGATGTTTTTTGAATTAGTTCAATAACCATTGTTTAGTGGCTCGAATATTTTGCAATTCGTTTGACCACCATATTTTTGTTTTTTAAGGTTATTGAAATGTGGGATAGATACGTTTGCTGCTGATTTTAAAGTTTTTAAAAGACGTTACTTGTTAAAATTTGGGTTGGCACATTTTTTTTAAATTGTTGAAATTATGACCACTTTGCTTTTGCAATATTATAACGGGTTTTATTTTTACGTCATTCTGCTGTGTGGGTATATTATTCCTTATAGCTTGCGAAATGATCACTGCCATGTAATTGAGAGTCAATGTTTCATGTTCAAAAGAAGCCATTGAAAACCATTTGTGTTAAGAAATATATAAAGGAAGAATTCAACAAATTGAAACCCTAAAGCTTGCAGCAAAAGCATTAATATGACGTATAACCAAATCGTTTATTGGTGATACTATTTGGACACGCTTTATTTGTTTATAAATTCGCATTTCCAATAACATGTGCGGTCAATGAACAAAATATTACAATATTAAAAATTTATGGACAGCAAATGTATTGAACGTCAATCTACGATGACGTGGTGTTTCCGAGTTCCAAATGGAGCAACATCTTATAAAAAAATTGCAAAACTCAATTTATATTGCAAAAGAAAAATCCAAAATAATATCAATTTGCTTTATATGAAGAAAGTCGCACAAAAAACATTCAGATTATCTTTGAATCTATAAAAAATAATTTATTTTTTGTAACAAATTCTTAAGAGGTGTATCCTTTAAATGCATTCTTTTCTTTAATAAATTTTTACTTTAAAATTCCCGGGATGAAATTTTTTATTTCCGTTTCCGGGGGAAGAAAAAAAGCCTAGTTCTGTGATAATAAATTATTTATGTGTATAAAGGCTTTGGTAAAAACATATTTCCAATGACATCACCGTGTTAAAATATTGAGTTAAAATGCTATTGCGTAAGTAGTGATGTGTCAAATATTAGTACATATTTTAACTCATTACTTAGGCAATTAATCTGTAAAACAGTTATGAACTTAAAAAGAAAGGATTTATACCAAGCATTTTTTTAAATTTTTACTCGAAAAATGACTACGGTTTTTATTTGCACTGGGCTCAACTATTATTAAGTTTTTATAATACGCTTGTTGTTTGCTTCCGAAGATTTTACAATTAAATTATCATAGCGTGAAAAACATGCGACCTGAATTTACTTCATGTTAAACTTCTGTACGTAAAATAACTAGCCTTAGAATTCAAATGATTAATAAATGGATTAGTGAACATTATTGTCTCTGCAGACGATTATATACTGAACTCTATTTTCACCAAAATACATGTTCTATTTACAAATTATGATGTTTTTAATTTTAGATGAAAATCTTTTAGAGTTGGGCAAGGACAATATAAGAAAAGATTCCAGTTTGGAAAGTTTTACGCAACTGAATTTGGGTGCCAATGAAGAGGTAAATATATATTTATTCTAATTATTAGACTTTATTTCATATTTTATAAATATTTATTTGGCTCCATCTATAAGCATACGTTTAAAAATATATAATTTTTAACGAAATTACATATAAAACTACCAAATTTATAAATATTTTAATTATAATAAATATTTAAAATTTATAGCAATATTAAATAAACTTGTAGTTAACGCTCACCACAAGTCTAAATTTTAAAACATGACAAAACGTACGCAGTATTTTTGTATTTTTGTACGCAAAACGCAGTTCGTTATTTTTTTATCTTTGAAATGTCATTATATCTACAAATATATTTGGTCATTTGTTTTCAGCCTACAAAAAACAAAGTTTTACTGTAATAACATTATTTATTTCTTTGCAGCCTGATTCAAATGGAAATCCTACCACTCCATGTGAACCACTAACAACCACAAAATTATTCGTGGATTTAGAAGAGGAATTGAGACAAGCTCGTTGTAATGGCGGTGCAGATGGGACGTTAACATCGAGCAACCAGAAATCCAGTAAAAATACCAGTTGTAGTAATAGTTCATTAGACTTTGATGATTGGGAAATATCTATTAATCAATTTATTGCCACAGTTTTAGCAGTAACAACAATTGTTAAAGGGTTCTACAATCGTACACCCATCAAAGAAAATATTGCAAAAATGCAAAAGAACAGGCGTAAATGTATATCATCGAATTATTAGTTATTGAATACACGCAGTGTGTAAAAGTGTACCATAAAAACAAATTAAATTGTTTTTTTATTATTCAAAAACGATAAGCAAATTAAATTTAATTAAAAAACAGATTTTGCATGCTAAAATAAATAAAAAATACAAACAACAGCAATCATTTAATGCAAGTTTTTATATAGATTTTTTGATCATTTGTTTTTAAATATATAAAAAATTTAGCTTTAAATTGTCTTTAATTCAGTTTGTATCATCTTGTTTTTTTGCCTCACCTTTAATTTTAACTTGAAAATAAACATGTCTTAATAATTGTCCAAGCTTGGCTTAGTAGCGAAATATCGAAAATAAAATATAAAGAAGACCTTAAGCTTGAACAATTATTAAGATATTAATAAAAAAAAGAAACTATAATAATAAATCTTGAAAATAAACTTCTTGATTTCTAAATTAAAAAAATGTATGTATCTAATATATTTTTTGAGTAATCGTTTATATGGTAATTAATAGGAAATGTAAAAGAATAGTATAAATGTTTTTTTTTAGTGATTAAAGTGAAACTAAGGCAAGGGGGGTGTTTTCTTTTTTAATATAAATGGTTACATACAATATTATATTTATTATAACGTAAAATTTAATCATAAATATACCTACTATTATTAACAATGCATATACATAAATAAATGTTGAAATATATAAAAACAAATTTGATTTTTTTTATTGCAAATAACACAAAATAAACTCTTCCAAAGCTAAATACAAATAAATATATGGCAATACTAATTAGCCGAACGTAATAAGCATAGATATCTGCGAATAATTATGTATATATATATATACATATATAAACAATCAGGCCCAGAATATATGTAACAGGATCAAATGTCTCTTTGAAATACTCATTAGACAATCACATACCTAAATAAGTGATGTCATATAGATCATATTCATACACAATCAACCCAATCATGAATAAAAAATCGGTGGGAAATTTTTCCCTTTTTACTTTTTTAACATTGAATTTGAATAGGAAAAATGGGGAAAAAAGAAAAAACTCCCGCGGAATTTTTATTCATGATTGGGCTGTTATTCATACCAGGAAGAAGAAACCTATATATGTATAATCTAGAAACCTATATATACAGCCCAATCATGAATAAAAAATCCGCGGGAGTTTTTTGCCTTTTTATTTTTTTAACATTGAATTTGAATAGGATAAATGGGAAAAGGGAATAAACTCCCATGATTGGGCGGATAATATAATATAGAATTAAAAAAATAAACATTTTTTATATTTGGTTTTACAATTATATATTTATTTTTAATTTTAACATTGTTGTTGCATTCATTAAAAGCAGTTTATTGCATAAATATTTCAAAATAAAATATTACACAAAAAAACATCAATATTTGTTTTTCTTTTATACTATATAGATATAAATATATTTTAATGTAGATACATCTATAAACATACAAACAAATACAATAATATTATATGTAGATACACACATAAATTATATTAAATATACTTTAAAGTAATTTTACTGAGTAAATCAGTTCTATTTGGTTTAGTTATTAGACGGGGATTTTTGCAATATATGTATCTATGTTTGTTATTAGTTAAGTTTTTACATAATCTCTATTTTAAATATGGGAATGCTTTTAGTTTTAGCATGAAATAGGTATGTAGATTATTTAAGGTACAAAATTCGGTTGGTATTTTTTTAGATACAAGAAAAACAATATTGTAGCATATTTCTTGTACTTTATTATATGTCAAAGATTTTAAGTTTTTTATTACAGTTTCTATATAAATAAAATAATCAAAATACCTATATGTTGGTGATAATAAATCAAACGATTAAGCAGTGACTAATCATATACCATATACAGAGTTAAGAACGGAATAATTTAGCATATGAAAATCTTTTGAATATACATACATGTGTATTTATTACAATTCAACTTTTTCGTTAAAAGATATACTCATTCTTTAAAAGCTATGTTATTAATAAAAAATAATCTTACATATCTGTGGGCAAAATATCTGGTATTAAATATTTGCACAAATCAATCTCATCATTTACAAATACAACTTTCTTTGCTGTGTTATCATCAATTAATTGACGAATTAATGGCCAGATGGTAGAGAAGAGGCCAGGAGAGTTGACTATGAGACAAACGCCCAAACGTTCCGGGTAATGCTTACTCAACAGCCAAATCATATTCTTTACTAATTGCATATCCAAGCAGGATGTATTAAATTCCGCCAAATCAAAAACAATGCATAGATTATCAGTGACCTCTTCAAAACATTTCTTACAGGCCTCTTCCAAACATTTAACGATGAATTTCGTAAGTTCATCTATATCACGGTCGCTGGAATTGTGGTTTTTGGCCGGTATGTAAATAACAGGCCGACCTATGCAATCACGATGTCTTAAAACTCTTGCCTTATTATTGTGTTTATGCAATTCCGACAAATTTTCCAAATTTTCAACTCCATATTGTTCGCGCCATCTGTTAGTTTTAAGTATAGCCTGCCAAGGAAACGGAAGTTAACTGAAATAATTAGACAAATATATTAAAGAAAATTTACTTGAAATGCTTCATCAGTTGATTTAAATGCTCTTAAATAGCGTTTTAAGGAATATTCATTATGATATTGCTTAGGGTCGGCCTCTACTATTAACTTCATTCGTTCCTTTAAATCTTTCAAATCATTTGGATTAACAGGTGTAGCCTCTTCCTGTGACATATTGATTGACTCGTGCGATTTACCGATCGATATATGTATTTTATTTTATGTATTTTGAAATTTTTACGTTCTCTTATCTAAAGTTATCGCATAAAAGCAATAAAAAATCATATAATAAGGTGCGTTGTTTAGTAATATATGTCGAAGTTCTTTTTCTATGGAATAATTATTAATAATTGATATTTTCGTTTTTTTTCGAATTCCTTTTAGTTTGACTTTTACCATTATGTTTTCTTTGTCATATACACAGATATTTTTTAATTACAGAAAAGTGGTGCCAAGTCTTCAGTTCTTAATACATGTAGGATCAAGTACGGTAACATAAGTTTTCTATCCCAACAAACAAAATATTATTAATAAATAATTTTGTGTTTATATTAAAAAAAATTGGGATTATAGATTTAAAATGCTTAAGTCAATCGAATTTCGAAACATTTGTAAAATATGTTTATTTTAAAAGTTGTTTATTCATTCCTTTCTGTCAATGCTGATTGAACAAAGTATACTCGGTAGCTCATTGACTTGCTAGATAAATGTAAAAGAATATACAAAACACAGATTCTAATCTTCGCATAACTTAGAAAATTCGAAAATGAAAAACACACGTTATACACAAAAATGTTTATATTTAAATCTGTTTTTAAAATTATGTATAGTGTACATTATTGGATTAAAATACCTTCTTTAGTTTTTATTGCAAAAATTTTATTAAACCGGCAACTCTATCATTACAGATATGAAGTGGCAGCTTAATAAATAATTAATAACTGTGGCAACACAAAATTCCCTCGTGTTTCGTTCGCTTGTTCGTCATCATCAGTGTGGTGTGAAATTTTTATTTATAACAACAGAAGAAAAAATATTTAACTGAAAAATAAACGCGTTGGCTGTATAAAAAATTATTTGTTATACTCTATTGATAACTTTAACAAACATATTAACCATTGCATACGGAAATTAATTGTGCAAAGTTGTGCATACATACGGGAATTTGGTATGCTTTTTTGTCTCTAAAATTTTTGTGTGTGTATTGTGTGTAGTGTATGCTCCCACGAGCTTGCTTCATTTTTGCTTGTTCTGGACATTTTTAATCGTCTGTCTGCCTAACTGATTGATTACATTGGCATTTTGGCGACTAGCTTTCTGACTGACTAGCTGGCTGGGACAAACAAACAACTATTCTATTTAGAGATTTGTCTTGTCTAATAGTATTTCCCAAAAGATACTTCAAGGTCTTTAAAGGCGCAGACAGAAGCAGCTTTTTAGCTGCGCACGCATTTAAAAAAAGAAAAAAGTGATTTAATTTGTTTTTAAATCTCCGCTGCTGTTATAAACGGAGACAAGAAGCAAAGGCACAAAAGCAAACGAAACTAAGAAACAGAAAATTGTCACAGCGACTTCTTTGTTGAGGTGATTGTTTCACCGTGTGTTCTCCCCTTCACTCCTAAGTTATTCTCTTTATCTGCTGCAACAAATGGCTGACGTGAGTGACCCCAATGAACTCTTTGTTCTTGAGTTACACGAGGATGAAAATCCCCGTGATTCAGATGATGACAAAATCGAACTGGACGATGTAAGTATAAAAACTAGACATTTTAGTAAAAAAAAACTCCAAAATAAACAAACAATTCCAAGTAAAAATTTTGTTTAACCAAAATCAAATGAAAACATGCTGTTGCTGTCGTTAATTGCGTATTAATACACATACAATCGAACACAATACACCAGCAGACAGCATTAAGAATCATGAGTAAATTAATTGATAGACGGAAATACAGAAAAAACTGAAAGAAGGAGATACAAAACTTGATCAAATTCTTAATGCAATTTACTTTTTTTTTATTACTTTGTATATCTATGTATGAATGTATGTACAGTATAGTCACAAATATTTTTTATTTTTTAACCAGATACCTATCTATCTATTTAAACTTATTAAAATCACTTATTTGTATTTTGCCATTTCTTGTATTATGTTTTGGCAGTACTTGTATCAAAAATATCTGTTTTTTTAATTCTAAAACATTCTCTAAAATTATCAGGTTCACGTTCTGATTGTGCAAATACCTACATATGTATGTATGTATGTATGTTTATCTAGACCATACCAGGAATCGCTCCCAATACTTTTTTTCCGCCCACTCTTAAAGAATTGTGAGAAAAGGAGCAAAGTCCTTTTTTAAATTTATAAGGTGATTTTTTCGAAAAACCGTTATAAATTACAAAAAAAACAAACTGTTAGAACTTCTGAGTATACGGCATTTATCTAGACCATACCAGGAATCGCTCCCAATACTTTTTTTCCGCCCACTCTCAAAGAATTGTGAGAAAAGGAGCAAAGTCCTTTTTCAATTTTCAAGTTATTTTTTCCAAAAATCTTTATAAAAAAATTTTTTTAGTGTAATATTTTTACTTATTTAAATTTTCTGAGACATTTTTTATAGATTCTGATTTTTTTGAATTTTGTCGGACTGTTTTTGTGTTAAAATATCATTAATAAAGTTATATATCGAATTTTGAAAGTTTAACATTGTCTCTGTTAAATAGTTAACATGACTATGTTAACATAAAAGGTTTGTGTCTAGGGAGTTAAATTTCAAATTTATCTTCACGCATATCAAAATTTCATGGTATTATCTTGCAATATATTTGAAAATATTGCAATAAAATGGACAAAAAATGTCTCACATATTGGTTCAGAACTCTGGTTGGCCTAAACCGATTTTGCTGATTTTAAATAGCAAACTTCTCGAAAGCATGTCTGACAGAATTACTGAAGATTTGGATCCCGAATATATCTGGGGACTTCAGAAAATTGATTTCAACATCCAGACAGACAGACGGACATGGCTTAATCGACTCCGCTATCTATAAGGATCCAGAATATATATACTTTATAGGGTCGGAAAATTATATTGTGGAAATTACAAACGGAATGACAAACTTATATATACCCTTCTCATGATGCTGAAGGGTATAAAAAGAAAAATATAGAATATAGGTAGCGTCGTTCACATTGTTATTAAAAGAGTTTCCATATTGGCCATAAATCCCCAACAGTAAAATTCAAAAACTTTGTTTTTTGAGTTAAAATATTTTTTTTTATAGATATGCCTACCTCTACTAAGTGACCAAAAAGGTCTTAAAGGAAATGGTCTAAAGTTTCTTTTGAAAAAAAAACGCCATTTTGAAAAAAAAATGGGGGAAAATGAAAATGATACATGTGCAAAATATTGAAAAATCTTATTCTTGAGTTAAAAAATAATTTGTTTGATAGATATCCTTCTCGCATCCCATTAAGCGATTATGAAGGCCTTAAAGGAAATTGTATAAGCTTTCTTTTCAGGGCCCATTTTGAAAAAAAAAATAATTTTTAAAAAAATATTAAACAATTTTTTTTTGGAATGATTGAAGAAATAGCTATCTAAAGTACTTTTTTTGCTAGGACCAATAGGTGAAAAGTTACACTGATATTAAAAAACCCCTTTATGACCAAAATTTCCAACTTTGACCGCCTCTAACTACTGCAGTTCTTGACTGACTGGTCTACTATCCAATAGTACTAACCTTGGTGCAAATTTCATGGTTTCAGTATTTTTGTTAAGGTTCCTACTCGCTCCAAGTCGCTTTGTTAGATATTCTGACTATTGACTATTATAGCCACTCACCTTGTTTACAAATCCTATATGCATTGTCCGCCCACGTTACCTCTATTCCCGGAAAACTGGACTCATATCTCAGAGAAGTCCAAATTTTAAAATTTTGAAAAACCTTATGCTATCGGTCCATTTTTCTGGGTTGATTTTGTACACAATTTTTTTCAAAAATACATTTTTTTCAAATTCGATTTATTCAAATTCCAAAATTATTTCAGAAATTCGACTAATGTAGTCTCATTTAGGACCCTTTGGACTACCCTTTCTATATAGTGGGATACGTGTGCAACTCGATATTTGTCCAAATTCTTCTAGAGAATTTCATCCTAAAAGTTAATTTTTTCAAAAATACATTTTTTTCAAATTCGATTTATTCAAATTCCAAAATTATTTCAGAAATTCGACTAATATAGTCTCATTTAGGACCCTTTGGACTACCCTTTCTATATAGTGGGATACGTGTGCAACTCGATATTTGTCCAAATTCTTCTAGAGAATTTCATCCTAAAAGCTACATTTTTTAAAATGCAAGTAAATTTAATGTTAAGTGCTTAACAGTGGTCTGTTGACTGTAACATTATCAATGTTAGCAAATATGGTTTTTGTCTTTGCTACTCAAATTCGAATTTATCTTCACACACATGCAATGTTTACATTATAACAGAACTCTGTTAACTTTAAAAGTTTGTATTTAGGGTTATAAATTTAACTTCACACACATATTATATTATAGGTATTCACGGTACCATTTTCAACCCCTGGTAAATTGCGAAATTTTGTTGTTTTTGTGTCTGTACCAAATCTCGAAATTGTTGACTCGAAAGACTTTCAATATAATGGACATTTCTAGGCTAAATATTCAATTTGTTTTCATTAATATTAGGTAGGCAATTGTTTTTAGTTTAAACATTCCAAAATTGTCTTGTTTACTAAAAATTCTTTCTTCAACAAAAATTTTTTCAGAAATATTCCCATAATTTACTACAATCAAACATATTCCCACGAAATAGTTTATCAGTTGACACAAAATGTTCCCAAAAAAAAATAGATGTAAGAACACGTTTTTCCGTCATTTGAATCCTTCTAAGTGATAAGATACTCTACTTATTTTGGGAATTGTTTATTCTATTGTATATTTATAGAAGGCTTGTAGGTGTGTTAAAGTTAAAATAAAAAATAAAATTTGATTAATGTGTCTGTTGTTGTATCAACTACCAATACTAAAAACATTGGCTATCATCAATTCAGACCGATATGTTTTAAACCTTCAAGACATATTATGATTATAGTATTAATGCAGTCAGTTTTTATTAGAACACATATGTATAATGTTTTTTATTCACCCCTATCGTGAATAAGAATTCCACATGAAATTTGTTCTCTTTTATTTTTTTAACATTGAATTTAAATAGGAAAAATGTGAAAAGGGAACAAATTTCATGTGGAATTTTTATTCACGATAGAGTTTTTCATATAATGATTTCATTTTTAAACGTTTGTTTAATTATTTACAGTTTACCAAGAAATAGTATGAAACATGAATTTATTTAATTCTACTTTGAATATACACTTGTATGTAATGGGTGATTTTTTTAAAAGCATTAGGAAAGTTAAAAAAAACACTTAAAATTCAGAAAAATGCATGAAATCCTTATTTGAATCGATAGTACGGTCCATATAATTTAATGTTTGAAGATTATTTCATGCAAATATTGACCTTGACTGCACCTCAAATGGTCCATCCGCTTAGTCCAATTTTGGCATAATCTTTCCAACATTTCGGCCGGTATCTCACGAATAAATGCCAATGTTGTCTTCCAATGCGTCAATTGAAGCGGGCTTGTCTGTATAGACATGAGCTTTAACATATCCCCACAAAAAATAGTCTAAATTGACCGGTGCCGAACGTGAAATAAAATGTTCACCGAACTCGCCTCTCAATAAGTCCATTGTTGCGCTTGCTGTGTGGCGGCATGTGGCACTGTCTTGTTGAAACCTCATGTCATGCAAGTCAAGCTCTTGCATTTTGGGCAAAAAAAAAGTTGGATATCATCTCACGGTAGCGCTCACCATTCACAGTTACGTTACGATTCGCATCATCTTTGAAGAAGTACGGTCCAATGATGCCACCAGCCCATAAACCGCACTAGACTTTGGCTTTTTCTAGATGCATTGGTAGCTCTTGCAATGCTTCTAGCTGATATTCACTCCAAAATCGACAATTCTGCTTATTTACGTACCCATTGAGCCGAAAATGAGCTTCGTCGCTGCACACAAAAAAGCGCGCGATGAACTTTCTTAACAAAACACGCATTTTGATAATAAAATTTAATAATTTGCAAGCGTTGTTCGTTTGTAAGACGATTCATGGTTAAATTATAGACCAAACTGAAGATGTTTGACAATGAAACAAAACACGAAACGTGCGTCAGCTGTTTAAACCAGTGTTGCCAAAAAGATAATAGCTAAAAAATCACCCTTTACAACTCTAAATCTTATCAAATATATGTACATACAAACATTTGTTAATTTTCTTAAGCAAATGATAAGAATTACTTAAAAATTCTTTACACTGCTCTACCGTCATTGTCAAAGTTTCCATAACATTTTATTTTCATTTATTAATTTATAACAACTTTTAAGATTTTGAATTATGAATTATACACTTTTTTAAAAGGTGCTTATTCAGGGGTGTCATAGAAACCAATATTGTCAGAATTGGTTTTAAAACCGACAAGAAAAAATGGCACTGCTACACGTGTAGCAGTGCCCTATGACACCAAAGCTTTTTTCTTGTCGGTTTTAAAACCAATTCTAACAATATTGGTTTCTATGACACCCCTGATTATATAGGATATTGATAGTGTACTTTAAGTAGAACTGTTGTGTTAATACTGAGTTGGGGCTACTTGATACCCTAGAAATTTAAAAAAAAAAAATTTTTTTTTAAATTAGTTTACGAATTACGAAAATTATTTAGATACATTTTACATAAATTGTATTGTATTTGTATTGGGTGGAATTTAATTTTTGAGTTTGAAAAAATAGTTTTAAAGTATTTATAGTTTTAGCAATTTAAATCCAAAAATAGACAAACAAATTTTAATAAAGGAAGTATGCAAATTAAAAACATGCAGGAATTTAATTTTTGAGTTAAAGAAATATATATTTTTAATATTTCTAGTTCTGAAATTTTCATTGTTTTTACATTTCAAATATTTTAAATTCTAACAGTCTAATTCATAAAAACTTATTAAGGGTTTATAACAGGCTTATAAAGCAAATATCCATACAAAATTTGCTTTATAAGCCTGTTATAAAACTTTGATAAGTTTTATGAATAAGGGGGTAAAAGAATATGCAATAAAATATGTTATATTATTATATTTATCGATACATAAATTTTTAAAAATTTCTGAAGTGGAGATATACAATAAAACTTTGGGTATTTAATTAACTTTATTCAAACCTATAATATTGTTACTTGTATGAGTTTAATATCTAATAGAAATTAATTGTAATATTGTATGTTGTAACTAGCCCATAAATCTAAATATTAACATATGTGTTGTAATAAAGATTATAGAGATGTATGTAGATGAGCAATGAACTGACTTTTATAAAGTCAGTCATAAATTAAAATATTTTTTTAGAAATTACCTAAGTTGATCTGATTTATACTAATATTTTTCACTAAGTTGTAATTTCTGTATGTATGTACATATACATATATGCTAATACACATAGACTAAGTTTTATAAATGCTACCGACGCTATGTTATTATTATGTACCACTTATGTAGGTATAATATTGATTTGCATTAATGAAATTGTTGTTGTTCTTTTTTATATGTATTTTTGATGTTATTAGTTTGTAGTGTAATCGTGTTTAGATTACGAACGCTATAAATTATGATCAATATGTTAATTAAGTTTTTGTTTATCTTTTTCCTATATGAATGATATATTTAAATATATTTACCATTTCGTAATGCAAGATTTCATAATTTTTTTTTACTTAATTTATCAACATTTCAAACTAATACCTGTTGTAAATCATTAAAAAGTAATTATACCATAAAGGTAACGCTCATAAATATGCAGGGTTTAATAATTGTTCTCCAATATTTAAATAAACAAAGCTGAGGGTTCGTAATATAAACAAGTGTAATAAGAAATTGTAGACAAATATTCTAACACAATAGTATTTTATTAAAATGTTGGCTCATATAATTAGAAATCATTATGCCAATATGCAGTACAAAGCTATTTTGATTAATTATTTACATTTTATGTAGTTGTTGTATACATCTGAGAATTAATTATTTCGTTTTTTCAGTATATAAAATTAAATAAAAATTCAATAAATATTTTTCTTCTACATCATTTCCAATTGTATTTTTGATACACTAAGAAATACTCTTCTGAGACCCAACAAAGTATATATGTATGTATATTCTTGGTCCTTACGAAATTCTAAGTCGATTGAGCCATGTCCAAAATATTGCTCAATTATACACAACTGCCTATAAAATTGGAATATCAATACAAAATTCAGCAGGAATAAGTTTCATGCAAATAGAAATCGCAAAACGAAATTTTTTTAGTTCGGTCCATGTTTGACTATAGGCCCCATATAAAGTTAACTTCCAAATTCACTTAAATACGTATAAAACTGGTATAAATAATGTTAAACGGCTAAAATTTGGCATAAATAATCCTTATAGGTAAATAAATTGTTGCACTAAATTGTATGGTGGTCGACCCATAATTGGTCATAGCTCCTATACAAGGACCACATCCGAAAAAGCCATTTATCTTTATATATATCGTATAAATATCGGTACCGACTCAAAACTTTGCACAGATCATTTACACATATATAAAAATCATCTCACAAAATTTTGTGAATTTTGGTCCATTTATCGAAAATCACTTTAATACTCTTAAATCTCTTATAAATAACGGTACCGATCCAAAATTTTACATGGATCATTTACATACATGCCAAAATCAAATTGCTGGATTTTGAAAATATCGGTCCATATTTGACTATATACTCCATATAAGGTCCACTTCCGAAATCTACGTTAATACTAATATATATTAAGATTATTAAGATAGATATTCGTAGATCGGCCCATAATTTGTCATAGCTACCATAAAGGAAACATTTCTGAAAAACAAATAAACCCACAAAAATGTCGAATAAATATCGATATCGAACCAACTCTTATATAGATCAGTAATTTTAATCCAGAAATCATACTAATATCGGTTATACGGCAATTATGCTACTGGATGAAATCTACTTCCGACCATACTAAACAACCATTTCTGTATTTCTTATTACGTTTAGGTGGAGGGTATTAAAGATTCGCCACAGCTGAATATAGCACTCTAACTTGTTAGAAGTTATTTTTTCTTACTCTAATATGCATCTCTAAAACATTTTTGAAATGCGTCAAACAGATAGTTTCTTTAAAAAGATTTAATAATTTTTCAAGTCTTATTTGTAATAAAAATCTGTATGTATAATTACCACTAATAATTAAAATATCTATTTATTCTTGTTTTAGGTTGACTTGGAACCAGAATTAAGTATAAATTTACAACAAGAGTAAGTAAAATTTATTTTCCTTTTATCAATTGATGCTAACCAAACTATACTTGTGAATCTGTATAAGTTAAAGATTACAAATGTTCTGGGTATAGAGTTGGAAGGATACGAAGAAAAGTCCGTTATCAAGACAATTACTCGTATGGAATCATGATTAATATTTAGTTGAATATAAATTAATTAATTATATTTCCGAAGATTCGTATTAATGGGAGGAATATTCAATATGTTGACACAATTAAATGTCTTGGTATCACTATTGAATCAAACCTTAGATTTGATAATCATATTGATGCAGTTATGAATGGAGCATACACACCTTTATATATCAGACATCGATTTCCACATGCCTTACTTATATCAAAACTTAACTATTGTCTTGAAGTTTATTCTGGGACCTTATATGTTAATTTAGATAGTATTGAGAGAATTGTTACATTTGTACATTTTTTGCTACATTTTTAATTTTTGTTCAAGTGACATTATTTCAGACATTGTGAGTAAGTTTCTAGGAGTTAACTCCAGGGACTATTTAAAGCTGAGACTTTTGCTTCAATTCTGCAAGGTAATAAGAAATAAATAGCTTCTCCTTTATTAATTCGACTCGCAAAATGATATTTATGATAAGACCTTGCCGTTTATCAAGAGAAAACCAACAAACTAATGAAATCTCTTGATATTTTTATATCATATCGAAATCGATATGTATATCAAACAAATCAGCTGCTCAAAAGTAATTATCTTTGTTACTATTCAAATATAAATTACAAATCTATGGCCATTTTAAACACATTTTTCTACTTAAAAACTATTCTCCTTTTCCGGCTTTATGGATTCAAATACGAAAACAGTCTTTCTATTTAAAATAATTATGGTACTTATAGATATACATATAATCTAATTTTTTATTATATATATTAAAATATAATTCAATAGTATGTGAATATAGATTTTACAATACATGTATTATTGGCCGCGAAGACTTTATATGTATTGAAATAATAAATTAAATTAAATAATAAAAAAATGCTGAAAATTAATATATATTTTCTCTACGTCCTTAAATACCGCATTAACAACATTTTTGTATGTTGATGTTGCCCTTTTAAATGTTTTAAATTGAAGATATTCGTGTCACCGTTTTAACCTTAAATACCGCATTAAAAACTCCATCAATATACCCTAAAGAAGTTGCCAGAAGAGACCTTCACAAATATATTAGAATAAGGAGGACACACTTATGTACATTACACAGCAACATCTATTTAATCCATCACGCCGGAATCAGTGCTAATTGTGTAATGCCAATACAATTTTAACCATATACCACTTAATTTTCAATTGCATCCATGTTTAACAAGCACAAATACACATTTTTGGTAAAATCTGTTTCTCTGAACTAATTTTTAAAAAAACTAGCTAACCTAGCCCGCGTTGCTGATCCCAAGCAAACATTAGTGTTGTATTACCACACAATTTAAATTGAGCTTTTAACGAAATGTGCGGCTTTTAAATAAAAATCTAGGGAATACCAATCATAAAGTTTTTTTTTTTACAGAATAACTTACAAATGGTGTAGATATGGGCTCAATCAAAAAAGAAACGCATGTATTTAAAGCAAATTGGAAATTATAGTTATTTATTACTTCATCTTAAAGCCAGCGGATAGACAATGTATTTTGTTTTTTTATTTGGTGTAAAAACGTATAAATTTTTTGGCGTGCCAACTCGGGAGCAAGCCACATACAATTGGCCGTGTGAAAAACATGAATTTTCCAAAATTAGGCCAGCAATAGTCAATGATTGGCTTTGTGATTTATTGATGGTAATAGCAAAGGCAAGACTTTAATATATGATATTCAAATATATCTTGTGTTATCGAATGATGTAAATATTTTGTAAATAAACCGAAAACTCGGTAGGTATATGAAATTTTGAAAGTTTTAAAATTTTGACATTGGATCATTATTAACACAGGTTTTTTGTAAATATCTTCGGAACATAACCGATTTAAGAATTTGATATCTCGTTTTGAAAAACATGACAACGGCTTAAAAAAAATAAAATAAAAAAAAGTGCACACTTTTTAATAATTTTATTTCGCTTTTTCACTTTTAATTTTGTACTTTACTTACGTTATTTACTTTATTTAAACTTTAAATTAAAAACTAGTAATATAACTTGATTTATAAAAAAGTGACGCTCAATGCAAATTGTGGCGTGCCAACCTTTCTTTGCAACGCCAAATTCGCACTAATTAAATTTTGACGACTATAACAAATCAAAACACAAGAAAGAAACGCAATAATTCGAAAACTGTTATTAAATGTTGCATATTTACTTTTTCTTGATTTTATTTTGTTTACTAAAAATTCTAATGGGGGACACATGCTTTTGTATGGAAGCAGTCAGAGGGAGAAACAAAACACCATTCTGAATAAACAAAAAAAAACAAACATACAAATTTTTTTGCTGCCGAATACGATCTTTTTCTCTTTTTTTCTTGAAGTAGTTTGGCATCTTCTTTTGCTTCATCTGCCTTCCTTTTGCGATAGGCCCGCTGTCTTTCAGCCTCCTTTTTTGATGCTCTTTTAGTTTTGCTTCGTCTTTTTAACTCTTCCCGCCACCGTTTCATGGTTTTACGACTATTTAAAATAATCTAAATAGAAAATTTGCATTTAACATTGATTTTGATGCATTTAATTTCAATTATCGTACTTACAATAACGTATGCGACAAACTTTAAAAGGTAATAACTTTTTTTTATTTCGGTTGAAAAGGAAATTTTAGTTAATATCTTTAATTGTAAGAATTCTTATTTTAGAATTGTAATCTTCTTTACCTGCGACTGCCCATATACAAATGACATAGTTAAACAATGTTTTTGCATAACGTACGTGACATTAGAATACCATCAAAAGCAAATAAAAAAATACCGTTTTTCGAGCTCGGTTTTCTCATTATTATAGTTATTTGTTATTACAAATTTACTTTTAAGATGTAATTGTAATGTTTTAAATCTATTAATTTAGTTAATAGCAAAGACAAAATAATTTATTTTATTTGCAAAAACTGAGTCGAAGAGACATTCAGTTTTTCTCTTTCATTTTTGAATTTTAAAATTCCAATAACCTGTAAATACTTCCATATTATGAAAAATCGAATATTTTTCTCTTATTAAATTATATTAGAAACATTTTTCAAGTACTCTTATTTTTTTGGTCGTGGTTGACATTTTCTTGGAACTACCCATATGTCATTGGTAATGCAATATGAAAATTGGCTTTTTCCACGCCCTCCGCACGCAGACCAAAAATCAAAAATCAGACTTCACAGTGTCACCCGCCTGAATATTCTAAAGATTGCCTAAAAATTTCATCAAAATCGGCCAAGCCGTTTTGGAGTCCATACGTTAAGCTAGATTTACACGATTGAAATTTTCTTCAAAATTGATCTTCAAAATGCTTCAAACTCGTGTAAACAGCAAAATTTCTTTAAAATTTATTTATTAATAACTATTAAATAAATAAATTTTGAAGAATTTTTACACGAGTTTGAAGCATTTTGAAGAGCAATTTTGAAGAAAATTTCAATCGTGTAAATCTAGCTTTACATACATACACACATTCTGTTATATATATATAGATATATAAATAAATAAATATTTTTATATTTAATTGATAATTTATCTGCACAACATCAATTCTTTAAGAATCATGTCATTTGATACCTACCTAAAATAAATTGTTTTTACTTAAAAAATATAATTTTAAATATTTAAATAATTACTTTTTTTAGGGCTGAAGGTCAAGAAACTATACAATTATCGGAGGAAAATGTAAACCCTGGCAAGATAAAGTTAGGTCCAAAAGATTTTGAATTAAAGAAAGTTCTAGGCAAAGGTGGTTACGGCAAAGTATTTCAGGTATGTACCTTTAAAAATAAAAAGTGAGCGGCATATTAATTGAATTGCAAATGTTTTTTTTTCTTCAAGGTGCGTAAAACTTCTGGTCGTGATGCTAATAAATATTTTGCTATGAAAGTTTTGAAGAAAGCCTCAATAGTCACAAATCAAAAAGATACAGCACACACTCGTGCTGAACGTAATATATTAGAAGCTGTTAAACATCCATTTATTGTAGAATTAGTTTATGCTTTTCAAACGGATGGTAAATTATATTTGATTTTAGAATATTTAAGCGGTGGGGAATTATTCATGCATTTAGAACGCGAAGGTATTTTCCTAGAAGATACAACATGGTAAGATGGAATGAATATCATTCAATAACACACAAATACTATTTTTATTGTTTGTTGCAACCATTTTAGCTTTTATTTAAGTGAAATTATAATGGCCCTGGGTCATTTACATAAATTGGGCATTATATACCGTGACTTAAAACCAGAAAATATTTTATTAGATGCTCAAGGTCATGTAAAATTAACAGATTTTGGTTTGTGCAAAGAACACATACAGGAAGGCATTGTTACACATACTTTTTGTGGTACCATAGAATATATGTAAGACAAATCAATTGAATGTGTGGAACAACATCTGTAATATAAATATGTATTACTTTTATTAGGGCTCCGGAAATCCTTACACGCCGTGGTCATGGTAAAGCAGTTGATTGGTGGTCCTTGGGTGCTTTAATGTTCGATATGTTAACTGGTGTGGTAAGAAATATTATGTGCTTAAACTTCAATGAAACAAATATTAAGTTATTATTCTTTATTTTAGCCACCCTTCACTGCGGAAGACCGTAAAAAAACAATAGAGACTATTTTAAAAGCTAAACTTAATTTGCCTGCTTATTTAACACCAGAAGCTAGAGATTTAGTACGACGTTTAATGAAACGTCAAGAGTCCCAACGTTTAGGTAGTGGCCCTGAAGATGCCGCTGCAGTTCAGGCCCATCCTTTCTTCAAGCATGTAAATTGGGATGATGTACTTGCTAGACGTTTGGATCCACCAATTAAACCTCTATTGGTAAATAGCTTTAACGGCTTTAATTCTTTTGTGCAATTTTTAACTATTTACATTTTTAATTGTTTCTATAGCGCAGTGAAGATGATGTGTCTCAATTTGATACAAGATTTACTAGACAAATTCCCGTAGATTCACCAGATGAAACAACTCTTAGCGAAAGTGTCAATTTAATTTTTCAAGTGAGTACATTTTATTATTTATGTATTATTTTATAGCATAAGACCATCCCTTGTGTTTTATATCGATACACAAAGTGCTTTAAAAAAAAAGTGCTCCCAATAAATTGGGAATCGAATTGAATAATCGAGTATTATTCATGCACTGAAAGAAACTTTAGTAACTAATTTTCGTTCTTCATATAAATGTATGTATTGTTTTTACATTTAAATTTAACGAAACCCTACGTCAATGATATATCCATAGAAACGCCACTTAGTGTGAAAAAAAACAGTCCAGAAAGTATAGCAAGAGGCGCACGCAACTCTAACAATACATGTGACTGCCACAAAAAAAAGTACATTGATTTACATTACATGCAAGAATGATAGAAATAAAGCTCCATAAGAAGAAAACCAACAGGAAGTTAAAAAAGAAATTGGTGTCATTTAAAAGAAAAAATGTTGTAGTCTAACAAAAAAACCCCTTTATTGAAAAATGTACATTTTAATATATTAAAACTAAAAAAAAACAAAAAAATATTCGTTTTTTACGTCACAGCTTGATTTATGCAGTAAATTTCTAGTGTACCGATAGCTCAATGCAGCGTTGGTCGGTTAATCGTTTTTTCTACTTCTATCAATATTTTCTGTTGAATTGTGAGTACGATTTTGTAACGTTAAGTGTAAATTTAAAATAGTTCAAATAAATCTGAGTACAACGATAGAACAACAAGAATCGGTTTTAACTATTACCAAAATGACCACTCACAGCAAAAAAAAAACAGAAATGGTTAACACTGAAGCTTCCACAGTCTAAAAAATCATTGAGTTTATAAACCCGAAAAACAGATTGTGCACAGTGTCGTATGTTAGGCGGGAACTAAATACAGAATCTAACAAAGAAAACCTAAAGGCAACAGTGATTTAAAAAGCGCTGCTGGCATAGTGGTCGAACATTTTGCAGAGTATTACCCAAAAACTGGTCGTACTTATGCCAAATTGCTAGATGGCTAGGCAGTAGATGCATAAGCGAATTAGGGGATATCTCGGGTTGTAGGCTCGGGGATCTCAAAGGATTCGTAATGAATATGGCCTGGCTGCGCAACAGGGGAAGGGGCTTTGTGAGGGCTTAGGCGTTTCGCTCGTGGAATGTACTAAATGTCTCCTACTATTTCTGCAAGGCATCACAATGGACCGCATTGGTCTCTGGGTGATGGTGTGGGGACAACCTCACACCGGCCTTCTGACCTAACCTAACCTATGCCAAATTGCCTTAAACTTGTTGTAGATAATAAAATCTATCACAAAAAATATTAAACCGTGTAATTGCCAGTTTTAATTTAAAGCTTTTGAAACCCATACATGCCTGCATAAAATAAGCTGTGATGTGAAAAAATGATAATTTTACTTACATTTTTGCGATAAATTATTATTGTTTGTTAGACTATAAAATTTTTTCCTTTAAATGACACCAATTTCTTTTTTAAGTTGCTGTTAGTTTTCTCTTTATATAGATTTGAAAACAAATAATGCATTGCATAAAATAAGCTGTGAGCCAAATGTCTTTAATTTATTTTTATTTTATTAATAATATGATTTTTTTTTAGCAAAACTATAAAAACATTTACAAGTATATTTTTAGACATTTCGATTTGAATTTTTCTTATTTTAATTTGTATGACAGGAAAATGTATAGTTCACAATGTTCTTTCTAATAACTATATCTTGCATAATTCTTAACTATGTATTTTTATATACATATGTATGTATTAGAATTATCTGATTTAATAAAAAATAATATTGTATGCATATACATACATATATGTACGTATATCAGCATTAATGTACAAATACAACAGCATAGTACATACTGTAACAAATAATAACACCGTATATCAGGATTACAATTTAAGGAGTTCTTTACATACAGATACTACGGTGAAAAATTTTTCTACTTGTCTATCTATAAGTGGCAAAAATATTGAAGTTAAAACATTAAAGAATTTATTTATCTTTTATGTTAAAAAAAATTATTGTAAAATAAATATGTAAGTACCACCAATAATTTAAAGGATAAAATACTGCAAAATGTTTATGATCTAAGTCGTGTAAAATTTTAATTATTTATTAACGTCTATATGTAGCACCACATTGAAAATGTGGCTCCTTTAGTGGGATACCAGTGGGCCCATCCGTAAATTCACAAAAATTCAAACCGATGCGTCGTAAAGGATGACATTTGCTTTTGGGATTTCCCCATTTACCTTTGAACGACAACCACGAAGGTGTCAAAGCACGACCTGTAACACGATAAGAAATTCAATAGCTTTAATTCTTAGATACATACGTATTATAGAATCCTTACCGTAAAATTTTAAATTTTCATAAGTAATTTGGACATGTTTCCATGTATTCCACGGTGTACCAAAACCATTAATATCATATAATCTTGCAACTTTAACAAAACGATGTTTTCCCGGTGCTGTCCATAAACCATGGGAACCCTGAAACAAAAATTATACAAATATGTAATAATGTCTTCAGAACTAAAACTTATGTGTTAATTATTAGTGTACATACCTTAGCGGCAAACAGTACAGGATGGTCATTAAACGTAGTCACCGTTTTTGGAAAATTTGGCCTTTGTAAAATACCTTTGCGTGTCTCTTGCCTTTTAAATTCAAAGGAGCCCGTCAGACGATTATAGACATAATATGCTCCAGCATCATGAGCTGAAACGTACATGGCATCTGGCTCAGCTGATACAGTAAAATATAAAGTCATATGTTCCCAATCACCTATATGGCTGCCTATATCCTTTTTCCGTCCCAAACAGTATCCATATACAGCGGGAAATGGTATGCGACCAAAGGGTCCTAAACTTATTGTGCACATATTTTTACCCTGACTGTATGGATAAAACATCCAATAAGTTACATGAAATGAGGGTACGAGGGTACCTTCAGTGTTACTAAAGCCAGTTATTTGTTGTCCACTTTCATTTTCTAATATATTTTCCTGCTCATTGAATGGTATACTAAATTTGACATTATCTGCTAAGTTTGCAATAAAATTATTTATTTTTTCGGATTCTTCATTATCGGTGTTGATGGGGTCTGAAGTTGGTATTGTTATTCTTTGATCTACAGGAATACTTTTCACAGCTTCACCCATTACTAAATCATATGGTGGTACAGGATCTGATGGTTTAATAGGGGAATTTGGTAAACTACGTTTAGTTTTATGGAACATGGGATACAGTCGTGAAGAACGTCGAAAATTATTATCTTCTTCATTTTGGAGAGCTAATGTTATAGGAATGTAGGTTGTTGGTTTCGTTAGTTCCAATGAAGTTGGCAGAAAACCGTGTTGAAATCTGGATACAGGATGTTGTGGCAAATAATTAGCTTGAGAAGACGATGATATTGGCGATGATTTAGCTGGAAAAGTTTGATTTTGCTGACATAATGTTACCACAGCGTATATAGGTACTGGTGTTACATTAGGATTTCGTCCATGAATAAATGATGTTTCATTATCTAACAATTTATCTGTACATGGATTGTTTATTGCAATAATTAATTATACTGTCGTTTGATTTGAAGTGGTAAAGTATTCTTACCTATTTCAGTGTTGGTAACTAAGAACGATTTCTCTGAGTTATCTCCAAGTGGCATTCCAGGCGTAAAAGAATTATCCTTACTTTCAGGATGGACATGTGCTAAGAACTCTTCCACACCAAGAGGCATAAATTTCTCTTCTGGAGCTAACCATACTACTGGCGCCCATTGTTTGATTACACGTTCAACTAAAAATTATAACACATACTTTTGTAAATAATACTATTAATGTGAATACAAAGAATTTTGCTAAATCTTGCAAATGTTCAAATCTAGAATTTGGCAACTAAATAAGTATTCAATATTAAAATCGCCATTTTAAAGGGAATTGTTAATAAAAAAACGCTAAAATTTAACATTTATTTTTTTTTTACTTTCTATATCCGACGCCACCATAGTGGGAAGGGTATAATTGGATTTGTGCAAATTTTTGTAAGACCCATTAATATTAGTCCAACTTCTAGTATATTAAAGTATACCGTTAGACTCGGAATCACTTCCTGAGCCGATTAAACGATGTCCGTCCGTCCGCCTGGCTGATTGTTCAGGTAAACCTTGTCCCCAGAGTACAGGTCGCAATTGCAGCCTAATCACATCTAAAAATGTTGTACATATCAGTCCATAATTGACCTTAGTTTCTATATAAGGCTAATTGCCGAAAATCACTTCAAAGAGCTTACTTACTGGAAGTTTGTCCAGTAATACAACAATTAAACGTGTCTGGGTCGATGGTGAATAAAATTGTGATTTACAAAGACATTCTGAAGTGATCTCGCTTTTGTACAGTTGATAAGCTTCTGATACAGTTACTATCATAAATTGCTTTGCAACTACTTGCTTATTGCAGACTAAAGTATCCTTCCGACCGGAATTTTGACACTTATATCATCTCGGATATAAAACTAGTGGACTGCCTTAATGTTTTCCGGCATATTATCAGCTACATTATTCGAGACTTTAAGATACTTTTTATACAAAGCTTGTAGCACTTCATCTTTCTTTATTGCGTCCATTGGTAACGCCCTCTCTACCTTCTTTATAGCTTTGCTTAGTGTTTGTTTGTTTACACAAGTAACCACTTTAGAATTGGGTACTTGAATTTTTCTTGATTGCTCTACAATTTTATACGCGATCTCTTTTTCTTTTTTCTTTCAGCTTGTTTTTCTTTATGTTCTTTAAGCTTGTTTTCATCCTCGCTTAAGCCTTTCCCTCCACCGTTCTTGATTTTTAGCATTACTTGACATCTAATATGCATTGTTAAATAAATTAACAGCATTGAATTTTTCGTATGTACATACTTACTATTACGCACGTGACAAAGTTCAAAAGTCCAAAAAAATGTAATTTTTGTAGAAGGCTACTAATTTCTATAAACAAAAACAAACAAAAAACTTGCACTAGAAACTAAACAACAAGACAGTTCAACTGATAATGAGAAAATAATGACATTATGTGGTTATTTTGCATTACGCGCGTGACAAAAGAATGTTGCCGAAAAAAACTGCAAAAATTCCGTTATTGGTACATAGTTTGCTCTCATATCACATTTTCATATTCATTTGTTGTATCAATTACTTATGTATATGTATTCCAAACTGCGATATTACATACATATGTATATCGCACCCTATGTGGATTCACCGAAGAATGATAAAATAAAGATTACGCCATTCGCATGATTTCCCGTTATTTGACGTAGAAGTTACCAAGAATGTTTCATGTGTTAGAATTAAAATTTCTTGCGAAAAAGGTATGTTTTATGTGATAGTTGGCAACATTGCAATTGAAATCACTTTGAAAGTTCTAAAAACTATTACATCGGGTTTTGATAAAATATATAAATTTGGCATTGCATTTGGTGATAAATTATATTTATATATATTAATTAAAAACATTCATTGTCATGTAAAAAAGTGTAAATAAAAGCTGTTTAAAAGAGAAAAACAAACAAAAAATATAAACATGAAGTGTGCAGTTAGCAAATGCAAGCAAAACAAGAGTAAAAAAAAACAAGTGAGAAATAGAAACACAGAACGTGTGACGTCACAGTTCCAACATGCGCAGAATATTTTAAAATTTTACGCCCGTTGGCGTAATCTTTATTTTATCATTCTTGGATTCACCCATTCGTTCTTAACAAAAATTTTGTTCCAACAATTTTTTTTATATTAAGTTGACGTCTCTCTTTTTGAGAGAGAGAAAATATTTTTTACGAACTTGAATTGGTTTAATTTTATTTTTTTCTGGACAAAAGTGAATTGAGTTGCCAATAGGTTGCATTTTTTCATACAAATAACAATGCCTTATGTATGTATATCCATGGCCATCAGCAAAAGCAAATTTCTTTTTTTCTTTCATTTGATCTGTGATTTTGAATACACAATATCTTAAAATAATTTAATATTTGTATTTTGACATTTAAAACCCAAAGCAAAATAAATCAATGGCCGCACTTGTAAAACTAATAGATTTTGTTTACATATGGCAGCTTTGATTTTTCAGAAAAAATCGTTTGAAACGGGTGAATCGTGCTGAAAAACTCTTAGTAAAAAAATTTTTTTTGGAAAAAATTTTTGTTAAGAACAAATGGGTGAATCCACCTTAAATACAAAAGGGTCACAACTCAAAATACTAAAATTTTCAGGAGACAAAAAAAGTTCATCGTGCACAAGCAATACACTTAACATAAAAATAGACATAACTGTATTTTCCAGTTAAAGAGATTGTGATGTGATAGACATTTTTGCAATAGTTAAAGATGTGTACTCTGAATTAGTTTATGGAAAAAAGTCAGTTTTGGAAAATTTTGAGTTGTGACCGTTTTGTATTTAGCGTGCGATATATCATTTTCGTCAGCAGCAATGTCAAGTAATGCATGCTACATCTTTTAAATGGAATTAAAGAGTCATTCGTTTTACATACAAGTTTTTTTTTTTAATTTAAAATTATGCGAGCGTTTTGATTTTTAAAGTCACGGTGGATCATTTCATGGAAATACCCATACACAAAAAACATTGCTTGACCGACTATACTTTCTCACTTGTTTTTATTTATTTTTTTTTTTTTTTTGTGATGTTTTTCATAATTTGTAAAATAAATTAATCGTGCTCTAAATTAAGGACAGTGATAAATTTATTAACATTTTCAAATTCAGGTAATTTTTAAAAACTAGATTAAATTAATTATGATTACACAAAGTGTTTTTAGTATAAGAAAAGTTTTTAATTCTTGCATCAGAATGAAAACATTTATCAGGAAATCGCAAAAGCCTTGAATGTTTCAAAAACGATGGTTTTTCAAGCGGAAAAATATTTTAGAAAGCATTCGACTACAGAAAAGGTGGGCCGTAAAAAAGAAGCCGTATTACGACGCGAGTCAAAAAAAATCCGCATAAATCAGCAAATGATACAGTAAAACGTCGATTGCGAGAGTTGAATTGTTTGTAAGAATTTCACGAAAGAAGCTATTATTGTCTGAACGCAACCGAAAGAAGAGTCTCGAATTCGCAAAAAAAAAGTACCTCCATTGGACGGATGTAGAATGGAAAAAGAGTACATATTATTTACGGACGAAACAAAAAATATGTTCGCCAGTCAAAGTTGAAAGAATTTGATCCAATGCAATTGCTATGTCGTCACGTGGTGTTGGCAACTGCGAAAAATTGAGGGAAATATGGATATAAGTTTCAGTATGCAAGAATACAATGATACCGTATGCTAATGAAAACATGGCAGTAACATGGATATTTCAACAAGATAACGATCCGAAGCATACGGCTCATCAAGTCAAGCAATGGTTTTTTAACAATTAGGTTCTTGACTGAGCTTCCTGATCTCAACCCGATTGAGATCTTTTGGCAAGTTATAAAAACCAAAGTTAGGTCTGTAAAAATAAGCATTTTCAATGATCTATTTGCTGAAACAAAGAAATGGCTTGGGAAGCCATTTCAAGTAGTGTATGTGAAAATTTGAAGACATCAATGCCTCGCAGCAACAAAATATTGATTTATTTTGAAATAAATACTTTTTTTTGTAAAATTTGTGGTATGTTCTTAATTATATGCACGGCTGATATCAATCGTATTTGAAAATAATATGACTCACAGATTCATAAATAATAATAAATTATTTTCTAGGAGTAAGAGTTGAATTTACTGAACTACGACACATTTTATGAATATCATAAAACCTTTCGTATTATTTGCTTTAAACTTACATGTTCGTATCGTGTCCTTAATTAGTTTAACATAGTATAATACAATTATCTGATTGTAAAGACAATTATGACCAAAGTCGGGAGTTCAAGCCTTAAAATTGCCAAAAGTTAAATATCCAAAAATGTTATTGGGTGGTGTGGTATTCATAACAGTTGGAGTATCTTTTGAACGCGGATTTTGTCTTTAGTAAATGTTTATATTTTGAAAGTCACATATGTATCTGTTATTTATTCTCACATAGTTATTGAATTTTATTGTGTAAGCAAAGTTTTTATTTGCTTCGTAAAATCCTGCATTTTTAAGGTTATACACATCTATATTTCTCGGCCACCTTATGATTGGGTTGTTACCGTTTGACTGTTGGTTAAACTAAAATTAATTTCTTTTTGTTATTGAGATACATATTTGAACTTCTTCTAAACTTCTTCGTCGAGATAGAGATAGAGGGTTTTAACCATTTAAACTCTGAGCTTTATAAATTCTAAATTTGCGTTAAAAACAAATTCAACCCCCTTATTCATGAAAACTTACAACAGGTTTATAAAGCAAATTTTGTATGTTGTAAGTTTTAGGAATAAGGCCACAAACAAATTGTTTAAGTTCTTTGTCTTGATTCATTCTGAAAAAATGTTTATTTTTATATAAGATAGGATAAGAGCTGCATATATGCATTCGATTTCTTACCTAAAACTGTCTGTTTGCAAAAAGAAAACAAAAATACAAAAAATACTCACACGTCTCTTAAATTACACCTTTTATTAAATCGTCCCCTCAATATAACAATAGCGTATAATTTTTTTGGGGTTTTGAGAAAATAGAGTTTAAAGTTTTTGTCAAATCGGATGTCTATTAACACCTCAATATCGCGTTAAATAACAATTCTTCATATTGGATTTTTCGGCGAGAACATAATACCGTTTCTTGTCTTTAAATTGGTAAATTTGTTTATTCTACGCATCCTTTAAGACCATAATTATGACATTCAAAGCGCAAGTCCTCCATATAGGCTATTTTATTTTTTTAAGAATTTGTATGATGTATCTGATACACTATTTTATTTTGTATGGTATACGCTGTTTTATTCAATAATTTTACGGTGTTTTTATTAAAATATTTGATCACAAAAATATCAATTTGTAACATTATAAAACAGTGATTAATTCATAGTTTTGTTAACAAAGTGGCACATATTCATTACTTTCCAATTTGGGTTATTATAAACAAAAAATTATGACAAATTAAGGTATAAATTGCGTAAATCAAAAAATAACTAGAAATTCATTCGTCTTCTTTCTCTTCCTCTGCTACATCTGGCTCATCTAAACAATTTCGCTTCTTTCCACCTTGTAAGTTAAAAAAAAATGACTGCGAGCCACGAGGAATTACATTCTTTTTGCACAAATTTTAGAGATCATGCAGCTTTCGATTACAAATTGGCAGCTCTTTATTGTATTTGCCAGTAAACGAAAAGTTCATCACCTCTTTTGTTTTTCGCGTTCCTCCAATATCAATTACTTTCAAGCTTCCATCCCATTCCTCCTTGTATAATAATTGTTTTCGTTGTATGTGGGGTATAGAAATGGTCGGAATAAAACTATTTCTCAAACAATAGTGTATATTATTATAAGCTATTTTATGACTTAAAGTTTTCATAAATTGCATTGTTTTCTACAGGCTAATCTGTAGTATAATGCGTATACACTATTATTCTTTTAACAACTTTGGAGTGGCAATTTCAAGTAAAATAGCGCATATAAGCTTACACACTTATTGAAGGAAAATTTTGAACAAGAAATTATACACTATTTTTTCCAATGATATTTTGACCCACTTTTTGGAAGTAGAATTTAACGAAATTTTGACCAGACATAAAATCAATGATGGAGATTCTAAATATGAAATCAAAAAATAATAGCGTATGAGCACATACGCCATTGTTATATTGAGGGGACGAAATATGATTTCAATGCGTATTTAAAAAATAATTTTTATATCGATTTTTTATAAATATGTATAATAACCTGTTTAATTGGTTATTGAAAATTGTTTGTTGATTGGCCATTGTTTGCAATTTACAGCTTATTATTTCGTTTAAATGAGAAAAATTATCGAATTTTTTAAATTATTTTCAAGCATATACCTACATAATTATTATATAAATTCAGTGAATTATAGAGCTGATTCACACATCTTACTTATACAAACATTGCATATATTTTTTTGGGGATTTACATATTTTATTTATTAAAATTTTGAACGCCTGATTTAGTTAACTCTTGTTGTTATTGACTCACCCGCATTAATATTCAATGCATTACTTTTTAACTTGAGATACGATTTTTACATGAGGTCGAACCAATATATTTTTTATTATCTTTTTGTTTACAAACTGTGTAAATGATAAATGGGTAACCATCAACAATTATTTGCTTAAACATGAATAAAACATATTACACGTGTTTATTCAAATAAATATAAGATGAGCGTTAATGTTTAAACAAATATGTTCGTATTATAATATGTACAACAATTTACAATAGAAATTATAAATGAACAGCTTTATTAACGTTATCTCTAAAATAATACAAATTAACGTTAGTATGTATTTATAACCATGCATTTATTTTGTTAAAAACATATCGTAATTATGATATTATCGTTCATTAAGCATTAAACACATTCGAAACAGCAGGCTACACGAGTGCAAATGCCGCTGGGTGCTTATGCCGCCCTGTAGCCAGCTACTTAATTGTTTTGAAAACTTCGCACTTTTTTAATAACATAATGGCTGAAGAGAATTTTGTTGATTTTATAGAAGCTATTACTAAAATACAACAAAAAAGTAAATAAAAACATTAAAAATAATAAATCTTAAACAATAAAACACTTTCAAACTTTAATCAAACAAAACAATAAAAATATTAACAGCTGTTGACGCAATTATTTATATTTCAGTAGTATTTTTTTTAAAGTAGCAGTTTTTCATGGAACAGGTTCCTTGTAAATTTAAAAAAAAAATCCCATTAAATAAAGCATTACAGACTAAAGAAAACTCTTTTCTTTTTGTCGGTCACGCTTATAACATAAGAGAAATATATATAATAACATCGTATAATAATAAATATTTTTAATCACCAATTTTCTTTACACATTTTGTTATATGGTCAACACTGTTTATGTTTTGTCGCCAACAAAAATATAAATTAGTTTAATTTGACAGCGACGAAAAAATCCGCATGGACAACAACCTGCAGTCGTGTTGCCTGCTGTCGTCAATATAGTCACTCTCATATAAACGTGTGTATTTTACATATTGTAGTCGGTAGCCTGCTGTCTCGAATGTGTTTAATGCTTTATTATCAATCGGATAAAAATGGATGACATTAAAAGATTTAAAAAACTAAATTCCTTGCAAATACATATAAAATCGTTCATTCTGTATTGACAGTTCTTAAAATCATAGGGTTGCTTCTGCTTATGTTTTTAATTAATGCTGTTTGATTCAAACTAATTTGCGATCCTAACATAGAGACAACACAAACATAAAATATTAAAGGTGGATTCACCGATTCGGATAGTTTTTTTATATGAATATTTTCTCTCTTAAAAAGAGAGGCGTCAACTTCATAAGAAAAAAAAACTTTGTCCGAACAAATATTTTGTTTTCGAAAGAATGGGTGAATCCACCTTAATTTTTACATTTCATACAACCAGAACAATTAAGCATACGTTTTAAGTTGTTTGATATCGATTACTTTTATTTCATTACGAATGCGGAAATTCTTTCCAATATTTAGCGGATTTAAAAGTGCTTTTTGTCATCATGAACATATTGTAAGCACACATGAATAATTATAATAGTACATATATAAATTGTTTATATAAATTATAGCATTTCTCACTCTTGGTGGTTTATTTAAAGCTTTATCATATTCTGAATATAATGTCTCTTGTTTTTCAGATATATCAAAAATAATTGAACTTAAAATAAATGTCCAAAAATGTAGAAAAAATAGCTGTGATCTTAAATCAGAGTCCACCACTAGTATTACTGAGCTAACGAAGTTGTTCGGGTATTTATTTATTCTTTTCGTGAATTCTTTAACCAGGATTACCCAAACAGAAAACTCTACCACCACAATTATTCTTTTAATTTATCAAAATCAAAAGTACCTATTATCTTTATTATATTTATCTTCTAACTTAAGTATCGTACTGAATTCGTTGATTTGTTATTATAATTATTACCTTTATAATAAGAATCCAATTTTGTTTTATTTTCCTGTTATAAACTTAAACATTTTTAATAAATTAACCACACTACAAAATCTTGAGAAAAAAAATCCATGTGCGTTGTTTTCATTATGTCGAACGGCAACCATGTTTACAACACAAAATGCATGTGTGAGGAAAATTTACATTCAGTAGCTTGAAAGCTTTCAACAAAGAAGGTGGTTAGCGGAATTTTTTTCTCCCTTTAAAATTTTAAGAGAACTAAATTTTGTTTTTGCTACACTGAGAATTGTTGATAACAAGCTACATTTTGAAATTAATGAATGTTTTTTTATACAGCATATTAAAAGGAAATATTTACTAGGTATGTGGGAAGTTAAATGGAAAACGCTTTTTTTATTTTCGTTGAACACATTTAAGGAAGCAGAATGCCTTGTATGTAGTCAGGTACTAAAAATATGTTTGCATCTTCAAAAGTAGGAAAAGTTACGATTTCTTTCAGTGCAATGTTCTTATTTTAATTATGTTTTTCTTTGTGGTGGACTCTGCCCTAAACAGATGTTTTTATTAAACTCAGATTTAGTTCTATTTATTATACCCTTCACCTTCATTAGAAGGGTATATATAAGTTTGTCATTCCGTTTATAATTTCCACAATATAATTTTCCGACCCTATAAAGTATATATTCTGGATCCTTATAGATAGCGGAGTCTATTAAGCCATGTCCATCACTCTGTCTGGATGTTGAAATAAATTTTCTGAAGTCCCCAGATATCTTCGGGATCCAAATCTTCAATAATTCTGTCAGACATGCTTTCGAGAAGTTTGCTATTTAAAATCAGCAAAATGCGTTCATAAATAACGGAGATAGATATGAGCAAAAATTCGAGACAACCTCTATAAATTTCATCAAAAAAAACTAAGTGCATTATATTGTTACGAACAAATTCATCAACAGATGGTGTTGATCAAACAAAGTATATTGTTACGGACAAATTTCAAATTTAAAACAATAGCCATTATTAAAATTTGTTGTTTATTAATTTTATTTTCTTGGTTTAAATTTGCCAATCAGTTTATGATTTGAGTGTTACCGTTTCGATATTTTTTTAAACTAAAATGAGTAATTTTTAATGATTTTTAACATACATTTTTAAGGCCTCGATTACTGTTCACAACACTAAATACATATTTGTATGTTGTAAACTGAGATTATGTTTACAATATTTGCTAAATCTACTTGGGGTACTTCACTACCAAGCGAGAAACACCTGTTGTATTTTTTTGTTATCTATAAAAGATAAAATATACATATTATTAACGCATGGGATTGCGCCTTAGCGCAAAAATGTCTGGCAAAAAGGGTTAAAATCCTAAAACGATACCCTAATTATGATTTGAATAGTTATAACTACATATGTAATTGTTTTAGAGTTTAATTGTCAAATGTCACTTGTCACATACATACATATATGGCTTGTCCTTTTTTCCTTAAAAATAAACAAATGTTATACATACAGACATTAATGTATAAACAAATACTACATATATCTTATATATAGTGTATGTATGTACATAAAAAACCCGAAAAAATAAAATTGTACATATACAAAATAAATATGTACATACTATGTATGTATGTATGTATGTATGTATGTACAACAAATTTCACTTTCACACATACAAAGAGTTTTTTTTTGTTATTTGTTGTTGTATGTTGTTGTTTCATAAGGTGATGGATGGTGTGGTGGCTGACAGTGCTAGAGTAGCTGCAGATTGTTAGTCACTGGCATGAAGGGGAACGTTTTTTGCACAAATAAAGAATATAATACATACAATAAATGTGAGCTAAAATGGAATACCATACCAGTCATACCTACTTCTTTGTCCAACTCCGAGAATGTTGAATGGTGACTACGTTTACTGACTTTTGACTTATTTTCAATAAAAGTTTCAGCAGTAGGTGCAATTTCTGCAGCAGTAACATCTATTGAAGATGTTACTACTGAAACTGTTAATGGAATGTTGCTTGGTGATGCAGCAACAGCAGCAGCAGCCGCAGCTAAAGTTTGAGCCGTACTTTCAGATGCATAAAGTAATTGTACAAGTACAGTGCATAAGAGCCAACAAATGATAGTGCCGCTGTTACCGCCTCTACTTTTACCATTTTTTCCATAATTGAAACGGCATTTAGTAGCAGGTTGTTTATGTTGATTTTTCTGTTCGTATAAAAGTACTAGAAAGTGCTGCTGTTGAAAATTATAATGACATTTTTTAGTATTTTTATTTGACATCCTAGTAAATTGGTTTATATGCATATAATGGTAGTATTTGAGGCAGGTGAATGTATTACATTGACTTCAACTAGTAAATTAAGTTAAAATTATTAGTCTGTTCCAGTGCTGTTGTGCTTTTGTTAACAATGTAAATTAACCAAGTCATACGACCGCTTCTAATATAATTTTTAACTGTGTGATTGTTTTTAGTCTTCTGGCTGATTATGATAAAGAAGTTAGTGTGACCAGTTTGAGTTTTATTATTACGACTCGCATTGTTTCTATTACATCACACTTTAATAGTCTTTCTTTCATTCACTATATAATTTAATAATGTTTACTTTAGCCAAGAAATATTTGTTATGTCGCGTAGCTTTTGTTTATTTTCGAATTGCGAAAGTCACTCATTTATTCATTAATCCAGTGGTTAAATTCAGTTTAATATCAATTGCCGCGCGAGTCTTGCAAAGTTGTAAAGCCCGTTTCTTTTTCAATGTGTTGATTTGAATATATTTTTTACTTTTTTCTTTTATTTTTAATTTTTTTTTAAAAAAATTGCACTTTCATCCCAACACGTTCGTTCATGTAGTTCAGTGTAGTTGTTGAATGTTGCATTTTTCTGTTGTAAAAAAATATCATACAAATTCTATTAAACATGTTCCATTTTTTTTTTTTTTTTTTGGAAAGTTCACTTTGTATTTTTCTTCTTTGTTAATTATAACGTGTTCTTAAACTCACGTTTAGACGAAGCGACCTCTTTTTCGTTTTTTTTTTCTTCTTTTCAATGTTGTTTTTTATTTCCTTTGTTTTGAGTACAGCATAAACTTTACTTACTTTCTTATAGAAATATTCATAGGTTATAATGGAATTATATACATATGGGACTTATTTACTCTCCTCTCCTCTTTAGAATCATTTCCCTATTATTTTCAAGCGCATGTTTGTCTTTACCATATTATCTTTATGGGGCTTCAAAGTGTTAATTTAACCAACCGCGCTTTACAAAATACAAATTGATTTTAAAGTTTTTGTGGCTTTCTTTGCTCTTTCCGTTTGTTTAATATTTTGCGTTAATAAGTTAATCCGTTATTTGTTGTACGTATTTGTAATTATTGTGCGCTTGCGTGCCGACCGCCTTGAATACATACGCCTGACTAAACTTTTGGATCAGCCTTATTAACCATGAACCAACTACCAACTGCCATGTCTTTGAGTTTATAAATATGTAGTTGAAGAAAGAGATTTTTTTCGTAATTTTCTTTTAACTTGTGCCATTTATGTACATATTTGAGACAATTGTATGGATTAATGATACATTTATACGAGTATATACATACATTCATACATACATAAATATTCATATTGAGTTCCACGTTTATTTCTCTCTTTACGTTACAAACTACATATAAAATATTCTTTAATTTTGAGGTTTAACAAAACATGAAATGTTTTAGGTTTTCTTTGAAGATATTTTGAGATTAATGTATCGCGATTATGTAAATTTTGATATGTATGGATATGTATGTATATGTGTATGTAAATTAAGGTCGCGTCGAAAGAAAGACAGACGTAAATATTTTCAACTGTAGTTAAGATTTAGTTTAAACTTTTCAGCTTATTCTTATTTATTTGCTCCAAAGGTCTTTAAGACTTTTATAAATATTATAAATGTTTCACATGCGTTCTACCAAAATGTTTATTTTTTTTTTTAAGAAATTCGATTGATTTGAGTGAAAAATTGATATTCGGCTGAATTAAAAAAATTGCATTTTAATTATTCTGTGCCCATAAAAGCTAATAAAATTTATCTAAAATGTAATGTAATGTTATTTTTATTAACTTAAAAAGACTTTCTTAAAAGACACAATTTATAAATTTATGTTATTAAAAATATTGGAGAAATATTGAAATGATTTTTTGTTATTTTTTTTTTAAAGAATGTGTTATTAAAAAAAAGATTGCATTTTTTTCTGAACCTTGCATAAATGTGCGTATTGCGGCACGGGCACGGGTATAAACTTTTTAAGGAAATATTTCAATGAAGTTTTATTTTTTACACCACCATAGATTGTTCCTGTAAAGAGTTATTAAAAAATCAACGCCAAAATAGCCTAATTATGATATTAATTTTACTTTCTCCATTTTTCCACCGCAAACAGTTTTCTTAAATTTGCCCGCTTAATTTTATTATTTTGCCGTTTTTTTTTTCAATTTTCAATGACAGCTGTTTAAAGCTGCCACTTGCTTATTTTTCATTGCAGTTTGTATGAAATAATTTTCTACGTATGAGGTGGCACGCAGTAAATCCGGTTTAACTTAAAACGACCTTAAATTTTGACTATAGTTACAAAATAATTTAAAGTAGGTTTTAAGTTGAAAGTTGTTTTTAAAAAGAACCGACTTTAGTGTTTGTCTATGGTTATGGCCCATTGTAATATTTTTTTCTGCCCAAGGACGGTTGGGATAGAAATTGGTTGAAATGGGTCCTTTATTTAACCTAGACCCCATACAAATGTCCTCCCGAAATAGGGGTTTATTCGTCATAAATATTTGATTTATGAACGTATCCAAACAACTTTCTTCACAAATTAGTTGTATGTATAGGCTTCATACAAATCTTAAAACTTAAAATAAACTAAAACTAAACTCGTAAGTGTATTCTTGTATTGTATATCTTGTATTATTTTTTACAATCCATCATCTATTTTATATTCCCATCATTTCGTGTGGTAAACAACACACGAGTGATAAGAACATATCTTTTAAATAAATGTGTGAAGTGCTATGGGTCTCATTCCTTATCCACCCAATGAACACATGCGCTTTAGTATAAAAATATATCTAAGCAATAAAAAATATTAAATATTAGAAATACAGTTCAACCTTGGTATAACGAATCTTAAGGGGATTAGAAAAAAACGTTATATCGAATAATTCGTTACAATTAGGTTCGTTATATCGAGGTGAAGTTGCACTTCTATTCGTTATAACGAGTTAATAAAAAATGTTGTATATATATTAATCATCATCTGCTTACCATGTTATAGCGAACGATTTCCGCTAAAAAACAAAACACATTTGAAGGAGAACAGTGTATTTTGTAGTTTTAAAATTCATAAATAGTATTGTATTTAATTTAAAAATAGTCTGATCCAGTGATTAGTAAGTGTTGCAATCTAGCTAGTTAGCTAGATTGCAACAACAACTACTACAACAAGCGTACAAGCTCTTGGCAACAATAAATTTTTCTTCGAATATTTCAGCCATTAGTCTAAAGCTATGTGTCCACGATCGTCAGATATTACAACGTTAGCATATCTAGCTATGTGCTAGCAATGTACTGACATTGAAATTTTTTTAGCAAAAGGTAAATTGTCAGTTTAGACGACTGTAAGAAAACTAACAATTTCATTTGCACACAATTAATTTATCTGTTAACCGAAATTGTCAGTTCACACGGTTGTCAGATTGTTGTGTGGCATTGTCAAATTCGTTTTGCAGCTCTGTGTGTTTAAAATTTTTAAATATTGTCATGGAACAAAAAAGAGCAATTGGAACCATTTTTTCGGCTTATGCACACTTTAATTTAATTCTTTAATTTTCTTCTACTTGTTTGTTTATTTATGTATATATGAGTTGCATTTAGAAATAATTTCTATGACAATGCTGCCATTTTCAGATGCATAAACTTTGCACATATGACAATGAAAACTTTAATTTAATTCTTTAATTTTCTTCTACTTTTTAAAAAAAAATTTATCAATGCTTGTTTATTTATGTATATACAGAGTTGCATTTAGAAATAATTTCTATGACAATGCTGCCATTGGCAGATGCATAAACTTTGCACATATGACAATGAAAAGTGTTTGACAATTGTCTTAAAACAATGACAATGACAAAATTGTGTGTTTACACGATTGTTAGACAATATTTTTGTCGTCCAATGTACTGAAAATGCTTTTTCTTACAACGTTGGAAGGCAAAAATTTTAAGTTTACACGGTTGTTAGACATTTTCTGAACATTTTTCGGACAACGTTGTAATATCTGACGATCGTGGACTACGGACTGTCGACTACGAATGTAGGTTTGCTGGAGACGTTGTCGTTGCCAACACAATAATTTTGTGTGTATCTGTTTCATATAATTTGGATTAATTGATGGAAATCGTTATGAAAAGGTTGTAAGTTGACAAAATTCGTTAAATAGAGGTAAACAATTATTTCTATTTCGTTAGTGAATGAAAATTCGTTATGACGAGGCTATTGGCAAATGTATTCGTAATAGAGGGGTTTATTTTGTATTAAATCTTATGGAGCGTTGTAGGGGATTTCAAAAAATTCGTTAAATCAAGGAATTCGTTATAGTGAGGGTTGTTATATCGAGGTTTGACTGTATTAAAATATGTTCAAGTATTTGAATATTTTATGTGGTCGGGCTTCAATTCCATTGGGTTTCAATTGGTTTTCATCAAAAAACGAGTATGGATTTGTATGGAAAAATTAAACAAATTTTAGTAGTTTTTTTAAACTAATAGTTTTTCGTTGGTATGAAATGTATTAAATAAAAAGTAAATTTGCAAAGTTTATGATTTAAATAATATTATTATTTGGAAGTCTTCTGAGAAATATAATCCGCATCTTTGTAGCTGATTGTTGTCAAAAACCCATATAAAAGAAATTAATCACCTTGTACCCTAAAAACAAATAAGGAATCCTTAGTGAAAGAAGTTTTCCAAATAAACAAGAATTAAAATAAATTTTATTAAGTGATTACGTCTTTTTTCTCAAATATTTGCCAAATGTGACCGTACCTTTAAAAACATCTAAAGACATACTATGTTCAATTCACAACTGATGCTACTATCTGATTGTGAATACGATAACTTGTAAATTAACCATGTATGTTTTTCGATTGAATATAAACAAAACTTTTGTCAAATATGCGTTAAAAGTTTAAGTTTTGACATTTATGACATCAAAATTTCAAAAAATCAGAAAATATATATTATATTAAATTAATTTTCTGTTAAATTCTTGTATTTGTTGTTCTAACGCCCTCACCTCAGATGTTACGTACAGTTCTCAGCTTATTAAATTTAAATAGAGCTAGAAATATATTTATTTCTTCGAATATTATAAGAATTTTTTATAAAATCATGTTTTTAGAATTCCTTCAAATTTCAAATGCATATTTTTATTTTTAACCTGCACATAATATAACTATTTTTCTGTGACCCCAGGACATTATCTAAATAGTATATACTTGTACAGATGTTATTTTGTAGAAGAGTTCTAAAGCGTGCCACCTTGCATCTGAAGTTGAAATATGTATGTATATTATGTATTTTATAAAAATTTGTTGTACACGCCATCAAATCACCACAAACTTTTTTTATTCACACATAAAAACTTGCGTTTATTAAAAAGAAAAATAAAATATCGTTAAAAAACTTCAAGGTAAATAAAACCAAGTAATGAATGTGGGCAAGCTCACGTGAAATTCTGTGTGCAATTAGAAAGAGATAGAAGAGAACCTAAGACCGAACAGAACTTCTAATTATAAAGAGAAATTCTACCTATAATTAATATTTGATTTTCTTTATTTACAGGGTTTCACTTATGTAGCGCCATCAATTTTAGAAGAAATGCAAAGGGCTAATAGAATGCCGGCCCGTTCTCCTAGACGTACACCAAGACAAGCACATGATGGTTCCTATCGATTACAATATCCCTTAGCTCCAAGAGGCATGTATGCACGAGCCACACCGCCACATTTGCAAGCTTTTCCCCCACGTCCATCTCCCCAGGACGAAATGATGGATGTGCAAGGTCTACCCATGTCGTAGTGCGTACATAAAAGCAGCTGCAACTGCTCCTCCAATAGCCTTCAAAAATTAATTAAAGGCAATGGATAAAGGCGTTTGAAATGCTGACTATATAAATACTAAAAGTAATGTTAACTATACATACATACATATATATAACAATTACAAAAAATTAATTAAAAATGAAAACAAAAACAAAAGAAAAAATAAACGGAAACGTATTGAAAACATATTTGATAATGATAATTGAAGATTGATTACATTTAATAATACAAAAATTAACGTTAATGTTATTTTTGTTTTTTAATAAAATAGAAATTAAAAATTAAAATAAACCGAAATTGGTTATGGTAAATGTAATGTTATGCGGAGGTGTGTTGGTAAAGAAATACAAACATTGTAATCATACACCATTTTCAATGGCAAATTCAGAAACATAAAATAGAAATCTTATAACACTACAACAAAGTAGGACTCAAATCTTTGCTATGTTTTCAATGCCAAAGCACATTCTATCTGCAAAATAAATCAATAAAATACTTGTGTTTAAACCAGAAATTAGTTATTAACTGTCAAGAAATTCAAACAATTGATTTTTTTTCGATTTTTAAATAATTTTCTAAACACTAAATCAATGATTAATATACAAATCAGTAAGTAGATCATAGCAAATATCATATAAATTTAATAATAAAATATTTACTTATCGCTGAATTTCAAGTATAAATTTGAAAGTATATCTCTGTCGTTGATATTTTCGAAATTCTTAATAAAGAAAATGGTGTAATTACAGTAAAAAAAATAGACCAAAATTAAATAGAAATCAACAAAAGGTGCATGCGCCTTATAAGTAAACATATATTTATTTATACGAATACAAAATAAATAAAATAAAATATTGAAACAAAAAACAACTAAATTCAATATTAAAACAAAATTAAATTTCCAAAAAAAAACACCTATGACATTTTATATTATAGAAAAAATATTAAAAACTGCTGTTTAAAAAGTACATAATTACAAAAACACAAAATATAATTACAAAAAATAAATCAATAAATATTACATATGTATAATAAAATAAATCGATTAAAAATTGCATATACTTACATACTATATATCTTACATATAATATGACAAATAATAAAAGTCTATAGTAAAATTTCATAAATTAAAAAACACAAAAAAAAAACCAATATATAAATAAATTTCTATAAAAATAATAATAATAATATTCTAAAGAAAGTGCATAAAGAACAACCGTAAATTCATCAATGTATGTTAAGTGAATATTTATAGTAACAGAAAATAATAAAATAATTCAAATATTTTGTTTACTATTAATATATTTTTTTACATTTTAAATTAAATCTTAAGTCATAAAAGAAAACATAAGATAACTTTATTATTAAACAAAATTATTGTTCAAAATTAATGAAGCCTGTGTTCTAAAGTGTTAAAAATCGAAAAATATTTCAAGATTTTCTTTTTCTTATTCTTAATTTACTTTTAGTTTATATTTTTTAATTAAAAATATAACTACTTTACTTTTATTATTGTTTGTTATTATTAAAAACAGAAAAATATTATATTTGACTTTTTATTTCAAAATTATAAAACAGGGTGTCTAACGCGTGGGTAAATTTGTATTTATATTCTCATTTTGCAATTAATATTTTAAAAAATACTTTGAAACCAAATGGAAAATAGCAAAGGTGCGAGTGTTATTTTTAATTGTTTGAATATAAAACATGGATTAACAAAAAAGTCGATTAATAAAAAACTAATAATAATCTTTCCGGAAACCATGCACAAAGAATAAATTGCAAAATATGAAAAAAATATTGGGCGTCTTAATATTCACCCAAAATTTGAATTAAATAAAAAAAGTTTTATTATTTTAGATTTTTATGTATTCAATCATAAAGTACAGAGGGTAGGGTTGTGTTTGGAATAGAACATTGGGCAATTGTATCCACTGCTTTGCTGGCTCACTTTCAATGATTTTGCTAGAAACTGTTTCTGTTAAACTTTTATTATTCTTAAAATATTATAGAACACTGTTTGATTTTTTATTTGGTTGGCAACACTTTACTACATAAATGGCGGCAATTTCAAAAACAAATTAAGTATTTTTTGGACAACCTATATATACATAAATCTGTAAATGTATTAGTACATACATTTATTTATGTATCCATTCCGATTGAAAGTAAAATAGATTCCGTATTTTGCTTCTTTAAAGTAAAACAAAATTTTGCACACTACTCACTGTGGTGTATTTTTTACTGATGAGTGATCAAAAATAAATAGAAATGTAATATGTTGTATTGCTATGTTTGCTTAGTTTATGAATAATTGAATTCTAAGTTGGCTAAATTTAGCAATTAAAAGAACTGTTTCTCAGTAAGGATATTTTTTTAACTCTAACGATAACTGTTTTTCTCGCATTGGACATCTTTAAATAAAAAATTTGAGAGATAAAGGTTTCTGAATTATTTGCTAAATAAGTATTTCTGAAATATCACTTAAAAAAGTATTTTTATGATTTTTAAACATTATCTAAACTTTTCATTATTCTCCGAGATTGGTTGAATAGTCACACATACTTTCACGCAGAACTGGAAAAAATAAGTGACCCTATAATTATTAGAACTGTAACTATATTTTGACCACAAAAATGTTAAAAAAATATATAAATTATAAAAAATGTTAAAAAAAATTATAAAATAAATTTTTTTTATCTATTTATTAACTACTTTTTTAAGATAAAATAATTATACCTGCCAAACAACTCATGCTGTAAAAAATTTGAATATAGTTTTAGTTATCCAATGTAAAACAATTAGCAGCGTTTTTTTTTTGTTTAATCTGTATTCCAATATTCAACCTCTTTAGTAGGTGTACTTTTTTAAACAACCGTGAATTTTCAAATAGTACCTATATAAAAAATTATATGCATTCCACAGTAATAACATAAATAAAAATTCAATTAAATATATTTTCAATCAGCATATTTTTGCAGTGCAGTGCAATCAAACAGACTGAAGAATCTATAAAATAATTTTAGAACCAATAATCCTAAAATTCTGAGACATTTGCAAATATGGAATAAGGTATGACAAAACTAACATCCACAATCATGGTAAAAATTAGAAAAATATTAAATTGTTTGATGAATCGCAAAATTTCGGAAGCGCTCGTAAGACGTCATATGGAAAAAATATGTGGTTTAGCTCCAATGAGATATTTAAAATTAACTATAATACATGCATGTTCTGAAATCACGGTGATTTTAAATCACGAACGATTTTGAAATCACGGGAAGAATATTTTGGTGTTTTAAAATTCACGAGATTTTTAAGTTTTAGTAGTGATTTTGATTGTTCTAAATCACGAGCTAACAGCTGATTTTCTTTGTGTTGACTACTAAAAAGTATAAGTAAATCACGAAAGATATAAACAAATCTAAAAAAATTGTCCGCAAAAAATACAACGTCTTACTAAATTTGTAAATTTTAAGTTTTTTCTGTGTAAAATAGTTAGTTTTATTTCAAAAATAAATAAAGAACAAATGATTTTAAGTGTATGTGATAATTTCAATGAAAAATGCTTAAAAACTCTAAGTGATTTGAAATCATTAGGCTGTTAGATGACCGGTTTTAAATCACGAGATTTCAATCACTTTACGAAAAAGTGATTTTCAGAACATGCCTGATAATATAAAATAATAATAACAAAGAACTTATGTTAGCAAACATTTTATTATTGTCTCATTTATCCTTAACAAAGCTTCAAGAGTAAACATTAAATTTTAAAATTGAATTTTTAAAAACGGTAAAAATGCAAAGAATTAGTTAGTCGGATAAAAATTAATTTGTTTTTGAAAACTTCCAAAACATACGAAAGTGTCGTTGCATATTACGCAAGTTGTCTGAAGCAAAAAATGGTCGGGAGAATTAGAATAACTTGAATATTTTCCCACCGATTTTTTATTTTTATACGTAACTTGATTCCTCTATAAATATATGTATAATAACCAAAAATATTTCAAAATTTTCCGCAAAACACCGTAAAAAAATAGTGTGTATTTTTTAGTTGTTTGTTTCCCTTTTCCCAAAATGTTTTTTTTTTAAATGAAAAGACCACAATACTAAAAAAGATTATATGTATGTACAATTAATTATGTTTCATATGCGACTGAAAACTAAGTTTATTTTTATAAATGTTTAAAATCTATTAAAACTCAAAATAAAATAAGAAATAAAGCCCGGGACTTGAAAACAAAAACCTTAAAGGAATGAACCATAACTAAAAAATATTAAAAATTACCTCAAATAAAAATAAAAAGTAAATAGCTGAATTTAGTATAACACGAAAAATTTGTATTTTTGTTTCTTTTTAAATTTATAATTTAAATCGAAAATAAATAAGTAAATATATTTTTATTTCCTTGTATGCTAAACTAAGTTTCAACTACATATAATTTTTGAAAATCATTAAAAAACGAACTGACAAAGTAACATAAAACTGATAATAATATAACTAAACGAAATATTAAAACAACAGAAATAGAAAATAATAAAAAAATATTTAATTTACACTGCCTGATTATATAAATTAATGTGGAAAAATAACTACAACCAAAAAAACATTAACTCTATTCTAGGAACACCAATTTATTAAAACCAAAAAGTTTAGATAATTAATTAATTACAAGCGAACAAAAAACATAGCAAAAAACAAACTAAAAAACTGTTATTTATAATAAACAAATTCACACAAACAAGTATTAACAAAATGTTCAATACACACACACACATACATATTTATATACAAAATTCAAATAAAATAACTTAAAATCTTCCAGGGGGGCTACTCTCTATTGCGATGCGTAAGTGTATCAATTTGTACGCTTATCGCATCGCAATAGAGAGTAACCCCCCAGATTTAAAAAGAAAAGTTTTATACTTCATATCGGGAGCTCACATTCAAAAAGGTCTATATTCTGCAGATAATCTTTATTGAATATAAGCCATCGATATAGTATTACGCAAACAAAAAATACCTACTTATATGAATAATAATTATTAAAACAAGATAACTAATTTATTCTATTATATTTAAAATAAATTTTTTTAATGCATTAATTACATTATTACTACATAATATCATCCATCGTCATCATTTTTAATGTGTCTTAAACAAGAAAAAATATTAAAAAAACACAGACAAACTTTAAATTATGCAATCCCTCAATTTTATTATTCAATTATTGCCCTTTTGATGTGGTAATGTTTCCACAACACATTTTACATTAAATATTAAATATGTTTATAAATAAAACATAAACATTTCCACGACAAAATCAAATCTACATATGCAATTAGAATTCGTATGTATTTATTCAGATGTTGGTTGGTATTTGTTTGAAACTTTGATTAAACAAATAATTCTGACATGATAAAACGAAAAAAATCCTTGTTTTAAATAAAAGAAAGCTAAAAAATTGTGTATGTATGTAAAATTTAACAAATATGTAATTAATATTTATAAGTTTCAGTATAAATTTAAGTTTAATTTAACATAACGATATTTAAATATAATAACAAGATATACACCATGTTGAAATCAATTAAATTATAGAATTTATTTATTCAGTTACAGAAACTTAGCCAATAGGTCATACTAGGTTAAATGTTTTAAAATTTGTTAAATATTAAACAATATGAAATGTAAACATTTAAAATGATAGTAGAGAAGTTCCAAAATTTAATTTCCAATACAGCTTTTGTCGAAATCTATTTTTATAATAAACCGGTTTCTTTTTTATTAAAAATTATTAAATAAAACGATTGGGCGTTTATTCCATCTTTGGCACTTTCTCAAATATTACACTGTGCTACAACAAACAATTACTCGCTCTGTGATCGTTGGTGTTAGGTCTGGATATAAATCATAATTAATGTTTTAAATAATACTAATTGAATAAAGATTTGAAATTAATACATATATGTATGTATAAATTCTGATTGAAATAGCCTTACTATTCAATTAAATCGATTTTTCTGGTACAGCGTCGGTTATCTATGGGAAAATTATAATTGAATGATATGAATTTTTCAGAGTCCGGATTAAACCATTTTTTTCAGGCCTAAACTGAACACAATATCCAAAACAAACCGATACATTTGAAATGTACTATTGATTTCCTTACTAGCAGTTCAAATTTTACATGAACTTTGTTTTTGTTAAAATATTAAAACACATAGTTATAGTTTCAATACATCTACTCTCTTGGAAAGCAAAACAATTTTTTAAGGACAGGTCTAGTGAGCATCCAAAATATGTATGTATTACACATACATAAATGTAACCAAGCCTACATTTTAATTTATATCCATCTAGGCAACGACTAAAAAGTATGTTGTATGATCAATATAAGTAATAACCCATTGCAAACAAAATATATTAAATATGTATATGTAAATGACATAATATGTACCATAAGAAGGTAATATGTTTATAAAATGCTATATGTATGTATGTCGTCACTACGCTTACAATTAACTTAAAAATACAAAATTTTGTTTAAATGAGATCAAATGGATTACAGATCTGTATTCCAATTTTGCAGGATTTTTTGTCAGGGGGTACTTCGATTCGAAAAGAAAATCATTCGAATTTGTATACTTTTAACATTGTATTTCGAAATAAGAGATTATTTACATATAATCTCTTAGATATATTCGGTTTCGTGAATAAATACACGATAAGGCATTCAGATTGTGAAAGAATCTTTTGTATGCTCAGCGACGATATGATATTTATGTATGTACATATGTATATGTAAATGAAATGAAACTCAATACATAAATTCCTTTTCCAGATTTAAAAGGTTAATAAGTAGTGTTAAAATAAATGTACACAGAAAAAATGTTCATACCTATTTGGAACATATTTTTACAAGTTTTTTTTTTTAAATATTTCATAAAAAATGTCACTATCAAAGAAAGATGATACAGTTTCCAGATTTCCGATAAATAAATGAGAGATCAACAAATAGTAACGAAATTTAGTACAAGTAGAGGAATCAGTCAATTCAGATTAATTCTTCCTATAAATCTGATTAATAAAAATATTCAAATCAAGAGATAAAAATAAATTGAAATTAATAAAAGCAATTCATTTTATACATGAAAAATATTTTTTCTGTGTATTGTACTTAATTACTACTTCACTTCTGAATATATTCATATTATTATTACTGTCTACTGTTGTTATGGTAATATTATAAAATAAAAAACAAAATAAAAATAGTAATAGGTAGTAATAATAAATTGAGTTTACAATTTTCGATATTGATAGTAAGACGTTTAATAAAAAGAACGGAATATATAATATTAAAAAAATTTATATAATTTGGGGACATCTTTAAATTTGCCAATAATGTTATCCAATATGAGAACTAAACGCATTTCTGGCTTACATATGTGTGGTAAAAGTATGGGCCAAATGGCCAAATTACCTCCAAAATACACCGATGAAGATTGGGATTTTAACAATAAAATTAAATTTCGAATAACGTGTGATCAGGAAAGGATGGCAGAACGTATAATGGAGTAAGCTTAACAACAATATATACTTGATGAGTCAAGTAATTTAAAATTTATTTTAAAGAGAATCTCGACGTGTTGCTGATGATGTTAATGACACTACGCGCAATTGGCAACGAGAAGTTGAACACCATTTACGTGAGAGAGCCAGCGAAATTCGTTTTCTATGCGATGAGTTAAACAAACAAAAGAAAACCGCGTTATTGGAGGATGAAGCTTTAAACATTTATCGTTGCCGTGTTCTCAATGCCATTGAATTTCTAAAGGAAAAATCTTTAACAATTTGTCAACGATGTTTGGTTACACGAGAAGGGCGGTTAGGCGTAGATCTATGTGAAGATGAAGTTGATCGCAATTTACGTCGCGAACTGAAAGTTATCAAAGGTTGCCAATGTCTAATGGACAAGGCTTTAAAGGAAACAAACGAACAATTGCGTAAGTTACGTGCAACAATGTATCTATTAGATAAAGATCTAGCTCAAAAGGACAAGTCACTGTTGATTGATGAGAAGAACTTATCTCTAAGGGATACACAAAATTTACGTGGAGGTGATTTAGCCCATCATCATTGGTAAGTACAGTTTGAGAGCAAACTCGAATTACTGCCTCTAAAAATAATGTTTTGTTGTTCATAAAATTTCAAAAACGTAATCATTGGATAAGACTCCATCCATTACTATGTAGCTATATTTATGTGTTACATATATTAACTCATCTTTATAACGTTGGCTACCAATTCGAAACGAAAAAAAGTTAACGCTAATTTTAATTAATTCGGCAATGGTATTTTCTGTCATTATCCTTTCATTATTTTAAGCGGAAACGGTATCTTAACGGTAACGTAGTCAAACCTTGATTTTATACGTAGAATATAATTTTTTGTATTTGACGCAAAATTATTTGATATTCATATATGTAAACATACATATGTATATGATAACTAGAGAAATATAGAGAAATATTTTCTATATTGAATGCATACATTTTCTTTTTAGCCAATATTCATTAGGTGAATGGCAACATACAACTTATAAAAATTTAGAGTATAACGCAAAGGAATTGAATTCTGCAGCTCAACTTAGAGCTTATATTGACCTATTACTAAAACAAGTATGTGAGGATATGGAAAATCAAACTGATCGCACTAACGAAGCTTTTCAACATAGAATAGCCGAATTGAGACATGTTAAAAAATGCTTGGAAAATAAACACAACGACACAATGAATCATATTAATGAAGTGCAAAATAATATAAATGCATTGGAAAAAGGACTGGCAGATAAACTGAGAGCTCAGCAATTGTGTTTGACACGTTTAAGCAATCGTGCAACACGTCCTGGGCTAGAATTAACATGTGACGAGGTGCAAGACGCCCTGTATCATGAGCTTAACGCTTTAAAAGCGTCCATGTGCAAATTAAATCATAAGATACAGGAAAATAAATCGTCTTTGCGTTATTTGTTGCATGTCCAAGTAATGCAAGAGGAGGAAATAAATATTAAATCGAATTCTATAAAAATCGATGAAGTTGATTGTATGACTATACGACAAGCATTAAAATATTCGTCATTTTAAATACAATTGTTGAGACTTATGAAATCATATAAACTGCACTTTAATAAAACTAAAAAATTACAAAATTAATATTGACACCAATAAAAATTTGGGTTATTTAAAATAATTGTAAAATATTGTTCACATTTCAATAAATTAAAAATAAAGCTTTTATAACACTCACAAAAAATAACGGTTTTTAATTCTGCAGTAAAATTTGTGCTTAAATTCAAGAACACTTAACAAGGTAACAACAAAACCAGCAGTCCCCATGGTGAAATTAAATACATTTTTAATTACATTTATATTACATTACATTATACATTTTTAATTTCACCATGAGTCCCCTTGTTTTTGTAAAAAATAGTTGAACTGTCCATGGTGAAATATAGTTTCAAATATACTGTCAAAGTATCTCAGTTGCTTTTTTCACCACAGCAAACACTTAAGCTTGAGATCCACACCAAGCGTCGACGCGTTTCACGCGTTCTAAGCAACTGTCAAAAAAGTAGAATCAATGTAGTTGTATGAGTTAAGTTTTACACTCAAAAGCGTAGGACGCGCTGACGCCTGAAACGCGAAAAGTTCGTTTACGCGGTGCACGCGTCACAGCTGACTTTAACAAATGCAAAGCAAATTTATTTTAAAAATGACAGTTGAAATAATATTTTTTATATGAGTTTGACAAACAAACCGATAAAAAACTTCATTTGGAGGCATCACCTCCAAAAGTGCATACATATAAAAAAAAATATTGACGCGAAAAATCTTTGCATGTAACTTGAAATGCCTGACGCTTAAAACGTTTAGAAAACTTCCAGCTTTATGAATTTACCAAGCTAAATAAAAAAACTACACTGCAGTTACACATTCAAGTTTTGCTTTCAAAATTTTTACACATACTGGTTGTCAAAATTGATAGCTGTGACGTAGGCTGCAGGCAAATTTAAAGCAATTTATTTTTAAAATGTTGCAAATTTTTTCTATCTTTTAGCAATCGAGTTGAAAAAAAAACAAATTTGTTTCTTTAATGTTCAAAACTGCGTTTAGTACGATTATGTACAACTCTGCTTTGTAATATAATGTGAATATTTACATTTGTATTATTCAGAAGCCATGTTTTATAAATGTTTTCTAATGTGCTTTGAAATAAAAATACTTTTTGATTTAAATGAATACAACAGGATGGCACAAAATCATTTAATTATTTAGCGATTTGTTTTGTTGAGCAAAATTGTCACTACTGGTCACTGTTGGGATCTTACAGTTCTTAAATTGTACCTTCTCAATGGCAAAATTGTACCAAATTGACATAAATTGTACCTAAATTTCGCTATTAAATAAAAAAGCATATATGTAGTAAGAATTCATAACAGTTTTTATTCAATAAAAACAAAATAACAGAAAGAAAACTTATTCTAGTATTTAACAAAGGAAAAATTGTCCAAGATGGTAAACACGCTGAACTAGTTTCTAAAAAAACGTAAAACAATTTTTCAAATTTTGTTTGTTGCTTTCGTTGGTCGATATGTCAAAAACACAAGCAACTTTTGACATTTCTCTCTCTAAGTCAGAAAAAAAGCAGAACAACTGTGCTCTCAACGACACCTGAAAAGTGAGTTCACCTTAAAAAAAAATTGTACCAAAAAGGAATGAACTGTACCAGCGTACCAATAAAGTTTTGTTTGTACCAAATGTGGTACAATTGTACCACAAAACCCATCAGTGGTACTGGTGGTTGTCAAAACGACGCACACATACATATTTTTTATTCTTATAGACGGCATTTCTTCTGATATTCGTGGAGAATATTTTTATGAGGTCTTTTTTATATAAATTTTTGGGGAAAATATTAATAAAATAGTCCGTAAGTTTGCCTATTATACAATAATATATTTAAAACATAACTCAACTTCATATAAAAACATTGTATAGTTTCTGTGATATTAGCCAAAACATAATTTTACTGTGTGGTTTCCAATTTGACATAATACATACATATAGGTATAGATTAGAAATTTATCATTAAAAACTTGTGAATAAATATGAATGATGATGTGCATACTTCATTAAATATTAAAATTTTCCAATTCACTCTTTTATTTAATTACATTTCAGAATAATGTCTAAACGTGCTGCTGACGACAACAGCGGTGTTGGCAGTTCGGGTAACACCGCTGCTAACTCCAATATCGGCCAACCACCCATTAAGAAAGTACATTTTGAACCTCATCTAATTGGGCCCGTATCTACGTTGGAGGAAATGGACATTAAAGTATTAGAATTTCAAAATAAAAAATTAGCTCAACGTATTGAGCAAAGAATGCGCACAGAAGCCGAGCTAAGGCATCGCATAGAACAATTGGAAAAACGGCAAACACAAGACGATGCAGTTCTCAATGTGGTTAATCGGTATTGGAACCAATTAAATGAGGATATACGTGTGCTGCTGCAAAGGTTTGATGCAGAAACTGCCGATGAACTAGAGAATCGCAATGAAAATGAGGTTACGACATCATTCTTGACACAGTTGTCCACTTGGGACAAGGAAGAACTTGATGATAAACTTGCCAATCGCGTACAAGTCTCTAAGAGGGCTGTGGCTAAAATTGTACAAGTTATTGACAGAATTATGCAAAGAAATGAAAAGATTACAATGTCTTTAAAAGGAGAGCCGTTAACTACGGGACCGTCAGCATCTACTTCAGAAACAGGAGATGAATCACAAACAGATTCCAATGCTGCTAATAACATACCTAACATAGAGAAGACTCTTAAGCAAACCCATATTGAAATTATGACAGAAAATTGTAATTTACAAAATCTCAATACTTCACTTCATGAAAAATTCCATACAATGTCTTTAAAAATGAAAGAATATCAAGATGCTTTGACTGCCAAAGAGACAGAAAATGCTGAACTCAAGAATCAAATTGATGAGTTGCAATATGATTTGGAAAAAATTCATTGTCGAAATGACAAACTTGAGAACCATTTGGCTGAAGCAATAGAAAAATTAAAGGCCTATCATCAAATGCATGGAGATCCCAATAAAAGCTCATCAACTTCCAAGGGTTCAGGTCACACTCATGTTAGTAGTCATCAGGTGGAAGATTTGCAAAAAGAACTTGAAGAAAACCGTGATTTAGCTAACAATCGTTTACAAGAACTGGACAAACTTCATGCTACTCATAGAGAGACCTTAAAAGAAGTTGAAAAACTTAAAATGGATGTAAGTTGAGAATTCAAACTTTTTAATAATTATTATTAATCTTTATTTGCTGAAGTTTTGACTTTTTAAGAAAATTTTTGTTTTCTACATAATTTATTTAGCCTTCAAATTAATAATTATATAAAAATTGCCCAAACTTTGTTTCAAGTTTCAATATGAATCCCAGGAACACTTTCAGAACTTGCTATTTCTACAAATTAACCAGAGACAATAGAAATACCTCGTCGGTTTCATAAAACTAGTTTCCTTATTTATAAAGTATATACGAGTTCTTGCGAGTATGTATGCATTGTGATGGAAATCGAAAACGAAAACGAATGAGTTTGAAAGGTCAATTTTTTCGTAATATTTCTGTATTGAAAATCTTTGATCACATAAAATATAAAGATATTGGGCTACTAAAGAGAATCTTAAAACAATAATTTTAAAAATTAGATTATAAATGCATTAAAATGTATTCCCAAAACTGAATCGTTTTCGATTTCCATCACATGCTTGCTAGTTTTGACACTAATACCCTTTCTATCTTTTGTTTTCTAAATAAAGGAAATTGAAATAGAAATAAAAACACTTGATAAATACTTTTTTCTGTTTCGACTTTTTAAAAAAACGTATATATGACTTTTTTCAGATTCGTCAACTTCCCGAGTCAGTTATTGTTGAAACAACCGAGTATAAGTGTTTGCAGTCTCAATTTTCGGTTTTGTATAATGAATCGATGCAAATTAAAACTATGTTAGACGAAACACGAAATCAACTACAAACAAGCAAGAATCAGCATTTACGTCAAATCGAATTAATGGAAAGCGAAGAATTGATTGCTCAAAAAAAGGTTCGAAGTGAAATGATTCAAATGGAAGATGTCCTTGCTCAAATACGCAAAGAATATGAAGCTTTGCGTATTGAATTCGAGCAAAATATGGCAGCAAATGAGCAGACGGCTCCAATAAACCGGGAAATGAGACACTTGATAACATCGTTGCAAAACCATAACGGTCAATTGAAGGGAGAAGTACAACGATATAAACGTAAATATAAGGACGCGTCGGCAGATAATGTTAAATTGCGTCGAGAATTAGAAGAATCCACAGCCAAATTGGAGGGTACGAAATTACAAAGTACACCTGGGCAAGGAGGAAATGGTGAAGATATTAAGCAAGAAGGTAGTGGGAACATTAAGGAAGAGTTTCCTGGCAATTCCGGTAGTTCAGCGAATGCAAGTGGTATGCAAGTAGACGGTAGTGTTGCTGTAAAAGAAGAAGGTGCATCCATTAAATCAGAAGATGAAACTATGGATGACGATTTTAATAAAGATCAAAAAGAAGGAATTAAAAAGGAACATGCATCCCCGGGAGGTCCAGATAAAAAAGAAATTCAAACTGGATGTAATACTTCTGGTTCGACACCTACTGGTGTCGCGGTTACAACTGCAACTGCTGTTAAACAAGAAAAAGAAACTAAGGACGTTCAAAAAATTAAAGATATTAAAGTTCAAGAATCTGAAATAGTACGCGAACTAAAAGCCCAATTAAAGTAAGTAATCGTGAATTACATGTGTATTACATATTTTTTGGATTTTTTAACATAATTTTAATACATTGCTACATTTTAGAAAAGCTCTCAATGATCAAAAAGAAATGAAACTTCTGTTAGACATGTATAAAGGCGTGTCAAAAGATCAACGTGACAAAGTTCAGTTGATGGCAACTGAAAAAAAATTAAGATCCGAAATAGAAGAACTGCGCCAACAATTGAAAAAATTACAGGAAAGTAAAAGAGAGGAGCGCAAAAAACTTGCTGACGAAGAAGCCCTCCGTAAAATCAAACAACTGGAAGAACAAAAATATGAATTACAAAAACAAGTGGCTAGTCAAAAGCCACCCGATAACTGGGGACCTGGTGGTCCCAATTATGCACGTCCCTTTGTGGGTTCTCATGAAGAAGAGGCCCTGCTCAACGAAATGGAAGTAACCGGTCAAGCATTCGAAGACATGCAAGAGCAAAATTCTCGTCTTATACAACAGTTGCGGGAAAAAGATGACGCCAATTTCAAATTGATGTCTGAACGCATTAAAGCCAATCAAATGCACAAATTACTGAGAGAGGAGAAACAAATCTTGGAAGATCAAATGACTACACGGGATACACAAATTGAAGCAATGCATATAGTTTTGCGTAAACTCGAGGAGAAGGAAAGAAGTTTACAGGCCACGGTGGCTGCTATTGAAAAAGAGCTTGCACTACGACAACAAGCCATGGAAATGCATAAGCGCAAAGCAATTGAATCAGCCCAATCAGCAGCCGATCTTAAATTACATTTGGAAAAATATCACGCCCAAATGAAAGAGGCCCAACAAGTGGTTGCAGAGAAGACAAGTTCTTTGGAAGCCGAAGCCTATAAAACTAAACGCTTACAAGAAGAATTGGCACAATTCAAACGTAAAGCAGAACGTATGAAGAAAATCGAAATGGCCGGGACAACCATTGATGAAGTTATGCTGGAAGAGATCCGTGAATACAAAGAGACCCTCACCTGCCCCTCTTGCAAAGTCAAACGCAAAGACGCCGTACTCTCTAAATGTTTCCATGTCTTTTGCTACGACTGTTTGCGCACGCGCTACGAGACAAGGCAACGCAAATGTCCCAAGTGTAATTGTGCCTTCGGTGCCAATGATTATCATCGTTTGTATTTAACTTAAGCTAGTTTAGTTAAATTTCAATTATCGCATAGGATGAATATTTAATATATACAAATACAGAATAACAAACATACCCATAAAGGAAGTCATTCATGGAGACGAAACGCTGCTGCTGCCAAAAACCTAATTTGCTTTGACAAAAAAAAACCTCGAATTTCCAATGTATGTATTAAGCATATAAATTCTTATCTTTTCTTTTTTGGAACGAGTTCCGGATTATCTATGCTTTTAAAAAAACTGAACTGGTCAGAATGTTTAAAACCTAAAACATTTCTGGTATGTGTGTTTTTTAACATTTAATTGTGTTTTTGGTTTTTTCGAGTCTCAGCTCTATGTTCTCCTCTATGCACATCCCAAAATATATATAACAAACATACTCACTTATAAACATTCATTCACTTCCATTTTTGTTTAATGTGTTAAATCATAATGTTTTTATAATTTAATTTTAAATGAAACAAAATATACATGAACATAATCCCAGAGGATTATATTTTTTAAATTTAACTTAAAATGAAGGCTTTAAATCAAAAAGCGAACTAATAAATATTACCTATACATAAAATATTAGTTTTAAATTCAGCATTTTTATTTTTTATACAATTCTAGTTCTATGTGTTTTTGGCAAATTTTCATGCGATAGTCAAGATAGTCAGATAGTCAAGAAAAAAATTGCATTACATCACACAAAAGACAAAGTAGGAACGACGAAATGTACATATGTATGTATATGAGGGGATTTTGTATGCAGTTTCTGCCAGTGAGCCAATTAATTTCGATGAATTTCATTTGAATCAATTTTGCATCTACATATATGAGATTTCCACGTAAGGCGACGATCGATATATATTATTGATATTGATAAATAATGATTCTCTGCGCAATGTAAAGGTAATGTATCTACATTTCTGCTCATTAAGATTAACCATTGCTTTAACTATTTTTGTAATTTTTTTATATGTACTTGTATATGATTTTGTAGGTAGCGAGACGCTTCTTGAGTTTTCATTAATGCTTAGAATGCTGATACTGCTATCATCCGCAAATATTGATGTATGAATACAATTGGTTGTTGGCATATTAGATATGCATATATATCAAGTAAGAATGATCTCAGGAAACTCTTGGGGTTCTCTTTCCTCAATCGATTGTGCGAAACTTAAAACGTCTGCTTCTTTAAGCTTAAATGTTCGACCAGTTAAGAAGTTTTCCAATAGCTTATGTGTGTTTGCGTTTAAATTCAGTCTCATTTTGTATATTAAGCCATCATGCCACACTTTATCAAACGCTTGAGAAATGTCAATAAAAAGAACAGAACAATATTTTTTTCTTCAAATGTTTTCTTATGATATTTACAAGTCTATCTATGGGTTTGTTCGATAGTACTGTGTTCTCTTCTAAATCCAAATTGATAATTCGAAAAGTTTGTGAAATTAAAAAGTTTTCAATTAAAGTCGGGTATAACTTGTTCATGAGTATGTTCAATAGACTGATGGCTCTATATGATTCTACTTTTGTTTGATCTTTTTCCGGCTTAGTTATCATGGTGACCAGTGAAACCTTTTATTTTGAAGGATAATATTCAAGGCGTAATATAACGTTAAAAATAAGATGTATTATTGTTATTGCTATCCGGAGTAGCTCCATAAGCATATTGTTACTGGTTTTGTCAATACCAGATGCGTTCTTAGAGTTTAAATCAAAAATAACCTTTTATATTTCTCGAATCTCAAAATTTTGTATAACTGGTTGCAAGGCAATTGTTTTATTTGATGTGTTTGGGGTAAATACTTTTTTTAATGATTAACAAACAGGTTCCCTTTTTTAGTGTTTAGGGGGGCTTACATATGACAGGTCTTTTAAGACTTTTAGTGGCTCGCCATAATAAGTAGTCCGATTGCAGAATTGTGTCCAGATTTTCTAAATATATATTTAGTGATTGAATTTTGCGACATTCCAATAGCTGTTTAAGTCTTTTTATGCAATTTTTTTTATCTTAGATTTGAGTTGGGGCGATCTGTGCAATTGACATTTTATTCGAACACTTTTTTTCATTTAAGAGCCGTATGACATCTGCAGAATAAATTCTATTATGGCGTATAAGTCGGGGGGTTTGTTTAGCAAGTTTAGCAGCCAGGTTAATATCATTATCCAAATTGATAAGAGAATAATCGATATGTTCTAGTGTTCTTAGCGGTATGTTTTCAGAACAATGTGTATAGAGGTATTTTCTCTGTATCATTTCTATCGGTATATTTTTTATCACTCCAAAACTAATAACATCCGAGAGGTACAATTGATATTAATTTGCTTTCTGTTGTAAAAGACTGATTAAGCAACATTATACAAAAAATACTTTCCTATTAAAGAAAAATTAAGAAAAGAGGCATCATAAATAAACTCTTTTGAAACTAGTTTCGTATTAGGCCGAATTAAAAACGCACGATTTTAGATAGTTGTTATCTCTTTCGCAATGTTTATATAAAGCGACTTTCCAAATGAATTATAATCGTCCTAACACGAAAGCAGCCAAAACATTTGAAATGTATTATCAATTACTAGAATCGGAAAGAAACTTGTTTTTTTTTCAGGCCGTGGACGAGCCACCTATAGTAATGTAAATAATGTTTGACCAACAAATTTCTTGCTCTTTTGACAAAATATTTGATCAAATGTTAGATATTTTGTCCTCCTCATAAGTAAATTTATTTTATAAATTTTCAAATTCTTTATGCTGTATGATATCGATATTCAAGAAGAATTACTTTATATAGAAGTAATTTATAAATTATCATACATATTTCCAAATTATAAAGAACTGTTTACTAAACTTTAAAAACTTACTCAGAACCATTTAATAATATGTATTAGTTTCAAATTTGGTACAAAATCAAATTGTCCAAATTTATAACACAATAAAAAAACTTTTTATTTTTCCACCAAAAATTAAATTAAAAACATCTTAAATACAAAAACCAGCTAACATTTACACAAACCACGCCTTTGAAATTATTCAAAAATATTAAATATTTGAAACTTAAATAGAAAAAACAGGTTAACCGGTTTCGGTTTTTGAATACTCGAAATACAATAATGATGGGTGATTGTGCAAATCGAGCTATCGCAGCACTTCAAACAGTTTTAGAATAAAAAATATGTAGACTTCACTTAAATGAAACAATAAAAATAATTAAAATTAAATATTCGTTATAAATTAATTAAAAAAAAATATAAAAAACTTAAGTAAAATTTTTGGGAGGAAATGGGAATTGAACTTGGAATAATATTAAATGCAAATTTTTTAACTTTTTATAAAAATAAAAAATGCAAAAAAATTGCCGTCCAATCATATTGGTTGGGCTGGTGATGGCTCCACACTCCGGTACGCTATCCCACTACTGCTTACCGCGGGGACTCTTGGCTGCTGGTTTTCACCCCTGGCCCGGTACACCCCTCCTTAGCCAACCTGAATACCTTGGACTCCTCCATGGTACCCATATTGACGGCAAGCTTAGTGCGGACGTTCCGTCAACATGAGGAATTCCACCACACAGAACCCCCAGCCTCAGACCATTCCACAATCCGACCTCACAGAAGCGTGATTACAGAAGATGCCAACCTTCCAGTCGAGAAAGGCATATAAAAAAGCCAACATATAATGCATACTCACTCGAATGCAACTTACATACATACATGTACATATATGTACATAGGTACATGCATATGTATTGTGTTGTATAAATAAACTAATTTATATTCAATAACCCCCTTATTCAGAAACGATTATTAAATTTAACAAACGTTTATTAAGACAGATTTGCATATAAAAATTTGCTTAATAAACGTGTTTATTTGAATTAACAAATTTGTTTAAGGTAGAGAGAAAATATAAAATATAACTGCGCAAAACTTAAGCATTAAACACATTCGCCACAGCAGGCTACGAGTACAATATGTCAAAAATAAAATACTCACGTTTATATGTGAATGATACACATATAAAAGTATATAAACGTGTGTATATTATTTTTTAAATACTATAATCGGTGGTAGCCTGCTGTGGCGAATGTGTTTGATGCGTTATAGAGTTATAGATTCATAATTATTACCTATGGACTTATACTGCAGGTTCAATCCCTAGGTCCTCCAAAAATTTTAATTTAAGTTAATTTTTTTAATTTTCATTTTTTTTTTTAATTTTCATTTTTTTTTTTTAATTTTAATTTAAGTTACTTTTTCATATTATTTATTTACGACACTGTTTTTTTTTTTGTTTTAACCAATATGATTGGACGATCTTTTTGGCAAAAATATTATTATAAATTTGGTAGTTTATGAAAAAAAAAATTAATTAAAATATTATTTTTTATATACATATTAGAGATGTTGTAAAAATCCTGAGGTTTTTCGGGAATTATATATAAATCCCTAAAACTAGTATTAGTTTACAAAGTCACCAACAAAAATTTAAATGTTACAAAAGTATGTCAAAGAAATAAAGGTGAAAGAATCAAAATTAATTTTGGATTAGCAAACTCGAACGCACTATTTGATGTGGTTTTTGGAATTGAAAATTCCTATAAAAAAAATAATTAATTTAAAAGCTCAATAGATGGATAGATGAACGTTTTTTTTACTTAAACAAATAGTTGTCATCTTAAATCCGGTTAAAGTAACAGACGAAGCCCTTTGTAGCATTGATATGAATCTCTGGTGATGATGTTGCACTTTCATTTATGTTCAAAGAGATTTAAAAAAGTAATTGCATATTAAGCGATGAACTTAAAGAAATGTCCCCATAAATGAAACTAATAAAGAAGGATGATTTCCTCAATATAAAAGATTGTTTATGTAATCTGCATACAACAATTTGCTAAAAATTTTGCCAACAAATGATGTGAACGATGTTTTTTGTCAGCTTCATATATTGGTAGCAAAATTAAATCAAAATTCTCCATACTTTAGATACCTACCTTAACATTTTTAAGAAGTTTTTTTTTTAATAACGAACGATAATATTCTTATTGTTTTTAAACTTAAATAGAAATTAATGGCGAAATGGCATATTATTTTTGTTAGGCCAACATTTCAATATAATGTTATTATGTTTTTAAATTATTAATGGTTTATAAACTTTTAATAAATTTAAAAATTATAGCTATAAGAACAGAAAATGTTTGTTTTCAAACATATTTATATTTAATATATGTAAGTTACTTTTTTGAAATAAATAGTTTTTATTATTAATAAACCAATTTGTTTCAATATGAAACAAAAATCCCGGGATCCCGAATTCCGGGCCCATTTGGATTTCCTAATATAATAAATAAAAGTCAAACAAATAATATTAAAATATTACTTGTATGCATTAGCATAGAGCGTTAAAAGGTGCAAATTTATCCTCTACTAGGACAATTCATATTAAGTTTTGGAACTGGAATAGCGTTTCCCCAGACAACCAAACACATAATTCTTTTCGAATTCCTTTTGCTAGGCAAATAAAAATTCCATTTAGATTATTTTTCACTATAATTTTTTAAAAGAAATTTAAATACATAATTATCCGATCTCAAGCTCAATAAATTATAATTTAAATAAATACAACAGATTAAAATTTGGATTAAATTTTGAAAAAAATCTATCATTGTAAGATTATTTTTAAAAAAGATCGTCGTCCAATCATATTGGTTAGGCTGGTGATGGCTCCACACTCCGGTACGCTATCCCACTACTGCTTACCGCGGGGACTCTTGGCTGCTGGTTTTCACCCCTGGCCCGGTACACCCCTCCTTAGCCAACCTGAATACCTTGGACTCCTCCATGGTACCCATATTGACGGCAAGCTTAGTGCGGACGTTCCGTCAACATGAGGAATTCCACCACACAGAACCCCCAGCCTCAGACCATTCCACAATCCGACTTCACAGAAGCGTGATTACAGAAGATGCCAACCTTCCAGTCGGAATAACTTGATTCTAATTTCAGTATATGTCTGTAGGTAATAATTATGAATCTATAAGTTTTGCGCAGTTATATTTTTATATTGTTTTCTCAACCTCAAACAAATTTGTTAATTCAAATAGAAATTTAATTGAAATAAACCTTATTGAATATACATTAGTTTATTTATATGTATATGTATGTACATATACAACACAATACATATGTATGTATGTACATTTATGTATGCAAGTAGTTAATGCATTATATGTTGGCTTTTTTATATGCCTTTCTCGACTGGAAGGTTGGCATCTTCTGTAATCACGCTTCTGTGAGGTCGGATTGTGGAATGGTCTGAGGCTGGGGGTTCTGTGTGGTGGAATTCCTCATGTTGACGGAACGTCCGCACTAAGCTTGCCGTCAATATGGGTACCATGGAGGAGTCCAAGGTATTCAGGTTGGCTAAGGAGGGGTGTACCGGGCCAGGGGTGAAAACCAGCAGCCAAGAGTCCCCGCGGTAAGCAGTAGTGGGATAGCGTACCGGAGTGTGGAGCCATCACCAGCCCAACCAATATGATTGGACGACGATCTTTTTTTTTACCAACTATTCAGTAAAAAAATTTTAACAAAATTAAACCAATTTTCATTTAATATTTATCGAGCCTGGTTCAATCCCCAAAAATTTAATTTTTTTAATTTAAGTTATTTTTTTTAAATTATTTATTTACAACTCTGTTTTTGTTTTATTTGAAAATTTGGATACATATTTTGCATATTTGAAGTCAAAATTGGAAAAACCTTTATTTTGTTATAACAATGCAAATAAATCCTTTTGCGTGCTCTTAAAAACTGCAAAAATAAAGGATTTCACCTGATTTTCGGTTAATGTATGTTATATTTACATACATACGTATGAAGTTTTAATACCTCTATATTTTATTAATAATTTTTGCAAATGGCAATTACATATTTATTTTGGTATTACATAATTTATTTGTGTTGATTATTGCAAATTAAAAAGATTAAAAGAAAATAAGAACTGAACGTAAAATTGGGTCAATTTTAGCATTTAATATAATATTTATTATTCCGACTGTTTTGTAACAATTCTTTTGAAGATTACTTTTCATCAAATTCATTACGAAGCAAATTTGCCAAAGATTATAAAGAACGGTTTTCAGTGTTAACAAATTAGTAAATTCTTGAATTTCATTTAGCAAACTAAAAAATAAAGTCATTAATTTGGCTTAATCATTATTCTATTTCAATTTATGTAATTGATGTCCAAGTCCAATGTAGCTGTTTTGCTGCTGTTCCACAACCACCAGTGACAACATTAGAAGTTACAAGATGTGGACGGAAGCGCCATGTGATTTAAATAAATCGTTTATTAATTGTGATAAACTTAACTGTTATTAATATAAAAATAAATTTGAATTAAACAAAATTTACTAAAAAAAATAGACGAGGAGAATTTTACTAAAAAAAAAAAATGAAAAAAAAATGAGAATCGAACCCGGAAATAATAAGCTATTTTTGATTTTGAAAATCGTCCGCAAAAAGAATGTCGTCCAATCATATTGGCTGGGCTGGTGATGGCTCCACACTCCGGTACGCTATCCCACTACTGCTTACCGCGGGGACTCTTGGCTGCTGGTTTTCACCCCTGGCCCGGTACACCCCTCCTTAGCCAACCTGAATACCTTGGACTCCTCCATGGTACCCATATTGACGGCAAGCTTAGTGCGGACGTTCCGTCAACATGAGGAATTCCACCACACAGAACCCCCAGCCTCAGACCATTCCACAATCCGACCTCACAGAAGCGTGATTACAGAAGATGCCAACCTTCCAGTCGAGAAAGGCATATAAAAAAGCCAACATATAATGCATACTCACTCGAATGCAACTTACATACATACATGTACATATATGTACATAGGTACATGCATATGTATTGTGTTGTATAAATAAACTAATTTATATTCAATAACCCCCTTATTCAGAAACGATTATTAAATTTAACAAACGTTTATTAAGACAGATTTGCATATAAAAATTTGCTTAATAAACGTGTTTATTTGAATTAACAAATTTGTTTAAGGTAGAGAGAAAATATAAAATATAACTGCGCAAAACTTAAGCATTAAACACATTCGCCACAGCAGGCTACGAGTACAATATGTCAAAAATAAAATACTCACGTTTATATGTGAATGATACACATATAAAAGTATATAAACGTGTGTATATTATTTTTTAAATACTATAATCGGTGGTAGCCTGCTGTGGCGAATGTGTTTGATGCGTTATAGAGTTATAGATTCATAATTATTACCTATGGACTTATACTGCAGGTTCAATCCCTAGGTCCTCCAAAAATTTTAATTTAAGTTAATTTTTTTAATTTTCATTTTTTTTTTTAATTTTCATTTTTTTTTTTTAATTTTAATTTAAGTTACTTTTTCATATTATTTATTTACGACACTGTTTTTTTTTTTGTTTTAACCAATATGATTGGACGATCTTTTTGGCAAAAATATTATTATAAATTTGGTAGTTTATGAAAAAAAAAATTAATTAAAATATTATTTTTTATATACATATTAGAGATGTTGTAAAAATCCTGAGGTTTTTCGGGAATTATATATAAATCCCTAAAACTAGTATTAGTTTACAAAGTCACCAACAAAAATTTAAATGTTACAAAAGTATGTCAAAGAAATAAAGGTGAAAGAATCAAAATTAATTTTGGATTAGCAAACTCGAACGCACTATTTGATGTGGTTTTTGGAATTGAAAATTCCTATAAAAAAAATAATTAATTTAAAAGCTCAATAGATGGATAGATGAACGTTTTTTTTACTTAAACAAATAGTTGTCATCTTAAATCCGGTTAAAGTAACAGACGAAGCCCTTTGTAGCATTGATATGAATCTCTGGTGATGATGTTGCACTTTCATTTATGTTCAAAGAGATTTAAAAAAGTAATTGCATATTAAGCGATGAACTTAAAGAAATGTCCCCATAAATGAAACTAATAAAGAAGGATGATTTCCTCAATATAAAAGATTGTTTATGTAATCTGCATACAACAATTTGCTAAAAATTTTGCCAACAAATGATGTGAACGATGTTTTTTGTCAGCTTCATATATTGGTAGCAAAATTAAATCAAAATTCTCCATACTTTAGATACCTACCTTAACATTTTTAAGAAGTTTTTTTTTTAATAACGAACGATAATATTCTTATTGTTTTTAAACTTAAATAGAAATTAATGGCGAAATGGCATATTATTTTTGTTAGGCCAACATTTCAATATAATGTTATTATGTTTTTAAATTATTAATGGTTTATAAACTTTTAATAAATTTAAAAATTATAGCTATAAGAACAGAAAATGTTTGTTTTCAAACATATTTATATTTAATATATGTAAGTTACTTTTTTGAAATAAATAGTTTTTATTATTAATAAACCAATTTGTTTCAATATGAAACAAAAATCCCGGGATCCCGAATTCCGGGCCCATTTGGATTTCCTAATATAATAAATAAAAGTCAAACAAATAATATTAAAATATTACTTGTATGCATTAGCATAGAGCGTTAAAAGGTGCAAATTTATCCTCTACTAGGACAATTCATATTAAGTTTTGGAACTGGAATAGCGTTTCCCCAGACAACCAAACACATAATTCTTTTCGAATTCCTTTTGCTAGGCAAATAAAAATTCCATTTAGATTATTTTTCACTATAATTTTTTAAAAGAAATTTAAATACATAATTATCCGATCTCAAGCTCAATAAATTATAATTTAAATAAATACAACAGATTAAAATTTGGATTAAATTTTGAAAAAAATCTATCATTGTAAGATTATTTTTAAAAAAGATCGTCGTCCAATCATATTGGTTAGGCTGGTGATGGCTCCACACTCCGGTACGCTATCCCACTACTGCTTACCGCGGGGACTCTTGGCTGCTGGTTTTCACCCCTGGCCCGGTACACCCCTCCTTAGCCAACCTGAATACCTTGGACTCCTCCATGGTACCCATATTGACGGCAAGCTTAGTGCGGACGTTCCGTCAACATGAGGAATTCCACCACACAGAACCCCCAGCCTCAGACCATTCCACAATCCGACTTCACAGAAGCGTGATTACAGAAGATGCCAACCTTCCAGTCGGAATAACTTGATTCTAATTTCAGTATATGTCTGTAGGTAATAATTATGAATCTATAAGTTTTGCGCAGTTATATTTTTATATTGTTTTCTCAACCTCAAACAAATTTGTTAATTCAAATAGAAATTTAATTGAAATAAACCTTATTGAATATACATTAGTTTATTTATATGTATATGTATGTACATATACAACACAATACATATGTATGTATGTACATTTATGTATGCAAGTAGTTAATGCATTATATGTTGGCTTTTTTATATGCCTTTCTCGACTGGAAGGTTGGCATCTTCTGTAATCACGCTTCTGTGAGGTCGGATTGTGGAATGGTCTGAGGCTGGGGGTTCTGTGTGGTGGAATTCCTCATGTTGACGGAACGTCCGCACTAAGCTTGCCGTCAATATGGGTACCATGGAGGAGTCCAAGGTATTCAGGTTGGCTAAGGAGGGGTGTACCGGGCCAGGGGTGAAAACCAGCAGCCAAGAGTCCCCGCGGTAAGCAGTAGTGGGATAGCGTACCGGAGTGTGGAGCCATCACCAGCCCAACCAATATGATTGGACGACGATCTTTTTTTTTACCAACTATTCAGTAAAAAAATTTTAACAAAATTAAACCAATTTTCATTTAATATTTATCGAGCCTGGTTCAATCCCCAAAAATTTAATTTTTTTAATTTAAGTTATTTTTTTTAAATTATTTATTTACAACTCTGTTTTTGTTTTATTTGAAAATTTGGATACATATTTTGCATATTTGAAGTCAAAATTGGAAAAACCTTTATTTTGTTATAACAATGCAAATAAATCCTTTTGCGTGCTCTTAAAAACTGCAAAAATAAAGGATTTCACCTGATTTTCGGTTAATGTATGTTATATTTACATACATACGTATGAAGTTTTAATACCTCTATATTTTATTAATAATTTTTGCAAATGGCAATTACATATTTATTTTGGTATTACATAATTTATTTGTGTTGATTATTGCAAATTAAAAAGATTAAAAGAAAATAAGAACTGAACGTAAAATTGGGTCAATTTTAGCATTTAATATAATATTTATTATTCCGACTGTTTTGTAACAATTCTTTTGAAGATTACTTTTCATCAAATTCATTACGAAGCAAATTTGCCAAAGATTATAAAGAACGGTTTTCAGTGTTAACAAATTAGTAAATTCTTGAATTTCATTTAGCAAACTAAAAAATAAAGTCATTAATTTGGCTTAATCATTATTCTATTTCAATTTATGTAATTGATGTCCAAGTCCAATGTAGCTGTTTTGCTGCTGTTCCACAACCACCAGTGACAACATTAGAAGTTACAAGATGTGGACGGAAGCGCCATGTGATTTAAATAAATCGTTTATTAATTGTGATAAACTTAACTGTTATTAATATAAAAATAAATTTGAATTAAACAAAATTTACTAAAAAAAATAGACGAGGAGAATTTTACTAAAAAAAAAAAATGAAAAAAAAATGAGAATCGAACCCGGAAATAATAAGCTATTTTTGATTTTGAAAATCGTCCGCAAAAAGAATGTCGTCCAATCATATTGGCTGGGCTGGTGATGGCTCCACACTCCGGTACGCTATCCCACTACTGCTTACCGCGGGGACTCTTGGCTGCTGGTTTTCACCCCTGGCCCGGTACACCCCTCCTTAGCCAACCTGAATACCTTGGACTCCTCCATGGTACCCATATTGACGGCAAGCTTAGTGCGGACGTTCCGTCAACACGAGGAATTCCACCACACAGAACCCCCAGCCTCAGACCATTCCACAGTCCGACCTCACAGAAGCGTGATTACAGAAGATGCCAACCTTCCAGTCCATATACATTCAACAAACTATTAATATAAGCTACACACATACTAACACAATAAATTTCTAAGTATCTTGTATCTGTAAAATGATGTGTTGTGTGTTTGCGCATATTAATTTAAAAATATCTGATGTTGTGTGTGTGTGTAGAGCAAAAGTGATTAAAAAATATTGCCAGATTTTATAAACTAGCTAGTTGTATATCTTTGATTTCTGTAACATGTCCGAATATTGGAAAACAGAAAGAATGACCTCTAAACAAACATTATTTTTTATCTTTAAAAAAAACTGCCAACAGACGATTTGTTAGTGTTAACTGCAGGTTAAGTTTTAATTGTAAATGGCGATAAAAGAATAATATTGAAACCGATATTATTTACAAATTTTTTTTTGGCGGAATCTTATTAAATAAAGCCCAACAAATATTATGATCTGTCAAATTTCAGTGCAGAATAGTACGAACACAGGTGACAATTTTGACGTTTCAAAAAAGCCAAAATCAGTTTTTTAGGTCCGTTTTCATAGAAGAAGAAATGTATATTATCTTTCGGTACCTAATTTATTGTGTATTAAAGTAAATCGCTTTATTTACATGCTGCAAAAAAATTAACAAAGGGCAATTCTTAGAGAATACTTGATTAGATTCTGTCTTGTGATACCTTTTTATAGTTTGTGGTAAGTTTAAATGTAAATTGTAATGAAATCGGTTGACGTTGATTGTGAAAAACTGTCTTTTATCACATCTTTTAGAAATAATGGTGAGTTTCATAACAGCATAAATTTTTAAATTTTAAAGCACCCTAAGTATAAAGGTGTAAACTGTCTGTGGTTACAAACGAATCAATCTTATATAAAATGTAATAAAAAACTATCTGGCAGCACTAGTTGTAAATATTTAGTTGATACTTTCAATAAATTCAACATGTGTTTAATTTCTATGCCCTCTTCACCATTCCCATGCAACACATAGTTGTATAAAATAGTAGTAGATTTTGTTTTAAAGCCCTAACAAACGAAAAAAATTCACATATCTTTCTTTTTTTTAAAGTTCGTATATACACAACGAAGCCGGGTTTCTTCTAAGATCTTCAACGGCCAAGCAACCAACAACCACAACATACACAAACAACAACGTTGACCGACGGAGAAAGAAAAAAAAAACAAGAAAACAAGCTGGCTTGAGTGGAATTTTTTTTTGCTCGTGTAGTGAGGAAATATCGTGGTGAGTATACAATAATTGTGGTGAGTTTTCAGAAATTCACCACAAATACCGTTATTCCTAATTTTTCAAGGTTATTGAAAATTTGTCATTCTAAAAGTAGGCAATATGCTTTTTTGAAGAAAGTTTCTACAGCATATCTTAAGGATGTAAAAAAAAATCCGTGAGTCAACCTGTAGCAAAAAAAATCAAACAAGGTGATCAATGTAGTAATACTATGCTTGTTAGCAGTGTTGTCAATTCCGAATAGCATATATGAGTATTTTTAAAGTCTAGTACTCTGTTAAAATTTTCATTAAAAGAAATCACATGAAATTTTCATGAAAAGTTGTTGCAGAAGTAGTACTCTGTTCATTTTCTGAAAAACATATGAAACGTATCTGGCAACATTATTTTTTCACAGCAAATTTTCACGTCGAATTTTCAATAACAGTTGACTGCCATCCAAAAGCTCTTCTGTCGCAACAACAATATCTATTACTTGTTGTGCTGCTGCACAAGCGGCCAGTTTATTTATTCATTTTTATTTAACGATTTCGATTCAACACAGATTTTTAAATATTTTATTAACTTTTATTTATTTTCGATTTAAATTCACAAAAAAGCAAAACATATGTGTTTTGTTTACAAAAGTACATTAACTACACGTCAAATTTTCCGTATGAAATAATTAATGTTGCTCAACATTTTTCCTAAATTTGAACAGAGAGCTTTATTTAATTGTTGATCTCTTTTGAAAAAGTTAAAAAAGAAGAAATTAATAATTATTACATCTGGTAAAAAAACAAATTTGTTTAGTTTATTTTTTGTTAAGTTTTTTATTTTTTATAAAAACGCTGAACTGTATTATATTTTTTATGTGAAATTATTTCAATAAACTTTTATTAAATAAAAAAAATCTAAGTTTGGTGCGATTTTTTTCAATTGGCGCGTTTTTCTCCAAGTTGGTGCGTTTTAAAATTTCAAAGTTGACAACGCTGTTTTTCATAATTTAGTTTTGAGTTGACCGTACGTAGCGTTAGACATGTGAACAAACGACGGAAAGGCAATAACAGTAAATTATCTTAATTTTTATGTATAAATATTTTATTATTTTGCGGAAGTGCATAAGGTGTTTATCTATTTTATTTATAATCGTATATGTGTTAATGTGTGCATTTATGCTTTAGTCCTACGAATAAAATTTAATAAATACCAAACAAATAAATACATAGGTATACATATGTAGGTACAAATTATACCTATTTATGACAAAACAAAAGAAGTGAAGTAGTGAATTTAAAGTAAAATTTTGTCTAAAGGCAAATAAAATTGATTTTTCCCATCAAGATTTTTGCTTTTATGAGTACAACAACATCAAAGTTAAGCATTTAAGCTTTACCAGAAAAAACATACCAAACAGCAGCAGCAACAACAATAAAAGGAATAAAAATAATAATAATACTAATAAAACAAAAGAGAAGATGTAAGATATTCGCAATATAAAGTGTGTATGTACATTGTACATACACATGTATAGTATGTAATACAAAAATTATTGACTATTTATCTACAGTACATGTATCTGTCTCTCCATGCAATGTATGAATGCACATATGAATGTATGTATGTATATAATTACTAAACTTGTGTGCGTAGATTTTAGGGATGCGTTTGTGTGTGTTTGATCAATATTGTATTTGACTAAAAAAAACAGGATCAAGTTCAGGATCAGCAACAGCCTTTAGGTCCTTTTATAAATAATTCACGAGCAGCTGTCATTTTTCTTTCTCACATCTAGTTCCTTGAGCTCTTTGTATACGATTGTTTTTGTTTTGTTTAAAGTAACGATGTGTGTGTGTGTTTGTGTGAGTGTATGAGTTTCAATTGTTGGATGTCCATATTATTTATTGTATGTATAAAATGGTTTGTTTGTTTTATTGTTATTCACTTTTAGAATAGCGGTTTTTATATGTATTGTTAAATATTTTCGCATATTATCGTTTCAAACATCGTACGAACATCATGACAAAAATTCGGCATAAAAGATTTTTAGTCCTTAGGGGAATAAACAACAAACGTGCGAGAGAGTTGGTATAAAGTAAGAAATATTAAAAAAACACCCAAAAAGGAGGAAATTTATCCCTGTATTTTAGGGTGAGTTGCAATTAATTGGAAATATAAATAGTTGCTGTATAAATAAAATATACAGAAAGAAAAATCGATTAAGAACATGTTTTTATTTGAAAAGTGCATTTCTTATTAAATACAGTGGGCACCTTGTTAAAAATCTTGATATTGTAAATAAATAATTAATATTATGTATGGCTACATTGCATTTTTTATTATTATGTACTATTATTTTTATTATTATTATTATATAATATTTTTTTTTTATAATTAACAATCACAAACTGCGAAGCTTTATAGTGGAAGATCAATGTAAGCGGCATGCGGCCGCGGGCGGCAATCAGCTTAAATAAACGCTTATTAGTGTGTACATTGTGTAAAAAGAAAATGGATTGAAATCAAAACGTCGTTCACTATCCCACCCCTAATGTACATATGCACGTATTTTTTGTCATTTTATTCGATTGGCTATATCTTATCAAGCCATGTCATTTCGTCTATTAACATTGAGAAACAGCTCATAATATTTTCATTTGAAAGTAAATTTTTTCCCATATGAAACGATAATTTAAATGTAAGAATCTTTTTTTTTTTTTTGCAATTTAAAGCCATTTAAACAAATACACAAACAACAACGATAAAAGTTACATTGTTTTTTACCCCATTTTTAGTAAATCTTTGAGCGGTTCTTTCTATTTTCCTCCACAATTTATATTTTTGATATTTGCTTAAATAAAAATAAACACGAACAACACTTAGCTTATCTTTAGTCTGATTTAAACGTGAAAATTCAAATAAAACAATAAAAAACAAAATAAAATATATTCAAAACAAAAACTGAACAACTGCTAATCACAAAGTTCACAAAAATTTAAAACACGTTTGATGTGTATCTTTATATACCCCTACTCTTACACATACATACATACTATACATAGATATATATATATATATAGATATATATATTTGTATTCATATAAATTTAATACTAAATATTCGCAAACATTTGTTACTTGTTTGATTAACATTTACTTTAAATACATACATACATTTAAATAATAAAATACTTTAGGGATTTGTTTTTTTATAGCTACATATTACGTATTAAAGAAAATAATATTTTAACTTAAATTAATTTAGTTTGTCAGATGAGCATTTATAACAAGAGGTATCTATATAATTTTCTATTTAACACTTTCGATTTCGATTTAATGTAGCGATTTTCTAACTCATATTACATACTATATTGATTTAATCAGACATACATACATACATACATAAGTATTAAATTAATTATATGAATATCAGTGTTACGTGTTCTTGGTTGATAGTACAACTGTTTTTATATAAAGCACATGCAATTTTAAAGAGAGGTATGTCAGAATCATTCAGAGACCCTGTTATAGAAGCCCGTTAATTTTAAAATTGTAATAAAATTTCAGAATTTCAACAGAAGTCAACAGTTTGTTTTTAATTTCCAACAAAATATTTTAATTGTTCTTAGTTGTTCAGTTAGTTGCTTATGTTGGGAATAAATCAAGTAAAGGTTATACGCACTAATTACGTACATATATATTCATTGAATTAAAACAAATGAATCGCAAACCGTCCTTAAATTCTGGAATATAATTTAATCAATTTCGTATAAAAAAACCGAAATCCTGTAATACATCCGTAACTTCAAACAAATTTTGGACAAATCACTTTTAGAAATCTAAAGACCTAATTTGCAATGATTTTCTGATTTTTTCCATATTCAGAACATCACTTCGCACTATTTGCGTGGTATGTATTTGAAAATATTTTTACAATTTTAGAACTCTGAAAAGTCACATTTATTATTTCAAATATGATATAGGATTTTTTTTAATAACGACAAATAGGCAAAGTGTTTAAATAAAAAATCTTTCTTCTTTAAATAAAAAATTTTTTCTTTTTTTATAAAATTTTTTCTTTTTTTATTTAAACACTTTAACAAATTTTTTATTAAATTTACAATTTCTTGACAAATTAGAGCGCTTTTTGAAATTTTCTAAATTTGCTAGAGATTTTGGCGTTATAATATTATTGGATATATAATGGCACTGATAACGTATGAGAGTACATATTTTTATATTTATTATGATATTATCAGTTAAAATATAATCCAGTTTTAATAATAATATTATATGTTTAAAATAAAATAAATAATGGATAACCGTTTTCAGTTGTTTTAAATATTAAAACCCATATTTACATTGATAAAAGCTATTTTTCTGAGTTCATATTAAGACATCTTGTCTAATGTCTGTAACATACAATACATATTTAAAATTAAAAAATAGACAAAGAATAGAAAATGTCAGTATGAGTAATAACGTCAAAAGTTTGCGTGATCATATTACTCGTACTGGTGGCTTGTTATTAATGGATTGAGTTTCTATTATTAAAGATTTACACAAAAATGTACATTTATTTATATATACATATATGTACATGTATGTGAAAGAAAATATGTTTTTATGGTTAGAAATGTTGGTTATAATGTTGGTTAGAAAAGAAAAATACATTTATTTTTAATACTATTGCAAATGAAATCTAATAATGAATTTATATTATCCGATTGAAGTCAAATTGGGGTTCCCTCTATTAATTAGTACATATATGATTTTATAACAATGATTACAGCTAATGATCACATTGTCAATAAAATTGCAAGAACTCATATTGGCTCTTTTAAATTTGTACCATAGCTGATAGGCATCTTTGCTGAATATTTTGCCATTAAAACTTATTGAATATATACTGAGAGCATCAATATCAAGTAAACACCTTATATTGTATAGGTATACTACAAGTGAAAATTGAAAACAAAATATATTTCATAATTCATAAGTAACTTAAGAAAAATATATGTAATTCATTAACAAAAACTAGACAAATAAGGAACATAAATATGTTATATAAAATTCAAATTTTAACGGAGAAGTACCAGATTTTTTACGTCAATATTACAGGTATATTAAAATTATGTAAACATTGTCCCAATTTTTTACCGCCTGGGTAATATATTTATTATTCCAAAAATTTTGGACTCGTTTATATATTATTTTGCGAAATTAAAACGTTTTTTTTTTTTTGGTTTTTCTTTGATATAAAAGGCGTTTTAGATGACACTCTATCAGTTTTATGCAAAGATCTTCTAATCGTACTCGCGCTTACAAGTATTCCAGAAGTTTTCGTAACATTTTCAGCTATTTTTACAGCACTAGATGTTAGGTTTGCTCTTACTTCTCTTACTATAGCTCTTACTTCAGTTTTTCTAAGATGCTTTGGTCGTTTCGTAGCAGGCAAATTTTCTACGGTATTGTACTTGCCTATAATTTTTGTTATTGTACAGTGATGCATTCTAATGATTTTACCTACTTCGCGCAAGGATTTACATTTCCTATGTAAGTTTATTATTTGCCGAGTCTTAATTGATGGTTGTCTTCCCATTGTAAATTATACTTAACTTCACAGCTTAATCTCTTTAATTCACAAATTATGAAACTTTGAACGACATTTTACCGTTATACTTCTAATTAATTAAAATAATTGGCGACTACTTTCAAAATGACAGCGGTTTTTTTTTCATAAGAATGTTTTCATGTTATTTTATTTTGAGGCGTAAAAATTGGTTTATTTAAACAATAAATCAATTAATTTTTTGTGAATTCAATTTTACTTAAATAACTATGTATATAAAAATGCAATATAATTTTCTAATATATTAATACAATTACTGCCGTATTTATAAAAAATTAAAGAATACTTCAAGTGTACTTTAAGAAAATTTTGTCTTAAAGCACAATTCAAGCCTACTTTATTTTTTTATAAATACGGCAGTTAATGTGTGGTGTTGGTTTTATTTTGACGCTCACAGTATAAATAAATCGACTACGCTATCAATAAAGGTTTAAAATTTAAAAACATTTCTGGGTCGCAAATCAAAATTGTAGAAATTACAAACGAAAATCCATTATACATACATATGTTATAAAATTAATATGTCAGCAGTCGACCGATCGATTGTTCATAAATGAATGACTCGAGTTTTTTGGGTATTTTTTTTTCTATAATCATATTAAAAGTTCTCAAAAAAAAACTTTTCTTTTCAAGTATACTTACGCATGTACTCCTCCACATACTCTTCAGCCCAATATAGCATTCTAACTTTTTATATATACACATGTATGTGTATATGTATATAAATGTATTTAAGAATCAAGTCAATATTTTTATACCCACTATTATCATTACATTTGGTGGTAATTCAGCACTCTTGCATCATACTCTACTTATTTAATTTAGTTTATCTACCGTTATTATTTATTTTGTAACCAACTATTGTACCACTAACAAATAAAACTTCTAAAAATGGCTTATCTCGGTTAATTTTCGAGAAAAAATTTACAACTTTTTCGGTTATAATAATTTTTAAGGAGTTTCCTTCAGGCTAATTTGGTCAAATGTTTGTTTCCAAACGTAAATAAAAAACTTGTTCGATTTTTATTTTTTATTTTATTTACCCAACGTTTTGTTAGTTTTATTCTAACTTCTTCAGGGGTCTCGTTCTAAATAATAGCTTTGATGTTTTTTATCATTGGATATTAATTTTTATTATTAATTAGTTACTAAAATACTAAAAAACGGGACATCACGAACAGAATTTTGGTATAAATAATCAAATAATTAATAAAAATATAATATACAATAAACGACCACAAAACTTAAGTCAAGTTTAACTTAAAGCTAATATCACAGAAATATCGGCTATAGTTTGGACTTAAATATTTTACAAAATATTGATGTATTTTTAGACATTTAAAAAAAAATGGATTAGTTTTCAATTATGTATTTTAATAAAATCTTCAGCAATTTAATTCCAAAAGAAAGTGTTAATTTATGTATTTACATAATTATATAATTAATTCAACGAGTTACAACAATGTTCATTCATCTATTTATTTCTGTATACAATAATATATGCATACATACATTATTTTTACCAATTTATGGTCTATTAGTTTTTATATAAAAAAGTCAAGTAATGTAAATAAAATGTTTGTATTTTGTTCAGCAATTTGCTGTTAAATTTAACAGACCTAACAGAAACTGTTTTTTTACTTCTTTTATGAGTGATTTAATGTACGAATATTCGAGCGTTTAATTTCCTGTTTGTATTGTATGTATGTATTATATATTACTAGTGGACAAATGTAAAAAATTACCAATTCAAAATATAAATTTCGTTTCGTTTTGTATTGTATTTTTTCAAAACATTTTTAACAATTTCTACAAATAACAAGTCCCGCTAAAGCTAAAGAACTTTACGCTTCATTACCAGTCAACGCTGGTATTTAAAGCAAACAAAAACAATGAAAAGAAAAGGTATGATCAGTGACTGACTACCAACCGACAGACAGACAGCTATAGTAGTTGTGTTACTTAGTTCATTGCAATAAGGTGACGACGCAACTGTAGTAAATACTTGGTTTGGTTAACTATTTTCAACATATTTTGTGATTTTTATTTTTGTAATACATACATACATATATATTTATACTGACTAGTTGTTAATAAAGTAAAAATACGTAAATAAATAAATTATATTACAACAACTTTTAATTAAGAAAAATTTACAAACACTCAGGCTTGATAAAACTCACGCCACATGCAACTAAACACTCACACATGAATAGTGTTGCGAAAGCCAAACGTTAAAGCAAAACGTTAAATGATCATTACGTTTAGTAAAACTTTAAACAAAAAATTTAAATTCATAAAATCGCAAAAAACAACTATTTTCATATGATTTTCATAATTACTTCTAATCTTACAAATTATAACATTTTTTTTGGAAACATATTTTCATAAATTTATATATGTATAGTGCATTTATATTTAGTTGTGACACGCAGTGTATGTATATTTGAGGCACATTATGGATCCTTATTAAAATTTTAATCTTTAACACAGCACGAAAATTTTTAGTTAATCTATCAAACATTGCCTTATTCATTGCAAATTAATACAAACAAAGGAAATATACAAAGGCTTGTATATTTCCTTACCAGTGGGACAGAATTAAAATTTATAAAATTTTACAGCAGCGTAGCCAAGAAATATTTGAGATTAAGTTTTGAAAATGCAACTGACAAACCCACTTTAAGATGTACATTTTTAATCGCTTGACATTTCCATTTTTTATAGGAAAAAAATTAGCAGCTAGATTCAAAAAAAAAAAAACTCAAATTCAAAATTTTAAATTAAAAGAATAAAATTGCAATTAAAACCCCATTTCTCAATATCTTTATATTTTTATGTACATATTAAAATATGCAATAGTTTTCTTTAAAAATCGAAATTTTGGTTAAACTCGAAGATTATTACAAAATTTAAAATCGAAACAGTGATTGTAACTAAAAAAATCCCTAATACTGGGATTATAAATAACATTCGCATTTGGCATCCCTGGTATATATGTACTTATTGTATTAACATCACATTTTTTTTACCAATAACAATTAAAAACAATCCAAATTAATTTCTTAATTTCTATACAATTAACTGCAAATTTTTTATAGGTATGTAAGTATATACATATGTATAGTACAACATATCACACATACACTTCATAAACAAACATAAAAATTAAACTAGTTCAGGAAGAAAAAACTTAACACATTAATAAACTGCAGGGAAGGCAAATGAAGTTACAGCAAACATTCTATTTTCACGATTGTTTTCTAAATTTCATAAATGTATAGATAGGTATGAACATTTTTTATTATAATCAATGGATGCATTGCAGTATTTTTTATTTTTCCAATTAATAAATTTGTCGGCGCACTATTCAGTGTACTATTTTTTAGTTTGTAAATAAAATTAAAAGTTAATGCATTTCCCTATGGCTTCCGTAAGACAGCTAAAAGAAAAACTCTGAAATACGAGTACAGCTCCATCGAAACAACCTTAAACACAAACCGTTTATCGAATTACACAACAACACTATGTACGCAAACACACAAACAGACATACATACATATATACGTATGTACATACATATGTACAAAAATACATATTTGAAGTATTTTTATTTTTGCCATTTCATGCTCCAAAGAACTTGTTGTATCGTTAGATATACTTATGTCCATAAATATACATATACATACATATGTACATATATATATTCCTAAATAAAAATTTAGCTATTAATGTGCACATCTTCTCGATAAACTATTTTGCGCTTTTTTGGTGTAGATTTGTTTTAAAGTTTCTGTTTATTTGAAACATTTTGGTTGACTGTTTTTTGTTTCTATTTCTCTTTCTTTCTCTGTCAATATTTTTGTAAAGAAAATATTTTGTCATGGACATCGAGAACATCGACCAAAAATACATAAATTTAATTTAGACTTGTCTTCAATTAAAAACTAAATTCATACATACTTACGTACACAATAAAATAAACAGCAACAACAAAAACAAACAAGTGAGAGTGCAATATTCGGCTGTTCCGAATCTTAAATACCCTCCGCCTAAACATAATAAGAAATACAAAAACTTACTGGTTATAATGTAATTTTTTTTAAATGCTTTGAAATTTTATCCAATTTTGACCATATTTATAATTGATTTAATTACCAATTTTCACCATAATTTACAGAGTTTGTCTGATTTTCATAATAATTTAGAGTGTAATTTAACAATTTCTAAAATTAAAATAACATTTTTCCATATTCACAAGTTAAATAACAGAGTTTAAAATGGGTAAGATAAGATTCTTTTAGTTCAATTTGATCTCAATAGCATTATTTATAAGAAATTTATGGGTGGCATAGTAGAAGTAGACTGATATCTTCTAAATCCAGTATCCACTAATGTGTTTTTTATGTGTTTTATTTAGGCTTATTTTCGTTAAATTTCATCTCAATAGCGTTATTTACAAGAGTTATATACCCGGAAGTGAGCTTAATGCCAATTATTTTCTGACTGCAACAAATTCGAGCAATAATAATATGATTTCTGAATTAAAAATTCTGATCTATATAAAAGTTGGTTCGATATCGACATTTATTAGACATTTTTGTGGGTTAAATTATTTTTCGGAAATGGTCTTTATATGACAGCTATGACAAATCATGGGCCGAACTACTTAAATATTGGAATAGTGAATTTTATGCATACAAGGATATCTCACGTCTAATTTCAATGTAATAACTATATATTTAAGATACTTATTAGTATTAAAGTGAATTTCGAAAGTAGACCCTATATGGGGCATCCAGTAAAATATGGATCGATATTCTCAAAATCCAGCAGTTTGATTTTGTTATGCATGTATGTAAATGATCCATGTAAAATTTTGGATCGGTACCATTATTTATAAGAGATTTATGAGTATTGAAGTGATTTTCGGAAGAAGGCTTTATATGGGGGATACGGTCAAATATGGACCGAAATTCACAAAATTATGTGCAATGAGTGTAACCCTATCCTAAGGATTATTTGTGTCGAATTTTAACATGGTAACTATATTTGTACCAGATTTATACGTATTTTGGTGAATTTTAGATGTGGACTTTAAGTTGTCAAACATACCTATCTATAGTCAAACATGGACTGAACAAAACAAAATTTCGTTTTGCGATTTCTTTTTACATTAAACTTATTTTTGCCGAATTTTGTATTAATTTTCCAATTTTACAGACATTTATTTATCATTAAGCCATATTTCGGGAAGATATATTTATGGCGCTAAGAGAAATCATGGACCGATTTTTACTATTTTCTTCACACTTTCTTCTTTTATCATAACAATAACGTGTAGAAAATTTCATGGCAATATCTGCAATATATTTCAAAAATTGCAAGAAAAACATTTAAAAATATCAAATTTTTTTTGGAGGTTGTCCCACATTTTGGTCCATAACTCTGGATTTTGCGGATTTTTAATACCAAACTGCTTAGAAAAATTATAAACGGATTTTTGTAAGCTCTGTTGATTTTGGTTGCGTCTTTTGGACGTGAGAGTGTTTTACACAGAAAAACAGACAGACAGACAGACGGGCATAGCTGAATCGATTTAGAATTTCATAAGGATCAAGAATATATATATATATATATATATATTTCGTAGGGTCTCAGATGAATATTTCTCAGTGTTACACATGGAATGACAAACTTATATATACCCCCATTCACCACTTATGATAATAATAATGTAAAAATAATGCTGACAGAGCAGAGCTTCTTCTTTGAACAATCTCAAATTCATTGTCATTTTGTTATTGTTCTGTTTTTGTTATTGTTTTTTGTTTCTGTTGCTTTATGTTAGGAAAGAAGACACACAAACACGCAGCGAAATAAATACGAATATACCCTGCCAACATTTTCTATTGCGGAAGTGACGCTAAGAAGTTGAAACTCATCTTCTGCGATACCATTTTCTCATCGTAGAAGCATCTTCCGTATTGAGAAGTTGTACCCCCCGGAAGTGACTTCTTGAAGTCACTTCTCAGTAACTTCAAGAAGTCGCCTCTCTTTTGCTTTTGATTTTTTTTTGCCTTTCCAGATATTACACTCATATTGACTATGGGATAAGAAATATGTAAAAACTACAACAATAACAAAACAAAACCACACTTTACCACTGACTGACCACAGCAAATGACAAAATAAAACTAATTTCGATGATGTCCAAAACTTCTTTTTTGCATTCTGTTCATTTCTTTTATAACGGGACATGTCAATCATCCAAACGTCGTCTGGATGATTAAAAGACAACTGCAATGCAAATTGTTATTGTTATCTTCCAATTAACGTCTGGAAGTGAGTAAGACGTAACGCCTTTGACGATGGACGATGAAAGAATCTTCCAATTGCTGGCAGGGTAGTAATTAAATGTTGACACTTTTAATACATATGTAGTTTCTTTGAGGATTATAAGACGGACTAAATTTTCAAGGCGATCCAATATTTTAAATATTTAAATGTTCTTAAATTTAGCCACAACATTTGATAAAGAATATTTTTGTGAAAACATGTTAAAATATTTTTGTATGCGTTTTTTTATTTAACTAAAATTAATCCATATGTCTGCAGAATTCTGTGAGAATGTTTCCTAGGTATGCTATGAACAAGATAAATTATACGTAAACTTTTCCGGACAACATAAATACCGAGTGCATTTCGCTCTACAACAAAAACAACGTGTTATAATTTAATTGTACGTGTTTACAAGTAAATAATATATTAATAAGACCTAATAGGTATTTTCTATACAAAATCTTAAAAATTAGTTTTCAAGTCATTTGCTAAATATACATATATAAACCTATCCCAATCAAATCTGCGCATCTTAATCTTAAATACGTAAATATGTTCTTACGGCAAGTTTTTGAGCCATAACATAGTTAAATATGTCTATAAATATTAACATACATGCATTCATATATATGTATATCCTTTGGGTAATTTATAATAAAACGTAGTTGAAGAAAAATTACATTCAAAAAAAATTGAAAATTAAAAAAAGTACATCACATTGTATTCAAATGCAATATCTATCTATCAGAATTTCTATCAAATTTTTCTGGAACCACTCCTTAACCACTTTTGACGTATTTTCTGGGTCGTTATTTTCCTGGAATGTCCATTTAAGTGGCATCTCTCTTTCAGAATAAGGCAACATCACGTCTTTTAATATTTTACGATACATGTAACGATCCTTAATTCCATAAATTTTATGAATTGGCCCAAAACCTAGCCCAGTTGTCCATTTGGTCTTCGTACACGCCTTATGCCATCTGAATCCTTTAAATTAAACTTAGATTTGGACACTCCAGTTGAGATGGGCCTTGGCGAATTCAAGTCTGGCTTTTTTATTTTTTGACGATATAAAAGGATTTTTTGCTGGTCGTCGACTGAATAATCCGGCCCCTACTGAAGTTCTTCGTTGGTCTGCCCAAACCCCCGATCTTAACCCTGGCTTTTTTATTTTTTGATGATATAAAAGGATTTTTTGCTGGTCGTCGACTGAATAATCCGACCCCTACTGAAATTCTTCGTTGGTCTGCCCAATCCCCCGATCTTAACCCAATCGATAACTTTTGGAAGATCGTTAACTTAAAAGTCAACCGAGAATATTGCAAAACCAAAAAAGATTTATTTGAAACCGCAAAAATAGTCTGGGAGGCAATATCACCCAGTATAATTAATAATTAATTATCCTCTATGCCTAAAAGATGTGCGTGTGTCATCCAGAATAAAGGATTCATAATAAAATATTGATTTCAATAATTTTTTTTGTACCTTAAATTGGGGGTGCTTTATTATTACATTTTTTTGTTTATTAACTTCTGAATTCCTTAAGTTTGTGTTTTTCAATAATAAAGATATAAATAAATAAAAAAATTTAATAATTTTTTTTCCTAAAAAAATTATCATTAAAAAACAAATGTACTGAGGAGGTGCTTAGGTTTTGGCCGATACATATGTACATACATATATCTACATCTGTATAGGTTCATACATACATATGTACATACTTACGTACATTTTTTTTATTTCTACTATTTTATCAGACCTACACTCTCTCTTTTTTGGAAAAGTTTTTCTTAAATAAAAGTCGATCCATGAACTTGAAATTTATTGTTTTTCTGCATCACACACAGTATTAAAATTTTATTATTTTTTTGTTAATGTTGTTGTTGTTGCTATTTTCATAGATTTTCTGTTAATTTACAATGGAATCATTTAGATACAAGTATTATTGTAATGCCAGTACCACAACGACCCACTTTGAATTCTATGCATCCACCCGTCCGTCCGTATTTCTCTCTAGCTGCCTTATTTCTTTTATTTGTGTATGTATGTGTGCATGTCCTCGTATGTATATGTGTATGCACTTATTTATGTTGCTTTTAAGTAAATCACAAACATATGTAAATAAAGTAATTTCCATGCACGGAACAACACACATTCACACATACAATATGTACATATAAAAAAACAAGTAAGAAAGTATAGGCGGTTAAGCCCGACCATATATGTATAAAACTGTTTCTCAGATATGGGCGTTATATGGGAGATATAAGCTATTGTGGACCGATCATCCAAAAATTTAGTGTCATGATGTCTATGAATATAAATATTATGTATGTTAAACTTTATCTCGATATAAATACTTTTAAAAGATTTATGGAGCTTAAATTGAATTATATGGGAGTTTCGAATAATTATGGACCGACCATAATATAAATTAGGTGTCGTTAAACTTATTTGTGTCAAATTTTATTTGAATACCAATATTTTTAAGAAATTTATGATTGTTAAAGTGAATTTCGAAAGTGGGCCTTATATGGGAGCTACGAGTAATTATAAACTGATCTGCACAAAATTAGATGGGATTAGGCTTCATTTGCCACTCATTTGTGATGAAATTTGTTTGGATACTTGCATAATTCAAACATTTATGATCGGTAAACCCCAATTTCGGGAGGACATTTGTATGGGGACAGGCTGAAATAATATCACGTACCAAATTTTATCGAAATATCTTCAAAATTGCGACCTGTACTCTGCGCACAAGCTTACATGGACAGTCAGCCAGACGGACGTTAAATCGACTCAGAAAGTGATTCTGAGTCGATCGGTATACTTTAAGGTGGGTGTTGGACCGATATTTCTGGGCATTACAAACATCAGCACAAATCCAATATACCCTCCCCACTATGGTGGTGTAGGTTATAACAACAATTGCTTTAAATCTTAAGCCATGTTACTATCACTGTCACAAGACAAGAAAATAAAAGAGAAGACTACTGACGTTTATAGTACATACGAGTGCATTTACGACATCATGCGAGTATTTACTTATTCACATAGTGTGGGTAAATTTGATGAGTGCTTTTTATGCATGCAAGTTTTATTTTTTTGCATTTGTCTTTTGCCTCTAGAGTTTGCTGCTGCTGCCATTATTATTCATGTTGTAGTCACATATGCACCAATAAGTTGAGCCCCATTGTCTCACTGTAGTACAAATATTGCTGTAAATGTTAAACATTTGGGTGTGATAGGTGACCACTTCAACATGATTTCTTTTTCAAGATTTTGCTTTCATTTCTTTACCCAAATTCAAAATGGGACTGAAATTGATTTTATGAGTTATTAACATATGTAAATATTATATATGTTTAAATATATGTATGTATATGTACATAATAACGTGTAACCAAAATTGGTTTCTTTTGTTTTATTTTATATAAAATTTTTATTTTTAAAATTTAATTTAAAATCTGAGTCGTGCAGACAGAAATGTTCTCAAAACAACACACTTCGTCCAGCGTTTCCTCATTTCTTCATATGTATAGTATGTACATATGTACATATATAAAAAAATGTAAACTTATTTTTATAATTTGAAAAATAGATTCAGCGACAAGCGAAAGTGTAACATGGTTTAGCCTGCTTACAAATGAAGGCCAATATGTATGTACATATGTTTATTGTGAGAAGGAAATGAAAAATTGTTATTTTAATACTTAGTCCAATAATTTTGAATTTTTTAAGGTTTGGTTGTGAATTTCGAATTTAACCTTAAACACTAGCGATCATCTTAACTAAATATCACGTTCCTATCGCTCTCTTAGTGGAACTGTTAAAACCTAATAGGGATATAGACATTTTATATTTATTAATTTTGATGGTAATTTTAACACTATAAACATTTGGCTTTCTAATCATTTTCCTACCATTTTAACCAAATATAATAAATATTTTTTACTGAATTTTTCCGAATGTCAGCAAAAGATGACAATTTATCAATATCAGTAATGTTCAAAAAACAGATCCGATTTTTTATATTTTCGATTCAAATATTTCAATATTGTTCCATGCACACTTACATCGCTAGATAATATCTACATATTATGGTACATATTATGTACCTATACTTTGTTGAATTTGTGTATTTTTCTTCATTTGAGCAAAATATTACTCCAAAAAACTAATTTCTTCAGAGTTCTGAAGAAATTAGTTGAACATATGCACTAATTGTAGAGTAATCAGAAATCCAATTAAGAATATAAAAAACTCAAACCGACAAATAGTTATCATTTTACACAATATGTATATAAAACTTATGCTCATAAATACATACATACATACATATGTATTCCATACAAATATGCATTAATTAATTCATCATGACGTTTAAAAAGACATAAATATATATGTACATACTTATGTACTATGGATATAAACATAGTAAATATAAATATTATGCGACCATTACAATTGAAAATGCATAACTTGAGCTGAAATTCTACTAACGATATACTACACGAACCTACATAATACATATACATACATATGTAGGTACATACATTTGTACATGTATTACCCCTGTGTTAGTACATATGCTTCATTTATATCAGACTTTGTATTTTTTGTAAATTGAATTTTGTGTGCAGAAATTGAAATAAAAAATATAACCGCAAATGTAATAATAATAATAAAAAAATAAATCAAACAACTTGTAAGAAATGCAAATACCTACACACATCTGGAGGTTTAATGTTCAACATGGGGCAAATGTGTGGAAAAAGGGCGTAAAAGTCCAATATACTTTTTCTTACAACCCACAAATATACAGAACGCAATGTTTAAGTGAGTGTATGTATTTGTTATCATACTCGTACATCAACCATAAGGCGGAAATACGTACAACTTCAGGTCTAAGTTAAAAAAAAAAAATATAAAATAAAACAAGTAAGAGTGCTATATTCGGCTATGCCGAATCTTATATACCCTTCACCTTTGTTGTGGATGCATAATTATATTACATATAACATACATACATATATATATATATATATATATATATTATATTGTTACGTTTTTACCTTTTACAAAACGGTGGTTTATTTCCTTTAAATAAACCGGATTCTTTTTAATTGCAAAATAAAAGCGGCAAGTAGTTTGAAGAAAATATAACGAGTCTTTATTTATTTAAATGTACACAAACACAATTAAAAAAATTAACACACTGTGTTTTTACACACTTATATTACGGTTTAAGAACACACTTCAAGTTTTCGAAAACTTTTTACACACTTATATAATGGTTTAAGAACACACTTAAAGTTTTCGAAAACTTTTTACACACTTATATTACGGTTTAATAACACACTTAAACACTTTGTTTGATCAGCGCCATCTGTTTATGAAATTATTTCTAACAATATTCATACACTTTGTGTGATCAACGCCATCTGTTGATGAGTTTATTAGTTTTTTTTTATGAAATCTTCAGAGGTTGTCTCGGATTTTTGCTCATATCTCCGTTATTTGTGGACGGATTTTGCTGATTTTAAATAGCAAACTTCTCGGAAGCATGTCTGACACAATTATTGAAGACTTGGATCCCGAAGATATCTGGGGACTTCAGAAAATTGATTTTAACAGACAGACAGATGGACATGACTTAATAGACTACGCTATCTATAAGGATTCAGAATATATATACTTTATAGGGTCAGAAAATTATATTGTGGAAATTACAAACGGAATGACAAACTTATACATATATACCCTTCTCATGAAGGTGAAGGGTATAATAAACATGTAAGAAAGTATAGTAGGTCAAGCCGACCATATAATAGCCTATACCGAGTATTTGATAAAAAACAGTTTTTCAGAAATGGGCGCATTGTGGGAGCTACTATGACTAATTATGACAACCGGTGCATAAAATTAGGCTGATTGATTTGTGAATATATGAAACATATTTGTGTTCAATTTTTTTTGGATATCAATATTTTTAAGTTGTCGTTGAAGTGATTTTCGGGAATGAGCCTTATATGGGAGCTGTTGTAAATTATGAACCGATCTACACAAAATCATATATTTATGACCGATGGAGTCCTACTTAGTGTAGTATTTTTATGTATGTATTTTAGTATAGTTAGAAACATATGCAAAAAACAACATATTAACAAAAAATTCGAGAATTCTTGTAATTATGGAATAACCATTGAAAATAGGAATAATAGGTACGTACATATATGAAGGAGGCTCCGTTTGTAGGAGCCTAAAAATGTTTCGATTTTAATTGAATATTTTTTCGATTTTCTTTAAAAAATCAGATTCCTTTAAAGTTTTTGATCATTTCTGAATTTCTGCCATTGCTTTTTGTATTCTCTAAAGTAAAAAAAATATACTTTTTATATTTAATGTAAGCAAAAAAAGCACTCAAGCTTTTAAAATATGTACCTATCATTTACATGTGATGAATTTAGTATCACAGATATAGGCAAACATATTTCGAAAATTTTTATATGTTTATTTTTGTACTGACAACTATACATGTTATTGGAGGTAAAATTTGAATACAAAATAAAATATGTATATTACTAGACGCGAAAAACCCCTATCACGGTGTACTCCTATATCATTTCTTCCATCATCTTCTTATTTTAGAAAACAAATTTTAGTTACAAAGTGCAACACGTTGCAATCGATCAACACAATATAAAATTTGGAAAGTTGAAAAATTTACATTTGTTTTGCAACTTTGCCTTTGTATAATAAAAATAACAACAAATTAGAGAAATATCTAAAAACTCTTAAAAACATGGCAAGATAAAGTTAATCTTTTTAATAGAACAAACAACTATTTTGATAAATGGCATCTTGACATTAAAGTTAATTCGGAACATCGCAACTTTTTTTTGGAGCCTCACAAATGTTCAGTGCAATAGCAAGTACATATAAATAAATCTTTATAGGTTTGGCGGTTGGGCAGAAAATCATTAGATTTACAAAGTATAGGTACTTAATGAAATGTGTTGTCATGTTTTTTCGAAAATTGCGTAGTATTAAATTTTGTTTTTATGCAGTTAAATAGGCGGTAAACACAGAAATTTGCCTCAATTTGGGGAGCAGCAAACATTAAAAACAACTTCTTTTTTCCTACTTGCTTGTTTTTTGTTTTGCTTTTGTGGCCGATTTGCCATTTAAATGTTGCACTTTGGCATTTTCCCCTTGATTCTTTTTATGTTATTTTATTTTGTTTGTTGTTGAAATTTTAGAAAGGCCGTATTTATAATAGGCGCGTTGCATACACACTTACGTTGGTTGCTTGATTATTTCGTTTATAATTTTTTTTTCATTTTAAGTTTTTTTTTTTACTTATTTACGTACATGTAGTTGTAGATTTTCCAATTTAATTTAATTACAATTTATTCAGTTTAATTTACAAATACATGTATACATGTATGTATGTACAATGTCTGTATATTATGTGGGTAGTTTGTGCAACACATGCAACAAGTTGTTTAGGTACTTGCACAGTTTTGAAAGGCCTCTTAATAATTTTGTTTTGTTATTTTTTTGTGGCACTTTAATTTGCGAACTCTTAGAAGTTATTTCATTTTATAAAAATATTTATATTTTAGCTACTTCACACAATCGTGTCTAATAATATCGTGAGAAATGTTTAAAAATTTAAATTTTTAAAAAATTTGTAAATTAACTAGAACTTTATTTTAAAACTAGTAAAACAGCGTGAAATTAAAACAGAACACTCATAACCTTTTTGTAAATTTTGTAAGTTGAATTTCTATTAAATTATAGTTCTATAAAAATTATAATTTAACCACCGTAAAGAGTATTTCTTTTCCAAAACATTTTGCAAATTGCAAACTTATTTTTCATAAAGAAAAAGTTATTATCAGCGCTGAGATTTTCGTGCAAATTCACGTTTTTGGCTACCGAATATTTAACAGTTTACTTAAATCTGTTTAGTTTACAATACTATACAGAATTTTTAATATTTTTTTTACTTAAACGTGTTTACATAATTTCAAACATATTTTTGATTTGATTTCGTATATTTCATTATAAATCCATACTATTATACTGCATCTTTAACGTTTATATTTTCGTCTTTTTTTTTCAAGTAAGAATATATGTACATGTGTAGGTATGTACATATGTAAAAAACACGAAAAAACGTATAAACTTTTTAAGATATTTTTCTTTAAGTATTTATGTATGTATTTATAATATATATATATACATATATATATATAAATAAAATTTCTTTTATTCCATTTTTGGTAGAAAATATTAATATATACACCGAAATTAGAATGCAATATCTATACTGCAGCTGCGACTACTAAAGTGAAAAAAAAAACTCATCCACAAAAGATCCAATGTACATAAGTACATATGTATGTACATCTGTCGAGATAATGAACACACACCCGCATGTAAATGTAATAAAAAACAAGTTCGAAAGCTATATTCGGCTGTGCCGAATCTTAAATACCCTCCACCTAAACGTAATAAGAAATACAAAAACTACACTGGTTATAGAAATAGAATATTCTTATTCTGTATTTTTTATTCAGTTTTAGTGCAAATTTAATTATTATTTTATATATTGTTTGAAAGACAATTTTACGACCAACATAATTTATGTGAAATATTTTGAAATTTTATCTAATTTCGACCATTTATAATTGATGTAATTACCGATTCTTACTGTAATTTACAGAGTTTGTTTGATTTTCATAATAATCTTGATTGTAATTTAACAATTTATAAAATTAAAAGAACATTTTTCCATATTCACAACAAGTTAAGAAACAGAGTATAAAAAAGAATAAGATATAAGATGAGGCTTTTTTGTTTGAATTTGATCTCTATAACATTATTTAGAAAAGAATAGCGTAATTTACAAGAGTTTTATGGTTGGTTGTTATGCTCGGAAGTGGACTTAATTCAGGAGTTATTATTGACTGACAGCTACAGAATCCATATATGATTTCTGGATTAAAATTTCTGATCCATATAAAAGTTGGTTCGATATCGATATTTATTATACATTTTTGTGGGTTTCAATATAATAACGGTATATTTAAGATATATATTAGTATTAACGTGGATTTCGAGAGTGGACCTTATGTGGGGGATATTGACAAATGTGGACCGATATTCTCAAAATCCAGCACTTTGATTTAGGCATACATGTAAATGATCAATATATATATAGGGATAAATGTATTTTTCAGATGTTGTCCTTGTATGGGAGCTATGACCAATTCTCGTCCGACCACCATAAAATTTAGTACAACAATTTATTTGCCTATAAAGATTATTTATGTCAAATTTTAGCCGTTTAACATTATTTATATCTGTTTTATACGTATTTAAATGAATTTTTGAAGTGGATTTTATATGGGGTCTATGGTCAAACATGGACCGAACTAAAAAAATTTCGTTTTGCGATTTCTTTTTGCATAAAACTTATATTTGCTGAATTTTGTCTTGATATTCCAATTTTATAAGCATTTATGTATAATTGAGAAATCATTGACTGATTCTTACTATTTTCCTCACACTTTCATCTTTTATCATAAAAACAAAGTATACAAAATTTCATGGTATTATCTGCAATATATTTCAAAATATTGCAATAAAATTGACAAAAAATATCAAATTTTTATGAAGGTTGTCTCACATTTTGGTCCATAACTCTGGTTGGCCTAAACCGATTTTGCTGATTTTCAATTCCTGCAAAATAAGAAATATTTTTCTGGAAATTTCGTTTAGTTAAGTTGTATTGTTTAGACGTGAGAGTGTTTTACACAGACGGACATGGCTATATCGACTTAGAATTTCATAAGGATCAAGAAAATATATAATTTGTTGGGTCTCAGATGAATATTAAAAAAGTTTCACACGGAATGACAAACGTTATATACTCTCATTCACCACTCTTGGTGTTGGAGGGTATAATTATAGAAATATATGTGTAACAAGTGAGTCTATGAATTTTCTTATTAATATTATTGAGAAATGACACTGGCATAAATAAATAAATTAATTAATGTAAAAAAACACATTCATCCATTTCTATTGTATGCATTTAAGATGTCTTTGTTTAGTTAAAATCGCATAAAAAGACAAAATAAATAATAATCTTTTCATGAACTCAATTCATTGAACAACCTGATTTTATTTTGTTTGTTTCTGCTACTTTTCACGTTTTTGTAAATTTATTTGTGTTTTTTGTCACACACACGAGTATGTTCATACATACTTATGTATGTACATGTGTATGTGCATAATTGTTAAAAATTAAAAAAAGATGTAAAAATAAAATAATGCCATAAGTGAAGTAAAAATAAATTAAAAAAAAATTAGAAGAAATGCAAACACACATACATATGTACATATATACCTACATACATAGATAAAATAACCCACAAATGTTTTAAGTTTGAGATCTATGTATGAATTTATATCTCATGTCATTCACACAACAACTACAACAATTAAAGAATGAAAAAATACAGTCAACAAACAGCCCATTTGTATCGATCGAACCTTAAAACACCCTACTAAATTGTTCAAATCACCGAACTAATAATTTAAAAGGAAATCAAGTCAGAAATTTCGTTGTATTCGGTTGAGCCGAATGATAATCCCTTCACATAGTATCCGCTTCTTCTAAAAAAGCATTAGGAAACAATTTTAAATTCAAATGTAAAAATAAAAATTGATTTAAAAAAAAAACAAATATGGTTCAAAAGATTTGTTAAGCGAAATATGTTTTATTTGTAAAACAAATATGTTTGTATACGTATTTCAAGGAACACACACAGATGGAAATTGTCAGATGGAAACGCCATTTTAAAATAAAAGATACAAAAAAATAAAATTTATTAAAATGAAAAACATATATTTGAGGCAAGGCGATGTTATGTTCCTGCAACAATTAATTGAACTAACAATGTAACCCTCAATTATCCCATTAGAATTTGGCATACATATACATCTCTGCATATGTTTAATTAAGGTACGGTCACACTTGCAAATATTTGCCGAAAAAGACGTAGCCACTGAATAACATATATTTGAACTCGTTTATTTATTAAAAAAAATTCTTATTTAGGACAAAGCACAACAAAATATTTAATTTTAATTTAGTCGCTTTTATTTTATTCCAACGTTGATCTAGGTCATGTCATTTATCGACCATTGCCACTGCAACATAATTTTTGTAGGGTGTCAAAATTGAATGTAGTTCGTTCGTTTGTTGTTGTTATGTTTTTATTATTTTGTTTGCACTTCAGGCCATGTTTTGCGGTTGTTGTTGCTGTATGCATGTTTTCTTTGTGTTTGTGTGGATTTGGTTCGATTATTTTTATACCCTACAACACCATAGTGGTGAGGGTATATTGGATTTGTGCTGATGTTTGTAACGCCCATAAATATTGGTCCAACACCCACCTTAAAGTATACCGATCGACTCAGAATCACTTTCTGGCTCGATTTAACGATGTCCGTCCGTTCCTCCGTCTGGCTGGCTGTTCATGTAAAGCTTATGCGCAGAGTACAGGTCATAATTTTAAAGCTATTTCGATAATATTTGGTACGTGATATTTTTCGGCCCAAGGATGGACGGGATTGAGACTGGTGGAAATCTGTCCATTATTTCACCTGGCCCCCATACAAATGTCCTCCCGAAATTGGAGTTTACCGAGCATAACTCTCTCTTGAACGCAAATATATTACAAATAATACGGTACAAAATTATTATGATCGGTCCATAATTAGTAATAGCTCCCATATAAGGCCCACTTTCGAAATCCACTTAACGATCATAAATTTCTAAAAAATATTGTTATCCAAATAAAATTTGACACAAATAAGTTTTTTATATACAGAAATAACGACACCTAATTTATATAATGGTTGGTCCATAATTATTCGAAACTCCCATATAAGACCCTCTCCGTAATTCAATTTCCATAAATCTTTTAAAAGTATTAATGTATATCGAGATAAAGTTTAATCTCCCATATAAGGCCCATTTCTGAAAAACTGTTTTATACATATACTGGGTGTAGGGTATTATATGGTCGGGCTTGACCGACTATATTTTCTTACTTGTTTTCTAATACATAACGTACATACCTACATAGATGTATATACGAGTATGTACATATGTAAAAAAAGTTATTGCCCCAATCATCATCTATCTACTAGTATGTAACTTGACCGTAAAAACCGAAACATACATATGTATATGTACATACTATTTGTCTGCCTTAATGCATTAACACTGCTTAAAAACACAAAAATTACACACACAGAGACAAATAATAAATCCATATTGCTGCCAAGATTTTTGAGGGCTTCCTAGTTTAAATTTTTTACGATCGTGTGCAGTGTTAGGCAGCCTGCATGTTGAATAAGAAGTAAGAATTGGCAGCATTTAGAGCAGAATAAATAAGCACATGTAGATAAACTGACCTATAACAACAATTCCAGAAATATGTATGTTCCCTTTCTTTCACTTGGGAATACTGTCTCATATGGCCAACTAATAATGTTTTAATTTTTCTGTAATAATTAATTTAAAAATGTTTCTCTCATATCATTTTAATTTTTTAATATTTAATTAAATTTTTTACAGATTACAAATATGAACTGAACTGATTGAATGATAAATAGAAAAATCTTAATCATGTCTGCTATACTTTTTAATCAGGAACAGGATTTGAACTTGACATCCTCCACAAACAATGAATCCAACACTTCCATAGACAACAACCTGTCGTCTATTTATCATGATAATGAAATCCAACAGAAACAGAAACTGGATCGACCCTGCTCAGCCATTTATGAAGATATTTTAGACTCAAAAATGAATGGCTTAAAAATACGAGCAGATGCCGATGATGAAGTAGATCCCACGTTGATTGTTAGCAATTGTCAAAACTATTGTGATGGCAGCGACAGTGGTGTGGAAATTATAAACAATGTTAATGCCACATTACAGAGGGCATTAAGTAATCAGAGTGGTGGTTATGCCAGCAGTACACAAGGTTGTCTGGATGACACCACTCAGGGAATAAATCTGTCCTGTAATTCGAGCATGATTAGCTGCAGTTCGGATGTATACGATTTGAAACAACCTCATAGTTTGGCGGGTACCAATATAAATGGTTGTCGTTCTTCAAACAATTACGAATGTTGCAGTGAGAATGGTAGTGAAAGTAGCTCCATAACAGGACACACTACCATGGCCGTGCGTAGAGTTAATAATCACAATAATGTTAAGAAAAAAGTGGCCATGTTTGAACCATCAATGCATGAAAGTCTTATCATAAAGAGCAAGAATTCATCCAAGGAAGTAACAGTTACTTCAACTCCAGCCCAACAACAAACCAGACCACGTTTAAGTGGTTTAAAACGAGCTGTGTCTTTGCCCCGACCCACTCACGGTACAGCTCAACAGGTACGAGAACGTTTAAATGATAAAATGCATAATAATTCGAAGATCAACAACAATTGCTTGACTCCTTATCGTAATACCCAAAATCGAACTCCTCAATCAAAACCCAAAAAACCCGAAACGTTACCCAGCCAGTTGAATCGGACAACTTCGATGAGCATGCAGCGTCTAATACAACGTACTCCCTCCTTAAGTAGGGCTCGTACACCATCAACTCCAGATGATGGACGGTGGCCCGGAGTTACTAACACCAGATCTACGGCGGCCAGAAGAGGATTGTCCGTTACTCCGGATTTGTCTTCTATGAAAATGCGCTCTAGCATGATGGCTAGCATGGAAATTAAATCATCTTCGTCCAGTCCTTATGGTACTTTGCCTCGTAGACGTAAACAAAAGTCTGTGGAAGATCTTACAGGACGCAGCTCAAGAAGTAGTTCCATTACCAGAGAGTCTCGAATGACTTCATCGGTTATCATGTCATCACGCAAAAGTTTGGCCACATCCTATGCAACTAGTACTAATAGCACACCAACTCAATATAAAACCATCACTTCATCTTTAAGCTTAGCCAAAACATGTTCCATTAGAAAACCTCAAACGCCTTCTTGTAAAACTAGAATCTATCATGAAACGGCCTCCCAAACTGCATTAACTAACACCGACATAGAAAAGGCCTTTGCTGGCGTGGTTCTATCCGCCCGCTCTATAGAATCGGTGGAACAGAAGGATCAAGAAACACATGCTGAAATAAGGGATCAAGAAATGGAACGTTTAAGAGATGAAGTCAGACATTTAGCCCAGCGCGACCATGACCTAACAGCAAAACTTAAAAGAGAGCGTGAAGAAAAAGTGGCCATGCAAAAGGAATTACATTTGAATACCGAAAAAGTTATGGGTCTCCTAAATTTGGCACGCATAGCCGGTAATGGCAAGATCTTGGACGCCGGAACACCCACTTCTGATGAGGGGGAAACAAATCAAGATAGTCTTCTTATGTTGGAATCGCAAATACAAATGTCCGGTCATGAGCTAATCGAACGTCAGCAGGAAGTTGGCCAACTGAGAAAATTATGTAGATCTCTACAGGCAGAAATGGAAAGATCGCTCATGCAACAGGAGTGTTTAATGCAGGAAAAAGCTGCCATTGAACAGGAATCAAGTGAGTTACAAGATTTCTTGCAACACGAAAAGGCTGCCATGTGTGATGCCCTCAAAGATCTCGAAACGGAATATCAACAATGTCAACAACAATTAAGCAGCAAAGATGAAGAAGTGAAGGTGTTAAGAGATGAGTGCAGGCACTTGGTGCGGTTAAATGAGCAGAGAAGGTAAGTGGCCGACCACTCAATACCACCGGAATATATTTTAACATTGCAATAACAAAATATATCTGCATATATCTGTGTCTCAAAAATCTATTTTAGTTATTGCTTTAAAACTAGATCTATTAATTTACTTTTTCTGTAAAAACTTGCAATGACATAGTACAATAAACAATTTAAAAAATTATTCTCTCAAATATCCAAGTCGGAAATATATCTAATTTTAGAATAAATGTAATTGCATATATAAATACATGTGTTTTTTTATTCCTTTTTCTCCTCTAGACAAGAAAATCGAATGTTGCAAACAAAATACGCTGCCTTGGAATCAAAATCTAAGGAGCTGATCATGCAACAAAATGCCTCAGTTTCAGGCGCTACTGCTGCTTTGTCTGGTTTACATGCTCGTTTGGATAATTTGGTGGAGCAATTAGTGTTCTCTTACAATATATCCGAACAAGATTTGGAGGTATGTTAAAAATCTACTCTGTTTTTAGAATTATGTACTTTGTTTATTTGGAGTAGGGTAAAGTTAAAACAGGCTAGATGAATTTATTTTAGGGATGTATAAAACATTTTTTGCAAAACATCAAAATGTTTCAATAAATAAAACAATCTTCGTAATTAAATCGGTACGAAATTATTTCCCTACATTCTAGAATTATAAAAGGTTTATAATAAAAAATTGCAATCATGCACATTTACAATAACTTACTTACGAGCTTTCTAAATTTTATGTTAAATGAATGAATAAATATTTATACGCAGAAACTAATCAAATACTAAATCAATTTGAGGATTTCTGCAAATACCCACCTGCATAATGTTGCATAACATAAATAAGTTGCTAATCATATTTTCATGTGTAAATTGAATGAACAAAACGTGGATTTCAAAAAAATCTGTGAATGCCGAAATTACCACAAATACCGAATTGTTGGTATTAGAAATGTTTCTAAATTTGAAATACCAATTACCAATACAGTGCCACCGCGCTGAACGCAACCCTCGATAATTGCAACTCCTCGATTATTGCAACACGTAAAATATTTGCATTGTTGACTCAGTTAATGCAACTTCAAAAACAAAAAAAAACTCAATTATCGCAACTTTTTTCTCAAAGCCATCAATATGTCTTATTATTTACATATTTTTTATTGAAATTGTTTTTAGACTTTCAAAAATTTACGACTTTTTTAATTGATTTTTTTACGATTAAGTTTACAAATTGAAATTTATATATTCGATGTACATTAGAATGTGTATTTTTTTATAAAAAAAAATTAAAATTAATGGATTTATTTTAAAAACAAATAATATATGTACACATAATATTTGTTTTTCTTAATTTTCACCACGAAAAAATATGACTCGTTTTTCGCAACAGCCTTAGTTTTTTTAACAGCCGAAATTTCTATTAGTTGCGTTAAGCGAGGTTGCACTGTACCAGTCAGAAAATGCGAACCTCTATACGAACACAATATATTATCGGGTCCCTCATATCATTATGATCATATCATCTGATTCATTAAAATACACATATAGTGATGAAGAATATTAAATTACAACTCTTGAATTTAATTTAAAAAAATAATAAAATCTTTGTTTGTTCCATTACATTTTCTACAGCAAAGCAGCAGTGAAGATGAACAAGTCTTACACTGACACTGTCTTTTAAGATTGAGTAGGGTGGGTTGGCTTTTAACAATTTGATAATTTTTTTTAAAGGACTTTTAAGCTTGAAATTAGAAAAAAACAATAAAAATTACTAAAATGAAACAAACAAAAAAAAAAAAAAAAAAACGCATGCATATTCATGATTAAGCGTAGAAGACTAAATATATAAATACATAATATTATCAATATACATATAAATAACTACATACATATATTTATAAAAAAATATATTTAATTAAAAATCATCTCCAACCCAATCAATTGGTGTAGTAAGCTATTTAAACAAAAAAAAATATGTTAACAAAAAAAAAAAAAAAAACAACAATAAATTTATGGCTTGTTTCTTTTATAAATCATTTGAAAAATCTCGATTATTGAAATGAAATCCTTGCTATTTTAGGATATTGGTTTCCAAAATGATACACAAACAAATGTAAGTGCCAGTGGCGAAAATTCATTGGATTATGAAACGTCATCCGTTAAATTAACGCTCAATGGTCATGAAGTATCTCAAACGCAGCAACATCCACAAACCCTCAACTTTGCTCAAGCTCAAAATCACCATCATCGTTCACAATTCCAATTGAACTCGGCCAGTGATGGTTCTTTGTCACCACAAAGAAATCAATCATTTATAGCTGCTGTTATTAGTGCCATACGAAATGCCACAACACACTCGGGCAAACGACTGTTAGTAAGGCATAATAAACGACATAGTGCTGGTGGAAGCAATGGCGCAGGACTTCACCATCATCATCAGCAGTATCAGCATAACCAATTAAATATAAATAATCATAACAATAACCAACAAAATATGAATGAAAACAATGGAGGTGAGTAAAGCGAAATCTAAAATTAAACTGATGTCGATAATCTTATTAAATATTGAGCTATCTATTCGCCAGATGATTCAGATTCTACAGAAATGTTGGACTCTGAAACAGAGCCTTGTCTCATGATGGACAACGTTTTAGAGGATGTTCCCATGCCAGACTCTCACTCCCATAACATGGTTTCGTCATGTACGGGTATGATATCACAAATAGAAATACCCTCGGAAATTCTAAATGTAACAACAGCCGATGAATCCTTGCAAAATCTTTCGCAAGCCATTGTCAATCGACAGAATATGGAATCACAAGTGAATGCCTTTAGCGTTCACAAAATTAATTTTCAGTTAAAGTAAGTACGGCAGTATGAATAAAAGTTTCTGTACTCAAAACTTTTTTCTACTCATAGTGAGCAGCCAAGTTGTACAGAGGAAATCAGTTGCCATGATTCAGTGGCTGAAATGCCCTCATTAATTGAGTATTCGGTTACTCAAGCTGTAGTGGACCAAGTCATTGAGGTCGACAGTTTAGTAACGAAATTATTGAAGGTTTTGCGTCTCATACAACTGGACAATGATAATTGCATACAACAGTTAATCATGGATAAGTAAGTTGAAAATATAATTCATTTTTATTTGTGTTGCATGCTCCTAATATTGTAATTAAATTTGTTTTTGCTCTAGAAATAAATTGCAACAAAACAAAGAAGATATGTTGGAAAAAATTAAAGACTTGCAAGATGTTAATGTAAAACTACAAGACGAACTAATGGATGCCACCCAAGAGCTAATGTTGAAAAATAATGATTTATCAAATACCAAAGCAGAAATCCAACGTCATCGTAATGAAATTGATGTAAGATTTTAAACATTTCATTAGGATCTACAAGTAGTTTTAGAATCCCAATTATTATATAATTATTATATAAAACAAATACCATATGCATATTCATACATAAATACCTACATACATACATACATACTCGTAAATACCTATACATTTATTCTTCATTTTAAGTTTTAAGTACACTTTCCCTTTGTTCCTTTCATTTTATGCGATTTTTACGCTTTTTCATTTCGATTATCATTATTGTGGTTAACTGTACACCAGAGCCCCGATTTGCGTCGTTAATAGGGACCGGGGAAATGCGACATAAACCGAAACGATGCAAATCGAAACAATTTTTCTATACAAATGTATTGATTGACTTTTTGTTGAATGGGTCCAAAATTTAAAAATTTAGCTAGAAAAATCATAGTTTTTATTAAAAAAACGTCTTATGATACGTTTGATTATATTTATTTCAGCAGATATTTGTTGTCATTAAAAAGAAATAATTGAAAATATATTTTTAAACAAGGAATAAGAAATATTTAAGGAGAAAAAAAATCTATTTACATACATATGTACATACATAAAAGCATAACCAAAATTAATTTAAAAGCACGTAACTTCATATGATAAGTATGAATAAAATGGGAATTCCCCTTTTTTATAGGCAAGTGCAAAATATTAACATTTAATTATGGAATTATGCTATATAGCAACGCAAATCGGAAGCAAAACGATGCAAAACAGATTGATACAAAATTTCAAAGTCGACGCAAATCGGAATCAAAACGATGCAAAGCGGATTAAACCACATTTAGAAAAGCAACGCAAATCAAAACAACCCAAATAGGATAGACGCAAATTGGGGCTCTAGTGTATTTGAAAATATTTACATTGCTATACAATTGGGTACTTTTTGCAAACATTTTTATTTGCATATTATTGTATCTTCGTTTATTTGATTTCCACCATTTGGTCTCACTTTATATATCCATTTATTGTTCATTCTATTTGAAGATTTTATTATTTTATTTTTATTTTTGTTTCTATATATATATACATACATATATCTCTTTTTTAATTGAAATTTTGTTATTTTAAAAATATTTTATTGTTTGACTGTAATTTTAAAGTTTAATTGTACATTTCTTTTTATACTACATATGTATATGCACTCATAAATTAACAACAATTTTTAATTTTTAATAAAAAACAAAATACAAGTTTAATTTTTTATTACACAAATACATATGTTGTTTTCTCATTGTTTTCATTTATTATTGTTATTGTATCATTTATTAATAAACATATAAATACAATAATATAAAACAAACATTAGATGTTAGAACATTATTTATTTTTTATATTGAAACTTGTTACTTGAAAATTGTATGTGGATGCAGGACAATTACTTAAGAACAATAATAATATACTTAATTATATAAATATAATAGCATTTCAATTTTGTTTTTGTTTATATATTTTTTTAAGAAGTTTGTCTAAACTTTTTTCCCTTTAGTTAGTTTTTTTTCTATGACTGCTAACTTTTAACTACAAATCTAAATGCATTTCTATTTTCATGAATTTGAACAATATGAAAGTTATCATCGAATATATTGTCCACCACAAAAGGCTTTTATGGAAATGGAAAATATGTTTTCATACGTTTTTTAATGAATATTCTATATTAAAAGAATCTTTAGTATGATCTCAAGAATGAGACAATTTCACAAATTAAAAATATGAACTTTGAATCTTTGTAAAAAACAAACTAATGCGGATTTTGCTATTTTAAAGAGCTTTAAATTTTGTATTTAAATGATTATAAATGAACGAAAAAAAATTTTTTTGTTAACATTTTTTCATTCCCTATACTCGTACATATTTAAAATAATTTTAACAAGAATTTTAACGTCAAAAACATATACATACATATGTACATACATATTACATATGTACATAAATATGTACATACATATGTATGAATGTATACAACTTCAAAAATGTCAATAAAACATATTGTGATATTGAATATAAAAGTTAAAGGAAACTCTCTAAAATTGTTGAACGTTTTAGCATCCATGTAAGTATTTTTAAATTATGAGGAAAATTTTGGCAATTTAGTTTGTCTAGAACAAATTACTGACTTCAATTTATAGATCAGTAACAATGGTTGCTTTATAATTTACAATTGTACCCAAGCTTCTACGAGTATATTTCATTACTTTAATACTTTGTTAATTTTTTATTTCTTATAAATATTTATTTAAGTAACAAACGATATACTAATGTTGTAATTATTTGTTTAAAATTTTGTTGTTGTATTATGTGTGTTTTAGCTAAAAGTACTTAAAAACTTTATAACAAAGTAGTTGTTGTAGTTAGCATAAAATCTCCTCACCATAAACAACTTAATACTAACTAAACATTAAAATGAATGAAACCTTTTTTTCTGTACAATACACAATTAAACCAACCACTCAATAAATCTTAAAAATCTTTGCAATGCATTCAATCCATTTATGAACATATAAACCATAAACAATAATCATGATCATCAAAAAACCATTTTGTCATCACTACTTCTTATCACCATTCATCGTTCTAACCAATGTAACCGCCAAAAATAATAAATAAATACTGAAAAAATATAATTCTGTTATAACTTGTCATAATCGTTTGTATCGATCATTCCATTAAAACAACACACACAGAAGAAATCCCTATTTCGTTAAATTAATGAAAAAAAAAAAAAAAATTATGAAAACAAGAACAAACTTAAAGTTAATAAGTATTTAAATAAAATATACTCATACCCCTACAAAAACTAGCGTTTAACCGAGGACATCTGTAATTTGAGCACATTGTGTAGTAACTATCGCAAACTATCGCCCAGCACTGAGTTGCCTCAATTCCCCATTTTGAATTTATCTTTACAATCGGAAATTGTTGATAATCAGGATGAAATTGGCGGAATTATAAATCTACTCAAGATGTGGCAAGCAGATGGACAATTGAAAGACAATAGAATACAGCAATGTATGGCAAATATTTTAGAATTAAATGTATGTAATTAAACATTTTATCAAACTTCCTTATCAAAATATTTAAACATGTTTTTTTTTTTTTTAATTTTTTACTCAACCCAGAAAAATCATAACTTTGTTATTATTCATCCTCTAAATGAACGTTTACGCATCTACGCCAATCAACTGGAAAATATATTAACGGTATTAAATACCGCTAGTCCTCAATTAATTAGTGGAAATCCTGCTTTACAACAGCTACACAAGGACTTAGAAATCGTTAAGCGTAATGCCAATTGGTCCCAACTTTTGGCCGAGACCGAGAGTCATCATAATTGCAATGAAGATATAAATGCCAATTAAATTAAAATTTTTATGAAAAAAAACAAACACAAAAACAAAACAAACTAAAATCCAAAATTATTTACAAACTTTACGTCCATGAATTTATGAAACCGAAAAACAAAATCATCTAAAAAATTATTCAAAATTTACAGTATTTTTAGCTTTTAAATATAAATTATATTCAATTATTTTTATTAAAAACACATGTTTGTATTTGTAAATACAAATCAATAACAAACAGGTATTTAGCTAAGTATTTATTAATCTAATTACATATAACAAAAATTGTTTAATTTTTTATTAAAATATTTTGCCAGAGTTGATTAAAAACTTGCCAAAAGAAAAGTTAAAAATACATAAAAGCTCATTGAAATATTTGAAAACAAACAGTTTTAACAGCTTTTTTGATATCTTTTTTTTTAAATGTCTCATACATGATAATACAATTATCGAAATCATCTACAAATATTTTAAAACTGAGTTCGTAAATTTGTTTAAATATTTAACAATTTCAATGTGCCAGAATGTATTTTTTTAACTTAACTAATCTTAAACTATTGCAAATTGGTTAAATTTATAGCACGTTCATAATTATATTAAAACTACTAAAACTAGAACTATAGTTATATTTTCAAAAACAAAAAATAACTAACAAAAAAAAGAGGCTCAATAACATATTTGTATGTATTAATTAAATTAGATTTCAACAATTTAAACATTTAAAAAACGTTTTGTTGATATATGTATACATATGTAAATAAATTCAACAAAATGCGAAATAATGAAAAAAGAATACAAAGCTTTTAGCTGATTTTTAAATTGCAGCCATTTAACTTTGAAAACAAAAAGCATAAATACTTACTTAAATAATGTAGTTAAATGAAAAAAATTAATAAAAAAGAATAACGAATTTTGTTGTTTAAATGAATAAATAAATAATAAATATAATGTATTTTTATGATTGATTAATTCAAAAGTGTTTTATTTTTTATACTTATGTATGTATATTTCTAAAATTGCGAATTGACCATTCGATTATCAGAACGCAATACCAAGAAATTATAGATGACTTCAAAAGGCCTAAGGAAGCCAGTACATATTCAAAATCCAAACTAATTCAAATATATTAATACTCGTATATACGTATGTTCAAGTATCGAGTCTAAGAAGTGCAACACTATCACGTGTTAACTAACGTGATCGTGTATACCGCATTTCGAATATTTCTGTACAAGTATATCCCATTAGTATATTTAAAAATTCCTCTTTTTGATAAAATGTGTAACTATGTATTTAGCTATCAATACACAACTAAGTAGAAAATACTTCATATTGCGACATTTTATAAAGATCATTACAGAATTAAAAATGTCTAGCAGATTTTAGAAATATGAATTGGTACCGACATAAAATTCAGCAAGAATAAGTTTTCTGTGTTCAGAAATCACTAACCGACTGTAAATGTAAACTGTAAATGTAAAATAATTATTCACATCGAACATCGCTACCGTATAAGGTTCACATCCTTAAATGAGCATAGATCATGTAGATATCGTTCGGTTCGAATCATCTTAAATATGTAGTACCAGTTATCTAATCCATTTATTATATTAATATATCACATAAACGTTACAGAACTTTGGTATTGTAAATCTGAAAAATGGGTCCATAAATGGCTGAGGTGTGATAAAAACACGAATACCTTGTTTTTTTTTTTTTTTAATATTTTTCGGTAAAACAAAAAGTCAATTAAAGTAATCAATATTCAACATGAAAATATAATTAAAACCGGTACAAACATTATGGGACAACTAAAATGAAATTATGCTTACACAAAAATCCCCTTGTAATACCTTCTCACTCATCAAAATTAACTAAACGTTTGAAAGTATGTATGTATATATATAAAAATGTACATATATGTAAGTATGTATGTATGTATATACTAAATATATGTATGTAGATATTATTACCATCTTTTTGAAACAAAATTTAAGTCACACGTTTAAAATTATAATGTGGACAAGAAAAATGCACAATTTGGGCAGGTAAACAAACAAAAATCTTAATACAAAGTGCATTCGTAGAATCAGGAAGAGGATGAGCCTTAAATTGTATTTTACAAAAATACTAAAAAAAGAAAAATACGCAGGTTGTTTAATAACCAAAACACCAACCATTAATTCCTTAAACGTATTTGGTTGGTACCTGAACTTAAACTAGAGGGCAGTTACGCGTAAAATCAAAACAAACGGTTGAATTTTTGAAAGGTTTTCCTTGAACACAAAGCAACAGAAAAACATAAACAAATTGTTGTAGTAAGAAATCGAGAAGAGCACAAAGAAAAATCCGAATATAAAAATAAAATCTTTGATGCTGGTGACTATGAATGAGACTGGAGTTTGAAATCATAGTAAATCGAAACACAAATGTAAGCATTATTTTTGGTTGAAAATAAAACTGAAGAGCCAACAAAAAATATCGATCTAAGATAAGGAAGGTGAGTTAGTTAGTTTATGTATATAATACTAAAACGAGAGCGACGATTTATGTGTTGATAACTTAGGGTTTCAGAAAAACGCAAAAAATATAAGTTAAGGGAATAGTTTAAAGTTTCTTTTAGATAATTATAGAGCAGGTTATTGATCTTATGCATCTAAAATCGCTAACATTAAAAAATAAATAAAGAACAAGAAAATATTTTTTTGAATGTCAGATACATAAGACAGCGTAAACGATGAAATATTTCATATATGTACATATAATCTAAAAATATTGGTATTGTTTAATTATACAATAAAATCTCTTATCTGAAAGCATTTCATTGCAATGGCAAATTTGTATCAGTATACTCTACACCACCATAGTGGGAAAGGTATATTGGATTTGCGCTGATGTTTGTAACGCCCAAAAATATTAGTCCGTCTGGCGATTGGGATTGAATTTGGTTAAAATCGGTCCATTATTTCACATAGCACCTATACAAATGTCAACCCGAATAGTGCTTTATCGGTCATAAATGTTTTATTTATAAACGTATCCAAACGAATTTAGCCACAAATAAGTTGTATATGAAACTTAATCACACATATATATTTTATATATATGTTTGATAAGTTGTATAATTGACAAATATTGGTATCCATATAATGTTTCATGTACATATATAAAAATCATTCGGCCCAAGTTTATGATGATCGGTCCATAATTAGTCATATCCGAAAATCACTTTAACGAATATAACTCTCTTAAAAATGTTGGAACCCTAATAAAATTCAACACAAATTAGTCCCATGTGTACAGAGATCATTACACCTAATCTTATAACGATCGGTCCATAACTAGTCATAGCTCTCATAAAGTCCCAATTCCGAAAATTAATTTAACATGCATAAATCTTTTAAAAGTGTTTATACCGAGATAAAATTTAACACAAGCAATATTTATATGCAATAAAGTCAGGCCACTAAATTTTTGCACAATCGGTGCATAATAAGTCATAGATGCCATATAGCTCCCATTTCTGAAAAACTCTTTTTGCACATATTCTGGGTGTAGGGCATTATATGGTCGAGCTTGACTTTCTTACTTGTTTTAATATAGCAGACAAGTGTTAATAAAAACGCCAAATTGACATCAATTTATGATCTTAGGAGAGTTAGAAGTACGTGAACATTGTGATTGAGAATGAGTGTTTTAAGAATTGTATCTAAAAGATACTGAAAAGAGTTTCAATTTAAGAAATTTAACTCGGGATAGGTGAGTATTTTTTGAGGGATCTTTGCATTTGTACGTGTGGAAATTAGTTGTTTAAGAGTTGTGCATAAGTTGACATTGCGGAATAAGCGGATATACATACTCGTATACTTAAATATTTCTATAAAGCAGTTTTGTTTTGTTTGTGTTTAATATTATTATTATTGTTGTCGTATTGTGAAAGCATTTTATGGACAAGAAATAAATGATAAATATTTATTTGTACGATTAATAAAACTACAAAATTGAGTATACAATTATTTAAATAATGAAATTTGTAACAAATTCAGGGAATACAATTACAAGTAAATATACAAATAATTGTTCAATCTCTTAAAGAATCATCGAACGAACAGAAATTAAAAACTCGTATTTATAAGATTTTAAGAAGCAAACAAAAAACAACCACACAAAAATGTGTGGATTAATAAACAACAAGTTGTATAAAAAGGGAGAAACTGGTTTAACAGCCTCTTAGACATCAAATGGAAAAACTTAAAAAATTAAAAGAACCCAAACCCAATAATAAAAGTAACTCCAAACTCTACTCTACTACGGACACTAACTGCCATCCATACACACATACATAAATACACACATCTTGTTGCGGTTGCGGCAATACTCGATTATGTTGGTGTATTTATACTGAATATACATACATACATACATATGTACATAGATATTCCAGTGCCCGTTTGTGTACCAAAGAAAGAAGGAGCGAAAAGAGTTCACACACACTACAGGAAATGTTTTATTAATAAACAAACTAAATGGATGAAAGAACGATAGAATGAATGAATATTTATGCACATAAGTATTTAATTTATGTAAGAGAATTTATTATGCGTGAATCTGCGTGTTCAACTATAATTTTTTCTCAATCCAAAGAACGCGGGATATTTCGTTGTTTCTGAGATCACATTTGGAGAGCAGTCAGCGGAAAGAACAGGCAAATATTTAATATTCACACAAAATGGATTTGGATAATGGCAGTGTTGCGGAGAGGAAACCCATTAATGTGCCAAACTCTATAAAAAGAACTTCACTGAATCCTTCCCTAGCCAGTTCTATCGACAATGTTATTTATCCGCCGTCACATCAGTATCATTACATACAATATTATCAACAGTTGCCCCCACAACAACAGCAACAATTTCAATTGCAACAACAACATCACTATGCAAATCCTCCTGCCGCTCTTCTGTCAGCAACAACAACATGCCAATGCAGCTGTTCCTGCGGTAACCAAGCCCAACAATTACAGCTGCAACAACAACAACAGCAGCAACAAAAACATAATATTGCACATCATTCCCATCAGAGTAGTGTGGATTCACAAATGGTTAATGTTATTGTGCATCGACAGGCTAGTGGCAGCAATAGCAGTAGTAGCAACGAAAATACTTCGAACGTCAAAACCAATTCCTCCTCCACCACCCCACAAGCCTTGGCTCACAACCAGGATTTACCAAAAAAATCACAATCGGAGACTTCTTTACTAAATCATTCCTATCAAGCTTTAAAAATGTCCGAATCCCTGACAGAAAACATATTCGATTGTGCTTCAGGCGGTAAAAAAAAATTGAAAAGATCTTCTAGCTGTGATTGTGATTTAGAATGTACGTGTATCGAAGATGAAAACGACGTCGATGAGGAGGAGGAGCAGGAGGATAAGACAGAAGTGGTAACCACCACTAAACACAATAAACGTAAAGATCATCACCATCATCACGGCACTCATCAGCCGCATAAACAACAATTTGTTTTATCAGAAGCCATGCTTACCGCGGACGAAATAACGGTTAGTGAATCGGACAACAACAGCACGACGGTAAAACGATGTGAACGAAATCAAAATAATAAAGTGTAAGTCTAGTCTTTGCTATTGCTAAGTCAATTCAATCAATAATCACCCTACATTGTCTTGTATATCAAATACAGGAAATCTCCTGGAAAGAACTCTACCACAGATGATTTAAATTATCACAATGCCAATAATATTGATATTTATAGTGATGGTGATACGGAGGCCATAACAGAGGCATGCCTTAAAGAAACAAATGGAATGTCGAATGGAGTTGCATCGGATTTAAGACCACCATTGCCTCCCCGACCGCCGCCTAGACCGAAAATGGCAGTGGGCTCATCGAATGGTAAGATTTTCTAATGTACATATGTATGTTTCGAAGACATTTTTAAAAGGATATAAAAGTTGTTGCCGGTTTTCTTCAAAACATCTTTCAATCTGCTCAAGGATAGGCGGATATCGCAAAATTGGCAAATATAAAACATATAAAGTTTTTTTTTTTATTCAAGAATAACCCAAAGCAGATCTAAAGCTTGTATTACACAATACAACAATTAATTAGATGTGTGAAAGATTTCTGTAGAAGAGCGCAATAATATAATATTATAGTATAAACGTAAATTGTATAAAATCATAATCATACATACATACGTAGCTCGATTTATGAAAAACTTATTTTATAAAGTCTCATTAAACCTTGCATGTACATATCGTGCCTTATCCGCCAAAATAACGTAAACAACAAAACACACATTTTACAGGAGAAGGTTTTTTTCCGATTTCCGAATCACTTAAATTTTTTTTTTTTGGCGAAATTTTTATTATAGCCTATAAATATTCTTATGCTTATTTTAGATTTGTATTATCGTTACTTTTCCCGGCGGTTAAGGCACGATATGTATATATTTATTTTGTATCTACCTAACTATACATATACTCGTATGTATGTAAATGGCACATTCCGGAACTTCCGTTTTTTTTTTTTTTAAGGAAAACATGCGTACTAAATTTTAATGTTTGAATTTAAATCAGGCGTACTTTTGAAAGCTTTTTTAATTAGCCATAACATCAGCTATAAAGGAGAACTTTAGAAAGCTTTATGTACACCACATAATTATTAGAAAAGTTTCGCTAAAGATGTGGGTAGTTGAATAAGGATAACAAAGAGCTTTTGAAGTCAATAGATAGAGATTTGCAAATAATTGTAAAGGAATTTTTGAAACAAAAGCGTATGGGGATAGATACAAAGTCCATAGCAAATCATAAAGATGAAAAATTAGAAGAGAAACACAAAACTGCAATTTTTAGAATATAGAAAATTTATGGATATTATCGATGGATTTTAATAAACTCTAAGTGTCAAGGAAGCATATAAAAGTTGAAACAAAGCATAATTCAAAATGCACGGTTATCCCGTAATGCAATTTATGCAATACAGTATGCCACCATCCACTTGCAACTGGATGCCACAACAAAATCCTCACAGAGGGTTAGTGCGTGAAGGGCATGGGGGTTATCCTATGAGTTAGCATCAATAAATCCTTATAATGAGTACGAAAAATCATCTTACTAAATTATTCATTTACTTTTTTCCAGCAGCACGAATACGTCCTGGTATGGTTATAAAAAAATATGTAATCTGGTGTTTGGTATGTGGTGGTTTTTCCTGCATCTTGGGACTTTTATTTCTAGGAGTGTATTTCTTATTACATTCTTATACCATAACTGTTGGTAATTTTGAGACAGTTCCGACTTTTGTACCCGCCACTTTGGTAAGTTTGTATTGTTAAAATTCTACGCTGTCTTAACATTTGTTAATGGTTTTTAAATTATTTTTAGCTCATTCTTACTGGCTTATGCGTCATGAGTTTGGCAAGAAGGCGCAATCGTTATAGTTATTTGGTGGGTGGTAAAAAAAAGCAATTTGTTTAGCCGATAATGAACTATATTTAAACTAAATTTTTAGATCAAATTATCTGGTGCTTGTGGATTAATTTCGGCTTTAACATGTGCTTTGGTGACGGTAACAACCACAGTGCTACATATGAGCCGTTTGCAGGCTCTACGAGAATGTGAGTATGCTCAAAAGACTCGAACGTGTACATGTTATTCGGATTTAATAGAGTCACAAGTGGATCGAGTAGATAAAGGTAAATAAATTGTTTCGAATAATATCCTATCAAAATTATCTTTTAACCCTGTTATTTTTTTTCCAGAGGGAGTTCGTTTAGTTTTCGACTCTTTGTCAGATTGTGGTGTGGTCCATGGCTCTTTGTACTCGTGTCTCAGAGCAATATTTGGTTTATCAGTAGCTGGTGTTTTAGTAGCGGTTTTTAGTTGTATGCTGGTTTATCAATTGTTAAGGTAAGAGATCCTGATATAATTTCAAGTTAATAAATTTTCTCAAAAATGTCCTATATTTCAGTCATGAACGTAAGAAAATGTATTGGGAGCAATTAGAACTACGTTGTCGTTCCTTGTATACACGCCCACAAATGCCGCCACAAAATATAGCTGCTGTTGCAGCTCCGCATGGCTGTAGGTGCTGTGAACAATGCCATGCCCACAGACAAGTTCCATTACCGACTTCCGCTTATCCCTGGGATGAGAGTACAGAACCACGATTTTGGTCCACACAACCCCCGGGAAACTTTTACTCTCCCAATCCGGGAGGCGAAGATCTGACGGGCATGACATCTACATGTCGTGGCCATGAAATGTCCACTTCTCGGAGTAGGGGCACTGGTTGGAGTTGGAACCGTTGGTGGCAACGTAGCTCACCAGATCCTAATACACGCTTTCGGCAAACTCCCTCAAGTCCCGACTCACAATATGGATTTTCCAATAGCACCAACATGCCAGTAAATACATTAACGGAGGAGGTGGCAAATGCAAATCAAGGTCAATTTAATGTTATATCAAACAATTTGCCGTATGGAGTATGGGGTCCTCCACCACCCTATAGTGATCCCAATAGCCCAGCAAGACGCGGCTACTACCAGTATATTCAACCACCACATCATATGAACACTGCCACTGGTCAACAAAATGGTAATAATATGATAAATCCAATTACCAATGAATCTGCTCATGGTCAGTTCATGGATCAACCAGCTGCATCAAACTGTTGTCAACAATCCTCAATGTCACGATCCAATAACTCTGTCATGGGTAGTGTGGGCAATTTCAAGTCTAAAGGAGAATATGAAAATACTCCTTCTGACAGCGATTGCGGTGCAAATGTAAGAGAGAGAGATCGATTTTCAAACACTTTGCCCACACGTAAAATCAAGAAACGTTTAGATCCTGGAAACAAGAGTATTGGTCCTAATTCTCAGAGCTCCCAACGTATTAATGTGCAACAAGTTTTTGCCAATGTCGGTCAGGGGGATGACGAACAAGAATATCATGAACCACAAAGTTTAGGAGAGGACTCTCTCTCATCTGTACAACGAAATAAATGTGGAGTGGAGAACAATGGCTTCCAGAATAGCTGTGAATCAACGAATGCAACTCAGTCATTAGAACAACAAATGCAAACTTCCAGTGATCCAGCAGAATCTGAAGTATATTTTGCGGATGTAAGCAGCTGTTGCAATATATCAGTGAAAAATGATCATTACTATGAAGATACCAGTGCATCGCAACGAACTTTAATACCACCCAATCAATCGCATCATGTTCATGGACACTCGCATAATCATCATCATCATACACACGCCGTCAGCGCTCAATATCAGCATCAGCTTAGCAACTGTAGCAGCAGTAATAACGAAGACTACTTAGCCCAACGGTTTGGACAGCGTGAAAATTCAATACGTAGTCGTCTTCCATTTCCTCAAAATCCTCATGTTGTAAATGATGGTTTTGTGGAAAATCTTAAAATGTTAACAACCACTGCTAATAAAGATAATCAGCAACTGAATCATGCTCAAATTCCCAAGGATACATCGCGACAAAGTATGTGTTCTGTGGATTCAGAGGCAAAGACTGAATTTACTGATCTCTCACCGTTAACTCCATGTAGTAATAAGATCAATCAATTACAAGATTTTGTTGAAGCCAGCTCTCAGGGTGCCACCACCCCAACAAATTTTGTAGCCTCATATCCTTTTTTATCTGAATCTCAAACTTTAGAAGCCCATCGACGCTCAACCAAAAATCTTACAGAAGCTCACTATGAAGTTATAGATGACCAACAAACAGGTCATCAGCTTGCCCGCAATATTAGTCGCTCCTCCAACAAACTCAAAACTCCCATTAAGCTCAAGGCCAGAGAACGCAAAGACAATAGCGATAGAGGATGGTCATCAGATAATAGCAACGGTGAGCGTCATAAATTATGAAATGAGGTTTTCGTTTAAAATTAAAAGACACAAACTAGGTTCTCACTGAAACTTACATTAATTGCAGCTGCGTTAGATAACCTACAATTAAATACATATATTTATTTAGACCAAGGCTGATGAAGACTTGTGGATAAATGGATTTTGGTTGCATTCTATATTTAGTTTAATTATCCAAAACAAGTCTTATGATTATTTTTTTTGTTTAGGACAAGTGTAAATTTTTGTTAAAAAATTTTATTTGACTTTATATTGTTATTGCCATTACGATATTTTACGTTGATTAGCATAGTATGTACTTACGTTACGTTAAATTATTCTTATCTACCGTAGCTGACCAAACTCACATTACGAGATGAAAAGTTCACTTTAAATTTACTGCCATTTGAAATCGTTTAGAAACCTTTTAATTATTATAAAAGTTATATTCTCAGAAGCAGTGTATTATTTTATGTATTTGTATTAAATAGGATTCATCCAGTATAAAAAATAATCTTAAATACTCTTATCCGAATTATACCTATATTGATCATTGATAGATATTTTCCATTTAATCATTTAGTTATATAAATGTTATATTTAAACACATACATATTTACTTATTACTTATTTAATGTATATGCAATAATTAATAACATTAGAGTACTATAAATGTATAATAAACAAAATATAAAATAAAAAACAAATAGTAAATAATACAATACACATACATTTGTCACTCACTTCAATGCAAGATCATCCATCGCAATTCAAAATGAATGTGAAACTTCTTCAAAACAACTGAATCATAACTGAACACTTGCAGATAATTAAAATTTTTGTTAATATTAGATTTTTGTAAATAAGTAATTTGAATTATAAAAATCTAATAAAGAACAATAAAATAACATTGATAGTAATTTTACAAGACACTGTAGTTTTTGAGTCGTAAGAGTCTAGCACTAAATGATTAATAAATAAAGTCTTAAATACTTAAAGAATGATAAAATTACATATTGGCTTTAATGTGTGCATAAGTTTATAAATGTTTATGAAGATTATAAATATAATTAGTAACAATTGGTTAATATTCTTCCAAATGAAAATACATACAATATAAAAATATTTACTACCCCCCACCAGTGCATTTTATTTCAAAAATCCTCAAAAATCTAGTGTATAATGGATATATAAAAAAAAAGAAAAAACAAGTAAGAAAGTATAATTGTCAAGTCCTATGACCTTCTTCTCTGAATATAAATATAAATACTTTGAAAAGATTTATGGGGGTTAAAGTAATTATGGAAAGGGTCTTATATGGGAGTTTCGACTAATTGTCGACCGACCATTATTAAATTAGGTCTCATCATTTCTGTATATGTGTGTATATGAAACTTATTTGTGTTAAATTTTATTTGGAAACCAACATTTGTAAGAGACATATGGTCGTTTAAGTGATTTTCGGAAGTGGACCTTATATGATAGCTACCACTAATAATGACCAATCACCATAAAATTGTACCATATTATTTGTATATATATGAAACATATTTCTGTTCAATATTACTTGGATATCAATATTTTAAAGAGAGTTATGCTCTTTAAAGTGATTTTCGAAATTGGGCCTTATATAGGAGCGATGATCAATTATGGACCGATCTGCACAAAATTTGCAGATATGATTTGGCTTCATTTACCACTCATTTGTGGTAAAATTTGTTTGGATGCATGCATTATTTAAACATTTATGATCGGATTCTGTAGGAGATTTATAATTGGGGGCTAGGTAAAATAATAGACCGACTTCCACCAGTTTCAATTCCATCCGTCCTTGGGCCAAAAAAATATCATATACTAAAATATTATCAAAATATTCCCACTATGGTGGTGTAGGGTATAACAAAACCAACTTTTATGACACAATAATGATGACTCACAAAAAACTGTTTTCATTTACGTATTCATATATATAGTACATGTACTAGTATGTGTATCGTACATAAATAAGTACATACTCGTATATCAATTTTAAATCAAAAAATTTACTTAAAATTTTATCTACATTCCATTTTCAAGAAGACCAATCAAATGATACAGGCCTCGAATGAAAGAATGGTTTATAAAGAGAGGTTTAAGTGAAACATAGGGTGCAATTAAGATTTATGAGGAAAATAGCTTTTTTGTTTCGAAAGAATAGGCACATTTTAGGTAAAATCAGAAGCAGACGTTTTATATTTTTCATTTCCAACAGCTCATACTAAAGTTGTCCCTACTTTGGTGACATTTTTGTTAAATGTTAAAACAGATAAATTGTTTGAAAATATTAATTCAACAGATAGACAGTTATTGCTAAATATGTATTTTGATTTCTCCATCTATAACGTATAATAATTTTTAGTAGTAAACCACAGATATATTATTTAGGCCAACAGGCTCTTTATGACACTTTTAATTTAATTTATTTAATTATTAAGTCAATGGATTAAATCCTTACAGACTATTAAAAAAAAGTATATTGAAAATTACAATTAATTTACAAAAGATTAATTATTTAATAAACTAATTATTTTATGCTTAATTACATTTGTTGAAAGAGAAAAATCAATTATTTCATATAGATTGTTAAATTCACAAAATAATCTTCTTAATGGGTCAGCTTGAGCATAAAATGGCTTAAAATGGCGGGAAAATCGTTGAGGAACATTAAAAGTAACATTGTTTACAAGGAACTCGGAGCAGACTGCACCATTAATTATATTGATCATAAATGTTACATTAAGCATAGTCCTTCTACTAGATAGAGTTAGTAATTTAATCAATTTAAGTCTATCGATGTATGATGGAAGGTTAATATCATATGTACATACATACATATTAGGTACATATGCGAAGAGCAAAAAGTTAATAAAAATAATAATAAAGGATATTTATTATTACTGAAATAATTACCTTTTCGAAAATAATCGTACCCATAAACGAATTAAATGTACATAATTGTATTTTTGGCGTGTTTCTATATTTTACTTCATTTTATTTAATTTAATACAATTTTAATTCTTATTTTATACATACATACATTTATACAATTTTGAGAAACAAACTAAATGAAAATGTATTCTTATTACTTCCAATTAATTATAATAATTTTTATAAAACTAATGACAAAAGTCCCAATACAACGGCAATATGAAATGGATACAATATGTTAGTACGGCAACCTTTATTACTATCACCCTTGTGATCCTCCACCGAACCATGCGGTATTTCATTGTCTTCTATATTTGGTTCTTGGTCCTCGTCACGGTCAGGATGATCATGCTTATGCTTAGTTTCTTCTATAGCTAAGGGTACTGCTTCATTAATAGTTCTCAGTAGAGGATAGTTGTTGCTTAGGCGATGAGGCATGGCTAAATCCAAATGTTTAAAGTGTCTGAAATCTTCGTAGATGTCAGTTTCAGCTTCACACTCTCCCGAAAAGTCGTCGGTATCAATGGACCATACCATTATACCGCCTAATTTTCTTTCAATAGCAAATTTGACTTTGTTGGCTATGGAACGAGAATTATCAAAAGTAACTACTTCTACGAGACCGGTAAAAACATCTTTTTCGGAACGGGCCAAGGCTTGTGATGTTTCCGGATCCCACATAGTAGTCCAACCTGAAGTTTTATTACTTAAAATTCTACAAACTTCATTGTAGCCTAAGAAACCATCTTCACGAGTAAATGGTCCCTGGAAAGCTGTACCATCAGTATCGTCATCGAGATTGCCATCTAGAGGAGTTCTAAATGTCCGACCATAGAAGGGTACACCCATGACAATTTTTTCAGCAGGAGCTCCCAATTTTAACAAATAATCAATTGTGTATTGCTAAAATTAAAAAAATATAAACATTTATGGAGGATCAAATTTTGTTTTAAAGTATATGTATACTAAACTTTTTTCACAATTACTAAAATATACTTTAATGTGGCCCCAAAAAAATTGCCAATGTTCATTACTAAGGTAAAGAAAGGTACCTTGCATTTAATCGACGTAAATAATTTTTAATAATAATTCAGTCAGTCGGTTAGTCATTTTTATTACTTTTACTCACCACGCTTAATACATCGCCATTTGGTGCTGTCAACGGAGCGTTATAACCTATTTTACGATCCCAACTGCCATGATAATCATAACACATAATGTGTAAGTAATCCAAATAACGAGAAAGCTGTCGTACATCATACGCCTCATCTATAACTTTTTTCGAAGCACCAATAGCGGATGTGAGCAACAGACCATGAGGATTAAATTGTTCCCTCAACTCTTTGCAAAGCAAAACGAAATTCTCACGATCCTGAGGCGCACCACCACGTTGAGTTGGATATTCCCAATCCAAATCTAGACCATCGAAGTTGTATTTGCGTATAAATGATGTGACATGTTTAACGAATTTTCCCCTTGACATGGGATCGGCCACCATATTTGAATAGTTTTTAGAACCTTCATTCCAGCCACCAATTGCCAAGCTGATTTTTAAGTGAGGATGAGTGCGCTTGAGACCAGTTAAACGTTCATAGCCCCCTTTACCATATTCTTCTTTCAAATCTTGCCAAGGATCTGTGAGAATGTAACGTAAATTATTTAAAGCTAAATAAAGTAAAGGTTTACCTACCCAACGATTTAATTGCCGATTGTTGAGGATCAAGACCGGCAAAGGCATACACAACATGGCTACATAGGCTAGGATCAAAATTGTCTATTGAATATGCACCCTGACCCGGACGATAAACAGCCCATGTTGAAATGTAACACACTACAACCTTTCCATGTATAGGTCCTGCAGAACAAAGAAACAAAGATAAACTTAATGACTGGATATGTGTTCAGCCACGTTCTTATCACCCTCTTGGCTTTATATTTTGTTTTTGTTATAGTTTTTAGTATTAAGTATCATTTACCGGTTTTTGCTTTGGTATTCATTATACAAACTGAGGAAACCACTAAAAATATGAAAAACAACCTGTTTCCTGTGCAGATATGGTGCCAGGTCATCTGTAAATAAATACGCAAAAAACACATACAGAAATAAATGTTTAAATGAAACGACAATTTAAGAAGTCAAAAATTTTATGAAATAAACGAATACAACTGAATAAATCCAACTACGCGATCAACTTATACAATGGCTAACAAATACAGTTGAAACAATCAATCTGGATTGACTGTGTAAGTAGATTTCATACATAACTATATATATGTACATATGTATATGTATGTAGGTGGATGCAATTGCATTTGAAATTAATTATGTATTATAGACTGTCTCAATAAAACTTCACTTCATTGTAAAAAGGTAATTTTTCTAATTACAATTACACAATTAAATATTTTTGATAAATATTATATCAAAATAATGTTTACTAGAATTTACATAAATTTATAAAAGACTTGTAAAAACCTGTAGTAAAAGGACAAGTGTTTATCTCGTGAGCGCCAAATTGAAGATGGTAGTAAATTACGACTCGTAATGCACTCTCCAATTTATTACTAGACATCAGCATTGTCGATTTGGTGCGTTTCACAGCATATTTGGTGCTTTTTTAAATTTTTGGTGCGAACAATTTCTTAGTTGGTGCGCAGTTTTTTAATTATTCATTATCATGAAATCTATACGATGAAAAAGGACCCCATTGAATGCATTTTATATACGAATGTATGATAATCAAACATTCGTCACATGAAGGTAATTGCTAAAGCTGAATAGGATGAAAATTTTTGTTTGAAAATAAAAGTAACATTTTAAACATGAAAATAAAAATTCTTGTTTAGCCTGATTGGTCTACTGAACTGTAGACGACCACCAGGGTTAGAGACCCAGTGAAGCCCAAAAAAATTTATTGAATAGGGCCTACGAAGTACTAGAAGTACTTAAAATAGAAAATAAAAATATTAAAAAAATATGCACTGAAATTAGCCCTTTTTACCAATTAATTCCGAATAGCATATTATGAATATTTTTACTATTATTACTTTTACTATTATTCCTTGATATCTTTTTAAAAAGTTAAAAATAGAAGAAATTATCTTGTACAAAGGAATACAAACAAATTTGTTTAGTTTATTTTTTATATTTGTTAAGTTTTATTTTTTTTATAAAAACACTGAACTGTTGAAGACTGTTATGTTTATAATACAAAAATATTATATTTTTTATGTGAAATAAAAAAGAAAATCAAAATTTGGTGCAATTTTGTTCAAATGGCGCGTTTTTTCTCCATTTTGGTGCGTTTTGAAATTTCAAAGTTGACAACGCTGCTAGACACATGAAGTGGTTGTAATTCACTCTTCCAATGTTAATATGAAACTAAATTTTATTTATTAATTAAAACCTTTAGGACTAAACATTAAAAGCTTAAACGAAACTAGTACATATTCATACGTAGTAGTACTAAGCTGTCTGTAATTCTTATCAATGCGTGTGGTAAACAAAAACTCGATAAGATAAGAATATCTCTCTTAAACGCATGAGCGAAGTGACATACATACATGGGTCTCATTCATTATCTACCCAATTTACAATGCGTTTAGTAAAGTCTAAAATTTGACATAAAAATTACAATTAAATAATATGTTCAGATATGTTTGAACAAGGATCAAAGTTAATTATTAATATTAAACCTAATTCCGAATCATTAATTCAGAATAAAGAAGGAATTTTAATAAAAAATTTAATTTACTATTAAAAAAATTATGTAAATTCAGTTCCCTTAATTTTATCTCCGAAAAGTTAAATTAACAAAAAAGATAATTAATTGAATTTGTTATGATGGCTTTAAGATATTATTATCATTATAAATTTATAAAATCTTGAGTCTAATAAACATTCTTTAAATTAGGGCTTCACTTGACAAACCGTTTATATTCATAGCGAAAAATCTAATAAGTGATATGAGAAAATTATTCAAATAGCGAAGTATCCTTGATAGCAATGTCTTCCAGATACATACTTATGTTTACAATTGAACATTTTTTACAATTGAATAAACAATAGATAAACTGGGGCTAATGAATTCCAACAAACATACATATGTACAATAAAAGAAATTAAGTACATATTTCTAAAGCATTCTTTTCACATGTAAAATAAATACTATTTTTCCATATTCATATGTATACTCGTACATATGTAGGTACTATAAATTAACTCTAGCATTATTGCTGTAATAAACCAATTAGGGACAGTTTTTTAATGCAGACAAATTGTATGCTTCTATTATATTCTAAGCCTTATCGAAATCCAAAACGTTTTTGCCAGGGTAAAATGCAACAACGAATAAAATATAAAAATGTATAATAATACTTAAAGAACCGATTTCTATCTTTATATACGAGTATGTATAATGAAATTACTACAACAATGGAAAGTCATGAAATATGTATTTATTTTTTCATTAATATTTTTTTTTTTTTTTTTTTGGAAGTTTGTACTTAATATTAAGTTTTTAATATTTACCTTTTCTAAAATTCACAAGAAACTTTAATTAATATTCCAAGCACAGAAACCACAATTCAACAAAACCGAACTTTAAAGTTTTGATTTGTTTCTTTTTCTCTTGTCTTTTTGTTTTTTTTGAATGTATGTATTGTATTTATTTCATTTTCAGTTTAAATGACATTCGTACTCGTAACTGCAAACAGATTAATTGAAATGCATACGATTTAAAAATTCAAAAATACTGGTCTCTAAGCCACGCCTCAAAATATCAAAAGAAGGGGGCATTTAATGAAAACAATTAACAAATAATTAAAAAGAAATGGTTTAAGAATTTTATTTATTGTTTGTTTGAAATAACATTATTTTACTGCATGGAACACATACGAGTATTTGCAGTTGTTAAAATAGATTTATTAATTTATTGCAATATAAAATTTACACAGATATTTTGTATTATTAATATTTTTGAAATCAGAAACAAAAACAAGTTGAGACCACAATATCAAATTCGCAGCCTGACTGACTATACTGTATAGAGTATTTACACAAAATGATTGTGTTCAAAACCGGAATAACTCAATTCAATTCAACTCATAAACATTATTATTATTATTTTTTTTTTCATTTTACTTTTTTTAATTAATGGAACGACTGACTGAGTAAGTATCAACCATGTAGGAAAGAAAAAAGTAAACATTTTTGACTTTTTGTTAATGTTTTTTCCGTATGAAAATTAAAACTTTCCGTTTCACTATGGATTTTTAATGATCACACAAACATAAACACACGATCATCTAAATACTTACGTACATACTCGTAAATGATCTACATACAACACTGTATGTATCTCGAGGAGGAAATACAATAACATTAAAATACACAGATACAGATAGATGTCTGCGAAACAAACGAAACTTATAAGGTGCTCATGCGTACGTATTTAATAGCAAGAACTTACTTTTGAGGTAGTTTTATTTGATGTTTTCCAAACTAATAAAAAATAAAATAAAAATGTATTATTTTTATAAAAATTTTAAATTTTCTTTATCAAAAAACATTAAACTGCTTAAATAGATCCACTTGTTTTTGCGTTACGACGTTTTCAATCAAGTGTCACCGTTGCTCTTTAACCACAAACTGAAGTTTTGTATGTTTTAGCCAGCCACTGTACTTTACTCTACTTGCTGCTGGCCAACACACTCATCATATTCATTCAATAAGCCACAAATTTCTTGTTCTTGTTGTTATTGTCTAAAGTAGTAACATTCGCTAGACAATCGAGTCTTTAAATAAAAACCAAGTTTACTCATTTAACCGATATGTGGCGAATGGCAGACATGAAGAGAATACTCGTATGCAAGTAAAGTCGTCATGTTTAGACAGTCATTAGGATTCTTCGTTTTATTTTTTATGTGTTTTAACTTTTTATTTCATTTTCTTTGGTTCGTCTCTTTGTCGACTTTAAATTTAGCTTTCTGTGTGACAGCGGTTGGTATAATACATTGGTCATGTTAGTCGCCACTTGGCATTTTGAGTAGAACAATGTGGAAAAGTCAAAATTGTTTTAAAAACAAAACAATTTAAAAAATTATTTCTTTACTTGAGTTTTTATGAGAAATTTTTAACTTGCAATTGACGAATGTGTTCTATTGTTATTTCAAAGTATTTTTATTTATTTTGAGCCGATATAAGCCGAAAAAAGGGCGGCGAGCGTGTCGTCTGATTTTTCTGCTACCCACATATACTATTATCAGAAGAACATTGGTATTGTGATCGTTTTGAAATTATGCCCGATATGCTACATTTTTAGAGCGTCCCATGAGGATTTAGCAAATTATAATATTTAAAACCATATCAGAGTTAATGAATTTAACAATCAGCTCTAGTCAAGAAAAAGCGTATTTTCTAATTCTTAAAACTCGTTTCAAGAAATTATTTACATAGTGTATCTGAAATTCGACTTTGATGTACATCATTATTCACCATATTGGTAATTCAAGTTTTAAAAAAGTACGAACAACTGTCTTATGGTCGTTTTACCTGACTGAGTAAGTTGTTTTGCGGTTTAAAAAAAAAAGTGAAAAAACACTTACGCTCAATAAAAATAAACATACATATGTATGTATATGTACATATACATATATGTATATGTTTTGATTTTGAATTTTTTGCCTCAAGATATTCGTAGTTTAAGGAAAAAATTAAGTAAAAACAAGTTAGAGTGCAATATTCAGCTGTGCCGAATCTAAATACCCTCCACCTAAACGTAATAAGAAATACAAAAACTACACTGGTTATAAGATTAGAATATCCTTATTCTGTATTTTTTTTATTCAGTTTTAGTGCAAATTTAATTATTATTTTATATATTGTTTGAAAAACAATTTTACGACCAACATAATTTATGTTAAATATTTTGAAATTTTCTCTAATTTTCATAATTTTTAATTGATTTTAATTGATTTAATTACCAATTCTTACCATAATTTATAGAGTTTGTCTGATGTTCATAATAATCTTGAGTGTAATTTAACAAACAGAGATAAAAAAAGCATAAGAAATAAGATGAGGCTTTTTTGTTTGAATTTGATCTCAATAACATTATATACAAAAGATTCATGGGTGGCATAGAAGAAATGGACCAATTATGGACTGATAGCTTCTAAATCCAGTATTCAATAATGTGATTTCTATGTATTTTACGATTATATTGGTTGAATTTCATCTCAATAGCGTTATTTACAAGAGTTGTATGGTTGGTTGTTATGCTCGGAAGTGGACTTAATTCAGGAGCTATTATTGACTGGCAGCAACAAAATCCAGTAGCTTAATTACCGTATAACCCATACTAATATGATTTCTGGATTAAAATTTCTGATCCATATAAAAGTTGGTTCGATATCGATATTTATTAGACATTTTTGTCGGTTTATTTGGTTTTTGGAAATGGTTCTTATATGGCAGCTATGACAAATTATGGGCCGATCTTCTTAAATTTTGGAACAGTTATTTTCATGCATATGAGGATATTTCACGTCGAATTTCAACATAATAACGGTATAAACATATAAGATATATATTAGTATTAACGTGGATTTCGAGAGTGGACCTTATGTGGGGGATATACTCAAATATGGACTGATATTCTCAAAATCCAGCAGTTTGATTTAGGCATGCATGTAAAAGATTCGTGTAAAATTTTGGAGTGGTACCCTTATTTACAAGAGATTTATGAGTATTAAACTGATTTTCGGAAGAGGGCTTTATATGGGGCATACGGCTAAAATTAGACCGAAATCCACAAAATTTTGTGGGATGATTTTTGTATATATGTAAATGATCTGTGCAAAGTTTTGAGTCGGTACCGATATTCATATAATATATATAGGGATGTGGTCCTTGTATGGGAGCTATGACCAATTCTGGGCCGACCACCATAAAATTTAGTAAAACAATAAAGATTATTCATGTCAAATTTTAGCCGTTTACCATTATTTATATCTGTTTTATACGTATTTAAGTGAATTTTGGAAGTGGACTTTATATGGGGTCTATGGTCAAACATGAACCGAACTAAACAAAATTTGCGATTTATTTTTGCATAAAACTTATTTTTGCTGAATTTTGTCTTGATATTCCAATTTTATAAGCATTTATGTATAATTGAGCAATATTTCGGGAAGATTTTAGTATGGGGGCTATGAGAAATCATGGACTGATTCTTACTATTTTCCTCATACTTTCTGCTTTTATCATAAAAACAAAGTATACAAAATTTCATGGTATTATCTGCAATATATTTCAAAATATTGCAATAAAATTGACAAAAAATATCAAATTTTTATGGAGGTTGTCTCACATTTTGTTCCATAACTCTGGTTGGCCTAAACCGATTTTGCTGGTTTTAAATACAAACTTCTCGAAAGCATGTCTGACAGAATTATTGAAAATATGGATCCCGAAGACATTTGGGGACTTCAGAAAATTGATTTCAGCAGACAGAAAGACATACAGACAGACGGACATGGCTTAATAGACTCCGGATCCAGATCCAGAATATATATACTTTATAGGATCGGAAAATTATATTGTGGACTCTTCAACCGGAATGACAAACTTATGTATACCCTTCTCATGAAGGTGAAGGGTATAAAAATACAATGTAATGAAATTATTGATGGGAGAAATACGAAAAATTAGCGTAAAAGCAAAATAAAACACATGCCAAAAACGACTGTTATAATTTAATGAAGGAAATTCTGAGTCATGTAAAATATGTTTTCTAACAGGATGCAAAAAGATACTTCATCGATTAAAACATATTTATGTACGTATGTATACATACATATATATCTGATTTTTGACTCAGGCTGCAATGGCAGGTTTTAGTAGATTTAGCAGATTGAATTGACTTGTAAATTTATTTGAAAATTAAACAAATTTAATTATTGGAACATTTCAAACACGCACTTCTTATTTGAGAGTTTTGTACAAACGTATTCTAAACTTTAACCAAACAATAACAAAAAGTATAATAATAATTGCTTATAACATAAAACAAGTAAAAAATTATAGTCGGTGAAGCCCGAACATATAATACCCTACACCTAGTATATGTATAAAACAATTTTTCAGAAATGGGGGTTATATGGGATATATCACCTATTTTGGACCAAAATTTAGTGTCGTGACTTTTGTGAATATAAATAATATTGCCAAGCACACTTTAAACCTACTTTATTTTTTATGAATACGGCAGTATATGTGTTAAACTTTATCTCGATATAAATACTTTTAAAAGATTTATGGAGGTTAAAGTGAATTACGGAGAGGGTCTTATATGGGAGTTTCGACTAATTATGGACTGACCATTATAAAATTAACTGTCATTATTTCTGTATATAAGAAATTTATTTGTGTTGAAATTTATTTGATTACAAACATTTTTAAGAAATTTATATGGGAGCTACGACTAATTATGGACCATAAAATTCTACCATATTATATGTATATATACGAAACATATTTGTGTTCAATATTATTTAGATACCACCATTTTTGAGTGAGTTATGCTCTTTAAAGTGATTTTCGGAAGTGAGCCTTATATGGAAGCTACGACTAATTATGGACCGATCACAATAAAATTGTACCGTATTATTTGTATATACATATATATGAAATATATTTTGGTTAAATATTATTTGAATACCAACATATTTGAGTGAGTTATGCTCTTTAAAGTGATTTTCGGAAGTGAGCCTTATATGGAAGCTACGACTAATTATGGACCGATCATAATAAAATTGTACCATATTATTTGTATATATATGAAATATACAAGCCGATAGCCTGTAGTAGCTAGTGCTTTGTATATTATTTTTTGTAATTTAAATTATAATAAATTTGAAATAAATAAATAAAAAAAAAAATATGAAATATATTTGTATTAAATATTACTTTAATACCAACATTTTTAAGTGAGTTATGCCCTTTAAAGTGATTTTCGGAAGTGGTCCTTATATGGGAGCACGACTAATTTGAGATCGATCTTCACAAAATTTTTAGATTTGATTTAGCTCCATTTACTACTCATTTGTGGTGAAATTTGTTTATATATTTTTATATACCTTCCCCACTATGGTGGTGTAGGGTATAAATATAAATTGCATATGGATTTTTAGCAAATGTTTAATTTTCTTAGAATTTACTTTGGTTTACCATAAGTGGTAAATGTACACATAGTACCATTGTGAAATTACTCTACAAGGTGGTGTTGAAAAGCCAGCTGTTTTTTTATTCGCGTTCGTTATGTCAATTTTTTTTGTATATATACAGTGGCGAGCACACATTGTTAGATGTTTTATAACTATGAGTAAAAAACGAATAAAACTCTCAATTTTTTTGAAAATAATAATGGTTTTTATTTAAAATGTAAAATAAATAAAACAAAAATGAAAATAAATTGAAATTTATTAATTATTAAAGCTAATGTGAAGTTTAGGGTAAATTTATGTGAAATGGCAATGTATCCATTTTTGCACGTTAAAGTTCATTTAATCTGGCAGCAAAAATAAATGGACGGTTGCAGAGAATTTATGTACATAAGCACCATTATTTGATATTTATAAAAATATCAAAGCAACAGTAAATGTAATTTTTCAAATTTTTAGCTTATCGCGTGCTTTTAATAAAAATGAGAAAAATATCAAACTTTTTAGAAAACCAAGTGGTGGGTATTACAAATAATAATTACTCAGCCCGCGAAATTGCTAATAAGTTGGGAATCTGTCATCGAACAGTGCTACAAGTCATAAAAATAAAAAAATATTAGTCCACAAACTCTAAAAAAATCACAACCTTGTCTGCTGTCGGAACGAGATGCCAGGACAATTTAGCGATTATTATCTTCCAGACAGGATAAAACACCCAAACAGGCTGCAGCTGCTATAACAAATGACCCATATAAGGCCCACTTCCGAAAATCACTTAAAAGAGTATAACTCTTTTAAAACTGTTGGTATCCAAATAATATTGAACACAAATATGTTTCGTACATATACATATAATATGGTAGAATTTTATGACGATCGGTCCATAATTAGTCGTAGCTCCCATATAAGGCCCACTTCCGAAAATCACTTAAACGATATATATATCTCTTAAAAATGTTGGTTTCCAAATAAAATTCGACACAAATAAGTTTCTTATATACAGAAATAAATAATTAGCGTTGCTCCCATATAAGGCCCACTTTCAAAAATCACTTAAACGATATATATATATCTCTTAAAAATGTTGGTTTCTAAATAAAATTCGACACAAATAAGTTTCTTATATACAGAATAAATAAGTAGTCGTAGCTCCCATATAGGGCCCACTTTCGAAAATCACTTAAACGATATATATATTATTTAAAAATGTTGGTTTCCAAATAAAATTCGACACAAATAAGTTTCTTATATGCAGAAATAATTAGTCGAAACCCCCATATAAGACCCTCTCAGTAATTCACTTTAAGCTCCATAAATCGTTTAAAAGTATTTATATCGAGATAAAGTTTAACACATATAATATTTTTATTCACAGACATTAGGACACTAAATTTTTGGTTGATCGGTCCACAATAGGTTATATCTCTCATATAACGCCCATTTCTGAAAACCCATTTTATACATATACTGGGTGTAGGGTATTATATGGAGGGGCTTGACCGACTATACTTTCTTACTTGTTTTGACATTACAAACATGAAAGCTAAAACAAAAATACCATGTTGTTTCTATTGCTTTTGTATTGTTGTAATCTTGATGTCACCTTGTAGAGTAATTTCACCATGCATAGTACCTATGAATGAATGAACATATTTATAAACCAATTATGTAGTATGAAAGTGAATATGATGGATATTAAACAAATATGTTATGCAGGATATTTTATTATTAATAATTATAAATTAAAAAAATTATAAAAACTAAATGATAGATATTAATACTTTTAAGTTTTTAACTTTATTGCACAAAACGAGGGCATTTCGTTTATTATTAATATTATTGTTTTTATTAAGTTTTTTAGCTTTAAATTAAGTTAGGTTTGTTAGGACATCATTCGTTGATTTAAAGTTAAAACTCCTTTATATAGGAAGTTAGGGCATTATATGTTATATATTTTTTATGCACTTCTATTACATATTTTCAATGCTCCGAAGGTCCAAAATTGTTCTCCGTCATTTAAAACCCAAAAGTTGAAAATTCGGATTAAGTCTATTTTTCTAGATATTAATTTCGAACATACATTTACTTAAAAAGTCTTTGAAAGCTGAAACGTGACATATAACATTTTTTATTTAAAAATATTTATTTTTGTCTAAAAACATAAAACCTGTATACATATTATGATATGAAAACCAACATATTTCAATTTATACTAATCAATTAACTTTTTTTATTACACTATCAAAATAAGCATCACTAGTCAGTCTTTCATTTCTCTTTTTAAAATTGCACGAAACACCCTGTTAAATTACTGTTTATATTTTAATTGTGTGTTATCAACAGTGGTTTTGCAAATTAAAAATTTTTAATTTAATAAAAAACAAAAATAAAATTTAAAAAGTCAGCAAAGCTTTTATAATAACTTGAAGTATTTGCAAGAATAAATAAAGATTTATTATTATATAATTATTAAAAGTTGTTTAAGAAACTAATTGTAATGAAATAGATTATAAATATTGGCTCGCAAAAGAAAATAAAGAAAAAAAGATTTGCATATTTGTTAAGGCAAATCGACATGGAGGAAACTGTCGATAATCATGAAGAATCGGCACCGAAACGTAGCCGTTCTGATGAAGAAATTAAAACAGATAAAGAAGTTTTTTCCAGTAGTGATAGTGGACAACAAAGGTACGGTACATTGATATTATCTTATTTCCAGATGTTGAATTACATATATATACATATGTATGTATATCGATTAAAATACAATAAATTTGCTTTTCTTGATATTTTCCATTTTTGTTGCGTTTGCTGCTGCTTTTTTTAATTGTTATTGCTATTGTTGTTATTGTCTTGTGTTTATTAGTCCACATGACAAACAAGAACAGCAGCAGAATGTGAGTGCATGCAGTAGCAACAATAGAAACAGTAACAACCACATTAACAACAATAGCGATAGTGGTTTAAGTTTAAAAATGGAGGACTCTTCATGTGGAGATGCCGATATAACTGGAGATAATGTACTGAGTCCTGACAATGAGGAGGACAATACAATGACCGCTATAGCCGATTCCAATCCAATAGAAGATCAACAAATGTTAACTAACGAAGGCGATAGTACCAACATTGAAAATTCAGCACTTGGTGCCGAAAAAGAAGAAGAAAATGTTTCTACTAGTTTAGGAGGTGATTTTGAGAAACCAACTACTTCCACAAACCTGATCAGACGTCATAAGCGTAATCGTTCTCGCAATTATCGTGTGCCTGATCGATCATCATCTTCCTCCTCCAACTCGGCAGCCGAATATCATGCAGAGTCTCAACCTGAAAAACAAGGCGAAAGTAAGGAACCTGTTGCTGCTACCGAAGGTCCTGTGTCACCTGCAAACAATAATACGGCGGAAGAACCGTCAACACCTTCGCCTTATATGTTTGTGAGTATATACATATACATATGTATGTATAGTATATTATATATATGTACATATTAAGTTAAAGCGATGTGTCTTTGAAAACAAAAACAAAAAAATCGGGGTTTGTCGTCTTCGGTTAACCGGTTTTTATAACGGGTCCGCCAGCTAACATTTTTTTCAACTAGTGCTTATTTCGTGAATGGTAACACTTAGCTCATGTCTGATTTGACAGATAATTAGTTTTATCCTTCCGCTGAACGAATATGGATGTATATACGCTTGAACAGCTGACCATTCAATGCGTTTTCGCTTCAGTAAGTGGGCCTGCGATCAACTTACAGAAGATGCCGATTTTGCCAAAAAAATCATCTTTTCAGACGAAGCTCATTTTGATCTTGGCGGGTATGCAAACAAGCAAAATTGTCGCATTTGGGGCACAGAAAACCCGCACGCATACATTAAAAAGCCAATGGCACCCAAAAATGGTGCGGATTTTGGTCCAGAGGCATAATTGTGCCATTTTTCTTCGAAAATGAGCAAGGAGTTGCCGTTACAGTCAATGGCGATCGTTATCGGGTCATTTTGAACGAATTTTTGTTCACAAAAATTGAAGAGAAGGATATAGGCAACATTCGGTTTCAACAGGACGGCGCTACGTGCCACATAGCCGAATTACACTCGATGTTTTGCACCCTGTTTTTGATCGCATTATCAGCCACAGAGCTGATGTCGTTTGGCCACCTCGGAGCTGCGATTTTATACCGTTGGACTATTATTTGTGGGTTGCCGTCAAAGATAAGTGTTACGCCGACAAGCCAGAGACAATTAACGCTTTAAAGGACAATATTCGTGAAGCCGTTGGTGAAATACAGCTGCACACAATCGATAATGTGCTTAAAAATTGGACCGATCGTGTAGGCTACTGCATGGCCAGCCGAGGAAGCCATTTGAATGAAATTATTTTCCATTATTAACCGGAAGGATTGTACTTTCAAATAAAAAAAGAAATTTGAGAAAATATTCAGTAGTTTTTTTTATAGCATTTTCAAAAAAAAAAAAAAAGTTATTTGGCGGACCCTTTATTTAAATTTATGCAAAAATGTTTATTGGCTTATTTATGACAGCTTGTTATATTTTACTTAAGACTGAAAATTTGTCCCCTTTTTAAATTGGTTAATATCTATAATGTCCGTCGCATTCAAATATGTATAATAATTTTTATTTTTTGGTTATTAAAATAATAAATATATTTGTACATAACATTTTTGATTTAATTTACTTTTGCTTTAGTTGACTAATTACAACGAATCTTCAAGTAGCAGCTCGTCCAGCGATAGTTCATCTGATAGCGATGACGATGACACCGACTTTGAACCGTCATTATTTGGTGATCGTTTAAGCCTCGACTTTGCCTCCAATGATTCAGGCGACTCGAATCGTCTGAAAAAAAAAGAAGAAGAAATTAACAAAGTGTTGAATAAACAAAAACCTCCCTACACTTGGTGCGGCAGTTATGAACTGATGCGTCGTGAACATGGTTTAAGTGGTGATGGGAGAACATCTTTGCCGAATGGTTTCACTTACGGTTTTAAAAACCGTTTCTATGCATCACGTCACATTGTTGAACGTATGAAAATTTCGAATGTCTTGCGCAAACACTCGGGTTGTGTCAACTGTGTGAATTTTAATAAAACTGGTAATTTACTGGTGAGTGGTTCGGATGATGCACGCCTTATTGTTTGGGACTGGGCTGCCAATAAAACAAAACATGTTTGGAAATCTGGCCACAGTGCCAACATCTTCCAATCGAAATTTTTGTCCTCATCATCGTGTATCGATATTATATCGGCCGGACGTGATGGTAAAGTCAGACGTTCGATAGTTCCACCATCTGGCGGCAAGGCGCAGGTCTCAAATATTTATACGCACTCTGGCGCAGTGCATAAACTAGTCATTTGCCCGGACAACCCATCGGAAGTTATAAGTGTTGGTGAAGATGGTTGTATTTGTAGTAAAGATTTGAGGGAGGATATTCCGAAGGTTGATATGCTGAAAGTATTTTCGACAACTAAAAAGACACGTAAAGTACGTCTATTTAGTATTTCACATCATCCATTTGCACCCGAAATTTGTGTCAGTGGTAGTGATCAATATGTGCGCGTCTACGATAAGAGATCAATGCAAGATCCCGTTCACACAATGTCACCGGAACATATATTAGAAGTGAGTATATATATATATACATACATATATGATCAAATTGTGTATTTTCTCTTATGCTTTTGCCATTTTTTCTGTATATTTACAACAACGAAGTTAATGAGAATTATCAATAATTTTTTTATTTTTATTTCTAGACCAATTCTCCTAATGTTACATGTTGCGTTTATAATAATACCGGCAATGAAATTCTGGCCACCTATAGTGAAGATAATATATATTTGTTCAATAATAAAACTTATGTATCGGGAGAATATTTGCACTCGTACAAAGGTTATTTGTAAGTGTAAATAAATTAATAAAATAAAATTAATATTCAAATTTACTTACTTCTTATCTCCAGAAACCAAAAAACCATTAAAGGTGTAAATTTCTTTGGCCCGAATTGTGAATACATTATAAGCGGCAGTGATTGCGGTAATATATTTTATTGGGATAAAAACACTGAAGCCATACTAAATTTTATGCCAGGAGATACAGGTGGTGTGGTAAGTGAGAACAAAATATTACTGCATGTTATTTTGATTAAACAATTTTTATATGTAATAATACTATTATAATACTCATTTCAATTGGTTGGTACATTCGTACATCATCATCACCAGCATAGATATTTGATAAAATCATCTTTAACATTGATAACATTTTGCTCTACCATAATTGCTAAGTTATACATAATAACCTTAAGGTAAGGTCAGACTACGTAAATATTTGACAGCGAAATATTTCATTGTGTTTGACCAAAGTTACATAAAATAATTAACGTGGACACCGTACACATTTATTTGCCATACGAAGGGGAAACAAATTTATGCCAAGAAAAAAACATTAATTTCTTTATTCTACAAATAGGACAGTTTTAGAAAGTGAAATTTTAATAGATTTAGGGCCATTATTACAACTTGCCTCTAATGTTCTTAATAGTAAAAGGTAACTTTAATTAAAGTGATCTTTAAAATTTTTCGTTATATCAACTTCCTTGTAAAATAAAATAATTTTTTTCTTAAATATGGCAATATTTGTTTGTAAAAAAAAAAATTTAAATTCAACAGTCTACTTTGAGGCTGACTGTATTCAAAAGTATTATCCAGGTTATTAACCTACTAACCGCCAAAATAAAACCAGAAGTGACAATTAAAATTAATTTTTTTCTTCATTGTACATAAAATTAACATAAAAGTATAAAAAATTTAAGAAAACTTATAAGTGGGTGGAGTAGGGTGAGTACAGCGGCGGTTTATATGTGAAAATTTTCTAAGCAATTTTTTTCAATTCATAATGTTTTTAAACATTTCTTGCATTGCCATGGAACACTTGCATGACATAAAACACATCTTAATTGTTGTTCTAACTTTTCGGGATAGTGAGGTAATCCTGGGATCAATGACGATGAAAGCCGAGCTTTATTTTGCATGTTTTGGCGTAATTAGTACCTTGCAATGAAACGTCGGAATAAAAGTTGAAATTTGTTCATTACAACATCTGCTAATAGCCGAATTTTAAACATTTTGTCCCTGGTAATGGCAGCTTCGTCGTTTTTCACAATATGAAGATTCTGTTTTATATCGTAAGACCTGTACAAATCCTCTCTTGGTACTTATTTCAGCACTTAAATTTTTTATTAGTTTTAAACTCAATTTTGTGGCAGTTGATATTTATAAAGTCAGATTTTTTAATTTATTTTTTTATTAGTTTACACGTTTCTTTTAAGCTAAAAACATAAAAAAATCACAAAACGTTAAAAATTTTAAAGTTTTCGCTTTATGTATGGGTGTACTCAATTGAGTACAGCGGCGGTAAATGGGTTAATATAAATCAAACGTCTGCTTTCCATTTTTGTTTATCCAATTATTTATTGGCAAAACAAAATTTAAATTAATTTATTTTTAATATTTAGTTCGTTTATTTGACCTTTTTTAATATTTAATAGTTTCTTCTTCTTTCAAGCAATAAGATCAATTGCATTTTATATACAAATATTTTATTTTATTTATATATATTAATTTCCAATATTTCGCTATCACAATGGATAGCTTCTACAGGGATAATATAAGTTTTGATAATATAATTTTGTAATTCAAACTTTGTTTGACGAAAATATTTTTTTTCCGTTGTTTGCTCTAAATTTTATTTGTGGTCAGATTCAAGCAATGAATTATTTGACGAAAAATATCAAATATTAACCTAGCCTTACTGTACCTTTAGTAACTTTTATCTATTTGATGGTTATCTCATTTATTAGTTTCTCACTTAATTTTTCATTTCCTGAATATTGGTTTGCGATGTATTTAAGTATGGCCTTCTTTAAAATTTAATCACCTAGGTCAGTCCATAAAATTCAAAGGTATGAAACAACATTTTCGACCAATTGAAAGAAACAAATTTTCTAAAAGTAGCGGGTTTCGAAAAATAAAATCTAATATATAAATATAGATTTATATATTTTTTAATTGATTTCAAACTAATATCAAAAGTAAAAATTAATTTCATTACAAATTGTTTGAAGTGTAAAAAACAATATGTTTAACAAAAAATGTTGGAACTAGTGAAGGAAATATAAATTTAACACATCGGAATATAACGCTTTTGTTTTAACTTTTGTAGTTTATTTTATATGCGAATTGATTTTATTTTAAGTCCGATAATATCATATACATTTATTGATTCCAATTTATTTTGATTTGTCCATTTGTTTTCATTTGTTGTGTTAACAATTTAATTTAAGGTAACTGCACACATTTTATGTAAACAAATTGTGTACAATCTCTGTTTATTACTTATTTTATTTGTGATGGAAATGTCGAGACGAAAATATATAAAATTATTAATTTAGGTCAATTGCTTGGAGCCTCATCCTAATACACCCATTCTTTATTATATATTTCGCAGCTTTATTTTATTTTAAGTCCAATAATATCATATACATTTATTGATTCCAATTTATTTTGATTTGTCCATTTGTTTTCATTTGTTGTGTTAACAATTTAATTTAAGGTAACTGCACACATTTTATGTAAACAAATTGTGTACAATCTCTGTTTATTACTTATTTTATTTGTGATGGAAATGTCGATACGAAAATATATAAAATTATTAATTTAGGTCAATTGCTTGGAGCCTCATCCTAATACACCCATTCTGGCCACATCTGGCCTTGATCATAATATAAAAATTTGGACACCAAGTGCTGAAAAGGTAAAGCGTTCCTTTAATATTCAAATGAAATACTAATCCACGAAAGCTAAAGTAAAAGGTGTTATTTTGTTTTTAAAGAAATTAACATGGAAATATTTTCAAAGTGATGTGAATGATGTAACATGTAAATGTCAAATTCATATTTAATATTTAAAAAAATTGTATTGTTCTCTAACTAAAAATGATTAAGAATTATTCACTAAATTGAAAAGCTTGATACATTTTTGAAGGTATAAAAATGTAATAGTATCAATTCGTAGACTGGATTGGCTTAGACTGGATTTATATTTCAACTTTCTTGCATTGTTATTTCGGTTCCCATATAACTTTCTCCCTCTCGTTCTGTCTTTTAGCATCCACCTGATTTAACCAAACTCACTACTTGTGTAAAACGCAATATTCGATGTACATCTTTAAACAACGGCATGGATTTTGATGATGGTCAGATGCAATTTTTCATTAGACAAATATTAAACCGTCATCGTGCTAATCGTCGCCATCGCCATCTTGATGCAAATGAATCAGACAGTGATAATAACCTCAATAGTGATGATTCTTCGGTACCCGACATACATACCGATTCAGATGACGATGATGATGACGATGTTTCGAATCTACGACATTTAGCCTGCGGTACCCAATAAATTGGTTGTTGTTGTTGTTGATAAAAATATCAATACGAAGGGAGCCAACATAAAATAAGTAAGGTGGGATGATGTGTGTAAGAAGAATTTAATGAGAATGAGACTGGGGTTTGAGCGTTTTATTTGTATTTGACTTCTTTGTTTAAATTATGACTGAAGCGTCTTAATTTTAAATTTTTTTTGTTTTAATGTTGTTTTGTTTGCGATAAATAACATTCTATGTATTTTGTTTTTAGTTTTTTTTAATGCTTGAACATTTCGTTTTTTTCACTTAAAATATCTTTTTTATTAAAGTATCTTTGCGATTTGTAAGTTTGTTAAATATACATGTAACATTGTCCTTAAATCTAAAATTCTGAGGAAAACAAACAAATTATTCGAAATTCATATGTTTATATGTAGTTTTTAAATCAGTTATTTGTTAATCGAAAATATATAAATATTTATTTATGAAAAACATTATAAAAATTAATGAATGAAGAAAATAAATGTTATCGTAAATAAAATATAAATTCTTGTTATTTACATTTATTATTGTAACAAATACAGTTTAAAATTAAGAGATATTTAAAGTAATTTTATTATTCCTTAAATATGTTCAATATTGCATGTACCTAATAACAAAATCTTTTAACACTCAAAATTTGGTAAGCAAACAGTTTTTATTAACCAATATACATTTTGAATTGTGACTTACGGGTTTGCATTAAATTAGCGCTGTTCATTTAATCATTAGTCTGGCAAATTAAAGCCACGCTACGTTTAACCCAATGTGATGCCTTGACTTTAGTGTTCAATAGTAAGGGTATAACATAATTCGTAGAGTGGCCAGTAGTCGATAGAGTGCCCTTGCGTTCGGCCGTCTTGTATAGAGGGCTTTTGTAACGGTTGCCTTCATTTAACTCACTAATTGTCGTCGGTTTGAGATAAATGGCTGGCATTGTATATATCAAGACTTTGGGCAATTGTTCGTCCAAAATATTTTGTTCCCAGTTCCAGCGGGCTCCCTCCAGGAATAAACCATTTATGTATACGCCATCTTCGGGAGCTTTGTCTTTGCTAAGAAGAATTTTTCATTGATATTTATTTACAAACATACACATTAAGCTGTTTTTAATGAAAGCTTTTTATTTAGAAATTTCGAATATTATCACTAAATGCAAGCAAAGAATTTAGTAATAATATTCTGAATTTGTTTTGTTCGACACGAATTCCACAAAATACGAAAAAGTAACAAAAAATATTGCAAATAAAACTTACTAAGACTCATTAAGGACTTCATGATCAAATGTTAGCGTATCAATTGGTATTTTATATTTTCTTGCAAAATTTTGCATGGCACCAGTTAAGAAGGCTTGAGTGAAGAAAAACCCCGATATCCAAAACGTTGGCGGTTTGCTATGGTGATGCCTTGAAAATGAATGAATGAAGTTTATTATATTATTCAAAATATATATTATTACAAACATATATGTATAACGTGACCATACGTCCCGTTTTGAACTGGACCGTCCCGTTTTCAGCTACTTTGTCCCGTTGTCCCCGACAACAACTCGGTGACGCAAAAATGTCCCGTTTTTAGAAATTCGAAAAAAGAAATAGTTGATTTGTTCAAAAATGTAAGAACAAATCTTCAAATTCGTCAAAGATAGTCTTTTTTTAATATATGTATGTATGTATGTACAAACATACATATATATGTATGTACAAAGATCTAGAAAAAGTTAATTGGGACAAATTTAACAGAAGTACCACAGTGGGAAGATGTTCAAAAAGTTCTAGATATATTGATCGATAAAGAACATATCGATTTCAATAAAGATACGGAAGTATTCGATGAATATTCACTCGTATCTAAATATGTAACATCGCAGAAAATTGATGAATGGAATCAACAAAATATTTCTACGAAAAATCGTTGGGTGAAAGTATTTAAATATTTTAAAGGCAAGTACCAAAACCATGCAAATTTTCAAATTATCGTTGAATATATTTTATGTTTTCCTGGAACAAATGCGCCAGTTATACAAGTTGTGGACCGCAGATAATACTCAATTAAGGGTATCAGTGCTTAAGAATATGTTAATTGTTAAAGTTAATATTAAAAAATCCTGTCAAGAGTTCCACACATATTTGAAATCGTCACCTAAAATTTTGAAACAAATTTGCACCTCTGAAAAATATAACAATGTACAAACAATATACTAAATGAGAATTTTTCCTCTTGCGAGTATTAATTGTAAAATTTTTAAAAAATTTATTCGAAGTTTACTTCTAGTAAATATACAATTTATTTGAAAAGAATGTGCTTTCCAACGGAAAGCTAATGTAAAACATATAACAGAAATACACAAAAATAAATAGTAGTGTATACAATTATTTTCAAATATATTGTATATTTAACTAGAAGTAAACTTCGAATAAATTTTTTTAAAATGTACAAACAATTTTTTTGTAGTGTAACGTAAAATAAATAATTCCATTCACTACAGGCAAATAAAATATTTATATATTATCTATGCATTTTTATTTCATATAACCGAACCAATCAGAATTATTCGATGTCCCGTTTTCAGATAAAAAAAATATGGTCACTTTATACATATATGTATGTACTATTATTTTTAAAAATAAAACAAATGACATACATACATAGTACATACATGTATACAAAATACATGTATGTACGACGGACAGATGATAAAAGTAAATTTACTCTAAAATAATATTTATCGATAAAAACGATAGAAATCAAAAGTTTTGAGAATTGTGTTGACGATATTATACATTTCGAAAGGAATTCATTTGAAACCTTAGTTCGCCAACAGTTTTTTCCTGTAGTATTATTATAATTATTCAATATACATATTTCTTCTTACCAATGATGTAACCAATTGATTCTTTTATATAAATCCTGAATATAAGAAGCTAAAGGCTTTAAGCTAGGATACGATTTTTTCATCCATTTTGCTGGAATTCGATTTAATTTGATAGCCTTTATAATGCCTTCCAATTCGGGTGTCATGACAATAATACCGTAAACGGCATTCTCAACGTCTCGGCACGAGGCTTGAATTTGGAGCTGTAACTTCAGGAAACGTTCCATTTCCTGTGTAATCACTGTATTCATAGATTCGTTATAGTCCACGGGATACTTGTTTTTGGCTGCTTCAATGTCCATGTTTTCGGGCATCTCGGCAACAATCTCTTTAACGGTATCCAACAACAATTGATCGGCACTTTGGACCATACCGCCGCCGGAAGTAACTTCGCTTCCCAATATTAAAATCATTGAATCCAATAACGTTTTGGTAGTTTGTAAATCTCGTGTTATGCCTGAATTAGCATGAAGGCCGTACACATCGGGTGCCGCCAAACTGGGATAGTTTTCATCGACATAACGTAAAATCTCACGATGTTCGGTTTTACGAGGCACTATAAATCTATCTTCTATAGCAAATTTATAGCGATTGTTGGACACCACTTCGGAATTAACATAATCGGCCAGAATCGTAACAATAGCACGACGATCCCAGGTATCGGTAACACGACCGCCATAATTGCATTCTGCTGTTAAGTATGATATGGCATCATAGGGAACATGTTCGTATTGATTTAGTAACATCTACATATTTGAGAGTGAAGAATATAACGAAAAAACAATGAATTTAGTTTAATGGTTAAATGTAGGGAAACTTACACTTAATTGCAAAACAGATATTTGCAAATCGGATTCATTAAATCCGTAGGTTATATTCCAACCCAAAGGTCCATATTTTCGTCGTTCTTGGACTACTGCATGGAAGAAACATATGCCAAAGAGTAGGCGAGTAAAAGCACGATCTTGTTTCGCTACACCCGTGTAAAATGATTGATCGTTTATTGGTTCGGAATTATACGAACGCATAATATTTTCTTTTAAGCCGGTGGGGGGCTCGTTAGTCATTTTGACACCATTTTGTAATAAGGCAACGGAAAATTGAGGTGTGGGATAGCTAGTTAGCCATAAGCGGAAGCCAGCTGGAAGGTAATAGTATTTACTGTTATAATAAATATTATTTTTGTTTGTGATTCTGCTTACGTGATGTATTGAATGTATCCATATTTTCCCATAAAAATTCCAATTTAGGCATCCACGATGTTGCCAAATGGCAATTTTGTAAACACACCCAATATCCTAATTCTTGAGCTACTTTTATGAGATTCTGGGCTATTGGTCCCTGTCCTTGACCCAATGAAATACTTTGGAAAGTCTCATCGTAGCCAGTCTTTTCAGCAAACGACAAAAGGGATCCTAAAGGATCAGCACCCGGAGAAAGTATGAAAATTAATGGAGTTAAAGCCGTCGACTCCATAAACGATTTGCTGATATCAAAGTCCGGGGGAGTAACAAATTGTGGACCCATTTCAGCCGCTATAAAGTGGCGTATAGACAGAAATACTTTATCAGGCCGTAGTGACTTTAAAATAATAATTTTTTCAAATCGTGTAGTCTTATTGTGCCAAGGTTCTGGAAGAGGCTGTAATTCGGGGTCTGAATGATCGTAGATTTTCTTCCAGTCACCAAGATTAGATTGGACGAATTTTACAATGCCTTTTAGTTCCGGCAATTCTTCTAAACGTAAAATATTAGCCCATATCGTGTCTGTAATCCAAGAAGGATCTGGATTGTTAGGATCATGACCAGATTCTTTGGCTGCCGTTAACAAGTGTACCATGTGACGCATCTCTATTTGATTATTGCCTAGCAAGATACGGCAACATAATATAAAGGAGAATAGTAATTTATCTTTATCAAATATTGATCTGCAAACGTTGTTGTAAAGATTCTTTGTCACTGCATCAACTAGGAACTTTATACGTCTGGGCAATTCTTTGGATTTATTGGCAGTATCTATGGAATACATGTACAAGTTTATATACCAGTTTAATGAAAATTGGTACATGGGATCTATGTTGGGTAAATCAGTTATAGAATAGTAGATTATAGAGGAGTGTATGGCTACCGGCTTATAGTTTAGTCTAAAGGCTTCTATTTTAGCGGATGTTTCCTTAGAGGCTTCCTGTTTCGCCAATATGTCTATTGACAAAATTTTTGACTCGCCCAAAATTTTAATAGCCCCCTCATTTTCCAAAATATCGCCTTCGGAGCAGGTTAATGTTTTCAATATCATATTTTCGGCATCTACTAAGGCTGCCTTATTTTTGGCTGCTTCATCTGTTAAATTCATACTCAGTTCTTGTAAATCAGGTCTCTCCTTGGCCACTACTATACTAAGAAGCTGATCCTCGAGAGCACTTTGAGTTAAAGCAAAGTTTATAATGGTCACCTTATTGAATGTTTCTGGTAGAAAGTGGGGGTTTCTTAAGTTGCAAGTCATGTACAAACGAAAGTTTTTATTTAGCGGCACAATATTATCGCCCAGGCTTATAAACTGGTGACCTCCCTGCGTAAATGTTTTATGAAGCAGTATGGGATCCAATGGTACCTCTAGTTCCTCCAGAACGTTTTCTATTACAACTGAATATCCATATTCCATGGATTCGGCTATGATTTTCATGTAATTAGCTTGATTAAATTTAACCGCGGTTAGACGATTTTTACGTTCGGTATTTTTAATCCAGTTGTTGGCCTGACCCTGTGGATCTATGAACAGACTATAACGACTTGAGTTGGCAGAGATAATTGCATTTTCTTTGGAAAACACATCATTGGGTAAACCATTGATATTCCAATTTTGTATAGTGATGTCCAAACCCAGGGCTTTAGTAATACTGTAATTTTCAGAGAGGGGTATTTTGTATTTCACGCATTTCTGATACCAGTCATCCACACACATAGATCGATATTTGTGGTTGACGGCTGAAAGGTAGGCTATCACGCCACATGAAAGAAGAATATCTCCCGGCAAATGATCATAAATACTTTGTAAATCTTCAGCTGCTTTTGTCCATCTGTATTTTTCTCCACCCAAACCATCTATCAACGATTTAGCCCGGCTGAGTTTATTCTCACAAAGATCTGCCTCATCTTGTGTTCTTTTCATTTCCTGATTGGCTTTGTCTAAATCCTCATTAAGTTTGGCCACCTTAGCTTCCAAAGCAGCTGTCAATTCTCGCTTTTCATTTAGGAAAGTCATGGTGTCGGCATACTCCTTTTCCGCTGCTATTAACTTGGCTTTTTTTGGAGCGACAATTTTTGCGACATTGTCATATAAATCCATGGCTATAATCCATTGACATAAACCTTTAGCCGCACTCGAAGCTTTGGCTACAATTTTCGGATTGAAATCTTTGTGAGGTATGAAATCTTTACGTATCTTTTTCATTATTTCGGGATTTATATTGTCTTTGTCGAAATCTTTAAGAGCCTGCAAGAAATTCAAATCTCCCAATATTCGTTTACTGGGACCCCAATAATCGTTTATCATTTTTCCCGTAGCCGGATCCGCTATCCGGTCCGGTGGTATACCCTTGATAACACAAACAGCAGCCATTACTAGCTTAATCACCGAAGGAGGATTTTTCATAGACTTGACCAGAGTAATATCTGCCGGTTTAAGAGTATTAAGAGCCTGCAAAGCTTCTTCAAGCACAGGAATTGCCTGGGCCAAATCTTTTTCACATTCACTTTTTAATTCTTGCGCCGCCTCTGCTTGTATACCCGCCACTATTTCATCTTTTTTTACTTGTTCAGCTGCTGCCTGGGCAGCTACAGTTTCTATATTGATTTCCAGCAACATCTTGCGTGAATTTTCCGCCATAAACAAAAGCTTTGGTTGCAAATCATTCAATTCTCTCTGCATTATGGAAATAGCGGCAGCTGCAGAAGCCAAAGTATCTAAACCTCCTATATAACGCATCTTTGCGTCCATTACTTCCTGTTGCTTGCGTCCAATTACCTTTTGAAAAGATTGTATCAATTCCAAAAAGGAAGCATTGGTCAAATAAATATAACGGCCGGTTGCTAGACAGAATTCCGAAAACACTGATGCCGCAGTGGTGTGAAAATATTGGGTTGTTTCTATTATGCCCTGCTTTATTTCCTCCGAGGGAACATAAACATTTTCCAATGATATTTTTGCTACCATTTGCAGTGCCTCTTCTGGCCAACTTTGATACCAATCTATTGTGCAACAATTCACTAGGGAAGGATATAAACGTACCCGTGTTCTCAGAGCATCTCCTATAGGAGACAGACACAAAACAATGTGCAATTTCTTTTTACATCGGTTAACAAAAAATGAAAAAACTTGCAAAGGTGATATATCAATATTACGATTGCCTCCCTGAGCAGCTAAACGCACTATTTCCAAGATTTCCTGCTTCTCATCAATAGCATAAATATTGGGTACTTCTCCCTGGTTAAGTAAGCAGTCTATATCCTGTAAAAATAATTCCATTTTTATTTGATTCTCGGTCATTAAAAACACTGTGTGTTTGTCTAATCCACCGGCTTCTTTTAAAACGTTTTTCAAATCGTCATGCCAATCATTAGCACCATAATTTTTGGTAATTTCTGGTTGAAAGAAAGAGGTTTGCACCATATTCGAGGCTAATTTCGTCAGAGACTGTCTTCCTGATCCACCTAAGCCTATAAGAAGAGCACTGGCCCCTCCAATGGAAATAATGCGGCATATACGATTCAAATGTTGCAAGGCAAATGTAAAAAGTGTAATATCCATTTTGGATCTTCTTGTGGAGTTATAGTCATCCAAACTTGTCATCGCCAATTTATAAAGGGCAGCCATGGTGGGAACTTCTTCGTATCTTCTTTCATCGGCCACACTGTCTTCATCAAAATACACACCAAAAAATACACGACTGGCATTACCCAAAGTAAATGACGCTTCACTAGAGACGTTATTTTCAGTACAATACTGTTCAAATACAGTTTCCAATTTTTCTTTGAAATTAGTTTTCACACATTCATTCAATTTGCTAAACATCCATTTTCGATCGTCATCATCTACTAAGCGATCAAAAAACACTCTCAAAGCTTCGTGATACCACAAACGTACAAACACTTTTTTATCATTAACAGATTCTTTGCGCATTAGAGAACAACCCGTTACTACACGAGATATATCTCTGAGATTAAATATATAATGACTCTTAGCTGGCGTAGCTCTCATCTCACTTTGTACCATTTTGTAGATCTGCTGAGTGGCCGTAACGATTTGATTTACCACCACAAAGACATCGTTGCCATGACCTGTCTTGCGAAAACCATTTAGTAACACATTAACAAATATACGATTCATGGTGTCATCACTAAATGTGTCTATTGAAAATATATTGAAGTGATTCAAAAATCGCGGATAAACATCTTGTCGACTTCCGCCTGGTAAACCGCAAGCACTGACAAATATCACATTGTGTATAAATATTTTAGTGCTGTCTTTAAGATCGTAAACGTGGCCATAATCAAAATATTGCCGTAGAAGTTCCAAAGGAGGCTGGGCACCATATTCCTCCTTAATGGGCATATTCATATCATCCACAAATAGTACAGTATTTTTGCCTTTAGGTGCACCATAAATACCGCGTTTCCACTTTTGTAGCTAATTGTAACAAATATATAGTACATATATAATGTATTTAATACAAATCAGTTACCTTAGAAATTAACAATTCTTGAGTTTGATTAGCGGTAATCATAACCGTGAATGTCATAAATGCCGACTCATTGTCTTCACTATTTAGCCGATTCATTAGATAATTCTGTACATAGACACTTTTTCCGGTTCCTGTAGGACCAACCAGTAAAATTTTCTTTTTATGCTACAATATAGAAAAAAAAATCTAATAATTTATAAGGTAAACTGCTTATAAGATAAACAGTCCAATCTAATATAAAGAATTGTTTTTTGTTTTTTATTCGAATCATTTTATCGATCTATACTTCGAATCACTTAAATTGGGAATCGACAATCACTAAATAATATAGGAAATCATTATTTCTGAACATTTAACATCCCAATTATATTTTTGTAGCTAAACTTACATCAATATGCATTTTTAGTAAGTGCATGTAACGAGCCGTATCCACGGTGGGAACCTGTATTCCTAATGAGGATTCCTCCACTTCCATGCGTTTAGCAATATCAGGCCAAGAGCGCCAAGCTCCACGTTGCTTAAAAATGTAAATATAGTCCACTAAAAGTCCTTCAAGTGGTATTGCAATTTCCAATTTTCCTATAATTGAGGGAATACTTTCCTCATCAGCCCAATGCTGGTAGTGGACATATTTTAGAATTAAATGTATTAAAATATTTTACTTTTCTTTCAATTATACCTTTCTTAAGAACGCGTCAAACTTTTCCCTGGATCTTGAATCTAATATACCGGCCACGCCCCAAATCAATGAAAATATAATTGCTGCCTGGAAATACATTTGCAAATATTTTTGATAGTCTTCGGGATTTTCCTCTACTGCCTCATTAAGGCACATTTCAAATATATCGAAGGTGGTTGTAAGACAATTGTATTCTCCTGGCTTTAAGTATTGAGTGCAATTTTTGCGAACAAATTCTTGACACTAAAAAATTTTCAGAAATTTAAAATGTCATATTACACAGATTAGAGTTATCTTACTGGTTCTAATAACCAACTAAATAAGGCATTAACATATGGTATTGTCTCCTCATCAGCCCATCTGCTATCTGATTTCTTAAGCCAAGTATTTGAAAAAGCTTGCCAACCTAGAGTACTGGGTTCCATGTAGATCATGCCACAACGGGATACAGTGGCCGGTGAAGCCTGTGCCAAATCCATTACTTCGAAAATCATGGACATTTCTTTGGTCATAGTTATTACCTCGCCTGATGTTAAGCACAGTTTTTTATTGTCATCAAGTACAGTATTCATATTTTCAATCCAAACCGCATCCACAGGTCCATCAAATATGACCTGTAAATAATTTAAATTGTTTAAGTAGAGAAAAACATCATTCTATAGCATTCTACATATGTATAGTATGGAATTTACCCATTTTCTATCTGGTGTTGGAGTCATGACAAAATCTCTAAATATACGAGCCACTAAACCGTCAGTCCACTCATATGAAACAGGATCAAATGAGCCATACAATTGATTCATTGTAATTGATTTTGGATTCATAATACCCATTTGTACATGTTGGAAATATGGACTCTTTTCAGGAGCCCTTGTTTTTAAAGCCGACAAAATCTTTCCCAATATCTCCAACGTTTTAGATTTGCCAGCTAATGGTTCTCCTACCAACATGAAGCCATGTCGCACAATTATCATTTCATATGTCTGTATTACCTTCGTGAGGAAACTCTCGGCTGGTTCCAAGCCCATTTCTTTACAATACTTCTTAAATTCCGCTTCGATAAGTGAATAGTCTATGGTGGGTAAGGTGACATCAGGGAAAATATCTGATATTATGCCCTCAAAGAGGGGAATATCAAATGACATGAATTTTGGTAAATTAACATCAATGAGAGATCGAAGCAGCAAAATATCTTCCAGTTCATTGGGAAATTGTTTTTTGATATTGCCACAGGCTGAAAGAACTGTCTTCACCGCTCTCATGCCATAATCATAATGATTTTGCATAGACAATTGTTCGGAGCATAAACGATAAGTGGTGACTATTTTAATGGCCAATTTACGGGCATCCACAAAACCATAGGAGTAAAGAGATATTTCGCCAATCATTGCGTAATCTGGGACCATCATTGCCACGGATCGAAATAACACCTTTAAATTGTCCGGCAACTCGGAACGTCCTGCATAGCCTGGATTCATAGTTATACATACATAACATGAGGGGTTTAATATTAATTCTGTATTTTCAAATACGAATTTAACTGCATTGGCACGTACGGCTTGGACAATTAACAATATTTGCTGGGCCACAACAGAAAGTACTTCTAATTCGATGCGATTAAATTCATCAAAGCAGGCCCAAGCTCCACTGGAAGCTAAACCTTTAAAAAATTTGCTCATTGCTTTGTAATCCAGACCGTCGGAACAATTAAATACTTTGCATTGCACCGCCAAAGCTTTCGCAAGATCTTTGGTGGTTTCAGTTTTACCAGTACCTGCTGGTCCTTCGGGCGCTCCATTTAAATGTAATTGATAAGCTCCTACCAAGGTGCGATAACAACGATCTGTTAAGGGTGTTATAACCAATCGATCAGAATTGCCCAAATATTCATTGGCATATGGAACAGTCGCATTGATAATTCTTACCCAACTATCGCCCCCTTCCCAGTAATAACGTAATTGAGACATCCATTGGAAATCATACTCACTGCTTATCTTCAAACGTATAAGTTCTTCGATGACATCTTTGGCGTGAACATCAATGACTATTAGGGACTTGATGGTGATGCGATTTAAATTACTTATTTCGGTAGATCTAACTAAACTCACAATCTGATGCAAATCGGATGTTAGTTCGGAAAAGAAGTTGTTCATTGCTTGACAATCTGTTACCGACTTTCTCAGGTTAATATGGACGTTGGCAGCCCAGTAGATTTGTGATACACACAAAGTCACCATTTGTGGCCAATGTAACACCCAATTATATCTCTCTACTTTGGGGTAGTGCTCAAATGACATTTCCATTTGTTCTCGCACAGCCTTCAACATTTCAGATTCTACACCCTGAAGCCATTTCTCTACACTGCCACCCGCTGCAGCGGTGGACACTTGTTCCACGAATGGAACAATTTCCATATCTCCACTTATCATAGACAAAACATTTTTCTTTTCATTAAATTTCAAGCTATTGATACCTTCAAAACATTTACTTAAATGGGGTAAAACTCTTAAGGGATCTTTGGTTTCCGATAAAATCTCTAACATTTCATCATTGGACAAGAAAAAGAAACGTGGAAAATATAATCTTTTCTTTTCCAAGTAGTTGTTAACACCATTGGTGATATCATCCAAAAGTTCAACTGCTTTGGCCAGGGATTCGAGTAAACCAGATGCAGGAGCAGTTTCCATAACTAATGGTTGTCTCAGTATCATGCCCATATTACGGGTAAATGTTTGTTCCACAATCAAAAAGAGCCTTCCTTCTTCAGGCATTTGGGCCACTATATCTTTTGAAGAGAATATGGGCAACAAGTATAGAAAATTTGCTTGAACTTTACCCCACTGGTCTAATGTTTCATTTACTCTTTTTATTTTATCATACCATGCTAAAACTTCGGTCTCGCATGGCTTCATAAAAGCTGAGCCCCGCATTGATAATGTTTTCAATATATGATCATCCAGAAGAGCTTGTATATCATCCAAATTTGATAAAATCTGTACTCCTGATTCCTTATAGGACCCGGATGGAAATATCTTATTATCCCATTCGTGGATCATGGCCTGCAAGGCATTCCATAGTTGCAATTCTTTATTAGCACCTACACTTATTATTTCAAACTGATCCAATTTGGAATCCAATTTATAGTTCAAGATTTTCCTTAAAGTGGTTCCAGCATCAGGTGTTATATCAAATCCAGCTATTTCCGACATTTCCTTCCAATGACGCTTTCTAAGGGCAGGATTACACATGTTATTCACAATAAATACGCCCGTGGTAAAGTCTTTAATCGATTGTATCATTTTGTTACAGAGTCTCAAGGGGACGGGATGATTCTCCGGATCAGGATCTTCAGTTTGGCCCTAAATTGAAGAGAAGTAGTTGAAGTAAAATTCAGTTTTTCTTAAATATTCACATAGGTATGTACATACATATGTGTGTAGTTATGCTACTGCTACCATACCTTAAATTTACAGATGGGATTGTCGATTAAATCCTGTTTTATTTTTTGCCTATAGTATTTTTGATTCTTTTGGAATTCTTTAAAATAACTGTCAGTGGTGAATTCCACAAATTTTGGTTCCAAATACTCAAATGGGCCATCCAACCAAACACTATGATAACGCATCCAATTAATACATAATCTGCGATGAAATTTAAGAAACGATATTGAAAAAAGCTTTAAAGATTTTTTTCTAACTATGTATCTATACATGTAGAAATATTTACTTACTTCATTAACGTTGCAAACGGATAAACGAATGTCTTCAAAACTTCCAGTGTTTGATATAGTGTTTGAGGAATTTTAAACAACTTTTCCTCCTTATTAATCCAGGCCACGTAGTCATCAAATATTTTCAGTTGATCTATGAAATTCTGCAGCATTATATAGTATTCTTTAAACTTTTTCGGATCACTCATGTCATTAATAATGGTTATTTTTGGTATTAATTCCTCAATATCTTCATTTAGTTTCTTAACCACTTCCTGTAAGTGCTCCTCAAATAGACACTTGTAATTTTCTTGCTGGGAGGCGTTATGATCACAAATTTCATTAATTTCATACAACCAACTAATGGTTTTGATGGTTAAATTAAAATGATACGGGGACATCTCACACAATTCAACCAAATTAGTGCCAATTCTCAGACAATATTGTATGCGGTTTCTCAGTTCAAAGAGCTTCTCTTTTTTGACAAAAATCATATATTCGGCGGCTGCCAAAAGCTCTTCGGTGGTTTTTGGTATTTCTAAAGCTCTATCTTTGATATATTTGAATTCACTGCAAATATCTAATTCGGTTTTTATGTGCTGCTTGGTTATTTCGGATGTTATGCGGGCAATTAAACCATCAGCTATTTGGCGAAGGCGCTTTATGGCGGGTTCATTGTTTATAATGGCCAAAACAAAGAAATCCTGCCGAGGTTCGCTTCGCAACAGGTTGATGTATTCAAAGTAGGAATCAATTTTAGTAAAATATTTCTCAAATGCTCGCGGCTCGGACAAAAACTCGTTCAAATCATCTATTACTGTTTGGCTGTAGAGTCTGTAATACTTTTTTTGGTATTCCACCAAATACTGTTGTATCGGATTGTAGGTTTTTACGATAATACCTTTTAATTGTTCGATGTATTCGTTGAGGTAATTAAGATTGAGATTTATGCGTAAATACTCGGCAGCCTGACTAACTGTTGAAGGATCTATTTGCGGTTGTATGGGTTCCAATCGACTACCCACGTCGGCAATCTCCCTGGCTATAATCTCATAGACTTCCAGTATTTCCTCAATGCTGGGACTTATATCGATACTATCGTCTTCATCGCAACAGACTAAATTCAAGCGAAGCATTGGAATTTTACGTTCATTGGCACACACTTTCAACAGTTCCAAGAGAGTCCTTTGTTTTAAATTATTTAGCTGCCTGTTGATGAGACCCTCAATACACAGAAATGTCGGTGGCCATAATTTGGGTGTTAAAAGCCGCTTTTTATACATGCGTCTTATGCTGCATATATATTTTGGATACCAAGTCCACCTCAAATATGTATTGCTATTGTCCAAAGAAGTGCGACAATATTTCAGCAAGGTCTTGTGGGAAATACATTCTCTTTGACCCAAACCCAATTGCACCGAGGCAGCCTGGGTCATTTTCAATTGCAACGGATCAAATACAATTAACAATTCGGGAAATTCCAGTTCGCTAGAGTTTAACAAACATCTTACGGGCACGTGCAAGATTAGTAAACGTTGTGTTATTCTCTTGCGGTTTTGAAAAAATTTCGTATAATTTTCTGTTTTTCCCGGTAACGAAAACCTGAAGTCGACTTTTGGTAAATCAAATTCTGCCGGATTTTCGCCAGGCAATTCGGGTTTAACTAAAATACTTTTCATGCTATAAATTTTCATTAAACGGTCAAACTCATCGTGAACATCTTTCATATACGACTTGACTAGTTCTGGTAGTTTTTGTTTCAAATGAACGGGAGCGTAGCTAAGTATTTGTTTTTCGGTTTTCATTAACATTTTTGGAACCACAATTTTGCGTACACACCTCCTCAAGTTGTCCACATAATGAGATTCCGGCAAATAGCGTATGTCGGCTTCGGACGGTGGACATTTAAGCGATAATTTCATTTTCACCTCTGCTGCTCGATATTTTAGAAACATATGATGCCTCCTTTTATATACATCGGCTAAACGAAATTTTAGTAGCGGGTTCTTCATATATTCCTCGTTGTCGTATCTATCCAGATTTGAGGGCGGATGATACATTCGATCCAACTTGCGACTATACATGATAGTATTTTTCCGTTTATACTCTTGAATATATATGTATGTATGTATATTTTTAGTATTTTAATAATAAATGAATTATTTTATGACTTTCTTAAATTCTATTTTTTTTCGTAATTTTGTCGTCAAGGTGGGGTTGGGTTATTTATATTGATTAGTTTATTTTGTTTTAAATTTCTAATAGTACGAGTGAGTAGTTACGTTGCTTAACAACGGCTATTAATTTTTTTTTTAAACAGTGTTGAATTTCATGGATTTGAACAAAATTTAATTGAATCATTCTTTAATCAATTACAAAATAGCTTATAAAAAAGTTTTCTTTTTTATAAATTCGCTTGACTATGAATTTGAAAGAAAAAATCTTTAACGTGCATTATTTGTAAAGACGTTAATATTGTATCAGCACAAAAACTTGATCAAGCCAGTGAAACACATTAAAATTATTGTATTCTAATAATTTATATTCAATATATTTTTAGACTTTTATATTCCAATAATTGTTTAAGCCTAAGGTATTTTTTAAATAAAATCTTTATTTTCTATATTTCTCTACTTCGTTGTGTAATATCTTCAGTAAAACGCTTTTATGTTATAAATTTCAAATTATTTGTTATACATATACATATGTATGTATGTACATATTTTTTTTCATATGACAAATAATTTAAAATTTAAAAAATAAAAAAATTGTTCCTGAAGATGCTACGATGTTGCGAAATATCTAGGATAAAGATTTTATTTGAATATTAATTTTTATTTTTATTGGAATATTAATAACAAAAAAAAAAAAAGATCAAATAAACTATAATAAAAAATTTAGTTTTATTTAATGTTTCAGTTTCAGTATTTTATTTACAGCATTTATATTTATTACAATGGATTGTTTTAACACTAAAAATACTTTTTTGTAAAAGTTTAATTTTATTAAATAGTTAATAGAAATTAACAATATTAATTATAATGAATTAATTTAAATTTGAATATACTACAATATTTATTTAAAGTATTGTTATGTATACACTTGTATATAAATAACGTATGATTGAGTTGTTTCATTATTATGAAACATTTTTAGTTTTGTATTGTTTTTCGGTTAACAGGAACAATATAATAACAATATGTTTACAGTTTTTCAAGTTGTAATTATTTGTTATATATATCATGTTTTTTTTTTTATATATTTTGGCAATTTGTATTTACTCGTATGTATGTACGAGTATGTATGTATATGGGGGTATAGCTATTAATTGTTTATGTTGTTTAACTTTAAAATAAGTGCTCAAAAACAATCAGAGTTAAAAATATTTCATTTTAAAACATTATGTTAACTTGATTCATTTTTTCATTTGTCCTGTTTACTTTTCTGGAAAATTTTACATGATTTTCTTTCTATAAGTTATTTGTATTTCTCTATAAGCAAAAATATATGTATATTTGGATATATCGTAGTTATATTTGTTTATCAGTTTGAATTGCACTAAAATTTTGAAATGATGTATAAATTAACACTTGCCTACATACTACATGCAGATGTATATTTATGAACATATTCATAGATATATTCATAGATATGTATGTATTTATTATACATATTAGTTACATACAAATGCATTTAAACAAAAAAGTTTAATGTATGTATGTACATATTGCATTTTAAAATTTCCAATTAAATTTCAGAAATTTCCATTTATATTTCAGAAATATTTAATATTATTTCAAAAATTTTCTAATTGTATTTCAGAATTTTCTAATTGTATTTAAAAAGTTTCCAATTGTTGTTCAGAATTTTACATTTGCATTTAAGAAAATGTAATTTGCATTTCTATTAGAAATTTCTGAAATACAATTACAAAGTTCTGAAATACAATTGGAAATGTTGTAGACTTTGAAAATTTTGTTGAAAATGTAAATTAATTTTGTATTACTCTTGCCATTTTAGTTTTTTCGTTTTACTAAATTCTATCTACCCTAAGGCTTTTTTACTATTTGATTTTTTTTCTTCTTTTAATCTAGTTTTACTAAACACCGAAGTCACTGTTCAAAATTCAAAACATAGTCTTTTAGAAGACCGGGTAATTTGAGTTTGTTTATATTTTGTGCTAATTTCCTATTTAAAGATTCATAGATGGCAAGACGAGATAATTGTTTTAGACTGCGAGGTTTACGATACAATGACGAAATGACTGCTATTAATTGTTCGGTCTTTTTGCTTGGCACTTGGGCCACATAGAAATTGTGCAATGATTTGAGGCAATTATAAAGCGCATCGTGCTGCATGGTGGCATAAAATAAATGTATAATACGAGTAAAATTCAAATCGGGATCATTTAGTATAAAATCTTTTTTTGTGATCAACACAATGTAGTAAAATAATAAATAGCGAGAATTAGTTCGAAATGAATTTCGAAATGTTGTATCACTCAAAGATTGTCGTGTAACTCCAACCAATTCGACACCACCAACCCCTCCACCCCCTACTCCACCGCCACCTCCTACACCGCCGGACACACTGCCACTACCATTTGCACTGTCCCCCGAAGAACCTGTCAAACCCAATGCATCACCAAATCTGGCAATTTCATTGGAATATATGGCGCCACCTGTGGTCTTACTACTTAATACTATATTCGGATCTGCCCCGTATTGTATGAGCGTTAGAGTGAGTTCGTGTATGCGCAGCATATCTTGGCAATCTCGTACATTGCGTACCATGTCCATTACAGCCTGAAGAATATTTTGATATGTTTGGTTGCAGTCTAGGCCATGTTGCAGCAGCAGGAGTAAAATATTTTTGATAAAATCAAAATTTGTGCGTCTTAAGGTGTCACAGCTCAAGGTAAAATTTTCACTAACAGTAAATACTAAAACTTGTAATGGTGTCAAATTGTGATGATATGAACAATTTGGATTGGCACCGTGTTGTAATAAGATGCGAATACAATTAACGAAACAAACCTGTAAAGAGAAAAAGGAGTATAAGTATAAGAAAATATTAACATATTAACAATATTAACAATACAAAATCCTGTAAATTATTTATTTATTTATTCATTTATTTATAATATAAAGCCTGCAGCAATTATTTATAACAAAATTACTGTCAAAAAAAACTTGAAAAAGTATTACTTTTGACATACACTAAGCAGCATAAGTCTACGTACAAACATATAAATAACTTTTAATATCGAATTTTAGTGTTAAATAGTAGCTTTAATGATCTCAAAATGTTTTTAGCTTACAGAAAATTTTTCAAAAATTATGCTAGATCTTTTGTTTTTTTTAATTTGCATATTATCTTCCAAATTGGCAGCTTAAATACAATGGTATGGCAACTTTAGGCATATGCAAAAATCTGCGTACATAAAAATTAGCGATACTTTAAATCAGTTTCATTTCGTTTAGAATTATTAATTTGAACTCATTGTGAACACAATTAAAGTGTTTTTCAGTTTTTTTTGTATCGAATTGTAAGAAATGTCTAAAAGAAAAGATATTAATGTTGCTGAACCCAAAATGATGTTCATTTGAGGAAACAAGGTAAAACTTTGCGTGAAATCAGCCAGATAGCTGAACGAGCGCACTCCTCTATCCAGAGAGTGATAAATAACTTTAAAACTACTGGAGTTTTGGTATTCAAGCCTCGTTCTGGCCGTCCACCAAAACTAACTGTAGTGCAATCAGTGAGAGTAAATCCAAGATTATCTGCATCCAAAATTGCTGAAAATGTTAACGCGCAATTTAGCAAGAAAGTATCGAACGACACTGTGCGCAGAATTTTAAGAAAAGCGTCATGTAGCACGAAAGAAGCCATTGGTTTCATTGGTGAACCGACAAAAACGAATTGCCTTTGCTAAAGAGTATATAAATAAGCCCCCAGAGTTTTGGAAAAAAGTACTTTTTACGGATGAGAGCAAATACTGCATATTTGGCATCAAGGACGTCAACTTGTATGGAGAAAACCTGTACTTCCTTAGATCCCAAAAATTTAAAACCAACTGTGAAATATTATGGTGATGGAGTAAAGGTATGGGACATTCTTCGAAGAAATTTTGCTGAAAGCGTTAAGAAATTGGGCAATAACCCAGGACAATAACCCATGACAGGACAATAACCCAGAGCATACTGCTGGAAATACTAAGCTTTGGTTGTTATATAGCGAAAAAAACAATTGAAAATTCCACCTCAATCACCGGATCTAACTCCATAGAACATCTATGGGATTTACTGCAACGGAGAATACGCAGCCACCTTATTACATCAAAGGAGATGCTTCAAACCGTACTGTCGGAATAATGGGTTAATATAAGCTCCGAATATACAGAAAAATTGGTGGAATCAATGCCAAAACGCCTCAAAGAAGTTCTGGAACGGCGAGGCTATCCGACCTCTTACTAAACTGAGCTCTAATTTGAGATAACATTTCGAATTTTCTTTTCTTTTATGTACGCAGACTTTTGCATATGCCTAAAGTTGCCATACCATTGTATTTAAGCTGCCAATTTGGAAGATAATATGCAAATTAAAAAAACAAAAGATCTAGCATAATTTTTGAAAAATTTTCTGTAAGCTAAAAACATTTTGAGATCATTAAAGCTACTATTTAACACTAAAATTCGATATTAAAAGTTATTTATATGTTTGTACGCAGACTTATGCTGCTTAGTGTATGTATGTATGTAAGTAAATTGTAAACAAAGTCAGCCAGCTATGCTACTGACAATCACACCAAGTTTTAAATGAAAATAATATTTACTTACCTTCATTGAATGAGTATAATGTTGTAATGTATCTGTATTAATTAACGGTATCAATAACACCATAATAGGTACTGACCCATCACGACCGACAATGTTTGGATCACCTGAAAACAAACATTTATGGGTCGATTATGTACATATAGCAACCAAACTGGAGTTGGGTTGCCAATAGGCAACGCAACTGACATGCAAGTTGTTATTATGTAAGGCAACTTTCGTGTTTAATCTGTTTTTCGAAAATTCGAGTAGAAAACAAACATTTGTGGGTCGATTATGTATAGCAACCAAACTGGAGTTGCATTGCCAATAGGCAACGCAACTGACATGCAAGTTGTTATTAGTAAGGCAACTGTGGTGTTTAATCTGTTTTTCAAATTTTCGATTAGAAAACAAACATTTATTTATGTATATGTTAAAAACATAAATAGTTTACTAACATTTAAAATTTACCACTTAAAATAAAAATCAAAGCAACTAGATTGCCATGTTCGGCAACTGAAGTTAACAGCTTACAGTTGTTAGTTGCCATGTGTAATATGTTTTTGGCAACTGTCAACTCCACTGAGGTTCGGTTGCCATCCGTAATCGACCCATAAATTAAATTCTTAAATAGTAGTAACAAAAAAGTACTATATAAAATGAACTTACCATCTTCCTTAATTAACATACTTAAAAGTTCAAAACAAACTTCCATATCGCGGATGTGACGAAAAACACAAGCTAGAGCGCTATTACCTGCCTGATTAATTGAATTTTTAGCCCCATGTTGCAAAAGAAAATGTACTAAATGTAATACATCCCATTTACTCCATTTATCATAACCGTATCTGAAATAAACATAATTATACAGAAAAAACACACATTATTCACACACCTTCGGAAATAAAATATATAGTAATAAAACCCACCTAGCCTCCTCTAAAGCATAACGTACTATCAGAGAATGTAGCGGAGTGTTTCCCAAAACATCGGGTTCATTTATAAGCTCTTTACAGCCACGTTCCAATAAAAGTCTTAGAATGCTAAGAGTATCTTCAGCCGACTTTCGGGCGATAAATATGACTATTAATATAAATTATAATACACAATTAATCTTTGTTCTTTGTGTAGAATTATAAAATAAAAAATTTCATACCCATGTGCAACAGAGTGAATTGTTGTGTACATGTTCGCACAGTAGTTACTGCTCCATGGTTTATCAGCAGCTTTAAGAAGCATAATTCATGTAAAATTGCATGATGTATAGGATAGTATTCATCTTTAATGAGATTTATTTCGTCAGATCGTGTTACCACCAACTGTTGCACACAATTCCAGGCACCACGCTCGCAAGCCATATGCAATAAATGAAATACGGGCTTTTTTGATCTAAAGGGAATCTGAAAATTTATGGAAATTGTTAACATTTTTCGGAATAATAATACAGTATCTATTTTGAAATTTAAACTTTTAACTTTTCTTAATTTTTAGTTTTCCAACATGCTCTTCAAAAGTGTTTATCTTTAAAAATTTTCTCATACACACAAAAGAGCAATAAACTTTTAACTCACCCACGGATCTTCCAATTTCTGAACCAATATATTAAGTACATTTATCTGGTCACCATCGATAGCATAACAAATGGCATTTTGTAGTTTGGAATTATCGAAACGGTCGCGATATTCGACATCATCATAATGGCTGGTGTTGTATTGAAAAAGTTCACAATTGGGACTATGGCAACCGGGAAAACACATGCGAGAATCACACTCTATGCGTGCACCATATTTGAGCAACAATTCCACACATGATTCATGGCCCTTAAGGCATGCGATATGTAAGGGCAGCGAGCATGGACTACGATTCAAGTCAGGACGATGACGTTGTAATAGCCATTTTGTTAATTCGATGTGATTAAGACCCACACTGCGTTGTAGAATATTGAAGCCACAATCATCGTGTATGACCAAAATATTTTCATTCTGCAAAATAAAAACAAGAAAATTCAATATCGCATTCAACGATACAAATAAAATATATAAAGAAAACATTACAAACCTTTGTAATTTCTAATAATAAACTTTCTAATGGTTGTATGGAGATTTTGGGATTAGCTCGCAGAATTTCAAATAAAGTCCTAATTTTTTCTTCGGTTGCCTTTGAAACCTTGTGGCCATCACGATGTGATAACAAGGCAGAGCCCGAACGAAATATTTGACTAACAGAACCTCCCATTGCGAAGAAATGTAGTTAATATTCCTTCCTGACTTGACTAACAAATTTAATATAGTGTTTACAATTTCTTGATTTGCTTTCAACTAAAATAAAATAACTTTATTTATTTCTCATAAATTGGGTCAAATCCAACAAAATATTTTCCTTAAATTATGTGGGTCATTGGTCAACATTCTAGTTTTTGGATGGAAACTTTTCTTTTTCTCTTCACACTTGTAATTAAAATTGAACGCAATAAACAATTTTATTACTTTTATGGAATTTCTTTAAACATCTTATTTATCAACATGTTTAAGCTGTTTCCTCTCTAACTAATGTTTTCGGAATATACTTTTCTTTCACGAATTTTATTTTTTACAACTAAAAAATCAATACGCACTTTCAGTAGCAACAACAAAAATGTTCTTGTTTGTTGTTTCTCTATATCTCACGCATTCCTACAAATCAGCTGTTAGCATTTGTTTTGAAAACAAAGAAACGGGCCAGAGAAATTGATGAGTTTTTTACATCATGTAGCTTTTTTATATATCAATATATATAAAAGGTAGTTATGTTTGAATACCAAAAAATTCCCATATTCTTTTTTTTAATATAAATGCGAACCCGATTTTCTTCTAAGAAATTTTTCAATAGCAGAAAGAAGGAAGGAGACGACGAACGAAAGACAGACACACACCCACCAGCAAAACACGTCGTTGTCACGACGATGATGTTGGACGGACGAAAAAAAAATTTTTTGAGGCGCGACCTCCCGCCCAACCCGCCAAAAATTTTTTTTGATCTGTGGTGAATTTAATTTAAAAAAGTGGTGAAAAATCGTGGTGAGTATAAAAAATTGTGTTGAGTATAAAAATAGTGGTGAGTTTTTAAAAATTCACCACAAATACCGGTATTCGAAATTTGTCAAGGTCAATGAAAATTTTCACCCTAAAAGTAGGCAATTTAGGCTTTTTTTTTTACAGAGTTATGGGGTGTTGCTTTAACTAACCATCGTGAATAAAAATTCTACATGAAATTTGTTCCCTTTTCACATTTTTCCTATTTAAATTCAATGTTAAAAAAATAAAAGGGAACAAATTTCATGTGGAATTTTTATTCACGGGGTGATATTCTTTTCAGTTTAACTTTTATGGTTGAAATAAAAAATTACTTTACAAGGTGGCTGTTTTTTTTTAGTCAGGAGGTTCGTTATGTCAATTTTTTTTTTGTTTATATATACAGTGGCGAGCACACATGGAGATGTTTTATAACTAACTATGACTTAAAAACCAAAAAAACTCTCAAATGTTTAAAAATAATAATGGTTTTTATTTAAAATGTTAAATAAATAAAACAAAATGAAAGTAAATTAAAATTCAATTAATTTTTATTATCGCTTGCTTTTAATAAAAATGAGAAAAATATCAATCAGACTATTTTTCCCTGCCTGGAATCGTTAAATTGTCCTGGCATCATCTCGTTCCGACAGCAGACAAGGTCATGATTTTTTTAGAGTTTGGGCTAATGGTTTTTTTATTTTTATGACTTGTAGCACTGTTCGATGACAGATTCCCAACTTCTTAGCAATTTCGCAGGCTGAGTAATTATTCAGTACTGCGATTCACTAACTTTTTTAACGATAATCGTATCGTTAAAATAAATAAAACGAAAATTTATCGAATTTACAATTCAGTAACATTTTTAACGATATTCGCTGTCGGCTGAAGTCAGCTGTTACTCTAACAAGTTTTTCTATCGTTATACAAGGTGGCGCAAAAGTAATCCTACTATCAGAAAATGCTATAAATTTTGCGATTGGCCCCAAGTCAGTTCTGTTTTGAGATTTGTGTGGAAAACACATGCGAAATACACGTTAATAAACAATGTTACGCTACACTGCTCCAGAACGCGGAATATTGCTGGCTATTTATTTGACCAATAATCGGTCGTTGACTTTGGCACAACGTAAATTTCGTCGCAGATTTCCTGGCCGTCCAACGCCTACTGGTAAAACACTGCGACGTTTAGCCGCTCGCCTCGAAGAGACTGGCACAACACGAGATGCTGCCAGGCGTGGCAGACCCCGGAGTAGCCGTTCTGCAGAGCATGTTGCTGCTGTAGCCGAGGCACAGCACGAGATGCTGCCATACGGTGCATCAGCTGTTAGCTGCTGACCGCCAATCGCGTCTAACATACGCTCAAGAAATCCTTAATCACCACCAAGAGGAAGATGATTTTTCATCAAATATAATCATGAGTGATGAGGCCCATTTCCATCTTAGCGGGTACGTAAATAAGCAAAATTTACGCTTCTGGGGCACTGAAAATATGTATCCCACAAAGAGCCATTACACCCGCTCAAAGTCACTGTATGGTGTGCTGTTTTCGCTGGAGGAGTCATCGGACCTTTTTTCTTCGAAGACGTCGCGGGCCAAACGGTTACTGTGAATGGTGAGCGCTACAGAGCAATGATCAACGAGTTCTTTTTGCCGCAACTTGATGAATTTGGATTGGAAAACATGTGGTTCCAACAGGACAATGCAACGGCACACACTGCACGTGCCACAACCGATATGCTGAAGGATGCATTTCCCGGGCGCCTAATCTCCCGTTTTGGCGATTTGCACTGGCCAGCAAGATCGCCTGATTTGACCGCTCCAGATTTCTTTTTGTGGGGCTTTTTGAAGTCGCGGGTTTATGTCAACAAGCCTGAGACTCTTGCAGCTCTTAAAAACAATATCCGTCAAGAATGTGAGGACCTATCGACGGAAGTTTTGGCCAAAGTGATGGAAAATGCCATAAAAAGGGCACAAATGACAATCAACTGTGGCGGCGGCCATTTACATGACATCATATTCTCGACTTGATGTAAAAAAATTAAAAGACCAAATAAAAATAATCCACAAAAAGAATCAAAGTTTTTCATTTTTTTTTAATTACAGCCAAAAAACATTGGAAGTTTACTTTTGCGCCACCTTGTATTAGCGACAAAAACTTGAGTTGTGTTTATTTTATCGATAAAGTGTATTTATTATACAAGGTTATGAAACAAAATGGAATATAAAATCGTTACAGCAAATCGACAGGTTGTCACAACACATCAATCTTTTAACGATTTCAAATCACTTTAACGACGAAAACGGTTTTCGCACATATCGATTATTTAATACCCATCCACCACTTGGTTTTCTAAAAAGTCTGATATTTTTCTCATTTTTATTAAAAAAAGCAGACGATATAAGCTAAAAATTAGCAAAAAAAATTTATGAACAATTTGAAAAATTACATTTACTGGTGCTTTTGTTATTTTTTAAATATCAAAAACGGTGCTTATATGAAATAAATTCGCTGCAAGTAATTTATTTTTGCTGCCAGATTAAATGAACTTTAACGTGAAAAGTGGATACATACATACATACATATTGCCATTTCACATAAATTTACCCTAAATTTCACATTCGCTTAAAATTAATAATTTTAATTTATTTTCATTTTTGTTTTATTTATTTAACTATTATGTACATATGTATGTATTTAAAAATGAAATGGTTCATGTATGTAATGGCATCAGGTGAGAACGGCTGGAGCTGATTTTTTCTTCAATTCGAGATTCTCAGGAGAGAGTTTTTTTTCGGTTTTTAAATCATAATAATAAGTCATGTGTGCATATATATACATTATACAAACAAAAAAAATTAACATAACGAACCTGACTAAAAAAAACACCACCTTGTAAAGTAATAATAATATTTCACCATGAAGGAAAAGAAAGGGCTTAATTAATTAAAGAGCTTTTTATAAGTTTTTTTGTTAGTTAATTCAACAACCACCCCGTAAAACTGTACAAAAGCGCATTGCGTACTTTTAGGGTGCACATTTCCAATGACCTTGACAAATTTCGAATAAAGTTTTTTGTGGTGAATTTCTGAAAACTCACAACGATTTTTTCACCACTTTTTTAATTAAATTCACCACGGATCAACAAACATTTTTACCGCTCCCCCTCCACACACAACCCCTTTTTATACCAATCATATAAGTATATATAAGTTTGTCATTGACCTTCATTAAAAGGGTATATACTATATAAGTTTGTTATTCCGTTTGTAATTTCCACAATATAATTTTTCGACCCTATAAAGTATATATATTCTGGATCATTATAGATGGCGGAGTCTTTTAAGCCATGTCCGTCTGTCTGTCTGCCTGTTGAAATCAATTTTCTGAAGTCCCCAGATATCTTCGGGATCCAAATCTTTAATAATTCTGTCAGACATGCTTTCGAAAAGTTTGCTATTTAAAATTATCAAACTCCGTCCATAAATAACGAAGATATGAGCAAAAATCCGAGACAACATCTGAAAATTTCATCAAAAAACTAAATGTACATATTAATATTGTTACGAATAATTTCATCAACAGATGGCTTTGATCACACAAAGTGTCTTCAAATTGTTACGAACAAATTCATCAACAGATGGCGTTGATCACATAAAGTGTATTAATATAGTTACAAACAAATTCATCAACAGATGGCGTTGATCAAACAAGTTGTTACAAACAAATTCATCAACAGATGGCGTGTTTATCGACATAATTATGCATCCACAACAATGGTGAAGGGGTATATAAGATTCGGCATAGCCGAATATAGCACTCTTACTTGTTTTAATTAATTCTTCCTTCCCTCCCCCTTCCTTCTCTTTTTCTTTTCTTTCCTCTTCCTCCACCTCTCCAACACTATATTTTTTCGTTCGTCCGTCATCGTCGTGACGACGACGAGTCAGAACCCCCATTTTTCTTGGCTGGTGGGTGTGTGTGTGTCTGTCGTCTCCTTCTGCTGTTGAAAAATTTCTTAGAAGAAAACCGGGTCCGCTGTATTTATGCGAACTTAAAAAAAAAAGAATATGGCAATTTTTTGGTAAATTCTTTTGTCCATTAATTATTATTTCTTGATGGGGCTGTTTTGCTCATAACAAATGAATGAATACTTTGTTGTTTGGGGCAGAGAATTTTCTCTGCATATGAAGCATATGAAGAATTAAAGAGAGAGATAGAGAGGAAAATAAATAACAGATGGAGAAAGAGAGCATTCGTAATTAGTGTATGTAATAATGATTTTTATGAACTTGATGATGTGGTTTGATTTTTTTGTTTTGCTTTGTGGATGTGGACGTGGAGAGCTGTGAGCAATTTCCAACATTTGATTTTAGTCTATATCGGACTATTGTATCAAACGGTTGTACAATAAACTTGAGAAAAAACGTGTATAAAGTGGGTGTTTAAAAAACAAATGCAATTTAAACAGAACGACGACTGTTTTATTTTGTTTGTGCATTTTTCATTGAATCGGCAAAGGCGCCAAGTTTTGTTATAGGCGTTATTTTTCGGTTTTATTTTGTTTGGATAACTTTTTCGGATTGTACAAATTAAAATAATAAAAATTAAAAATATTGAACGAGTTGCCGGCTCGTTTAATAAGCGGGCTTTTAAACGCGTTTTGACTTTCGTTGGGTTTTCACCAATAATGTTTTGCAAAATAATTAAATAAAAATATATTATTAATAAAATATATTAAACCCGAATTTATAGAAAACTCACTTTAAAGGTAAAAAAAAAATAAAAATAGGTACATGACTAAAAAACATCCATTTTCTACACAGGTTAAAAAACCATAAAAAATATTTTTATAAAAAACCTGCCTTAAAAATAAATCCTCTGCCTTATTACAAAATAAAAAAAAATATATAAAAGTCTGTGAATAGAAAAGAAAGTAGTGATATTTTTTTGTATACAAAAAATTAAAAAAAATAAACTTTTAAGAAAAAATTTAATTCAAATTTTTTAAAAATTTAAAAAAAAATTGCTCAAATTATTAATTAACTCTTTCGAAAACGGTATTTTTTTATTTTTAAAATAAAATTTGTGAAATTTCCAACAAATTGTCTTCTACAAAAATTAGTTTTTTTAGGCAGTATGCGGTAATTGTAAAATATGTAAAAAAATAATAACAAATCAAGCAAGCTCCAACCAACATCTCCTCCATCCAAACAACAACTCAACCAACACAGCCACTGCAACATCATACAACTTTTACTTGCTCTACCAATTGCATTAAAAACAACAACAAACACGGATTTTCAGTAGTTTTTTTTACAATAACAAAACTGCTTTGTTGTTGCTTTCTTTTTGTTTTTGCATTTCAACAGCAAACGATCAAATAACACAAAACAGAACAAAACGACGCGTTTGGCTGCAACGAAGTTGTTCGTTGTTTTTGTTTCATACAACCAACGATTACGACGATGATAATTATTATTACGTTCGTTTGTTCGTTCGTTCATTGATACATCATACTTGCTCTCATACCAAGGTCAATAAACGTAAGATTGCACGCGATATCAATACAACAACAATCATAACACAATAATAACAACAACTATATAATAAATATAAAAAACCGGGGTCAACGGTAGGAAGGAGTATACGATCGTACCGTATTCGTTCACTCACTCTGTGTCTTTATTTATTTTTTATTTTTTGTATGAAATAATGAAAATTAAATGTGAAATTATTCAATATAATACAACAACAAGAACAAAAAAATAAAAATTAAAATTAAAAAAGAAAGAAAATTACAACAACTAACAAAAAATATTGTTTACAACAATACAATACAAATATGAAATCTTAACCATAATTTCAACAAAACCAGTGATTTAAGTGGATTAATAAAAAATTCAATTAAAAAATATGTAATTCAAACACCCATTTCTCCAAAGAAAATTAAAACAAAATCACCACAATTTCTTCAAATACCTGATGACTGACATTGCTGACAACATCGAAAAACAAATACAAAAAAAAAAACAAGAAAACCAGAGGTTGTCAACACGGATTTTTTTTAATTTTTTACATATCATGCTTTTTTTATATTAAGGATTTCAATGAGTAGTAAGAGGTAAGTTTACAATATTACATTAGCAATGAACTGAAATTTTCATTTAATTTAATTCATTAGATTAAATGTGATTTTCATTATTTAAATTTTGATTTCCTAAAAAGAAAAAATGCGAATTTCAATTCTATCTAATTTAAATTTCCAATTAAAATAAATTTATTTTTTCAAAAATATCATTTGATGTGATTGTACTTTAAACATATGTATGTATGTAATATGTATGTATATCACATATTTGAATTGAATGTATAAAAAACAGTTCTTCTCCAACTTGTATATCAAAAACGAATTATTAGCAATATAGATAACAAAACTAATGGCAAAAAATATTTTCTTTACGTTCTTTTTCGATATTACGAAAGATTTGTTATTGAATATTTTGCATACTTATATTATCTCCATTATACCCTTCACCACCGTAAGTGGTGAATGAGGATATATACAAGTTTGTCATTCCGTGTGTAACACTGATAAATATTCATCTGAGACCCAACAAAGTTATATATTATTGATCCTTATGGAATTCTAAGTCGACTGATTGATTGTCTGTCCTTCTGTCTGTCTGTGTAAAACACTATCACGTCCACAACCAAAATCAACAGAGTTTACAAAAAATCGTTTATATTTCTTGGTATTGAAAATCAGCAAAATTGGTATAGTACAACCAGAGTTATGTACCAAAATGTGAGACAACCTCCATAAAATTTGATATTTTTAAAAAATTTTTTTAAATATATTGCAGATATTGCCATGAAATTTTGTACACATTTTTTTATGATAAAAGAAGAAAGAGCGAGGAAAATAGTAAGAATCGGTCCATGATTTTTAAAGCCACCATACAAATAACTTTCCAAAATATGGCTTAATGATAAATAAATGCTTATAAAATTGGAATATTAATACAGAATGGAGCAAAAATAAGTGTAATGTAAAAAGAAATCTCAAAACAGTTGTACAAAATTTTATGATGATCGGTCCATAATTGGTAATATCTTTCATATTAGCACCACATTCGAAAAAGTGATTAATCTTTATATATACATATATTATATATATATATCTTGTAAATGTCGGCATCGACTCAAAAATGTACACAGATCATTTACATATACACAAAAATCATACTACAGAGATTTGTGAATTTCGGTCCATATTTGACCATATTCACCATATGAAGCGCTCTTCTAAAAATCACTTCAACACTTATAAATCTCGTATAAATAACGATACCGATCCATTTGACCATATCTCCCATATAAGATGTATCTTAAATGTACTATTATTATATTGAAATTCAACGTGGGATATCCTCATATGTATAAAATTCTCTGTTACGAAATTAAAGATCATCGGCCCATGTTTTGTAATTGCTCACCACTTCCGAAAAACAAGTTAATGTCTAATAAATAATAAATATTGATATCGAATCAACGTTTTATACAGATCAGAAATTGTAATCCACAAATCATACTAATTTCGCTTATACAGCATTATGAATTTTGTAGCTTTCAGTTAATATTTGACTATAGCTCCCAAATTAAGTCCACTTCCAATCAACCATACAACTCTTGTAAATAACGTTATTGAGATGAATTTCAACCAAATCACATTACTGGATACTGGATAATTGGTCCGTTTCTACTATGCCACCCATATATATCTTGTAAATAAAGTTATTGAGATCAAATACAACCAAAAGAAGCCTCACCTTATATTCTTACCCTTTTTAATACTCTGTTTCTTAACTCGTGGTGAATATGGAAAACTGTTTTTTTAATTTTATAAATTGTTAAATTACTCAAGATTGTCATGAATATCAGATAAACCTTGTAAATTATGATGAGAATTGGTAGTTACATTAATTATAAATGGTCAAAAATAGATAAAATTTCAAAACATTTGAAATAAATTATGTATGTTGTTGGTAAAAATATATGAAATGCTAAGCTATTATTAGTATTAAAAAAACACTGAATAAGAATATTCTAGTCCTATTATTAACAATCGCAATTTACAGGATAGTTTAAATACATTAAAATAATTTGTGCTTATTTTCCAATAGTTATTTAATTTTAATTTTGCGTGAAAATATAGAGAATTACACTGTACTGTGAACATTCATAAAAATTCTCATTAATTTCACGAACATTCTGGTTCGAGAATTTTTCGTATTTGTTACGTTTCGAAAATGTTCAATTGTTCGTGCGGCAATTATTCGCATTATGTTGTTTAAAATTAACTAGGTACTATGATTGCATTTACATTAGGTTAGTCCTCAACTAAACTCAAATAAAACGAAAACGAAAAACGAACGTCTATATCATTTGGAGACATAAGAATAAAGGTAGAATAAAGATGAAATTTCTAACCAATGTGAAATTGTGGTATAAAAGTTTGTTCAAATATACTCGAATTTTTTAGAAGCAAAACTATAAAGTCTTATATGTATATCGTTTGAGAGGTTATGAAATTATTCTTATTTGCATATCAATATTGCATAACTTTTTAATATAGTATATGTGACCCGGCCTATGAAAAGGTAGCTTATGACTTAAAAAAGAAATTGCGCGACACAGCTGTTAAAGATAAACAATGCATTTCTTCAGTTTCTTAGTAGTTTTTCTTTTGCATTATGAACAGTCATGCCCAAAAGGCAACCAAAAAAGGCAAAAGAGTATAAATGAGATAAAAAATCAAGAAAACGTAAGGCCTCATCTCCAGAAGGAGATTCGAAAAAACGAGCAACTTCAAAGGTTTCAACAAGGATAGCGACGAAGAAAACTACTTAATACTGCTAAATAAATATTTTTTGTGCAAAACAGCTTTTTTTTTTTTGGTGAAATCGTTTTTGCAGCGTTCAATCCTGTTTTTAAATTTTTCAATTCCATATATTTTCTTGATTCTGGATTTTCAATAAAATTTTGTTTTTCTTTCATTTTTGCTCTTCTTTTTCTACATTTTTAGTACACTTCTAAGCAAGTTAGGACTTTCTAGATAGTCAAAAACTATCGAAACCAAAAAAAAGTGGAAAATTTTTTTTTGAGTCAGCCACCTTTTTATAGACCGGGTCACATATATTGAGCAAAATATTCATATCAAATAATTCAATTAATTTTCGAAATAAGATCTAGGAAATTGGTTTCAAATCACTGGAAAGCGTCTTTCAAAAACTTTCATATGATAACAAAATTGCTTATCATGCTTCTGGCAGAAACATAAAAAAATCGTATATTTCTTCAAGGGAGGCATTTATTGGACTTTCTCGGAAGTTCTCGAAAAGCATTGGAAGCGTCTTTCAAATACCAATCATTTAATAAAAAAAGGTTGTTTAACATGTCTTTGGAAGAAACATACGAAAATTTGGAAAAATTATTAAAAAGCACCTGTCGTCCTGTTCGCTCAATGTTGCATTGTTACATTTGTTTGTCGTTCATTTATTCGGCAAATACTCGAATGTTATTGTTTATTGCTTTCTCTTGTCACGAGATTGGTAAATCAAAAAATTCCTCTCCTTTGTAAAAGTCTGATATTTCAATGTATGCATGCATGTATGTTATTACAGGGTTAAATTTGTTTTTTGAAAACGTTAATATGACTTAGATTTTATTAATAATTGTGCTAAATTTTAAAAAAAGTAGTTAAAGCTCATATCGCACACATAGTACAAAAGTGGCACAACTAAAAATACTAAAATACAGGAAATACAAAAAAAAAAAAATCCATCGTGCTTAACATAAAAATAGACAAATTTGTATTTTTCCAGTTAAAGAGGATAGTGATGTGAAAGAAATTCTTGCAGTAGTTAGAGATGTGCACTCTGAATTAATTTATGGAAAAAAGTCAATTTTGGAAAACTTTGAATTAAGTCACTTTTGTACTATGTGTGCGATATATTAATTTATATGTTTTTCTATATTTTTCAAAAATTCTTTTATTCGAAGTTGCCTTCTAGTTAAATATAAAAATTTAATTTGAAATTTATTTCCTCGCAAGAGGAACAAATTCTCATTCAGTATATTTTTCAAAGTAAAGTACATATTTGTAGGAATGTATGTACGTATACGTATACGTAACTGTTGTTAAAATTTTTACATTTTTAGCCCATAAATACGCTGATCGGCTATTTATGAATTTTAGTTTGTTTGTTCACATTCGTTTGTAAATGCTTTGAGAATTTAATGAGGAAGATACTTTATAATCAATATAGTTTTCGGATGTTTTCAACCTTATGAAATAACATTTCGAAAGAATAGCAAAAATGATTGATGCGAATTCTGAATTACTGCAAAGCTTGAATGCTGTTATAATATTATTTTAGACTATCAAGATTTTTAAATACTATCAGCGTTATGCATAATAAAAAGTTGGTAACTGTTTATAAACTGCGGTCAACTATCTGCTAACTAGAATACAGATTTGACTTAGCAGTTTCTTGGCAAAATGTTTATTCATAAACAATTTGCAAACGTCTGCTAACTTTAAAAAAATCAACTCTGAGAATGAATGATGCCACTACTAAAATTACTATTTTTGTTTATATCATCTCTGAATTTGACATTTAAAGTTTCTTTTCCCTCCATAACAAAATAATAATTTGCAAAGCGTTAAAAATACTTTATAGTTTGAAATGGAAGTGCCGGTATTAAATAAAATAAAAATAGAAAAAAACGAAAAGATCGGTAAATTGGCGACAGGATGAAAACAGCTAAACAGCTGTTTATAAAAAGACGGCCAGTATTTGCTAACACGCTAACAAGTGTTTAGCAGTTTGTTAACCGTAGTTTGTGTAGTTTAACTCTATGCTAACTTCAATATAAAATCCTGAAAATTCATTTAACACAACGTTTACTTCCCAAAAGGTCATTGACTTTTAAGTGTAATAATAAATATTTACTAATTGCAAATAATAATTAAAAAAAAAACAGTACTTCAGAAGTTTTTTTTATAATACAATAAAACAAGAAGTTTTAAACCACCCAACAAATTAGCATATAAAGTGGGTTAATATTTTACCTAAGTAAGCGTTTAAATGAATACTTTTGTAATTCTATAAAATAAAACTTAACTCCATATTATTTAGTTACAAGCGTAATACACATGTTTAAAATTCGTTTTGAAAAGAAAAAAAAAACAACATTTACATCAGCAATATTTTGCAATATTTATCCAAGTCGTTACAGCAGTAAATATGATGATAAGGGGTCATATTTTTAATATTTTCAATAATTGTTAAATTGTATGTGTGTGTTTGTATTTATTCTGCAATTGAATAGGTTTGTATGTACATACTTTTGTATTTGTATTTGGATAGTTTTACAAAAGTTATTTGGGTAGCGAGTGCTGACTGACCCCATTGATTAATTGTTGATTTTAAATATTTCGAATGTTGAATTGAGATTATTTTGATTGGAAATGGAAAAGTATTATTAAGCTTTTTTGTTAATGGTGATTGCATTGCAATGTTTAAAAAAAAAGACACAAACAACTAAGTGCATCATGAAAAAAAATTACATATGTATGTACTAGACAGCTGGTTGGTTGAGTTTTTAAAGGTAAATTTAGATAGCAGGGCGTCTTTGAAAAATATTTATAAATTGAAAAGTTTGCAAAATTTGCTGATTTTGATTTTGAGCAATATTTTCTGCAGTTAAAAATATATTTAAAATTCGACTTTCTCATACAATTACATAGAAAAATAAAGCCGTAATTGAATCAAAATTATAATCATTGCGATAATAATTTTGATTTATTGTGATCCGATTAAGAGTTATGAAGTTAAATGTGTTAATTTTTGGGCAAATATTTTCCAAACGAGCAAAGTTTTTTTTTATCATAATAACCGAATTTAATAAAACTATGCACTATTACTTAAAGTGACCATATTTTTTTATCTGTAAACGGGACATCGAATAATTCTGATGGGTTCGGTTATATGAAATAAAAATGCATAGATAATATAATAATATTTTATTTGTCTGTAGTGAATGGAATTATTTATTTTATGTTACTTCAAAAAAATTTTTTATACATTGTTATATTTTTCAGAGGTAGAAATTTGTTTAAAATTTTAGGTGACGATTTCAAATATGTGTGGAACTCTTGGCAGGATTTTTTAATATTAACTTTAACAATTAACATAGCCTTAAGCACTGACACCCTTAATTGAGTTTTATCTGCGGTCCACAACTTGTTCATCAAAGAAAATACACGTTCAACTGGCGCATTTGTTTCAGGCAAACATAAAATATATTCAATGATAATTTGAAAATTTGCATGTTTTTTGGTAATTGCTTTTAAAATGTTTAAATACTTTCACCCAACGATTTTCCGTAGAAATATTTTGTTGATTCCATTCAGTAATTTTCTGCGATGTTACATATTTAGATAGATACTGCCGTATCTTTATTGCAATCGATATGTTATTTTTCGATCAATATATCTAGAACTTTTTGAACATCTTCCCACTGTGGTACTTCTGTGGTAAATTGTGGTAAATTTGCCCAATTAACTTTTTCTAGACCTTTGTACATACATACATACATACAATATATTAAAAAAAAACTATCTTTGACGAATTTGAAGATTTGTTCTTACATTTTTGAACAAATCAACTAATTCTTTTTTCGAATTTCTAAAACCGGGACATTTTTGCGTCCGCGAGTTGTTGTCGGGGACAACGGGACAAAGTAGCTGAAAACGGGACGGTCCCGTTATGTATACTATATAATGAACATTTTTTGAATCTCTAATTATCATAGTTTTAAACATTTTTTTCGAACAATAAAAATATTTATATTTAATAAATTAAAAAAGAAAAACATTTTTCTATCACCCTAAGGGATTCCCATTTTTTCTAGTTTTTTTTGGTAAAGAATGATTTCAACAGTGGTTTAGCCGAATATATGCAGGTGAAGCAGTTGAAATTTTTACATAATAACTACAACATTGTGATCACTAATGCAGAATCTGTATAAAAAAATATATTTTTTTTTATTAATATACATATGTATATGTACATATGTATGTACGAATATGTTTCTCATTCCGTTTATAAGTTCTAGAATATCCATACATACATACATACATATAAATATATTCGTAGAACAGTTAATATAACAATGCACCTATGTATGTTGGCTGAAATACGTTTTTCAAACATGTCGAATATCTTACGGATTATTGACATTTGGGTCCTAATTGTCAAAATTCGGACGCCAAGTTGTTTTTGTTTTGAATACAAATTTATTTTATTTTTATAAACGAAATAATTTTTATACTATCATCTCGCGTGGTGGTTTATGCAATAAGAACGATGGTATTAATAGGTATATCATCTCTTTTCATGTGAGATTTGCTATTGAAAATCTGAAAAAGGTCTATAAATGCTTAAAATAGGTATAATCTAAAAAATATTTCAAAATATCCAGTGACGTAAATCAAGATCTAGAAATTTTGATCGACAATAGCATATATTTGTATGCCAAATAATTATATCTTTTAGAAAACCAATTAATTCCGAAAACATATGGAAAATATAAGGTGTTTCTTTAATAGATACTCTTGTACATGATATCAAAAATTTGAGAAATATTATAGTAAAATAATCCATTTTTTACGCCAAATATAAATAAACTAAACATTTTACAACAAAATAAGGCCAAAATATGCAAAAATTAGTTTAAAAAAATTGATGCCAGATTCTTAATATTGTAGATACAAAACGAATGAAAATAAAACTTCAAAATGTTGCATAAAACACAGATTTTAAGAGAATCTGTTAAGGATTAAGAAAATTTGAATTTACCGATGAGAGTCGATGAAAAATTCTTAAAATTATTTGAAATGGATAATAAATAACCAATAACCAATTGTACAATGTTTGATTTTGTGAAATTGCTTTATTCTCTTTCAAACTGTTACACATTAGTCAGTGCAAAGCTAGATTTACACGATTGAAATTTTCTTCAAAATTGCTCTTCAAAATGCTTCAAACTCGTGTGAACAGCAAAATTTCTTTAAAATTAATTTATTTCATATTTTGAACGAGTTTGAAGCATTTTGAATAGCAATTTTGAAGAAAATTTCAATCGTGTAAATCTAGCTTAAGTATGTACATATGTATCTATTTATTCGTATAACAACAAAAAAAATTGTGCATTTTGTTGTTATTTTTTGTGTGTATTTTTGAATTTTTTTAAGAAAACTTACATATTGTTTATAAAAAAAAAAACATTGACATAAACATACATGAAACTGAACATGAACGTGAACGTCGTCATTTTATAATGACCTAGACATTGACTATAACTGACTGAATGACTGCACTTGCTCGATGTGACTGTTGTTGTTGTTGTTCGTACACCACACACATAGACACAAAGTACAAAAAAAAAAAAAAACAACGCACACCATAATTTAAATTAAATATTATTGTTTCTAAAAATACAATTAACAAAAAATCAAGCTATTAAAAATGCCTAACAAGCACTTGTCTACCAGACAGACGGACAGAGTCTATTTATTACTTTGTTTCGTTATTTGTTTATTTAACTACATAGTTATAAATTTAAAATTTTTCATATTTTGAAGTAAGTTTTTGTATCAAGACATTTGAAATGTGTTTTTTTAACAGATGTGTGCTTTTTTACCTCTTATATTTTATTTTAAATAATTTTGTAGACTTTTTTGTTTAACTAAATCTGAACAAAATAATAATACATAAATATTAATAACAATATTTGTTAAATACTCACTCACTCATTCACATACTCACTTATATTTAGATTCACTAAAAAAAAAAGCAGCAGCAGCAGCAGCAACAACATCAACAGCAAAATTTACAAAATGAAAATGTTTATCTTTACGTGTTTTTACAATGCCAAACTAAAATACAACAACTAAAACAACAAAAAAAAAAACTACAGTTAACTTGTGTTTTATTTTTCAAGGTTTTACACAACAACAATAACGAAAAGCTCTAAAATGTACTAAACTACACCGAGAAAAAACTTTTATTCTGCATTTATGTACATGCCAATTTTGAGATTTTCTTTCAATCAAACCTCAAAAACATAGAAAATGAAAGTGCTGATTCTATTTTAAATTAATTTTCAAAAAGAAACACTTTCATATTTTTAAATAAAAACTACAGAGTTGAAACGTACTTTTGCTTCAAGTTCATTGATATTTTTGGTTGATCTTGCATAAATAAAATACTAGAACGTGCCAAAGGCATACATTTTGACAATTCGTTGCAGTGATGACAGATTAAATGTGATAAAAGAGATTTTCAATATTGTATTAAATTAATTAATCAAATGTATATAATGTCCCCCATTGTACTAAAATATATCACAACAGTTATTCGAATTTCTATAGGTATGTACATATGTACATATATACCTACATACATATTTGTAAAATCTATTACATATTAATTATTATTATGTAGGTACATGAAATAAACTTGAGGTGCGACCAAATTATTGAATTATCGAATATGTTCAAGTTAAGTTTTATTTAAAAAATCGTCCAATAATTTGGAGAAATTTATTTAAATAAATAAATTTATTTTAACCTTTACCAATATTTGCAAAAAAAAACATTTTTTGAGGAAACCAATTTTGTGTGAATTTTTCCGCAATCCATGAAACATGGATGTTTGGATGATTCGTTTAGCGCAGACAATTCAAAAATAATTTCTAATAGTTTCCGTATTATATCAGTCATTTATGAAACAATTTTTCTAAATTTCAATATCATAATTCTCATTACAAATTGTTTCCAGTCAACATATAAATAATATGTAAGGAAGTCGATATAACGATGTCCGTGAAATACATTATCCGAAGCCTCAAGAGATCATACCGACCTTGATTTGATATCAATACCTATATATCTGATATTGATTGATCAATTTTGGTATTGAAAATTAGCAAACAAAATCGTTCTATATATATAAATATGTATATAGAAAAAAATCTAGACAAATTTATGTATATAAAATGAAGAGTATGTTAAATACCTTGCCACGACTTCAAAACAATGGGGAAAATATTTTTTTAATTCGATTTTTTAACAAAATTGCTGATTGTAGGGTTCTCTTAAAATTTTCGTAAACGGATTCAAGCGAGGCCTAAAACGTGAACTTGTGCAGTGATTTTCTTAGTAACATAAATACGAGTACACATTGATAACTATTTATCTACTCACTGTAATACTTTTGAACATTTAAAAAAATTCATACAAAGCTATTTTATTAAAAAATTAAATAATTTTATAAAGAGGGCGTGATTAATTTATAAAAATAAAGAAAAACCCTTCGTTTATGCACAAACACACTTACGCACACAAATACTAATAAGGTCAGTGAAGGTCGAGGCTAGTTTGATAACAAATACATCTGCTACACATAATCATAAATACATACATATATACATATCAATTTATGTATATAAATACTAAATACATCACACATATTTATGACGTTAAAATTTAATTTCAAATCTATTTTAGTATTGAAAATCACAGACACTCACTACTTTCTTATCTTATGTTTTTTTTCTTACTTGCGTATGAATATTTTTCTTTCTTATTTTTTTTTTTTGTTAAAACTATTGTTTTTTCCAATATAATTATTTCTACAAGTGTAACAAATAAATAAATTTTCAAGTAAAATGCGATAATATACATTCGAGGCAATGTTCATCGTTTTTCCCTCTAACAGCAAAAATGTCTATATTGTATTAGAATAGCAACAATGACGACAAAAACAACGAAAAACTGTTAAACTGCCAAACATACTTTAAGACAATGAATTCTTTCTTGCCACGTGTTTATATGTAAATTGATTAAAAAATGCGTGCGCAAAAAAAAAAGAAATTTTCTTTCCATTACAGTGAAACAAGAAATTCTAAAAGACCTAGAAAATGGAGTAGAAGCTACTTTTCTTGCAAAGAGATTTGATGTAGCAAAATCCACAATAAGTGGCATAAAAAAAAACAAAAACAAAGTGGAAGCCGGAGTTCCATGCTTAAGTAAAAGTGCCCTTAACAGAAAGACATTTCGAAAAGCAGAATATCCGCGTCACGAAAAAAGACTTTTCAATTGGTTTTTAAAGCAGCGATCTAAACACTTACCAGTAAGCGGTGAAATGCTTATGCAAAAAGCCAAAACACTGCATGAACTATTGAACGAAGCGGGTGGTTTTAATGCAAGTCAAGGCTGGCCCCAAGGCTTCAAGAGTCGATATGGAATTCGATTTTTTTTTTATTTTTTTTTAACTGTATATAGTGAATTTCAGGCCTGTGCATTAATTAGTTCACTATATCCCGAGTGCACTGTATTTAATTTTACCCCAAAGATAGACGTATGTATTTGTTTCTGATTTTTTAAAATCATTCGAATTCATATAGGTACAATCAATTCATACATTTAAATCCCGATCCCTATCAATATTACCATGTTTTTGATATTGTTGTTGCTGATTTTAGTGGAGCTCTAAAGAGAGCGGCAAAAAGTTCTCGTCGTCGTTGTCGCACAACAGCATAAACGCTAAAAATTTCAATACACATTGTATATTTTTCTTCCGACTTTGCGTTTATAAAACACATACACCAGTATTTGTCTACTAGAGGCTAAACAAGCTAAATATATACATACATATGTACGACTGCATGAGTGTGTGTTTTTGCAGCTACAACAAGCATGCACGAGCTAGTTGTATTTCGAATGGCTAGCGTTAGGCGTTTTTTTCGAGTTTAGCAAAGCTACTAGAGGTTTTTGTGTCCATTTTTCACTGGTGACCCTGGCCTGCTATTGAAGCTCACTAATAGATGGTATTGTGTGTTGTTGTAATAGTTCGAATACACTCGTGTGTGTGTGTGTGTGTGTACGTGTATGTGTGTACTTTGTATCTATGTTAAAACGAAATACGAATATGAATGAGTAGAAATATACATACATATAATAAAATAATACGAAAACAAAAAAAAAAACACACAAAGTAAAATATATTGAGGTAGTAGTAGAAGGTAATAGAAATATTTGTATAAATAAATGTTGGGTGGCGGCTGGTATTAGAAGGGGGAGATTTAGCTACAAAATTTTGTTGCAGGCGTCTGTATTATTTGTTGTATTTTTTGTTGATATTTTTATTTGTTTTTTTTTTTATTTCAGTGTTCTAGTATAGAATACGCAAAACAAACATTGAGAATAACCTCAAAATATATCGGCAAATTGCATTTAACACATTTCTATTTAACCCTATAACTTCTTTTTAAAAATTAGTATGACTGTGTGTGTCTAAATGTCACTATATAGGTACATACATACATACATACATACATACATATGTATGTATGTAAAGGACACATTATTATGATAACGGCCAGAAGGGACTGATAAATTACTCATACATATTTTAAATATCTATGTATGTTATATGTTTGCATGGATGCAAAAATAAAAAATCGTAGGATGGGAATGATTCTACGGACATTTCTAAGCAACTGGATTCGAGCTTGCGGCAATTTCAAAATATGTTGTATGTAGTGCCAAGTGTCAATATGTAAAATTTTCGTGAATATTAAGTATTCTGAATCAGTCTGCACTTTTTTCTTTTACTTATAAATTTAGTGTTTAATGCTCTTACGAAATTAGAATTCTATTAGAAGAACAACTTTAGTTAGAAAATATTCGGCCCAATCATGAATAAAAATTCCGCGGGAGTTTTTTTCACTTTTTATTTTTTTAACATTGAATTTGAATAGGAAAAATAGGAAAAGGGAGAAAACTCCCGCGGAATTTTTATTCCTGATTGGGCTGATTTTATTTTGCTTTTGTTTTTTTGTTATATTATCTAAATTTGTTCTATTTACTGTTTAAACACTGGCATTGTGACTACTGAATACAGCATTTGAATCAGTTTTAATATGTTATATTCAATATGTGTATACGAGTAATAATTTGTAATTGACAATTAAGTCTAATTGATAAAACTCATTATTAAAAATATTTCGGAAAAGCATAGCCATATTGCTAGTTAAATTGCAAAACCAATAGATTTTGCAATAGATTTCTACTTATTGTGGTACATTTTATCAAAAGCCAGGTATAATCTTTGTTTACAACTTTTATGAAATTAAAATATTGCATTTCAACTAACAATTTATTAATTTTATAAAAAGAAAAATACTTTTGTTTTTGCAAACTAATTACTTTTAAAATACTTCTGCAAATTGGTTTAAAAATGGTCTAAGTTAGCTAGTACCTTGTACAATTGATTTAAATTGTTTTAATATGAATTTTAGCCTAAATAAATAATGATGTTAAGATTTCTCTTTACATGTAACTTTTTTTGCTGAATTTTTTATTGATACATATTGCTTGTCTATATTTATTTATATACCATAGCTATATTCCGGGAAGACATTTGTATGCGCCGATTAACAAAGAATATTTGTGCAATATTTCCTAGGTATTTCCTTCCAGGCTCTACCCCCATCTTTTTAGTGGTAATATGTTAATATTCTAATAAATTTAAATGATCAACATGTAAATCAATAGCACGTTAATGAACTACAGGAAACACAAGCGTTAAATAGACTATTTAATTTTGAAAAAGCCCATAAAAAATCTAGAAATGTTTCCAAAAGCATAAAAAATGCCTTTTTTAAATATGTACAAATAAATTAAGAATTTTGTTGATATAAAAAAACAAATTGTAAATGGCTTTAAGCTAAACACAGCATTTAAAATAACATCATAAATACTACCAAAAAAATAAAAATACACACACAGAAAATTCATGACCTTCCACAATGCCAGTCAGTTAAAATACTTAACTAGCAGCAGAGTTAATAAAACACAGCCAACAACAACCACCAGGCAGCCAGCCACTCAGTCAGCCAGCCATCCAGTGGAACCAGCAACAACCAACCAATCAAGCCGCCAAGTTTTAGCCTGCAGCAGTCGCTTGAAACTCTTTAAGTTTCATTTCATTAACTGCTATGCTCAAAAAATCTACCAATTCACTCTACACTCTACTACTATAAATTAGTGTATGTGTGTGGAAGTGTACCTGTGTCATATTCATATACCTTTCATACATATGTATGTATAGGTATTTGTAGAAAAATACTCGTCTATACCCGAAAAAGAAATAATAATATAAATCCGACGAAACTAAAAAAAAAAATACATAATAAAAAATTTTAAAACAAGGCCAAGGTGACTCACCTTGATTTGGACTCACAAAAACTTTAATGACCTCGCCAATGCTTGCTACACATAACAATTAACAGACACACATGCATACATACAAACTCGTGCATATAAAACTACAACTACAAATAAGACGACGAAAGACTAACGACGAAGACAACAACAACAACTATGATAAAGTTAACTAATGACGACAAAGTCGTCAAGTCTTTTGCTACAATTAGTTTTTGGTTTTTATTACTGTTATTTTATTCGCTCTCTTTGTTAAAGGCAGACACGCTCTCGCTAATTGTCGGTGTATTTGGCGATTGATTCACTTGTTTGGTTTGACGCTACGGTACTAAAACTAAATACTAAAATTATAGATAGAATATAACTTGGTTTTTTATTTATTTGAAAGCTAAAAAACTAATTTTTGAAAATAGTTAAGCTGGAAGTCCACAACTCGCGTTTTGGCGTCTACGCGTTTTATGCTTTCTAAACGTTTTAAGCGTCAGGCATTTCAAGTTACATGCGAAGATTTTTCGCGTCAATATTTTTTCTTTTTAAATGTATGTACTTTTGTATGCCCAGCTGATTTTTTTTATATGAAGTTTTTTATCGGTTTGTTTGTCAAACTCATATAAAAAATGTTATTTCAACTGTCATTTTTTCTGGTGACATCATCTTTAAAATAAATTTGCTTTGCATTTGTCAAAGACAGCTGTGACGCGTGCACCGCGTTCAAAAGTAGAAAGTAAACGAACTTTTCGCGTTTCATGCGTCAGCACGTCCTACGCTTTTGAGTGTGTAACTTAACTCATACAACTACATTGATTCTACTTTTTTGACAGTTGCTTAGAACGCGTGAAACGCGTAGACGCTTGGTGTGGACCTCCAGCTTTATGATAAGACATTTAGCACAATAATATTATTTAAGTACGAGTATGTATGTATGTATGTGTTAGTATGCATTTGAGTTTTGCTTGTGTGTGTAAACTATTGCTCAATATTGGATGTTTTGAATGTTGTTTATATCAGATATTAAAGTTTTGCTGAGTTTTATTTTAAACATCAATTCCTCTGCTTAATATAATGAAAGATGTATAAACTTAAACCCTAAATGTCAGTTTGTATTTGATCATTTGATTTATATGTATAAACAATTTAATAAAACAAAACTGATACAAATTAAATTTAAATACTTGCAAACATACATACATACATACATACATATTATTAGACAAAAGTTAAAGTTTAAATTTGAATTTTAGGCATTTTACACCCTGTCTGGCAATAAATAAATACATATGTATGTATGTACATATAATGTTTCGGAAACAAGTTGATTTTGCTATATTTTATGCTGTCCGCTCTCCGTTCGGCTAAACACTTCTAAGACCTCAATTTACCGATCACAAAGCTCTTATAAAACAATTAATCAATAAAAGTTTATACAAAAGTGTATATAAAATATTAACGATTAAAACTATAAAATAAAAACTACAACACGAAAATGCAGAATAAAAAAACCATAAGAAATAGGGCCTAATGGATATAGCTTTGTACGTCGCGACGTTAAAATGAAACACAACAAAAATCATTTATAGCAAAATTATATTATTTATATTAAAAGCCTTTTGGGTTAATGTAAGAAAAAAAATTAAAATATTTTAATTAACTAACTTAAATTTATATTGAATGACCCACATACAAATAAAAAAATTAAAAAAATAGCAACAGAAACACCATCAAAAATACAAAGTTTCGTTTAACCTTGAATTGAGAATTAAGACAGACCGAAAAAATATTGTAAACTTAATATAACATAACAATACAATATTAAGTTCTTTTTGCTTTGGTTGATCACTGATTTAAAGAAATATTTTTTATATGTATGTATGTGCATGCTGAAAACAATAAGACGTGTTAAATGAAAATACAAACATAGTCCAAAGCTATTAACGACACTAAAGCCAGGTAAGGTAGAAAACGTTTTTTTTTTCTTACACATTGAAAAATCTTGAAGAATTTTATTAAGCCCTTATAAACCACAAAAAACTCATGTCTTCTGGAGGGCTACATTTGCTCTCTTTGGCACTTATCATCTCCCTTAGTCACACTTTAGAAGACGCAATTCTTTTTGAAAAAATTGATGCAATTATTTCCTTAAAATTTCTTCGCTTTTTACAAAGCACATTTTTATTGCTTAAATCACTCATACTTTTATTTGCGTGAGAGTACACAAACATATGGATTTCTATATCATTCGTATGCAACAAGTACAAGAATTGCTAGTACAAACTAATGTGTGCTCGTCTTATCTTCCCCTCACCCCGATGTCTAAAAGGTAAACAATTTTTCTAAAAGAATTGCGTTGCTAAATTGGGACTTACAAAAGCCATGATTTTTATAAGATGAGTTTTCCCTTAGCAGCAGGTTTGTATGATTTGTTTTGTTTTACTTCAAAGGCTATTTGGTTTTCCCGCTTACAAATGAACATTTATTTCTTTACTTATTCCTTAGATGAAATAAATGCTGGACTAATAAGGACTAATAATTTATAAATAAAATTAAATGTAAATCTATATTGAAAAACTTATACCACATACATTTCTTTTTTATTATAACAACCAGTTAGCAAGATGAAAAATATTCCATTCACAAATGTTGTAAAATACAATAATTTAATTTTTTCGCTTGTATGTATTTGTTTCACATTAAAAGTAAATGATTAATTTTTATTTAAGTATTTCCAGATTTACTAAATGACAATTTAAGCGTAAAGCAAGGCTTCAGTGTATTCACATCACTACCACTGCCACTAGTAATAACATGATCATTATGGTTACCCAAAGTTTACACTTAATTTAGTTGTTTTTGTTGTTATTGTTGTTGTTGTGTGACCATCGAACAGGTAAAGTTTAAGGTACTTACAAGTACGAATACTTATAAATAAATGCGAAAGCACAACAAACAATTTTACTGTGCGTTGTCGGCATTAAACGACATTTTGTTGGTGGCGATATTATTGTTTTTGTTGTGTATGTCTAGTGGATGGATGTTGTTTTTGTAAAAATTATGACTGCGTATTCAATTGGCATTTTGTTAATGTTGTTGTTGTTGTAATATTTTTGGAGAGGTCATTCTCCTTCATGTTCAGTGTACTGTTACAAGTTTGTTACCCTTCTTAACAATCGATATGCATTTTTAAAAGAGTAAAACGATTTTTTAATATTTTTGTTTAATAAAAAAAAAACGCCTCGTTGTTGTAATATTTATGCATTTAGGCGGTTGATGTACGCTTTCAAGTATATACAATCTTTTTATACTCTCCACCACCATAAGTTATGAATGTGGGTATATATAAGTTTGTCATTCCGTGTGTAACACGTCTGTCTGTGTAAAACACTCTCACGTCCAAAAACACAACCAAAACAAGGAAGAGAGTATAGTCTGTCAAGCCCGACCATATAATACCCTACACCCAGTATATTTTTAAAACAGTTTTTCAGAAATGGGCTTTATATGGGAGATATAACCTATTGTGGACCTATCATCCAAAAATTAAGTGTCATGATGTCTGTGAATATAAGTATGTATTATATGTGTTAAACTTTATCTCGATATATATACTTTTAAACGATTTATGGAGCTTAAAGTGATTTTCAGGAGTGGGCCTTATATGGGAGCTACGACTAATTATGGACCGATCATAATAAAATGGTAACGTATTATTTTTATACATATGAAATATATTTGCGTTCAGTATTATTTGGATACCAACATTTTTGAGAGAGTTATGCTCTTTAAAGTGATTTTCGGAAGTGGGCCTTATATGGGAACTACTAGTAATTATGGACCGATCTGCAAACAATTTGTAGATGTGATCTAGCTTCATTTGCCACTCATTTATGATGAAATTTGTTTGGATACTTGCACAACTCAAACATTTATAATCGGTAAACTCTAATTTCAGGAGGACATTTGTATGTGGGCCAGGTGAAATAATATCACGTACGAAATTTTATCGAAATTTACTCTGCGCACAAGGTTTACATGGACAGTCAGCTAGCTAGAAAGTGATTCTGAGTCCATCGGTATACTTTAAGGTGGGCGTTGGAGCAATATTTCTGGGCGTTACAAATATCAGCACAAATCCAATATACACATAGTATAATTTACATAGTTTACAAATCTGTTACAAATATATAAATATCGATATCGGAACAACGGTCAGATCAGAAATTGTAATCCACAAATCATACTAATATCGGTTATACAGCATTATGAATTTTGTAGCTTTCAGTTAATATTTGGCTATAGCTCCCAAATTAAGTCCACAACTCTTGTAAATAACGTTATTGAGATGAATTTCTACTATGCCATATATCTCTTGTAAATAAAGTTATTGAGATCAAATACAACCAAAAGAAGCCTCACCTTATATTCTTACCCTTTTTAATACTCTGTTTCTTAACTCGTGGTGAATATGGAAAACTGTTTTTTTTTGATTTTATAATTGTTAAATTACTCAAGATTGTCATGAATATCAGATAAACCTTGTAAATTATGATGAGAATTGGTAGTTACATTAATTATAAATGGTCAAAAATAGATAAAATTTCAAAACATTTGAAATAAATTATGTATGTTGTTCGTAAAAATATATGAAATGCTAAGCTATTATTAGTATTAAAAAAACACTGAATAAGAATATTCTAGTCCTATAACCAGTGAGTTTTTTTATTTCTCATTTCTCATAGTTAGCCTCCATCTAAGATTTAAGATTCGGCACAGCCGAATATAGCACTCTAACTTGTTTACCTTAATATGTATGAGGTAATATATATGTATATATATATATGTATGTACATGTATCAGTGTATGTATGTGTCTTATTTTGGGGTGTTGCTTTTTTGTTGTCGTATTATTTCTTAATTTTGTTAATATAATTAATATATCTGTTGGAGTTCAAGAAGAATATTTTTTGAGGGTCATTGAGAAAATAAAAAATTAAAGTTAAAGTTTCCATACAATATTATTAAGGCTTTTTATAATATGTACTTTTAAAATATTTGGTTGAATTATAAACTCAAAAGGTGTTTACGTGACGGTTTTACAATAATAGAAATTTACTAAATATGTGTTGGTTTGTTTAATGAGCTATAGTGAAGGAAGTTTATTTAAATATGAATATTTCATAATAAGTGGCCCTTAATGTTGATATCAACTATGAAACTAATGAAATAATGCGCACTTATAAGCCTGTAATTTTGTTGATAATGACCCGATTTTTTACTAGATTTGGAAAGAAGAAACTGAGATGTTTCGAATGATATATAATTTAGCTAAGAAAACTTGAGAAATTTTGGTGTTATTGTCGAGCAATAAAACAATATGCTATAACACAGCGCAAAGTTACAAAAACCGTTTTTTTAACCCTAAAACCGGATTTTGGAGGTGTCCGGTATATTTCACTATTGGAATTTTGTTTTACTCGACAAGCCCTACAAGAAAAATATGTCGCACCGTGTAATATATTGACTAAATAAACCGTTGGTTTAAGCGTTAAAACAGTGGTGTGCATCAAAATGGTCGGTCATAGGTGTTGATTAAATTCAATTTTTTTCAATTAAGTTTTTAAATATGAGACCAGGAGAAAACTTGTTTAAGTGACATGTGTTGGAAACTTCATGGCTAATAATTCTTTCTTACATTGTTTTGTTGTAATATTTATGGCCTTCTCGTAACATTACTTCAAAATCAGATTTTCTGTAAAATTATGATTTTTCGATTATTTGAGCGGGCTTGCGGCACGTCTTAACCCCAACCTATTGACCTGAAATTTTTTCATTATAATTTTTTTTAGTAAAAGTCACCAAACTGGGGGGGGGGGTGAGAGTGGAAAAAATAAATAAAAAAAATAAGGGCCACCCTAATGTACATACATATTTGTTATACTCTTCATTCTGCTTATGCAATTGTTTGCTATTTCGTAACGGCAAAACATATAGATATGTATGTATGTATATCCTTCAAGTAGAATTTTGTGAACGATTATGGCCTATAGATTACTTTGTTATGATGAAATCAAATTAAGAAATTAATTTGATTATCTGAATATGAATATATGTAGCAATAACAAAAAGAATGTACCTATGTAAACTTTGTTTTAACTCACGACATGTAAAAGAAATGTTATCAATTCTCAAAATTTATTTCTTAATAATGGCGAGTTAAATATATTATGTTTACAAGTAGATCTTATATAATGAATATTGCTGATGCCGGCCGCCCTTGGTAGGGTAGACAATGCATTCCAATTTGCCAATTGTCTAAAATTACTTTATGGTAGTATTCTTTGAAGTATGTATTACATTAAAATAAACTCAAGTCAAATAAAATTTCTCTAACATTAAAATATTAAAAAAAAGTTCAACAATTTTTCATAAAGAAAAAACAAAAAACTCTAAACAATAAAATTTAAATTTATTTTCATTTTCACGTAATTTTTTTCTGTTGCCATAAGTTCTATTTTACTTTCTACATTTACGTCAATGTTTAAAATAAATGGCGGGGAGATTCTAAATAAAAGCAGAAAAAAGAGAACAAACAAAATAAAACTTGAACCTACCACAATCTATTTTTTATTTGGGAACGAATGATGCCAACAAATTTTAGAACAAAAGTACTATGAGTACAACCAACACAAACACACAAATAGACAGTCAGACCACACTACTCGTGCTTTAAAGAGAAAGAGAACATTTCAAATGAAAAGAGTTTTTCTTTCATTTTGTTTCTAACAAAAGTCAAAGAATATTGTTGGTAAAATGTTAAATTTCGTTTAGAACTCTTTATTATAGAATTTGTTATAGGGATAAAAATATTTGAATTTTTCACTATTCATTTGTTTTGAACTTAAAATTATAGTTTAGAATGCAAATTTAAATCTAAATCTATGAATAAATTCAAAAAATATTTGAGTCTAAAATCTTAATTAATAATTACAATTCATTTCGGTGTAATCTTTATTCCTACAAAGATTGTATTTCAACACAACGGTGCCACTTTTCATTGAAGCACCGAACCCAAATTTCCCGATAGCATATTTTTTGTGGAGCTACATTAAACATAGAGTCTACAGTGAGCAAACTGAATCGATTACAGCCTTAAAGCACAAAATCTGTTAGCTGATTAACAATTTTTTATTTATAATTATATAATTATTTATATTAGCCCTTCACAGTGCAACAGAAAGTTTTTGTTTTATTATGTTTTATAAAACAATGTTTTTTAAGCTCCCTTTAGACGGTATGTATTTTACAGTGTGCTTGTCAAAAGCAAAAAAAAAAATGCTTCTGCAAATGTCAGCCTGCATTTACAGTGTAATATTTTCAATGAGATCATGTTCTATTTTCATCTGACAAAGCACCTGCAACCAGCTGTTTTGCAAGTTAATTCTTTATGACGCCAAGAACATAGTGTTTGTAATTCAGCAAATTTATATTTAAAAAAAATTTGTATTAAACAAAAAAATAAATTTGTATTAAAATATTTATTGAAAAAACGTTAATTTGTATTTAATTTAAATACAAAAATTTTTGGCTCCATATGGTACATTGCTTAATTTTTTTTATTTTTATATTTTATAAAAGCTATTATTACAATAATGCTGCAAGTAACAATTATTTAATTTTTTAATCCATCTTTTGAAACTATATTTGCAAGAACACAAAACTCCCGCGAAAATATTCACAACGAAAACAGCTGTTGTCTTCTATTGTAGATTATGTCACATGAAACGAAAAACCGACGTGTGAAAGCAAAAATTATAAACTGCCTGTAAATTGCCAATTTTGACAGACATGCACAATTACATACATACATATGTATATATCGTACAACTGACAAGTACTCTGCAAATTTTTTTTTAATAATACACCCAGAGATAAAAAATATATGTATATGTGAAATAGATATACATAAATATAAAATCACAGCAATCATTTTACATTTATATGGTTCCGTCATCCATAATACATTCACAAGATTTCAGAAATTATATTATGTAGTATATCAATTATCAATAATATCAAAATTCAAAAAAAACTGTTTAGGAAACTGAAAATATGAAATTTACTAAGTTTTAAATATTTAAAAAACATGCAAAATTAACTTACATAGTTGTTTAATAAAACGTAAGTTTTAGATCAAAAATATAATATTTATATGCACAGTGTACTCGCGGTAACATGAACACCGTCTAACGTGAACAAGCTTTTGTTTACATTGACTACTCTGTAACGTGAACAAAGTCAGAAAGCTCTATAACGTGAACAATTTTTTTCTTTTCATTGCATATGTTTCTAAGCTTGCATACAACACTGAAATACATTAAATTCGATGTTTAAAGTTTAGGGAATCCCCTTATATAAAAAATGTTTGTATCCTCTAAATTAATTTTTTTTTTTTGGTATCAAAATTTTATTTTAAATCTTTTTTTATGCAAAGTGGTCAATCAGTCGGCATGAGTGTTAAAAAATCTAAATGTTTGGAGTTAGAAGAAAAGGCAAACATTTTAGATAGTTTGCAAAAAGGAACAAGTGTGACTAGTTTAGCAAAAAAGTATAATGTCGCTAAGTCAACAATATGCAGCATTAAAAAGAAAAAAGAAGCAATTTCAAAATGTGTAAACCTCACATACCAGAGATTGGGAAATAGAAAACCTTAAAATCATCAGAATTTCCAGTTATGGAAAAAACTCTTTACCGTTGGTTCATCGGAATGCGTGAAAGAATTGGCTTGTAAGTGGGCTAATGCTAAAAGAAAAAGCTAAGGAATTACATTCCCAATTTAAAAAAAAAACGAGGGCGGGCTAAATGCTAGTGACGGATGGCTTCAGAGATTTAAGAAAAGGTACGGCGTTAGACTTTTTAAAGTAACAGGATAGAAACTTTCATCGCAGCCTGAATTGGTGGATCCATTTAAGCTAAAACTGATACAAAAAATTGAAGAAACTGAGTTATGCAATGACCAACTCTATAATACTGATGAGTCTGGTTTATGTTCCTATGTAATTTTATTTCAATGGATATTTTCTCGTGATCTCTATTTGTTTTGTAATGAATTTTAATTAATAATTTTATTATTTAGTTCGTTTATTTGACCTTTTTTTAATATTTAATAGTTTCTTTTTACAAGCAATTAGGCCATTTTAATTTTATATAAAAATATTTGATTTATTTCTATATATTTATATCCAATATTTCGCTATCACAATGGATAGCTTCTTCAGGGATAATATAAGTTTTGAATTATAATAAAATAATAATAATAATACTTCAATTATTAATACTTCAATTATTATTTTATTTTATTATAATTCAAAACTTATATTATCCCTGAAGAAGCTATCCATTGTGATAGCGAAATATTGGATATAAATATATAGAAATAAATCAAATATTTTTATATAAAATTAAAATGGCCTAATTGCTTGTAAAAAGAAACTATTTAATAATTTTATTTTTATATTTTCATAATGCAAATTATAATAAAAGAATTTCACGTTCAAGCGTGTAAACACATATATATTTTTTTCATGACATTCGCTAACGTGAACAATTTCGCTACCATGAACTCCCTTGGTTTTAATTAGTTCACGTTACCGCGAGTGCACTGTATGTAAGTATAAAATAGGTATTTGACATTAAAAAATTAAAACATTATTGACATAGTCGATTTACAATATCATTAGGACAAAAAAAATTAAAAAAACATTCATAATTAACAGAAATAAACAAATTCATTATATAATAAACTAGCGGACCCGGCGAACTTCGCCTCGCCCCAATTTTAAGCCTTCAGACAAACTTTAGAGTAATAATATAATACAAAATTTCGTACAAAAAAATCAATTTTTCGACTTTTGCGAAAAAATTTTCCAATTTTCCGCATTTTCCGCAATTTTCCATGATTTACACCAAGATCTTTCTAGTTTTCCATTAAAGAATAATTTCACACAAAATTTCGTACAAAAGAAATCAATTTTCGATTTTTCCAACTTTCCGCATTTCGCATTTTCCGCAATTTTCCATGTTTTACACTAAGAACTTTCTATTTTTTGATTTGGAATGCAATTAATGCAAAATTTCATACAAAAACTCGATTTTCGAGGTTTCCCATTTTCCGACTTTTGCGAAGAGGTTTTCCATTTTCCAATTTTCCGCGTTTCGCATTTTTCATGATTGACACTAAGAAATTTCTATTTTTTGATTTGGAAAGCCATTAAGGAATAATTTCACACAAACTTTCATACAAAAACTCGGTTTTCGATTTTTCCAATTTTCCGACTTTTGCGAAGGAATTTTCCAAAATTGTCTTCCGTAAAAACCTTCTGCTCGAAAATACGAACAACTGACAAACATTTTTACAGAAATCGGCCCAGCCGTTCTCATTTTATGAATTACTATACATTTTTTACACAATTTTTATATATGTATAGTATATATATATGTAGATGATACCTTTGGACTTTAAAAATATTGTTATTGAACTCTTTTAGTCAGGTTTACAGTTAAATAATTTGATTTCTTTCATTTTATTTTTGGTATTTTTCTTATGTGATTGCATTTGACTCATATCTGTTTGAAAAGGAGAAATGATGAGAAAACCGAAAACATCGGCAAAAATCCGCACACATTTAATGTATGACAGCCCTGTCACAGAATTTAATTCCGTTCGGAAATGGAATTAATTCCGTTTTTTGCTTCTATGGAAAAAGCAAAACGAACAATTTTTTCGGAATGAAACTTAAAAATGCTTAAAATTTAATTCCACATAGAAAATTAAAAGTGGTTTCATTCCGAAAAAATGTTTCGTTTTGCTTTTTCTATAGAAGCAAAAAAAAACGGAATTAATTTCACTTCCGAACGGAATTAAATTCTGTGACATGGCTGTTAATGTAATAATGTCTGAAGCAATAACAACAGTAACAACAAAAACATTATCTTCATACATGCACCCATGGTGGAATTATATATATGTATTAGGTGACAGCATAGCGCCAGCTGATTATTTTTTGCTTATTCATAGTGGAATTCTTGATATCATGAAAATGTCAAGAACTTGTTTACAAATAGTCAAAAGTTTATATTAAAAAGTTAAAAAATTATTTTGTATTTGAAAAAGTGAGTTTTTGTCGCCGTTTTATCTGCGTAAAATAGTTTAAAAGTGTTAAAGAACTATTTTATATTGAGTTGTTTTACTAAAAGTGTTAGTTTTTTTTATTGTTTTCTTTATTTTATGTTAGATTCTTTTGATAGTAACGGAAGTATTACACAAACAAAAATGCCTGTTGTTCTTGCCTTGTTGTAATTGTTGGAGCAATGCTGTCACCTGGTATATAATTTTACCATGCATGCACCCACTTTTTGCAATTACTGCTGGGACATCTAAAATCACATTCCGGGGTGCACGTTACGTGTATGGAGTGAACTGCACAGCAAGAGTTTAGTCTCTTCGAGAGTTGGTTTTATTAAGTGAATGAATGAATATTTATACGTAGTTCCAAAACATTGCTTTGTTTGTGTGTTAATGGAAAAGTGGTCGGAGGGTGGTCGTAGGGAAATTTAATGAGTAAATATTTCACATTAAGAGCATTTAATAACGAAAGAGTTTTTAAATGTAGGTATCTCTTAAATTCCCTTTGTATTTTTGAGATTTGTTTGGATTTTGCAAAAAGTAAAATGTATGAGTACGTATGAGCATTTTATCTCAGTATCTATCATGATGACATGGTAAATATGTGTTGTTAGGGAAGGTTTATTTTTCAAAATTCATTTCGTATTCTCACCTTAACAAGAATTAGTAAGCATGTTTGTTCATTCGACTTTATAATTTTTGTTTTGATTTTCATCTCTGTTTACAATACTCTATTTTCTCCCATTGCCAATTTTTGTAGAAACGGGAGTTCATAAGTACGAGCCATTTAGGTGGGAAATTATTCTCAGCTTTTATTTGAATTTGGAGAAACATCTCTTCTTTATGTTTTAAAATTTAAATATTTGTAGTTCAATGAATCTTTCTTTATGCCGAAAAAAGAGTGTTGTCGTTGTAATACTTGCAGTTGCGAAGAGTGTGACACATACTACATCACATACAGTCAGCGATGCCATATATATTTTGAAGAAAACTTTTTATTTTTGAAAAAAAAACTTTTTTCTTAAAAAAAAAACTTTTTTTACATAAAACTTAAATTTGTTTAAAAAAAATTAACAATGTTTATTAATCTATTATTAATACCTATTATTATTACCAATCTTAATCAATGATAATAATTGCGAAAAATTAAAACGGAATATTTCACAGCATTTCCTATCAGTGTTGTGAACATTATTCATAATTTTTGAATTTCAAAGAACTTTTTTCATAAAAAAACTTTTTGCCTCTCGAAAACCTTGCAAAAAAGTAGAAAACTTGACAAATGGCAACACTACAGTAGGTAAAGTAAAACAGAACTTAAAGGAGTGTATCCAAAATTTACTTTCATAAAAAATGTTGAATTTTTTTGTTATTATTATTTAAAATAATAATGTTTATAATTATTATTTTAATTGTCTTAAAAATAAACAAAATACCTGCTTACAAAAACGTTTACCCTTATTCACAATAGAACATTTAATATATCTTTAAGTTTAAAGAATGAATTTAGTATCGAAGTTTTGTTTTATAAACTTTTGATAAATTTTATTGTGAATCAAAAACATTTGATTTAGTTTCGCATATTAGCTATTATGTATGTATAGAAGATACATTTTTAAAAATTCATACAAAATGGAGTATGTTTGGACTAAGGTAAAACTATGTTTTTTTACATTGGCTGTTAAATTAGAGGTGCAAACATAAACCCTATAACAAAAAACTAAATTTGTTGTTATGCAAGCCATATGATTTGTGAGAGGATTACCATGTATTTCTCTAAATTGCGCCTCTTAGGTAGTTAAAGCCAATGTATTATACTACTTATGATGTTTGAATAAAAAAAAAAAAAACTGAAAAATAACCCCTTTAATAAATGTGTGAATATTTTCGAGTAAACATCGTTTTACTGCTCTGTAGATGATTTGCTGGCTAACTGGATGATGATGATGTTTGCGCTTTGTAAAAAGATTCTGCCTTTAAAGGCTGTTTGCCTGGTTGCTGCTGACTTGCTGTTTCTGTTGTCGGTGTTTGGTACTAAACAATTTTAGTTAAATTTTCGTTTTCAAACACTTGGTCGCAACACAGTGGCACACACTCCCAATAAGACTGACTGCATGAAGCAATAGACTCTGAGTAATACAACAATCCATGCAACCAACAGCTGCAGCAGCAGGCAACAAACTCAACATTTGCCAGGCTAACAAACAGGAAAGCAAGGCATTCATTCATTCAGTCTGTCAGTCTTCCATCCATCCATACAGTCATTGCTTTAACATGCAACGTGAGCGTCATCAACATCATCAGCATAGCCATCGTCATCATCATCAACAACAACAACTACAAACAGCAACATTTAGTATATTGTACTGTTGTAAAGAGTTTTTTCTTTTCATTGCTTTTTTTTTTTTGTTGTGTTTTGTTTTTAGAGTAAGAGCCATAGAAGGCAGAGTAGTGTTGGATGTGTTGCGTTCGTTGTGTTGTGAGTTGTTGGGTTGTTGCTGCATTTGTTGTTGTTGGTGCTGTATACACACAGTGCAATGACTACCCATGCTGATGATGATAATAATAATGATGATGATGATGGTTATCGAAGGTCTTTCACCCGAACTCGGTCATTGGCGTACATTTGCTTGCGAATCCAGAGCTTTTCAAAGTGTAGTGTATGCGAGTACTACGTACATACATATGTACATACAGATACATTTATACATACATATTAACATGTATGTCGCAATTTCTTAAGAAAGTTCAATTGCCTCAACAATCACATTCACTGTCGGTTTCTGATGCATTCGAGCTGTATTGCAATGTGAACACACACATTCTCATACTTACACTGCATATATGAATATTACACATATACATAGATAGAGAATAACATCAGCAGCAACAACTACATCAACTACACACTAATAATAATAATAAAAAGAAGAAAATAATAACAAAACATGAACTCTCGTACAACAAATAAATATGTATATTTTTGTTTAAAGGCACTCACATACACACGCGCACACCATGTACAGTGGGACACAACAAAATTTGTTTCTTAAGGATTGATCCGATGAACAGATGCTAAGCTTTTAAGTGTTTAGATTAAGATAAAGCTGCTCAAGTCGGTTATAAAGATTGTTTCGGAGCTTTACTACTTACTTTATTAAATAAATATACATACAGCGTATCGTAAAACTATATTGCCTATTAATTTTCAAGTGAAATTCGATTTTAATTTTTGGTTAGTTGTTTGGTAATGTCAGCTGATAAAAGTATATTGATTTTTAGAAGTTGCTTTCATTTTTTTTGTTTTTTTTTTATTTTTTCTTAATTGTTGTTGGAAGTGTGTATGTTTTTTGTTTAAATCATACGTGTTATGTATTTTTCAAATGTTTTTAGCAATAATTTCGTCCTTATTGTGCGCAGGGCAGGTAATCGTATGAAGATATATGCGTTAAAAAGGCTTTAACATTAATGCGCCTACTCAACACCAGAGGCGCTGCAATTCTGCACTAAAAACAAACATAATGCGCAATTGCAGCTTTCTTCTTTCACCACCTTTACTTCCTCAACTATCCCCTTTCCAAAGAAAGTATATATAGGCATATTAATTGCCTGAGTGTCACTTCTCTTTTACAAAAAAAAAGGCCGAATTTAACATTTCGGGAAGAAAAATTATTTTACAGCTTTACTGTTAGTGCAAATAAATTTAAAGCATTTGTGATATGTTTAATATATAAAAGTAATAAATAATTTTATAAAGTGATCTATAGTCGCGAGAGCATTTAAAATTTACCACGATTAACGACTGACTAAGAAGAACACCTTGAACCAATGTAAACAACGAAAAAATTCATATGGTTCTGGGAGCCATAAATACATACGGTCGCCTGGCAAAGTAAGTTCATTTGTTTTGGAAATTAAGAGGTTTCGCTGAGATCCATACAAATTTTGTGTGCCGGCAATATATTGTATTCTACGACGATAGCAAATGCAACATTTTTGGTTCAGACGGTGAAATCCAAATAAAACCTTAAAATGAAGTAATATAAATTTTAACTGATGATATTATGGACCACCGATAGCAAATCGTAACTCCAATTACGAAAAATGGTTCTACAAAGAAATTGTGTTATTTTTAACATTAACAGAGCCTCATAGAAATTGTGGAGGTATAAATAATTTTTTTCTCGGAAATGTTTAATTCTTCTCTTTTCGGCATACTTACCACAAATAACTTTACAACCGAGAGCAATAAGGACAAATTCTTACTAATAACAATTAGGTTATGTATACCATGTATCTTTTTAACAAAAGAAATAAAAAAATGTCTATGAAAATATAAAAAAGGCTAAAAACTCAAAAAATGAACAGGAATTAAAAAAATACTTTTATGACTTATAAATTATGATGCAAATTAATAAAATGCAACAATAAGTAAGTAAAAATTTTACTATTCTGCATAATATATATCATCAATTGCAAAAAAATCAAATCTTTTACTTGTTTTTCACAATTTTATGTATGAATGAAAAACAAATTTTTCCTAAAAATGAGTACGCAAAATAGTTTTGTGATACACTGTATATAAATAGCAATAAATGTGAAAAATTTTACTATTTATTTATAAATTTCATATAATTGTATTTTAAAAACTGTGTGTGTAACAAATCTATTAATTTGTAAAAAAGGGAAGTAATAAGAAAATTTTTTTCCGAAATTAAAAATATATTTAAATGTGTAGTACCATTCAACATACATAATTTATATTTTTCGTGATTAATTTTTTAATAAAATTCTAATACATTGTAAAGAAAATTATTTGTGCTTGATATAAATCCCTACACAGATTGTAAATCTTAAATATTCCTGATTTTTTTAAAAATATTTATGGTCGTAAGTTACATGGGAACTAAGTTCTATTATATACCGAATTTTATTTTATTTTGATACCAACAAATCTAAGAAATGTATGAGCATAAACTTAATGGGTTCTCATATTACTCACTATGATTCATATTATGTTTCAAAAGCAAGTTCTGAAAGCTTAATGAATATCGTTTAATACAAAGATTTAACATTTATTAGTCAATGCAACCCACTGTTTGATGGGACAACCAAACAAACTGCATTTTTAGTTTAACAACAACTATACACATGTGCTTCACTTTTGTTTTATAGTTTAAATTGTTGTTACTGCTGTTGTTTATTTTGTATTTTTATTGTGTTTTTTTTCGGGAATTTTTTCTTTTTTAAATACATACAAATAAACAAACATTTGTTTGTAAATATTAACAGAAACCACAAAAAATAAATGAAAAATTCTGATTAATGTGGTATTCAACTTTAGCATAATTTTGTGAATATTTTTTTTTCAACCATTTTTTAATACATTTCAAAATACGGAAAACAACTTTTTCTAATCACTGCATCTTCTTGATTAAAATAATCATGATGATTATGGATCAATCAAAATAATACGTGTAAATATTGGATTAAATTTGATTTTTTTTTTGTTTTTTAGTTTTAATTTTACTTTTACTCTTTTCGTAAACAATGAAAGCAACAAAAAATGTGTTTAAGAGAAAGAGAGTTTTTTTGTGAAATTAATTCCCAAAACAAAATTGTTTAATGGTTGAAAAGCAAAAAGGTCGTTGACCGCGTTTTTTTCGAATTTGCAGTGCATGTATTATTAATATACATATGTATGTATGTATGTACCTATACATACATAGTTGTTTCATTTTTATTATTAATTTTCATTGAAATTTTTGGTTAAAAAAGTAAAATTGTGAAAATTTAGCAGCAGTGACTTTCAAACTGTGTGATGTTAATGAAATTATTAATAAATTTATGATGGTCGATTAAAATAAAACGCGTTTAGCTATATGTATGTATGTATGTATGTATGTGAATATATACGTATACATATATGCATCTTATAAATACATTGTATGTACAAATTTAAATATGACGAAAGCAAAATGCAATGACTTCAAAACTGTATTTTGATAATAAATTTTAATTTTGTTTATACCTAGGTAATAATTTGAAAACGTTGCAATTTTATATTTGTTTGGAAATGAGTTTTTTTTACTGTTGTTGGTCTCTTACTTATTTACAAAAGTTCCAAGTAATTAAAATATTTTAAAAAATAATTGTGTACATATGTATATACTTGACTATTGATATACATACGTACATATATTCTAATGCAAATAATTTAACCATTACACCTCCCAAAATTTATTTAAAAAATAAAATTTTCTAAAATGCATACAAAATGACATACCTACATACACATGTATGTATGTATGTACGTTACACATATAATATTGATTTAGGGTCCGATAATCGTTCACAACACTAAAATGTTGTGTTGTCTCGACTACAACACAACATGCATTTTTCATACGATTAAGCTGATAAGTGTTGTGAATCATAATCGCAGTTTACAACATACAACATCAAAATATTTAGTGTTGTGAACGCTAATCGGGGCCTTATTTTAAAAATAATTCAAAAATTAGCCTTTGTAAAATATCAATTAATTAAAATTACACATTTAAAACTGATCATTGTTGCAGCCTATTTCGCATTGTGTATAACAAAAAGAGCCCCTTAAAGTCCACCAATTACTGTTTAGACTACTATACATTCTTTTTTTAAACCCTATAATGACATTTGCAACATTGACGTTTGTAACGTGTTCACGCAACTACTGTTTCTGTTGGCTGCCAATGAAATGGTCAAAACGAAAATTGTTTAAAGACCAATACCTATTTGTGTTTCGTTTGGAAGTTAAGTGATTTATGCGATTAAATAATTTCATTATCATTGAAAAAAAATCATGCAATTGGCAAAGAAAAACTTGTATGTTTCCATCCATTAACAAATTTATTTTGGTTTTGGTTATAAATATTTCCCCCAGTGCCAACTACCGACGACTGACACTGGCACCAAAAAGGTAGTTAATTTTAATTTTATGAAAAGAAATAAAAATAAATGAAAATAATTAATAACTGTATTTTTTTTTAATGAAAACGAATTTAAACAAAAAATTCACTGCACGCACTTACGGCGAAGGGCAGCACAACAGCAAGCGTGAATTTAATGAATATTGAAAAGCATTTCACTATTTTTAACACTGTTTCCAAAAAGACGGTTTATAATTGGAACAGTGGCGGAATGTTTGTTTTCATTTTAACTAATTCGATAAATATAACTTCTCCTCAGTTCGTTTAAATAACAAATTGAACTGGATTTAGAAAAAAATTCTTGTTTAATTTTTTAGATTTTTCCTTCTTACTAACACTGGTGTTTGAGAAAACCAATATGTTATGATACTTAAAAAATCCACAGTAATTTCATGTTTTATTAAAGAAAAATCCAAAAAATATTTAAAATTAATTGAATTATTCGAATAATTTAAAATTTTCAAATAAAGTAAAATGACAAGTTTAATAATATCACTAATATAAATATTAATAATTATTTTCTTTGTCTAATTCAGCACCTCATTTACCATCACATCTAGTTAGATTGTAAAAATAATGACGCTGGTTCAATTAAGAATCGGTGTATGTAGAAACCAAAGCGGTCCATTATGATTTATTATCTATTATTTTTTATGTTTTCCTATTATATTCTAGGTATTTCAATTCGATGTATTGATATCCATATACATATGTATGTATGTATGTACTCGTATATAATTTAAATAATTTGCAAACATATTTTAATTTATATATACAAATATCTGTCTGTGTATTAAGCATCTCATTATTTGTCTTGTTATGACTTTTTTTTTAAAAATTTGTAGTTAATTTTTTCTTAAAGAATCGATAAATTAATACAAATATATTTATTAAATTTATTCGACTACTCTTCATAAAATTAATCGAATTATTCGTTATTTGAAAATTATATTTTTCAAATTTTTCGATTAATTATTCGTAGGATATTGTTCGATTAATCGAATTCATTATTCGATTCGATACTCTATTGTTGATGGACGTTAAGCTTTTAACATACATTATTTAAACATTTCAATTATATTAAATTCAACTTTGATTTAAATATAAAGGTGTGTTAAAAATGTAATTCCCATACGTTTTTACATGACGCTAACAGTGTTGAGTTTTAAAAGCAATTAAATTTAAAAATAAAACATTAAATATAGTAATATTCCATCAATGGTCTGCTAATCCGGCCTTTAGTATCTCTTGTATTTGAAATACAACAGTACAGTTAGGAAACAAGTTCTCTTTTGGAATATTATTTGTAAACATTATCTTATTTAGAGAAGGTTACCAGTATTTAAACCTAATAAAAAAAATGCAATTTATTAAAAAAAAAAAAAAAACTACAACAGTAAAGCTGAAAACCCTAATTTAACCGGTTGATAACCCGAATCGTTCACCCTATTACTATTTTCTGATGTTGAGAGTATATATACATATATATATATATATATATATATAGATATATATCTATTGGACTCATATGTGTATGTGTACATACATATATTTTTGTCATTCCGTTTATAATTTCCACCATATAATTTTTCGACCCTAAAAGTATATATATTCTGAATCCTTATAGATAGCGGAGTCTATTAAGCCATCCGTCTGTCTGTCTGTTGAAATCAATTTTCTGAAGTCCCCAGATATCTTCGCGTTCCAAATATTCAATAATTCTGTCAAACATGCTTTCGAGAAGTTTGCTATTTAAAATCAGCAAAATCCGTCCATAAATAATTGAGATATGAGCAAAAATGCGAGACAACCTCTGAAAATTTCATCAAAAAAACTATCAAAGAAAGTGTATTAATATAATATATATTAATATATTATGTACATACCTATATGTATGTACATAATATAATTATGCATCCACAACAAAGGTGAAGGGTATATAAGATTCGGCATAGCCGAATATAGCACTCTTACTTGTTTTTTTAAACTATCCATTTGGCACATTTTTTTTTTTTAACAAAAGGAGCACTTATTAAAATTTACAAAATACCATTACTGATCCATATACATACATACACATGTACATATTTATGTGTAGTTAGAAAATCTTCTATAAACAAGGGAGTTTGAGCTGAAACTCTTCGTTTCCCTAATTTATATATAAACGAGGGATCAAATTTTAATAAAAAAGACGGAGAGTATTATTATTATGTTTTTGCTGCTCCAAAACTCCACAATAAAATGCGAATAAAACAAAGAATGCTTATGTTTTTTTGCTTTACAGTTAAACGTTCAAGTTTTGCTTTCAATTATTTTACACATACTGCTTGAAAAAATTCTCAAAAATTGATAGCTCTGACGTAGGCTGAACGTAAATTTAAAGAAATTTATTTTCAAAATGTCGTCAAGAAAACACATACATACACAAAAAACAAATTTATTTTTTTGTTTTTTATTCGCCAGAATGTTTATAAAGAAAAACCAAACAATTTGTTTATTAAAATTGCAATCAGCTGTTTTCTTGACTGTACCTTGAAACACACAATTGGAACGAGAATTTGAAATTAAACTCGTATCAATTTTTAAAAGTTAAAGTATATTAGTGAAAAATGTGAGAGTATTCAAATTTGAAAGACAAAAATTGATCGTGTAACCCCCAAGTTAAGTATAAATTATAATTTCAAAAGCAGAAAAAAGTTTTTATACTTATTTTTTATTTTATTTTCTTTTCTATTTCATTTATAGTTTGTTTTAGTTTTTGTTTTCGATTTTATTTGCTCTACAAAAAAAAAAAAACAAGTAAGAAAGTCAAGCCTGACCATATAATACCCTACACCCAGTATATATATAAAACAGCTTTTCAGAAATGTGCGCTATATGGAAGATATGACCTATTATGGACCGATCATCCATAAAGTTAGTGTCACGATTTCAGTGAATATAAATATTGTGTATGTTAAACTTTATCTCGACATAAATACTTTTAAATGATTAATGGAGTTTAAAGTTGATTACGGGGAGGGTCTTATATGGGAGTTTCGACTAATTATGGACCGATCATTATAAAATTAGGTGCCATCATTTCTGTATATTATTTGTGTCGAATTTTATTTTATTACCAACATTCTTAAGAAATTTGTGATAGTTAAAGTGATTTTTGGAAGTGGGCCATTTATGGGAGCTACGACTAATTTTGGACCGATGTGCACAAAATTTGTAGATGTGATTTGGCTTCATTTACCACTCATTTGTGATGAAATTTGTTTGGTTCCTTACATAATTGAAACATTTATGATCGGTAAACCCCAATTTCGGGAGGACTTTTGTATGGAGGCCAGGTGAAATAATGGAGCGATTTTCACCAGTTTCAATCCCATCCGTCGTTGGGCCGAAAAAAAATTACTAACCTAATTTTATTAAAATATCTTCAAAATTGCGACCTTTACTCTGCGCACAAGCTTTACATGGACAGCCAGCTAGACGGACGGACGGACATCTTTAAATCGACTCAGAAAGTGATTCCCCACTATGGTGGTGTAGGGTATAAAAACAACTATTACTCTTTTATACATACTTTGTTGTGTATTTGTTGTCTATTAAATATTTTTGTTTTTTTTTTTTTTGATCTTGACGGTATTTTTTTGCTGTGTTTAATTCGTGTATGCCTTTAATAGTTTTAGTATTTGTTATTGTGATTTTTGTTGTTGTTGTATGTGTGTCTGTTTCTCTGTCCGTCTGTCTATTTTATTTATTTATGTTTTCTTTTTCTGTTTTTGTCTCGATCGCATTCATTCGCCTTTCAATGAGTCAATCCTTGAAATTTTAACTTCCTGATACGCATCATATGAGTTGAATTAGTAGTGTTAGTAGTAGGTACATAGGTATTTATGAATGTATATACAAGTTGTTGCAGTTGTAGTAGTTGTTTCTCTATTTGAACAAAACAATACTAGCAACAACAACAATAATAATAACAATTGCTGCTAAATATTAGCAAAAACACCAACAACAATTGCAATATTAATAATACCACAACTGTAAATGTCTACAACTCATCGTAAATATTAACATTCTCACATTCACTTGCACACATACATACATACATGCATAAATATATTATTAAGTAAACTATACATACATATATATGTACATACATACAAACTTGGTTAGATACAATATACTGGCTTTTATTTGTTAGTCAAATGTTTTTTTTTTTTGAAGGTTACGTATTTAATTTTTTTCGCTATTCGGTTTTATATTTAAAACAAAAACTCACAACTTACAGTTTCATTCTTTAATAATAAAAAAAACTGTATAAATAATATGTGATAAAAAGCCCAATTAGATTTATCTTTGGCCACTCAAATTATACTAAAGTTATAAACTTGTTCGTACAAAAGCGTTGACGTTTTTGAAATATAATTTTTAACTAGAGTTAATAACATTAACCAGTTAAAAGAGAACTTTAATTCAAGACAAATATTACAGAGACCTTAATGATAACTATAAGCCCTTAATGGAACTAACTCTGTTCAGGAAATATTTTAATACATATTTTAAAAACATTATGTCATAATTGCACATCTTAGAACATTCTACTCTAATACAATATACTCTAATACAAAATACGAAAATATATGAAACAATTTCATTTTCACAATATATAATATAATAATAATATTCATAGTGATATAATTATTTCCAAATAGATATTTTTGGGTCAAATGCTTGTGACATATAAAAACCTTAAAGGTTAAAATCCTTTTGGGAATAAAAAGCATTGATCACTTTTCATCAATCGGTTCAATACGAATATTCTTTATTACCATTTCTAATTTTGTATATTTTTTCTCTAATATCGATGTCCGTCTGTTGAAATTCACTTGGCATTAATGACACATCAATATATCAGGTATCCTGATCAGATCATGATCAGTAATCATCCTGTATGAAGTTAGTTTAAATTTTATTTAAATCAATTTATAATTATTATTTGAAGACAAAATAAATAGATCAAAACTTTCCTTTGATTAGATTTAATTTACAAAATATCAAAGCATGACCTGCTTTAAAAAAAATCCTTAACATACATATGTACTATATATAGAAATAAAAATAAACTAAAAACTAGAATAGCTGAGCACAAATCTGATCAAAAATATAGAGATACATACATATATCATTACAAAAAAACAGCATTACGTCACATTCTGCAAATTTGAATCACTATCCCGACATATTAGTTTTGAAAACAGAAATTAATTATAAATGTCGTTATATGTTAGAAAATCTCAGAATTAATTTTAAAGCAGATGCAGATAATGTTGCTCAAATTTATAGACACTTAATTTATAAAAAACGGAAAAGGAAACTGAATTATTTTTTCATATTTTTGTTATTGTAATATTTAAATTTTTTATTTATTCTGACCATTACTGTTATACTGAAAAATATTTTTATTGTTATTTTCAAAAATTTTATAAATTTGTTTATAAATTTTATTTTCCTGAAGATACTACACATTGTAGTATCGAAATATTGGAATAAATAAGATATAAATACAAGAAATTGTGACCTTAAGCTTGAAGAAAATATAATTTTTAATAAAGATAAAAACAATTAGTCGAACAATTAGTTTAATTAGTTTATATAGAAATATTTTTTCTCAAAATTCGCAAAAACTATATTACACTACAAGGTTAACACATTCAGATGATTTCTATACACATTTCATTTTAAACAATATAAATAATGTACCACAAAAACTTTGATATTTTCACATAATCTACCTTCTTCTGATCGAGAGAGTAAAGAAAGGGCTTTGAAGGTCTCGCTGATTGTAAAACTTGAAATATTTTATGGTAAGTCACATTTTCGGTCAATGAAATATTTGCTCTTCTGATTCTTAAGTTTAAGCTCAAAATATTTTTCATATTCGAATCGGTTTACTTTTATACTCAGCTGACATTGTTACAATCAGGGTTACAATATCTTTCATCTGGCATTTTTGGCCCATCATTATAATTTGTATATCAACTTTTTCTATTGGATTAGTAGTTATGGAGAAATCATTTGGAATCATTTATTTTGCCATTGGCAAAATTAGGAAAATGCACAAAATTTCTTCGATTAAACAACATGTATGTATGTACATACATATTTTATAAGAGTATAAGAATCATTATTTAATTACCCAAGTTATATGAACTACTAATTGAGATGAAAAGGCTCAACATTTATAGAAATAATTAAAATAGTTTTATATTGTTTTGATAGTCCTAACTTTAAATTGAAAGAAATTCTAAGAAAATCAAAATTAATTAACCTCAAATAGAAAAAATGAAAATAAATTTTATATTTACAAATAAATGTTTCTATAAAAAGACGTGCACATACTCGTACACATTGTTACAAAATGTGCGTTTGTTTATCAATCATCGTCATTTAAAATAAGGAACTTGAAATTTAATTTTGCTTTAATGAAAAAACAACAACAAAAACACTTTCGACATACATACAGACAAACAAACCCACACAATACAATGCAAACAAAATATAAATGCACATGCACACATACTACATACATACATGCTACTAAAATGTTGCCGTGTATCCCAAGTGCGAACTTGAGTGAATGTAAATATTTTTTTAATTTATTTTATTTTACTCAATGAAATGAAAAACAAATTTTTTGTTTTTATTAGAAACAATACATATTTGAAATAAAAACAAGTAAGAAAGTATAGACGGTCAAGTCCGACCATATTATACCCTACACCCATTTTATGTGTAAAGACAGTTTTCCAGAAATGGACGCTATATGGGAGCTATGACCTATTTGGACCGATCATTCAAAAATTTGGTAGCATGACTTCTGTGCATATACATACATAAATATTGTTTATGTTAAATTTTATTTCGATATAAAAATTTTTAAAAGATTTGTACTTGTTAAAGTGATTTTTAAAAGTGACTAATATGGGAGCGTTGACTAATTATGGACCGACTGTTATAAAACTATTTGTGTTGAATTTTATTTGAAAACCAAAATTTTTAAGAAAGTTATGGTCGTAAAAGTAATTTTCGGGAGTGGCTCTTTTATGAGAGCTATGACTAATTATGGACCGATCAGCAAATTGGGCAAATATTATTGGGTACCAACATTTTTAAACGAGTTATGTTCTTTAGAGTGATTTGACGATATATACAAAATTTTTTGATATGATTAGGCTTTATGTAAAACTTATTTGTGGTGAAATTTGTTTGGATACGTGCATAAATAAATCAATCATTTATGAGCGATACACTCCCATTTCGGGAGGACATTTATATGGGGACTAGGTGAAATAAGGAACCGATTTCGACCAATTTTAATTCCAAACGTCCTTGGGCTGAATAAATATCATGTACCTAATTTTATCGAAAAATCTTCAAAGTTGTAAACAAGCAAGTTAACAAGCTTTACATGGACGGCCAACCAGCCAGACTGACGGACGGACGAACATCGTTGAATAGACTCAGGAAGGAAGATTCTGACTCGAAAGGTATACTTTAAGATGGATATTGGTCTAATATATATGGGCGTTACAAACATCAGCACAAATCCCACTATTGTGGTGTGGGGTACAAATATACAAATTTTGCAGTATTCTCGCTCTAGAGTAGGCATATGTAGGTGCGTTATTTTTAATAAATGTATGCATAGCTGCCTGACTTTCTTTTTAACGACGTTTTTTTTTTAATACCAAAGTGGTGATTTAACGATTTCTCCTTTAAAAGTGACAATTTTCTAAATTATTAAACTATTGATTGCATTATTAGTTTTTTATACCCTTTGCCACCATAGTAGAGAGATTATATTGGATTTGTGCTGATGTTTAAAGTATACCTATCAGCTCATAATCGCTTCCTGAGCCGATTTAACGATATCCATTCGCCCGTCTGGCTGGCTGTCCATGTAAAACTTGTGCGCAGAGTACAGTTCGCAATTTAGAAGATATTTCCTAAAAAATTCCATAAAACTAAATGCTAGTGATGTTTATGAAATTATAGATAATAGTATTATTTTATATATTAAGTTGTGCAATCAAATTTTAAAAAAGTTCGATTTTGAAAACAATATAAAGAGTTTAAGTATTAAATCATCACGACGGAAATTCCTCATTTTTTTTTGGTAGTCATGAAAAGCATGTCTAATTTATGCTCTTAATTCTGTGAATTAAAATTTTTAGATTTCAAATCACTGTTTGCACAGTTTAAAATAATTTATTTAAATTTTAGAAAACAATTGCTGAAATTTGGACAAAGAAACTTAATAGCAGCTTTTCGACGCAAACGTCGAAAGAATTTTCAAGCCAAAAAAATTTAAATAAAACATACGGAATTCTTTGAAAATAATTATATTGAAGGAATTCTGTAATCATAATTTTATATGTTGAATTCAGATACATACACATATTTGTTTTTTGATATATGTATGTATTGTACAAATGACTATATGAATTTGAATTTTTATGTTTTCGTTCAAATACAAATTGTAAATTACTTTTGGCTTTTTTCTAAGTTTCCAAAAATTTTTTGACGCTTTTTAAAATTTGATTAATTTTGGAATTTTAACGATTTTTTCCAAAACTCAAATGGCAGCCCTGAAGGTATGTATGTGTAGAAACTAATACATTTATATGTAAAAGTATAGCGTGAAGATCGTCATAACAAAAAAAAAACATAGTTTTGCTTAAAACAGCATTCTTTAAATATGGTTTATCCAAATATGGAAAATGTAAATCAGATATACATACATAGCATGCATATATAAATAAAATATTTATTGTTAAAAAATCGCATATTTTTAGTTATAACCCAGCAAGCCATATGAGTCCGAAAAGAGTCTTTTCTGATACCTTTTTCGGAGCGTTAACGCTCTTTATGAGCCCAAAAAACAATCATAATTGCTCCGAAAACCTTCAGAAAAGAGGGTCATTACGTTCGAAAATGGTCCGTCAGAAAGAGCTCTTAGATAATGTCAGAAAAGAGTCTTTTATGAGGGTTTTTTGGGCTCTTAAAAACCTCTTAGATAATGTCAGAAAAGAATCTTTTATGAGGGTTTTTTGGGCTCTAAAAGAGCTCTTAGATAATGTCAAAAAAGAGTCTTTTATGAAGTTTTTTTGGGCTCTGTGTAATCTTGTTTTGATCATTCTTGTGTGGTACAGCTATGTTTTTTTTAAATCAAAGCACAAATAACAGGACAATACATAATTAAGTGGAATTTATGAGTCATACTGCGTGCCGACACAGGACAGTAACAAGCAAATTTTTCTTTCGCTCCGAAAATGCTCTTTAGTTGGACTCTTTTCTGACTCCTTTTTTCGGAGCGCTCCAAAAATGCTCTTTTGTTGGACTCTTTTCTGACTCCTTTTTCGGAGCGCTCCTAGAATGGTATACATATTTACCAGATATTTAAATTTATTTTGTGCCAGTAGTTTTTTTCTCCAAAGCGACAGCTCTTCACTTATTCTACCTTTTAAAACAAAACTTTCCTATAAATGCAAAACGCGTATATGCATGTGTGCAAGTGTGCAAGTGTGCCTAAAATAAACTGTTTATTTTGTAAAAGCTTTTGCAGCCATGACAGTGTGAGAAGGTCATCATAAATGCATACATACAAACGAATGAGTACATTGTTGTGTTCAAATGTGTGATTTTAAATGCTCTTTTTTAATGTTTTTGATTAGACAGACAAAAACTTACGGACTTACACATGGTTACTATTTTTGCCATAACAACAAAAAGAAAAAAAAAACAATAAAACAAATACGTTGTTTTTACGACTGTATGACTTTGTTTTCATTTCGCGATCTAGGTATATATTACTCACAGTGTTGCCAATTTTTTTTCGCAATTTCCCGTCAAATTGGGGTTTAAAAATCGCCAGAAATCTCTAAATAATTTTTTTTACAAAACCGTCAAATAAATAATTATAAAAATTTGAATTTACGTTAAATAAAATAGCTGGTAAAATAAATTGTAAATTAATTACACATATGTACTTTTTATTCAATTGTTTTTAATCATTTACAAACAAAATTAGGTATTTTCAAAAATATAGTGCAAGTCTTCAGCATTTTGTGTATAAGTGGGCATTGTACCTACTTCGCTTAGGACAGATTTTGGAAATTCATAATCAAAACAACATTTATTCTCAAGTTTGAGACCGTATCTGTAATTAAAATTGAATTCGTTTAAAAAAATTACATTGCAAAAATGTATTAAATCAATATTCAAAAATTTTTTTGAATAAAAATAAGAAACCACAAAATTTAATAAATTGCTTCCCAGTAAAAAAAAATCGTGTGTTTTGAAGCACTTAAGAGAAAAAGCGCATAATCGAGCGCTTTAATAAAAGCGTTCTTTTGAAGCAGTAAATGCTTACGAATAAAGTATACAAGAAAGATGCTTTTTTAGTGCTAACAACGAAGAAGGTTTTAAAGCGAAAACCAAAATGAAATTATAACCTACAGATTTACATACGTATGACAACGGAAGTCAATTACAAAACGAATATCGCGCTTCTCAGTTACTATGAATTTTTCTTAAGCAAAAACATTCAGATAGAATTAAAAAACACTTTAGGAAAGTGCTTTATTTGCATGTTTGATTATGCTAAAAGAAGCGCTTATTGTCAGCAGAAAGTAGTCCTCCAAACCGGGAACACTTCATACAAAAATCATGCATCCCATTACTGGGTTTTTTTATTTATTTAGCTTTTTAAGAATTCTTAAAATATTTTAATAAAAAATGTATATAAATTTAAATGTTTGCGTTAAAAGTAAATTTACCTTACTCGAAGCACATCATTGACTGTACTGGTATTAGCCTGTTTCGTAGTTTGGTTTTAACTAGGGTGAGTTACTAGTTAAGTTATACCATATAATTCAACCTTGGAAAAAAACGCTAAAAACGAGTAAAAAACTCCAGATTTCCCGCTAACCGCTAAAAAGCATTTTTCCCCGCAATTGGCATTACAAAAACGTGAGATTTGATGGGAAAAACGTCAAATTGGCAACAATGATTACTCACAAGTTTCCTTTTATTTTTAAAGTAAATAATATACAGTGAACGACAAAGTGAAACACATACAGCTGCGTGCAACTAGTTAAGGACAGTAGTATTCAATATTTAAATCGTTATATTAAAGGTAATATTTACTAAATAAAACGCTGAAATTTAACACTTTTCTTTTTTTCTTTGATGCACTGATTGTGCGCGAGTCAAAAAAAAATCCGCATAAACCAGCAAATGAGATTCGGACAGTTTAAATATATGTAATTGAATAATTCATTAAACATTTATTGTTGGGAAATAAGCTAGTTCCTTTGCGCACTTCAATGGTTGCTTTGATCAGATCATTAGAAAACCTTTCTAAAAGGATTTAAAAAAGCTCAAGATATTATAGAAATAAAACTATAGATCGGACAAGAATTACAAACACTCAAGGTTTATTTATAAGTAAACACACATGTTTACAACACACCAACAATAAACAGGGATTTAATATTTTTTTACATGTCCCATTATATACAATTGGTTGACACTTTTCATATTTTTTATGTAGTTTTGAAATGAGTAAAAAAGAAAGAACAAAAAAAAAAAATAATAGCAGTGTTAATGATATAGAGCTCTTGGTAATGTAAATTTTGTAATCCCATAAATAATTTTAGACGATTTGGTTGAAGATAATCTATAGGTTTTTAATGAACACGAAAAATTTTTTCGATACGAGTATATTGTTATGAATTTTTATTTCAATTTAAATTTAACGGCCGGTATCAACATACAGCATGTTATCAATATACAACATGTTTATCAACCTACGACATGTTTATCAACATTGTAAATGACAGAGTGTTTATTAAAATTGTTCTTGTGTACATTTAAATAAAAAAAGACTCATTATATCTTCCTTAAACTACTTGGCGCTTTTATTTTGCAATTAAAAGGAATCCGGTTTATTTAAATTTCATAATTGTAATATGGTTGGCCTCAATCATATATTGTTGTGGTAAAATCATTACATTAACGTATGACCCTCATATGATTATGACCCGCATTATGATTATATTAATTATAACAAAATATTCTATTATGATTAGTAGGATCATATTATAATAATTTATGATGTTACGCATTAGTAATATTATGGTCATGTATAATTGGACTTCAGCTACAAAATTCGATCATAATAAGCCCCATTTCTAATATTATCATCGCAACCATGTTGTTTAGTTTAAAGTAATGGAATGAAGGTGTAGTCCAAAATATTCACAATAATTTCTAAGTTTCGTAATTTTTATACTTTTTTGAAAATTTTTTCTCAGCGACTGTTTTCTTCAAACGTTAATAAAAAAGAATACAGACAAATGACGGATACAAATTTTTAAAACAAATAGAAAAGGGTTCTCAAATAACCGATTTGGAGATCATTAAATTTAAAATAAAAATTTAACGCTTTAATATTTTTAATTTAATTAAAAATTTTTCTATAATGAGGAGAATGTATTTTAATATTAATTACCAAATAAATTGGAAGCTAAAATAATACCTATAATGTATTAGTATAAATTTTTTTAAATAGAGAAACATTTAATATGCTAAATTATTATAAAAGTATTTATTTTATTATTCTTATATTTCTTTAATTCAATCCTTAAATGTTAATAAAAATGTAATAAAAATTAAATAAATTCCACATTAATCTCATTCTTAATATTTAAATCTAACAACGAATTGTAATATGGCCACTCTAATACAGCCTAGGCAATTAAATGAGACAAACCCTCTTTGCTTTACGCATTATACTCACATTTGTAACAACAATGATCATACAAAATAATTAACAACAACAGTATGGAGTATGTATGTATGTATGTATATTGTAACGTCATTTTCTTTATATTATTAATATTTCTATTTTTATTGTACATATATATGTACAATGTACATAGTATGGATGTATGTACATACATACATACTCGTATGTACGTTCTACATACTAAATGAATTTTGTTGTTGATGGTGTTTTGTTTAAAAGATTTTATTTTCATTGTTAATTTGTGATTTTTTACAACATTCATTTAGTATGATTTGTTATTTTCTTTGCAAAAGCTTTTGTTTTTTGCTGTTTTCTTTCTCTACATACATACATATATGAGAAATGTATTAGAGGAGTAGTGTAGAGCTTTCCGTTGTACGAGTATTGCTGAGTGAGTGTTAATGTGTATGTTTCGTTTAAGCTACTTTATTTGATTGTTGTTGATTTTGAAAATAAATGCAATTTGTTTAAGGAAATAAAACAACGTTGTTGATTTTTCTTTGTAGTTGTTGTTGTGTTCTGTGTTGAAAAGAAAAACAATTGATTTAATAGGATTGTTTAAATGGAATTTGTATAAAATGCAACCGGTTTGATTTATTTCATTACTTCTTTGTAATCGGTTATTAATTTTCAAACTATACTACATATATAGCTGTACATCATGGAGGAGTTTGCCAAAAATTAATTTTTTAATTGCATTAAATTTTACAGAAAATTATTACACATGCGATTGTGATTGACCTTCAGAATGAAAAAATAAATAATAAATATTTTATTTGTCGTGTGATTTTTGTTTTGATTTTCTGCATCTTTGCTCTCTCAATTCAAAATTTACACAGTGGTACTTGAATTGAGATTATAAAATATTTAAGAAAAATTAGAGGAACTTATCTACGGTGGTCATGTGCAATATTTTAAAACATTTACATACATATATTTATATTCTTACTGAGATAAAATATTTGAAATTGAGTTTAAGACAAGAATTAAATGTTGTAATTTTTTTTTTGAAATTTTCTGATTCATATTTTTATTATTTTGATTTATCAAAGTGTTTCAATAATTGATTAGCCAGAAATAAAACTTATTTAAAAGAAATACACAGGAACATTTTTTAAAAAAGGTTTTATGATTCTAAAATAATTCTCTAGAGTTTTATAGGTACTGGCTATCTAGAACTATTTACACATTGGTTCTAATCCAGTTCTAAAAACCATTTTACACAAAGAAGTTTTATTCATTAGATAAGTATTATTTCACTTTAATTTAATTATATTAAAGATTTTTTATGTCTTAGTTTGTTTATCGTTCATACTTTGTATTTTTGCACTGTGATTTCATTGTCATTTATGTCTCTAAATATATATACATACTACATACATATAGTACGTACGAATATTCTACAGACATGTACAAAATTTTTCAAATTTATTTACGCACAGTTATTGAAAGAATGCAGGTACTTAAATTTATATTTACATTACACTCACTCATCTACTCGAAAATTCCGGAAATTTTTAACATTAAGTATTGTAAAAAGAAAACAGATCACAACAAGGAAATTGTGTGAGCTTAGAGTTGAGAATTCAGGGAAAATTGTATGTATGAGGAATATTTCAATTGAAATGTATACAAGATGTTTTAAATATTATTTTGCCTCCATAGTTTAAAGTGAACAATTAACAAATATTTATAATATTATAAAATAATAATATATGTACATATATTAATTTTCCCTTATTATTTCATAATTTAAGATATTTTGCTACTTTCATACGTTATTTGATTATTCACGAAGAGATCACCTTTAAGAAAAACGTCGCCGAAAAAATTAAATAAATGTTTACTGAAAAATTTCAAAAATTACAATAGATAATTGTAAGTGTATGTAGGTAGAATGGATTTCTTATTTTATAAAAATATATAAAAAAACTCAAATATTTAAAAATTGTTTATAATATAAACAAATATCAAAATATCAAAATAAGCATTTGAGGGTTGTTTAACCCTTTATTTTCACAGTTTCTCTAAACGAGGCGTATGAAAATTATTAATTTGAAAAATTAAATAATAAACATACGTATCCACAAAACAGGATAACATAACCCAATAAACAATGATTTAAACAAATGAACTTTTTGCAACCTTTTCTTAATTATATATATAATTTTATTAAAAAAAAACATATTCATTGAAATAAATATAAAAATGCATAAATAAAACGTTTGATGTTTCTCAAATCGTAAAAATCTTGTTTTCATTGAACTTTGAAATTTGTTTCCAAAAATTAAAAAAAAAATGGACCAATAATAAATTTGGTAAACATTTTCATTTAAAAGTTATCAAATATATGTAGTTTTTAATAAAAAAAAAACAATAAAAAATTCAAAATACTATTGATGTCTTACTGCTTTTGGTTTAAGAAAGTCATAATTTTCCAAAAACATTTCAAATAAAGTGTATAGAAATTAAATATGTTTTCATGTAAATATTTGTGTACGTAGTTTTTATATGTATATTTATACATATTTATTATTTTCTACTGTAACAATTCTAATTTACTAATATACATCTCTTTCATTTCTTTTTGATCCAATTTCAGAAAACATGACTTAATTCGATGCATGATCATTCAAATAGATATAAATGCGTCCCCAAAGACAACGTGTGGGATTTGTTGATATTAAGGCCAATAAGACACCATTCATTAAGCGAATACGTTGCAAAATTAAATCCTTATATCCATGTAGAACCTTAACTATACAATGATAAAAACCTGAAATTCGCGTGCCTTAGACGCGAGTGTAATGTAGAACGCAAGTTAAATGAAAAAGAGAATATAAAATAAAAATATAAGCAAAAAAATAAAAAATTCAATACAAAGAAAAATGTTTGAAATTTTAATAGATTTCACAAATAATAAAGTTACCAAAAGACATAAAAAACGTTATATACAATTAAATTATTCATATCACAGCTATCGTAAAGTGTAAATGATCAATCAAAAAGTGTTTAAAACTAACTAAATTCAAGTTCTTATTATAATAATCTCCACTCAACTTTGAATGCATCTATAAAATGAAAATTGAAAACATACATCTACAAATACTGCCTTTAAACAAAACAAAACAGTTTTTTACAAACGACAACAGAAAATCATAATATATTTTAAATTTAAACAAAATTTATAACTCTACATTAAATTAATAGTTATTGTAATATTGACAATATCAATTTTTAAATACAACAACAAAAAAGGTAAGTGTGCAAAGTTTTTGTGAATATTTAAACATATTGTCAACTAAAATGCAAAACAACGTAACGGCAATAAAATCTAATTCCTAATACATACAATATTTAATTGTTAATGTTTAATTAAAAATACCACCTAAAAGTAAAATCTTAATTCTGAGATAAGTTTGTCATTATGATTTAAGATTTATTACCATAATACCTTTACCTTTATATGGGAGGAGGTTTTGATATTACAAGGTCTTTCGTCTTTCACCTTTAAGATTTTTAGAATTATGTCTGCGATATTTTGACTTTTAGTTGGCGAAATCTATGCAAACATGTATATACATATGTACATTACGTTGATTGTATTTATAAAGAGGCATACACCATTAACCAAGTCAAATTTCCGTTTTGAAAATACATATCTTAAACATGCCTATAGTTATTAATAATCGATCCTGATTTTCCTAAAAAAATTTAATCACATTTAAATTTAATCGAATTATTAGACTAGATAAAGTAAAAAAACAATTGTTTTTTCTCATCTTCATGGCGTGTCATCTAATAGCATTATTTATTAACATCATCTATTTCAAGGCTATTGTCAATGTCACATCAATTTCGTTAAAATTTTCAATATCACTTCTTTCTGAGTTAACATTTTGAGAATTATGATTTGTTTAAACATAAAGAGTCTCAATAATGGTCAAATATCAAATAAAACATATGTATGTAATTGCGATTCTGCCAATATTTCTCCAACATCGCATGAATCCTTACTTCAGTGCTTTTATTACTAAATCACAGAGTTATGTAAAAAAAATTCGTGTTTTTTGAAGCATTTAAGAGAAAAAGTCGAGCGCTCTTTTAAAGCAGTAAATGCAAAAAAAAAAGATGCTTTTTTTAGTGCTGACAACGAAGAAGGTTTTAAAGCGAAAAAACAAAAATGAAATTATAGCCTACAGATTTACATACGTATGACAACGACAGTCAATTACAAAAAGAATATCGCGCTTCTCAGTTACTATGAATTTTTCTTAAGCAAAAACATTCAGATGGAATTTGTTCTTTGATTGGTGTGCGCAAAGTGACGTAAAACACTTTAGGAAAGTGCTTTATTTGCATGTTTGATTAGGTTAAAAGAAGCGCTTATTGTCAGCAGAAAGTAGTCCTCCAAACCGCGAGCATCTCATACAAAAATCATGCATCCCATCAGCAGGTTTGAAGCGATTTGAGGTATGAATTCATACATAAAACCTGCACATTTTTTACTGGGTATATATACATACAGTGTTTGATAGAGTCCTTTCAACTTGAATTATTGCTCGGATTTCAGAAAAAAATTAATATTTTTGTTTAAAATTAAAATTTGTGAATATAATTTCATAAAAAATACCACCATCAAGCTTAAAATTATGAAAATTTCAAATTACTCGTTATTCGAAAATATTAATTTTGAAATTATACGTATCAAATTGTTTGATAAATCGAAAGAACGTTATTTAAATGGGACACCCTAATATGTATGTTTATTTAATAATTACACTTTTCCTTATTATTAATTATGTAAATTAATTGTCATGTATGTTTGTTTATTTCTAAAGCTTCCCGAAAACCTAAAAAAATCTTGGGTTTTCCCTGACATGGCCAGGCTTATAAACTATTTTGAACATTGACCAGCCGTGACTGTTTGCTGTAGTTCATAACCGAACGTATACCTGGTCACTACTACTTAATATGAAGTTTGTAAAAAAACACCTTTTCTGCATTTTAGTTTAAATGTAGTTTTGTTTTCTATAAACCATTTTAGTAACATTCGATGGCAATCCTTAATATGTATGTAAAGTTTTCATACGGTTCCATTCGTTATTGTAGTTTATACAAATTATCGTTGATTCACTGTATATTGTAATATATATTTTTGCCTCTATTAGAATCATTGAGTATTTTCAATTAAATTTGAAACAAAGAAAAAATGTATATTGCAACTATTGTGCTTAGTTGATTATTTTAATTAACATTGTGAAGAATATTTTTCAAATATTTGTTTTAAATAGCACATACACACATCTGGTGACAATTAACAGTAACAACATTTATAATAAATAATTTTTGTTTAAAACAATTAAAATGACATATTGAATTTTTTTTTGTATTAACAAAAGAAAAAATGGCAATAATGGCTTTACTAATGATTAAGATTTTACACTGAATAATTTATTACATATTTAGGGTGACCCCAACAAAATGTGGTCGATTATTTGTTTGAAAGGAATCACATAGAAAGGTTGTATTATCATAGTAATACTCTCTTTACAAATAAAACAAACTTGAAATGTAATATTTTTTCATTTTATTCAGCTTACTAACGCCAAAAGCTAGAACATCATATTTTTGAAATTTTTAACAGCATTATTCGCTAGTACAACACCAACAAACTCTTCGCTTTACCAAGTTGACATTGAGCCAAATGTGTAATAAGGTTAGAGAGTATCATAAAGAAGTTTATTTATAAATCGCTCTACCAAATTTTGTAAAATTCAGATAATAATTAAATCCTATATCATATAAAGTAAATCACTGTATACTACTTGCTTAAAAAATTCTTAAGCACGATTTATTGCACACAAAGAAAAAATCGAGCAGCGTCATATTATGATTGGATTTTATAGTTGCTTTCAAATTATATTACGGTTCGTATATTATTATAATATACATATATATATATATTTTTAAAGAGAAGTAACACTCGGCAATTAATATGCCTACATATATATAATTGCGTTACTTTCTTTGCAAAGGGAATAGATTGAAGAAGTAAAGTTGGTGAAAGTAGAAAAAAGCTTTATATCACAACTCTGCAATTGCGCATTATGTTTGTTTTAGTGCAGCATTGCAGCGCCTCTGGTGGTGAGTAGGCGCATTCTTTTTATAGTTTTATTTGATAGCCTTTATCTTTTATTTAATTATTTTACTTCGGTGGCGTTTGAATGCTATACCACCGAAGGAGGGCGCTGTGATAAATATTAGTTATGATGGATAGAAAGAAAACTAATAATTATCAGAAACTGATGTTGTTTGACTGGCAGCGGCTGGGAATCGAACCCGGGCTACAAATACCAACTCATGCTTAATGATCAAATGCGCTAACCAATTAAGCTACAGCACCCTCACATAATCATAATTAAGCCCAAGAATATTGTTATTTCACCTCAACCATAATGTGGTTATTTAAAAATAACATAATATGTATGGCATTAAGATTGTGCTATGCCTATAAAATGATTATTTTGAAACTTATTAATTTAATTCGCCATATTAAGTATCAGTATCGTGTCATCATTATAAATATAGCAATAGTTTTTCATCGTTATAATAATTCAGTTGTCTTTAGAATTTTCAAAATAAATCAAATTGATAACCATATAACGACAATAATTACATTATGCAGGCATGTTCTGAAAATCACTTTTACGTAAAGTGATTTGAAATCACTGAAATGGTGTTCTGTGCACAAAAATTATTGAAATCTCGTGATTTAAAACCGGTTACCTAACAGCCTAATGATTTCAAATCACTTAAGAGTGTTTTAAGCATTTTTCATTAAACTCTTGTAATAAAATTATCACATAGACTTAAAATCATTTGTTCTTTATTTGTTTTTGAAATAAAATTAACTATTTTACACAGAAAAAACTTAAAATTTACAAATTTAGTAAGACGTTGTATTTTTCGCAGACCATTTTTTTACATTCGTTTACATTTTTCGTGATTTACTTTTTAGTAGTCAGCTGATATTGTTGATCAAAATATATGTACGTCATTTTGGTTGCCAGAGTAACAATATTTTAAATACGACGGCATATGACTGATTTATTAAATTAAAATGAAAAATTTATTAAAATTGTTAAAAAAAAATAAAAGTAGTCACTAAATATGTAGTTTTATAAGTTTAATTTTAATATACAAATGTAAAAAACAAGTGAAAATTTTATTCTAAACAAAGAAAATCAGTTGTTAGATCGTGATTTAGAACAATAAAAATCACTACTAAAAATTGAAAATCTCGTGATTTTCAGAACACCAAAATATTTCTCCCGTGATTTCAAAATCGTTCGTGATTTAAAATCACCGTAATTTCAGAACATGACTGATAAAATATGCACCAAAACAATGCTGTTTAGATCAAATTATTATTAAAATGACTATAAAATAATTTCCAACAAACAATACAATATAACTACGTAAAACATAGTCTTGTGGCTGTAACCATGTCGTAGCCATTTCTTTTTACTGCGTAAAATAAACAAAAAAGTAAAATAAACATTTCAGAAACCCCAAAGCAACTAGACTACAGTGGGTAACACGAGAGTTTCGTTCGTGTTACAGCAAACAACCATGACGTTGTTTAATGACTATAAATATATAATTAATTAATAAAATTACGAATGTCAATTAAAAGTTTATTAAAAAGAATTAACTAAAATTATATCCTTATTAAGCTTGAGGATAAAATTTTTTATTTATTATGTTTATTTATTATCCCTTTGTTTACAGGGAAACAAATTTATTAACGAATTATTAAAAAAAAATATTTTAAAATATAAAAATAATTATCAGAATTTAAAAATTCTTGTTATTACACGAACAAAAAATATGAAAGAATAATTTGATTTCCTTTCTTTTTTTTATAAATTAAATGTCTAAAGTTTTGAGCATCACTATCTGTATTTGCTTTAAAATTAATTCTAAGAATTGTCGGGACATTTATAATATATGTAAACATGTCTAAAATATAATGATGCACAGTGGTTCAAAATCGTTTTCATCAGCCACAGATTTTTGGCCGATGGATGGTTTGAACCGATGGATATATTCTACTATTTTTGAAAGAGAAAAAAACATTTTGAGTTTTACTCCAGTCTTAATTTCATTAAAATCGGTTCAGTAGTGTGTGAGAAATTTAAGGTCAAAGTTTAACTTTTGTTTTATTGAATCTGATTTTATTATAAAAAAAGGCACAAGCAGATAAAAAATCATTTTAATAATACCCAGTATAATTTTATCCTGGGTATCAATTCTACAATAGGTTCCATTAGAACCGGTTCCAATAGAACCGGATTTTTATTCTTTATTTTCTTTTTTTATTTAAATAACAATTATATTTTTATTTTTTACTCAAAAACCAATGAAAGCAAATTATAATTACACTGTGCTTGATTTTGAATTAAATAAAAAAACCTAAATTCGGAATTATCTTTAAGTAGGATTACAATTTTTTTAACCCAGCAGTCGTTTTGTTTTTGTGGTATTGTGCTCTCTATAAAATCTGTAATCTTTATACCTTTCTTCCTGAGCTTCCTCTGATAGATCTCCAAGTGGTATTAAATGATACTTAATTATATCCTTTCCATGATAAACAATTTTGTGCAGTTTCCTTGGCATGTAGTGATATTTTCTGGCATCAATTTGTTCATTCAACGCAAGTGCAGTAAGAAATATGATTTATATCAACAACAGTTATTTCAGGTGATTTTTTTGGGATCTGTAAAAAACCTTCTCGCTGTATTCCCATCGTTCGTATTCCTGATCCTTGCTTTGGTTGATCTATAATTAACCACATCCTGAACATGTTTCTTTATTACTTCTCAACTTCTTGTTAATGTCATTGTTTCTGTAGGGCCAAAATCCAAATCATAACTAATTTTTAGTATGTTTTCCATAAACCGTATTCTTGTATGTAGCGGCAATAATCCATATTCATATGCATTAGTATTATCTGATGCTTTTTCCGATTTACCCTCTAAAGGTGGTTTTAGACGGTATGTATTTTGCAGAGTACTTGTCAGTTGTACGATTCATACATATGTAATTGTGCATGTCTGTCAAAATTGGCAATTTACATTTAGACATAATCTACAATAGAAGCTGTTTCGTTGTGAATATTTTCGCGGAAGTTTTGTGTTCTTGCAAATATAGTTTGAAAATATGTATTAAAAAATTAATTAATTGTTACTTGCAGCATTATTGTAATAATAGCTTCTATAAAATATAAAAATAAAAAAAAATTAAGCAAGAGTTAAAGAAATAATGTACTATATGGAGCCAAAAATGTTTGTATTTAAATTAAATAAAAATTAACGTTTTTTCAATAAATATTTTAATACAAATTTATTTTTTTGTTTAATACAAATTTTTTTTAAATATAAATTTGCTGAATTACAAACACTATGTTCTTGGCATCATAAAGAATTAACTTGCAAAACAGCTGGTTGCAGGTGCTTTGTCAGATGAAAATAGAACATGCTCTAATTGAAAATTTTACACTGTAAATGCAGGCTGACATTTGCAGAAGCATTTTTTTTTTTCCTTTTACACGACGTGTATGCATTTTTCAGCGAAAAATTTGATAAGCACACTGCAAAATACATACCGTATAAAACCACCTTAACCAGTTTGCAAAGCTGCTATAAAATTTATGTTTACTCCATCCAACTTTTTGTAGCGACCCGTTTATGATGAAAACAATAATTTGATTTTGTATTTCCAATTGTATTTCGGCGCTGAAGGAAAATACGTTTACTTTTCTCTGAACGTAACTTAAAACATCTTCTTGCTTTTTGTTTCCAAAATACTCTTCGGACACTTCTTTATAGCTAAAGTTCTTAATTATTTTTTTATAAGCATTTTAAGCAACTGAGTTTGTGCGAATACCACTGGCTTTTATCCTTTTATTGCATAAATACCATCATATTGTGTACCTATTTAGCATAGATAAAAAATTCGTAAAAAACCAAAATGCTAAAAATCCTAAAAATGCTGATATATATATACGAGTATATATAATATGAAATACCTATGTAACTCAACTTACATGGGGTATGGTGTATATACACATATTTGAATCTTATCATGAACAAGTAATAGAATTTAAGTAATTCATTTTAATCAAAAAAAAGTGTTCTACAGGCTGGTGCAAAATTATATATGGGGTTAAAGAGAACACTTTCAGCTTTCTGTTGGTAGTTAAATTTCTATTCCGCTGAAATTCAATTTTGACTAAAATTTACTACCTTAGAAAACCAACCTTAGAAAATCAAACCAATAATTTAAAAACAATTTCAATCCATTATTGATAATAGTTTGCGAGAAATGGTAATTTCCTTCTGATCAAATTTACAAAAATTAAATTTTTTTCTAAAATAACGTCAAATATTTGTTTTTAATGGTCATTTGTTTTTAATTGCCAATATTTTGACCAAATTTTGTGGCTACCTTAGTTTTAATATTTGCTCTTTATAATTTATAATTATATTTCTTTTTTCAAAGTCAGAAAAAATAAAAAAAAATTTGAGCTCAAGCTTAATAAGGATATAATTTTAATAAAACCAAAATGTGGACAATTAGTTTATTAATCTAAAAACAACTAACAAAATGGTTATTCCTTTCAGTTGTAGCTATTAATTTTTAGTTAAATTTACACAGTTACTGAATGCATATGGACTCGTATTTCAAAATAAGTTTTGAGTCAAATTAATGTTAGCTAAAGCAAATTATAATTTGAATGTAAACAGAAATTTATTTATTTTATTTGGATTATTCAAATTTGAAATGAAGAAACCAAAAGTAAAACATATGAATCTATTTATTTAATTTGAATTTATTTTCATTTATCACTCTCTATTGCTTTTATTGACAAGAAATCAGTGTGTGTGTGTGTGTGTGTGTATGTGCCACATACTAATATTAAAACTATTTGCAAATTGAATTTTACTTTTGTTGAAATCCCAGTATTAGAAAAGAAAAACTACTATATGAGTTCATGTTCATGTTGGTTTTATATTTATTTCAGATTCGTTTTTGTTGCATTTCATGCATGTGGCATGTTTTTATTGATGCATAGATACTACTTACTTACTGCATAATATATAGAAATTTATACATTCATACAGGCACATGCACACATCAAGAAGTAAAGAAAATAAATACATACAAACATACATACATACAATAGACTCGATATTACTCTTCTAATGCTTGCTTATTAACCATAAGACATATGTATGCTTTTTGTCCATGTTGCATTTGTAGTTGTCTAACGTTAATAGTCTGTCTGCTACATACATGCATGCATATAAATATCTATGTATGTATACATATGTATATGTATATTGTGTTGCATTGTACGAGTGTGCACCACCATCGTCATCATCATTATCTATTGAATAACGAAACCAAAACTCGTTTTCCAGTCAGTCATTGCAGACATTGCAATTTTCTGCAATAAGTTTGTTGTTGGTTGCCATTGCTGCTTTTTTCTACTTTTTGTGTTTTTGGTGGAAAAACCACTCACTACACATGGTTGATGGCATTGCTGTTCGACCGCTAATGTTGTTGTTACTGCAACAACAGCCGCTTGTTGCATTTGCTGTTTGCTGATTGCTACTTGCCGTTTGCTGCCTTAAATGCTATTGGCATTGCGCTCTAATGCCATTGCAAATTTGTGTGCATACCCTACTTTATTAGCGTTAGAGTATTACTGATTTACATTCTCATAAAATCGTTCAGATAGTTATATATTTTTACTTAAATATCCGATATTTTGGGTTTGAGAGAAACTTATGTTTGACGCAAATTGTATAAGTTAAAATTTAAATAGAAACAAAAATAAAATGTTCAAAATGCCTTAACTGTAGTTGAGGATATTTGCAATAAATAATCTCAGTATTTTGCAATCGGTTTTTATTAATTATTTATATTTTTAAAAATGTTTAAATAAGGTTTTTAATATATATTTTAGCATATAATTTTTTCTATATATTTTTTTCATGCGCTGTGCCATTATATAAAGGGTCCGCCAAATAACTTTTTTTTTTAAATGCTATAAAAAAACAACTTAATGTTTTCTCAAATTTCTTTTTTATTTATTATTTTATTGATAATGGGAAATAATTTCATTCAAATGGCTGCCTCGGCTGGCCATGCACGATCGGTCTAATTTTTAAGCACATTATCGATTGTGTGCAGCTGTATTTCGCCAATGGCTTCACGAATATTGTCCTTTAAAGCGTCAATTGTCTCCGGCGTAACACTTATCTTTGACGGCACCCCACAAATAATAGTCCAACGGTGTAAAATCACAGCTCCGAGGTGGCCAAACGATATTAGCTCTGTGGATGATAATGCGATCTTCAAAAACAGGGCGCAAAACATCGAGTGTAGCGCCGTCCTGTTGCCAATATCCTCCTCTTTAATTCTTGTGAACAAAAACTCGTTCAACATGGCCCGATAACGATCGCCATTGATTGTAACGGCCACTTCTTGTTTATTTTTGAAGAAAAATGGCCCAATTATGCCTCTGGACCAAAATCTGCACCAAACAATGACTCGTTTTGAGTGCGTCGGCTTTTTAATGTATGCGTGCGGGTTTTCTGTGTCCTAAATGCGACAATTTTGCTTGTTTACATACCCGCCAAGATCAAAATGAGCTTCATCTGAAAAGATGATTTTTTTTGGCAAAATCGGCATCTTCTGAAACGTTAGATGGCGGACCCGTTAGTAAATGCTACCTTTTTATACCTTTTAATAATTATTCTTAAATGTACAAGTTTGAACTCCTGACAGATCGACAGTGTTGCAATCTATTATTTTGCAATATTTATTCTTAATTTCTTTCCGTGTTAACCCAAATGTATGAATTTTAAAATTCTTAATTTCACAATATTCTCTAATAGCTTATTTTCTAAAAGACGGCACAAAGTGTCATCGATCACAAAGAAGGTACATATACATATGTACATATGTATGCATGCATGTATATTTATTTGAATTTGTTTGCGATCGTCGATTTTAATGTTTTTATTTCAGCTATTTTGTGAATTTGAAATGATACATTGAAAATATATATCAGACTGACTGTCCATATTTACTATACTATATATGTATATGTATATCTGGAGAGGGTTACTTTCAAGTCTGCGAGTATATTGCTGTTGTTGTTATCGTTTAATACCTTAATATTTACCCGCGTACTACTACTACTACTACTACTACTACTACTACTACACAGCTCGCTCATTGGTTTGCAAAATACTCTTGCTCTTGCCGATGATAAATTCAATAATAGTAATATGTAGTAATAATGACAATCCAATAATAATTATCAAACATCATATAAATGATCATCATCATGTTGAACATGATCATTATACATATTTAATACTCTACTCTAGTGAGTGCATTTTGTACAATTTGGTTGTTTAATTATTTTTACATTGCAGATTTGTGTAAGTGTGTGTGTGTGTGTGTGTGTGTGTGTGTGTGTGTAGAAAATGTGCATTTGCAAATATTGCTTCTAATGCTATTGTTATTGTGATTGTTGTTGTTGTTGTTGCTGCTATGTAGTAATCTATTGGCGCACTCACGTAGTTCAATGTTAACGAACTGTAGTCGCGCTTCGACTTTCACTTATAATGAATTTGGCTGTGGTTCGCTGCTAAACTAAAGTTACTTTTTGCAAAGCAAAAAAAAACAACAAACAAGTACAACAACCATTGCAATTGTTGCACTTACTTGCTGGCTGGTAGGCAGCAGTAAAAACAACAACAACAACGACAACGAGTAATAGAAAAATATGCACTTTAGAAAAATAATACTAAAACGTATGACGAAGAAAAAACTGCAGCAATAAAAAATAAAATTAAATAAATTACAAACATGCATTTTTATACGAGTTCGAGTGAGTATGAAGTCAAAAAGCAGAAAAAACTTTATGTTGCATTTTCCATTTGGACGCGGCAACAACTGTGGCACAACACAACACAATGTCTAAAATAGAAAAAATAACTTTAAAAACAAAAAGTGGTGGCAAAGTAGTTGCATTTGTTGCTGTTGTCGTTGATGCCTTTTTTCTATTTTGTTTTTATTTTTCATAGTTCAATAACATGTTATGTAAAGTATTTTCTTGTTGTTGTTTGATATTTTCCATTTTTTGTTCGTATTTTCCTGCTGGTGTATCTGGTTCGCAAACATTACAGCAGCAGATTTTCTTTTCATTTTCTATTTTCGTTTTAGTTTTGGGGTTTAAAGTTTTTTTTTTTTTTTAATATTATTTTCTAATACACTGTTTCCAGGAGAATAACTTAAATAAATAGCACTAGTTTGGGACTTAGGAACTTTAGATATTTAATCGTTATGACTAATTGCACATTGGAGTAATAAATTGTAAACGTGAATTGTATTAACAATATACATATAATTTGTATATTGTTTGCAGATATATTAAGTCTTTTATACACTAATATAATGTACAAATTTAGATGACCTTAATAATTTAATTTCAATTTGTTCCTTGACTTTTTACTTGTAACCAATCATTTTCTAATTCTAATTTCACGCCATTAACGATTTTCTTCTAATTTCATCATCATACCAGACACTTTACTGTAAATAGTTATATCGTTATTTTTCAAAATTTTTAAATTGATCTTTGTTTTGCATTTAGAACTAGATTATATATATATATTAATATACGTTCATAATATGGTAGTATCTTTTAAATTGAATTATGTATAAACATTTTGTAACTCAATGAAATGTTAAATTAAATATTTTTTCGCGTTCATATAAATAACTAGCGTCCGACCTAATTTTTAGTTTCAGTTTGACATTACTGTTGATTCAGAAAGTAAGTTCTCATCTTAAATTTCTTAAGATGATGTTGCTGGTAATTAAAATTCTTTGTGATTTCAATTTGAAATACTCGTACATATATTTTCAATGCCGCACAGTGGCACCGCCCCATACATTTTTTGGAAAAAAAAATAGAAGGAGTGGTCGTAATGCAATGAAATTTTGCAGAAACACTTCTCTCCGCTAAATTAAGAAATTTTGAAAAAATCTTGAAAAACAATTTTTATTTTTGGACCTAGGGACTTGAAATTCGGGACACTTCTTAATTGAGTTCTCCTTATGAAAAAATTAAACATATTTGGGATGCAACGCCTACTTTAGATTTTACGCCCATTGAAAGTTGTAGATTTTAGGTGTTTTTCTTCCCTGTCCAGAATCATATAAAAATTTCACAATTAAAATCGATGTCTTCCGATTTATCAGTCAAGAACCGCCGGAGTTAGAGGGGGTCAAAGTTGGACATTTTGGTCATACAGGTTTTTTTTTTAAATGAGTGTAACTTTTCACCTATTGGTCCTAGCAAAAATTGCCCAAAGACTTTAAATAGCTATTTCTTCAATCATTTCAAAAATATATTTTTTTTATTTTTTTTCAAAATTTCCTTTAAGGCCTTTATAATCGCTTAATAGGATGCGAGTGGGATATCTATTAAAAAAAATTATTTTTTAACTCAAGAATAAGAGTTTTCAATATTTGGCACATGTATCATTTTCATTTTCCCCCATTTTTTTATTTTTTTTTCAAAATGGAGTTTTTTTTTATTTTTTCTCAAAAGAAACTTTAGACCATTTCCTTTAGGGAAGAGGGAGGCATATCTATAAAAAAATATTTTAACACAAAAAACAAAGTTTTTGAATTTTACCATATGCACTAAATTTTTTTCTTTTTTTTAATGGATGTTTTTTGTTTTTTTTTCTTTTTTGCTCCTTTAAGAGCTTTGTGGTCACTTAATGTGATGCAAGTGGGGTATCTATAAAAAAAAACTTGCAACTCAAAGAAGACTGTGTTTCAATTTTTACCATATATAGTGCATCATTTTTTCCCCTTATAATACTAAATAACAATAATAAATAATTTAATAAAATTAATATATAAATTTTGAAATTACCAATCTTTCTACCTTCTTATTTATTGCCTTTATTGTCTGCTTTTTTTGCCAATCCTTTCTTGGAGTTACTAGGTTCAGCTGCTGATTTTGCTGCTGCTTTCTTTTTTGGCTTTGGAAAGAAATCGCATTGAGAGCTGTGCCATCAATGGTTACAGCAGCGTAGAATCTACTCTTCAATGTTTTTAATGTTTCCTCATGAAAAAATATTTCAGTTTCTTTACAAGGGTTCTTTGCCTTTCTCGAAAACATCAATCGATACTTCCTGTGATCTTTGTTTCTGGCTTGCTCGGCTTCCTCTGAAAGCATTCCTATTGGTAATACGGCAACATCCATTATATCCTTACCATGCATTAGTACTTTGTACACAGTAACAGGCATATAAAACAGTTTCGCAGTGTCCGACGCATATAATTTAAATTTGTCACTATCAATTTTTTCGCCACATGTAATTATTTGTAGAATTATCCTGAATCGATCGATAAATTCATCACTGACGCCAATAATATCCGCAACAATTTGTGGGTTTGAAAAAAAGCCTTGACGTGTTCCCGTCATTAGAAATTCCTATACCTTGTTTGACTTATAAATCGTTTCAAGCTTTAATTGCCGAAAGTCTTATTGACAATTTGTTCGAAAATAAAATCGATGTTACTAAAAAGGGACGGGAAAGTACAGACTTGGACCTTTTATATAGGACTAAGCAAGGCAAAGCACATAAAGTTTTTTCCATCAAAAAGTGAAAAGTTGATTTTTTGTAGCATAATTTTTGATAAATTATAACAATTATACATAATTAGTTTACTTTTCTAATTTCAATATTTTTTTTTTTATAAAAAAGTAATATTTTCACTAAAAAATAAAACAAAAGCCATAGCTCTAAACTTACACACAAAAAAAGTTCTTTATTTGGACAATAATTTTAATCTAATTTCATTGAATAAATTTCCGTTGACTTCTATTAGTTTTTTTAACTACAAAATTTCACTTTTCATAAAAAAACCTTGTTGAATTTTTCTTATCCAAATATTTCTTTACAAAACCAAATCATTAAAATTTTGAAATTAGAAAGTTTAAAAACCCTATTTTTCTACCGAAATGCCACTGTGTGCTGGTGGTACTCTATTGAATCTACTAATTTAAAATTTGTTTAGGCGTTAGTTCTTAAGTTTTATGGCGTTTTCTTTTCTGGCAAAAATGTTACACGTTTTTCCCATTTCGCACCTTTTTTAATTTTTTTGTGTTCTTTTCTGAAAAAAAAAATGTCAACACTCTGGATTTTTAGAGGGTGAGAATCGCACGATAAAACAGCTGACATTTGTTTTGTTTATGAATTTATATATTTGTGTTAAGAAACAAAAAAATTATGCAAAATGGAAAATATTATTACTTTTTTATGTGCTGATAAAATTTTGGATGACTTGTTGGATTCATCTTCATCATCTGATGAAATATTTGATATGATTATGGAAAGAAATCCACAACGTAATTAATGAATACTCTGAAGTTAATGTATGTCAAATTCCATAGTACGTTTATATATATATAATTTTTATAGTTTAAGAAGAATTTGCATATTGTCGGGAAGGTGCCATTGGTCTTTTTGAGAGATATTCATTATCTTATTTCAAGCGATCTTACAGGGAGCTATCTGCTTCTTCTTAAAAAAAAAAACAAAAACAGCTGTACATGAAAAAAAGTGTTACACTCTTGTGATTTTATGTTCTATACTGACCATTAAAAAAGCGACATCTTTAAAATGTGGTGTAAACATTATAAAAATGTACATAATAAAGGTGTAACATGTTATTTCCGAAAAGAAAACACTATTACTTTAAAAAGTGAGTGCTCATCTCTAACAAGCTTTGATTTGAAAACAAAAACGGAATATTTTGCTACAACAATAAATTTAAAATGTCATAGAAGCTGTGTGTCACCAACACGTTGCGTAAAATTGGTGAAATAAACAAAAGACTATTCTACTATTACAAAACAAAAAATTTTGCAAATAAGCCAAGATGCGACGCCTTATGGCCCTCTGGTGAAAAAATTGTGAAAAAAGATATACTGTGTGGGAAGTAAAGAAAAATCAATATAACAAAAACTATTAATACCAATTTTCACAAAAGCGTTTGCCCAAATACAGTACGAAAAGTGCTTCATGAGTGTAGGTACAACAGTCGTGGTTCTCGTAAGAAACCCTATATCAGCAAAGTAGATCAAACGATTTAAACACGTCAAAAGACATCGAAATAAATCGAACGACTTTTGGAACACAGTGCTTTTTACGGATGCGAGCAAATTTAATATATGTATATGAAAACGAGTTTAAATAAAAAAATTGTGGTGAACTTTTAAACATGGGGGTGGCTCAGTTCCAGAGTTCTAGAGTGGGAATGTGTTAGCGTTTCTGGAGTTAGAAATTTACATATAATCAATGGAATAATGGAGCACAGAAAGCGTGCAAAAAATTAGTTTTTCAGAAGACCCCAAAGATACGGCTCATAATTCTAAGTTATAGCTATTGTATAATACTCCAAAGTGAATGGAAACAATCCCTCAATCACCCGATATTAATCCTATTGAAAACTTGTGCGATCATTTAGACAGAAAACTTAGAGAGGGAGAGAAAGTGAAATAAGGAATAGAAATATAACTTTACAGGAAGAGTGGAATAAAATTCTAATCTTGGTGACCCAAAACTTAGTGGATTCCATTCCCAGAACACTAGAAGCCATAAGTAAGAACAAGTGCTCCCATACAAAATACTAAAATATTTGTCCTACGTAATTTTTATTGCAAAAAATTCGAAATGAGCACTCACTTTTTGAAGTTAAAATCTGAACTATTTTCAGTTATGCGCTGTGATTTTGAATTAGTTAATATTTTTATTTGTATTTTTGTATTAGTTTTTAATATTACTAAAGAACCACCTTAAATGTGGTGTCAACTTTTTTTGTATACAATAAAGTTACCTAAAATATGCACTTTTAAATTTAATTCATGGATGAGCAGTGCTCACTTTCTGAATAAACCGTAGTCAAAATGAAGTAAGTATTCTGGTAAAATTTGACCGAAACAGAAACTTTTAAGAAAATTATATAAATTTACGCCTATGTTCTATATTCCACTACGAAGTGAAACTAAATCGTTTTCAATTCCACATGGACAATTTCACGGCGTTCTAGAAAACGAAGTGAAACTTTTAACTAAGAATCATTTTTACAAAATTTAGAACACAAAATTAATGAAAATTTCACTTCCAGTTCATTTTACAAATGTAGAACCCAGGTGTTAAAGAAGAAAGAACTTTTGAATACATAACACTTTTCTGGTCAAGATGAAAATTTCTTGGCTGTATGAAACCAATAAATGAGCTGAAACTAAACTTGAAAATTAAAGGCAATTAATTGGAAAAGTGTCGATTTGTTGAGGAATAGGCCAAATGTAAGCTTCGGTTTGGTAAGACTCTAGCAAAGATACATAAGTAATCAATGAGTTTGTGTTATGATTTTCTAAACACATTTCTACATATGTTTTGCTTAAAAAATTTTCGCTTTTGGTATTCAGCCAATGATTGGAAGCCATATTTTTTGTTCTAATCAATAATCGAATCCAACTTCAACTCTTAAATTATGAATATTTTTATTGAATGAATATTTTAAATCATGGCATCTTCTAATATTTTCAACATTAATAAAGAAATAGTTTCGAAAATTTCATTTCATATTCTTTTAAATTTCAAAAACTTGTGCATTTAGTCAAAATACATACGAAGTTATTCTTAAAGCTAAGCTGTTTACCTTTTAGGCATCGAGTTGAGGGGAAGATATGATGAGTGAGTACACATTACATATGTATGTATGTAATGTTTGTATACTCTCAAATAAAAATACGAGCGATTTAAGAAATAAGAATTGTGCTGTGTGAACACCGAAGACAATTCAAGAAAAAAATTGTATCAGTCTTTTCAATAAGAATTGCTTAGTGTAAATTGGAACTTAGATTGCAAATTTATACAATTGTACATTATTTGCTATTAATTGTGAACGACTTTCTTTCTGATTGTCATAAATTAAATATAAATATTTTTGCTATCAGTTTTATGTTATTTGTTAATTTATTTTAAAAAATGTAAAGTTATGTAAAAAGGAATCTTAGAAGAACAATTAGTAGACTCTTTATTTTTATTTATTTTTTTATTGTCAGCTGATAGTTAGCATAAGTGTTGCAACATGTTGAAGTAAATAGAAACGATGCATCGCGATGATCTAATACCAATTATATGTACAAGATTATGAATTGCGCTATTATTTTATATAAAGTATTGAGAAAAGAAACAAAAATTTTAATTTATTTAGTTATTAATATAATCGAGTTCGATAGAAAAAACGTTTTAACGATTATAATCGTATAATTTTTTTGGTTTTTTTTTTGTCTTAGAATTTTAAGAAAAGTAAAGTCGTAGAAAAATTCGTAAAATATTTTACAAGTTATAAATAGAGAATGGAAACAGTGTTAAACATGACTGAAATATCTAGCACGCATAGATATTTTCTTGTAATAATGAACTTCATCAGCATCATCATTATCACGATCCTCAGTTGAAATGTCGTCAACAACCACCTTCATCATCATTATTTAATATACTCGTATTTAGACAGACAGTCAGTCATTCAGTTTGTTCATTCGTTCATTTGTCTGTAACTTTATCAAAAAAATAACACTCATAGGATCGGAGATAGGTGTTACAGACTCGTATGGATGAGTGTATAAACTAACTAACTCACACTATCTTTGGCTCTGTGAATGTGAATGGCATGTTATAATTTAAATTGTACAGAGTTAGTTTTTCTTTAATACACATCTAAATATTCAAATGTTTTATACTTATTTAAACAATAGACAGACATTTGTCGTCATTAATATAATTTTTAATGATTATGTTGATGCTGTTGAGTGAGTATAAGTGTGAAGTAAATTAAAAATTTTTTCCAAATTATGGTTTGTGGGTATTTTTTATAGTTTTTCGTTTTATTTAAGTAAAAACAAATGAAAGCAAGTAAACGAGAACTTGGACCTTATGCCAGGGATACGGCATTGTACTAACTTATATAAAAACTTTGTACTATTTCGGAATTAATTGTCATTACTAAATGTTTGTGTTACATCTATATATATATAAATGAAATGGTCTATGTATGTAATGGCATCACGTGAGAACGGCTGCAGCGATTTGGTTGATTTTGATTTTTATTCGATTCAAAATTCTCAGAAGATGGTTTGTAAAGAAAAATAAAATAAAAAATTTCTGGTAAAACTCGGAAATTTTAAATTTTTAATATTTTGACTTTTCATTTTTCTTAATAAGAGACATTTTTTGAAGAAACTTGAAGAAGTGACACCAAAGCATGCAATGGTACTAGATTCGTTGTTAAAACGCTGATGCCAAACAAGAGAAAAGTTTACAGGTGAAGAAGTGCTTATCCCTAGGATACCTATGAAACCAAGTGATCTACAATATAATTTTAAACGCGTCCAATTTCCTGTTCGCCTTGCATTCGCAATGACGATAAATAAATCTCAAGAACAATCTTTAAAAGTGTGTGGGTTAAATCTAGAATCCCAATGTTTTTCCCACGGTCAATTGTATGTTGCGTGCTCGAGAGTCGGTACACAAAAAACATTGTTTAAAATCAAGCTTTAAAATTAATTTTTTTTTTTGTTTTTTAATTAATATTTGTTTCAATTGTTGTTGCATATAATAATAATCGAATTTTAAAGAAACTTTTTAAGCAATAAATTGATACAAATTTTTGTTATTTTTTCTTTTACTGAAATGTTTGTATCTTAATTTTCAATTCTATATGAAATACAAATCATTAGTAAATACCGATCGAAGCCGGGGGCGGTCAGCTAGTTTTTAATAAAATATATATTATAAACAAAGTATGTTTTATTTAGTATAGTAAAATTTTCAGGAAACTAAAAATAATATACATATTTTATTATCTTTCCTAATACATAATAATAATAACCATTTTAAATTTGAATTTCGCCTTTTTAAATTTGGGTTTCGTCTGATTGCAATTATTTACATACATACATACATACATATATATTCTCAGTGCATAGCTTAGGCCTACAAACAAACAACATACTTGGATCATTTATCTCTTATACCTTCAGTACTATACTCATTTTAAATTTTTAATTGAAAGGCAATAAATAGCTTTTTCGAGTCCAAAACTGTTTGAATTTTAGCAAACTTGTTTCTATTAAAAATATATTGTATCTGATAATATATGTACATATGTATGTATGTATATCTTATAATTTTTCTATAGAATTCATGTCGTATTGTGCAAAAAAAATATGTAGTTCCTTCCATGTTGTACAACCCCGTTCCAAGCATAAGTAACAACAACTGCAACAATAATAGTGTCTGTCACTCACTACTAAACATTAGATTGCGAATAAGTATTAGGAGAGCATAATGCCTGCCCCAGTCAGTCAGTTAGTATGTGTATGTGTATGTGTTGTAGTTGTAATTTTAATTTTTCTTTCTTTTGTCTAATCCAGCAGCAGCATGCACAACTACACAACAGCAACTGCAACTGCAACAACAACACCATCTGTTGTGTTGTTGTTATTTGATTTGATGTTATTGAACTTTATTGCATTGTTGATGTTAGTTGGTTGGTTGGTTGTTTGTTTGGTGTTGTTGCCGATGTTTATAATATGACGATGATGTGGCTACTAATGATGATGATGGTGTAGATAATGATAATTAACCGGAAGAAGAAAAGGAACCACTAAAAATTTTCTTTTAATTTTTTTTTTTCGTTGATGTGTTTGTTGTCTTTATTGTTTATCTTTTAACTTGGTATGATGTGATCTATTCGTATGATTTGATTTGATTTTATTTGTTAAAACAATTGATGGGTAACGGTGTTTTTCTATTTCTTTTTTACTTTATAAATATTTATTCACTTTAGGTTTTTTAGTAATTAAAATTAACTGTAATTGAATTATAAAAATTATTTCTAATTGCCTGTTTTTGGTACATAAATGTTAAAGAGTTTTGAAAAGAGTCTGGAATACAATTATTTATAATAATAATAATAATATAAATTATCATCCATCTACTGTCGGCAGGGACTTTGTTAGGTATGATTCTGCGAAAAATGTGATAAACTAAATGAGAATTATGTATATTTATTATTTGTATGACATAGTTTTTCCTGTTGTTGTAGTAATACTGTGGTTAATGCAGCTTTGCCGGAAACCATGTGTCTCCAAATTTGTTTGCTGAGATAAAATTACTAATTTCTTATACGGTTTATGTCATTGTTGTTTCCGTAACGTAATGTACAATGTACAGTAGCCAGGATCGGACTTTGTGAGCTTTGTGCTTTGGGTTATGGTTCTGATAAAAGTATCAGCCATCACTTCACGTTATGAAAAAACCACCTCAGACTCCCGACATAAATCCTATAGAAAAATTCTGGATTTATTTCAACAAAAAAATTAAAAAACACATGGTTTCCAGCAAAGCTAAGCTAAACAGAGTCTTATTACAAGAAATTTGTTTCAAATTAATAAATAAAATACGAGTATATGATGAATTCATTCATATTCCTATACTAAATATATTGAGTATAGTATACATTTTAGTAGTAGGTATATAAATTTGTATAATTTAAGAAGCAAATAAGATCTTAATTTTCGATAAAGAAGATAAATCAAATTTTATTTTGATGCTCTAATGCGTAAACCGGAAACTGACTTATTTTCGCCATCTTAGCGTATTTTATAGATTTAAATTGTGACACGAGCACAGCATGTTTATTTATAAGTATTTCCATAAATATGTATTTTACTTAATACATACAAAAACAATGAATACTCGTATACATTAATAGAACTCATTATTAAATTTTTATTAACTTTTTTGTTTCTCTTTCGATTTTTTGCAGACTTATCATCACCTTTTTTATACACCAACTGGTTGCCTTAATCCAAATTTTATTCAAATAAAAAAAAATAATATTTTGTGTTTTTTCGACAAAATTTTAACAAAAAAGTAGAAGAAGTAGTAGTAAAAAATAGTAAAATAGAAATTTTTTATACAACACAACAAAAACCAAACAATTATTATAGAATAACTAAATACGTCCATTTTTTAGTATGAATTTATATTAAGAAAAAGCAATAACAAATTGGCTTTGAAAACTTTTTTTAAATTTTATAATGTAAAATAATATTTTATAAACAAACAAGTGCCTAAAGAAAAACAATTTAAAATTTTATTACACACAAAAAGGAATTCCCCTTTTTTCGAAACAGAAAGACTTTAATTAACACGGCCCTGCACACTCCAAAGATTTGGGTGTGTTTTGCCGTTTCCAGCTACAAAATTTTTTCTTTCCCCATCACCGGTGACAAAAACACGCTGGCACTGGTGAACGAAGTTCTTAGTGGCTTTGCCTTATCAGCGATGCCATTTATTGATGACGCTCTACTTTGGTGTCCGGATAACGATGGTCGCATTGTGGGTGGCTTAGATATTGCAACATGCATGCAGGTGAGTATTAATTCTTCCTAGACGCTATTTATTTTTGTTTCCTCTAAACTATAGATCCGATTGCAAAACAAACAAAAAATATACGTGCATGAGGCAAATGACTTCAGGTACGGTCACGCTTGGCAAATATTTGCCGAAAAACACGTAACCACTCGTTTATTTATTTAAAAAAAACCTTCGTTTATTTAGGACAAAACACAACAAATATTTAGTTTTATTTTATTTGATGTTGGTTTAATCTTGCAAAACTCTTATAAAAGTGAACAACGTCAAACAAATTTTGTGGTAAAACAAGTGGTTACGTTTTTTTTTAGTAAATATTTGCAATGTGTGACCATACCCTTTACGCTTTTAGAATATTAAACTTTTAATCACCCTCTTGGAATTCTGTAGTAGCATAGCGTGTTGTGTGAGAGTTGACCACCCAAAGTTTAAAAAATCTTATAGAATTCCTGTAGACCGACCTGTCATATACATATCAAAAGATATACTTACAAGGATAAATGTTATGAGGACATGTTTGATATTAAAATATTTCCAGTTAGAATATGTATACAATTTTAACTAGCAATATAATTTCTGATTTCCTTATATATTGACCTAGAGCATACATTTATAAACATAATTTTAAAAATCATTAATCGCATTAAAATATTTGGAGAGAACTTAGATTGAAAAGTTTGAAAAATTATATAAATTTCTTAGTTTTGCAAAAGGCTTCTAATAAATATAATTAAAGCATATTTATTTCATTATCCATTTTATAAATAACAATTTGCAAAATCGTCCCGATTTTTTAAATTTGTTACATCTTAAATTTTCTAAAAACTTTAGATCTGCCCGATGATTCAAATATACATTCAATCAGACTGTAGTGTTTTGAAGCGATTGGCCCTAATATGTGGTACTCGTATAACAAAATTGTATGGCAATAAAATTTGAGGCGGTTATAATAAAAGAAATCTAAAAAATGCTCTCTTTGCAGTTGCATTTACTCCAACATTGATTTAAACATATTTTTTTTACAAACATTCTTTTTAGTCATCTGAAATAGTTTCTATAAAAATTTAATGTGTATGAAGATAAATGATTTTTTGTTTTAATTCAACTTTTTTTACGATCAGATCATAATGAGACATAGCTGTCACCCATATGAGATACTCTTCTGAAAATTACTTTTGATATCAATATAAAATTGAGTGCAAATAATATGTATGCACATATATATGTATGTATTGGTCTGACTTGGTGCAGGAGGGTATTGTCTGGTCGGGCTGGACCGCATATACTTTCTTACTAGTTTTTACTTTTTATATTTCTGAAATTTTTTTTAGATGCACATACATATACATACATATACATATTATGTTTTTAAAATTTATCTATTATGGCTGTTAAGAGATTAACTGTCTGTACTATTAAAATTGGAACTTACCTTTAGAAACAAAAACAAATTAAATTTGTTGCTTAAAAGCTTTTTATTCAAATCAAATGTTAAAATGTCATTACTTGATGAAATATTTAAAAAAAACAGAAAATTTTGCTTTTGATCTCCAAATGAAATACAAAACTACATATATAAAACTTAGACCATTATATGAAAGTCATGATTGTTATTGGCCAACTGCATATTTTGTGAATCTCTATTTTATTGTATTTTGTTGTACATATACATACACATAAATAATTTTAAATAAAGTTGCAAAAGAAGAAGATAACATAAAATAAATTTAAATACAAAAAAGCATGTACATATGTATGTATTATAACTAAAATATTGATTGATTTCCTTTCTATTCTTTTTATGTATGTGTGTGTGTGTTTTCGTTGTCCACCGAACAGGATGAAGTTAACGAATCTAATGAAAATGTTAGCGAAAGTACTCAACTCGCCGAAAGCACAACAGCAGAGCTAAATGCCTTGGAGACCTCATTGTGCAACAATGATTCCTCCGATGATTTGTTTCGTCAACTGTCAGAGAGCAATTTTGAAATTGAGAGTCTTCTATCCGATTTAGCTACAGTTGAAGTGAAAGTAAAGTATTTTTCTCTTTTATTGTTAAATGTTCAGCAACAATTGATTGACTTTAAACTAATGTGCTTTTTGTTCGTTTGTATTTTTTTCAGGAGGAGAACAACAATATCAGTGATGTTACCAGTGATGTTGTGGGGCGAAGTCAACATGATACATTCGTTGCATTAGTCAATGGCAGCGGAGGAGTTGGAGGAATAGCAAGTGGCATGGTAAATGGTGGTGGCAATGTCACTACCTCAGGCAATAATTTAATCTCGGGAAATGCAATTCAGCTGCCGGGTGAAAATTCTGCTTTGGGTTCTGTAGGTACAAATTCGCTGACATTGGAACCCACTGCAGCCTCTTCTACCCAGGAGCAGGCCAATAGTAGTTCATTTCTTAACCAAAACACAAACAGCAACAACAATAGCAACTCTAATTTAAGTAACAACAATAATATCAATAACAACAACAACGAAAGCTCCACTCTATTCGATGACAGCTCCTCACGTTACCTGATTGCAGCGAATCCACTGCTAGCGGAGAAGTTGATGTCGAAAAGTATAATACTCAATAAAAATGACAAAACAATAGCAGATTTCAAAGGTATGTTGGGTTTTTTGAATTTCACTAAGACTAAATATGTAAAAACTCATGCAAAATAATTATTTATGAACTATCTAAACCCGGTCTACGTTACTCGTATATTTGTTAGCCTACTTAAAAGTTTAGTTATAGGGTCATTTATCTAAAGGAAATACAAAATTTCACTTTTTATTTGCTAATTTTAACCAGTAAGTTGTTAGTGCATACTTATTTTTGGGATTCTTGATATTGAATCAATCAATGTTATTCGTATTTATAGAACAATCAAAGGAAAATTTTACCAATTGTTCTCTCTCTTTTATTATTCTTAATTCTTTACAATTTCCAAAATAATTTAATGCTCCAAATTGTAGACCATAATTCATCAGCTCAGCTTTTAATACGAGAGTATGTACCCTGCAAATAACGCGACTAGTCCATACATGCATGTAAAGACTAGACCAAAGAGGAGTAGGAGTACTCCAAAACTACTCCAAATATATGAAAAAAGGGGGCCGTTTTAACATTGCGATGTCACAGTTTGGAAACAATTGGTATAAAAGGTTTCGGTCCTTGCTAAGTAAAATCTAAAAAGTAAAGCATACGTTTAGGCGACATGTGTTATCACATGCAAATTTTTTCTATGCCGCTTTGAAGTATGTATGTGGTGAATTAACAAATTTACCACAAAGCTTTTGTTAAACATGTGGAAAAAGCTTTCGCTATGAACTAAGTAGGCAATATTTATTTATTTAATAAATTCGGTTTTACAATTTTATACTTTGAAAATAACGTTCAAACTACATACTTATATTATTTTAATATACTTTTTATTAGTGATGCAATGCAAGGTTGGTGGTTGCTAATATCCTATTATTAAAACAAAATAATAGATGAAGCTCTTGTGTTAGTGTGTTTTATTCGGCTGAGCCGAATCTGGACCTTTGTTTTTTTGATGAAGGTTTCTTTCAGCAAATATTTATGTGTGAAAAATTAAAAAAAAAATTTTGATTCATAATTAAAAACGACATTTTGAAAACAATTCAATCAAAATAGTCGTGGGTTTTTGTTTATATTTAGATATGCTAGATATCCACATGATAGACTTTTACGCATATAAGAATCAAGAATATATAGTATATATAAACTTTAAACTTTGTCATACTTATACATATATATGTATGTATTACATATGTGAACATAACCTTATCACTCAAAACAATTGTACATTAATGTACATATACATATTTTGGAAAGTTTAAACCACACAATACAGACATTAAATAAATCTATCTTAAAAAAATCACAAATATTTCGTTTTTAAGAATTTTTGATGATTTAATTTTTAAGAATATTCGGTGGACCGACTTAATATACATTTGTGTGTAACTATATGTATGTATGTATATCGTGTGAATGTAGTGTATATTTGTTAAATAACTTTGTTAATGCTTTGCTTTAATTAGCTTCACTTTAGTACAACAATAAGTACCCAAGAGGGAAGGACATATACATATTTCAAAATTACATCTTTAATGTGGGAAGTTCTTGTATAAAAATTCTAAAAGCAGGAATACATTTAAAGAACTCACGATTTACAGCTGCTCAACAAGAGGTTTGTTTATAAACATTTGGAATATAAAGTGTGATCTTATTTTTATTTAGTACTGTCCGGTGTAAGTGTTCGAATTTTTCCGCAATATTACGAAAATCAATATTAGTTATATGTTTCTTTCACGTATGGTTTACATCATCGACATTTAAGACTTGGTAGTCAACATTTCTCGCGTAATTATCGAGATGGGGCCTTATAAATGGACTAGTTACATACAGCGTAATCGTGACCAAATTTGGAATAAAATAATTTTAACCAGTAGCGGAGGTGAAAAGTTTTAACATATTCACTGACATGTTTAAATGTAAAAAAGAAATATGTCAACTAATAAAACCAATCAAAATAAACTAAAAATATTAAATTAAAAAAGTTGGTACTTGTGCAGATTGCAAAATCAAAAAATTGTAAAGAGGGTATCAAATTTACTGAGTTAAAGGATATAAAAAGGAAATGTCAAAGACTATTCTTTCGAGCAATTGTAAAGATTTCGATACTCTTTTTTATTTTAAGTATTTTATTTAAAATAAAAAAAAAAAACGTCACGGGTTCTCGTTATCCTTAAATCAGTTAGTTTTAGCTACTAGAGAACAAAATAAGAACCATCTAAAGCAAATTCCTTTTAAGTAATATTAATAGTTTCAAATCCATGTACAGGTATAAAGAAATATTGTGCTCAATTTTTAAACGTGGGATACCTATGTATATGTACATACAAATGCACAATGTACATATATTAATAACCATTTTTAAATATCGATATATTTTAACCCCCTTATTCGAAAACGATTATTAAATTTAACAAACTTTTATTAAGCAATTTTTTATATGCAAATCTGTCTTAATAAACGTTTGTTAAATTTAATAATCGTTTTTGAATAAGGGGGTTAAAATATAACTTTATAATCGATATTGCTCAGTACAGTTTAAAAGTATTGATTGAGTTTTTTTTTGTTAAGCTGTAAAGCATTTGACACAGTATTAATGTTAGTATCAAATATTTTTTTAATTTTATAACCCACTATCGAATCTGTCATAAATTATTTAGGTAATGGTACGATCTTTAGCTTATGGCATAGTGGTTTCCCGGTTTAACGTATACTCAATTTAACGAATTCGCGATTTAACGAACAGTCAATTCTTTCCATTGAGTACCTTATATTACGAACAAATGAAAATGTCATGTAGTCGGTTTAACGAATTTTTGCAAAAAAGTTAAAAAAATAAATTTAATCAAAACATTTGTACAATGCTATAAGAGACGATTTACGAAAAAAAAAATGGATTACGAGAACAATTTATTTGTATGTAGAGAAATTTTTCGCTCACCAAAATCAAAATTTATACGTTACAAAGTAATTTTTTAGTTTTGGTTCCCAAAAAATATTTCGTCTTCCATTTTGATTTTCGTTCACCAAAATCTAAAACGTTACAAAGTTATTTTGTTTTAGTTTTGTTTGAACTAATTATTTAATTGAATGTGATATGAACTAATTATTATTATTTTTTTGTTTTTGTTATGAATTAGAATAAATAAACATGATTTTTTATTTAATAAAACATATTTAAAAAACTGTCGGATTTAAAGAATTTTTCGATATAACAAATGGGCCTGACAATATAGATATAATTCGTTAAACCGGGAAACCACTGTATTACAAATAATGTGAAATTCAATGGATTTGTATACGTATATTTATATTTTAAATTGCATTGCATTTGTTTAGAGTGGGTTGCTACTTTATATAAATACATACCACTTTTGTACGAGTAACAAATGTTATTTTTAATCAGAAAGCAGCTAAAGAAATGAAACAGAATTTTCCAACACCAAAAGCTTTCGAAATACAATGTAAAAAGTATACAAATTCGAATGATTTTCTTTTCGAATCGAAGTACACAGTAACCCCCCTGAATAAATAACCTTTCGAAGGCCACCAACAGTATAATGATCTTTCGTTCGTTCTTTACAACTGAACATAAAGTCACACCTTTCCCTGTGAGTATATTCACTTTTCGTCCATTCCTCCGCATTTCAAATATTTGAGTTCGAGTAAGAGAATAATTTATTGTACATGATGTTTTAAAGGATCTTACCCACCAGCGGCTGCAGAAAGAAAACAAATAACCAAAAATTAGAGAAGCTTCTTTCTCTACGCGACATCGAAATCAAAAATCCTTATATTTATAAGTGTGTTTGTATGAGAGCTTCAGAATCAAACAATTTTAGAGACAAGTTTTATGTCTTTTTTTTCATTTTTATTGGAAATTTCTATTGTGGAAGCAGACATATCCTTTCTTTCTTTTTATATTTAATATTGCTTACAGCAGTTATACTTTTCATACATTCAACTTTCTACACCCATTAGACATTTATTTGATTTTTTCTTTTTGCTTTGAAAAAAGGAAAGAAAAACATTAACCGAATTGTTTAAAAGTACAATAAGAACTAAGTAGGGGATTTGCGCAGTTCGTTCGTTTTTTATACTTTGTATAAATACAGTTGGAGAAATATTGATATAAAGCTAAAGAAACTTTATTTCAATAATTTTTCAAATATTTTATTCATCATTTCAGATTATAAAACTCGAAAAATATATCTCCGTTTTAACTTTTTTACAAGTTTATTTTTGACATAATTATTTTTAAATATGCCCACTGGTTCCAAAGTGAATAATATGTAGATTAAAGTGTATTTATACATGGCGTACACGCCAAAAGTTGTAAGATGGCGCATCGGCGATATACATATACACAAAAAATTAATTTTTCTATATCGATAATCAAATGTCAACAACTATAGTAGTAACTAAAGGTTGATTCACCCATTTGTTCCGAACAACATTTTTGTCCGGCGAAAGATTTTTCTTGAAAATCAAAGCTGTGAAATGTAAACAAAATCTATTAGTTTTACAAGTAGTAATTCTGCGGCCATTGATTTATTTTGCCATTAAGTGTTTTAAGATTTTTAAGTGTCAAAAAATGTTTTAAAAACTTTGTGTATTCAAAATGAATGAAAAATAAAAATTGGCTTTTGCTGATGGCTATGGAAATACATACTATGTCCATAGATAAGGCATTATTATTTGCATGAAAAAAATGTAACCTATTGGTAACTCAGTTCATTTTTGTCTAGACAAAATATAAAATTAAACCAATTCAAGCTGAAAGTTGTTCGTAAAAAATATTTTCTCTCTCTCAAAACGATAGACTTCAAACTTCATATGAAAAAAACTTTGTTCGCACAAATATTTTGTTCAGAACGAATGAGTGAATCCACCTTAAACATTTTTTTGAACATAATGGTATAACTAAAGCTGCAAGAAAATATCAGTAACGAGCAGTTAATATACATATGAGCGTCGAATGGAACTGTCGTTATGTCTAATTTAAATAAAATTAATAGTTTCAAAATAATTAAGGTACCTTTGGTAGTTTGATGGATTTCAATTAGTCTTGCAATTTTGTTAGAAATTTGTTTCAATTCTGTGATTTGAATTGTATAATAAAAAAAAATATATATATATATTACACATTTCACTTATTGATAAGTATGTGCATATTTTTGGCATTTTCAAATTAATTGCACTTGTATAGTTTCTCCAAAGGATTTGCTTCATGTCCAATCATTGGAAACTTAATTGTTTCCAATAACTTGTTCAATCCTAATTAACTCGAAAAGTAGAAGTTATTTGGGTTTTTAACTTGGCTTTAGCACAAAATTACGTTTCCAACAAGTTCTTTAACAAACAGTCGTACTTTTGAAATTAATTCACTAATTTACACAAATTTCGTCTACTGTATGTAGTCTATACTAAAGTGCAAATATTAAAGAAAAGTCCCAGCCAAACAAGCATCTATACACAAACAATGTCTTCCATATAATCAGCCATCAACTAAAACCAAATCAACAACAATAACGGAAAACAGCAACTACAGCAATAACAACAAACACAAGAAAAACTTAATAATGACATAAACACCAAAACAAACAACAATAACCATAGTCTCAGACGAATTACACGCACACACACATTCTCGTATACATCACATCTCCATCTACAGGCTTAGTCGTCGGGTCAATAAATTCCACAGTATGGAAATATACTTTCAAGGTCAAAAGGATATTGCCTTTGTTTAAAGAAGCATTTGAAAAAGAAGGCTGCTAACAAACCCATTTGCATGCAACGACAGAAAATTCGGGATCTCTAATGGCAATATGGTGCGTATGGTGCGACGCATCGGAGGGGCAAAAAATACAAAAGGAAGAAGGCATCATTAAAAAGTTTATTTTCTGTAACAGTTTTCCGTGTGTAGACGACATGTGGTGGTGGTGCGAGTTTTTAGGAACGAGGAGCAGTCAGCCATGTTTAGGCAAAAGTTCGTTAGTTAAATAATGCTTTTGTCCTTGAAATCGTTCATTTGTATTAATGGCCTTATTTTTCCTTTACTGGCTGGCTGCTGTCGCTTGTGCTGCCTCTGCTTCTAATGGCTGTTGACTATAGCCAGACTGGGAGTTAAGCAGGCTACTAGGCCGTATTTTTGTAAGTGTGTGTGGGTGTGTAACCAGAGTATGAGTTCGTCAGACATCCTGAGACCTCGAAAAAATTGAATGTCATTTATAAAAAGCTCGAATCTACCTACAGCTATCAAAAAAGAAGACAAGAAGAAGACAAACAAACACACTAATATACATATACAGTAAATATACATACATACATATGTATGCATGTACATGGAAACACACAAACAAATAAATTAGTGGGAATGTAACGGGAAGAAGATTTTTACTTTTTGCGTGTCTGTGAATCATTTTGAGAGTAATGTATGCGTCTAAGTATATATAGTAGTACATAGTATATAGTAGTTTGCCAAAAACTGGGGAGGGCTTTCTGGGTGCGTAATAAATGTGTTTAATGTGTTAGTGTGTGTGTTAAGGTTTTGGGTTTTTCTCCATGCTTTGTATATAAACAAGCATTTATTTACTTCTTTCTAAACGAATAAAAGAGAAAACGAAAACAAAAAATTTGTCTAACCTTGAACTTGAAAATGTAGTCAACAACATTGAAAAAAAGTAAAAATAAAACTAGACAAACAACCAAAATTGATGATGAAAAAAATCAAATACATGTACACACTCATACATTTATGTGAAAAATTGAAATGTCTCACCGCCCGTCTCGAGAAATGCTTTCTTTCACACACATTTAACACAAAAAAAAAGAAAAACCTTTTTTAACAACTTTTTCTGTATTTAATGGCAGCAGGTTTCACGTGAAAATTATTTTCGATAAGACATTTAAAGGCAGCAGGCAGTCAGTTCAGATTTAAGAAAACAGATAAAACAGCCAGATTTTGTTGGTATTTTTTTTTTTTTTGCCCATGTCTTAACTGTCTTCTTATTTACTAAACTCTGCGGCTATAGCTGGCTGATCGACCAGTTGAATGGTATGGCCAACAGGTGGTATGAGTTATGATTGTTTAACAATTTATGGATTGGTACAATTAGTAACATAAAATATGTAGTTGCGATGACGAACAACTAATACATCAATTCACTTTTACTTATTAAGTATTTATGTATTTTCAAGTACATATGTACATATGTATGTACATATTTTGTTTCTTATATTGACGGTTAGGATGTGCCAATTAATCACGCACAGCCTCTCTGGAAACATATAAAAACACAATCATTTTAAATTTGGGGGAAGTTTGAAAAAAAATTAAACAAACTTTTTTAATAGTAGGAATTTTTATGATAAATGAGATATCGCAGGTTGAAATAGATCTAAAATATAAATAGATCTAGAATAAACTCTGAAATTTAAAAAATGGAATTTTGTTCCAAACTGTAAATTTATTAAACATAACAAGCCTATAATGAGAATAAAAAGGATTAATAAGTAAAGATTTTAATGCAAAATCTTGATAAGTAGCAAAATACAAATATTGAAAAATATGTTTCTAGAAACCCGATTTAGAAACATCAGTTCAATTGAATATTGGAAATAAGCATTTTTTAATACATTTTTACAAAATACAATTATACTTTAAGTAAAATTTGGTTAAATTTATGACAGGTAACTTTTATTGGGTATACATACATGTACATAAGTACATAAGAAACCAATTACTTGAAAATATGAAAAAAAGAGTTTCCATAATTAAATATTTCATGTGGAGTATCGCAAAAGGTTTAATCAAAAAGACAGGCACATAAACTTGCTGTAAGAAAAATAATTATTAGTCATTAAAGACAATCGCATAGAAAATCGTTCATAAACATAAACCACCACTTAATTGTATGACCCTGTGTATTTAAGTTAAAATAAAAAGTTGTTATTATTTAAAAACAAATTAAATCTTTTTAAGTGCCTAAAAATAATGCTATTCTAAGGTAATCTTGGAAAACTTTATGAAATATTGAATGCAAATTGTAGTTATATTACTAAATTTTGGACAAGGTTTAAAGGATTTATTCCTACAAATGATATTCAGTTTAAAAAAATTACAATTCCATATTAATTGACCATTCTTAATGCAAAACACATCAACCACACCAACAAATGAAAATTCTGCCGAATCAATCATTTAGAAGATTAAATATTCAAGGTCATGTTTTAAACCATTAAAACAGTCATATTGAAAAGCCAAAAACTAAACTAAATTAAAAACTAGTATGTATGAATGTATATGTCAAGAAAAACCCCACATTGATTAATATGTAATTTGTTTTTAAAACCAGTGCGTATGAGTAACATTTACGTACATACATACATACATACATATTTCAAAATGGAGACAGCAACAACACAAGACCTTCAATATGAACCGGATATACCATTATGAACAAACAACTACAACAAACAAAAAAAAAAAACTAAAACAACAAGTTCTAATAAAAAACCTAAAAAAATTATTGACAAACAAATGGCACCGCATTGCACCATTTAGGCCCACTTTTTCTGCAACAACCAAAGACAATCACTGGCACCACTACACCAACAATATCAGCAATTTAAAATCTAGGATTAAAAGTATTTAATTACAAAAGATTTTTGATCATAAATATTAATGGAAAAAACCTGCTTGATTGACATACTCATGGCACGACAGCATTTTATTTGTTGCTATTTTTGTAGTTGTTGGTGGCAATTTATCTGATGTTGTTGCATTTAATTCAACAAACACAAATTCAACAATTAAACTACAATAATCAAATAAAGAACAACATAAAAACACACATATATATCTATGTATGTATATATATTGTGATTTACACAGAAGCGTGGGTAAAGACTTAAGTAACTTAAATGCAACACAAATTCGCTTTTAGTTATTAAAGAATGGAAGCTATTATATTAAGTAAAATGTCAGTACATTATCTATAAATGTGCTGTTTAGTTTCTTTCTTTTTGTAATATGTATATAGGCTCTTCTATATATATGTATTGCAATACATACAAACATTTCGTTGCATTTGTAAATCTTCTCTAACTTTTCTTGTTGTCTTTCCTGGTCATAGTTTGGATTTTTTTTATTTTTTCTGATTTGGAATATTGTTATGGTCTTTTATAATTCACTTATGGCCAAAGTGTAAAAACTTTTGAATGGTCGTGATTGTACACAATTTGGTACGTTACGTGATCAGTAGTTTAGAAACAACAAGTAAGAGTGCTATATTCGGCTATGCCGAATCTTATATACCCTTCACCTTTGTTGTGGATGCATAATTATATGATGCATAATTATGTCGATAAACACGCCATCTGTTGATGAATTTGTTTGTAACAACTTGTTTGATCAACGCCATCTGTTGATGAAATTATTCGTAACAATATTAATACAATTAGTTTTTTTGATGAAATTTTTAGAGGTTGTCTCGGATTTTTTCTCATATCTCCGTTATTTATGGACTGCGATTTTGCTGATTTTAAATAGCAAACTTCTCGAAAGCATGTCTACAGAATTATAGAAGATTTGGATGGGGACTTCAAAAAATTAATTTCAACAGACAGACAGACAGACGGAAAAGGCTTAATAGACTCCGCTATCTATAAGGATCCGGAATATATATACTCTATAGGGTCGGAAAATTGTATTGTGGAAATTACAAACGGACTGACAAACTTATATATACCCTTCTCATGAAGGTGAAGGGTATAAAAATAATAATCGAAAATATGTAGTTTTAAATGTTCTTCTTTATTCAAAATTCAAAAAAGTTTTTTAAAACATGGTCAACATGTAGAGGTAAGGAAGAGTTGATTTAAAATCATCAGACATATTTTTAACAAATGAACTGTAGTAGGTATTCTATAGCTACATAACGAATCATATTTGCGAATCAAATTTATTCAAAAATGACACTGAATGATCTAGATTCTAAATTAAAATGTAATTAAAAAATAAGCAGTGAAAATGGTTGATATAGTTGTTTACTTTACTTTCAACTAGAAGTCTCAAAGTTTAGCACATTTTATATGTTTGAACAAGTTAAGTGTGGAGATGGAGAATAAATGCATTTAACCGAAATTTTACTAAAAAAAAATATATAATATTGAGAGAGAATAATTTTCTAATTTACTTTGAATTTGGGAGAAAACAAAACTCAAAACCTAGTCTAATATTCTGTAATAAATTTAGGCACCAATAACTATTTATCTGTAAGTCGCATAAGTACGCGTTTGTTAAGAGGTATTTGTCAAGAACAATACTAAATGGTGCAACAACAATAATAATTGGTTTTTGACACCAAAGTAACACATTATCCAACTATAGTAACTTCCTATTGTAATTGTATTTGTCTGTGATACTCATTGAATATATCAAAGGCCTTTTTATAGTCCCAAAAATATCGTCCACGCATTTATTTTATATATATTTTTTTAATAATGACATCTTTAATTCAACACAGTTAATTTTTTATGAAAACCCCATTTTCAAACACTTTGATTAAAAACTTGGTTCGTATTGTCAAGTGTGTAATATCTTCTTAAAATTGTTTATGAATTTAAAATAACTGTCATAAAAGTGGACTTTTTTCCATTATGAACTAAATGCCAGAAACAAATATCAGAAGTTATTGTAAATCGTAGGTACTTGTCCACATAATTAAAATACTATAATTTGGGAAGTTTTAGATCCTGTTGATTCTAGGGCATTCTGAAAAGAATCTTCTACCAAACACCCATTCCCAATTTCATTAACTTTCGAATAAGCGTCATAACAAATGATATCTTCATACATTGCTTTTACTCTCAAATGTAGCCTCGTTGCAATCGTTAGAGAAAAACAACATTATCAAAAAAAAAACTAAATAAATATTTAGAATTGTAATTTTTTTAAGTTCATGTACAGTCAAATGTGCGTTCAGTGACTATACGTCTATTTTTTCTATGTTTGCCGCCAATTTGAAGGTAAACAAAAAGTCATTACCATGATATTTTACATACAAATGCATCTAACTCTCACACATATGCATGAACAAACACGCAAATACAACGAATACGATTACTTACATGGTACAATTTGAAACTGTCATGAAAGTGCGTTGATGTGTATGCAGTTGCAATGCATAACTACACTACACTGCACTGTGCACAGCAGTACACTCCACTTCACTCTGTTGCTCTCTTGTGCTCTGAAATTCATAGAAATAATAGTTTGATTCAATTTAGAGGTTCGCTCTTTTGGTATTTATACAGTAGATTTTTCCTTGTTTTTTTACCCTACACCACAATAGTGGGGACTTATGCTGATGTTTGTAACGCCCATAAATATTGGTCCAACACCCACCTTAAAGTATACTGATCGGCTTGGAATCACTTTCTGAGTCGATTTAACGTTGTCCGTCTGTCCGTCCGTCTGTCCGTCCGTCTGGCTGACTGGCTGTCCATGTAAAGCTTGTGCGCAGAGTACAGCTCGCAATTTTGAAGATATTTCAATAAAATTTGGTACGTGATATTTTTTCGGCCCAAGGACGGATAAAATTGAACCTGGTGAAAATCGGTCCATTATTTCACCTGGCCTGCATACAAATGTCCTCCCGAAATAGGTGTTTAACGATCATTAATGTTTGAATTATGAAAGTATCCAATCAAATTTCAACACAAATGAGTTATAAATGAAGATAAATCACATCTACAATTTTTGTCCATATCAGTCCATAATTAGTCGTAGCTCCCATTTAAGGCCCACTTCCGAAAATCACTTTAAAGAGCATAACTCTTTAAAAAATGTTGGTATCCAAATAATATTCAACACAAATATGTTTCGTACATGTAAATATAATATTGTAGAATTTAATGAAGATCGGTCCATAATTAGTCGTAGCTCCCATATAAGGGTCACTTTCGAAATTCACTTTAAAGAGCATAAATTTCTTAAAAATTTTGGTATTTAAATAAAATTTGACACAAATAAGTTTCTTATATACAGAAATAATGACACCCAATTTTATAATGGTCCAAATTAATTAGTCAAAACTCCCATATAAGACCCTCTCCGTAATTCACTTTAACCTCCATAAATCTTTTAAAACTATTTATATCGAGATAAATTATAGTCATGAGGCATTAAATTTTTGGATGATCGGTCCATAATAGGTAATATCTCCCATATAGCGTCCATTGCTCAAAAACTGTTTAATTTATATACTGGGTGTAGGGTATTATATGGTCGGGCTTTCTTACTTGTTAAAACTTGTTAAATTGTTAAAACATTTTTAGTAGCAAAAGATCTCTGTTAGAGGGGACAGACGATGGTTAATCGATGGTGAGTGAGTGTCTCTGTTTTTTTTTTGAGACATTTGCAGAATAAACAACAAATTTAATCATAAATGGGGCTGATTCTATTCGCATTTTAGACAAAAGTCAGGCTGATGTGATAGTGGAGGTAGCGAAGCCGTTGGTTGCTGGTATTGTTAAAGCGCCTGCCAAAAGCTGCTCATAGTTGGTTGCTAGTGTTAGTGTGTGATTCGGTTTTGTTCATTGATTTTTTTTTGATTATTTGTTTGTATGTTTGACTATGTGCACTTCCAATTGTCTTTGTACTCATCCCTCTGGTCATGTGTCTATCTATCTTGTTAATGTATGCATGTATGCATTTGTTGTTGCTGCTGCTGCTTTTGCTGTTGTTGTTGTTGTGATCGTTGTTTTGTATATTTTCATATTGCTGCACCGAGAGTTTTTGAGCTGCCATAAGTTTGTATTTAATAATCAAAACGCACTTTAAATTATGCGGTACACCTTGACATCAATTAAATGTTGTTAAAAATACAAAACGCTATATGTACGTTTGGTATGCTGTTGTTGTAATTGTTGTTGTTGTTGGTGTTGTTGTTGCTGTCGATGTAGTATAGGCACCAACAGTTTTCATTTGTGGTATACAAAAATAACCAGCACCTTAAGTATCTCTCAATCTATCTATCTAAAACTATTGTACAAATAAGAAACACATTTGCACCCGAGCATTTTTTAAAATAAAAAAAAAATCAAATTGATTGTTTTTTTATTAGAATATTAAAACTTACTGTCAAAAAGACAAAGGATCGATCGTATATTTATCCAATGTCATGTGAATGGAACAGAGGAAAAATCTGAGAATTCAGACAGAAAAAGAGATTTAATAGTGTTTAGAAATTAATTTCACTATAAACGAAAAACGTTTTGTTTATTTGTTGGAAAAAAAATAAATTATTTTTAATTACAAGTTTTTTGTATGGGAAAATTTTTAAATCGACTTCATGAATGAACCAAATCTAATCAATGCATTGTTTTAGTGGTAGATACTCATTTATTAATATTTAAGGAATGAACAATTAAGGAAATTCTAAATGCGTGTTCATACATTTTTCTATTACGTCGACTGATTTGTTGAATACCAATACATTGCAGCTTTTTCATAATGACTAGGAATTGAATTGGGCCATTCATTGCCTTTTTTTATTTCTATTTCTTTATGCTGCAAAATTTTTTTCCCGGTAGCTGCTTGAGATCCATTTTTAAATATGTTTTTTCTTCCCAAACAAGGCAGTTGTTGAATTTCTTTGTTTTAAAGAATGCCTGCCCGTTTTACAACAAAACCATTCTATTTTGTCCTACGATTTTCATATTCATTGCACGATATGTTTGAAAATCATCATTCACACGTATTCTTCTTGCAGTTCTGGGGCATCAATTCGATATCGATTTTCGGAACCGATATGGAATTGGATTCGTTGATATTATATTACATCAACCAATCATTCAATATTCCAACAAAAAAGTATTTTTTCTCAGCAAAGTTATTGCGGTAGTGGGTGGTTGAGCAAATCGAACACAACCTTTGTAAAGGCGTATGTACTATCGTCTAAAGTGACTTTACTTATATTAACCATGAATATTCTCAATATTTTTAACATCACTATAACTTTAAAATTTCTCCTCAGCTATCACTTTGATTAATGCCATTCAATCAACCATGTCACAGAACTCAATTCCGATCGAAAGTGGTTTTGATTCCGTAAATTGAGCGTTCTGTAAAAGAAAACCAAAAAATTGGGAGCTAATTCATTTTTGTTGGGACTTATTTCATTGGGAGTAAATTAATTTTTTATTGGGATTTATTTTTACATTTTGAAATAAGGACTTCTTTAATTTTGCCTTTGGAAGTTATTTCATTTTTTTCAGTTGGGCGTTATTTAATTTTTCATGGGACTTATTTCATTGGGACTTATTTCGTTTGGGAGTTATTGCACTGTACCTGTAAACACATGTAAACTCATTGTGGGCAGTGTTTGTGGTTCCAATTGCAATCAAGTCGTTAGGCTTAAGTCCAAAATTTTATAATTACCTTAATTTGACCTATACCAACACGTTCAAAATAATTTAAGCTTAAAATAAATTGTTCCTCCTTTTTCAACACAATGTAATTCTCCAAGATTGTAATATATATAAATATAAATAATAATTAATATATAAAAATTTTAGTTTACGCCAAATTAAAAACTTATTTTTTCTCTAGTAAGTACCAAACGTGCGCTTTACGATTCGTATCTGGCGACTCCATAGGTGTTTTAAGCTCTTTGTAATGATATATAAGCCATAAGATATGACGAATGGTTCGGGTCATTATCTTGTTGCAACAAGAATTTTCCATCTTAGCCCAACTTCGCAACACTAGAAGCTAAATTTTCTTTCAGAACATTAAAATAAGCGTTTTTGTCCATTTTATCATCTACAAAGATAAGAATTCAAACGCCAGATGCCATCATACACCAAAACACCATAAAGGTAAGATCACATGATTGCTGCAATACGCCAATTTGCAACAATTTTTATTTTGCTAATTTCGAGGACAATAAAATGATTGTTCCAATCAAATTCTTCGCAATCATATCATTGCCAAAAAAAATCATAAATTTGATTGACACTTAACGACAAAGGGACAATAATTGCTGTTTACCAGTCACACGATTGTTACGGCAGCACTGCGAAACATCTGTTGTCTTTAATTGCAAATATTGTTTTGTTATTTACTTAAAATACGAGTATATATAAATCCAAAAAAATTAAATAACAAAAGTTAAAATGATTTCATCTCAAAAGAAAATTGCAGCTGCAATAATTATTACAAGTGAATTGGAAAAAATAGTGTTAAAGGAGTATTTGGATCAGAGAGTGGCACTGATGGATGGTGCACTGTTCAAGTTGTAAAATGGTACTAACGTGAAAATCATATGGTTGTGTTTGGATGAGTCCCCTGACTACTACTCCACCGATGAAAGTGCCAATGTGGCTCATTGGGAAAAATTTAGGGCGTTTTGTTTGAACTTCGGTCAATTTGTCAATTTTTGACCATTTTCAGCCCAGTTAAGCCGCTTTTCGTATTCAAAATTTCTTGTGTTATCTTTAGACGGCTCTCAATTACTATTTCTACCATTAAACTGCACATTTCAACTGAGAAAAATCAACATTTTTAACCTATTTCCATGATTGTTGCCCATTTTTCATCGATTTTCCCCATTTTTGCTGTTTTTATGCGCTTTTTTATAGTTCTTGCGCAAACTTATCGACATAATTCTTACCGTTTTTCCTTTTTACAATATATTATTATTGCCGTTTGAAGAAGAACTGTTGGAAGAACTGTTGTAGAAGAACTGTTGGCAACAGTGTTAAAAACTTGAACAGTGTGATTAGTATATTTACAACCAATAATGAACCAATAAATTGTGAGTTCACACGATTGATGCATAAATCACACCAATAATTGGTGCATTGCGACAAACATCGCCGCCACAATATTAACAACATAATTTTCTTGGAGTTCTTTGTTTGGTTTTCGCCAAATTTTTTATGGACCATCTGAAACAAAAATTTTAAACTTTGATTCATTGCTAAATATCACGCTGTTCCAGAATGTCTCAGACTAATTAATATGAAGTTTTGCGAATTCTAATATTTTCTTGCGACGGGGACCTCTTAGATTTCAGCAACTGCAACAACAACGATCCGCTCCTGGCGTGTATGTCCACATTTGTTCTCGCGCTCTAAATTTCCAGTCTTTTCATAATGTTTTATGATGTTTTCTACACTAGTATCTTGCGCGTGAAGATTTGTTATAATTTTACGGATGTCTAACGAAATTTCTGAACGATGACTCATTTTGCAGTTTTTGCCAAGGAAAAAATATACAGAATAATTTTGGACATTTGAAACTTAGCTAATATGCAATTAAGAAGATTTACGTTGTTTTTTTAGTTTTTAATGCATTGTAGTATGAAATATTTTTTGTGTTGAATGGTTAAGTTAAACGTGCTATCAGACGGGATGTATTGTCACTTTTCTTACCCATATGTAATTCCGTATGTATGTCAAAATTTCCATTTTACATACGATTCATAATTTTTGCTATCACACTTGCTTATGTTTTTCCGTATGACATAACCTATAAATGTAAACAAAAGCTGACTTTTTAACATGCAGAAATTGTTTTAATTATAAAGCTGCTGAAATTATAAAGTTCTTAAAAGTAAAATGGATGTAACAACTGCTAATAAAATAATTGTAGCGTAATTGTGTTTGGGATTGTAGAGACACTCATAAGTTTACCACAACCCAATCATTTCAGGAATTGCTTCTTTTGGCCAATCTAACTGCAATAGATATAATAAACATAATTTAATTTATTAAAACTCGAAAAATACTTACTTTTCCATGTTCCATGTTCATTATCCAATTTCTTTAATTTTTCTTTACAATGTATTTTTTCAAACAATTTTGTTTCAAAAGAAACCAGCTGTTTTGATTATGTTTGTCACAGGAAAATAGAGCGTGTTCTAATCGAAAAAAATTACATATGTATTTTACAGATGCAAAGTTTCATATGTATCACACGATGTGTACAACTTTTACAGATGGAAAATTTGACAGTACATATGTAAAATACATCCCGTCTGATAGCACCTTTACAGATGGAAAATTTGACAGTACATCCCAGCATACCATTCTAGGAGAACTCCGAAAAAGGAGTCAGAAAAAAATTAAACTAAAAAGCATTTTCGGAGCGCTCCGAAAAAGGAGTCAGAAAAGAGTACAACTAAAAAGCATTTTCGGAGCGAAAGAAAAATTTGCTTAAAAAATAATTTTTTTTTCCATTTTTATATATTTTATTTAAATGAATTCCATTTTATTTTTTTTATTGTAAATACAATTTATTTATTATGTGAACTTTTAATTTTTTGTATTTAAAATTGCAATGACTCTTTTCTGACATGATGTAAGAGCTCTTTATAAGCCCAAAAACCCCTCATAAATGACTCTTTTCTGATATTATCTAAGAGCTCTTTCAGAGCCCAAAAAACCCCTCATAAAAGACTCTTTTCTGACATTATTTAAGAGCTCTTTCTGACGAACCATTCTCAAATGTAATTAACCTCTTTTCTGAAGGTTTTCGGAGCAATAATGATATTTTTTTGGGCTCATAAAGAGTATGAACGCTACGGAAAAAGTGTCAGAAAAGACTCTTTTCGGACTCATATGGCTTGCTAGGATATGTATGTAAAATACATCCCGTCTGATAGCACTTTAAGGGGGAGCAAAGTTATTAAGAGATTTCGCTTGGAAATTATGGTGTGACTAAACTTAATAGATACAGTGTACATATCGATGGTTTAATTAAAAAAGTAAATATCTAAATTTTGTATATGGTTTCAGGAGAAGGTATAAATTTAATAAATTTAATTAAACATAATCATAACTTACAATAATATAATATATAAATAGTAATAGATACATATGTATGTATATATGTACCTATGTATATATTGCATATGTATTATATACATATATGTATACATATATTTCATTCCCGTTTAACTTTTCTAGTAGTACGTATGTATATTTGAAGTTGGCGTTGTGTTTTTCGTCTATGCTAAGTTTAAACTATTTCAAATATTTATGTAATATTTTAAAATAAACGCGTGGTTTAGAATTTTGTGACAACAGGAAAAGTTCATACAATTTTCTAAATAAACTCATTTTACATTCTACAAAAAAGGCCTTTATGCTTATACCTGCCCTAAGGAAATCATATTAAATATATTTATCCTAAAAAAACATTGCAACCTAATCGTCAAAGTTAAATAAATGACAAGTTGTCGACTTCTTCTGCACAATCAACCCAATGGATCTGTTTTTCTGTTTGCATTAAACCAAATCCCATAACAACATAAAATAGACATAAAAAATACGTTTAACACATACAACTTAAATGCCTTGAAATCCTTTAAAGTAGTAAAGAAATAAAAGCATCTTTACCCAACAGTCGTTGCGTTGAGACTAGTTTAAGTGCAAGCAGATGCTTAGAGAACACACTATAAAACTGAAAGAGCTTCAATGAACTGAATTGAAAAAGCTACTTGTACTCATCAACTTTTGAAGTAAAAGTTAAAAAACAAAAACAAAAATATACTCACCAACACATGCAACCGCAAAAAAAAAGCAAAATAAGAAATAAAAAAAGATATGAAAGCATTTCGACATACGGATGCTAGCTACTACCGTTCGTATGTTCGTTCGAACAAATGAAATTGCACACTCTCAAATGCATCTATGTACGTAAATTAAATTAAAACGAAATGAAATCAAGAGGTGAGGCGAGTGTGTAAGTGAGTGAGTGAACGATAGTGAGAGTGCAACTACATTCACATAAATAAAGATAAAGACATAATTGTGGAACGTACAAAAACAAAACAAAAGCAAAATAAATGCAAGAGAAAGAGCACATTAAATTCACTCACCAATACCAGAGGACTGAGAAGGCCTACACATAGATACTGTGTTCGTGTGGTATGCAGCCTTGAATTAGTTCGGTGCACTCGCGTGACGATACCCTTACATACATATATAATACGATTGATGGCTATACATACAAACAAATATTTATACATACATACATACATAGTACAAGCATACGTGTGTATGAACAGCAAACACACATTGATACATGTACATATACATATGTACATACTCGTACATGTGTATTTATTTATACTGGTATTTTAATAACACAACCAGCAGCAAACAAACATTCAAATCTTTACCCCCGTTGTATATGAAATTATATTCTTTATTCGGCCCCTTCAAGTCCCACTAACCTCCCGATTCAATGCATTTACCCAATTGCTCATGGCGCGCGTAACTTAACGACAATGACAGCGATGACTATAACGACAACCACTAAATGACTTTTCGTCACTTTTACATAACATTAAAGTGACACAAAGTCAGTCGAAATATCAAAGAAGAAATTAATAAGAATTAATTTACAATTGTTTTAATTACAGTGTTTTTACAGTGTAATCTGATGAAAATGCTTTTTTATTTTATTACTGTGTTATTATTGTTGTTTAAAGATGCGAAAAATTTGGGGAAAAATATACTTATGTAGATATGTATGTACATACATACTTACATACATATGTATGTTTGTATGTTTGTTATTGCGTTCACCGTTGTTATTGCTGTTGTTTTGCACAATAAGATATTCTAGTATTGAATTGTTTTCCGTTATATATTTTTATTTATTATCGAAAATATTTCGTTTTAATAAATATAAAATAAAACAAATTGTTTTTTGTTTTAATACCTATTTTTGGAATAAAACACTCTGTTGTATTGCAAGTATGTATTTTGGTGCAGATTTTTTAAATTGTTGAATATTAGAATTTATGTACAAATGTGTCCATGTTTAATGCAATATGAACATAAAAATAAAAAATTTCGACCTATGGACGCCTACCACACTAAATGACTAAATGAATATTCTATTCAAATAATGGTAAACATAATCAAATAATCTGGATAGATTATACTGAAAGATATCTAGGACCTTTTATCTCTTCCAATACATAATTTGTCATAAACATTCTTAATTTTGTACTTATACTTTTGATAAGATTTTCTTGGAATTTTAAGATTAAGTTTATACAAATTATTGGATTGAAATTGATTTTTTCGATATAGCCTATGGGCGATTCTATTCTAGACAACTTTTAACGTCAATTTTCAAATCACACTATTTGATACTTTTTTTGATGCAAATTTAAAGTAAAATATCTATACATATTTTATAATAATATAATTTTTTTAGACATAAGCTTAAATATAAATTTGTTGTGCACTTCGAAGCATTCAGATTCATAGATTTGGCGTGAACAGAAAATTCATTCATATTGCACCCGTCATGGCTTAAAGAGCAAATTTCTTATTATTGGATTATATTTCTCTACGATGTTTGATTTGATAATCATCGTCTGATATCTCATCTTAAACAATAAAAAAAGAATACATAATACAATAAAAGTTTAAAAATGTACAGAGTTTTGTGTTTTTGTGGTATGATCTTATGAAAGTTGGCCAATTTGGTTGCACCCGTCATGCACTTTAAAGCTCTCTCGTGGCTATTTGGTCGTTTCATATAAATTCTTGTAAATAGATATCAATAGTATATAGAAAAATATTACCCCTTCTAGAAATAACTGAATTGAAAATGTGTTTCTTTCTATTAGTAAAAGACCTTTAAAGCGTCTAAATGTTGCACCCGTCAGAATATAATCGCCCATATATTTAAATAATATTGTACTAAGAAATATTAATTTTAATACGCGTATGCTGTCAAGTTTTGCAATTCAAATTTAAATTTATTAAAATATACACATAGTGTGATCCCGTCTGTATGTACATGGAAATCCTAGACGATGATCCTCTCTAACTAAAATGATATTTTACTTTATTTTATTTAATGTTTCTCCTTGCACTAATCGTTGTTGAGCTGGAATAGAACAAAAGATGTAGTGTTTACAAGTATTTTTCATATTTTTCTTTTGATTCTTTGAAAGGCGCATCGAAAGACATGATAACAATTTCAGAGTAAATCCGATTATATTCTATATGAATTGATTTGGAGTTATTATATGATTTTACCAAACGATTCTTGAAATTTTTCAAAATTCTTAAATAATAATAACGTTTTCTACAATATATAACAATTTGTAGTTTCGGTTTTTATAACGAAAAATGCTACTATCTTAATTGGAACAATTTCATTTGCTTGCATCTGTTTCTCAATTTAAACATTAATATTCAATCAATTGTAGAAACATATACATACATATGTACATATGTATGTAGACACTTAAAATATATCACAGAATTATTTTGTCTACTCATTTTTAGGAGAAACTAGTTTTTCATTAAAAAGATTTTTTTTTTCAATTAATAATATAATATAATAGATAATATGTAGAATAGGAAACCCCAACAAACTTTAAAAAATATTAATTTGTATTGAGTTAACGTTGCATTTTATTAATTTGCATCATAATTTGAAGGTATTTTGCTTTTTAATTCCTGTTAATTTTTTGTGCTTTTTAGTTTTTACGTAATTTTTTATTTCTTTTGTTAAAGAAATACATATTTTAATTGTTATTAGTAATATTTTTTCCTTCCTGACCTCTGTTGCAAAGATCCTTGTGTTAATATGCCGATATGGTGGTCAGGTCAGAGCATTAAGGAGGTGTTGGCAAGTATTTTTTACTGTACAAAAGCTTAACTTCAGCATCTAAAACTGTGTATTTCGGATCCATTATCCGGCTCTGGAATTATGATTTGCTTTCGGAATGGGCCAATATTCACGGTGGTCTATAATATCGTTAATATATATATATAAGATTACCATTCCATTGACAGAAAATCAGCCCTATATCACCATAGAACCGCCATCATAGTCGTATTTAAGACTTTATTTTTCTTCAACAAGACCTACGTCGACCATCTGAACCAAAAATTTTGTATTTGCTTTCGTCATAGAATATAACTTATTGCCGATACACAAAACTTTTATTTTTATTGATCTCAGCTAATGAAAACCTCTTCCATCTGTTTAGTTTCAAATCAAATGGTTTTTACCTTGCCAGACGATCCTATTTATGACTCTCCTTTAGGCGTCTTTAGGGTTTTGTTTGTGGCTTACATTGATGTAAAGTGTTCCTCTTAGTTGGTAGTTAACCTCCGGTCCGGATAAATGTAGCTTTAGGAGGTTTTCCATGGCTACTAGTCTTTCCTAAATTTTAAATGTTTCCACGACTACCATTTTATTTAATTTGTTTATTTCTTAACAACATCTATAAAATTTATCAGAAATATTTTTAATTTATTTGCCATTAAATCCGTAGAAAGAATTTCCTTCGGAAATGGTAAATTATTTTCTCTTCACCCTTTTTAATGCAAAGATCTTTTTAATAATTAACAAACAAAAAACTACGTGAAAAATTCCAATAACAATTAAGAAAAAAACATAAAAAATATCAATATTCTTTTATAACCGGACATTTGTGATGAGAATTAATTAAATGCAGCAACAACTAAACTAAAAAGGACACAATGTCTATCAATTTCAAAAAAAAAATTTACCAGCTTATTTAGTTTGTTTATTCGACCTTTTTTAATATTTTATTATTTCTTTCTTTAAGCAATAAAGTCACTTTTAAATTTTATATAAAAAATGTTTTATCTACATGACTGACTGACTGACTGATTCATTCATCATCGCAGAGCCAAAACCGCTAAAGCTAGAAACTTGAAATTCGGGTAATGGGTTCCGTTTACAACATGTAGATCTACTACGAAGAGATTTTTGGAAATTCGGTCGTTGGGGCAAAAACGGGTAAAACCAGTACCTCTATATCGCCAAAACAAATAAACTTAGAAACAATATTTTAAATGCGTCCGCCTTTAATCAAAAAAAGAGCCCACAGGTGTCTGGTACTTTTTTGAAATTGGAAATTTAAGTGACCTATCTTACTAAAACTTTGACGGGATATAACTAAGATTTCGACATTAATTTTTCAAAATTAACAAAATCAATAAAATTACTCAAAATTAATTGAATATATGTGTAATGCCTTTCTTTCAAATTAATTTAAATTGATGGCGTAGCAACGCGCGCAAATGCCATTTAGTATATTTATATATATTTTAATCCGATATTTCAAAAATTATAATATCCCTGAAGAAGCTATCCATTGAGATAGCGAAATATCGGATTTAAATACATATAAAAAACATTTAAAAGTGATTTTATTGCCTAAAGAAAGAAATTATAAAATTTTAGCAGCTTATTACAATTTTATATATTAATGAAAAATAAATGCTTTTTAAATATTAATAGGCAAAATAGTTTTGTGATACACTGTACATATTTTGGACAAAAAAAATGCTAGTTAATGATTACGAAAGTTAAAAAAAATTGATCCAATTTCGAAAAATCATTTCGGTAGAATGGCAATAGAATTATTGAATGTAAATTTAAACCAAAAAATAAAATCTAACACAAAGGTTTTAATAAATTATAAAAATTTTGCTTAAATATATAAAAAGAAACAAATGAGATGTGAATAAGAAAATTAAGAGAGACGACGTCAAACATTTGAAAACAAATGTTGAGTAAGTATTTATTTAGAAACATTTTATTATTTTTGTTTGTTCTCATTTGTACATTCGTTTGCATTAATAAAATTTTTTATTGAAACGATCTTCAATGTTAAATGTCATTTATTTTTTTTTATTTGTTTTATTTCCATTTAGCAAAACAAAAAAAAAGAATATTTTTTGATGTATGTATGTATATTTTAAATATTTATATCGAAAATTCTATCTGCATTTAGAGTAAAGGGTGCTTTTTTAACTGGCGGCCATTCTGTCAGCAGTCAAGTGATTTATGTTTAGTTTGGTTTGGCATTTCAACATGAAATATATATTTTGGAAATTTCTTTTTTTTTAAATGCGGTGAATGGGCCCAGTTGATCCCGTTTTTCATAACCTAATTTTGTTTAGCTATGAAGTTCATTTTGGTTTGAATGGATACATCAACAAACAAAGCTGTCTTATTTAGAGTGATGATAATCCTCAAGTATATGTTGAGACACCTTTATATCCAGAAAAACTGAGTGGTTGCTGTGATTTATGGGCTGGTGGAATAATTGGTCCGAAATTCTGTAAAAACGTAGCTGGCCAGAACTTTACAGGGAATGGTGACCGCGATAGAGCCCTGATTACTGACTTTTTCATTCATCAATTGAACTATCATGATGTGCAAGAGATTTGGTTTCAACAAGACTGAATTGATCTCCAAGATCGTGCGATTCAACGCCGCTTGACTATTTTCTATAGGGATGTGTGAAGTCACCAGTGTACGCCGCGTTATTGCCACAAAATTAGAAAATTCGAATTCGAATAAAGTAAATTTCATGCCAATTTAAAAAAATCGTCTTTGTATTATTCCATTTCAAAGTTCTATATCTATGTATATCTAAAAAAAAGACCCTTTATTTATATTGGTTTTTTTCGTATCGGTCGTATTTGTAAAGCAGGTGAGATTTGCTGTATGAATCTTTTTTGGATTACTAGTATTTAAAGCGGACGTATTTAAACTTAATTTTGAAATATAAAATAACCTATCCATAATTAACCCATACATAATTTGCTTTTTTTTATTCATTACAACATACGATACATATGAATTTGAAAAATTTTCAATGTACAATATAGAGAAATATGAAAAAAAAACTATTATGTTAATAAGTACAAATATGCATATACAAGAAATATATAAGTACCCATTGCACAGAAAATATACCGCTTAGAACCGCAGAATATGAAGATCTTTCTATTATCAATTTTGATAGAAGGTTCAAACTAGCTGTTCAACATTCTATTATAACACCCAAACGTATCAGATATAATAATATTTATTCTGCAGATATCGAAAGGCTACTAAGTGAAAACAGAAATGCTAGAAGAGAGTGGCAATTGCACAGATCCCCACAACATAAACATATTTTAAAACAATGCACAAAAAGGCTCAGAGAATTTCTGCAGACCAGAAAAACCACATTTCTGGAAAATTATCTTAAGCAACTTGATGCGACTCCACAATCAAATTAATCTTTATGGCGCGTAACCAAAAATCCAAGCCCCCCTTGCGAAACTTAAACGGAAGTTGGGCAAGAATTGATATTCAAAAAGGGAATCTGTTCGTTAAACATTTGAAAAATATATCAAACGATACAGGAGTTGCGTTATCACCTGTGCGAGCTCGAACAGGTTAGCCGCTGGCATTTTTAATGAATGATATTGAAGAAGCTATTAATGATATAAATCAAAGATACAATAAGTAATAAGATACTTATTGAACTACTCCGCATAGCATTAAAAGTAATTCTTTCAATTTTTAATGCTATATTACATCTACTATATAATAAAAAACCATGGCACAATCGAACAAACACATAGGCTAGTAAACGTCATAAGAATTCATTTAAAGAAAAAAAAATTGTTCTGCAATACTCATTGATGTTTCTCAAGCCTTTGATAAGGTGTGGCATGAAGACATTATACATAAACAGCAACAAAATTTACCCATTAACTTTAATAAGTTGCTGAAAAGCTATTTAATTGATCAAAAGTTCGTTATTATAGAAGGGGATTTTGTAAGTTATGCTCAGCCAATTAATGCTGGAGGCGGGAGTTTCCTAAGGAAACATTTTGGGGCTTTTGTTGCTTTTGATATATACTTTAGACATGCCAACTAACAACTACATCGAAACATTAACTTTTGCCGATGATTCAGCTTTTCTAAGCGTTCACGAAAATCGTCATGAAACATCTCCACATTTGCAAGACCAATTGAAAATATGGCCAAAACAATGGAAAATAAAGGTCAATGAAAATAAATGTGCACATACTCGTATAACATTTAATTATTTAATTTACGTAGAAAATCATTCCCTCCAATTAAAATAAATAATCAAATAATTCCTCAACATGCGCATATAAAATATCTCGATATACACCTTGATCGACGCTTAACATGGAAAAGTCATATTAAACCAAATGAAACTTAAAGTTATTCAAATTAAATGACACATTGGCAGAAACTCGGTTCTTAGTTTGGACTGTAAACTCCTACTCTACAACGCTATTCTGAAGCCAATCTGGTGCTATAGTATTCAGTTTTGGGGCACTGCCTCTGCCTCCAACATAGAGAAAATTTAAAGGCGCCAAAACAAAATTCTGCGAACTATCAGAATGTCAAAAACTCGAATATTCACAAAGACCTCAATGTACCATCAGTTCAAATTGTAATTCAAACATAATCAACAAAATATTTGAAAAGGCTTGAAAGCCACCCCAACCAGCTGGCTCGAAACATTGTAGATGATGCTGGTCATATCCGAAGAGAAGAGCGCACGCCTCCAGTAGGAGACAAACCGTGATATTAGCATCTTATGTCCGGTAATGGTAATTACCGGATTGATTACTTAGGCCCCTATTATGAACTGCATTCGACAATCGATATTCGACTATCGAATGTAAAATTTATATTATGAGTTTCTCTCATGGAAGAAGATTCACTGTTGGCAAAAGGTATTTGCTCTAAAGTATACTCAAGTGGTGAAATCCATTTCCAAACTGTTGAAATCATCCCTCAGCCTTTCTCTGTTTATCTTCATCAGCCGAACCATCAAACCATTATTCCGTGATGGTCATTTCAAATTTAATTTATTTTTCTTTAAGAATTTGTAATAAAATTTACTATTGTGAATAACCCAAAATGAGTGACTTTCACAATGGCGCTTTTTCATCGATAAGCATTTACGACCACAGTCGAAAATCGAATTTTGATCATAATAGGCACCTTATTGTTAGTTCATATTAATATACATATGAAGATTCAATAAATAAGAAACCAAAAAAAAAAAAAATACATGTACTACTCATGCTAACCGGGACTAGATTTTAAAAATCTTTTGAAATTTTATAAGAAAAATGCCAGGATCGCGAGATTTTTAAGTTTTTTCACACTAAAAATTTAACAGTGTAAACAATAAATTTATTTTTATTTAAACAAAACGGAATCTCGGTTTTTGCCGGGATTTTGCAAAATATAAGAGATTTTTATTATCATGATTTTCGGAAAATATAAGATAAGATTTTCGGGATTGGTATCCACAATATGTACATAATTGTTTAATATGGTAAATGCAACATTTAACACACCCAATATAAATAATTATTTTGTTTATGTATTATTTATTTTTTATGAATAGCTTCTCTGATGTTGAGTAAAGGCAAATTAAATAGTTTATTGGTACTTAAAGACTTACAATTGTTTGACATTCCACTCAGATTACAACTGAAATGTATTAAACGTGTTTAGGGAGTCTGATTAATTTATTTCTTTATATACATATCTACGTACTATCTTTTATTCATCAACTGACATTCTGTTACCAAAACCTAAAATATCAATATGTATGTAGGTATATAACCAAATCGTTTGATTCCAAACAAAAAATATCTGATCATATAATCATCAGGGAAATTTTCAATACGCCTACAAATTGAAATAATTTCGGGTAAATATTGAAAACATTATTTAAAATATACAAAGTGTATTTATATTAATTGGTTCACATAGACTTTAAAATTTCTGGAGTCCCTTTAAAAGATAAAAAATCATTCAAATAAACTTGCCATCCAAAATCTAACTTTGTTTTTCATTTTCAATGACAACCTTGAATTCTAAAATGGATTTTACAAATCAATGGGTTTTATTTAGCATGGAAAATGATTTATTGAAAAATTAACAATGATATTTAAAACCAATCTTAATTGAAAGTAATCTTAATCTTGACCCTCTACATTTTGATAGAGTATCCATTTACAAACACTTTTATGTGCACACATACATACATATATGTACATATACATACATACAACACATGTACACATGATTACTTTATTAAATAGCAGTACAATTTAATAGAGACACACCAATCTAGAAAGAAAAAAAAACCAACTAGAGATGCGAACTGGAAAAGTGGGGTTTCGAAGGGGGTTGCAAACATCAAGTACAAACACTATTTAGTACTCGTACATAATCGTACTTACTCACATACTTACTTAGTTTAATTTTTTTATATTACGAGTATTTCTATATTGTATTATTTAATATAAACTATTGCCGCTGCTACTGCTGCTGCTGCTTTAAAAAAGTTTAGTCAGTTGTATGCCAGTTCAACTTGAAATGTTGTTGAACCGAACGAAACAACACAACAATTCACATGCAACATGTAGAATATTGTTGTTTTTTTGTTGTCGCTTATTTATTTGATAAAAATTGAAGGAAAAAAGAAACATTTAAAAAGGAAACTTGTTGTCGCTAATTGAATGCAACTGCAACAACAACAACAACAACAACAAGAACCGCAACAAGCAGTGCTACTATAATAGAATTTATTTTCTATGTCCATGCATGTAGCTATGTATGTTTTTATGTGTGTAAAGCATTAAACACATTCGAGACAGCAGGCTACACGACTACACGAGTCCAAATGCCGCTGGGTACTTATGCCGCCCTGTAGCCAGCTACTTAATTAATTTGAAAACGACAGCTACATAGTCAGCAGCTGATCCCGAAATCTGACGTTTTTGACTTGCTAATAAACTTCATTCATTTTTATTAACATAAAATATAGTATTATTAATATAATATTTTTAATACATTTAACAACTCTTCATGCATAAATGATCATAAAATTTTAATTTTGTATTTTACAAAAAATATTTTCTAAGCACTAATTTGCTTTGCACATTTTGTTATATGGTCAACACTGTTTTTGTTTTGTAGCCAAGAGAAAATAGAAATTAGTTTAATTTGACAGCAACGAAAAAATCAGTATGCTGTCGTCAATATAATCAGTGTCATATAAACGTGTATTTTTGATTTTTGACATATTGTAGTCGGTAGCCTGCTGTCTTGAATGTGTTTAATGATGTTTTCATAATACAGACATTCTATAACATTTTCTACACACGCACTAAATAAACGCACACTCACATCTACATACAAATTCATAGACACACTATGTATGTATATTGAATAGAATGCAGAGGCGAATAAAACGAGAAACGTGAAGCCAAATGAAGGCGGCTAGAACACTCAACTTTTAGCATTGCATTTGTTTATTATTGTAATCGTACATAGAGACAGACGGACAAACATACAAATTTATAAATAAATTTTGTTGTTTTTTAATGCGTTGTATGCAGAGTTTAAAAAGTACAAATTCATTTGCAGATATACCTAAAATCCGGTTTCAGAATAGTATCAAACAGTGTATGATAATATATGATGTTTTATAAGAAACAATTTTTGACGAAAGAATTTTTTCGTGAGAAAAACCATCTCGGTTATTTTTAGACAATTATCGGCAATTTAAAAATTTGAAAAAAAAAAATATTGAAAATTCGAACAAGACTTCACTACATATGTATGTATGTGAAATATTAGAAGAAAATTCAAAAAATAATATCGCTAAATCATGAACGTAGAATTTAGAGGATCTAACCATTTTGTTTGGTTAGCTCTTGTTTTAATACCTTCCAGCACCATAAGTGGTTTTTCATTCCGTGTATAAAACTGAGAAGTATTCATCTGAGACCCAACAAATTCTATATATTATTGATCTCTATGGAATTCGAAGTCGATTGAGTTATGTTCGTCTGTCTGTCTGTACATAAAAAAATGTGTAAAACACTCTCACGTCCCAAAGACACAAGTAAACTTAACAGAGTTTACAAAAAACTGTTTATATTTCTCCTAAGCAGTTTGGTATTGAAATGCAGCAAAATCGGTATAGTAGAACCAGAGTTATGGACCAAAATGTGAGACAACCTCCATAAAAATTTGATATTTTTAAACATTTTTCTTGCAATTTTTTTAAATATATTGCAGATATTGCCATGAAATTTTGTACACGTTTTTTTTTTATGAAAAAAGAAGAAAGAGTGGGGAAAATAGTAAGAATCGGTCCATGATTTCTCATAGCCCCCATACAAATATTTTCCCGAAATATGGCTTAATGATAAATAAATGCTTATAAAATTGGAATATTAATACAAAATTCAGCAAAAATAAGTGTCATGTAAAAAGAAATCGCAAAACAAAACTTTGCTTTGTTCGGTCCATGTTTGACCATAGACCCCACATTTAAAATTCACTTAAATACGTATAAATCTGGTACAAATATAGTTACCAGGTTAAAATTCGACCCAAATAATTCTTATAGCTATATAAATTGTTGTACTAAATTTTATGATGGTCGGTCCATAATGCGACCATAATCCGAAAAAGTAATTTATCTTTATATATATCTTATTAATATCAGTAACGACTCAAAACTTTACACAGATCATTTACATATACACAAAAATCATACTACACAAACTCTGTTAATTATGGTGAAAATTGGTAATTACATCAATTATAAATGGTCAAAAATAGATAAAATTTCAAAACATTTGAAATAAATTATGTATGTTGGTCGTAAAATTGTCTTTCAAACAATATATGAAATGCTAAGCTATTATTAGTATTAAAAAAAACACTGAATAAGAATATTCTAGTCCTATAACCAGTGTAGTTTTTGTATTTCTCTTTATAGTTAGGTGGAGGGTAGTTAAGATTCGGCACAGCTGAATATTTTACTCATATCAACGTATAAGTAATATTAGTAATAATGCATAATACTCATACGTAAAATATATAAATAATTTTGATAAACTTGTTTAAAAAGAAAACTAAGCAACAGAAAAATGATTAAAGTTTAACTAAATAAATTATTATGGTTGAATAAAGAAAAAAGTTACAAATAATGTGCAAATTTCATGGAAACGGAAAACGTTCGTAGTATTTAAAGTACTGTCCTGCAATTGCTGCGGACGAACTAAATAAACTGAAAATTACATTGCGAGTGTTATAGAACGAACATAAGAACGTTTTATTTTTATTTTGTACGTTTAAAGTTTATTTTTTCTATATTTATTTATTTGTATAATTTTGTTTTGTAGTTGTTTTTGTTCTGTTTAGTTTAGTTTTTTTTTATTTATATTTTAGAATGTAATTGTGCGCCTGGCCTAGACCTAGAAAAGGAAATTTTTCGTGCTAATATTGTTGTTGCTGCAGCTATAATCGTTGCATTCGTTTCTGTTGTTGCTTGTCTATTTTGCCATTACATATTATTATTAGCGACTCATTTCATTTATTTGTTTGTTCTCTTTCCTCGCTTACAAATACGCACACAGACACGCACACACATACCAATACTAAATTATTTATTTATTAATGTATGTATATATATTCATGATTGTTGCTCGCAGAATGTAACAGCCTTTGTTTTTGCTATTTATTATTACAAAATTTTATTTTATATTGTACTTTAAATATAATATTGAAATATTTGTCTCTGTGTTGGTGTGTTTGCGTATCTATGTTATTGTTATTGGTTTATGTATTTTGAGAATATCTATGTATGTACATATGTATGTATGTATGCATGTGCATACATATACAATGTATATAATAAATAAATAAAGTGGAAGTAGATGTTGAACATGCAACAACTACGAGAAATATCGACAATTTACAGTCTAGAACACTGTTAGTATTTTTTTATAGAATTCTTTGCACATATTTTTATGCTTAATTTATATACTGGATATTTAGAAGTAGGAAATGTGTATAAAAAGGATTTAAAGCATAAATGTAATTCTTGTTGATTTATTTTATTCAGATTCCACTCGATGTTTTATTTGTGAATTTGAATTTTTTTTTTTGCTTGACGTAACAACGATATGTACATATGTTTTTTGAAATAATATAACCAAAGTTCCTCCATATCATGCGTAGTAGTTAATGTTGTACTAATTTTTAAACCAGTTTGTTATTCCTTACCTTCCGTAATAAAATAAAATATAATCGGCATTGATAAGATGTTTTATTTCAAAATAATTTTTGAAATTAATTCTGATAGGAATAATAAAACTTTTTTAGCACTCTATGTAATTGGTGACGAATATCGAACTACATAAATGCGATCCCTGCAGAAACTTAACGAACGCATGCAAAAAGTAATATAATTTTTCTTCGAGCTTTTTATTATCTACATGGTAGAGAAGGAGTCAATTGACATTTTCAAAATATAATTAAAATTCATTAAAAAGTCCGAATATTGCTCTCCGCGTATTTGCTTAGACAGTTTAACTTGTTTACTTGACTGCAGTTTTGACAAATACTAAGTTATACATATATTTTGCTATAAAATTTGATCGGCAATATTAGGAAATAGTCAACAGTTTCTGTTCTAAAATTTAAGAAAAAAAATATAAAATATATTTTCAACAATTTAAACAGTCAAATTACTTGTAGAGTGAACTTTTTTGGTCCCGCTTTAAAATATTTAATATGAAGATGAGCATCTCTAGATAATGAAGAGATACTAAACATTTCATAATTTCTTAATTTTATCATTTATTTTTATCAGTAATGAAAAAAAGAAGATTTTTTAGAAATATCTTAAAAATTAGTTTGGCAGTATTGCAATCAATAAAGTCAATAATTTACTATAATAAAAAAAACAACACCCTGTTTTTTTTCTTTAAAAAATATCAACATACAATTGTAAAATATGTTCTGTATGTGCGGCCTGACGCGAAGCAAGAAAAACAAAAATTTTTAATTTTTTTTATAATTTTTACAACCAACAAAAAAAATAACAAGAAAATTGTCATTTTAAATATCGTATCGTTTTCATATACGAGTATGTACATATGTATGTGTATATGTATGTACATACATACATATTTGTGTTTATTGGTACATTCGTTTAGCTGTGCTTATGTGGTTGTTGTTGTTTGCTAATAGTATTTTTGCGTGCAACAAAAATATGTACATATGTATATACATATGTATAATAGCAACTAGAAAGTGAAAAAAAAATATATAAATTGCAGCAGTGTCGAGTGCAATTGCATAAAAGCAATGGCAGGGGCAGAAGTGCATTTACACTGACTGGCTGGCATTAGAATTTTTTTATTTGTTTGTTTGCGTCAATGTACATATTTATTTTGTTTCTTCTCTAGCACACAAACACTCTCACACACATAACGACATACAAAATAGCACACAAAAAATCAACAGCTACAACAACAGTAAAATAATAATAACAATAATAACAAACAAACAACTAATGCTTGGAGCGATGATGTAAACAATTGCATGGTGTGGTGTTCGGTGCGGCGGTGTGCAGGGAATCGCATAAAACTTGATGTCCATGTCCCCATTTAAGTCAAGTGACGTGCTATCTGTCGCCTTCTCTCAGAACTTTGACTCCGTTTTGTGTTTGAATGCCAACCGCGCGAATATTTTTGCATTTAACGCATAAAAACGACACTCAACGATTTTTACTCGTAGTTAGTTGCACTATAATTTTGTTATATTGCTGTTGTTGTAGCGTGTTTTTATTAAAGAAATATTTACATACATACATACATATGTATGTATGTGTCTGCTATGTGTACTCATACATACAACAAATATCAATATGATTGTATTTATAGGTACATATGTTTGATTCTAATAAATAGTACATGTACGTTAGACACAAAACATGTCCCATGCAATTGTCTGTCTACATTCAGTAGTTTCGTAAAACAGTGGTTATATTTGCACAATTATGCACTCTTACCTGTAAGACCTGTAGGACATGTAGGAATTAAGTTGATAACTTTTTAAGGCTTTTTAATTTAGTACAAAATATGATTGGCATTGAAATGAATGTAACATAGTAAAAATAGGTATATTACATTTCAGCTTTTGATTATTCTCTTGAAAAATTAACAATATTATTTATTTTATTATTAAAAAAAAAACTCTACAACTAAATCGTTTGAAATATGTCTATATTAATTTTTAAGAGCTTGTTCTTATTTATTAAATAATTTATTTTAATAATGAATTTATTTTTTCTGTGAAAGAAAATAAGTATGAAAGGTACATATGGTATCTTGTCTGTCATTTTATTTAGCAAACAAACTCGTCATCTGTTTTTAAGGAATTTAGGCAAAAGTTTTTTCAACATATGTTTTTTGAACAAATATAAATGTTCAATAAAGATTTGATTATATGCTCGCCAAGCGATTAGTGATATTTTGAAAATATTCCCAAAATCTGAATTTATTGTGCAAATATGTTTTGCTACGTCACGTAATGCAACCAAATATGCAATCTTAGTAAAATATGCAAAAATATCACCTACAAATTAATGCATGTCACTTTTTTGCATTTTTAAATCTATTATGTGTAAGAAGATTGAAATTTTAAATAATGTTTCATGGTGTAATTATACAAGGTGAGTGGAACACAATACAGAAACAATAGGCATTTTATTTGTGTAAAATAATGCACCACTGTAAAAAACACTTGAAAAAGTATTACTTTTGACATAAGTAGATTGTAAAGAAAGCCAGTCAGCTGTGTTACTGCTCGCACCTTGTATAGTTACACCATGTAATTTTTGTTTTAAATTTCAAATGTCTCAGAATATATTTCTTTGTTTTGCTTTTTAAACCACAGTATCGACTCCATACGTAGTTTGGTGCACTGTAGCATACTGTAGTGTGGTGTGGTGTTATTGAAGAAAATTGTTATTTACAATACATTGCATTTATTTTTTTCCAACTGATTGACTGAATGTCTGAATGACGGTCTGAATAACAGTGGTGGCGATGAGTTGCTGTTTAGTCTGTTCGACAATGTGTTCAATATTAGATACATTTTATTGTTACTTCTTAATATGAGTGTATGAATGCTTGTAGCATAATGTTGTCGCATAATTTTACGTGTATGTGGCAGTTTGGCTGGCAGTCAGACATACAGATGGACAGTTGGTTGTTTTGTCAACCAACTATCTGACTATCGTTGTCATGCGAACCAGTTGAGAGACAGCAACAACCTCATACAACCTTATTCTAAACAGCTTTGTATGTTCAGTGTCACCATGTCTATTAGTTGATGTTGTTGTTGTAAATGTTATTTTTTTTCTATTTTTTTTTTTTATCTATGTTCATAGTATATTTATTTTAAATAGATGGTTTAACAATTGTTTTTAGAATTTTCTGTATATTTTTTACTTTTTTGTCTTTGGATGGCACACTAAGAATACAATCTAAGGAGTATAGGCACCACCATCATCAGCTATGACAACTATCTAATCGTGGCATCTTTTAATCTGTCTTTTGATTTTTTGATTTGAACACTTACATTTTCAGTTAGTCATTGATTCATTCATTCATTTACTCATTCCGTCACTTACTATTTACTGATTAACTCTGAATGACTCACCACAGCATTGACTGCATTTACCATCACGTCCATTGTCTAGTCTTGTTTTTTATTAAGTTTTTGCTACTGCAAACATAGTTAGTTTTTATTTTTATTTTACTTAATACTATTTGTGGAAATGAAAATGAAAATGAAAATGAAAATGAAAATTGTTTGTAAAAAAAAAAAAAAAAAAAAAATACCAGCATCTTCATGCTCATACATACATGCATGAATAGTTGTTGTTGCTATTGCTATTGCAGTTTTCGTCTAACCATCATTATCATTATAGGAGCGAGTACGCGAAACCAGCCATACAACAGAAAGCACTTTCCCTCTCGTTGCTTTCCATTTTTTGTAATATTTATTATTGAATACTTTAAACTTCTGTTTTAGTACATACCACTTAAGACAACAGCGTCCGACTACTGACGTCCATTGCATGCTACTACTACAAACAACAATGACAACAAACATACATGATATGACGGGTAATGTTGTCATTGATGATTTTCAATTGACATGAGTCTTGCTTTGTTGCTCTTAATCAGTCTTTAAAGGAATTTAAACACTACTGCAAGTAGTATTTTTTTTTTTTTTTTTTGAAAAATATAGAAAATAGAAAAAAACATATAGAAAATTAAACAAAATTTATATTCTTGGACGCGACGTCAAATTATAGATTTTACTTCGGGTATTTTGCTTCCAGTCTGAGTATACTTTGTTATAGATTCTGATATGTAGCTCCGTTGCATGTTATCAGGCACTTATTGGAGCCAAATATCAGTAATTAAAAAGACATCTACATACAAGTTATAGTTGTATCTACTGAACTACTTTTTGATATTCTATAGTATAGTTTTAAGTTCGGTTACAACAGACTCGAAAGATTTGATTTGATAGCATGAATTTTATACAAAATGGGTAGTAAATATTTTGTATTTTGTATGATATGACGGGTAATGTTGTCATTGATGATTTTCAATTGACATGAGTCTTGCTTTGTTGCTCTTAATCAGTCTTTAAAGGAATTTAAACACTACTGCAAGTAGTATTTTTTTTTTTTTTTTCGAAAAATATAGAAAATAGAAAAAAACATATAGAAAATTAAACAAAATTTATATTCTTGGACGCGACGTCAAATTATAGATTTTACTTCGGGTATTTTGCTTCCAGTCTGAGTATACTTTGTTATAGATTCTGATATGTAGCTCCGTTGCATGTTATCAGGCACTTATTGGAGCCAAATATCAGTAATTAAAAAGACATCTACATACAAGTTATAGTTGTATCTACTGAACTACTTTTTGATATTCTATAGTATAGTTTTAAGTTCGGTTACAACAGACTCGAAAGATTTGATTTGATAGCATGAATTTTATACAAAATGGGTAGTAAATATTTTGTATTTTACAAAATCATTCAAATCAGTCAATGTAACAATTTAAGCTTTAATTTATTATTTATTTTTTATTTAAATTTGTATTCATTGCCTTCAATGTCTGACTGCTAGTTGATGCAGTAATGCTGCTGTTTAACTATTCCTAATTTTTTGTTTGTTTTGCTATTGCTGGTAGTTGTTGTAGCAGCAGCAACAACTGCAGCGTAATACATTCAATGGTGGTAATGATTGCATGATGTTGTTGATAGTGTTGCATACATGCTTTATAATCGGTGAAACTTTCTTGAAAAACTTTTCTTGTAATAGAAAATGAAAACGAAACTTTTTCACTTTTTTCTGTTTTGCTGCGTTGCTCTCTATCAACTGTTATTACTAGTGTTTATTATTTTTGTGAAGCAATTTCATTTTCTATATATGTACATACATACATAAATATTTACAAACAAACATATTTAAGAATGTATAGAAAAATGTTTGCAACAGCCGGCTTGCAGCAGACTCTATTACATGCATTTCAATCAAATCAAAGCATATTTTCACGATACGACTTGCAACAGTGCGATACATAAAGGCATGTAGCACACTGAAGCATGTATGATTTAAAATATCTATTAGTAAAGTCCGTTGATGTTGTCGTAGTAGTAGTATGTTTGCATGTACACATGCCTAACACACATTTAATCGGAGAATGTGTGTTTGTGTCTGTTGCAACCAAGTTAATTGGGCTCATGGCCAAGTGCTTCCCATTGAAAATTAAAACTATTTTTTTTTCTTTCTTTTGGTTGTGTTTGTGGCGCGCATAAGTGTTCGTTTGTATCACATGCATGAGATGATTTTATTATTATTTTTCTTTTCTTCTTTTTGCACTTTTTATTTCACTTTTACTGAAAATTAAAAAAAGTTTCACTTTTAATAATCCTTTAATAGTTAAATTTCCGTTTTAGCTGGTTTCAATTTTTTTATTATTATTTTGTATTGTTTCCATGTGTACAGCCATGTCACAGAACTCAATTCCGACCGAAAGTGGTTTTGATTCCTTAAATTGAGTCTTTAGAAAACGAAAAACGAATTTTTTTTTCGGAATGAAACCACTTTAGATTCCTAAAGTGGAATTATTATTTTTTTATTATTTTATACTGAAAAAAAAAAACTCATACTACTAATTTATAATAACAATTAAACAATTAATTTTATTATTTCATTGTTGTTTTAGTTATCTCATTGATATTTAAATAAAATGTTAAAAATTTCAAAGTTGGTGTCAGCAACAAGAAAACTTTTGTCGTTTTCAGATGCATCCCTTAAATTTCTTCTTCGTAGCTTTTCAACTGCGTTTTGATATTTTTGTTCATTTAAAACAGCAACAATTTAAATTCCGGGCATTTTTTGAAAAATTTTGTTCTCTTTTATTTAAAATTCCTTTTTTAGCGCTCTTTCTGTTCGCTTTTGTTATACTTTTTATTACAAAAATCATATTTTTTTTGTTTTGGTTACACAACGTTACCATATTTATGTTAAAAACCGAGATTTAAAAATGGTTTGGGGATAAACAAAATCGATCAAAATCTAGAGAACGCAAAGTAAAAACGATCGATTTGCGAATACGGAATTGAAATCATTCCGATCGAATTCTGTGACATGCCTGATAATATATGATTGGTGCGTGGTGTGTTTTAAAATTAAGGTTTTTTAAACAATCTGTACAATTTCTTTTAAAGAATTGTTTATTTTTTTAATTTTCTAAATTCCGTAAGTATTATTGCTATAATATGATATATGTAGCAACGCTATAATATATCTAGTGTTATGGCTCTAAATGATTATTTGATGACTTTGCAGTCTTTTGAAACCATAATATTTTGGGAAAAGTAAAAAAAAATAAATTTACTCGGACGAATTTATGAAAAAAATTTTAAAAATTATGTATGTGGTATGAAAAAGTTCTTAGCTGAGTCCCAACATAAAACATATTTCAAATATATGTATGAATCTATATATGAAAACAAAACAATTTAGAACAACATTTGTGTGTATCTTGTATAATTTTTGTGTTTTAGCACAACATCTGAAAAGGGGGAAAAAAATAAAAAGTTTATTAAAATTGATTTAAGATAAACAAATTACAACTAAGTATTTATAAGGAATTTCGTCGGGAAAATATCTTTTAGAAAAGATTTTTTTTAATGTTTATACTCGTATATACAAAGTCCAATTTTAACGAACTCTCAGTTATGGCCAAAGATAAAGCCAAGGGTGAAAATTCAAAAAATGATTGTTAAGCCACCAATATTTCTTAGTATTCAAATTAGGTTTAATATTTTTATCTACTATATGAATTCATTACAATTTATTGATTTTATATTGGATCGTCTAAAAAAATATAGTAAAATATAGGAATGTCATTTTTATTTTGGATAAAACCATTTCTATCAATAACAAGCTGTTTAGACTAAGATAACATTAGCTATAGCTACATATATTCTTAAACTATGTGAAAAATAGTAGATTTAAGAGTGTTTAATACTTTGAAAATGTATCGGTATTAAACACTGAAAATAACTACAAACGACATTATATGTTAGAGATGTTACAGACAATTAATGTACCTACAACTAAAAGGATAAACTACAAAGCAGATACTGAAAATGTAGCACAGATTTACAGACATTTATGTAATTCATAAAAAATAACACAACTTACAAATATTATATAATTAGTAATATTTTCTACTTGTTATAAATTGTTTTAATATTTTGTTATGATAAAGTTTTCATATCCTTTTTTTCCCATGACAAATAATTTTTGAAATTTATTAAATTATAAAAAACTGTATCCTGAAGAAGCTACTCAAAGAGTAGCGAAATATTGAAATAAAAATTTAAATATTTTAGAAAAAAAGATCTAAAGCTTTAATAATTACCAAAATCTTAGTGTTTAATTAGTATTTTTGTAAATTTTTACTAATTTTATTTTATTTTTGTCTTTTTAGGTAAATATTGTGGCCAAATTTATTTTATTGAATCTATTTCAATTGAATGATCATCTGATATAAGGTACTTAATTAAAAATAGTCAAGCATTATTTTATAAAATTCACCACATTCTATGAACATATGTAGTTTTGATTAGTATGATATGCCGCCGCCTTAAGGTACAACCCACTTAGGTCCATTCAGTTAGTCCCTATGTGTCCTGAAAATGTAAGAAATGAAGATATGAAAGATAGAAATGAAGAGAAAATAAAATATAATAAAATAAAAGATAAAAGGGTTAGCTATAGAAGATCTATGAACCTATAAATGGATAATTGTCATATTGATACGATAGATCCAAGTAAATTTACTATTCTATTTTTAGATGTCATGTTTATTTAAGTACTTTTCGTTTAAACTTTAAAACCTTATTACTAAATTCTGAACAAAGTTTTCATTTCACTTTTAATTTTTATTTCCATAAAGTTCGAACCAATCACTCACTTATCAAACATTTATTTATGGTCGTTGCAAAATTCAATTTTGTTTTTATGCATTATTTTTTTCTGCATTTTACCACAAGTTTAACGCCAATTCAATTCAATTCAATTCACTTTCATTATGAAGCGATGCGTGTTTAAAACAAACAGAAAGAAAAGCCCATAAATAAAAAAAGAAAAAAAATGACAAATATGCACATACACACAAACATACATTTATGTATAAAATGTATGAACGTATATGTATGTGCATATGTGTTTTTTATCCTACGACAGCATAATGTATAATTGCAAATGCAACAACAATGTCCAAAACAAAAGCTAAAACATAACGTGTTTTGAGCTTTACCATTTACGGCTGGGAAATAAAGTTGGCCAAGTAAGTGAATTTACTTTGCATCTGAGACTGTCGCTAGTACGAGTATGAGTAAAAAAAGTAAGAAGAATTGCTTAGAAGAAGCTAGTTTTATTACAAAAAACAAAGTAATTATTTTTTTATTATTATTTCCATTTTTTATTTAAAAGATGAATGAAGAAAGAAAAAAATGGTGAGCTTGTGTTGCATGTTAAAAATACATGTTTTTATTATAATTTGAAAAAAATCTAATTTAAAAAAATCTGATGATGATGTAGCAGTATGTTCAAGTAACAATGATTGTTCAATTGATTACACCATTTCGGAAAATATTTTAAATAAGCACATATGAAAATGAACATAAACTTAAACCTTATAATTTTTGTTAACTAGAAAAATTATTTAAAACACAAATATTATAATAAATTCCGTAGCTTTAGGAAAAATTAGATAATCTACTATTATTATCTCGTTACAAAGAAAAATTGCAAATTGACTGTTAACAATATTTTTTTAGAAAACAAATATTTAATTCCTGGCCGCTGATTATTTTTCATTTTGAATTTTCCTGTACCTGTATTTGAAAATTGACGATTGATTTGTATTCCTAAAGAAAATTGTAACAAATTAAACGAACAGTATATTTAAGTTTGCAAATTGTCGATTGTTAATCAAAATGTTTGACAATTCGGAAACTTACATTTCTACATGGTTCTTTTTAAGCTATTTACTTCTTTGGATCATAATGTGTAGGATCATAATTGCCACTGAAAATGTTGTGCTAATAATGAAATCGATATCCAAAATATCAGAGATATCAGATGTCCCGATTAACAGGTTCTGTATATATCTGCTGTAAGACTACACTTTAAATAAATATGGACATTATCAGAAAACATTAAGTTCTTAAGGGCCTACCAGCTGTTAGTGATCAGAATTTCAGTAAAATTTTGTCAATAAAGTGGTTTAATTTTTTTTCAAAACGAATCTCTGTTAAAAAATATTTAACAGATAATATTGTATTTAAGTATGTTTTTTTTTTGTTTGTTTTCGTATTCAATTCATCTATCAATTCATCAATTCGAGTTATATTTATATAATTCTTGTGATTATACAGTGACACAACACAATAGCTTAAAAAAAATTATATTATAAAAGGCATTATAAATGTACAAAAACTATTAAGTATTAATATATCGCACCCTAAATACAAAAGGGTCACAACTCAAAATACTAAAATTTTCAGGAGCGACACAAAAAGTTCATCGTGCACAAGCAACACACTTAACATAAAAATAGTAATAACTGTATTTTTCCAGTTAAACACGATAGTGATGTGAAAGAAATTTTTGTAATAGTTTGAGATGTGTACTCTGAATTAATTTATGGAAAAAAAGTCAGTTTTGGAAAATTTTGAGTTGTGACCCTTTTGTATTTAGGGTGCGATATAATTTCTGTAATTATAATAATAAAAAAATAAAAATTTTAAATATTAAATATTAAAATTTTATGTTAGTAGACCATTAGTTTAAAAGAACAACAAAATTTAGTTTTTCCCCGTGATTACCCCCTAACTGTCGTGTTATGGAAATGGTGAGTTGCAATTAAATATTTACGTTAGTCTAAGAAGTCAAAAATTCATTTTTGTCGATTTAGAATAAAGTAAACAAAAAGTAGCAACTATATAATTTTTCTCTTTTTTGACCCTTTAATTTTGGATTTACAAATTATATGCTGTTTGGTAACTTATATTGCATATTGATAAGTTTATTTTTCTTTTAATATATCGATATTTAAAATTTAAAGTCTGTCGATCATTTATTAAGATTAAACAAAAAATTCTCAATTTCATCCGTTTTTATCACCTTGAAGATAGACTTCCGAAAAAGTACTTTTCTATTACACAGCTTTATGATTAAAGAAGGTTAAAATAAAAATTATTATACTTTACAACAAAGACGATCTAAAAGTTTTCGCGTTTTTCTCCTTTTGTTCCTTCCTGGTTCAAGTATCTCTATGGCCTATTGACACTTTGGAAGTATAAGAATTTATCTATGTTCCAAATTGCAATAAAATCGGTTTAGTCGTTTAGGCCTGGTTGTTTAAAAAAAGGTATTCACTTTAGATAAGATATAGCCTATTGACGCTCACAAGCATAGAGCTGTCTAAGATCCAAATTTCAATCAAATAGGTTCAGCAGTTTAGGCGTGATTGCTGAATTTTGCGCAGAAAGCAATATTGAAAATTATGTTGATGAATTGTCGTTCATCAATTTGTAATACACGAAGGTGGCATTTTATCCTTTTCACTTAAAATTGTTCAAATAATTCGATAAATTTTGAATTATTTGCACAATCTAAAGTCTATTTTTTCAAATTATTCAGTTTATTTGAACAAAAGTATGTATGTATGTCGAACACGTATTGGCGTTAAAAATTATACCTGTAGTTACCATTAATCAATCACAGTTTTAATACTTAAAATTCACAGTTAAGGGTTACAGATTCTTACATCGGTTAATTTAAAACAAAATTTAAATAAACACACGCTCCAAATCAACTATTTATATGCAATCACGATGAAACAAAAACTACCTAATTGAAGTCGGATTTAAAGTAGGAAATTACTGAGAAAAGATACCGATAGTATATTAAAATGAAACCTAAAAATAAATAGAAATGGTTTAATTCGATGTTGAAAATGAAATTGTCGATGTTATTTCTGTACCAGTATTCAAAGAAAAACTCTTAAAAATAAAAAAAAAATGAAATGAAAAACGAAAGTTTTTCCACAAACATTTAATTCAACCAACAAACGAGCGAACAAACACACCAACAAATAAACTTAATGCCCATAAATGCAAATAGAAAGTGCAAGTGCAGTGTCTCACTAGTGCCAAAGAGATACAGACAAACAGACAGACAGACAGTTCGCGCGTTCAATAGTTAGTAAGTCGGTCAAATGAAAATGAAAAAAAAAAAGAAAATACAACATCAGGCTTTTATAATATCCAGTTAATCAACAACAGTAACAACAATAACAACAACATCACCACCATCATCAACAGCCATAACAGCAACAACAAGATATGCAACAAGCAACAACTACAAATACATATGATTTACTATTATAAACCAGTTGTGGTTTGCAGTTTTTTTCTTTCTTTCTTTCTTTCTTTCTCCTGTGCGATGGTATAACTAACCTATAAATATAGTTTTTCTTTTGAAATGAAAATGAAAATGAAAATCTATGCCTTTTTTAACAATTTTCTTCATATGTTTTTTTATTGTGTGAGGATGATGATGATAATGCTGCTATTATTAGTACATAGTGTATTTCGAAAATATTTCAAACATGTAGAGATATACATACATACATACACGCAATGATACATACATAAAGTTTTTTCTTTATTGATATTTCAAATCCCCTTAAACTACGAAATAAAATTAAGGAGAAATTTATTTTATTTGCTCTGATAATAAACTTTGAAATAATATGTTTCCTTTTTGGTCGATTTTTTAATGTTTGAAACTGTGCTAAAAAAAAATATGAAAAATTACATGCACTTACCAGAGGTGTGGTCACAGATATTTAGCAAATATTTGACGAAAAAGCTTAACCACTATGTAAAATATATTGATATGAAAAATTGTTTTTACGTAGGACAAATCAAAGTAGATTTATGTTTAGATTAAACGCATTTTTGGGTAAATGTTTGCCATGTGTGGCCGTACCTAAAGTGATCTAGCAAAGTGTAAAATGCTGGCGGTTTTTATATTTCGAACTTAGCGAATTCAAATGCATTTTGGTTTTGCTTAAGAATATGTATTCCAGGCTTTAAGACTAAAGACAGACTTAAATAATATTTAGTACATTTCAAAGCAATAATTAAAAATAATTGAATAAAATAGGAATTTCATAAAAATGATAATATTTTATATTAGAACAACTCTCACAAAAAAATGTTTTGCGCAAGTAAAAATAAATCCAATCTTATTTTTCGAAAAATTCTCCAAAAGCTTTTAGTTCAATCCAACATTGTACAAAAAAGAACTATATACTCTTTTCAGCGCTATTAACTAACGTTTTTCAATTTATGACAGTCTTGAAGTAAATGAGATATATTATACTAAAGAATTCGAGTAAAAATTCCCAAGTCAATTCCGTAGTCAATAACAAAATTACGCAAAACCATTTGTAAAAAACATTCAAACAAATATTTATTTAATAATTCCTAAGTATTATTTCCTTATTTATATTTTCCCTTCGATTACTGGTATAGAAACGTTTCGCCGTAGGGGTGTCATATCTAAAAAATCGAGCACAATTTAAATAAAATAAAAAATAAAAGTTAATATTTGTTGAACTAAAAGAGATAACCTACATGTGTATTTTGAATTTTAGCTCATTCCAATTTTTAGCGATATTTTAAAAAATGAGAGACCATAAATAAGCTCAATGACAACTCAGCTCCAACCATATGGAATTACGATATCTCTAGCTCCCGAGATATCGAACTACTTATAAAAAAACACGTTTCTAAACCACTATGCATCATCTTTAAAATGTTTCTAAATTATTAGTTAATAAACTTTTTTACTTGTGATTTATTTGTATTTGAAAAATACACAGACATATAAAAATATCTAACATTTGTCAGAAAATAATTGAACAGTAAGACCATCATGACGTATGAGTAATAATTACTTAATTGTACATTTCGCATTGGGACAGGTACTTAATACCGTGATAAGTTTAGAAATATGTATGTATTAGCGTTGACGTCAGACTCCATAGTAATAAACTTTTCTTTAAACAATTTAAAATATCACACATTACAATTATTAATAAAAAAAATGTTTCAAGTTTGAATACATATTTACTTACATCAAAAGGTTATCATTTCTGCAAATCAGAAATTTTTTTCAATTCATTTGTTTGTAAAATGTTTGCAATGTCAATGCTAAAGTCGCGCGACTAGTGTAACAATGACATTGAATCTTTAAATTGTATATTTTATTTTTTGGTGGTTAAATATATTTTTTTACCTTTTTGATGTGTGTATATGTAAGATTTTGTATCGACATATGTATAAGTTTGCACCTACTTACTCGTATAAATGTAATGTATGCAGATAATAATTAACTTCAACAAAAAACCTTAAGTTAACAAAATGTTAGTCGATTTTTCTACTATATATACAGAGTGTTTGGCGTTTTTTATTTTTCTTTTTTTCTTACACCAAAAAAATGCAAATTGTGAAAATTTCTATGTACATACATATGTACATACAGACATTGTGCGGACAACAGCAACGACAACAAGAAAACGAAAAATAAATCAGCTTAACAGACAATGGGAACAGTGAAAAATGTAAACAATGTAAAAGTGGATTAAATTTCTTTTCAAGGGCTTAAACAACAAAAACTGCATAAACCAACAAAATAATATTAAATTGAGGTTTTGAAAATTTTTAAAAATGCTTCCGTTTATTTTAAAAAGTCAACATTTATGTCTACAAACATAATTTTTTAAATAATAAACTTCTCAAATTTCATGTTCAACAAAATTAAATTTTCAATTTAACAATATTAATTATAATTATTGTTGTCTCAGCTTTGCTCTTTTTTAGGTTTTTATCCAACCCTATTTAATTTCGAAAAAAAAGATAATATTCATCAATATTTCATTTAATTTAATGCCTTAATTTTGAAATCATGTCAACAATTTTAATAAATTTAAATTAAATTACATGTGTAGCTATCTGTATTTCAACATATTTAATATATGTACAGTGAGAAGCATAAGTCAAGGTACTTAATGTAATCTAAACAATGTCCTCAATTTTACAAAAAAAAATATAAGAAAGTGCATGATGAATTTTCTTTAGTTAATTGATTTATTCATATGTGATAAACCCACATTTTAGTTCAAGGTACCCTGTAAAAAAAAAAACAAAATAATAATTAAAATTAAATATTTGGATAAGATGTTAAACAATTTACCTAATATTTGGTTGAATATCCTTTAAGTCGAAGGATCTCATTTAAACGGTTTGGCATGGAATATACAAGTTTTTTGTATAATCCGATAATATTTGCTGCCATTTAGTCATAAGAATGCTTTGAGCTGGGTTTTGTTGGAAATTTTATGGTTGCGTATTCGTTTTTCTACATAATGCCACAAGTGGAGTGTTATATGCAAGCCACATCTTGGCGTCAGCAGCTGTATGTTTTGAATCATGTCCTGTTGGAAATAGTAATCGTTACTAAGGTTTAATTTTTCTGCACTTTGGCTGAGATTATTTTAAAGAATGTGTAGATAGATATACTGCTTTATTCCCCAATAAAAAGCTAGTTTAATTACGATTCTCACTGTATGTTCTAACAGTTGTAATTTTTTAAAAGTCCTGTCTTTTAAAGTTAACACGAATTTTTAAAAAAATTCGTAAAATAGAATATATTTTTAAATCTTTTTATTTTATTTTTAATTTTAAATTTTGGTAAATTTTTATATTTTAAAGAAGAATTAGGTTTTTGAATACTACCAAATATACTACAGATACATATGCCACAGTCACAAATTTCAAAATTTTTGAAGCACATCTTATTATGTATATTGAATTCGTTTCATTTGTAGAAGAACAATTATCTTTAAAGGAAGTAAACGGCAAATCTTTGTGTATGGGTGGCTTTAATCTTGTTCGTTTCAATCTATTTTATTTTTTGCCAAATTTTATTTCTTTAAGCTCTAAAAAATGACAAATAAAATAAAACGTAGTTTCGTTTATGAGAATAAAATCGTTTTTTTTATATCAGCACTCTACACAAAAGTAAAACGAAATACTATATGTGAGAGTTTAAAATTCGATTCATTATTCGAATGCATCATCAACAACATGAAGCGAAAGAACAGAAACAGTATGAAAGCAACAAGAGTTTTTTAGATGTTTATTTTTTAGAACTTTGTTGTTATTTTTTTTTTATTTTGAAAAGATGTCAGTCAGAGGATGGCGCGTGTTAGATCGTTTTCAGGTCATTCACTGTGTTGAATGTTGTCTCGTTCATGATTCACTTAATTTTTGTATATACAAACCAGCCAACAAAAATAAAATATACAACAACAAAAATATCTAGAAATCAGCACCAATAACCGAAAATACACAATTTTTATACTTGTATATTTAAACGTAAAAACGAAAAAAAATAAAAACAATAATAAAACCCAAACTTAAACCATCATCATAAACCTTTGCGCACTTGCTGCTGCACCAACACACTCTACACTGTTTGTTTGTTTGTTTGTTGCAAAAAGGAAACAAGTAGAAAGAGCAAAAGGTGTTGTCTGTTCATCGACATTTCGACTAAACACACACTAGCTTCCTTACTTACATACATTGTATGAACATAAATACATACAGACATACCCCACTATTCAAACACACTCTTACAGCTATGTAAGTATTGTCAAATGTCTAGGTTTTGTTATTACATAGGGGAATGATGATGTTGATGATGACAACCAGGGAGAGTTATGTTTTAAGATATAAATAGGGAGGAAGTGGCAGCCAGGAAGGCTACAAACACACACCACGTCTTAGTAATATTCCAGGGTATTTGTAATAAGAATCATACTTAAAAACAGCAGCCACTTTTAACAAGGAATGAGTAAATCGACTATTTACTAATACAATTGTACATATGTATACTCGTAGACAACATCCTCTCCCCCTACCTACACGTCAGCAGCACCTACATGTTCATCGTTGTTGTCGTTTTTGTTACTTCTCATACTGCATTGAAAATATTAATATCTGGTTGTACGTACATACATATATTTGTGTGTCTACATTACACAAAACACAGTCTTCCTTCTTTCCTATTTTTTAACAAAACAAAAAATGGAAAAATGTTTATGACGATGGGATCGGGATACAAAAAAGAACCTACTGAACAAGAGGAGGAATAATTTGCTATAATGTAGTTAGTTTGGTTTAGGTTTGATGTTTTTTGTTATTTTTTTAAATTATTTGTGTACGTGTCTGACTTACATACTTTGAACAGTGGGCTTACATACATATATAAAAATTCTATAATAAGTTTGTCACACATGGATAATTTTTTATTCAAATTATAGGAGCATGGTCGCATTCCGTAAATAGGAAGTCTTGTTTCCTGCTTATTTAAAATACATTAATTAAAAAATATAAAATACAAAACCAACAACAAAAGTTTATGTTTAAAATCTTAACCTAATTCATCTGACGAGTAGTGTATTTTCACGTCTTTAAAATTAATTTTTAGAATTTGTTTATACAGATATTTTTTTTAAGGCTACTATTTTTCATTAAGAAAAAAAGTACTTGGACTAATCTTTAAAAAAACATAAAAGGACAATTTTAGATACCATGTTCCGCTAGCGTGCATTAAGTACATCGAGGACTGATAGTGAACAAAACTTAACTTAAGTACAAAACAGCAAACTTTACAGAAGAGACTATTTTGTAATTGTTGTCACACTTTAATTAAATCAACACTTAAGCTAAATCTTTTTGTGGTATGGAATTGTTACGATACTTGGTACACTTATTAAATAGATTATGCAAACAATTCGAAATTTTCGATTTTCATTAAAAAAAAAATCATAAGCTAGGAATTTATAAAATATTCTTGTACAGATATTCATGGAATTTAGAGACCGTGCAATGGAATGGAATTTGTCTGAAATTGATGAAAAACTGTTGTAACTCTGTTATTCGTAGTACGTAGGCAGACCCACTGTATGTAGTCTATTAAAACAAGTCTTCATTTGCAGACATTTATTTTTTATTTTTACTTGGTTACTTTTCAACAATATTCGTTATACGACGAGTATATAAAGGTATATAAATGCTGACCCCCAAAACTCATGCTGCTACAAAAAGGAAGTCTGTTTTTGTTGGTTTTTCTCTGCATTTCTCTCTAATACTCTTTTTGTGCTCCTCTTGTTTTAACATTCGCATAACATGATGTGATGCCGCCTCACGTTACACATGTTGATTTCCTAGAGTTCCCTCTTGCATCTGAGCTTTGTTTTTGGTTTCTGGAGCGGGGTGAGTGGTGAGGGGTATATTGTTAACTGTGCTGTGTTATAGAAACAAAACATTACACAGTATACTTATGTATAACATCATCGTTACAATATTCGCCTATAATTTTTACCTTCATCATAGAATCCAATTCGCCAATAAAATACTTAAGCATTATCTAAGTACTAAATACTCCTCTATGACTGTATATGTATATACATACATATGTATATATGTTTATAAACCTACACAAATACAAACCATAATATTAACATCATTTTGGTGAGTTTTGGTTTATGTCTCTATTTTTACTTTACTTTACTTAGCTTAACTTTACTTCACATACTCGTCGTTATAATCCCTCCATATGATTTGTATTTGGCAATGGTCGTAATGCTCGTAGATATGTGTGGATGTGTGTATATTCATTTAATGTTGATAATAATAGTTCAACACAACAATATAAAACGTACCGAACGGAAAGTGAAAATTTGTGGCTACAACATCTAAAAGTTACGACGACGTCGACTACTGATGTGGCCTTCCCCCTGTAAAAACCACTCCTCGCCAATAAATCCCCAAATGAAACTCATCATCTATTAATACTTATACACTGACATATAGACAGATTCTTTGCGTGTGTTGGTGTGACTTATAATTCTCTGAATACACATGTGTTTGTATTGTATGTACTTTGTATTATCGTAACCTTTGTAAAAACTGTTGTTATTCTCCTCGTAGTTGATGGCGATTTATGAGTGAGTTTTTTTTTTCTAAAACAATTATACGAGAGAATTCTCTTGTCGCAGCAACAAAAAAGTATTTAGATTTCTCTAGATTTTTACAACACTGTTGTTGCAATTATCATACAGTTTTTCTTGTTGGCAATTTTTTGTTTTTGTGGAAATAAATAGGAATGTTCTACTTTGTGAATCGTTTTTCCTTTTTCTGTGTTTATTATTGTTAGAGCAGGGAAATGTATGATTTGCTCTAGTAGTAAGACTATGTGGGCATCGATGACTTTGTAATGATCCTATATGAAAAGTCTTAATAATATTTATAAGATTGTAAAAGCAATATTTTAATTTGTACTTACATATATTTTTTTCTTTAATTTGTTTTATAAAATTCTTTTATTCGAAGTTGCCTTCTAGTCAAATATAAAAATTCAATCTGAAATTTATTTTTGTATACTTCATTATATGTTCTACATTAGCTTTCCGTTGGAAAGCATAAATGTAAAATCATACAGAAATATACAAAGAGACACCAGCAAAATGTAACGTTTTCTGGCCTGCTAAAGCCGTCATCAGCATTCTTTGTGTCTAATACTGTTTATTTTGAAATTTTTATATATAACTTTTCTAATATATTAAATGAGAATTTGTTCCTCTTACGAGTAAAAAAACGTTACATTTTGCTGGTGTCTCTTTGTATATTTCTGTATGATTTTACATTTATGCTTTCCAACGGAAAGCTAATGTAGAACATATAATGAAGTATACAAAAATAAATTTCAGATTGAATTTTTATATTTGACTAGAAGGCAACTTCGAATAAAAGAATTTTATATAACAATTTTTTACTCGTAAGAGGAACAAATTCTCATTTAATTTGTTTTTTAATAAAATTTTTTCCTTGGAACATCTCCAAATTATTGAAGTGATTGACCAAAAAGAATAAAATGTTTAAGAATTTTGTTTTTAAAAGCTAAACTATGTACTAGTTAATATGAAGTTTGATGTCTTTCTTTATAAACCTTTCTTTTTGGCAATCAGCAAAAGCGATTTTCTTTTTAAAGCATAAAAAATCAATGGCCACTTGTAAAACTAATAGATTTTGTCTTTGATTTTCCAGACAAATCGATCGAAATGGGTGAATCGTGTTGCAAAAAAACTTTCAGTAAAAAAATGTTTGTCCGGACAAAATTTTTGTTCGGAACAAATGGGATTCTCCCACTTTCACCTTAACGTAAATTAATTTGTATATAATAGATTAATTATGTTACCGTATGAGTAATATTGATCAATCATAAATAATAAGTATGTACCTGCATACTATAAAATATAAAATATTCATATTGAAGTGATGAATTTTCTTTAAAACGATTTCGCCAATTTAGAATACATACTTATAATTAATTTTATATGTATTACATATGTATGTATGTATGTACAGGTTGTATTTTAGAAAGATTTTTGAAAAATGTGAAGTTAACTACTCATGAAGTTACTACTCATACATACATATGTATTCTTCGGGTATGTTTCGATTCCATTTGTCAAGAATAATTTTAATATAGGGCCATACAAAAAATGTTGGTTTCATTTACATATGTATGTACATTATTTACATATGTATGTAATTAAATGTGCTAACCGAGCGGCCAATAAAACCAACAACCGTGCGTACCAGAATTAGACACTCCATATAGTCTGGGTCTGGGTCGTGCTTTACAATATATAACGCTTGCGTTAAAACACATCAAAAACATATGTATTTGTTTTGATTTTTTCTTCTTTTATTTTATGTAGTTTATTTATTTATTGTATGAGTATGTACATATGTATTTTAATACACCGTTTATTTTGGCAACAATAAAAATTTATTTTTTTTTTTATTCTGTTTGTTGTTTTGCTTTGTTTTGTTTTGTTATTAGCACACAAGTTTTAAAATTTAAATGCAAATGCGCATGAGAGAGAAGTCAGACACACACCCGCCGACATAAAATTTACTCACTCATACTGTGGCAGAATGTAGCAAAAGAAAAAAACATACACAATTATAAGTGAGAGTGAAAATTATTTGTAAATAAATAAAGAAGTGTGGGGATCAGTGAATAAGTTGGGGATTGAAATATGGGAGTAGCATAAAAAAATACAGTGATAGTGAGAGAGAGAGTGAGGAAAACATTAAGGTGTATGTAAGCGCAAGTGTGTTTCTTGATTTTGTGTAAGAGTATCTGTGTGTTATCTATTTTTCTCTTTTCGTATTGTTCGTATGGTTGGTGTTGTTCTTTATGTATGAGAAGCAAGCAAACAACATTATTTTTACGGTATGATTGCTGGCTGGATGGCTAATGTTGTTGCTAAATGTTTTTCGTGTATTTTTTTTACTTCTACAACTGCGATATTCGTTGTTAGCTGTGAAACGTTGTATTTTCGTCTTCTTTCGTGTTCGTTGAGTGTTTGCAGCCAAACAGTCGTCATCACTGTTACATACACGACGGTTTGTTAAACAAATTTTAAAGCAAAATTATATGAGTATAACAACAATTAGCTTTACTAACGTACGTAAACGTTTATGTTGTAGGAAAAAAGTTCATTTAAAAGAAACCTAATGTTTGTGTAAGAACAGCAGCAAAAAATATCCTCCCGCGCCCTTAAAACACTAATACAAAAGCGACGGCCTCAACTGCAAACCAAGACAAACCTTAAGCCAAGCAAACATCCAAATCAAACCAACCAACCAGTCTCTCATTCAATCAATAAGGCTGTTAAAGCACCAGCACCATCAACAACACCATCCGCAACATCAAACGGCAGTAGCAATAATAACACTAACAACAGCTACAACAACGGCAGCGCATGCTTATACATACTCACTGCCAAATAACACACATAACAACAACAAAAAACACAAATAATTCAAAAAGCAAAAACAAATACACAGCACAGAAAGCAAAAAAAGCAGAAAAAATAAAAAACACAAAAAATTATATCGAGTCGCAGCCACTTCAACCGTAATCAACTTATTTCAAAAACTACAAATTTCAGTTTCGCTGATACCGTAAGAGATAAACGACGTTTGCGTTGAAACGTTCGAAGCGAAAACCAACAAACAACCAATACAACAAAAATATTTCTAACAAACAACAAAAAGAAAAATATTTTATTCAAATTAATAAAATATACCTATAGATTTAAACAAAGTTTTTAAAAATATTTATTTACACAAAATATTTAAATAAAATTAATCTAACAGAAACGGATACAACATTAGTTACACTGTTAATGTTAATTTGGATTTAAAAATTCTTAAAAAATCTATTTATTCTACATTCTATGGAAAAAGTTTAAAAATACAGAAATAAAGTGTCATTCCAATAAATATCTAAAAATGGTTTTAAAAATTTAAATTTGACAAAGTTATTAAAAATAAAAGAAAACTGTTTAAAAAAAATTGTAAAAACTCCCTATTTTGGAACAAAAATAATATCGTCCGTTAAATTAAATGTACAAAATAAAGATTACCTCAATTTATAATTTAACAGCAATTTAACTAAATTATAATTCTAAATTAACAAATTTGAAAAGTGGTCTCAGGTTACCAAAAAATACAAATAAAAAAAATTTATACTTAAAGTAATAGAGCCTTTTTGAACATGGTGAAATAATTAAAATAAAAATTAAAAATAAAAATTTCAGTTTCATCATTAAAACAATTAATTAGAACGAATCCTGCAACATCAACAACAAAATCAATATGATTATGGTGCAACATTTGGTGGCAGCAAATGCTCATACATTTGTAAATCCTACCACACAATCACCATCACCTTCGCCACCCGCAAATAATCTTCAATCACCTTTAGCATCACCCACAGCCTCGATATCATCACATCCAACTACGGCCTCTTCGCCTTTATCCTCACCTGGTGATGACAGAGACCTGAACATGCAAAAACTTCCCTGCAAAATGAATGCAACACAATGTAGCAGCAGTAATCGATCCACTTGTTCACCTCTACAAGACAAAATCGAAACTCCGGAATGGTCTCAATCACAAAGTCAAATGTCGGAAGAGGATGATGAATTGGAAACACGTACCAGTACAGCCGCCACCAATAATCAAACGACAAGTGCCATACATAAGGGATCCCCACAAGAGGAAGAAGAACAGGACGACGAGTTAAAAGAAAGATTAAGCCATGACCACGAATATCGTCAACAGCAATCAACGACTTCACGCTCGAATCCCACTCCCTCTACGTCGCCAGCTTTGTCAGCAAATTCCTTAAATCAACAGACACCCTCCCCTCAACACTCACCCACGACAACAGTCAACAGTCAAGATTGTCGCCAACAATTTACTGTTCTCTACAACCACCTCCGACAACATCCTCCCGCCTCTCGTCATAACGTGTATAGCGATCATCACCAACAGCAATCGCCACATAACCACCATCCTAATCACAAGGATAGAAATGGCAACGAAATGGAGCAACAAAACAGACGTTCTGTTATTACGAGTCGGGAGGAAGAAGATTCCCTTTCCACACAAGAACGTTCAACATCGGAAATCCTCGGCAAGCAAATGGAGGAACAACCTCCTTCGGACCACTACCACAGTGAAGATGAAGATTTCGACGATGAGGTCCCTTTGGATCTATCTTTACCCACAAAGCTTGCCAGAAATCGTGGACGTACCTATTCGGGTACAGAATCGGATGATTCAGGTTCGGGTGTTAATGATCATCCCCATCATCATCACCACCACCATCATCATCATGAGGCAAGCAGACGTTTGAAGCCAGAGGAACGTAAAGCGGCCTATAAAAAATCATTGATGAAAAGATATTGTAAGTAGATAATAAAACTTGATCAAATTACGGAACCTTCGAGCATATTCAGGTCCATTCAATTTAGAAAAGTGAATATTTTTGTATAAAATTTTTATTATACAAAAAAAAAGAAACAGTTTTTCCCCAACGTTAATCACTTGTGAAATGGGTTTAAGGACAAACATTTTTCTGTATTTTCAAAGAAATAATTTAACTTTGAAATCGAATGGCATTAAATAAATTTTCAATTTGAAGAATTTATATACATTTAAATTCTTTTTAACTCCGGATTTTTTTAAAGCACATTTTTATATACGTATTTTGAATTTGAACATATTTTTAATATAAATATTCTTCTCAATTCAGTGTAGAAAACATACATTTTGTAATTTCTTTGATATGTGCGAATTTTATATCTATAAAAAGTGAATACTATATATTGGAAAAATGTGGTTAAAACTCGAATTAATATACATTTGAAAGTGGACAAATCCTCGGCGAATTCGCCTTAGAATTCCAATCAGTTCTTTTGGAACTAATTAAAGTAAATTAAAAAACTCTAACAGTCCTTTCAAATGAGCTACATAAAACAAAATTATAAATAAATGGTGCAATAATATTAAATAAGCGCTCCTACAAAGTAAATACATACATATATATATATATATACATATATATGTTGAAATAAAATGTCCGGAACGTGTATTAAGATATTAAATGGACATTTGTCATTAAAATGTATTTATTTAATGTTATTAAAACTAATTTCTGACTATATATCAGGTACAAAGTTTTCTACTTATACAAAATGTATATCAAGTAAAAGGTACTTTAAACGCTTTTTAACCAACGTATGTAAATCACGACGTAGAAATATTTTTAAGCACAAATTATTTTTATGAACATTTTTACAAAAAAGTATATGAAAGGAAAGGTTTGTTTTTAAAAATTTTATCTTAAAATGTAATGTAATTTTGTTTGATCTAATAAAATATAAATCCACATCGTCATCATCATTAGGTTAAATTTGTTAACATGGTTTTTATTATACGTTTTTTTTTTTTTGTTTTGTTTTTATTTCTTCTATAAGTTGCTGATTGCTGCTGCAACATACTTAAAACTTCACCTACATGCAACCCTTACAGCAATATAGTATATTCAATTTTTTTCTTAATTTTTTTTTTACAATGCCCGACATGAACTATAAAAACAACAACAGCAAACTGTTGTGCATAAAAAGCAAAAAGTACTTTTTTATAAATCTGGGTCAATGCGGAAGGAAGGCATTGCATGACATGTGCCATGTTAATACACATTCAAATGCATTCATACAGATATGTATATATGTATGTACATGTACTCGTATGTGTAAGTTTGTTGTGTCAGAGTTTATTTGTGTGTATGTGTAAAGGCAGTTGGTAGTACATGCAAACATTATATGTCATGTGATGCCATAATTTAGGCCATCAACATTCTCACCCAACAACAACAGCAAACACAAAAACATGAACATCAGATACATTTAAACCAGAGGTAGGTAGTGGTAGGTAGTTGTTGCTTCTGTTGAATTTGTAGTTGCTGCTGTCATTGTTGGCAGCAGCAGCAAAAGCATACATGCACTCTTTAATCAACTTCAGTTTTACAATTTCCGGTATAAAAACTACAGCTACAACAAACAAACAAACCAATGAGAAATTTACCTTAAAGCTCAGAAAAGGAAATTCTTAAGAAATAACAATAACAATATTAACTGCAATGACCGACAGGAGAAAACAAAATCTATAAAATAGAAAAAAAAATTAAAACTCATTAATTAAAATACTCAAGAAAAATTAATTGATCAAAAATAATAATGGGAGGGTTAATTTGAGGCGGTACAAGTCGTTTTTTAGAATAAGTTTGGAAAATAAATTGCTTTTATTATTTCAACATTTAAGCGAGAATCCTTTTAAAACATGCAGGATTTGGTAATTACATTTTTTTTAATTGTGAATGTTTGATTTTTGTCAATTCATTATTTCTAAATGATTAATATAATTTTTTTAATAACATTATTATGCATTGTCCACAAAGTCCCTTTATAGTGAACATCAAAGTTAATTATATTTAATTTTACCTTGGAGAAGAAGAATTTTAAGAAGAACAAGAATATATGCTAAATTTATATGAAGCGTATTTAAAATACATTATTCCTCTAACTTCTTCCTTCATTTCTCGTTCACAATTGGCTGTGTTTGCTTTGAAATTAAATTCGCTTTTAAAAAGAATTTGTAATTTCCGCCGAAACTAAAAGTGGACATATGCAATATTACTATCACTGTCTATTCCAAAAACACAACTCAACTTAATTAAACTATGTAGGTGCATAAATATTTTCGAGAAGTTGAACATATGTATGTATGTAAGTCTTCGTATGTATGTGTAGGTATTTGTTAAAAATGTTTTTTCTTATCTGTGTAACAGTTTCCTAACCCACCTCAACAATTTTATCGATTTTAAAGGCAGTTAGCAGTATGTAGTAGTAGTCGTACCCCGGTATATTTGCCATAAATTTCAACAGCAATAAAAACAACAACATGAAATAGAATACATTGTGCTCAAAAAACACACATTTTATAGCCTGTATACAAAAACAATTACGCACTCATACACATACTTACATGAAGACCAAAAATAAAATTAATACCAGAGATCCACTTATAAAATCTATTGAACAGCTTTTTGCAACACTGAAATCAAAACAACAGAAAATTTTTTAGAAAATTTTAATTTTTTTCTTTTGTAGATTTCAATGGGCGCGCAAAACTGATTGACTCAACATATTATTTTCGTTGATTTGTTCCACCATTTAAATTCTCTTCCTATGCTCATTTCCGTATATTGGTTTGTTCATGTATGAATGAATGCATATGATATGAATGGATTATTTCGCATAAGTATTAGTAGAGCCCTTTTTGACATGGACTAATAGTTTTTCATGCATCCTAATTTTTTTTAATATTAAATCTGAAGAATGTTTAATCTCCCTTTTTATAATTTGTTTTTTCTTTCTTTAATCTCACAAAAATTTATTGTTTAAGCTTGATTTTTCGCGAGTTTTACATACTTTATTTATACGTATGTATAAGCAGTAGTTTGTTAAAGTCTCTTTTTCTCTCTTGAATGAGCTACTCTCCGTATTAGCAGCAAAATACACTCTGTTTACTTTTAATATGTACCTACTCAGTTTTTAAGTTTATTATGATTTTTGTACAGACGACATTTCCTCACTATCACTTGTTGGTTTGGTTGGTAACATTTGAACTTTTCCAAACTTCAACAAAAACAGCCAAACAAAATATATAAAATATTTTTAAAAATACACAAACACATTTATACCTACATACTCTTTGTTGCATGACCACTGTATATATCTATGTATGTATGTATCTGCAAAGAAACATATTTATTTTCGTAAGAATTGTGGGAAAATATGTATTGCAAGCATAAGTTATAGTGTGTCTTTAAAGATTTTTTGACAAGACTTTAAACGAAATTTATTTTCTTAGCCAACTTAAAGTTCATAGGCAAATTTTTGCTATTTCACAAGAAAAATTGTTTGTAGCTGTTATAATTATATATGTATATAGTACATATCCATGTATATAGTCGATGTAAATGTTAGATTAAGTGGAAAAACTAAATTGGATTTTTCAATTCATTTGAAATAATAATGAATATTATACACCTTGAATAATTTTTTTAATTTAAAACGCTAACATCACTAAATCGACTCCGATATCTAAATTCTATAACCGAATTTACATATACAGTTAGGGACTTAAGTATTCATACATACCAAAAATTGCAGATTTTCGTCAATTAAAGAGTATCAGAAAAAATTTTTAATTAAAAAAATTTAAATCTATTTTAATTACTATACGATTAAACAGTAAATAAAACTCGTTTCCAAAAATCAATGCCTTTATTTAAATGTGTTTTTGCAAATGTGTTTCAGATATCAAAGGTTTTCTGCGGGATTTTCGGCTTACATACCCTTGATCCCGTAATTCCATTTGAATAGTTCTTGGATGAACTATTTTATCCGTAGAATTTTCGATTCTTTTCGGCGCTGAAATTCTAGGATTTTTGTCCACGTATCTTAAAAAAAGACTGACATCTCGACTGGAGAGTTTCTTTGGACGTCCTGATCTTCGCTTGTTTTCTACAGAGCCAGTGTTTTTTTAAACTTCTTTATTAAAGTTGAAGAAGTAAAGGTGGTGAAAGAATAACCCCCTTATTAAAAAATAGAAATCAGAAACTGATGTTGTTTGAGTGGCAGTGGCTGGGGAATCGAACCTGGGCTACAAATACCAACTCATGCTTAATGATCAAATGCGCTAACCAATTAAGCTGCAGCACCCTCATCTATCATCGTCATCTAAATCCCTTAAATTAAATAGTTATATTACTCTTGCAGTGAAAATAATTCATTTGGTAACTTAGAAAGCAGTGAAAATTCGAAAATACAGTATCAATTTTCATGTTGCCTACATATCCATGTCTTCACTTTTATTATACTTAATGTTCTATATATATAATATAGATATAGAATCTATATGTATGTATGTATATGGTTTATGGATTTTGGTAAACCCCTCCACATACTGTGTTGCCAGAAGATTTTGGTGAAAAATCATCATTTAACGAAAAAAAATCATATTTTGGAAAAAAATCATCATTTTTAAAACTTTTAGTTTTTATTTGTAAAAAATTAAAAAAATAAAAACAATTCAAAATTTAAGTTTATTACGTTGATTTCTTATCGGTTTTATTATCATATTTTTACTCAATGTACGATTTGTATTCATAGGGACATAATATAACCCAATAATCAACCAATTTTTAAATAAACTACATGTTTTAGCAAAAATATTGTATACTCCTATCTATAAAGTGCAGTAAAATACAAATGTTTAATTAACTCATGCTTTGTGTTATTGCTTCTATAAATGTCGGAGATATTTAAGAATTTATGTTACTCACCTCAAATGTCCATCTGATTTCCAAAAAAAAATTATTTTGGATTTTTTTTTATCTAATTAGTAAAAGTAAAGTTTTATAAAGCTCTTAATATTTTTTTTATAATTTAATTATAATACGAGAAGGTTTCATATTTTTTATAATATCTCCATCAATTTTTAAATTATAGCAAGAACATTTTTTAACTAGTAAATAATCATGTGTAAATAAAATACTTTCTAATGTTGCGTTTTCAAGTTTTACTTAAATAAACTTTGGAAAAAATTTGTTCAACGTTTGCTTATGAACTAGAAACACAAATTATATATTATAAATTTCGTCAATGTTGGAACAGCTACGTCGTTATTTGCACGAGTTATTTTAGAGATTGTGGCCCAAAAATCTTCACTGTTAACATTTTCTAAGGTTTGAAAACATTTTGTGAAATCTAAATGACGAAGTTCTTTAAATTCATTGTTTAAATTTTGAGAATCATTTTCATTAATTAAATTTGGAAATCTTTCCATAAGCGGAGACAATGAAGATTTTTTAATAATAATATTATGTTGATCAAGAGAAGAAAATTATTTTAAAGAAGTGTCGTTAAAATCAAAACGTTTGGCTAATTGCTTACAAATATGAAGCACTTTATAAAATGAACGGAACGTTTAAAGTTTGCAAAAATTAATTCAAAGAAACAATGAAAACATTGCCGTAATTAGGAGTTCTAAAACATACCATTTATTTATAAAACTTTAGTAAAACTACTCAAAAATGCAACTAATCTAAATTATGTTATAGTTGTGTGTATGTCTACCAAATTGTATGTGTTTGTTGTTGTATGTAAATCAAATTGCTACTGAATTATAATGCATTTTTTTGTACTCTATATGGGTCACTCCATATAATACATAAAACGTAACCGCAACTAACATTAATTATGAAAAAATAATCTAACTTTTTAATTAAAAGAAAAAAAGCTTAATTAAAAAAATCATATTTTTGGCAAAAAAAAAATCATCAAATCATATTTTAGTTAAAATCATCAAAAATATGATTAAATCATCATTCTGGCAACGCTGCATACATACATAAATGATCTAAATTACTTTTAACAGTGATGTAAAATGAACTGAATGAAAGAAAAATGTTGGAAAATGGTGTCAAAAGAATCTAAATACTGATGTTTTTAGTTCATAATTTTGTATACCTACATACATATCAAATGTATGTATACAAATCATTTAAAAACGTAAAAATGACGACATGCAAATGTGCATACATACATACATACATACAAGCATAAAAAGAGTACGGAAATCGCGTAATAGACTAAACTAAACCAAACCTTGTTTCGTGTACAATTATAAATATGTACTATTTATATTTTGTACCTTATTTATACACCAAATCAGAAAAAGGTCCGAAAAAAACGAAAAATAAACAAAATTTAAGCCAACAATAAAAAAATAAATGAAAAATATAAATACCATGCATAGGCAGGCAGGCAGTCACACACAGAAAACAAAGAGAAGGCAGAAAGAAACAAGAAGCAGAGAAACCACTAATAATAAAGTACGTCTAAAAAATAAAAACAAGCACACAACATAGAATAACTTGAGGTAGGTTGGGAATTGTTGAATACTTTTTATAATACATACATATGTATTTTATTTTTCTTTCTTTTCTGCTGTCTTTCGGTACTGAATTAAGCTCATTGCTAGACTGTGTGTGTATGCATGTAAGTAAAAGCAAACACAACAACAACAGCAGCAATGTAAGAATGTATATAAATTTTACAACAAGAGAACTATAACGATACCTTACAAAACACTCAAACAACCAACACAAAGCGAGTAGTAAACACAACTACTACCAACCACTACGTAAAACAAAATTTAGAAAAAATTAACAAGAGAGTGAATGAATAGATTAGGCAAGAAGAACATGAAAAAGAACAAAAAGCTTTAATAATAAAAACAAATCAATTCACTTTCACTGGCAACAAATTATATATATGACATTGACTAAAACGGAAATAGGAACAACAACGGCAACAACAATAACATTAGGGAGGCGTATTAAACTGGCTTTTTTTCTTAACTCATCTACAGTATAAAAGCTAAAAGTTAGAGAAATTTTATACCTATTATGTATTTGAATTATTATTTTCTAGCGGGAAAGTAGGTACATATCTACATTATTAGTAAAGAATTTTATTTAGTTTATTTATTCGATTAAATAAAACATTCGTAGTTTTGTATCTTAGCCTTATGTCTGCAGTTATAACTGCTTCAATATTGACGTAATTTCGAGTTATACTTTTAGTTTGCTTAGGTCTTGTACAACAAACATGACAAAAATATTGAAGTTCAAAAATTAAAAATATGGAATTAAAAAAAATTTTCATTATTTAATTTTCTCTTAATTTTTTCATCGACTCTGAACATTTAATTAAAGCCGAAGAAATAAATACATATGTATGTATATGTAGGTATGAATAAGTTTTAGAAACATTCAGAATTAAAAAAAAAATCAAACATTTATCTTGTCATCATTATAGAAGTTGTTATAAAAATAACAAATACCTACCTATTTTTCAATCGAATTATATAAGTTTGAAATTATTAAATTATTTCAATTGTTTTTTCCTGAATGATTAATATTTGACAATTATTTATATTAAATGTTATTAATTAATAGAAGGATTAAAAACAAATTATACAACAAATTAATTTATTGTTATTATATTATTAGTATAGTTCTTAAATTACCTAAAAAAAACAACAAAAAATTAACAAATGACACAAAAACCCAAAGTAAACGAAAATGTGCAATATGTATGTATGTATATTCCATATAAATACTACATTCCATATACATACAGTGAGCGTGAAAATAAAGTCAACAGCAAATATTATTAAAAGAACAACTTAATTTTATTACTATAAATAATATTTATTTAAAATTATATTGCATTTTTATATAATTATTTAAGTAGAATTGATTTCACATAAAAAAAAGAAGCAAAAACAAAAGCGAAACAAATTTAATTGATTTATTGTTTAAATAGAGCAATATTTGTCCGATTTCGGGATTGGCATCCCTAGTAGTAATACAGGATGAATGGGCCAAAATTTTGCCTGATTTCACTAAAACAACTCGTTGATTATACATACATATGTCTAGAAGATTGTCAGCTGTGATAAAGGCATAATGACTACTTGACTACTGATTTTTGGTGTGGTACGTTTCCGTTAGTAGAGTATACATAGGTACATATGTATATGTACCTACATATAATAAAATATTTTTTAACCAATAATTAGGTGTTTACTTTATATTGACGCTCGCAGTATATAGTACATATGTATCTACTATATACTTAAGAATATAATAAAAACCAGACGGACTTACAAACAATCATACGTAAAGCCATAAATTTACATTTTTTAAAAACAAACCAAAATCAAATTAAAAAAAACAAAAAGAATTTTTTTATATACAATTTCTATATCATTTGTCTCGTTTTGTTTATCAGGAAGTGCTATAAATTACACCCAGTATATAGACACATATGAATACACACACACTCTCTCATACATACATATATATAGCTTCTTAAATGATAATACATATTCATTCATACATACAAATCCATTCGGTGTGTTTGCGAATAATAAAAAAGATCCGCAAAAAAAATGAGGAACTACATCATTTTGTGTTTCAGTGGTGGTAAATTCTTTACTTGTTGTTATTGTTGCTATTTCCATAATAAACAAATAGAGTTCTCTATAAGAAGCAAATATTAAACAACAACAAAATTTAAATAAAATAACAGTACAGCAGCAAACATCATTGATAAAAAGAGGGAAGTGTAACACAAAATATTCTTAAACCTACAATAAATTCCTTTCCCGTTTGTTCCGTTTTGTATCCCCAAACAAAAACGCTCTCCCCAATTCCCAATTTATCACAATCAAAAACAAAAAAAAAACAAATAAATGTGCAAAACGAATGTCTGTTTTCAACTCATGACAGAGTTGTGAAGGAATGAATTCGTTGTCAACTTAAATCTATACATATGTGTCTCTTTTGAACTCTCAATTTCAAGTAAAGTGCATTTTAACCGAATGACATGTTTTTAATTTCATGTTATTTTCTCTCTTGATTGATAAAATTATTTAAATAATATTTCTTATTATAGTTTATTTGACCTTTTTTATTATTATAAATATTTTAGTAATTGCTCACGTTAAGTCTTTTTAAAACAAATTTAAATTTTTATCTTCTACAGAAACTACACAAAGACGTAGCGAAATATTGAAGATAAAAATTTTAAAATTAAAAAAAAAGACTTTAAGCTTGAACAATTACTAAAATATTGATAATAAATAATATTTCGATACTGAAATATAACAGAATTTAATTATCTCTAATTTTATCGAAGTTTCGTTGATCATTTTTTTTTCATAATATTTGAACACATAATGACAAAAAAATGTTCTAAATATTTTTTGGCAGGTTTTATTTAAAAATTTATTTAACGTCTAAGTTTACCAACTGAGTAACAATATTTGAAAATGAAATCTTAAAGGAAAGACGTAAGGGAAAGTGTTTGCAAGTATTTAAAGCACTGGCCACTGATTGTTGGCAGCCTACTGTTGTTGTATGACAATATCGTTCGTATTTAACATAATAAAAAATGTATATACCTAGTATATATATATATATATATATATATATACATACATATAAGCCGTATATATATAATATATATACATATATGTATATATATATATATATATGTATGTACAACAACACTCTCCCGTAGACAAAATCGCACACGCAACAAACACATAGGCAGCAAAAATATAACACATATGTATGTACAAACACATCGACTTTGCAAATATTTGTGTATTCGGTTCGTCAGTATGTATGTATGTAGATACGTACATATGTATATGTACGTTATCCGTAAGGCCTTGAACTTGAGACTAAATTTCCAAAATGCTTAAACTCACACAGATACACTCACACCTAAGAATATTTATAACTCATGTACAAAAACAATATAAATAATAAAAAAAATGCTGTTGTTGTCATTGTTATTGTACCAGAAGAACAACAGCAGCAATAACAGCACCAGCAAATACAGCTGAAAATTACTTACTTGGTTGGTTGGTTTAATTTTGTTTTTCGGTCTGTCCGTTTATCCGTTTGGCTGCCCGTCTGTCTGTCTGCGTTTTTGTCAGCCTGTCAGTTTTGTTTGTTTGTTTGTTTCTTTATATGTAGTATGTATGTCTGACATGGAATAAATAGTGTATCTGTATTGTTGTTGTCATTTGGTAGACAGGCTTAAAAAACGAAACAATTTCTGTTTTCTGGGCAAAAACCGAACAAACAAAAAAATTAAATAAAAAATAATTGCTGATGAGTAGGAATAATACAATTAAATTTATACTTTTTGCATAAAAACTTATTTAATAACGTAAAATAAAATTTCATGAAATTTCTCTTTTTTGTCGAGTATATTCCGCCCGTAAAAAATACATACATATATACATATGTATGTACATACATACATACATACATATACTAAATATGAAAATATTGTTTTATTAATTTATCAACAACAGCGTTTAACGTCACCACACAAAACAAATATGGAGGAATTCATTTAAATAGACAAAAAAACGGGAATTTTGGAGTTTTTTAATAATAATTATAAATTAAATAAAAGGTTTAATTGACAAAAACTTGTACGTCATTAAAAACAAATATTAAAACTTAAATAATTGTACAGTTAACGTTCTGTCATCAAATTATGTTAGAGTTTTTGATTTAGAACTATTAAAGAAATATCATACAATGTATCTTTTTTTAATGTAAGACATTAATGCACATGTTTTAATTTTGTAGTCGTTAACGTTTTCTATCCTCTTGTTATTTTTAGAGATCAACTCAGTTGAGAATGACTTAGAGTATTAGAGCCTGTAGACAATACAACTTAACGAAGAAAAAAACTTCATCGAAAAATTACACGATCTGAATTAAGTAAAATGTTTTGTTTATATGCAACCATGTTTTTTTTAAATGTTCGAAAAATGAAGAGAAATATGACAAAGAGTAATATGTATATTAAAATGTAAAACTTACTCTATACATGTGCAGCTTAAAAAAGTTTAGTACCATTTCCGAATTTTAAAATAAATGATAAATAATTTAAATAAAGTAAATAATTTTGTGCAATAAAATACATACATATGTATGTACATATGTATGTACATATGTATGTATGCATGTATGTATGTATATGTAAAAATATTGTCTACAGCGGTTATGGTTTTAATTGCAATCTACTGGTTAGCTTGAAAAATACTAGGATGTAAGGATATTGTTGAACAATGTACACCCAACAAAAACGTAATATAACGTAAATAATGTGTAAAAATTTTCAATATCAGTATAAAGAAATTGTCCTCATGCAAGTGACTTGAAAGTATGTATGACAAATAATTAATGAGTAGTCGGTATGTGATCATTAATAATGTTTTTGCAGGACACATACATACATATGTATGTATATGTATGTATGAATAAAAATCTTATTAGCTTTGTAGTGATAGCTGATTTTAATTATATACATACATATGTACATGTCATAAGAATTTATATTTTATTTTTTACACAACTGTTTCTTCTTCATTTTTGATTGCTGTATAATATTTGTTTAGTATATATTTAAATTGATTTATTTATAGATTTTCTTTATTTATATTTACCTTATTTTTTTTTTTTTTTATTTTTATTTTATTTTTATTTTATTTATTTCTTCCCCTTCCTTATCGATAATTTAGTTATTTATTTGTAAATATGAAATTGTTGTAGATAAATACATTTTCTAAATCGTAGATCATAGAAGATCTAGGTTGTTCTTCATTACATGGGAAATCAAAATTTCTTAGTAGTTGAGGTTTAAAGCAGGATTTGCCTTTAAAGATATTTCACATTTAAAATTTGGCAAGCAAATTGCAAAAATATTCTTTCGGTCTATTCATTTACACCTGCAACAAAATAAGTATGAACAATTTATTTTAAATTAAAAAAAAAAAAAAAAAAAAAAAAAAAACATTCCACCCTGTTGCATATTTGTTGAGTTTAGCTAAAAAATATCGCTTAAAGGATTAATTTGCAATACATTAAACGCTTTCAATAAAATAAATAAAAAGGTAATTTTTTTTTTTGTATCGTTAAAACCTTTCTATTTAATACTTTTACAGCCAAGGAAATGCAACTAGTAAGAAAAAAAATAAAGAATAAATAAAAACACAAATTGTTATTGTTTGATTATAATTTTTGTGTTGAATTGAGTATTTTATTTGTTGCTGTATCTACCGTTAAATAAGAAAAAAAAAGCAAAAATCTGCCAAATGGTTACCAATCAAAGAGTAACGTCTAAGTCAAGTTTTAAGTTTTAACGATCATAACAGTTGGACCACTCAAATTTATTTTGCTTTATACGAGTGAGAATGTGTGTACAAATGTTTACAGGTGCTCGTATCATGTTTCAAAAGTTAACGGTTTTTTTGCGATTTTTTTCAAGTCTAATGGCAGGTCAATATACCAAAGTAGTCTATATTTAAAAATATTATTTCTTTTTTTTTTTAATTAATTTAAATATTTATTACTGATGGGTTTTTCTCGTTGTTGTTGTTGTTTGTGAGTGTGTATATTTTACCATTTTTTTGGTTTATTGTCAGTATGTTGCGGTATAATTGCATAATATCAAACAACACCAACCAAAAACTGAGACTTAGACAACAATAAAATCAAACTGAATTAAATGATATAAAATGGAATGGCTTAACTTGAAGTCAAGTGAAATAGGTACAAACAAAAAAATAAGTGGGTGATCAACGTCAACAACGAAAAATAATAATACCCGAAAAACTGTAATTTGAGTGGATTTTTATTTTATTATTTTATTTATTATTTCTCAGTGTACCTACCAACTTGTTGATTTGATAAAATTAATCTTAAAATTTGAGAAAAATTAATCAACCTTAAACAAAGGCAAATCAAAATTTCTTAAATATGTTTGTGATTTGAAGTTTGAACAATGAATTTACAGCCAAATTTAAAGTAAAATATTTTTTTTTTAATTATTAGTATTTAGTATTTATTTCATTTAAATATATGTATGTACCTGTCACAAAAGATAAGTTAAAAATAAAACAACTAGGTATGTATGTAGGTATATTTTGGTTTATAATTTTATTTCGAAACTTATAAGCTTACTCTCTCATTATCGGTATCATAAAATATATGCCTTAATTTAGTACTTGAATGAATGGTGAACCAGCGAACTATTTTGCTCTATTTCGACTAATTATGGACCGACCATTATAAAATTAGGTGTCATTATTTCTGTATGTATATAAGAAACTTATTTATGTCGAATTTTATTTGATTACCACCATTTTTAAGAAATTTATGCTCTTAGTGATTTCCGGAAGTGGAGCTTATATGGGAACTACGACTAATTATGGACAGATCACAATAAAATTGTACCGTACTATTTGTATACATACGAAATATATTTATGTTAAATATTATTTGGATACCAACATTTTTGAGAGAATTATTCTCTTTAAAGTGATTTTCGGAAGTGGGCCTTATATGGACCGATTTGCACAAAATTTGTAGATGTGATTTGGCTTCATTTGCCACTCATTTGTGATGAAATTTGTTTGGATACTTGTATAATTCAAACATTTATGATCGGTAAACCCCAATTTCGGGAGGACATTTATATGGGGGCCAGGTGAAATAATGGAAAGATTTCTACCAGTTTCAATCCCATGTATAGCCAGCCAGACGGACGGACGGACATCGTTAAATCGACTCAGAAAGTGATTCTAAGTCGATCGGTATACTTTAAGGTGGGTGTTGGACCAATATTTCTGGGCGTTACAAACATCAGCACAAATCCAATATACCCTCCCCACTATGGTGGTGTAGGGTATAATAAATAAGTACATATGTTGCAATATATTGCGCCACTTTTTTCTTTGTCGTTAATTTTTCGGTTTAAGCCAAAATAGAGTTGAAACTTTAAAGTGTTTGCGCGTGCTCTCTTGTTACTACTCCACACACACATCGCACAAAACTACTAAACCCTAAAATAGCCAAAATAAACAAAACAAATAAAATATATTTTTCCTTTTTTCTGTTTTTTATACGTATTATTCATTGACCTACTATCCAAACTGTGAGTGGATATGATGTAACCGGCTTAACCGCAAAATTGTATACATAACAGTTTTTGTTTTTTTCTTTCTTTCGCAGTGTTTTTTTTTACAAATTTCAAGTCCAAGCTAAAAACAAAAAATTATTTATACGAGTATAAATCATAAAAAAAAAAATAAGTTTATTCCGTTAATTTTTATGTTTTCTTTAAATTTGGTTTTGATTAATTTTAGAGCGATATTTTTTTGTTTGTTTTTATTTTTGTTATTGTCGGAAATTTGCAATAATTAAACAGATGTTAGTTTTTTGTTAGCTTTTAATAGTGTTGGCAGTGAAGTTTAAATGATAGTTAAATTAAAAAGAAACTAAGATGAATAATTGTTTAATAATGTCATGATATTTTGACCAAAAATATGATTTTCTGTATTAAAAATCTTTAAATAGGGAACCTATTTATGTATGTATGTACATATGTATGTCATCACTAATATTAAGCGTTTTAATTCTTTCCATCAATAACGTTCATATTTGGAGAACAATGCCCTTTAATAAAAATATGAAAACTTATAGTTTTGCATGTTTAAATAAAATATTGGTTAACGTGTTTATGGCAAGAAATTTTTATTAACGCAATTGTTTCCATATGTATTTTTAATAAAATTAGTTTCATAGAAAACTAAAAAGTTGAAGAAATTTCGGATTCGTCCTTGGGTTTTAATAATATTTCATTTTTATACCCTTCACCTTCATGAGAAGGGTAGTTATATAAGTTTGTCATTCCGTTTGTAATTTCCACAATATAATTTTCCGACCCTATAAAGTATATATCCTTATAGATAGCGGAGTCTATTAAGCCATGTCAATCTGTCTCGTGAAATCAATTTTCTGAAGTGCCCAGATATCTTCGGGATCCAAATCTCCAATAATTCTGTCAGACATGCTTCCGAGAAGTTTATTATTTAAAATCAACAAAATCCGTCCACAAATAACGGAGCTATGAGCAAAAATCCGAGACAACCTCTGAAAATTTCTTCAAAAAAAAACTAATAAACTCATCAACAGATGGCGTTGATCACACAAAGTGTATTAATATTGTTACAAATAATTTCATAAACAGATGGCGCTGATGAAACAAAGTGTTTAAGTGTGTTCTTAAACCGTAATATAAGTGTGTTAAAAGACAGTGCGTACATTTTTAATTGTGTTTGTATACATTTAAAGAAATAAAGACTCGTTATATTTTCTTCAACCTACTTAACGCTTTTATTTTGCAATTAAAAAGAATCAGGTTTATTTAAAGGAAATAAACCACCATTTTTAAAAGGTAAAAACGTAACAATATAATATATACCTATATGTATGTGTGTATATAATATAATTATGCCTCCACAACAAAGGTGAAGGGTATATAAGATTCGGCATAGCCGAATATAGCACTCTTACTTGTTTTTTTTTTTTTTTTTTTTTTTTGTTTCCCCGACTAGGTTTTGATTTTAAAGGTATGGAAATTACATAATAAAAATGCACAGATGCAATACCAAAACAAGTTGATGGATTTTATTGAAAAGCTGATGATATTTATGAATTATAACAATACAAATTTTAAAAAATTATAAAGTTTTTTTTTATTTCTTTAATTTAGATCATATGTCTGTTATTTAAATAACATTAGTTTCTTTCTGGCAATTTATTTACATTTTAGGCCACCTTTAAACAACTAAATGTATAAAAAAAATTTAATTAAAAATCAAAAATACTAGTGGATTGTACGTTATAACGCAAAATTTGCAATTATTTTTCAAAGTGTTTATTTATGTTTTTATTTATTATTATTTTAAATAGAGTTTAAGTTTACAAACAACTCCAAGGCTAAGAAACACCACCGACTACAAAATAAAACATCTATTCAAAACAACAGCAGCATTTTTCTAAGAAATCATGACCAACACATTACAGTTTTTTTTTTTTTTTGTTAAAAAATACCAACAACTAAACAAAACAAAAATTGCAAGAAAACATATAATATGTAATTGAATTGGTTTTATTTTTTGTCAAAATATTCCTACTTACTATAGTAGTATTTTATATGAATGATTGTAATCTATTATGAAATAGAATTAAATTGAAACTATTGAAAAATTGTACGTGCTGCACATTTTTAAATATGTGTGTATGTATGTACAAAAAACCATTGTTGAAGGTGTTTTTGGTGTTAGCAACAACAATTTTTTGTTTAACAGTAATTTAAAAGGCATAAATAAATTAAAGAGTAAAGAATTTAAACAAACAATAAACATTTGATATCAAAATGTTGTTATGCTAACAATGATTTTCGTTATATAAAATGTTCTGCGCAGAAATGTGTTGGAAATTATCAGAGCTATTTTATGTGAGTTTTAAAAAAACTTTTACCTTTATGTATTATAAAGGGTGGTTAAATTTCAAGGGCCGATGTTGATTTTTAATAAAACACAAACTGTTTAGGAAATTATTATAATTTTATTTTATTATGATATATTGGTATTACTCAATTATGTATGGAACAAAATATCGGCCAAATGGGCGCCGCGACCACGGCGGCACACCTCCATCCGATGGTCCAAATTTTCGATGACCCTGAGGCATAATGGAGGTTCTATGCCGTTAATGTGCCGAATTATCTCATCCTTTAGCTCTTGAATTGTTGCTGGCTTATCGACGTACACCTTTTCTTTCAAATAACCCCAAAGACAAATGTCCAACGGTGTCAAATCACATGATCTTGGCGGCCAATTGACATCGCCATTACGTGAGATAACACGGCAAAAGAGCCATTGTTTCGTTAGCTGTGTGGCAAGTGGCACCGTCCTTCTGAAACCACATATCGTCCACATCCATATCTTCCAATTCGGGCCATAAAAAGTTCGTTATCATCTCACGATAGCGAACACCATTCACAGTAACTGCCTGACCGGCCTCATTTTTGAAAAAATACGGCCCGATGATGCCGCCAGCCCATAAACAGCACCAAACAGTCACTCTTTGTGGGTGCATTGGTTTTTCGAGAATCACTCTTGGATTCTCATTCGCCCAAATGCGGCAATACTGTTTATTGACGAATCCACTGAGGTGAAAATGTGCCTCATCACTGAAGATGATTTTCTTCGAAAATTGATCATCCACTGTTGCCATTTCTTGCCACCATTCTGCCCATTTACGACGTTTGGAATGGTCAAGAGGCTTTAGTTCTTGAGCCAATTGCACCTTGTAAGCGTGTAAATGCAAGTCTTTATGCATAATGTTCATCAACGACGAGCGTGAGAGGTGCAATTGTTGGGCACGACGACGAGTTGAGGTGGACGGCTCTTCAGCCACACTATCGCGAACAGCAGCAATATTTTCTGCAGTACGAGCTGTACGAGCATACACTGGTGTTGTCACATCTTCTACAGACCCGGTTTGCTCGAATTTTTCCACGATTTTTGCGATTGTACACACATTTGGACGATCAAATTGACCAAAAAAATCACGAAGTGCACGATATGGATAACTGTAACAAGTTGTTGGATTGTGTATCTCTCCATGGTTCAAATTGAGTAAGTCTGAAATAGAGAAATGTCAAATAAAATTCGGAAAAAAGCTTGGCGTTTAGGTGTGGTTCACATTCAACATCGGCCCTTACAATTATGCAAAGGGTTGCGGGTTCGATTCCCGCCAAAGACTCTGGTTGTTTTCTGCAGATAAGCCGAAAGCTTCGCAGTTTGTGTTTGTTAATTATTAAAAAAAAACTAGTAAGTTTGTTTATACATATTTACATTTATTATTTTTTACCATGAAAATTTGTTACAATATATGTACATATGTGCTTCGGATATTCTTGATAGACTTCTTCTGTAGTATTCAGAAACTACTTGTAAACCTAAACAATTTTATAAGGTGTTTTATAAATTGTTGATATTTTAAAAATATATTGTTATATTTATTAAAAAAAAAAAAAAGAATTTTTAATTTTATTCAGTTTCAATGGGACTTAATTAATTTCCGTTTAAAAAATCCCCAACAAACAAAATTAATAAATTTACATAAACTTTGAGATTAAACAATTTATTGTTTTATTTACATTTAAAAATGCATTAAGAAAAAATTCCTAACATGCATTTTAATTTTGTTGGAGTTAATTTAAATCTTTTTTTATTTGAACATTTTATGTAAAAAAAACAATTTAAATTTAACTAAAACTAAACCAAAAAAAAAAAACTGGTAAAGCAACAATAGCAAACAGGCAAACTAACAACAAAAACAGTAGCAACAAATAGCAATAGCAACAAAACAACATGCAATAATAATGCAACCAACAAAGCATAAATTGTAAAAACGAGTGAATTACTGCTGCTGCTTACATACATATGTATGTAAGTATGTACATAAAAGCAAACTCGTACCTTAGACTCGTGCACACTATGCCGACTACGACAACGAGCCTTGACCTGATTTCTCTTCCTCTCTCGCGGCCAATTTTTGTTGTTGTTGTAGTTATAGTTGTATTTGTAATTAAAGCACATGATGGGTTCGGTAGTGTGGTGGAGTATTTTGGGGAGGCTCGCTACTTGTGTTCAAACACACACTCGCACAAACAAACTCACATGGAGAGTCTAAAGCGTTTTACAACAGTTTTTTACACACACGTACTTACGACTGCCTTTTAGTGTGGTTGTTGCTGGTACTTATGCACTATCACTGCAATCACAAGCATCCGCTGTTTTTGTTGTTTACCAACAGCTACAACAGCAACACTAACATCAACGCAAATAAACTTTAAGTAACTTTTAGGTTAAGAAGAAGGGCTTGAACAAAAGTTGCCCTTTCAGAGAGGGTGTTGAGTTCAGTGTTTCCAGAAAATTAATTTGAAAATACATATGCTAAAACTTTAAAAACTAAGTGCTAAAATGTTCTACAGAAGAAAAAATAAGTGCTAAATTTTTTCAATGTAACAATACAATTTTCATTTCAAATGTTACAAATATAAATTATATTTTTTTCTAATTTTTTCAAATATTACAAATATAAATTATATTTTTTTCTAATTTTGTTCATAACACTTGTTGACTTGATTTAATTTACATTTCATATATTAATTTAAAATTTTCCGTGTTTATTTACTTACCACACTGAAAGAAATTTAGTTAAAATATTAATAAAAATTATTTTTATTTCGCCAAAAGTATTTTTTGGAGTAAAAATTTGTTCGAGAAAAAATTTATTTTTTATCAAACAAATTATGCTAAATAGCATTTAGCATAATTTTTAAAAATTTCAATGCGTTTTCGAGAAACAAAATGCTAAATCTACCACTGAAAGTCCTAAAATGGCAACACTGGTTGAGTTTGAGCATTAGACCCGTTCTTAAACATTAAATTTGCTTTGGATGGGATTATTTTACTCTTTTACTGCACAATTTCAAGGCAATCGGATTACTTGAAACCATGCCGGAAATTTAAAGATTGAAAGTTGTAAAAAAAGCAATACCTAGTTCTTCTTTTTTTTTTTCTTTCATCATAAACTTAACTACATATGTACATATTTAAATAAAATAGTTTTAACATTTGAAAACTTATCTTCTCGAGAAGACTATCTTTCTAACATGAATATCCAGAGAAAATTGGTTATTTTATTGTAATTTACATTTTTCATTTAAATTATTTTGTATTAAATTGTTATAAACTATTTCTGGCTTTTTTATTTAAAATTACCTACTGTTTTTCTCTAGAAGATAATATTTATTTTAAACGTGCAACAAATGTTGGTTACATGTAAAAAATTTTGCAGAAATACAAAAATTGTTTACATAATTTCACAATTTGCAATCGGTTTTAATTATCCGATTAGAATCAAATTTTGCAGCAGTTAGTTTAATCTATTAAAGAACAAATTAAGACCTATTTAAAGTGAATATATCTTATTATTGTTTGTTTGACCTTTTTTATTAAGATTTTAGTAAGAAAAAATTTAAATAATTACATACCTACTACAATCTTAATAAAGTCAATATATTTAGAAATACAGGTCTAATACGAGTATATTGTACACACGAACGTATAAAAACCATTGAAGGAAGGGGCTGAATGAGTTAAAATTTTATTGCAAATTTTATATGATTTTTATTTATATTTTCGCACACAAAAGCAGCAATAATGAACCTCTCTAACAATGTTCGTTCATACACGTACGAGTACTCCTTAGTACTACAACATACAACCTGACTGTAGAAATTTAAAACGAGTTTTTTGGCTGACTGGTTGGTTTGTTGTTTTGTATTTCATTCTATTACAATGTTTTTGGTTTCTGCCTCTGAACGGCTGGGTGTTGTTAGTTATTTTTTATTCATCTGCCAAGCCAAAGAAATAGTGAAAATGCACTTTTACTTTTATTCAGAAAAAAAAAATTAAAATAAAGAAACATTTTTCCGTCGTAGTGCTGCTTCACTGCATCGCTTGCCATACATACATCGTTGTTGCATGTGGTGAAAAGCAAAAGTAAATATTGCTGTTGCAGCAACAACAAACCGTAAAAGAAAGTCACTAGTGAAATGAAAATGAAAATAAAATCGAAATTAGTCATGAGGTTTTTTTATTTAAAACTTATAACTAAACCGCACAATAATGTGGTTTTTAGAGAAAAACTAAATCTATTTTAACTTTGTTTAACTAATTTTTTCGAATGATATTTAAAATAATTATATTGTTAGAGTGTATATAAGACAAAAAATTGCATAAATTATATTAAAATAAATTATAATTTCTTCTTAATTTATATATTTGCAGATACAGAAATTCCTATTATCAAACAATCAACAAGTCCGGGACCTCATTTGCAACACCTGCCACCACATCATCAACACCAAACGCCTCATCCACAACAGCAACAACAACAACAGCCACATGTGACAACACAACAGCAGGCCGCAAATCAAACATCGTTCGCGGGATCAACCACTGTCATTAATATAAAATCAGAACAAAATGTTTTGACCTCACCACAACACCAACAGCAGCAGCAACAGTCGCAACATGGTGCCGTCAACTTGCAACATGGCAGCTTAACAGGACCCAATACAAATTTACAGTCATTGAATATACCACACCGACCACTGTTGCATAATCTGCTAAGCGGTGGCTCATTGCATACAACACATCACAGGAGTTATGGTGCAGGAACAACAGGTAGTTTATACAAATTGTGATAATTCTGTTTCCATCTTCACTTGTTGTATGTGTGTCTGACTTACAATACTTAATGTACTCAAAAAAAGAATACAAAACCTATTTAAACCAACAAAATCCTTATTTGTTTTCCCATTTTTTTCTTTTTATCTTTTCCACTTGTGTTAACAACAGGTTCATTTCCTCCAAGTCCGGCCGATAGTGGTGTTTCCGATGTCGATAGTTCTAGTTCAGGTGGCCAACCGTGCAGTGATGAGCTAAAGGCTCGTCTTGGTTTGCCACCACATTGTAATACACATTCAAACCATTTAACATCGGGCACATTTCTACATCCGAATCTATATCAAAATTCTCAAATAAGGAATATTTGGAATCGTGGTGTTGGAAGTGAGTAAACTATTATTAAAAATGCTTGTATATAGTAAAAAGTGTAAAATGTAAAAATATTGTTTTTGGACAAAGGATTTTTTTTCAATGGAATGGGATAGGTCAAGGCGTAATAAATAAAGAAATGTACAAAATGGACAAATACTAGGAGAAAAATATAAGAACCAAACATGTTTCTAAATTAAATCTAGCCCCAAATAAATAAATGAATACACGTGTATAAAAACCAAAATATTTAAAATATGTATGGTTTAAACCAATCTTATTTGAGAATTTATTACTAACAATGATAATCCAAAAAGTTAATTAATAATAAACTGAGTTGTAAATAAAAAATAATTTAACAAATATAAATTAATAATAATAAAGACATTTCTAAAATATTTCCATATGTATGTATAGTATATGCAATAAAATTTCAGCAAAAGTGAAATTAAAAAATTTATTTTTTTTTTAAATCTAACGTCATTAAATGCGTATGAAAATATTTAAAGAATTCTATATACGTACATCTTGTTATAAAACTTGTATTGTTGCAGTTACATCACTACTATTTAAATGTGTATGTGTATATATGTATGTAGATATGATTATATTTTTATTTCTTATACCTTATGGAAATTAATCCTGTTTTCAAAAAAAATATTTGTTTTAATCATATGTGTTTTAAATCACGAATATGTAATGAATTACATGAAATATTACCTACTGTACTTGTGAGATATACAAGCTTCAATTGCACTTACACAAATTTTTAATTTTGTGTAAATTTACAATTAAACTGTCCTACTGTGAAAACCACTTGTCAAGTGACTTATAAATTCAGATTTATATCCTAAATCTATCAGACATGTCGTATTTTCTTATCCGACTTTTTTTTTAAAGGATATGGAGAGAAAAACAATACTAATATGTACATTTTTTTAATAATATCTATTTTTTTACTATTTTTATAAAATTTTCAGCTTCCATAGCAATATTTAAAAAAAAATCAAATTTCAAATTGTTTATATTCACATACATATGTACATATGTATGTATGTATGTATAATACATACTTATAAAATAAGTACAATTACTGGTTTTAAATATAAATACATAACAGTAAATGTATAAATTTGTATAAAAATTTATTAAAAAATAAACTGCATATAAACGTAGGAATCCAATATTTATTGACTATTTTTGGATACATATTTGTTTTAAAAAAAGATGTCATTCTTCTAACAACAAGAAATAAATTTAATTAATTCCTTAAAAAAACTCAAAAGAAAACTTGATGAACTTTTAAGTAGATTACGATATACATGCCAAAATGTACCTATTTGATTTTAAATAATTTGCAATTTCATTAATTTGATGTAGATAAAAATATGAAAAGTTTGTTATAAAAGTAAATACATACATACATATATAAATCTGTACACACATACATACACACACATGTATGTATTAAAAATCATGTTTTTTAAAGTAATATACTAAAAATACCTTTAATTATTTATAAACATCAGTACAAAGTAGTTTTTAAATTTATATACATACATATGTATTATGATTGACTCATTTATTTTGAGTTTTCCTTAAAGTTTGTTTTCAATTTATAATTTTCTTGAACGAGTAATTTCTTTAAAGAAAATGTATTGAATGGATGATTAAGTCTTATGTTACCATTATTCGTATATTGGGCAAAACTAACAACTTAACTTATGTCTTAACTTATGTCTCACTAAACTAATACTAATACGATTATAATGAAAAGGAGGGAAACAAAAGAACGAACAAACAGATGGACAGACGTAAAGACAGAGAGAAATGCAAAAAGTATAACAAACAAACAAATTAAATATTAAATACTAGGTACATACATACATACATACAACATATGTATATATTTATTAAGCATCATTTAAATTTTATATTATTTTCTCTATATAGAAATTCTAGAGTTGAATACATATTAATGTTTGTTTGTATGTATGTATGTGTGCGGCTATGTTTGAATGTAAGCATTGCAAATACATGTAATACATACGTATGTACATACATACATATGTTTACATTAAATTCACATCTTTGCTGCACTTAATGTTTGTACTCGTACTCCTTTGCTGCTTTTTTTGTTATTATTATTGAACGAAACATACATATGTACGTCGGTATGTTGTATTACTATTGTTGCTTTCGGTTTTGTTTTTATTTTATACACATATTCATACATACATACATACATTCATACATAAATATAGATACATATACATACTATGCACATGTAAATATGTATGAATGTATGAATCTGTGGTCATCGACACATTGCCTTTGCACAAATTCTGAAGGTCACAACCACATGCATCTCTGCATGCTCACGGATAGTCATTGTTTAATAATGTTGGAGCAAAGAAAAAAAAACTAAAAGTAAAAAGAGTAAAAAATACTGAGATGGAGAGCAAGAACAGTTTAGCGAGTGAGTAAATTTTATGATGCATACAATACAGGGGCTCCAAATAAAAACTGCATTTGTATTGGCGGTTTGTTTTGTTTTGGGGCTCTCATTTAGGAACTCTCTGTTTGCATAAAAATGAGTGCAAGTAAGTGTGTTATCTTATTGCTGGTGCATTTATAGAATATATTAGAGCTTAATGTTTTTGTATGAGCATTTCAGATTGTTTCTGTAGTAGTAGGGTTTGTTATTTATTCATTAAAGAAATAATTTTCTTGCTCGCACTCTCTTGTTTGTTGCTCTGTTAGTATAATTTTGTATACCTATGCATTGTTGTTTAAACGAGAGTAGTACTAACTAACATGTTTACTTTTTTTGTTTTTAAAATATAAATTACTCTGTCTTGTTGCTGTTGTGCACAAGAATTGCAAAAATACTTTTATTTTTATTTCAGTATATTTTGTAACATTCCTCGTTAATTTTGACGCCGGATGTAAACCAACAAAACGAGAAATGTTCGTATGTAAAAATCATACATGCATACATATGTACATATGAACATACAATGCATACATATGTATATCTATCTATAAGCTTGAGAAGCCACTATTAGAATAGTATTCATACTACATATTATTTAGTATGTATTACCTAAATGGGTGTATGTTTTGTACCTTTAGTTACATTAGCGACGTAAACCTATTAAGAAATCAATATTCAAATACATAATTCCTATGAAATAGCAAATTTTTATACAAAGTACATCTGAATGGAGCACAATATAACACTTCTGTAGTCCCCAGATATCTTCGGGATCGAAATCTTTAATAATTCTGTCAGATATGCATGTTTGCTATTTAAAATCAGCAAAATCCATAAAAGTCCATAAATAACGGAGATATGAGCAAAATTCCGAGACAACCTCTGAAAATTTCATCAAAAAAACTAATTGTATTAATATTGTTACGAATAATTTCATCAACAGATGGTGTTGATCACACAAAGTGTATTAATATACATAGTTACTAACAAATTGATCAATAGATGGCGTTGATCAAACAGAGTTTATCGACATAATTATGCATAATATAATTATGCATCCACAACAAAGGTGAAGGGTATGTAAGATTCGGCATAACCGTTTTACATCATATTCTTTTTGGGAAAATATATTACACCATATACATATGTACATATATGCACAATATATAGTGCATACAAATATGTACTTATTTTAAATGGTACAATACCACTAGCAATTATTTCGTCCTTTTAATTTATAATAAAAAAAGACAATAAAATATTACATAATTATTTATTATATTAGTTTTTAAGGAACATTTTTTTTTATTTAGTAACTTTTTTTGTTCAATTCTTTCTCAGCAAACACTACATAATATTCTAAATCAGAGCTTTTAATCCTTATTTAAATGATTTATCCAATGTGGCTTTTTGTGTAGAAAATTCTCTTTGGATTAGGTTTTAGCAACTTTTAAGCCTCTAATGCCTATAGTACTCCAAATTTTTATATGAAACACATAACAACTCAATATACAGTGCGTTTTCGGATTGGGCAAGGTTCGATTTCGCGGCATGCCAAAGGTTTTACTGGAAACATACGCATAAGAAAGGAATACTGAATGATATTTCAAACATTTGTATAATAAGTTTATAAATATAATTATATGTTTAAATTTTATTGACATTTTTGTATGGAAATAAATGATTAATGACACGTGAATATAAAACCAGTAAAGCCAACATGATTTAAGTTAAAAATATAATTACCACTGACTCGAAATAATAAATAATATATGTATCTAAAATTACAATGTGTGATATTTACGGCTTATTTTCTGGTATCTTGTATACTGCAGCTAATTTCAGAAACCTACTATTGGCAACTTATTCGGTTGTTGCACTGCATCTATATTTTATCTGTAGGTATTTCTAGGCATTTGTTCTATTATTCCAAATATATTTTTAGTTTTGGGCTTTTTATCTAAATTTAAATTTATCTATGATTTGATGTTTTGCAGTCTTAAAAACTGATGGGTTCACCTAAAGTCCAAGACAGTTAATTAAAAACGAAAAGTAAAATATTAAATTTATTTATTGAAATAAAAAACATTTAATTTCCCTCCCTTATTTCTCTTTCTCTCTCTCTCTCTCTTTTCTTTTATCCCAACCTGTACATATAGTGCCCGAAAATTATTATTTACCTTTAACCACCAATGGCGGCAATACATCCAGTAATGGTCCAATTGGTAATAACAATGTTTCCTGCAGTTCTACCGCGCCGAATGGTCTATCCAGCAACGGTTCCTATACGGGTGCGCCCTACTTTACAACTCCATCTCCACCTCGTACAAATGTCGGTTTGGCTTCACATCATTCCCTTCATCCACATCAACAGCATGCTTTGCATACGCACCAGCAGCATTCCTCCGTCTCTAATCCAACGGTCGGCTCGACCAGCAATGGCGTTCTGTCTACGAACGGCGTATTAACACATCAACAAAGTGTTATACAACCGGCCACATCGAGTGTAAACTATGATCTCTCCTACATGCTAGAGTTGGGCGGTTTTCAGCAGCGTAAAGTTAAAAAGCCCCGCAAACCCAAAATCGAAATGGGCGTTAAACGGCGCAGTCGAGAAGGTTCCACCACCTATCTCTGGGAGTTTCTACTTAAGCTTCTACAAGACCGTGAATACTGTCCACGTTTCATAAAATGGACGAATCGTGAGAAGGGCGTCTTCAAGCTGGTCGACTCAAAGGCCGTTTCACGCCTATGGGGCATGCATAAGAATAAGCCCGACATGAACTACGAGACAATGGGACGAGCTTTACGCTACTACTATCAAAGAGGCATATTGGCGAAGGTGGACGGCCAGCGCTTGGTCTATCAATTTGTTGATGTACCCAAAGACATTGTGGAAATTGATTGCAATAGTGTTTAAATTTGCAAAAAGAAAACCAAAAATAAAAGAAAGAAAACAGGTCGATATAAAAATAGAAAGGAAACCAAGCAAATTAAGATGTATCGGACCATTTACTGATTGAATAAAGTCGTCACTCTACAAATTGGTTAACAACAATAAAACAAACCGTTCTCCAACAGTAACCAATTATCAAACACGATCCCCAAAATAGGTAAGTAAGAAAACTAATAAACCGTGTTTAATTTAAAGTTAAAACAAATATTTCACATATACTCGTATGTATGTACATATAATAATATTGAATGCAGTCTTCCTCAAGATAACTAATTGGTCTGTTCCTTTGCAAAAAGTAAACAAAATATTAGTAAATGGTAAAACTAGTAGCCTAGTCCTTCAGAGGCACCTAATGCCAATTGACCTTTACATAATGGCTACTTCTGCCTGCAGCGCAGCGAGGCTTCAAGCGTCCGGTTGTTGGAGATCGAGAATATATAGCCATCTGACTATATTACTCCATATACGGATTTTTATAGGGTATTCAAGGTCTTAATTCCCTCCAGGAGTGAGTGGAATAGGGGTAATCTCGTGCACAAATATGATACTAGGATATACACAGACGGTGTTGGTTCTGGGGTCTTCTGTGACGAACCTGGGGTAGGCATCTCGTATCGTGTTCCGAATAAGTGTAGTGTTTTCCAGGCGGAAATTTTTGCAATCATGGCAGCTTGTAATACACTACATGATTATAATATTCGCGGCAATATAGGTATTTTTGTCGACAGTCAGGCGGCACTCCTCTCACTTAATGCCTACACAATTTCATCTTCACTAGTTAGGCAATGTAGGAATTCTCGTCATGGCTAGGTCGTCTATCTGACATTACCTTGGTCTGGGTGGCTGCGCATAGGAACCACTACGGCAATGAACGGGCAGACGAACTAGCCAGAACGGGATCTGCCTTAGATATCTCCGATGTGGTCTCAGTAGCAATTCCACTGGGGACTATCAAAGGTATCATCTTCAGACATTTTCATACAAAGGTTATACTCAGGCGTAATTTAGACACATGTAGGGTAGCCAAGTTGATGTGGCCATCTTTTAATGAGAAACGTACTATGCAACTGATAACCCGGAATAAGAAGGATATATCAAGGTTGCTGGCAGTATTAACGGGACACTGGACGTTAGGCAAGCTCGTAAATCGCCTGGGACTCCCTTTTAACGACCATTGTCGTAGTTGTAAGGATAGGAAAAAAGAGGAAACGATTTTCTTCTCTGCGAATGCCCAGCCCTGAGTGTCAAGAGACATAAATTCATGGGAAACTATACATTGAACAACCTTGGTGAGGTAGCCGGGTCAAAACTCAATGACCTACTGAGATATCTCACAGCTACAGGTTGGGTCTAGCAAAACACGACTTTTTTTTGTACACATCTTAGCTACAGTATGTTGTATATGTACCAAATTAAATCTGACGAGTGGTGTGGTCTTTTAAAACGGGGTCCCTTCGACTCTACTTAAGTGTTCGCACGTAGGGAACTACCACGTAAACCAACCAACCAAAACTAGCAGCCACCGATTCATGCATTTAAATATAATATCGGCCCAATCATGAATAAAAAATCCGCGGGAGTTTTTTCCCTTTTTATTTTTTTAACAGTATAAGAACATATGTGTAGTATTAAGTTCAAACAAAATTGTTTATACTCGTATATTTTAATCCAAATTGTTTATTTTCCAATAATGGAACTATCTATATACATATATGTATGTATGTTAACAACTTTATTAAAGTATAAAAAAGTAAATTATGCTATTATATTTATGTATGTATATGTTATTACTAAACTGTCTTTGTTTCTTTTTTCCCCATTCTTTTAGCTTTTCCCCTATAATGGGTTAAAAACACTGGATGGATGGTGCTGCACTATAGAAAAATATTTGCGCTTTGTGCAACAAAAAAGGTCAAGCGAAATTATTTTTCTCCAAAAGTTGAAATCAATGTTTGCAACGTGCTGCACTTGAGTGTAGATCGAAATTGGATCATTTTCCTAACAACACAATCAAACACGCATACACAAATAAGCAAAGCAACAACAAAAACGTTTGGACACATTTTTCCATACGAATAGCGCCATCATTAGAAGTGTTTCCCCTGTGTATGATACAAAAATATCACATTTGCAAATATCCACTTTGTATCTTAAAAGTAAAATTTCAAAAGCTAAGCTTAGAAAATAAAAGAAAATATTATTCTACAATAGAACGTATGGCCAAAAATTTAATTGGGAACAACAAATCTCAACGTTGTTAGGTTAGAACTAAAAATGTATAAAGTTTTTTTTAATTTGTTAAGAAACAATTTGTAATAATGGAAAACTATATGTGTTAATAACTTTATAAAAGTATAAAAAACGAAATTCTCCTTCTAAATTTGCTATTATAAATATAAAAATACTTATTTTTTGTTTTTGTAAGCTGTGCTATGCTATTGTTTACTACATACATTACATACATATTTAATTAACAAACAAACAATTATAAATACATAATATTAATAGAGAGTGTAAATTTTTTATAAACAACAAAATGTAATAAATTTAATAGATTTAATTTGCAAAAGCAACCAATTGTAATTGTAATTTCAAACAGTTTTCTTATTTTTAAAATTTTAAATAATTATTGTATTGTAATTGTTAATAATGTTTAAGATTTATTATTATATTATATACATATATTATTATAAAATAGTATAAATATTCTATTATATTGTTAGTTTAAATTTATATATATAAATATTTTTACTCCCCCTCCCCCATTTTGTATTTTATTTTTCTGGTTAATTTTAAGCTGTAGTGTTTAAGTTTTATAAGTGTAATTTGTTAATATTGAAGATTGATTGATGATGATGATGATGATGATGATGATGATTAAAATTATGTTTTATATTTTAAAAATGTAATTATTTTTATTAATAATATTTTGTAAATTTTTATTTGTTTTTGTTGCTTATTTTTATTTAAAAGTAAAAGAAATTTGATTTATATCAAATGTTGATTATTTTTTTTTTTTTAATTTTAAAAATCGTATTTGTTTTACAAATCAATATTAAAAAAACAACATGCAATATTTAAAACTTTTTATATAAAATCATACGAGAAGAGTATAAAACCTTATAGATTGCTAATTCAACAAATTAAGAAAACAATTTAATCAAGAAACAAACTGTCTTCCAAGCATGTGTACACTTCCATAGAAGTTATAAACCAAAGAAAATATTTCAAATATTTTCCAAATTTCCAATCATAAAAAAGTTCTAAAATTACGAATAGATTTTTCAGATTTCATTTTTAAAGAAAATTCGTTGTCTAATATGTACTCCCGGAATGTTGCATTGTGTAAGAAATTTCAAAAATTTCAAAGTGGAACAACATACAATTGTATCACTTACATACACACATACATAGTATATAAAATTGTAATATGTAAACACAACACACCTTTTATTGTTTTTAGCCTTAAAGGCTAATTGATCTCTCACTTTATTTAGTTTAAATTGATGTGATATTTAAAATCCAAATACTTAACAGAAAATTAACTCCAAAATCAATTTGAAAACAATTGAAAATAACCTAAATTCTTAAAAATTAAAAAGGCTTAACAAAACTAAACGTTCAATAGATGCTAATTCAAAATAGAAACTATATAATTCCGTACTTTATAAAATAAGTTTTTAATATTTATTTGACTTATCCTTGTGTATTTAATAACTTATTTGAAATGTTTTCGAACATACATACTTGCAATTTTTTATTACTTTGCCAAAATTTATTTAAAAACTTGGAAACAAAAAATATATCAGATCCTTTTTTACTATGTTTCAAATAAAATTCTTTAAATTTAAAACAAATTATTAGTTATTATATTTTGTTCGTTCAATTTAAACACGAAAAATCTATTTAAAATTTTTTCTAATTTTAAATTTTAGAAATTTTAATTTTTCGAAATTTTCTTTAAACTTTTATATTTTATTTAAAAATTATATTGACTTTCATTGGTTTTGAAATGGTTAATAAATAATAATTGAATAACATTTTAAAATTTAATTGAAAATTTAGAACTTTTCGATAGACACTTTTGCAATAGTTGATATGGAAATTTCAAGCATATTTTTTTTTGTGTTGTTAAAATGTTTTCTTAATTTGTTTAAATAACTAAATATAGATATACTCTTTTTTGGAATACACATGATGGCAATAATTATTTTTTATTAAGTTTTTATTTTTTGTATAGCAATATTAGTTTATAAAGAAAACAAAATTGTTTAACTACTTCTCTTTCTAAGTTTCCTATAAGACGAAATTCAAAGACTTTTTTATACATTTGAATGAGAACTTTCAGATCATTTGGAATTTTAATTTTAGCACTGCCTTTTTAAATTTTTTTGCAAAATTCAAAATTTCCTTTCGAATAAATGATTTTTTAAAAACTCTTATCTACATTATAATTTTGTTTTTTAAATAAATAAGAGTAACTTTAATAAATGTTTGTATATTGAAAAAATAACAGAAAACAACTGCCCTACACTGCCCAATTTACACTCAATACAAATAATCAAATAAAAAGGAAAAAAACTGAAAAAGAAAAACAAAAGTGCAATCTATTAAGAATCTTAAGTCTATTCTGTTTTATACATACATACATACATATTAAATGAAAATAAAAAATGTTCAAAAATTTATTTTAAAATTTTTTATTTGTTTTTTTTTTTATAGTGATTTTGTTTTAGTTTCATTTTAATATTTCCTTTATATTTAACGAAAAGAAAGCATAAAAAATAAAATGTTTATGTATTTCAAATTGTGTAATAAAAAGTACTTTATATTATTTAAAAAATAAATTTGTTTTTCTTTTGTTTTGTATTTTTTTTTTATTAAATGGTATTAGAAATTGGATACAACTTTTTCTCATATGTATCGGGTCTTTATTTATAAATAAGAATAAAATTTTCCATAAAATATCAATTTTTAAGAACCAGATATTTTGAATAATTTCGTGCAATTAAAAAATGTATTTTCCAAAATGATTTTTTTACATACTGAATGATTTTAAAAATATTTTAATTTTGAAAAGTACTAATAGACATATGGTATTTTCTTTTTTTAAGTGAAAAAACAATAGGTATTTGAGGCAGTTTCTTTCTACTTTAAATCTATAGGTAATATATTTCTAAACAAATAAATTACAGTGTGCTACCAGATAAGAAATATTGCAGTAAATAGAAATTGAATACATTTACCAAGTGACTTAAGTACACATTTTATTTTAAAAAAAAAGGGAATGTGTTATTTTCAATAAACATTTAATAAAAATTTAATAAACTTAACAATTCTTATAATTACTTTTCAAAATAATAAAAAACGTTTATAATTCTAAAAACATTGAGTTTTTAAAGAAACATTCAATTTAATACGATAATCGAATTGAAAAGGGCTTTCTAATTTATAATTTATATTTTTTAAAATTGTTTTTGGTCCAGAATTTTGTGAAAACTTCACGGCATTGAATAAATATTTAGTTTTTTAGTTCTCAGTACTTTTTGCACAAACTTTAAACATTTTTAAATAACATTAAAAGTCTCTTAAAGGCAAATAACTTATGTATTTCGTTCTTAAATTTTAGATATTTGTTTTTCTATATCCGGGAAAACATTTAGAATCAGTTAAGAAATTATTGTGTTAGAATTCGTAAGAAAAATGTTTTTCGGAGTAATTTCTAGTATATTATTTCTATATTTTAAAAATGATGATGAGTTGCACTGAACACACAGTTTATTAATTAATATTTTTTTATAAAGATAAATAAACTAAAAAACACTAGCTAAATAAATTCTTTAGAAATTTTCAATGCAAATATATAAGATATACGACATTGTGTGTGAAGTCTCAGATTAGAGGTTTCCTTAGAAGAATACATCAAGAATTTGTAAACTAGTAAAATCCATAGTATTAAGAAATTTTTATTTATGAAAATTAAAAATATATAATACGTATTTATGTAGATAGTAAGAATTTATATTTACACAAAATCCTCTCTTTCGCAAAAGTACTTAAAAAAGAAAATAAATGTACAACCGTAAAATTAGAAAAATGACAAATATAAGTACAACGAAAAACAAATATTTTGTATAAAAAAAAATTTTAAAATATTCAAATAATACATATTATTATGTTAACCTTACGATTACAAAACATAACGTCAAAATACCTTAACAAAATTGAACCTCAAAACGAATAACCAAAAATCCTTATTTATCAAATATTTTACGTCAATTAAAACACGAATACAAAATTTAAAAATAAACACTTAAATGGCGTAAATATATAACTTAATTTAATAAACGCAATGATTAATGAATAAAAAACTTTAGAAAATATAAAATAAAATATATTTAGATAACCAAAAGTAATATAACAAAATTTTTAAATAATACAACATTTGGACCTCGTACTTAATATACAGAAATTTAATTTAAATAAAAAGTGAAGGAAAGCTGAATTTGTTGTACTTTTTGTACATAAAATTGTTTGTAATGATTGATTTGTTTAGCCTTTTTGAATAATAATATTATGTAAATTTTAGTCTCAAATAATACATGCATATGTATGTATTTAAAGCTAAAAACACCAATAGGCAGAAATTTTAACTCTTCACAAATATTGAAATTAAGAACCACCACAACATTGGTAACACAAAATATCGAGTATACAAACCATTACATTCAGAAAGCTAACGAACCCAAATTTTATTTTCAACATTAATTTAAAACAAAATCTTGTTTGGTATGCATAGCGGTGCATATTGAGTATCGTGTCACAATCAAAAGGTTAAAGTGTCAAATAAATACTTTGATTTTCATTCTCGTTAACTAATACCGCATCGCTGCAAGCAAAACAAGTTTCTTTTTCGAATTGAATTAATGTAGAACCGATCGCCGTGAACAGGCAATGTCTAAATGTAAATATAAATATAATTTTCAGAGTTTATTTTTTGTTATGAATACATCTATAACTTATTTTGAAATCGTTTTACCATAAACCTTAATCAATGATTTCCGACTGAAATTCGATTTTGAAATATGAGATTTTTATTAAAAGGATTATTTAACCGGGTTTTCTGTTAAGCTGATGTGCATTTGTTATAAAATAATACAACCTTTATTCTCTAATATACATATGTACATACGTATTAAAAATAATAAATACAATCTGGGAAGATTAATAGACTAGAACATTATTTGATGTAAAGAATTTTCCAATTATATACTTTTTATTAAAAAAAAATAGTCTAAAAAATTAACCTAAAATTATAAACACAATGAAAATCTTCTTTTACAAGACAAGTGTTATAAACTATTAATTTTTTTTATAAACTTTTCTTATAAAGATTCTCAACATATTTAATAGCTAAAAAATCTTTTAATAACGTAGATTGCAAAAAATATTTATATAATAGTTATTCCTAGTTGCATAAAAAATAAAATTTTATAGTAGAAAATGATTTACTATTACTCCATTTTATTAAAAACTGGTTTTAAATGGTTTCAAATAAAAACAACAAAAATGACCCCAAAAACCTCACTAGTGTTAATTTTTAAGTAATAAAATAAACAATTGACAAAAACGTGTTTATAAATTTGTATCTTTAAAATTATTAAATATAAACAAGTTTAATATAAAAATTGTCTAGCAAATTGTATCTATTATAAGTTTTGTTATATGTCTTTAATAATAAAACAAAATATAAAATACATACGTAGGTATGTATACGAGATTCTTAAAAAACAAAAATGGCAGTTTTATTTTATTTAAACCCCAGATACTATGCAATATTATTGTATCATTATTTAACCCTATATTTTCTCGCATCCAACATCAAAGTAGTATGTGGTTTGAAACAAAAATTCGTTTTTAGTTTTATTAAAAAAAAAATAACATAGAATTTTAAGCTCAACACAGTTTTTAGTCAATTTGAGACAATTATAAGTCATTTATTTTGCTACAGTTTCTGGACCTCCTAGAGCCACAGCGGTCGTCTCATTAGTTATCATTAATGATGATTTTATGTCCAATAAAGGTTTATCGACTAATTCAGTTTTGACATCAACAACTTCATCTTCTTCGGTTTCTGATTCGTATTTCTATAAAAAAGCAAACGAATATAGAAATATAATAACTAAGTTTTTTAATTCATTTAGTGTAACACCAACTAACTGATTATATTAATCTAAAATAATTTGACTACCTTTTGTACGTATTGTCGTTGATGTGGTATTGTTAAATGTAAAACACACGTAGAATCATCGAAAATAGAAGCTATCGCCTCTTGGCACACTACACCAGATTTTTCTTTTTCACAAGCTTTAAATAGAATTTGTTTCTTGTCTTCCAAAATGTGTTTGCGACAATATTTACAGCACGGCAAAGAACGGTCTCCGCATTTAACACCACCTTCGGTGAAAATACATTTGGTAAATCCCGAATTTTTCGGAACAGAACTAGAATCACCCGCTCGGCTACGTTTTTCTTTGAACTTTTTGTAAAGGACTGCCTCTATGCCATGTCTCCTATGGTACGAGTTTAATGCTTTCAGTTGTTCATACAAGGCACGTTCTCTCGGTGTCTCTTTTAATTGTTCATGAATGCTGCATAAATGTTCGCGTTCTCGACGTATAGCATGCAAATAACGTCGCCTTTTTTCACGCAAAATATGATGTAGGCGATTTATTTGGTCTATATAAAGACCTTGAAGTTTGGTCAGCTTTGCCTCAGATAAACGAATGGCCTCTTGTCTTGTGTAAATACCAGCATGTTTTAGTAAATCATCATCTTGAGAGTCGACACTTTCATTGTCCGATTCATTACATTCATGGCCTCGAGAGGTGTTATTCATACAAATAACTTCCTCATCGGTTGTACTATCAGAGGCATAGTCCAGAATACGTCGACGTTTGCGCATAGTGTTGACAATATCACTCAGACTATGAATTTGGTCATTATTTACTACAAAATAAAGCAACATAATTAAGTTCCATTAAGTTTTATATCAAGTTTGAGTTTTTCTTACCAAATGGGGTAACATGAGGTGAAACGACATCAATTTCTTCGTCTTGCTCACTATTTGCCGAATTTTTTCCAATAACCTCTTCTACATTGATATGATGTGATATACTATTCAATAGGACTTCATTTGTATCAACCTGCCTTAGTTTGCCAACAGTGGCATGTGTCTTTTGCAATTGTACTTGTCGATTGTGTTCAAAGCATAAAGTAGTCATATTTGGATCTTTTTTCAAGTCATGTTTAGGCAAGGCATTCGGACATTTTTTACCATTGAAATAGATATATGAACACTGACGGAAGTTTCCTCTAGGATCTCTTAAAATGTGGCGCATACAATAGTCGTAGCCTTCGATTCGTGGTATGGTACATTCGTATGTCGGATTGGAGCATGATTTCGATTTATTTTCAATTTCCTGATGTAATTGATCACGCAAATCTTTATCAACAACATTAGTGCCACCACAATTTGCAACTCCACCGCGACCACATTGTCGTGGTAATTGTTTTGACATTTTTTAACGATTTATTATTCTTAGTTCTCCAATAATTTATCACGATATTTTTATCACCCAAATAAAAAACACTAAAACACACACTACAACTGCACCACCATTTATAATAAATGCTTCTTCTTGTTCTAATAGCATTATAAAATTTTTACGGGTTGCCAAGTTTCAATAAAATTAAATATTCACCACCATAAGTTCACCAGAAATGTTTAATGATAAATTAAAAAATAAAAATTAATAATTATGAAATGAAATAATCAGGCATGTGATGGACATCGATATCGAAAACGAATCAGTTTTGGAAATACATTTTAATGCATTTATAATCTAATTTTTAAGACTTCATTCGTTTTCGATTTCCATCACATAATTACGAAAATTAATTGCCACAAAGTTAAATGTTTATCGTTTAATCATATTTCTAATTTAACATTATACTTATAACTACATATATTTATATACAATATGGCTTAAACTAGTAAAGGGAATTACTTTTTATGTTGTTATTTTATAGTGAGAACATCAAACTGTATAAAAAATATCTCTCATAATTGTCAAAGTCAAATAAAAACTTGGAAAACAATTAATAATAGGTAATAATATTGTGTTACTGAGCAAAATTAATACTAAATTTACATACATATTTACAGATTTCACTTAATCATTTTAAACCCATAAATAGTCGATATTAATTTTCCATCCCTAGTAAACAACAAATTTTGTTTTATTTAATTCTCTCTATGTTTACACTATTCTTGTTTATGTGGAGATAATAACTAAATTTCAAACCTACCGTACCGACCTTGAGATTTAAATATAGTCTTCTATAGTTGTAGTACCTGCACAATTCAGAGGTATTAAGAATTCTACATATTGGTAAAACCCAAAAGTATCTACATTTCCTATTAAATTCTTAAAAATTTGTATTTAATATGAAATGAAATTAACTTAACACATTTTGGTATAACCCAAAACAACAATTTGGGAATTCAAAAATATAAATTACTTAAAAATGTACGTCAGCTAATGAACATACAACTTTTATAGTACTTCGTGCGAAATCATAAAGTATTCAGAGGTGTCACGAGACGAAAGATTGTCATGTTTTATATTTATCACTTTCTTTCAAACTGCCTTTTGTTTCATTTATTTCAGCGAATAATATAAAGCGATTTACTTTAACACACAATAAATTAGGTACCAAAAAGTTTATACCTTCCTCTTTCTATGAGAGCTGCCTTGGGAACACAAAGTATACTTTGTGACTTTAATTAAAATATTATTTCTAAGTGCGCTCATGAAAGTCTCGTCACTAGCACATACCTTAACGAAAACTTTTTTAAAATAACTCTGTTTATTAGAGTTTGTTTAAATACAACACTGTTGCTACTACGAATTTTTTGCATCACTGTTTGGTGCTTTGTCGTTCGGCCATTCCCGTGAGTGAATACATTTTTTTCTGTGAAGTGTTAATTTTTACATTTTATTCTGGAAAAATATCACAATTAGTGCATCTATTTTGCACGAAAACAAAACTAAATGTGTTATTATACTTTATCTAATCGTTACATCCTCATTTGAGATCTCCTATTGCATAATTTGTGGAGTTTTGAGGCGGTAGATGTGTAAAGTGATTTCTGTGAACGACGAAGAAAAAATTCATTTCATTTTTTTCTGTGAAGTGTGTGCGAGCGTGTATATGTGTATGTTTCGAAATACTCGTGGCTTCATGGCAAACTGAAAAATTTTTGGAAATTTTTCCTTCCCAATTTTCGAGGAGACGACGCTTTGTCTTTCCTACCAAATAAAAATCCTCTAAAAAAATTTTAAACACTAATTATTGTGTCGAAAAAATCCGTCAAATTGGTGAAATTTTTTGTCATTGTTTTGACAAAGAAAACAAAAAGCCATATCTGACTGACTTGGGATACAAATAATAATAGTAGATGGCCATCAGCATACCTGTACTTTTGAATGTATGTCTGACTACCTAAGTTGTTAAAGTAGAGAAGAAAAAGATTAAAAAGAATTACAAAAACAAAGAAAATAATAATATAAATACAAAAACAAACAATATTTGTATTGTAAAGTTATGTTTTATATGCTGGTGATTATATATTTCAATTGCTCATAGTTTGCCTTCCGCGAAACATCCTTATTTTTTTCGCGTCTCTTCAAAATTTGTTTATTTTCTGGTAAGCTTTTCCCACTATTATTTCGGTACAAAAAACACAATGAGTGGCATACCAAGTCCATCACTTTCTCGCGTTAATGGTGGTGACAGGGATAAGGATTCGATGTGGTATTTTTCATCTGATGATTTAGCCAATTCGCCCAGCCGTAAAGCTGGAATTTCTCCAGATCAAGAACTGTCTTATCGTCAAATGACTGCGTATCTTATACAGGAAATGGGTCAAAGACTTCAAGTGTGAGTAAAAAAGTAATTTTTATAAATGAAAGTTATTTTTATTAATTGTTTTTAATTTCCCTACAGCTCCCAATTATGCATTAACACTGCCATTGTGTATATGCATCGTTTTTATGCATTTCATTCTTTCACACATTTTCATCGTAACGGAATTGCGGCGGCCAGTCTCTTTTTGGCCGCTAAGGTCGAAGAGCAACCGCGCAAGTTGGAACACGTTATAAAGGCAGCAAATAAGTGCCTCAATCAGCCGACTACCTCTACTACTGATACCTACTATCTTGAACAGGCCCAAGATTTGGTATTCAATGAAAATGTTTTACTGCAAACATTGGGCTTCGACGTAGCCATTGATCATCCACACACTCACGTTGTAAAAACATGTCAATTGGTTAAGGGTAATTAATTTTTTTTTTTACATCTAAAATATCTGTGATCAAGTTTCGTATTATATTTATGCACACGAAAATAATGTCCTATATTCTCAGGATTATAAGTTTACTTAATAAAGAATAATTACTGCAACTTGCACTTCACACTAAATTCAATTCTATTTGAAAATTTCAGCTTGCAAGGATTTGGCGCAAACTTCGTATTTTTTGGCCTCCAACAGTTTACATTTGACTTCGATGTGCCTGCAGTACAAACCCTCGGTTGTAGCATGTTTTTGCATTTATTTGGCATGTAAATGGTCTCGATGGGAGGTAATGAATTCTATAATTTTTGTTATAGCGATTTCTTTAGTACTATCTGGGGCAAATTGTAGTAACGATTAATTTATTGTCCCATTCCTTTCGGTAGATTCCCCAATCCACTGAGGGAAAGCACTGGTTTCATTATGTGGATGAGACGGTGACGATGGATTTATTAAAGAAATTAACGGATGAATTTATTGCCATTTACGAAAAAAGTCCGGCTCGCCTTAAATCGAAATTAAATTCAATTAAGGCTCTGGCTCAAGGTGTTAGTAACCGCCAGGGACAAGTTAAAGACAAGAAGGCCGATCAAGATTGGAAGGTGTCGGATATGATGAATATGAAAATGTATCACCCAGCCGAGACAGGAGTGAATACTAGCTGTCAGTCCCAATCATCTTCATCCCAGTACTCAAATCAAGGCTCGGGGGGAGGTGAATCAATGTCGCAACAACAAAGTGGAAGTATATCACAACCTATGTTACCACCTCCGCCTCATCAGCCTCAACAAATGCGCAAACCTGATTTACACTCATCCAGTCAACACCGATCTCACCACAGTTCTTCATCAACCACGTCTTCACATCATCCCTCCAAAATTGGCTATTCACCTGGCGATGTACCCGGTAATAATATACATTTTTTTCTTCTTATTTCTAAACAGATTTTAATCGGTTTTATTTTAAAGACCACAAACTAAGCTCTGGCCACAGCAAGCAGCCACAACAACAGCAACAACCACAGCCTTACAGTGGCAGTAATATGGTCTCTAATCGACCACCTCGAGATCACACCACCTCTATGATGGCGCCCTCATCCAATAAATCATCCAGCTCCTCGGCTAGGTCGTCGATGTCCAATAGTCTGCCAGGTCAACCTCTAAGACAGTCTTCATCACAAGGTCACCCTATGGAGGTAAATTACCATAAGTCTAGAGAACGCAATATGGCAGTCCCTCCACCGTCATCTAGCCACAATATACCACCACATGGTATTCCCCATAAATTGACTCAAAAACAAGATGGAAGTCGTTCAATGTCCTCCAAAGATCATTCAGGTCGCTTGGCAGCAGATCAAGCTAATAAGCAAAGTAGCAGCAATAGTAGCAGTAACAAAATGTTTCCATCATCTGTGTCTTCACAATACGGTGGCAACAATTTACAAATGACGCCTGGAAGTAATAGTAGCAGTCAATTATCATCTAAACTAGATACAATGCATGATTTAACTCGTAACTTAATGCATTCATCGCGGGGAGGTTACAATAATCCTCCGCCACCACCGCAACCTGTCGCTAATGGTCCGGCTACAAATCTACTCAACTTTCATCAACAGCAACAGCAGGGATCACGTCACAGCAGTAATAATGTCAGTAATAGCAATAGTAGTAGCAGTCTTAAGCATGAACAATCTAAACAACAAATTTCCGTCCATATGCAACAGCAGTCGCAAACAACGGCCCACCACCACAAACAGCCACAACCTCTACCTACAGATCAATCGTATGGCAGTTTAAGCGGAGCTCACGATCTGCAACAACAACCACACGCCGCCTCCCTTATTAGCAATAATTATAGTAAAATTGAACCTCTACAGCATTCCGAGGAACCCTCAAATCCAGTTAACCCATATAATCAACAAGCTCAAAATCATGCAGCAAAAGCGGCAAATTCATTGTTTAGTCCTGAATGGAGTGATAAAGTGCAAGGACAACAACAAGAGCCTCAAATGTCACAACAGGTGTTACCTCCACCTGTAGGCAGTGGTATCAACAGCTACATGAATAGTTCCAATAATTTGATACAAAATCCCGATGCTTATGCAGCAAGTAGCTATAAAATACCTTCTAGCTCCATAAGTAGCAAGGAAAGTAGTCCTCCAAAGATAAAAGGCGATCGAGACACACCTTCAAAGAAGGATAAAACTCGTTCAAATTCGTCTAATCAAGATAATGGTCGGTCTGCTGTTGGTCATGCATCAGCACAACAACAAATTCTTAAATCTGCAATACCCAAAAAACTTGATTCGTCATTATCAAGCTCATTAATAGGCCTTAACGAACTTGCTGGTACAAGTAATATGGGTTCAGTTGGCGGCATTAAGAGACCCAATGAAACGGTCACCGTTAAACAAGATGACGATTTACTGATGCGTGACAGCAAAATTAGAAAGATTGACACGACTGGCGGCAATGACACTGGCAAACATCAGGTTGTGAATGGCATAGAAACAAATCCGGATTTGGTTCGAAATCTACTAAAGGAAAGTCTTTGCAGTACGCCTTCCATTGTTACACCAAGTCTACAGCCACCTGCCGAATTGTTTGAACCCTCTGCCACTACCTCATCAACAAATCAACACAACACCTCCATAACATCGATTAGCACTAATGTGCTGTCAGGTAATTCGGATGTTTCTGCCATGGAAACCGATGATCTTGGCACATCGGGCAGTAAGTTGGAGAAAAAGAAGAAAAAGGACAAACATAAACACAAAGAAAAGGACAAGTCAAAAGATCGAGAAGAAAGGAAAAAACACAAAAAAGATAAAGATCGCCATAAAGATAAGGAACGTGACCGAGACAACAACGACAATGGAAATCCAAGTGCAGCCGGATCTGGGGAACATGTTAAAATTAAAATTTCCAAAGAAAAACTGGAGGCTGCTGGAGAGAACATAGGGTTTAAAATTAAAATACCCAAAGATCGTATAACGAGTGATCTTAACACAGGTTCCTCCGGGCAAATAAATGTTAATTCAGCTGCATCGCATGGTCCACCGGTATTGAAAATCAAAATATCTAAGGATAAGCTAGAGAGTTACAGTAGTGGTTCAACCGACTTGGGCACAGGTTTGGCTACCACAACGCATTCATCATATGGTCATAATCAATCTGTAGCATATACATCCTACGGCGCCACAGGTTCACACTCTAACCTCTCGACAACGACGCATAGTAGTAGCAAGAAAAAAGATCGCGACCGCGAAAAGGACCGTGAACGAGATAAGGATAAGAAGCGCAGTCACGAGTCTTCATCGTCGAAATCGAATGGCAGTGGAGTCGGCGGTGGTAACCCTGGTTTGATGACTGCTGGAGTTGTAGGTTTAAATGCAACAAATGGGTCAATTGCTGGACAACACCACTTGAACTCTATCAGTGGCGGTAGTACAACGCAAAAAGCGCAATATTCCAGCAAGGTATAGTAAATTGTTAATGTTTTTTTACAAAAAAAAAAAAAATATTATCTGTATACATGGCTATAACAAACAAAAAACAACAAACATTCTTTGCTTACCTATGAAATTCATTAGTTCATACAAAACATTCATTATTATATTCATTCATACATACATAAACACACACATATATTACATTTACATTTTATAATATTTTTATTTACATACTATAAGCACTTTCATCATCTCTCTTTTTGTCTTACTCTCACTGTAACTTATGAATCGAGGGTCTTAGATAGACAAATGAACAGACAGCAAAAATTCGTTGTATTTTTTATTTGTTTTGTCTTTAGCCTAAGATCCCACTGTACTATGCAAATTAGTTTAATATTTAAGATTAAAAAACAAAAAAATTAAAACGGAAAATACAAATAATTTTTTAATGTTTTAAACACATATACTCACAAAAATGTAAAATACTCAAAATCGTTACACAAAACAAACTTGTTTTCTTTGGAATAAAAATCAATCATCATATACACAACATCCAAATTCATAAAAAAAATATAAAGTGTACGCTAAAACAAAAGCAAGAGTATTATATATTTCAAATTTAGTCTTCATATAAATTACTATTGAATATAGGTTATTGGCCAGAAATTTCTCATAATTCGTAAAAGATTTTTGTTATTGAACAAAACAATTTTCAAGATATGCTTAGTAATATTGAAATAAATATATAAATGAATAAAATGTTTCTATAAGTAAAATTTAAAAAAGTACTTTTGTTTTGGCCAATATTGTGCATACCAAAAAAAAAAAATAAATACATTTAAATACATAATAAAGGTGTATTATAACTCATATTATAATAACAATAATGAAATTATTGATGATAATATTTACATTAATAAAAGGATATTACATTTTATGTGTATTTATTGTGTTGGTTATGGTTTTAAGTCGTTATTTTCTTTTTACTTATTTTTTGGTTTGGAGTTTTTTTAATTCGGTTATGGATTTCAATCAAAAATTTAAAATATGGTTTTAACCGGATTTTTTAATCGTTTTCATACATAATTTCTTTAATACTTATAATGTTGTCAGTATTATAAATATATATGTACATATCTACATATAAACAAACATATATTATATTATATTACCAATATCAGGGAAATGTACATAATATATAACTTATTTACTACCACTACTACCACCATATTTTGTTTTAGTAATAAAGATTAGAGTTTAGTTTTGGTTTCATTCATTAAAAACAAAAACTTTTTACAATGAAATAGTTCCTGAAGTTTTAGTATCTCCTCTTCTTTTTTTCTACGTTGCTCAATATTTCAGATACATCATCAAAGTAGTATGAGCCTACTATTTGGAGAATCGAATGAATCAAATGATGACGATGATGATTATAATGATGACTACTAAAACTTTATTATAAAGCTTCTAAACTCACTCATTTACTCCTCCTACTTCTGCCTGTTGTTAGCTGACATACATATTTTATATTATAAAATTACAACTACTTTTATATACATATAAATTGCTTGTATATAACATTAATAACAAAAAAGAAAAGGAACAGAACATAACATAACTAATACACGTTCTACGTTTTTAGCCTTTTTAAATTGTTTTTTGTTTATGTTCTTTAAAAACTAAATTACTAAATGACCATGAAAGAGTTCAATATATATTTTTTTGTTTTAAGAAGGATATAAATTTATCAAACCATCCCACAGTTTTTATACAAAGACGTTTAAAATTTAATAATTGAAATGACAACGTCGAATAATTTAGTTAAATTGTTTTATTTTATTTTTATGGCAATACATTTTTACATTTTTTAATAGTTTTATTAGTAATTGGAAATAAAATTATTTGTTTTCGTTAAACATTATAAATGTTGTGAATCAAATATGTAAAACATCAAATAACAAATATGTGTAATTTATTATATGTTTCTTTTTAAATTGAATTGAATTAATATGCTTTCAAATTATGATTATGAATATATATTTTTTTGATATAATGCGAATAAAATGATAAATAAAATACAGAAGAAAAATATTTATGCAGATGTACCATTAATTTTAAATACATAGTACAAACAACTTAGAGAAAACATTAATATTTGCTCCGAATATAATAGCTACTTTATTTACTCAAATTGTATTGAGAAAAAATTAAAGATATTAGTAAAGGCTACTACAAAACCGCTTAGTCAAGATTTCAGATAATTAAGTCTATTTACAAACATTACGGTTTTTATGTGTACGAGATTTATCTTCATGATAGTCGAAATTAAACATTGATGCTCTAAACTTTATTTTAAATCAAATCAACAAAAAACATTAATCTTAACACAATACTATCAATTTGTGTTTATGAATTTGCTAGTTAATTTTATTACTTTTATAAAATTACACTTTCTTTACTTTGGACTGTATGAACATAGTACGTTGAAAATAATCCTATCCATATATAAAAGAAAACTTTCGCACATTGTAAGAAATATTTCGGAGTTTCGCAATATGAAATTCTGTATAATATAATGCGCGAATTATTTTAGTATAAAATGAAATCATTTTGGCTAATTTAAAAAAAAAAAAAATTGGTAACGTTACGATATACATACATATGATTTTCTAATACATACATAGAAAGGAATGTGTTCACTTTACAGAAAATACTTTTAAAATGTAATATTTGAGTTATTATGTTCTTATTATCTTATAAAATAAAAAAAAACTACACAATTTAATTTATGAAAGCAAAAAAAAAATTTCATAAAATAGAATAATTCTTCTTGGATATTTACTTTTCTTTCATAAAATGAGCCAAGGATTATGACGGAATTTTCTTTGAAGTTTTAAATTAAATTGATATTTTGTAAAATAAATTAAAATTAATTGCTTGAAATTTTTTCCAACATCTTTATTTTTCTTGGAGTTTGACGATCTTATTTTAGGACATGATTTAACTAATTTTTAGAAGCTCCACAGCATTCAAATTATGGAATGAACTTTTTCTCAATTCCAACTTGTAAATTCATCTTGAACGGGAAAAATTTTTGTATATTGTTTTTCAGTCTCGTGTTTAATCATATTATATAATATTATACGATAATTATCCTAAAATTTTTCCTTTTTAAAATTCCCTAATCTTTGTGTTTCCATCAAAAATAATCAGTCTATATTTAGAATATATTATTCTATTCAATTACCTATAACGATATAATATATAAGGATGGCTACCTTAACTTCTAAAATACCAATATCGTTATTAATTAAAGTGGTTTAAAATTATAAAATTACAAATTGTTGTTTTTCATAATCCAGTTTATTGATAAACGTTTATTTACATAAGTTAAATTGTACCATCTTTGTCAACTTATTTTTAATTTTTGTATAACATTTTTTGGATTGTTCTACATTTTGACACATTTATGACTTTTAAAGATCTATTTTAAAATTATAGAGACTTTATATATCCATTCATTTACATGTATGTTTTTAATAAAAAAAAATGTCTAGCAATACATCTATTGTTTTATTGTTTCTAACAAGTATATCATGTTCATCTAATTAAATCAATTTTAAATACTTAAATACATATATTGACATATACATATATGCTTATAAATATGTGTGTATATGTATACATAAGTATAATAAATAATTATTGCTGGATCATGTTATGCACATTGGAGATCATGTTTATAATTTGTATATTTCATTGTTATACAACTTACTATTTGATTTGCAACATCTTTTAACATTTATTCTATTAATTTATCACTTTCAACAAACAACGAATTTGTCATATTTTATATTTTCGCTTACAATCAACAACAATAAATTTAAACAAACAATAATAATATCGCTTGAGTAAAACTTTATGTTTAATTAAATTTTTGACTTAATTGTATTTGCAGTTTTAAATGTAAAAGTTTTGAAAGGATTAAAAGAACTTGTTTCTCGAACAGCTCTCTTTCTCTGTCTATATCTCTTATTCATTGACAGCACACTCAGTGAGTTTCCTTGCAATTTAAATATACATATAATAATGCACTACTCTATATGTAAAATAAAAAGAGAGAAAGAATTTCGTATCCAAACACTAGCTAAGAAGCACCGATGAACCAAAATAAAGCCAGAGATTAAACATGCATAAATATTATAAGAAGCAACGGTATCCACTATATAAGTATATATATATGTATATACACACAGCTTCAAAAGTGTGTAAGCACCAGTGAATTTTTTGATTTTTTTAAGATTATGAAAAGCATTATAGTTCAACTTGAATTTTTTTTCATAACCGAATCTATTATTCAACCAAATATCCAACAAAACGAAACTTTTAAATTTCAATCGATGGATAGATTTTAGGATTTTCATTATCTTAAAAAAATCAAATAATTTGTTGTGTTTACACACTTTTGAGGCTCATAGTATATATATATAATACAATATATATATATATATATACATATATATATTCGTACAACGGAATAAATATAATTACTCGATCATACATACTATAATAAATATTTATAAATATATTTATTTAATTATAAAAAAAAATTCAAACCTATACTTTTAAGCAAATGCATAATTTTTAAAGAAAAATAATTAAACAAGTGTTAAAAATTACTATTACAAATTACATACTACATACTAAATACTAAAATTTACTATTGAAATTGTTAAACATGAGAAAAAGAAAAATAAAATTAAACAAAAATAAATGTCTTTGTGAAATGAAACACAAACAAACACCCATTATTAAAAATCTAAAATGGTATACATAATAAGAAAAATGAAATCGTTGAATGAATTTGTATTTGTTGGACACACAAAATTAATGTTAAATATTTTTTATTTTCAAAATCGCATTAACAACTAAATCTAAACCAATTAATTGTATGTCTTACTTAATAATGTTTAATTAACCGGTATAAATAACATAAGTGGCAACAAATAGTATCTTTTCAAATAAACGTATTTCGTAAAGTAAAATATATATTTAAATAAATATAATAAAAACAGAAATCTTTGAAAAAAACATTACACTAAATGTAAAAGATAAATAATGTAAAGTCATATTGTTTAAAAATCTAGAAATGGCACTTATACAAAGCTGTTAGGAATCTTTAAAGCCAACAACAATTACACATTACAAATAAAAGAAATTAATATATTTCAATGAGAGCGTAACAAAATTAATTATCATTCATTTCATTGACCCTAGTAATGGCATACTATTTTTTTATCGTAATTGCACTATGTTATTGTTCTGGACAGAATACAAATTTACCATTTTAGTGATGAAAAGTCTAATAATTTTACTTAATTGAAGTTTAATATACTTATGTACTTTAACTATTTTATATTACTACTAAAGTAATGGTAAAAGTAATTTTATTATTCATTAAATATGCATTTTTTTATCCAAGTTACGTGCATGGAAAATAACTTGTAACTCAAAAAGTGACTTCAATTTTGTTTAATTTAATTGAATACATATTGTTAGTTGTGGCGGTTTTTCACTAAGGCACTAAGTCAGACCAGACCATATAATTTTTTTTTATTTTATCCACTTACTACATAATTAATATTGAAAACAACTATATTTTTATTTGTAAAAAAAACATTTTATTTACAGTGGGTTAGGAAAATGTATTCATTTTAAGAGAATAAATACACACAAATTTAAGAATATAACACACTTAAAACTAAAACATTTTTATAGAAATTCGAAAATTAATGAATAAAATTTAATAAAATTCAGACATTTTAATGACGCAGTGACTTGCATATTATATGATGTACTTAAATACACCGCATATTTTATGTAAAAAATTTCTAATTAAACTATTTTTATAATTATGTATCTCTTTTCAATTGCTGATTAAAATCCCAATTTTTAAAATTTTATCAATTGATATAAAATATACATATGTATGTATGTCTAATATTATAATTTATTTTACAGTTGCAAGCTCTAAAAAAACGTTTATTAAAATATTTTCATGGTGGAAAATTGCAATCCAGAGTAAAAACTAAAAACACGCTTTCAAAACATTTTTAAACAATAAATGAATATATGAATTTATAAAAATGTATCAATGAATTCATGAATGTTGAACATTTTGTAAAACGTTTTGCTCTGTCTTGTAAATAATAATTAGTTAATTAATACATAGTCTCAGTTTGGCACGCGACACTGAAGTCTCCGTGTTCATACAAAAGCATTTTGTTATTTGGCTTTAATAATGTAAATTGTATCTTTCAAAAAAGATATAATTTTTTATTAATTTTATAATTTCTTAATACATACTATTACATAAATTGTAACAATTTTTTTATTCTTTCTTTTTTTCATAAATTATTATATATTATATAAATGAAGAGAAACAAATTATTGTAAATATTTATACTATATACTGACGCTAATTTATATAAATAAAACAAAATATGTTACAAAAATGGGAAAATTAATAAAAATCATTTAATTTACCACAAATTCCTATAAATTGAAATACAAAATTAAAAATAAAGAAATGAACTTAAACAATTAAATTAATAAAAAAGAATTTTAAACAATTACCAGAGAAAGTTATAAAAATGCAAATGCTAGAAATAAGAAGCAAAATTATGATAAATAATAAAAACAAAAGTGAAAAGAAAATCTTAAAGTTGTTTTATTTCGCATATATTTTTGGAAATCAATTGTACAGGTTATATTTAAAACATACATTGAAAGATCTTTTTACGTAACAAAACGATCCACAATAGGACAGAATCGATTTTTTTAAATAAATCTGGCATTTCTCAATGTCTGGTCCGATCAAAATAAAATTTTTCTTGGGCGTATTCAAGGAGTATTCGAGTTTAGGTTTTGAAGATGGACCCATTTGACATGTATGTAATTTGTTTAAACGCATGCAATTTTTTTATTTTTCATTCGGTTTGTAAGATTTGTATAATATCTGAAATTTATTATACATATATTCCTAGAAAAAGGTTTTTTTTAAATAAAAAACAGAATTAATGGACTTTTTTTACTCGAAAACCATAAGAGATAAATAGCACACGCAACAATGTTTTTAAAGATCTATCCAAGGACTTTTAGAAAATATATAAACTTAGAAATCGGATGAAAAATAAACAAATTACATGTCAAAAATGCCCTATTTGGGCCCACACAACTCCCTTGAGGGTTTGCTGGGTCCGTCTTTAAAACTTAAGCTCGAATACTCCTTGGCTATGACCATGCAAATTTATTTCCAAGAAAAAAAAACAATTTTGCCCAATGTTCGTTCCTGGATAACACCATCTAGTTTTTATTTCTATGTTACTATTTATATGGATAATATTTTCTTAAAAATCCCGAAGTGTATGTTCCAATTTACACGAAGTAATTCTTTAAGCTAAGCTGTTTATCTTTTAGACATCGGGGTGATGTTTGATGTGTAAATATGTATACAAATATGTGTATACTCTGAAATAAAAAAACGAGCGATTTAAGCAATAAAATTGTGCTGTGTGAACATCGAAGAAATTTCAAGGAAAAAATTATATCAATCTTTTCAATAAAAATTGCTTCGTGTAAATTGGGACTATCCAAGTGGATGTGTTCACAATCAAGCAAGTAAGCAATCAATGCCAAGTCTTTGAAAGACTTTTTTTTCGGATTTTTTAAATAATTAAAGTTTATTAAATTTAAACGTTAAGTGTGATATACAGTCGGGCACGGTTATACCAAATAAGAGATTATTCTGATATTATAAACTAGCTCTGAAAATCGGAGCAAATACTCACCGCAAATTAATCACCCTTATTCTGTTTGGCGTCGTCGACATCGTCGTAATTTTGAGTCAACGTCACTTTATTCCCTAACAGTCTTGTCCTATTATTGATACATACAACACACCTATCTAATATTTGAGTCAGCTGATTCGCTATGTTTATATTTTGGGTACAAACAAAACTTTGTGAATTAATAAAAACTTTTTTAATATGTACCTATATTATTCCAGTAAAGAAAAAGAAGGGATTTTCGCCTCAATGGTATACAAAACACCGGCTTCGCACAGTAAAAATTTATTGTATTTTTATGTTGAAAGGTCATAATCTTTCTTTAATATCTTTGGATCTACATACAAACATATAGTTATTACCTACACGGTTATATTATATCTAAAATTAAACCTTTATTTATTAACTTTTAAATTATTTACTTACTCACATCGACGTTTTTCCCGAATATTTTAGATTTTTTTACGCAATAATCGAATCAAAAAATTATTTTTCGAAATTGATCTATAGATGGTTCGCATAAGTAGGTCATGTTATATATCGCCAAATATGTACATAAATGTAGTTCTAAAGATATAGCAAAATATATTACAAACTTTGGATCCCTGCCCACTCGATAATAGGCTTGGCCGACAAAAAATGTTTATTTGAATCAAAATTTAAAACTCTATTAGTAATAAAATTTTGGAAATGATTTGAAAAATGTCACTAAAACCGACTTCAGCCAGATTTTTTTCAGTTCTTCCAATAGCAAGTTGATTTGTTTGTAATTTGATTTTTTTCATATTTTTTTTTAATTATAATTTTTTTTTTTTTAATTATAATTTTTTTTTTTTAATTTTTCTATTTTAATTTTTTTTTCAAATTCTTCTATGTACACAAAAGATTACAATACAACCCAACACGACACTAAAAAGATCGTCGACAAAATTAAAGGCAACATCAATGTCAATTCAAGTTACAGAATACCAAACAATGTCGACAGTCATTGATAAATGACAATCACCCCTATTCTGAGTTTTCAGTTACGCTACGATCGAAAATTGGTATTCCAAACAAAAACTGAATCGAAAGAACAAGAAGAAGACAACAATGTTTACAAAACCAATTTATTACTATGAAATTTGGAATAGAAACAAAGAAATGAGCAAGTTTGTTACTATTTTAATAAACAAAAGTCACAACAAACAATAAAAATAGGAAAATAAAAAAATTTGTGCGATTAATAAGAAGAAATAATAAAAATAAAATAATACAAAAGACTTGTGAATTCATAATAATGAAAATATAGTCATTTTTGTTTGCAAAATATATAAGTGCTAAGAATCCTGTCAAGCCGGAGGTGGTATTTTTAATTTTTGTATTTGAAGGAGAAATGGAAACCATAGCAGTGGCTTTAGAACACAGTACACAGAGGTAAGGCTTGAAAAACTTGATAAGAAAATACCTGAACTTCCTCCTTGGATCGTTTATGATAGCCGCAAGCGATATCCTGTTTTGTTGACATTAAACTTGCCAGCTTTTCGTATTGCTCTGATGTCGTTGTTTTTGACCTGGAAAAATAAATAAATAGGCTGCTTTCCTGTTTGTAGTGACAGTAATTTAAAACTCCTTCGTTCTACCATTACACATTTGTTTAACCATGTCCTTTGTTGCTGAATATCAGCTCTTGATTGGCCGTACAACAAAAATCGAAAAAATTCCGTTGCTAAAATATAAGCGTAGAAAAACGTAACTACGATCGTAATACAGAATACCAACAATCGAAAGAAACGTAGCGGAATCGAAACTCTGAATACCAAATTTGCCAAACGGATAAAATTTCGATTCGAATCGAAACTCAGGGGGGTTATTGTGTATTTCGATTCGAAAAGAAAATCGTTCGAATTTGTATACTTTTTACATTGTATTTCGAAAGCTTTTGCTTTCGAATCGAAATACACAATAATCCCCCATAATAGGGGTGAATGTTGACAATGAAAATACGGATTTACAACAAACGATTTCGTCTTGTGTCGACGACGCCAAACAGAATAAGGGTTAATATAATTATCTTTGGATTATTCATTTAATTTCTAATTTTTTAAAATTTATTTGAATATACTATAGTATACAACAAATTTCCCTTCTTTTGTCTACGAGGTTAATTAGTAAACTTTATTCTGGTTAGGCAAATTTTCACATTCTTTCCTGCATTATAAAATTACCAATAGTTACCAATAGTTACCAATAGTTACCAATAGTTAATTTAAATTTTATTTTCAATATTTCGCTACGTCTTTGTGTAGCTTCCTCAGGAAAAAATGATCTTATGCTTAAATAATTACTAAAATATTAATAATAAAAAAGGTCAGATTTAGGAAATATTTTTAAACAATTTTTCATATAGAATTACATATATTTTTCCAAATGTTTGGATTGTACGACTATTTTTAAATAAAATGGGCAGTTAATGTTTCGGGGTTTGCGTGTAATGAATGCACTTAGTACGTTATATTCATTATTTAAGTATGCTTGAAATAATTTCAATTGTACCTGATTAATTTTGTAAAAATTATTTTCTCCCGTATCTGGTGCGTTAATTCATTGAAAAATAACTACACTTATTTGGTATTCACTACTAATCCGTCGTGAAATTACAAACCGCTTACTTACCTCATATAAAACTGTCACAACACACAATATACAGTTTTTAGTTGACTGGCTTTTAAAGTAATTTTATTATTTTTAATCCATATACATACTATTTTTACTACATCCACACAATATGTATTTCTAATTCTTCAAATATTAACAAAAAAACAAATAAGAAAGTATAGTCGGTCAAGCTCGAACATATATATGTATATAAAACAGTATATGTATAAAACAGTATTTCATAAATGGGTGCTATATGGGAGATATGATCTATTATGGACCGATCATCCAAAAATTTAGTGCCATGACTTCATCATATATATATTATGTGTATTAAACTTTATCTCAATATAAATACTCTTAAAAGATTAATGAAGGTTAAAGTGAATTACGGAAAGGGTCTTATATGGGAGTTTCGACTAATTATGAACCGTCCATTATAAGCTTAGGTGTCAGCATTTCTGTAAAAATAAAACTTATTTATGTTGAATATTATTTGGATACCAACATTTTTCAGAGAGATATGCTCTTTCAAGTGATTTTCGGAAGTGGGTCTTATAAAGGAGCTACGACTAATTATTGACCGATCATCAAAATTGTACCATATTATTTATATATATATGAAACATATTTTTGTTTAATTTTATTTAGATACCGACATTTTTGAGGTGGGCCTTATATAGGAGCTATGATCAATTATGTACCGATCTGCACAAGATTTATAGGTTTGATTTGGCTTCATTTACCGCATTTGTGGTGAAATTTGTTTGGATACTTCCATAATTCAATTTATAATTTATGATCGTTAAAACCCTATTTCGGGAGGATATTTGTATGGGGGCCAGGTGAAATAATGGACCGATTTCTACCAGTTTCAATCCCATCCGACATTAGGCCGAAAAAGTATCATGTACCAAATTGTATCGAAATATCTTCAAAATTGCGATCTGTATGTACTCTGTGCACAAGCTGTACATGGACAGCCAGCCAGCCAACTAGCTAGACGGTAGGACGGACATTGATAAATTGACTTTAAGGTGAGTGTTGGACCAATATTTATGGGCGTTACAAATATCGACACAAATCAAATATACCCTGGTGTAGGGTATAATATGGAATAATCTAAAAGAATTCGGACAAAGTATCGATCTTTAGTACTTATGTTAAATGGGCGATATATGTTTACTACGTCACAGAATCAATTAGAAACAGACTAGGCATCAAAACATTTTGTTATTGTTACGCTTTGTTGCTGGCTGATGCAGTTACCACCATTATGAATGCGGATATCCCCATAAAATAAATTCCATTTGGGCCATATGTGTTGTTTAGTAAAAAGTGCTTTTCGTGTTTCTTTTGAAATATGATTTACGTATGTATGTACATACATATAAACTTGCGAAAACATTTTCACATCTTATCCTCAACGATGAAGATGACTCATTGGAAAGAAATAAATACATGTATGTAAATGTATGTAAATACATGTATTTACACTCAATACTGTGTTGTTATTAATATCGATTGAGAAAATTTAATAAAAGCACAAATTATAAAATGTTTACATACATAAATATTCCACACAAACAAGTATTTGATTTTTGTTTAAAAAGAAAAGAGCGACAGATTTTTAAATACATAATATTGTACTCGTATATCAATAATTCAATTATAAATTGTTAAAATGCCGGAATACCGGATGTAGTGTGTACACTTTTAAAGCAGAAATTTTTATAATGCATTATGTGTAAAAAATGTTTAAACTGTAAGCATCTGCCATTAAACTTGTAAAAATGTCTCTGCATATTATGTATTTCTTATATTGTTTTTTACAGTATTGATTTAACTTTAATTTGGATTTTAATTATTTTTATTACTAATTAATATTGTTATTTCGTTTTAATCTTATTTGAAATCAATTAAAATTTACATTGTTAGGCTTCAAAACAATTGAACGGATTAAAAAAAATAAAATTCTTTGCACTTGCAGATATACATACATATATGCAATGAAAGTAATAAGTAAAGCGGCGAACATTTTTTAATAATAAAATAAACCTGTTACTTTCAAATCGCTTTCTCACAAAAAAAAACACAAACCAAATACGAGAATTTAAATACATTTATTTTTGTAAAGAAAATGAAACTTACATTTTATACAGGAAATTAAAATACAAAGAATGCACCTGTTTGGTTTATATTTTTAATTTGGATGACACCCTATAATAAACAAGATCAATCAATATATAATTGACGGATTATACATTCGATTTAACAGATTTAAAATACCCTTCCAGTTTTTGAATTATGTTATAACTTTGTGAAACTATCATATTAGAATAAGTAATAATAAAGTTATAAAAAATAAATAATCAAATATAAATCAGAACAAACCAGAGGTTAGATGAGATAACCAGCCTACCACAATTCTATTATTAAATACAAATGTTGTTGATATGTTTTAATAAGAAAAGTTCGCTATAACCAACTGCAATATAAACAACATGAATATTTTTAGACATCTAGTTTACTGGTAACAAAATATTTAACGCAACTGGAAACAAATAATGTTGATTTTGAAACAATTTTTATCACAACTATACAATACATGAATTTATTTTGAGTGAACTCTCTCGTTCTTAATGTAGAGTGCTTATATATTTTAGAAACATTTTTGTAACTGCTTAAATTCAAAAAGAATTATTCAAGATTTAAATTTGTACCGGATTTTATGTTAATAAACACATTTCAATAAATTGCGACACACAATTCTAACTTTGTATCCAAATTAATACAAGTATTAATGAAACAAATGAAACAAAATATATTTTGAGAATAATTCCATAAAAACATTTATATATACATACATACTATATATAAAAATGTGTATATATATATATGTATATATATATATATGTATATATATACATATGTATATATCATGCATAAACTATTCTCATATTATTCAAAAACTCGATATATTTTTTTGGCAATATTTTAAGCTAATATCGAATTTCATATATGTATGTATGTATGTACATATTCTAAATATAGTCTTGTCAAGTCCTTTTATGATTATTTCTGTGTCATGATTATTAGATTGAATCATAAAGGCGGTTTTTATACATATGTATTATAAAAGCGGATTGCAAAGTTATAATTTTGTTTAATATTGAATTAAAAATATTTTTTAATATTTCACTAGTATTTATAATTACTAAAATTTAAAATAATAAATAACCACAAACAAATTATTAAACTGAAATTTTTGTGATAATAATGAGCAAAGGTAATTCGATACAAAAATGTCTATATCTATTTAATATTTTTTAACTAGGACGTACTACTATATGTATTATGTATACTTGTCTGTCCATATCGACACTTGAATCAAGAACATTTTTTTTAAATGGATTCTACTAAATTATTTTCTAAATGAAATTTTTCAAATAATTAAACATTTTAGTTAAAATTTCGTGATTTTAGGATTTAGAAAACAATTTTGTTTCTCATACAAATTTACATTTGCGCCTCCATAAATAATATACTTATATTCTGGATCATTTGTTTGTCTGTTGAAATCAATTCCGTACCTAATTAAGTACGGATACATAAATATATACATACATATGTAAATTAGTATTTCAGTAGCACAAATGCCTACATATATAATACATATATACATACATATGGAATATCCAAATAAAAATACAAATATTTAAATCAGTTTCTATTATTTTAGGACGATAATCAATTTATGTATACTTGAAACTAGTATTGATTGTCTAGATAGGGCAAACAAAAAGTTCATGGTTAGATTGTATTTTTCCCTAAGAAGTGAATATAGCAAAAATTGTTTTAATTTTATTTTAATTATTCTTTTTATTATGCATGTACCTATATTAGATTAAAACCAAAAAAAGTTGTTAAGTCAGTAATACGCTCATAAAACTGATATATAGTTCTTATTCTTGTTTTAAATTAATATTTGAACTAATATTTTATCTACAAAATTGGAAATACATATCTTTAAAAATGAAGTTATTTAGTATGACTAACCGGTTTTACTCGACTAAGGCTCTAAATTCAAAAATGTAAAATACATAAAATACACAGATACACTCACTAACTCACACACAATTTGGTTGAAATTGTTCTTTTTAGTCGTAACGTAACGTTTAGAAGAATACAAAAACAAAACAAAAAACTAAAAGTTAAGTACTTGTGCTCGTACAAAATGCAACAATGTTTAAGCTCTTTTTTAATAATTAGTATTTGCTAAAGAAAAAATAACTATAAAAACATTTGTTGTACAAGCGTTCATTTCAGTCTTATGAGTTTGATCGGCAAGAAGAATTGTTTATTGCTTTAGTCTTAAGATTGTAACGTCAACGTTAGAATTTAAACGATCGTGTTAAAATATATTTTTCGTTAAATAAAAAAAAAAATAATAATAAAACCGATGTTCCAACCAAACCAGTACAAGCAAAAATAAACACAAATTAATAAAAATAATAACAAACCAAGTGTTTTATAGTTGTGATTATAAAAATAACTTGGTATTGATTTTGTAAAAACAAAAAAAAAAAAAAAAAAATCTAAAAAAATCTATAATTATGACTCTAAATACTCAGGGTCAATCGAAGGATACAACAAATACATTTGTCAATACGGCTTTTGTACACGATGTAAACGGTTCGGAGACAGTGTTTCGTCGTAAAAGTGGCAATTCTCATGGTTTACAGTTAGAGGATAATTCCACGCAAGCAACCAATAATAATAATAATAATGGCGTTGCTACAACATCACCATCAATTGATTTCGACGATCTTTTGCCAATGATTGGCGAATTCGGAAAATATCAAAAAATCTTGTTTCTATGCATGATTCCCTTTACATTCTTTGTGGCATTTGTATATTTCTCCCAAATCTTTTTAACTCTTATCCCCGAACAACATTGGTGCACGGTGCCTAAATTAAATGGACTACCAGTACATGAAAGGTAAATAGGGGATGAACTGAATCATAATCATTTTTATATTATTTACATATATGCAGTAATTTTTTTTTATCAAATATTTTTTAATTATACTCCTATTATAATAAAATTAGTTTTACCAAAATTTATGTATATGTAGGTACATACTGATATTTCGGAAACTTAAGATCGATGCTCAATTTATTATACATATTTTCTCGTATTTAGCACATCAGAATACATTGCTTAAAATTGTTTTTTGGCGAGAGCAAATATTTCTAATGTATTCCCCTTATAACGAACTGGTAAATTTTGAAACTAAAAGTACGTACATACATGGCAAATATTTGACGAAAAAGACGTAACCAATAAATAAAATTTGTTTAAGTCTTGTGTTTATTTGGAAAACTTCTCTTACTAATGATAAATCACAATAAAAGTTTAGTTTTATTTTATTTTACAAAACACAAAATGAAACATCGCCAAATAAAATTGTACTAAAAAGTGGTTATGCTGTACTCGTATTTGTTATGTTTAAAATTTTTTTATTTAAAGCAAACCATGTGTCTTTAAAAATTGTTTTATTAAATTTAAAAGTTGTAGTATTAACTTATTATTAATTCTCTAAATTTGAGAATAAGACAAAAGAGGCTTCGTTAAGCAAAAAACGTTGGGAACCCCATACAGTAGAACAATCATAAATTCAAATATGTGCAGTTTTAAATTTGCAAAGTAAATACGAGTATAAGTATATTTAAAGTTATTATTATAATCAAATCGGGAATTTAAACAAAAAGTTATCGCTACTTTTTTAAAATTAGACGAAATCTGGTCAAACCGGTTAAAATCTTATTAAATAATATAAATTGGTGGTTTGTTTGGATGTTTTGAAAATTAAAAATAAATAATTAAAACATTAATATTAAGTCCATTGAATATAAATGGTTTTAATCACAACATTTTCCATTAACTTAAAATAAATTAAATATATAATTTATAGTCTGAGAACAGATTTTGTCATTCCGTTTGCAACACATATTGAAAAAATAGTTTTCCATTCTAATACATAATTGATAAAGGAGAATTAAAAATATAAACTTTGGAACCAGTTTCAAGAAAAGCATAAATTTGTTAAAAGTATTTCATTAAAAATACTTCGTCGTCTATTTCTAACTTTAATTCCAGATTGTTTTATGGGTTGCTAATGTACGATTTCGAAATTTTAAATTTCTATGTTCTTTTTAACCCTTTTGATTATAACCTAAAGACAAAAATACAGTTTTCAAAGTAATTTGGGAGCACCGAAAAATGCCCACATGTGGACGGCTCTAATGCATATATTCTGCTTAGCAATTAATATTTTGTAAATAGTGTTTCTAGTATGCGGTAGCAAAGCCCGTGCCGAAAGCATATTTGGGTCTAAATACATGTATTTAAAGTGAATAAACTTTTGCACGTTTTGATGATGGTGGTTATGAAATAAAGATTCATATTCGGTTTTAACTGAAATCGAAAACGCTTTTTTAATGAAAATTTGTTATAAATGAAAAAATTGGAGTCCTAAGAATAATTATCGGTTTTCGATTTTTTCTTTTATAACTATAAAATTTCCCGGTAAAAAAAAATCGTGTTTTTTGAAGTACTTAAGAGAAAAAGCGCACTATCGAGCGCTCTTTTGAAGCAGTAAATGCTTACGAATAAAATATACAAAAAAGATGCTTTTTTACTGCTGACAACGAAATTATAGCCTACAGATTTACGTATGACAACGAAAGTCAATTACAAAACGAATATCGCGCTTCTCAGTTGAATTTTTCTTAAGCAAAAACATCATTTGTTCTTTCATTTGTGTGCGCGAAGTGACGTAAAACACTTTAGGAAAGTGCTTTATTTGCATGTTTGATTAGGTTAAAAGAAGCGCTTATTGTCAGCAGAAAGTAGTCCTCCAAACCGGGAGCACCTCATACAAAAATCATGCATCCCATCAGCAGGTTTAAAGCGATTTGAGGTATGAATTCATACATAAAACCTGCTCCTTTTGGAGCACATTTTTTACTGGGTTAGAACTAAATTACAAATTATAAACCTAATTTGGCATTTGTTTATTGTGTCAGTTTTTTTTTTTGAAACTTTAGCATGTTATAAAACTTATTTTTTTTAAATATTTTGCTCTTATGTCATTTATATATATAATTTCATCTATCAGTATTGTATTGAATAAAAATATTTAGTAATTTTTACTCGTAGATATTGATTTTAACTCTATTTGCTGAAATAGAGCAAAATCTGCATATTGCATGAAATACATTCATACTGTTCTATGGTTTTTGCCAGCAAAATCACTAGACCCACATATTGGGTTGGGTAATAAAACGATATTTTTCTTTCCATATAAAGTGACTTAGAAATACTGTAAATTAAAATATTTTACCTAATAACTGAATGTTTTTCTACTTTGATGTAATTTATTTCTACCAGCACCTTTAATAACTTCTTAACAGGTTTTAATTATTTACTAACGGTTTATATTTGTTAAATACAGTTTATATTAAAATCTGTATATACCAAGCGTCTACGCGTTTCACGCGTTCTAAGCAACTGTCAAAAAAGTAGAATCAATGTAGTCGCATGTTTTAAGTTACACACTTAAAAGCGTAGGACGCGTTGACGCTTGAAACGCGAAAAGTTCGTTTACTTTCACACCTGATATTGACAAATGAAAAGCAAATTTATTTTAAAGGTGATGTCACTAGGAAATAACATTTTTTATATTAATTTGACAAACAAACCGATAAAAAAAAAATTAAGTGGGCTGGGAGGTGATGCCCTCCAAAAGTACATATGTATATATAAAACAAAAATGATTGACGCGAAAAATCTTCGCATGTAACTTGAAATACTTGACGCTTAAAACGTTTAGAAAGCTTAAAACGCGAGTTGTGACCTCCAGCTTAATAAATTTTATAAGTTTATTTACATTTCTTTAAGCGTTTTACAAATAAAATATATCAAAACTACTAAATAAAATTCTTAAATAAAGTGTATGATATGGAACACTAAACAAAATGATTGAGAAATTTTAACAAACATTTTATAGTACATATTTATTTTCTTTTATTGGTGATCTGAACAAAATAATAATAAAAACAAATATTTTTAGAAACATAAAACATAATAGAATTATGAGACATTTATCGATAAATGTAAAGGGTGATTCATTTAGTGTTTTTTAATTTTAAATTAATAAAATATTAATACACCTGAATAATTTGGAGAAGTTGTTGCGGTTAGAATATCTCCACGATGAATTTTCAAACAAGACTAAATACTGTATGACACCACTTAAATATAATTACTATATACTTACATATTATTATTTTATCACAAAACTCTGATAAAATAATCATAGATACAGAAAAACTTAGAAGACAAATGATAACAATTAAAGTGTTTGAAATTTACACTTATCAATGAAATGTAAGATGTAGTTGTCGCAAATTGTTTTCTAAATACATATTGAATATAAGATACTTTTCGAATTAATGTTTAATATTTAACGGTAATACTCTGATACATAAATACATTGATTTAATTTGTATTTAACATACACATTTTAATAGTTATTAATACATGCTATTTAATTAACGCTTTCGACAGTTTAGTTGAGTTTTAAGTACTCTACTACATTAAATATTTACAATATATCTAAAAATTTTTTTATAGAAATAAAAATCCTTTTATTTTTAGCTATTCAAATTAATTTCTATCTAATTTATCTACATAACTATTCCTAAGACCGAATTATTGCAAAAAAATATCCATGAATTCTACATATATATATGTACATATAAATAAGTACAGAGCTACAAATTAAAATTTGAATTTAGAATTGAAAATTTCAGCAATTCTTTAGCGCCAAAAGCTTTTATTTGAATAGAATTAATTCATTTTTGATTTAATTTACAAACGAATTATTTCAGTATAACATTCATTCACCTATTAAGAGTTTAAATTTGTTTAATATACTTAAATATAATCTAAGATTAATGAACATATTTCTTCGCATTTTGTAATAAGGAATAAATTCAATGAATTCAAAACTTTTTATTTACGAAAATAGTATATACTAAAATTTTTAGTTTTTTTTTTTGGTCTTTAAAAATATGTTCAAAAATTTTTCTAGTGAATAAGAACGAAAAAATTCGACTAGTTTTCAATTAGAAATTCGGCCAATTATTTAAAAATGTTGGGTCGCTAAAAATTCGTTAAAAATTTATTTATAAAATGATTACATGTGTCAATTTAAAATGAACAACTAAAATGCCCTAAGGCTATTTCAAATAGTATGTAAAACTGAACATACCAATTATTTTACGGTGTTGAGTATGAAAATGATAATGACCGTGCAAGAAGTACAAGTGTTACAATGCTTTACAACCGTTTTTTTTTTCTGGCCTCGTGTTGTAGTGCAGTGTTATATATTTTTTTTTTCAAGTAATATATCATAGTTTTAAATTTAAAACTATTTAAAATTCAATAAAACGTAATTATTTAAAAATGTTACTATTAAGTACGTGCATTGCAGGCTCACGTTCGTTTATGAAAATATTTGTATTTAAAGAAAACAAATCTAAATAACATCAACATTTTGGTAATATCATAAATTTACTTAAATCTTGACCCTAAAAGTAGCGGATGAAAACATTTCGCAGTTGTTTTCCAAATATTGAAATCGTGCATTACTTCTGCAAAACAACAATGGGAACATTATAGTTCTTCTAAGATTTAAGGAAACATCCATTGGTATGTGCTGGCAAACACACACGAACATTTAATTATAATAATTTATTATTTACTCATGCTAAACTTAAAAAAAGAAAAATAAATGTGTGTTTTATTTGTTTGTTTAATTCTAAAAAAGAAAAAAACCTGTGAACAATTGCATGAATTAAACATTTGAATGAGAAGTTAGACAGGTAATTATTGTCTATCTAAAAGCTAGGCTAAGCATAGATTAAAAATATATCTATGTACTTATTTATGTATGTTTAAATGAGTAAATGTATGGGTAATTATTTATAATTTGTGTGTGCTTGTATGTGAAAGACCTTGCTACTCGAATGTTTGACAAAGAACTTTATCTGTCTGGTCATTTAACAACAAAATGAATGAATTTAACAATTGATATTAAATGTATCTAAAATAGTGAGTAAATCCAGTTTTATTTTTTAAGTTTAATTCTTCTAAGATTTTTGTTTAATTATTTTTTGAATTAACGACTCATAACATTCTCTAAATGTTGCTGCTGGCTTCTCGACTATTTTTATTATTTTATTTATTTTTTTTTATGATTTAGTGATTGTTTAAACATATACTAATATCAAGGACATGCAGCTATTGACCGTAGCTTATTATTTAGAAATCTGCTGTTTTATACTCGGTGAGCAAGAATGAAAACAGAACAGAATTATAAAACTAAATTTATACTTTAGTTTTAAACTAATAAAAAATGTAATAAACAAACTTTAACAAAGTGCACAAAGCTTAATGAATGAAGAACATAACTTTACATAAACATAGCAGCGCTTTAAGATAATTTATAGACGTCGGAATGAAAATCGTTAGTTTTTCTAATTAAATAATTTATTTTATTTATATTGTGATGCCTTAAAAGCACATATTGTAGCACAGACTGGTAATTGAGAACGTAAAGGCTCGTAACATTATTTGTATGATGTAATTAAGTATGAACTGAATTTATATATGCAAAAAAAGTAGATTACAAAGTGAAGTAACAAGTCTTTCTAGTTTTTTAAATTTATTTAATACTAGCTGACCGCCCCGGCTTCGCTCGGTATTAACTAATGACTTTTATTTCATATAGAATGAAAAGGAGGCTTTGGTGTCGGTTCTTCAAGTTTCTTAAATAATGTCAATGATTTAGAAAATGAGAAGTGAAAATGATGCAGTAAAATTTAGTTCTTTGAGTATTCATAACATTGTCTCATACTTAAAAAATGAGAAGTGAAAAGGTGTCTTTGGTGCCAGTTCTTCAAGTTTCTTCAAATATGTCTCTTATTAAGAAAAATGAGAAGTGAAAAGGAGTCAATATATTAAAAATTTAAAATTTTCGAGTTTTACCCGGAATTTTTAAATTTTTTTTTCTTTACAAACCATCTCCTGCGAATTTCGAATCGAATAAAAAAAATCAGCCAAATCGCTTCAGCCGTTCTCACGTGATGCCATTACATACATGGACAATTTCATTTTTATATATAGTATGTATATAGATTTGTTACATAAAATATCAAACAATAATATTTGTAACAGCCATACTTAATCCATGGTATAGACATGCCATCAATTCACTCAGCGGACAATTTCATATCCACACATAAATTTGTCATGTGTAGACAGACAACTTTTGTAGCTGTTGTGTTCATGTTTGAACAACGTTGCCAAAAAAATTTGTTAGCACAACTACTTAGTCTGTCATCAAAATACAAAGAAATTTGTGAATATGCACATCAAGAAATATTCTCCACCCATGACCCATAGCTTGTCAAGATGTGGGGTACATAAGAACGTTGATTGTTTTTTATTTGTTATTAAAATTTCAAAATTTTCATGCGCATATAACTTGCATGGAGCATACCGAGATAACGCGGCGACAACGCTAAGCTATTGGGATATCCAATGATCAAGAAAGTTTTGAAAATGAGAAACTGCCGTTATCTAAGTTTTTGTTGTTATTATTTTTTTTTGTTTGTTTTGTTTTCTGCTGAAATTGTAAACAAAATGTTTGTCATTAAAACTCTTGTTTAGGTATTCTACTTTAGCGTTAACTGTGGGCGGCAAAAAACCCATCGCCCGACGATTTTATTTAGGTATGGCTGTGCCACATGTGCCTTCAACAGACAGGTCAAATCAGGGGGGTTACTCTCTATTGCGATGCTATCTCTATTGCGATGCGATAAGCGTACAAATTGATACACTTACACATCGAATTTGGTTTCGCATCGCAATAGAGAGTAACCCCTCAGCAATAATTTTAACTGGTTTCGAGTGTATTGTTCTTAAGTCTTCTGTATGTATAACAGTTTGTATGAAGAAATAACCAAAATTTACTGCCGTATTTATAAAAAATTAAAGTAGACTTCAAGTGTACTTTAAGAAAATTTTGTATGAAAATTTTACTAAACTAAGTGCTAACCGTCTTCTTCAACTTATTTGAGTATCAGTATCATTGTTTTAAGTATCAAAACAATTGCTGTGTTTTGTGGTTAGTTTCTTTTTTTACAACCAAATCTATGAAATAAAAATAAATTTCTTGATTTTCTTTTTTCAAATTAAGAAACTGAAATATCTGTTAGAAAGTATTCAAGTATTCAATATTAATTAATGTAGGTAGCTAAATTTTGTACATGGGGTTAACGAATTTTATAGCTTTTTAATTGGTATAATTAAAATGAAAATCTGTTGTGTTAATATCTTAATTTATCCATTGCAGTGCTGCCAGTATTTTGGGGATGACAAATTTTGGATTAAATTTCTCACAACAAATTGAATTATTTTTAAAGTATATAAAGTTTATTCTGAGAAATGCTTCCAATAATTCATATTGCATTTTGTTACGTATTTTTGTTTTGGTAGTATTCATTATTGAAAAAACGCGTTCAATGCAAGCGTTACACTTTAAAAACATACTCGTATATGTACATTTCAAACCTTTTGCCGAATCTTCACATTCCCAAGAAACATTATCACACCTATCGTAAATAAAAATTCCACATGAAATTTGTTCCCTTTTAGTTTTTTAACATTGAATTTAAATAGGAAAAATGTGAAAAGGGAACAAATTTCATGTTGAATTTTTATTCACGATAGCGGTGTATGATTTTTTTTTTATAAAATTAGTATTTGCAGCCATTTTAAACAGTAAAAAATATATTTTTTTTAAATATTTACATACTTCTTCTTTATTAGAAACCATCCACTATAAATAATAACACACATTTTTAGACTTGCCAGTTATAAATAAAATCCCCTAAAATTTTTGTCATCCCCAACAAATCCCCGGATCCCCAAGAGGAAATTTGTATCACAAATTACGAAAAAAAATCCTCAATTTGGGGATAAATCCCCTAAACTGACAACGCTGATCCATTGTAATGAGTGTTGTGAGATTGACAGTGTAAGTGCATCTCTAATAATAATCTGGCAACGTAAATTGCACTTGTCATTTTATATATTTTAATAAGAATGCCGGCAGTCAATCAGCGGCTACCATTGGTGTATGTAGGAACTGAATAATAAATTAATATTACTTGTACCATGAATAAAGTCTTTTATTTAATGGATGAACCAGGAATTATTACATCCATACATTAGATTGGAATTCTGTGAAAACGCAATGCTTAGATATGATTTTATCATATCTGTTTCAAAATGTTAATAAAACAATTTTATATGCTCTCTTCCTGTAAAATTTTCATTTATTTATTAAAATACTGTACGATCTAATAGTTATTTTTTTTTAAATTTAAGATAATCTACTCAAGGATTTTTAAAACCATAGAAATTGACATTAAAATGGGCATTTTAAGATTTATAAGCTCTAGCGGTTTAAACTGCAAATGAATTAAGATTTAATTATTCAAACTTCTGAATGCAGAGGAACAAACCCACATACATGTTATAGTATGTACATACAAGAATATTAATGTATAGGTATTATTCACACAAAATATATATGTAAATGTAACATTTATATCTTGTTTCCGGCTTACTAATATCTTGTTATTTTTTATTAATTATTTAATGTTCAAGCATACAATTTTATTGCTTTCAGACTGGCTCTTTCCATACCTCGCATGGTGAACGGTGACTACAACAATTGTTTAATGTACAATGTCAATTATACTGAAATATTAGCAAAAGGAATACGTGTTGCAGATCCTTCTTGGCCAACGGTACCTTGTCTTCATGGCTGGTCATACAACTTTACCGAGATTCCCTATTCAACGGTGGCAACCGAGGAAAATTGGGTCTGCGACAATGCAGCTCTGCCCACATATGCGCAATCGATATTCTTTTTGGGTGCCATTGTTGGAGGCCTGCTGTTTGGTTGGATTGCAGATAAATTTGGACGTATTCCATCGTTAATTGGCTGTAATTTGGTGGGGTTTGCGGCGGGTGTGTCCACAGCATTTGTATCAAACTTTTGGCAATTTGCCTTAATGCGGTTCTTTGTGGGTTTTGCATTCGATAATTGTTTTACCATGATGTACATATTAGGTAAGACAACAACATTACATTTATGTACACACATTTAACATTCATAAATACATGCATACATATATACATGTGTACATTTGTTTGAATTTGTATTTATCCATACACTCACTCTCGCAAAAACACAGGGTCATCAATTTTTCTTGGTGGTGTGAATAAACTTGTTGTGAATTCGAGAATATGTTGCATTATGAATAGGAATTGTTGTAATAAAAAAATATTATGTAATTCCATTTAATATTGTTATTATATGACAATATGCTCTTTCTTGTATTATTTTATTTCATTTAAATGATTTTTTTAGTTCTGGAATATGTTGGGCCACGTTATCGGACTTTTGTGGCAAACATGTCAATTGCCATATTTTTTACTTTGGCTGCTTGCATTTTACCCTGGATGGCGTATTATTTAGCGAACTGGAAATTGCTAGCATTGGTAACCTCATTACCGTTACTGTTGGCGGTGTTTACGCCCTTAGTGGTACCCGAATCGGCAAGGTTAGTATCGTAAATGCATTTTTTAATTCTTAAATATTCTCCTATTTATTTATAGATGGTTAGTGTCTCAAGGAAGAGTCGATAAGGCTATTTCGATTTTAAAAACATTGGAAAAAATGAATGGAAAACACATAACTCCAGAAACGTATCAAAATTTTAGTGATAGTTGCAACAGACTGAGGCAAGATGAAACAAAAAATAACTCCTACTCCATATTAGATCTTTTTAAGACACCGCGCTTGCGAAGAACCACCATTTTATTGATTATAATCTGGATGGCAATTTCACTGGTTTTTGATGGTCATGTACGTAATGTGGGTTCATTGGGATTGGACATATTCTTTACATTTACAGTGGCCTGTTTTACCGAATTCCCAGCCGATACTTTACTGACTGTAACTTTAGACAGATTCGGCCGAAGATGGCTTGCCTGCGGTAGCATGGTGTTAAGCGGGGTCTTTAGCCTTTTGGCTACCATAGCACCAGTGGGAGTATATTCGGCCAGTTTAGCTATAATGGGGAGATTCTTTGTAAATATTTCCTATAACATAGGTTTGCAATATGCGGCTGAAATTTTACCCACTGTTGTGAGGGCTCAAGGTGTAGCATTTATTCACATTATGGGATATGTTGCCTCTATTATTGCACCATTTGTGGTTTATTTAAGTTATATTTCATCTATGTTGCCTCTAATAATATTAGGTATATTGGGCATAGCCGGAGGCTTGCTGAGTCTTTTATTGCCTGAAACACTGGATCATGATTTGCCACAAACATTAACTGATGGCGAAGAGTTCGGTAGGGGCCAAAGTATTTGGGATTTCCCATGTTTGGCAAAAAAGATTGACGAAACTAATGATTTAGAGATAAGAAGTCCCCATTTTGTTAGATCCACGCAAAGTGGGGCTTCGCTGAGAGCATCTACCACTGCCGAATTACGTTCCAGTATTTTACAACGATCTGTAAGATCGCGATATTGTTCTAAGTTATAAATTACTAATATTTCACACAAAATTAACCTAAATCTTTCTGTTTCAACTTAAATATCAAGGTTATTCTAAATAGCATTCATTTTACTTAAGCTACTAGTAACAAGTATGTCCGTATTGGATATATGCATCATATTTTTTTATAAATGGCATAATGCACACCTGCCCAATCACCATTTTACAGTTATTATCAACCGTTCATTACACCATTTGGCTTGTAAAAAAAGTCGTATAAATGCATTTTAATTTCGAAATAAATTTATAAAACGGTGAAAATACCCATAAATTATTATTAAGGAAATGGTGTATTTAATTAGTAGAAAGTTTAGTCATTATACTATTTACTACTGTAGTTTAAACTATTCCGGCATTGGAGAAAAACATACATGTTGAACTAATTTAGCACGCATTTTTATCAAGCATAATTAATTTTATCTGCATACCGATACGAGTACATATGTATGTATGTTGAACTTCATATGTTACTGTTTAAGTTTTCTACAGTTATTATTTAAGTTATTAATTTACATAAATGTTATTTTAGAATGTAATTAGTAGAATTAAGTAGAATTTTATAATATTTAACTATGTATGTAGTATAAATAATTGTACCTGGTTGACTATCTACTATTGTACTTGCAATGTTTTATTATTTATTCATTAATCATTTTCAATCTTTGGTACTAATTAATAATAACCATTTACATACATACAAGAAAATAAAATGTCTATTAGTAAAACTTTGTACAATTGTGATATTAGAGTTAATTATGAATAATAATTTGTTAAAAACATCTTAACGAAATAAAAATTATATATAATTTAATTAATTAATTATGACAATTTTTAATAATTATTTAATATAAAAATTATTAAGAGTGAATATAAATTAATTTATTCGATAAAAAATTAACGATGTTCGATGAATTAAACAAAATTTCACCACAAAATCAAGAAGTTTTTTTATATTTTTATATTCCGAAAAATAATTAATATAAACTTATATTAATATAAGAAACGCCCAATCGAATTATTAAACTTTAATGGTGTTTGAATTTTAGAAATCATCGATATTAATCGCCATAGATTTATATACATATTTTTAAGTTTCTGTAATGTGATTTTAATTTTTATTCATTGTATATAAACGTAATATATATAAAATACCGGGTTTAAAAATTTTTATTTGGTTTTCGTCAAAAACTAGTTGGAACTGGTTGTATGGAAAAGAAAGACTAAAAAAATGTAAGTAGTTTTCAATCAGAAACACAATGAAATAACGTTAAACCAAATATTATATAGCCAAAAATGGTTTACTTCTACGCAGTTTTGATGAGTTCTATGTATGATAAATCTTTTGTGGCAGAGAGGTTTTATCTAAATGTTTAAAACATCGATGTTTTTAATTAAAATTAATCTATGCTTAATTAAGCCAAAAAACCTTTAAATTGTTTTAAATTGAAAACATTGGAATATTTTTTAACTTTAGAAATACATGGAATTTGTAGGTTTATGAAAACCACAGTTCAAAATAATGTTTGATGTTCCCTTTCATGAAATTATTTATTTTGTGTATACGTTTTTTAATATTTATATTAATTAGAATTGAAAACTATAGAATTTTTTTGGGAAAACTTTGTATGCTTCATATTCTACATATATGTTATGATTTTTCTTCATCATTGTTATGATGCATATAGAAATGTTATCGAAAAAATACACATACGTATGTATGTATGTAGTTCTTCTTTTATTAACCCTTAAACAAATTTATAGACCATATTTTCAAATTGTTTTTTAAGTATTATGACAAAACATATCTTAATTCTAAATGAGTACTGAAAAACTTGTAGCTCCCAGCATCAAAATGGGTGTAATGTTTCCTATAAAGATTCTTATTAGTTTTGTTTGTTTGCAACCACCTCAAATGACACTTCTCCTTAAATGAACTCAATTATAAATTAGGCAATGTTGCATCATACATTTTTAAAATATTCTTAATTAAATTAATGAATAAATTATAAATAAAAACTTCTTTTAATCGACAGTATAAAGATCATATATTGTTTTTGTTCTATTTAATGACGTTAATTTTGAGTGCAGAACATAAAACACGGTAAGTAAGAAGGATATATGGGACTTGTGCCGATGTTTACCCACCTTAAAGTTACCGATCGACTCAAAATCGCTTAATTCTAAATAATTTATCCCCAAAACTTCAAAAACTAACAGGAACTTAATAAAGAAATTGGTGTAAAAATAATTTATTGGGAAAATGTTCATTTTAATATATTAAAATTAAAAAAAAAAATGCTCTTTTTCACGTCACAGCTTATTTTATGCAGTCAATTTCTAACATTTAAACTTACACAGTCCACAAACTTCCTGAAAATCGTGTCCATAATAAAGGTACCAAATAAAATTTTCAATACATGATGAGTGACACATTTTAAGAAAAAAATAGGGCAGATCCAAGGCTATAGCTTCCCAACTGGCCTCCGAAGTTAAAGCTGACAAAAGTATAATATAATTTGATGACACCGCCACCACGGTCGCCAGAACTTAACAAAATTTCTAACAAAAACGATTTTAAAAAAGAGCTACTGTCAGAGTGGTCGAATATTTCGCCGAGTATTACCCAAAAACTGGTCGTATCTATGTATGTCAAATCGCCTTAAATCTGTTGTAGATATTTAATATGTATTTAGTTAATGTATACAATATTCCGCATAGCCGAATATTGCAATGGTACATAATATATGCAATTCAGTTCAATTTAATTATATTCAAGGCAGAATATGTCTTTACTTTCTGTTCCGTTCCAAATCAGCTGACTTGATTCTGTTAAATAGAAAGTCGTTAGCCGAACACAAAACAGCTGACATCGGCACAACAACACAAATTTTGATTTATTACAAAAATTTTCAATTTCTTTGAATTTAATTAAATATAAAAATATAAAAAATAAACAATAGATGACGAAAAACTCATTACTTTAGTCGAAAGTAATGACATATTGTACAATAAAAAAAACTTTGATTTCTATTTTTGATTCATTTTCGCGGTATGTGTTGTCTGTTTACCTAAAACAGCTGATACGTTTATACGGAAAAACTAACTACAAAAATTTACTAACAGAACCACACGGAACAGAACAGCAACAGAAAGTAAAGACTAATGAAGCCTTCATTCCCAATTTACACGTAGCAATTCTTTCAGCTAAGCTGATTACGTTTTAGACATCGGAGTGAGGGGAAGATAAGACGAGTACACACTTATTTGTACTAACAATTCGAAATACTTTCTTATTCGTATTATATTTGTGTATGCGTATGTGTGTATACTCTCAAATAAAAATACGAGCGATTTAAGCAATAAGAATTGTGCTGTGTTGACACCGAAAAAATTTCAAGGAAAAAATTGTATCAGTCTTTTCAATAAAAATTGCTTCGTTGTTATAAAAATGTAAAACAAAGTTCAGAGAATGTATAAAAAGGCCCCGCCCGCATAAACTAAAATTAAACTTAACTTAATATGAGTTGTCTTTGTTTAAAAAAAAGCTTTTTTACTCTCCACATTAGTTACAAACAATATTGAGAAGCTTTAGCACAAACAAGTGCTTGCTGATGTTTTTTGAATAACTTTATTTGTTGTTAGTTTTCAAATCACTTCTGCTTAAAATCCATCAGTCGACAGTTAGTTGTTAATGGAATTGAACAAGATATACAATTTAGTTGTTTAGTGGGTCTTGGTTAATCGTTACCAAAGAGCCAACGTTAAAATTAAGAAAAGTGGAACGGGCGGTTGAACTACCGTATTTAAACAAAAGAGAATAAAAACGTCAACACGATAAATAAAACTTGTACTGTTTGTTTGTGTTACTACGTTTTTGTTTCTAATTTTAAAAAATGTATAAAACAAAAGTTTTCTTTTTATATGTTTTATTCTCCTTCATATCATTGGGTACTTTACAAGTTCAACAACAAGTATGTAATATTTGTATTTGTTTGGTTTTTTATTTTAAAACAAATTTCTTATTTATTTAAAATATTTTCATTTTAGACTTTGTGGTCCGATGATAATGGTCATTTTAAAAAAACCTTGGCAAATATAATGCAACCCAGAGTTGTGGGATCTGCAGGTCATACAAAAGTGCTCAACTTTATAACAAGGTAAATATGTACATATGTATGTATGTAACAACAAACAATAAAAAAGTTAAATTTGTTTAGTTTTATAACGGTTGAACTAAAAACTACCGTATTTAAACAAAAGAGAACAAGTCCATACCTATGTGTTTTTTTTTCAAGAATGATAAAATAAAGATTACGCCAACGCGCGTAAAATTTTAAACTTCTCTGCGCATGTTGGAACTCTGACGTCACACGTTCTGTGTTTCTATTGGCTAATTTTTTCTCACTTGTTTTTTACTGTTGTTTTGCTTGCATTTGCTCACTGCACACTTCATGTTTATATTTCTTGTTGTTTTTTTTTAACAGCTTTTATTTTAACGTTTTTACACGACAATGAACGTTTTTAATTACATAATTAAATATAATTTATCACCAAATGCAATGCCAAATTTATTTATTTTATCAAAACCCGATGTAATATTTTTTAGAACTCTCAAAGTGATTTCAATTGCAAGCCGTTAAAACTTAATGTTTCCATTGTCTGATAATTGTGAATCGCATTTCCTAATAGGTAAACGGTTTTTTTCGGCACAGTCAAATTTTGCATTCTAAGATTTTTTGTATACATAATTTTAAATGATTAAAAATTAGAACCTATATTTAATTTATTATTAAAAACTGATAAATTTTTGTTAGTTTTTATCACTTGTTTTTATAAAAAAAAACTTCATCAGTTGTAAATGTTTTAAGCTGATATATGGTCAAATTCAAAAATTTACGGCACTTAGAATTTTTTGTCTACCATCAATGTCGATTTGCGTGTGTATAAACCGATATTTGAGCATGTGCAATCCGTTCGCGTTAATCATTTTTACTGCGGTTTTAAGTTAAAAAAAATATAAAAATTACAGTTTTTGAGGTTAGAAAATTTTTTTTTCCTCCATAAAATTTTAAATATTTAAAATTTTTTCGTTTAAAAATTTATTCGATGTACGTTCAGCGCAATTGATACAGCGCTTTAGTTGTCACAAAGCAAAATGTGTTTGGGAAAAACTGCCGCTACACGCGCCCGCGTTAAAAAATTCTTTTTTTGCACTTTATCACTTAAGTCCGTCGCGAAGAATCTATTTAGATAGCTAAACATGTTCCCATGCCATGTTTCGATATAAAAAAAAGCTTAAAAAATGGTTTTGTTGCAAAAATTTTCAAAAGTTCATACAATTTTTGCGTTTAAAAATTTTAAAGTGCGTTTTCACCTTGGAGGTACCCTTTATGAAGTTACTCACATCGCGCAATACACTACCCAACTTAAAAGACAATTCAGATTGTCAGACGCAAAAAAGATACATTTTTACAAAATTTACGCTAATTTCTTTTAAGTTTGTGATCTCCGTGATACGTTATTGGTGCGCTGACACCAACTTGATATACCTCAAACTTTATAAAATTACGCAGTTTTTTTAATTCTGCGCTTAAAACTCATTTTTATTAAACGGCACAAAAACCCTATGTAAAATCTTCAACAAGTTCAAAATTCGGAAAATTTTCGTTTCACTTGTAAACCACATGCAACTTTTCACCCAGCAGCGATATCAATTTTTTTTTTTTTGTGGATATATCCTCCAAGTCTAGTGACTATATTGTATTGGTTTGGATCTGAAAGCTAAAAACTATCACAAAGAAAACGGAAAGGATAAAAAAAACTCTTGCAAGTTTCAAGTCGTTTTTTTAATTTTTCGAATTTTAGATGACCACCAATTCTTAAGAAGACTTGAAACTTTGCACGTCATATCCTTCAAGTATAGTCATCCAAACCCTGTACAACGTTTTTTTTAATTCATAAAATTTAACGGAATAAGAGCCATAGTATGTTGGTTTCAGCAGGTGCTCAAAAAATTTGAAATAGCCCATATGTATGTATTTAATAAGTCGATAATTATATTCTAAAACAATTGGTAACAATAGAATTTCTTTGTCTAAGTTATTACCAATAATATATTCCGACAGTAGAAAAACTATATTTTACAATTCCGTTTAAAAGCACTGAAAGGGTAAACGAATTTTCGTTTACATGATTTACTACAAAATTTTTAATTTATTTAGGCTACGAAATTCTTATGCAATCATGGCTTTCCAAGATATTGTCAAGAAACTAGTCTAAACTTACTTTTTTGACTCAACAAATGTTATAAAATGTCGTATAATGAAAAAACTGATACTGTTTCCATAAAATAATTGAAAACTCCATTACGTCTAATATACTGTAATTGTTATTATATAAATAATTCTTAATTTAATAATTTAATAATAAAATTAATATTCTATAATTATATTTTTTCGATATTGGTGTAATATGCTAAATACATACTGTATGTACATTACTACCCAGCCCAGTAAAACACTATTCTTTTTTGTTTCAGAGAATTACAATCATTGAGTTTTATTACGGAAATCGATACATTCTCCGAAAAAGTGCCCATATTTGGCAATGTTACATTTTCTACTATTGTTGGTGTTCTCAATCCAGATGCCAGTGACTTTTTGGCCTTATCCTGCCACTATGACAGTAAATATTTCCCAAATGATCCAGAGTTTGTGGGTGCTATTGATTCTGCCGTACCGTGTGCCATTCTTCTTAACACTGCCAAAACCCTACAGCCTTATTTACAGCAAAGTAAAGATCGCAAAGACCTGGGATTAATGGTATGTTTAGATATTAGTGTTAATAAATAAAGTATGAACTCGATTTGCGAACTTGAGAGGAAATTGTGATCGCTTATATTCGTAATATACAAATAAATACTGTTAAGGATAAATAAATAGACTATGCTGATATTTGCTTAGATGTGAAACATTTCGAGACGTTTTAGTATTTCTAATTTGTCGAGAATCTAATAAAATGTAGTACAACTACAAATACATATACATATATGTATTATGTACTTAATTGTTATGACGCAGTAGTAGTTGTGATGTAATCATTTAAAAAAATGTGTATTCTTATAATCAATACATGTCATATGCATTATTAGCATTCATAGTGGAACTAATGCAATCATGAAACGTATTATGCATAAATAATTTGTTTTGTTTTTTAATAAATTTGTTGGGTCTTTGTTTATAGCTAATATTCTTTGATGGTGAGGAAGCTTTTAAAGAGTGGACAAATACAGATTCTTTATACGGTTCTCGCCATTTAGCGAGAAAGCTTTCAAATTCTAAAACTAAAACTTTACCAACAATACGCCATATTGATAGAATTGTAAGTATCTTTTGTTGATTCAATAAGAAATTAATTCTAATTAAATTAACCTTATGAATGCATTCGCAATTAACGCTTTTAAGATTTATGTATATGATTTTTAGATTGTAAAACGAGATTAAAGAATTGTTTTGAACCTTTCTAACACAGTATAATTATCGTTTTCTTTTATTACAGGAAGTGTTAGTTCTTTTAGATTTAATTGGTTCTCCCAATCCCAAATTCTCTAGTTTTTATACTAATACCCACGGTTTGCACAGTAATCTCTGTGATATTGAACGAGATTTAATGAGACAAAATCTATTAGAAGGCCATAATCTAATGTTTTTAAATCGCCAAGCTCAAGGTTTTGTAGACGATGACCATCGTCCATTTTTACAAGAAAGTAAGTAAAACATTTGGTTTCCGGATTCCTACAATCGAGCTTCATATAAAAAATATTTTTTGTTTTTAGATGTTCCTATACTGCATGTAATACCAACACCATTCCCGACTCAATGGCATACGTCCAATGATAATGCAGCAAATTTACATTGGCCTAGCATCAGAAATTTCAATAAAATCTTTCGCACTTTTGTCTACGAGTATTTACAACGTCATCGGGAGAGAGTTAATTTAAGATTTTTCTAAGTATATTTGTATATTTTACAATGTAAATGTTTGCAAATTTTTTTTTTTTATAAAAATGTTTAATTTTTATTTATTAAAACTAATGTAAAGAAACACATTACTACATAAGTTGTTTTAATTTTGCACAATTACATAGCGGAGTGGGACTTATCTTCTTTTACGTCCTACAGCGGCCTTTTTGCCTGGCGCTCTTTGACCACGACCTCCTTTAGGTTTTTTGCCAACAGCCTTGCGACTGCCTTTACCACCACCTTTTTTATTCTTTTTACTCTTTTTGCCACCATCTTCATTGGCTTCCCGTCTACACATAAACAAAAAATATAACATTATACATAATCATCATAATCTAGAAAAATAACTCACTCTAAGCGATCATCATGTTTTTGTAAAGATATTGCTTTTTCAATATCAATTTTCGGTTTTTTGTTCAATACACTCTTAATAAGATCCAAATTAACTTCTTTTTCTGGTTGATTAGAAATATGGGAAGCCTTGCGTTTTGATCCGGGTATCAACTCCTTAACACCAATACCACGAGCTTCTTTTTCCTTTGGCAGTTTGTTTTGGAATTTACCTACAGACGCTGTAGAAGCCTTGGCAACTGTTACCGCTGTTAACAATTGTCCTGAGGTGGCAGCCTCTCCACCTAAATATCCACTGCGTGGTACTTCTTCTTTTTTGGCTCTTACAATATTCTTCATACGTTGTATTTCATTCTTTGCAACTTTTTCGTTGCGCAGATCAATCTTCTTTTGAAACATATCCTCCATGGGATCAACATTTTGTGGTACTTCCAAAACCCAATCTTTTTGTTTCTCTGCATCTGCACGTCTGTAGCCATAAGTGGGGACCCATTTCTAAAAAGTAGAAAACACATTATTAATTAATATTTATTACTCTATGACTATTTAAGTTATAAAAAGTACTTACATCCAAAGTATCATCGTACACTTTCTTATCCTTCTTCTTCTTGGTAATACCCTTCTCCTGAGCGAATTTCTCCCACTTGGTCATTGCCTTGGGACCAGGTACCTTGCGCAAACGTGGCAATACTGTAGTATGTGTAGGCAGTTTTGCCACTATACACTCATCTACACGTTCTGTGGGTAACTGCCAGATTTCGTTTATCAAAAGTTGAGTATTATCTCGAGTTAAATTTAATAAATAATTTTCTCGGTTGTCTCTATAACAAAATAGATAATGGCTTATTTTTATTAAATATTTTCATAAAATGCTGACTTACTTTAGTTCATTATCTTCTAAATCATTAGGATCTGTTATTAACATCATGCCCACATCGA